>OY856410.1:1252027303-1254427303 GCA_963693085.1 Alisma plantago-aquatica | reverse complement strand
TGACAATGGTTACAGATGTTGATGATTTGAGTGAGATAGTATATGAGGAGACTCATCTTTGACACATATGATGTATATAGTGAATAGATAGATGTATCATAAGGTGAAGAATGTGCAATTGTAGCCAAGTACGGGACATGGTATGACATGGATATGGTTAGATGCACAACTATTAGCCAGTTAATAAGAAACATTAGAAGCCTATAGAAATAAGGATACAATGAAAGTTCAAGACAACCTTAGATAGATGGATAGTTTAAAAGAACAATGTGATGATTGAGAGCAGTATTTTAAGAACATATGCCCTACAATTTTTGGTAGATAAGTATGTCTACCTAAGTCTAATCGAGTGTGCTTAATGACAATTGTCAACAGAGAAGCATAGACATGAGACCTTCTGAAGCTGCATATGGGAAGAGATACATGCACTCCATGTTCGGTGAAAGAAGGTAAGTATCTGTTGTTGAGCAATGCGTTGAGATAACAAACTACAATGAAAGACATAAGTGATTCATGAATAGATGGAAATAGTTTAGACAATAACTAGAGTTTGAAGTCAGAAGTTACCACCAGATTGGCACAAGTTGCACAATAGTTTATGTTTCATGATAAGGAAGTTCCAGCCTAGTACAAAACCAGACATACAAATAATGGAGATGGAGTTGGAGGAGGATGTTTCTT
The DNA here is from genome assembly GCA_963693085.1 of Alisma plantago-aquatica. Lineage (NCBI taxonomy): Eukaryota > Viridiplantae > Streptophyta > Magnoliopsida > Alismatales > Alismataceae > Alisma > Alisma plantago-aquatica. Next base: position 1,254,426,622 of record OY856410.1, on the reverse strand, counting down.
ATGTGGGTTATAGTTCATCCAAGATGAAACATACATGAGTTGAGGGAGAAAAATTGACTTCTATGAGATTGTTGTGACATCACCAAGGAATGGAAGTAACCACGTGGAGGTTCATGGATGAGGTGCATATGAGATGCCCATCTTTGTTGCCTTGGATTTTGGGGGCAAAATCCCTATTAGGGGTTTATGATTGTGAGACCCCTGACCTTGCTTTTTGGTTAAACATGCTTTATTACCTTAATTAGATGCTTAAAACCTTAATATAACCTTAATATGTGCCTTGATATCATGTGACAAGCCTATGTTTCAAGTTTGGTCCACTTTGGACACTATTTGAGCAAGTTACCAATTTATATGCTTGTTTTAGACTTTTATGCAATTTACCCATCTCTAATGTTTTTATTACAATTTGTCACATGATTGTTGTTCTTCACATGTTTTCTTATCGTTATATAGTTATTCTTACCTTCAGGAACCTAGATGCACCTTGGTTTGATGGGACATCTAACGAAGGTTGAGTTAGGGTTTGCCCTCATGGATGAGATACCTTGGAGGCTAGAGCTCGATGGTTCTCCTTGTTTGGTGGGATCTGATGGTCAGGGGATGTGATGGTTGTGGGCTCCAATAGTGGTTCCTTGATGTGTGAGATTCAATTGTTCCCCTCTCGAGGCTCCTTGGATTGATGGTTCACCAAGTAGTCGTGTAAACTGATGGTGATGCTAGGGTTTTCACCCTTGTGACCAAAGGGTCATGATCTAATGGTTCCCCTACTATTGGAGGTCGATGGATGGCTTGGGAGTCATCCAATGATGGTCTTCCTGACTCCTACAACTGATGTACCTTCTACTTTGCATGGAAGTGATGCTTTAGGCCATAGACACATGGTAAACATCGTTAGACATCTTACCCTTCCTTTCTCTCTCACCCATAGCTTTTTATACCCCCCTCCTTCCATGTAAACGAACCCTTTGGACCCCTTTCTTCTTGTTGTCTATATCTCTTCCTTCTTGGGTGGTGGAGAAGAAGGAGAAAAGGTAGAAGGAGCTTGGCCGATCCACCTTGCATGTGCAACTAGGGTTTAGATATATCCTCTCCTTGAGCTTTTGGAGCTTCCTTTTCTTATTCTTGACCTAAGAAAGTAATCTTTCCCATAGTTCCTTCATTTTTCTTACTGTTCTAACTCCTTCTCTCTTATTCTTGGTCTTGCCCATGGTTTTCCATGATAGAACTTCTGCTAGAGTTTGAAGGACACCTCTTTCTTGCTTCCTTGACCTAGGGTTTGATTCCTCTTTGGAGAAGGAGATTGCTTGTCTAAGTGGAGTGCTCAAGCTAGGGTTTCTACCTTCCTTCCTCAATCTATCTATCCGTCTAGAGCATCGTCTTCATCCTAGAGGTGAGTTATATAACTTTCTCCACATTTATTGCCTACACTTAGCATGCATGTACAAGTTCTTGCTTGAAAATGTGGTTCTAATTAGAAAGAAGATATACTTGCCAAGTTTTTGAGCTTATGTGATGATTCTTGTGTAGTTTATCTTCTTGGATGAACTATAAACCTTGTGCACGACCTTCCCTTGGTGGTGGAAGTTTGGGACCTAGCCTATGTGTGAAAAGTGATGGCTTTCTTTCTCTCAAATGATGGCTCTCTCCTAGGGTTTTGAGTTGTTGAGTTGTTTTGCCTTCTTGATATGGTACCCAATGGTTTTGTTCTTGATGCTATTTTGTTTGACCCTTTTGTGTCATTCTATGGCTTGACTTAGTTTCTAATTTGTACCATCTTACTTAAAGAAATGATGGTCATGTTTCTTGATCAATTGATGGTGTTGAGTCACCATGAAATGTTGGTTCATTATTTTAGGGTTTTGTGCTGATTTCCTTCCTTGATATGGAACTCAATGGTTTTGTGCTTGGTTCTATTTTAGTTGAATTTCTTTTGCCAACTTATGGCCTTAACGTAGCTTCTGTTTTGGACTCTATTTTACTCCATAAATGATGGTCTTGGTACCCCTTTAAGTGATGGACTTGATGGTTTTTCCCCCTCAAATTTTATGATTTTCACTTAGAGTTTGAATCTTGTTTCACCACCTTTTGACCAAACTTGAACGTCTACATCCAATGGCTCCACTGGGTCATCAACCGATGGAGTTTCTGACTCATAACTCGGTAGTTTCTTTGATCAAGGGTACTCAAATGATGGTTGCATTGGTTCCTAAGGTCGACGGTCTCAACCAATGGTCCTTCTAGTTTCATGATATGATGGTGGACGTGCTGTCCACAAATGGTGGTGTTCTAGTTCTAACAATCGACAACTCTTCTAATGATAATCAAACCATGGTGGTCTAGTTCTAAGAACCGATTGTCTTTCTAGATCATGTTTGATGACTCATGTGAGTCATAACTCGATGGCTTCCCTAGATAAATGATTCAAGGTCCTGCTTGTATTTCATCTAATGGTTTTTCTTGTCCAACATCCAATGGTTTGGATGAAGCCAATGAATTGATGGTTTGGTTTGATGATGTAGAATCAATGGTTCTATGCCCATAACTTTGTAGTCTTACCTTTTCCCTCATATGGATGTAAACAAACAGTCACCATGATGAGCTGATGTGCAACAATAATCCAGCTTACCTTGTTATACCTAACCCTATTACATATAATTGGGTATGATTGCTCATACTCAGCTTCCTTTAGTGATTATTATGATGATGGAATATTTCTACCTAATGTTTATTATAACCCTAATGTGTTAACTAGTAGTTATCATAGCCTTATGATTGATGCTTTCTTATGCTAAACTTGTCCACTGTAAATTTGATGGTGGTCAATCATACCCAACCTCCTTGTATGTTGATATACTAAAGGAATGTTCTTAATGATAAGATAAACCTAATATGTTATCATGTAAACATATTTTAGCTCTTTAATGTAATATCATTCTAAGATGGTGTATCACATGTATGGTGATGGTATGACGAACGTTATATAAGGTATGGAAAGACAATGATGTTGTTACAAGAAATGATGTGATGGTCTTAATGACTTTGGGGCATGTTTTGAGCCTTATGGAGGTGTAATCCTCTTTATGATGATAAGGATTGGTACTCTGGGATAATTTGATAAGGATTTATATCCTATGATGGTGTGATGACAAGTATAGTATCATGGATGGTAATGAATTTGTATAATATGATTTTGTGATCAGGTGTATATCTCATATATTTTATATCTTCTGGAGTTGTTATGCTTCAATGCTTGTTAGAAATGAATTAGGATTTGTATGTCCACTTATCTGATGCAACCTTAATTCACTCAATTGGCAATTAACTAATAAATTGAAACCCTAATCATGTACTTCCATGTGCCATAAAACCATCTAGTGTCAGGACTTGCTGCATTGCGGAATGAATATTCCTAAGGGAAACTTGTAGTGGCATACTATTGAGTATGTGTGGGTGCAGGGAGTGTACATCCTTGACATCCTGATTCCAAAGTTATGAAGGATGTCTGCGGTCATGCCACATATATATAGTGTTTAAGTTTGTGTCTCATATATTTGTATATGTGATATAATAGAGGACATCTACAGTTGTACCTCAGATGATAGGGTGTTTAATACCCTAGTTTCGAGTGTCATGGTATTTATACCAAGGACGTGCTGGTGTTAGTAGCTTGACTATATGTCATTGTAGTCATATTGTCTATTATGTCACTACATTTCACTCATACTGTCTGAGGGTGGGAGATCCTAGGACACCGATTCTCCTTGATGTTATACATAACGGAATAGCACTTCATAGTGGTTGTTTGGAGTCTAAGTGGTATATCTCAAACTCCCTAGGTCTTAACAAATCACATAATCCAATCGTGTGGTATATCTGTTAGGGTTATACATAACACTTCAAATTGGATGATAACCCTTGTTTGCTCCTTTTATATATAGATGTTGTATAATTAAATATAGAAGGTAGCCATGCTTATGGTATTAGATACCCATGCTAATAGATATACTCATGTTGATAGATATGCTATACTTCTTGACTTGCATATGATGTTTGCTATGCCTATGTTGTTAGACTTGCTTATGCTATTAGAATTACTTATGTTGTTAGACTTGCTTATGTTGTTAGACTTGTTTATGCTATTGGACTTGCTTATGTTGTTAACTATGTATATATTGTTAGTGCTTCAGATAATATTAGCTACATTATGATGATAGTCAGAATTATGATGAAAGTTATTATATGTTCCTTTATGTACCCTGTTAATCATGTTCTTTGCTATGTCTATATGTTTAACATGCTAAATATGCTTAAACTATTTAATTACTTACCTTCTACAATCAATAAGTGTTGTTGAGAGTTATATCTCTCACTAGGACATGGGTCTCACCTCTTGGGTCACCACATCTTTTTATCTAGTCAGCAGCAGTGACAAAAGACTTGTGTCAATGAAGAGGAGCTATGGTGATGGACCTTAGTGAATGTTATTTAGATGTCTAGCGTGTCCTAGACTCATCCATGTACCCCCGGGTTTGGGTGGGAAAGTTTGTATATGATGTTTGACTTGACTCAAGCTTTTGGTAGCATCTTGATGTGTGTACATGTGGTATATGTGGATTATGTTCTTCTATATGTATATGTTGTGGCCAAGGCCACATAGTATTTGTAAAATATACTTGGAATTATATGAATAAAAGAAAGATGTTGGTCTTTTATGTAAAAGTTCTTGGACATGTTTGGAATGTTTAATCGATTTTAATTTACCCATTTTCCTAGATATGTGGTTAATTAGTGATCGGTTGTGTTTTGAGTTTTTTGTAATCCCATTTAGCATAACGGGTTCTCACAAATTGTAGTTTATATATGCATTTTTTAAAGGTTAGCTACTATCATATGCCAATGTTCTGAGATTTTGAATGACAATGTCATAAACTTGGTCTGGTATCTGTTTAATACATCTTGTATCTCAAGTATTAGCTTTAACAAGTCCTTTTTGTGGAAGAGACGATAGGAAAGAGTTGGTGTCCCATGAAATGCTGGTTTCACCTTCTTTGAATCTAAGAACTCTTTGAGGATTGTATCACAAAAGACCTTACATATTCATGCGTTAAACTGTGTCCTCTTCCTAATGATCCCTCTAAAGTGCTCTTCCATCAAGGAGTACCCCTTGTTGGTGTATAGAATTTCTACTCAAAAAAGATTATTGTCCAAGATATATGCAAGGATTTGAACATCTCTATAGGAAACCCCTGACACTATTGGCCCCTTGTTGGTGTATAGAATTTTGCAAGGGAGGGGTCGATGCTTGGGACTTTTATGACTTCTTGAGGTTTTGTCTCCTGAGAAAAGGGGGATAGAGTCTTAGTAGGGACATCACCAAAGAAAGAGATCATCCTTTCTTTGTCCTCATTAGAAATCTCTTCAACTGCTAGGGCTCCTCTTACTATGACTCCTCCTACCACATGTCCCATTAGTTGTTGCATGATTTCCTAAGATTGGGTTTTTTTTTTTCAAATTGGAGGTAGATACACATGTTGATGTGAAGACATACATACCAATGAGACTTGTTGTTGTGGCGAGCATATACTATGTAGTCTATGCATCTCCTTCTTGCAATATCTCTTGAGATACATCTTCTACACATGTTATTACAACCTCATTATGTATTGTGACTTCTAGTGGAGGTGGTTGATTACTTTCTCTTTTTATAGAAGGACTTCAACTTCATTCTATCACTCTATTTCAAGAGATTCCTTGTAACATCCCTGACCTGGGTTATAAACTAACCCTATATGTTTTGCCTAAATATGTAATTAAATACTTGTAATTATCTTTTGGCATGTAATTAAGTTCTTGAGGAACATACACTTTCAATTTTGCCCCTTTTAAACAAAGTTGTAGTATTGTTTTGTAATGCAGGGACCTATGTGCAAATTACCCAGTTAGAGGGGTTAACTTGCAAACATTACACAGGTTAAAATGTTCCTCTGATGACAAGACATCATATGAGTAAATATGATGAGGTATGATAGATTTCCCAAGCTTGGGCATCAAGATGCAGCTTGTGGAGCAATATGTGTGCTTAAAACCCTAATTTTGGAGTAAAGTGCATTTTACCCAAAATGTGGGGTGCAACTTGTAAAATACACTTTCTAGAATATCTTTTATGACTCTTGACATCATTTAGAGTAGAAATGATGAAAGGGGCGCTTCAATTGAATAATCAGATAAGAAGAATGACTGTTGTAGAAGAATCACCTAGTATGAGTAAGGAGACCCTTCATATATGTACCTTAGTTTGCATATTGGTTTTCTTTACCCTTAGATCTTGAGTTTTGATGGGATTTGCTTAATTTATTATGGTTTGTACGTGCCTTAGAAGGAAGGAGGGACCTAGATGAGAAATCCATAAACTAGAGGTCCTTATGGTGAAAACTAACCCAAGCTATATAAGCTTCTCTCCTTTGCAAACCAAGTAAATGTATTCTCTTCTCTTCTTCACTTCTCACCTTGCTCAACTGACCAAGGCAGAGCTCTGGAACTCAAGGAGACGACCAACTTGTTCTAAGGTGAGAATAGACCATCTTCTAGCTCGGATTCATGGAGGAATTCCTTGAATAAGGTTGGTTTTATGGTTAACTCACTTAGGTTTCTTGTTCTAGCCGACTTTCCCCAACCTTTCCTTGGAGAATCATCTTTGGCCAACCTGTGGAGCTTAATACGCCATTAAAGACTTGAAGCTTGGAAGCTTGGAGCTCTAGGAATAACGTTTGAGGTGGGTTTTATAACTCTAAACTCTTGCTTTATTATGCATATTCATGTTCTTGTCAATTAAGTACTTAGTTCTTCTTCTTCCCCATTCTTCCTTGCACTTTTACAAGCAATCTGTGGAGTAACCGACCTGAACAGAGGTTGAAGATGATGGGCGTGAATTCCTAGGTAACTTTATCAAACGACCTTGGACCATTTGGTCTAAACGGTTTGCAAACTGTTTGAAATCAAACGGTCTCAAACCGTTTGATCTCATGCGGTCTTGCAAGACCGTTTAGATTCAAACGGTCTCCAAGACCATTTGATAGGCTTGGCCAAGGGAAGACCATTTAGAGGTCTGTTGTAAATATGTTGAATTTAATTTCTATAGAGAATCATAATCAAATTACTAACCAATCACAAGTTGAAGGCACTTCAACCCCCTAAACCCTAATCGGGTTGAATTGCTGATTTCAAAGATAGATTTTGGTGAACTTTGGGTTGAAGGACCCAAACGGTCTCAAGACCGTTTGGGGGTTCATCCAAACGGTCTTAAGACCGTTTGGTGACAACCCAAGACCGTTTGGAGGTCTAGGGTTCAGGAAATTTGATGGTTTGAGGGTCCAATCACAATAGGTTGATGAATTGATAAAAGTGCTGATTTTAGACCTAATTAGGGTTCAACCCTTATCAAATTAACTTAGATTTTGATGAAACTTTGGGAAAACGGTCTCAAGACCGTTTGGAGAGTGTCCAAATGATCTCAAGACCGTTTGGGCCAAGTTTGGGCCCAATTGGATATCAATTGATGGGTTCAACCTCAATTAGATTCATGTTGATGAGCATTGATGGTTAACCGATTGCAAACCCTAATTGAGTTGGATTCAACCCTAATTGGCTTTCAATTGAGGGTCAATTTGGTGTCCAATTGATTAAGGCTAACCCTAATTGATTCAATTTACAAGTGGTTAACAAGGTTATGTCCAATTGGAGGCTTCAACATAGATAACCATAATCGATTATAATCTTTGATGTACCTTTGAGGTCCATGCGGTTTTGAGCCCATTTGGACCAAACGGTCTCAAGACCGTTTGGGCTCAAACGATCTCAAGGTCGTTTGGTCCAATCGATCTCAAGATCGATTCATCTCATGCGGTTTCAAGGTCGATTCATTTCAAACGGTTTGGAGGTCAACACTCTCAAACGGTCAACGCACCCATGCGGTCTTGGTGACCATGCGGTCTTGGAGGTCAAAGTGCCCAAATGGTCAACGCCCCCAAATGGTCTCAAGACCGTTTGGAGGTTGAGAGGTGAAACCATTTGGAGACTTTTAGGGTTGTTTTTGTTTAATCGTTTGAAGGTGTAATTGGTCCAATGGTGGTCTAATCCAAACCCTAATGGTACCCTAAGACATTAAGGGGCTAAGTGACTAATAGATTGAACCATGTGATGATTGAAGGTGTACATTACCAATGTGCCCTTGAAGAGTTCAAGCAGATGACACACTTGATCAATCAAACCCTAATGACATGATAGTGGTGACTTAGCTTATGTTAATCAATGAGGACTTGACCTAACCTAATCTAGAGTGATGTAATCACCATTTATTAGTAAGAGGAGAGAGAAAGTACCGTTTATGGTTGAAACTCAAGTAAATTACCTTCAATGTACATGAATGTGCATGGTTAGGGTATGATCCACCTATGTGAGATCATGAAAACCCTAATTATGATAATTGATGAATCTTAACCTAATTTGAAGTCATCAATGATGATGTTTCTCATACATGACGATGCTATGAGCTCAATTCATTATAAAGTGATTAGTAAACCCTAATTCTAGGGTGAAAACATGTAATGTGAATAGTAAACCCTAATTCTAGGGTAATATGATGAAATGTACAATAAACCCTAATTACAGGTTATGCTTTTAAGCATGAATCTTCATGATTTAAGTATGAAAGGAGGAACCACTATTTCTAATCATAATGGAAGGGATTGGATAACCCTAATTGATGTAAATCAGGGAACCTAGCTCTTGTAAGAGTATGAAAGTACAACTCTTGAAATGAATTGTTTACTATTATTAGTTGAATTAACCATGCAGGTTCTTATATGAGGATGATCATATCCAGGTAAGGATTATGGTACCATATTCATTGAAAGCCTGTTATTAGCTTTATGAATAGTGAAATACCATGTTGCCTAGTGAGTGGCATCACATGAGGTGATAGGCTGTAAGAGCCACGAGTATCATCAAGGTCATGCTAGTTAGATGACTTGTGATGAGATGGTTAAGAAATAATAACTGATGCGAGTTAGACTTGTTACATTTAGTATTCTACTTTCATAGCTGTTATGCTAATGATTAATGTTTGAGAACATGAATGATGATTAAAAGAATACTGAAATGTACCTAACTAATCAAGTATAATCATACCATGTAGAGCCCTGATCATGGATCCATCATTGTCAGAAGTTTAATGATGGTGAAATAGGTTTTCCTAAGGGAACTCCTGGATCACATACTTTTGAGTATGTGGGGGAATATGGATGTGTATATCCTTACATCCTAGTGTAGGAATTGATGTAGATGTATCTTAATCCATCAACCCTTCACTATATGTTTATATCGGGGTGATGTAACACTATTCTCCCAAGGAAATCTTTTATACCGCATCGATGAGAGATAAACAAGAAATTTTTCGATGGCAAAGAGAGTACAGAATGCCACTATGACACTAATAGAGAAGTACCAGAATACCCTGGTGAGCTATAGTAGTAGAGACACTAGATGTCCTGCATGTTTATCCTCACTCTGACTGAGGAAGATGAGGTCATAAGAATTCGGCTCTTTTGATGACCTAGGTATGATACAAATGCGACTTAATAGTGATCGGTTGGAGTATGAGCGGTATACCTCATCTCCGCAGGGCATAATAATGTTTGTAAAACATAATCAACCGTGTAGCATATCTTCTTAGGTTGAACTATGAGATACAATGATTGATGATTACACTGCTTAGTATGTATGTTCTTCATATTCTTAAATGTTGTTGTTCCACTTAATATCAATCTGTTGTTGATTACCTTAAAAGCTTTTATTGCTCATGTTGTTCTTTGATTGCTATAATAAAGCTTTTAGCGGAGGGTTATAACTCTCGCTGGGACAATTATTTAAAATTGTCTCACTCCGTAGATTTCAACTTTTTAGGTGGTCGTCGAAGACGAAGGAACCAGTCTGCAGGTGATCAATACCAGCAGCAGCAGCACCAGGAGCAACAGTGAATCTCAGGTGGAGATACTGACTGCTGAGTCTTGTAGTTAGATAGTCCTATGTCGTCTTTGTACTCTCATGTCCTTGGAGTTAGATGGTCTGAGATTTTTGGTTTCGAATCTTGAGATTTTGTATCTGGCTGTGTATAATCACTCAAAAAGTGATTTAACAGAGATCTAAACTGTTTATTTTGTTTCTATGAAAGAAGTTTTATGATTTCAAGATCTTGTCTCAAAATTTTTAATTTCCGGTGATTTTTGTATTCCGCTACTAATCGAATGCTTCCGCTGAGTTTATATCGTGGTTTATGGATCGAATCGTCACAATTTAGTGGTATCAGAGCCCTAAGTTTGTTGAGTCTACAGAGATATAGGACTTAGGATGTCGAGTCTATCCTTAGTGGTTCTTTCTTATCTAATAGAATCTTCTGCTCCTCATGAGAAGAAGAGATATAAGGATGTCTGAGCCACATGAGGAATACGTGGCAGAAAGTAGCATCACTGCACCTCGAGAAGGTGCAAGAAACCCAGAAATAGAGCAGCTCGTACCTGAGCCACCTAGGGAGCCACCTCAGTTTGACCCAGCTGATATGGGTAACCCAGATGTTCAAACTATGTTCGGGCAGTTTATGACTGCCATGACACACATCACCGACAGGATGCCCATGCCTGCACCTAGGGCACCTGTCCACCCTAAAGGGCAAGGTATCGGTAAGACGTTCGAGTGACTTCGTCGTGTCAGAGCTACCGAATATTTTGGAACAGCTGACCCCGCAGATGCCGATCTGTGGTTAACCGAGTTGGAGAAAGCTTTCAGAATCTTAAACATCCCTGAAGCTGAGAAGGTTAGACATGTTGTCTATCTTCTCAAAGGAAGTGCTGGTCACTGGTGAACCATGGAAGAGCAGAAGAGGCCTGGAGTACAGATCTCATGGGAAGACTTTCGTCAGGGATTTGTTAACAGATACTTTCCAAAGACATTCCTGGATGAGAAGATCTCTCAGTTCGAGAGATTGAGGCAAGGTATGATGAACATTAGCGAGTACGACGCTAAGTTCATGGAATTGCTACGGTTTTGTCCGCACATGGTTGCCACAGAAGAAGAAAGGATTAGAAGGTCCGAGAAGGGTTTGAATGCCGATTTAACTACTCCCGTGTCTGCCCTAGAAAATCGGGAGAGGTTCGCTACCTTCGTTGAGTCAGTCCGAAGGATAGAGAGATCTGTAGCCGAGAAGAGGCAAACCCATAAGAGATATCCGCAGTTCCAGGGTTCTTCATCTAGAGACTTTAAGAAGCCTAGATTCTCTGCACCTACACCTCCACCACCCAGATCTAGTGCTCAGACATAGTGGGCACTGATTAGAGGTAGAGGACGAAGCCTACCACTATAAGAGACTCGCAGTTCAGCATCAATGTCAGTCACAGGACCACCAAGACCACAACAACTGGAAAGAAGCTGCTACAACTGTGGGAAGGTGGGACACTTGATGAAGGACTGCAGGTCTAGGCATGTCAGTGTGACACAGCCTCAGAGACAGAATCAACATGGATCACAGAGAAGGCAGTATCAAGGAGCAGCTAGAGGACGTGGACAAGCGTCTCAAGCTAGATCGTCAGCACCAACTCAACCTCAGGCGACAGCGAGGTTCTATGCTATGAACCCACCAGATGCAGTGGTCAATTCACGGGTTGTGGCAGGTCAGATGGAACTTTTATATTCTGATATGTCTAAATCTTGTGTTGTGTCTGTTTTGATTGACCCGGGTGCAACGCACTCCTTTATCACTCAAAGAGTGATTCGCAACTGCAATATGACAATCAGTCATAGGGCAGATAGCTTGTTGCTTGAGACTCTGTTGAGAGGGTCTGCTGTGTTGCAGGAGGTATGCTCTCCCTACATCCTCTTCTTTTCTGATCATCGCATTCAAGTGGATCTTATACCACTTGAGATGCAAGGACTTGATATAATCCTTGGGATGGATACCTTGGAAAGGTATAGGGTTGTCTTGGATTGTGAATCCAAGCAGGCTGTGTTTGCTGATGAAAGCAACACATGGATCTTTCAAGGAGAGAGAAAGATTCTACCCACCTGTCTTGTGTCATCTATGGTTGCTGATAAGCTGATGAGGCAAGGATGTTATGCATTCTTGGCCCATGTGGTAGATACTACCATGGAGAGTCCCAACCCTGCTAAAGTTCATGTAGTCAGGGAATTCGAAGATGTGTTTCCTGAAGAACTTCCAGGTATACCACCGCCTCGGGAAATTGATTTTGAAATCAATTTCATCCCAGATACACAACCCATAGGCCAGACACCGTATAGGATGGTGCCTGCCGAAATGGCAGAACTCAAGAAACAACTTCAAGAGCTGCTTGAGAAGGGTTTCATCCGACCGAGCACTTCACCTTGGGGTGCTCCGGTTTTGTTTGTTAAAAAGAAGGACGGGTCAATGTGGTTGTGCATTGATTACGGACAACTCAATAAAGTAACAATAAAGAATAAGTACCCTCTGTCGAGGATTGATGATCTTTTTTACCAGTTGTGTGGTGCAACCGTCTTCTCGAAGATAGACTTGAGGTCAGGATATCATCAACTTTGTATTAAGGACAGTGACATATCCAATTCTGCCTTTAGGACAAGGTATGGTCACTATGAGTTCACAGTTATGTTGTTTGGACTAACTAATGCACTAGCTGCATTTATGGAACTCATGAATAGAATCTTTCGACCTTTTCTCGATCAGCGTGTTGTTGTCTTCATAGATGACATTCTGATCTATAGTAGAGATGCTCAGCAGCATGAGCAGCATCTTCGCCAAGCTTTGACCTTGCTAAGAGAACACAAGCTATACGCTAAGTTTAGCAAGTGTGAGTTCTGGTTGCCGAAAGTATCTTTTCTTGGACACGTGGTATCTGCTTCGGGTATTCGTGTTGACCCTAAAAAGGTAGAATCTGTTCTACAGTGGGAACAACCGAAGACACCAACGGAGATTCGTAGTTTCTTAGGGTTAGCTGGCTACTACCGAAGGTTCATTAAGAACTTTAGTTCTATAGCCTTACCTTTGACCAAGTTAACCCGGAAAGATGTTCCTTTTGCCTGGAGTGATAAGTGTCAACAGTCTTTCCAGTTGTTGAAGGAGAGGTTGACAAGTGCACCTGTGCTTGTGTTACCTGAGCAAGGTAAAGGATATGTAGTTTTCTGTGATGCCTCCAAGAATGGACTCGGATGCGTGTTCATGCAGGATAAGCAAGTGATTTCTTTTACTTCTCGACAGCTTAAGAAACACGAAGAGAATTATCCAACACGTGATCTGGAGTTAGCCATTGTGGTTCATGCCTTGAAGATCTGGAGACATTATCTCTATGGAGAGACATTCCAGATTTTCACAGACCACAAGAATCTTAAGTATATCTTCTCTCAACATGAACTTAATATGAGGCAACGTCGTTGGATGGAGTTAATCAAGGACTACGATTGTATAATTGATTACCATCCAGGCAAGGCCAATGTGGTTGCAGATGCCTTGAGTAGGAAATCAGCAACATCAACCATGGATAGGGCACAACTAAACTCTTTAGTATGCTCTAGGAGAGATATGCTTATCTCCTTAAGGCAAGACAATGTACAGTTGAAGGTATCATTGTTAGCCGGATTGTTGGCTGAGATGCATATAAAACCTACTCTAAGAGAGCAGATTAAGGAAGCACAACAAGTTGATGTTACAGTTCAGCAGATCAGATCCGAGTATGGTGATGAAAAGAGAGATGGTTTTCATGACTCAGATGATCAAGTGGCATGCTATCATGGGAGGATGATAGTACCAGATGTGGATAACTTGAGGAAGTTAGTCTTGGAAGAAGCTCATTCTTCGGTGTATGCCATGCATCCAGGGAGCACCAAGATGTATCGAAACTTGAAAGATATGTATTGGTGGCCTGGGATGAAAAAGGATATTGCTGAGTTTGTTCTGAGGTGTCCTGTGTGTCAGCAAGTTAAAGCTGAACACCAGAAGCCGGCAGGGACAATGCAACCTTTACCCATACCACAGTGGAAGTGGGACCATGTGACCATGGACTTTGTTTTTGGCCTACCCAGGACAAGCAAAGGACATGATTCCATCTGGGTAATAGTTGATAGGTTGACAAAGACAACGCATTTCTTACCTGTCAAAACAACCTATTCTGCTGAAAGGTTATCACAACTGTATGTTCAAGAGATAGTGTGATTGCACGGAGTTCCTGTCACTATAGTTTCTGACATAGGTTTAGTACAGCCTTTCATCCACAGACTGATGGACAGTCGGAAAGGACTATACATACCTTGGAAGACTTGTTGAGAGCATGTGTTCTCCAGTTTACCGGGAGTTGGGATCTACACCTAAGCTTGATAGAGTTTGCCTATAACAATAGCTATCAACATAGCATTGATATGGCACCTTATGAAGCTTTGTATGGTAGACGTTGTAGATCACCCTTATGTTGGTATGAGACTGGTGAACATCAGTTGTTAGGTTCTGGTCTTGTGCAGCAGACCACAGAGAAGATTAAAGTAATACAACAACATATTAAGACTGCACAGGATAGGCAGAAATCTTACGCCAACAGACGTCGTAGACCCTTAGAGTTCCAGGTTGGAGACAGAGTGTACCTTAAGGTCTCGCCTTGGAAAGGAGTCCTTTGTTTTGGAAGGAAAGGGAAGTTAGCTCCTAGATTTATGGGGCCTTATCCATTCATTGAACGGGTTGGAAAGGTAGCCTATAGACTAGAGTTACCTCAAGAGTTGCAGAAGTTACACCATGTGTTTCACATTTCTATGCTGAGGAAATGTCACACTGACACCGAGTCAGTTCTACAACCTATGGAAGTAGAATTGAATGAAGAAATAACTTAAGAGGAAGGACCAGTGTCAATCCTTGATAACAGAATTAAAAAGCTAAAGAAGAAAGATAGAAGCCTTGTGAAAGTCCTCTGGAATCACCGTGGTGTCGAAGAAGCCACTTGGGAACTAGAGGATGAGATGAGAAGGAAATACCTTGCTCTTTTCTCCTAATATGTTTTATCAATTTCGGGGACGAAATCCTTGTAAGGGGTGGATAATTTGTAACATCCCTGACCTGGGTTATAAACTAACCCTAGATGTTTTGCCTAAATATGTAATTAAAACTTGTAATTATCTTTTGGCATGTAATTAAGTTCCTGAGGAACATACACTTTCAATTTTGCCCCTTTTAAACAAAGTTGTAGTATTGTTTTGTAATGCAGGGACCTATGTGCAAATTACCCAACTAGAGGGGTTAACTTGTAAAAATTACACAGGTTAAAATGTTCCTCTGATGATGAGACATCATATGAGTAAATATGATGAGGTATGATAGATTTCCCAAGCTTGGGCATCAAGATGCAGCTTGTGGAGCAATCCTTGTGCTTAAAACCCTAATTTTGGAGTAAAGTGCATTTTACCCAAAATGTGGGGTGCAACTTGTAAAATACACTTTCTAGAATATCTTTTATGACTCTTGACATCATTTAGAGTAGAAATGATGAAAGGGGCGCTTCAATTGAATAATCAGATAAGAAGAATGACTGTTGTAGAAGAATCACCTAGTATGAGTAAGGAGACCCTTCATATATGTACCTTAGTTTGCATATTGGTTTTCTTTACCCTTATATCTTGAGTTTGGATGGGATTTGCTTAATTTATGATGGTTTGTACGTGCCTTATAAGGAAGGAGGGACCTAGATGAGAAATCCATAAACTAGAGGTCCTTATGGTGAAAACTAACCCAAGCTATATAAGCTTCTCTCCTTTGCAAACCAAGTAAACGTATTCTCTTCTCTTCTTCACTTCTCATCTTGCTCAACCGACCAAGGCAGAGCTCTAGAACTCAAGGAGACGACTAACTTGTTCTAAGGTGAGAAGATACCATCTTCTAGCTCGGATTCATGGAGGAATTCCTTGAATAAGGTTGGTTTTATGGTTAACTCACTTAGGTTTCTTGTTCTAGCCGACTTTCCCCAACCTTTCCTTAGAGAATCATCTTTGGCCAACCTGTGGAGCTTAAGATTCCATTAAAGGCTTGAATCTTGGAAGCTTGGAGCTCTAGGAACAACGTTTGATGCAGGTTTTATAACTCTAAACTCTTGCTTTATTATGCATATTCATGTTCTTGTCAATTAAGTACTTAGTTCTTCTTCTTCCCCATTCTTCCTTGCACTTTCGCAAGCAATCCGTGGAGTAACCGACCTGAACAGAGGTTGAATATTATGGGCGTGAATTCCTAGGTAACTTTATCAAACGACCTTGGACCATTTGATCTAAACGGTTTGCAAACCGTTTGAAATCAAACGGTCTCAAACCGTTTGATCTCATGCGGTCTTGCAAGACCGTTTAGATTCAAACGGTCTCCAAGACCATTTGATAGGGTTGACCAAGGGAAGACCGTTTAGAGGTCTGTTGTAAATATGTTGAATTTAATTTCTACAAATAATCATAATCAAATTGCTAACCAATCACAAGTTGAAGGCACTTCAACCCCCTAAACCCTAATCGGGTTGAATTGCTGATTTCAAATATAGATTTTGGTGAAGTTTGGGTTGAAGGACCCAAACGGTCTCAAGACCGTTTGGGGTTTCATCCAAATGGTCTTAAGACCGTTTGGTGACAACCCAAGACCGTTTGGAGGTCTAGGGTTAAGGAAATTTGATGGTTTGAGGGTCCAATCACTATAGGTTGATGAATTGATAAAAGTGCTGATTTTAGACCTAATTAGGGCTCAACCCTTATCAAATTAACTTAGATTTTGATGAAACTTTGGGAAAACGGTCTCAAGACTATTTGGAGGGTGTCCAAATGATCGCAAGACCGTTTGGTCCAAGTTTGGGCCCAATTGGATATCAATTGATGGGTTCAACCTCAATTAGATTCATGTTGATGAGCATTGATGGTTAATCGATTGCAAACCCTAATTGAGTTGGATTCAACCCTAATTGGCTTTCAATTGAGGGTCAATTTGTAGTCCAATTGATTAAGGCTAACCCTAATTGACTCAATTTACAAGTGGTTAACAAGGTTATGGCCAATTTGAGGCTTCAACATAGATAACCATAATCGATTATAATCTTTGATGTACCTTTGAGGTCCATGCGGTTTTGAGCCCATTTGGACCAAACGGTCTCAAGACCGTTTGGGCTCAAACGATCTCAAGGTCATTTGGTCCAATCGATCTCAAGATCATTTCATCTCATGTGGTTTCAAGGTCGATTCATTTCAAATGGTTTGGAGGTCAACACTCTCAAACAGTCAACGCACCCATACGGTCTTGGAGGTCAAAGTGCCCAAACGGTCAACGCCCCCAAACGGTCTCAAGACCGTTTGGAGGTTGAGAGGTGAAACCGTTTGGAGACTTTTAGGGTTGTTTTTGCTTAATCGTTTGAAGGTGTAATTGGTCCAATGGTGGTCTAATCCAAACCCTAATGGTACCCTAAGACATTAAGGGGCTAAGTGACTAATAGATTGAACCATGTGATGATTGAAGGTGTACATTACCAATGTGCCCTTGAAGAGTTCAAGTAGATGACACACTTGATCAATCAAACCCTAATGACATGATAGTGGTGACTTAGCTTATGTTAATCAATGAGGACTTGACCTAACCTAATCTAGAGTGATGTAATCACCATTTATTAGTAAGAGGAGAGAGAAAGTACTGTTTATGGTTGAAACTCAAGTAAAGTACCTTCAATGTACATGAATGTGCATGGTTAGGGTATGATCCACCTATGTGAGATCATGAAAACCCTAATTATGATAATTGATGAATCTTAACCTAATTTGAAGCCATCAATGATGATGTTTCTCATACATGACGATGTTATGAGCTCAATTCATTATAAAGTGATTAGTAAACCCTAATTCTAGGGTGAAAACATGTAATGTGAATAGTAAACCCTAATTCTAGGGTAATATGATGAAATGTACAATAAACCCTAATTACAGGTTATGCTTTTAAGCATGAATCTTCATGATTTAAGTATGAAAGGAGGAACCACTATTTCTAATCATAATGGAAGGGATTGGATAACCCTAATTGATGTAAATCAGGGAACCTAGCTCTTGTAAGAGTATGAAAGTACAACTCTTGAAATGAATTGTTTACTATTATTAGTTGAATTAACCATGCAGGTTCTTATATGAGGATGATCATATCCAGGTAAGGATTATGGTACCATATTCATTGAAAGCCTGTTATTAGCTTTACGAATAGTGAAATATCATGTTGCCTAGTAAGTGGCATCACATGAGGTGATAGGTTGTAAGATCCATGAGTATCATCAAGGTCATGCTAGTTAGATGACTTGTGATGAGATGGTTAAGAAATAATAACTGATGCGAGTTATACTTGTTACATTTAGTATTCTACTTTCATAGCTGCTATGCTAATGATTAATGTTTGAGAACATGAATGATGATTAAAAGAATACTAAAATGTACCTAACTAATCAAGTATAATCATACCATGTAGAGCCCTGATCATAGATCCATCATTGCCAGAAGTTTAATGATGGTGAAACAGGTTTTCCTAAGGGAACTCCTAGATCACATACTTTTGAGTATGTGGGGGAATATGGATGTGTATATCCTTACATCCTAGTGTAGGAATTGATGTAGATGTATCTTAATCCATCAACCCTTCACTATGTGTTTATACCGGGGTGATGTAACACTATTCTCCCGAGGAAATCTTTTATACCGCATCGATGAGAGATAAACAAGAAATCTTTCGATGGCAAAGAGAGTACAGAATGCCATTGTGACTCTAATAGCGAAGTACCAGAATACCCTGGTGAGCTATAGTAGCAGAGACACTAGATGTCCTACATGTTTATCCTCACTCTGACTGAGGAAGATGAGGTCATAAGAATCCGGCTCTTTTGATGACCTAGGTATGATACTGATGCGACTTAACAGTGATCGGTTGGAGTATGAGCGGTATACCTCATCTCCGCAGGGCATAATAATGTTTGTAAAACATAATCAACCGTGTAGCATATCTGCTTAGGTTGAACTACGAGATACAATGATTGATGATTACACTGCTTAGTACGTATGTTCTTCATATTCTTAAATGTTGTTGTTCCCCTTAATATCAATCTGTTGTTGATTACCTTAAAAGCTTTTATTGCTCATGTTGTTCTTTGATTGCTATAATAAAGCTTCTAGCGGAGGGTTATAACTCTCGCTGGGACAATTATTTAAAATTGTCTCACTCCGTAGATTTCAACTTTTTAGGTGGTCGTCGAAGACGAAGGAACCAGTCTGCAGGTGATCAATACCAGCAGCAGCAGCACCAGGAGCAACAGTGAATCTCAGGTGGAGATACTGACTGCTGAGTCTTGTAGTTAGATAGTCCTATGTCGTCTCTGTACTCTCAGGTCCTTGGAGTTAGATGGTCTGAGATTTTTGGTTTCGAATCTTGAGATTTTGTATCTGGATGTGTATAATCACTCAAGAAGTGATTTAACAGAGATGTAAACTGTTTATTTTGTTTCTATGAAAGAAGTTTTATGATTTCAAGATCTTGTCTCAAAAGTTTTAATTTCTGGTGATTTTTGTATTCCGCTACTAATAGAATGTTTCCGCTGAGTTTATATCGTGGTTTATGGATCGAATCGTCACATTCCTCATTAGTTGGTTTACGTCTAAATGGATTATCAGACTATGTTTCTTGTTTTGAGATGATTGTATCTTGCATTGTTTTTTTTACCTGACAATGGCTTCTTGTTTTCTCCATTTTTTGGTGTCTGCAATGATTGTTTGTCCTTTAGAGGTTTTGAATCGGATGGTCTTGATGATGCAGATTAACGGGAAGGGAATACCCACATTGCAATCTTTTTCTAGCATGTATTTCTTTGTAGTGTTATTTTTCTTTCTCCCATTCATATTTGATTTCTTAAACTCCTACCACATCTCATCATGCTCCCTTTTTAATTCTACCTATTTTTTAGCTTCCATAAAAATCATGTTTTCCATCATCTGGTATTGGTTCTCATCAAATTCTTTCATGCAGTACATCAGAGGTGTAGCCCTTATGTGAATCCATTCTTCCTGCATTATTAGTGCTTGCAAGCTAGAAGATAAAATAGAAAGTGTGAAAGAAGAGTTCAGTTTTCTCATGCATTCTATCAAATTAATTTTGAGTGCATATCCCAGATTGGGAAGATGTGTTTATGTTGATGGACAAGGTGTAGATTTTATCACAACTGTTTCATTTGTAGTTTGGTTGATTTTAGGTTCACCTTTGGTTGGGCACACTACTACTTCTTTTATATTTTTCACTACCTAGGGTGATGATGGTCAATGTCTTTTCCATTGCTTTGTCTTGCTTTGTATTGAGATTTTTCCTACCCTACCACTAGGAATCACCCTTCATCGTCTTGTTCTTTGTCATTTTCCAACATCTTTATCTTGCACACACTTTGGTCTTATTCGATGCCATGGATGGTGTGGTTTGCATGTCCTTTGTTGGCTACTCCAAATTCCTTCTAGACATTCACAATTATTGTGGTTTGGTGTTGTTCTGAACTAACACCCTTTACAACCCTTGACCCTTTGGAAACAACTTTGTGGATTTTGAATTTTAAATTTTTCTTTGTTGCTGGTTCTTTAGCTTTGTCTGCTTCATCCTCATTTTATCCCTGAGATATCACACTTGTCTCAACCCTGACATACCACATCGTCACACTAGGTATCATCTTCATTATATGCCAAATTGAGAAAGTAAACTTGTCTTAGTCATCATTTCTCATCTCAGGGAGAGGTTGTAAGTCGTTAGTCTTTTTGAACCTATGATAGTACTTCTCTCCCTTTTTGAAAATTACAAACGTGGAGCATAAATATTTCATATAAAAAAATCTATCCCCCTTTTGTTATGTGAAGTTCTTCAAAAATCAAGGGTATTTAAGATGGGAACCTATTATGGTTTTCTGCCCCACCATGCATAACTCCTTTGAGCCATTAAGGCCACTTGCAACATCTAACTTCTCAAATCAATAAACACCCTATGTTGATAGGTTTTTCTCCATTATGCTCCATATTAAATAAGGTATGCCCTTGTCATATTCCCCATGTCATACCATGTGAAGATTGCACAACTAACTATCTTATGAATTATTGGTAGGATCCCAAAGTGTATATGAGAAGTTTTTGGCTTCCCAAGGTTATGCTTAGGTTCTCGAATCATCTTCTCCTAGACCTTTTCTATGCTTAACTTCCACCTATGTGTTATATTCAACTACATTGGATGCATCGACCTATTGATTTGTCTTGCAAAATATTTTTTTCAACATATATTATGTTATGATGAGTCAACCATAGGGTAAAGTAGGGATGCTTAAAGGTACCTGAAATCCAAGCAGTTAAGAGTTGATCATTTCTTAATTATATAAGGTTCAAGGGGTCAGAGATTTCCATCCATGTGCACAGAAGGCTTAAGGGGCCATGAGTTGGACACTCCATGTGCACCTTAGGGGTCAAGTGAAAATGGAATTCCATAAATTCATAAGGATTGAGGGTTTAAGCATGTACATGAGGCCCTTGGGGTCATAGGAAGATCACTTTGTAGGTACCTATGTCCTAGAGACCTTAAGAGAATGACAAAGGTAATTAATACAATTGATGTAGATATGAGAATGGAAAGAATTATGTAATGTTGAGATATATGCCATAAGGGAGGTAGTGCACAACTCGAGGACCCAGAGAAAAACACCTTTCCTCTTATGTTAGTGCTATTTATGAAATTTGTGAAGTTAGAAGGACAATTATGTTTTAGAGTTTCCTTTTAGGAATGACCCAATCCAAATTTCGAAATTGTTAAACAAGCTGTGGATATATCATCTCTACACATGAATCAAGGTGAAGTTGGTACTTGGAGTGTAGCGTAAATAATATTTTCATCTTAGCAAAGATGGCATGGTCTAAGTTATACCTTGCCATCTCGTGAATGAAGTGCAAGGATGGTGTTTTTGCTTGAGACCTAGCTACAAGTGAAGATAATGTAATGCTCAAACAGTGAGGATGTGAAACCATGCTTGGATAGACTTGGTTTCAATCTCAATGGGAATATACATAAAAATTAACATGTTCACCTTAATTAAAGTTTTGATAAGACCTTAGATGAAACCTCTCTAGGTGGGTCGATAACCCAATAATGCAAGATGAAGTGAGTTTCGTCTTAAAATGTATAGAACTTGATTTTGGGGACCAAATTCCTTTTTAAGGTGGGGTGCATTTAAGATCCTTAAATTTATAAATTTGGATTATGTTATATGAGTTCGCTCATTTATGTTATTTTGTTCAGTCTTCTTTAGAGAACCAATCCGATTTAAATCTAGACGTATAATTAAATGTTGGAAATTCAGTGAATTTGTTTTTGTTCAAACCACTTTCATGCTTTAACAATGAGTTGTCTCTCACTAAATCATTCATGCCTATGATGATAGAGATTGAAGTAGAGGCAGCCGAGATTATCTTTAACTGGTCAAATTCAAAATGCTATACAATGTATGAGTCCTAATAATGATATAGATTCAACATATGAACTCAAATCAGAAACTTACATTGAGTCTATCTTCCGCACAATAGGTTTTGGTAAAGTAAGTTGTGACACTTAAAATCTCATGTGTATCATAAGCAATTACCTCAATCCAACAAGCCATCAAATTTATGCATGTTACAAAAATGTCAATAATTATAAATACCTTTAACTTGTGACAACTACATCTATATAGCCTAACCATCTATCCATGTCTTGAGAACATGTCTTATTCATAGTACAATATATGTGATTTCTTTATTCTTGGGTACATAAGGGGCTAATACAATAAATAGACAAATACAAACACATTGACCGCAATCGTGCATGTTAAAAATCACTCTTACAGAGATCAATCATTTGAGGACATATCTCGTATTTGATTAATCAACATCACCTCTATGTGCTTTGTGACATACCTAATAATGTGTTTACAATCCACATGACTAACACTTTTGTTGTTAGTTCTTCATGTTTCGTCTATTATGTAAATGTGTTTGAGTGGATTTTGGCCCATTAGAATTCCATCCCACACTTTGTATTACTCCCATCTCGTGTATAGGAGCAGGATTTTGCCTGGTAGAATAACTCATTAACCCCCATCTTTTTTTTTCTTGACAGTGCAATTTCTTATACAAGTCAATTATTGATGGTTTTATGGTTACCTTGGGTCGAAGAATTGCGTACATTATCATCACAATGCGTACATTTAACAATCAGGTATCATCCCCAAAACGCTGTTATGGTATCATCAGTCCGATACATAGTTCTCTGAAAATATCTATGCTTATGTGGTCACTGGATATCTAATATACAAAATCATCTCCTTGGATCAACACATGTACCAATTTTAAAGCGTATTTATCTTGACTCACAATAATTTTGACTAGAAAAGAATTAAGAACAATACATTAACTTGCTATATAAGAACATGAATATATTTATATCACCGCAAATCAGACGTCCTGACACCATCACACATTATGTACTACTAGATACAAAAGATGTACGTACATGTAGCAATTAACATTACAATTTGAACGGTATCACCTGCTGATTCAGATAAAAGTTCATCCTAACAGATACTGGTTACCAGGCAAATATATCAGTATACAGCCTCGCAGCTGAAGCATCACATCTCTCCCGTATAACCTCCTTTGGACCCAAAATAATCTCTCCTTGACCCAGCAATTGCCATGCTCTTCTGGTGCTCCAGCTTGGGGCATGTTTGAATCCGATGCCCAAGACCACCACAGTAGGCACAGCCTTTCACCCCACTGACACTGGTGATTGCATCATTTTCCATTGGGTCATCAAGCTCGGCAAGCACAGGAGGTATCCTCTGCTTCGCTTCTTGTAGCAGGTGTTTCAGATCAAGCAGTGTGGTCTCCGTCTGGTTCTTGTTTATAAATGTCGTAGCAATTCCAGTTTTCCCGCACCGCCCTGTTCGTCCAATCCGATGCACGTAATTCTCAATTTCGGCTGGCATGTCATAGTTGATAACGTGCTGGATGTCAGGGAAATCCAGGCCTTTTGATGCCACGTCAGTAGCAACGAGAACATCCTTCTTTCCAGATTTGAAAGATGCAATTGCATACTCTCTCTCTTCTTGGTCTTTACCTCCATGAATGGCAACAGCTTCAACACCTTTCAGCAACAAATATTCATGGATGTCATCGACATCAGCTTTGTTCTCACAAAATATAAGAACAGGGGGCGGCGTCTTCTGCAGGCACTCAAGTAGGTAGACAATCTTTGCCTCCTGTTTCACATATTCGACCTCCTGTATGACATCAAGATTTGCTGCCCCAGCTCTACCAACATTGACTGTTACCGGTTTCACTAGTGCGCTTCTTGCAAAGTTCTGTATCTTTTTAGGCATGGTAGCAGAGAATAGAAGAGTCTGTCTCTGAGCTTTAAAATGATCGAAAACTTCTCTAATGTCATCCTCAAATCCCAGATCAACTAGCCTATCTGCCTCATCCAAGGTCAAATACCTGGAATAAAAAACATCCTTGAGACGATATTTAATAACCATAAAACCAATTTTCAAAACAGCACTAGCGAAGTTAAATTATTCAGTGAAAATATACTTGCAATATGAAGGTGCTTTGATCAGCAAAGAAACTCTTATGAGTCTTTACTGCTGTTTGGAAGCAGTAAGTCAGATTTTGAAATTCACATGCAGGCAACAAACATTGACCTCTCGTCACAGGACTAGTGATCTAACAATTATGACTCCAGTTAATAAAATATCCCATGCAAAAAAGTGGCAGGATAAATGTTGTTATCTTCCAAGTAAATATCATTTTTTTTGTACTAGATAAGACCTCTCGTCGGTGAAAGGTCATTTTCTCATACCATCAATTGTATATAATTTGGTCTAACTGCAGATTTTTTCTCCCACCAAGAGAGGTTCCAACTTATCATGCTTCGGAGGGAGTGACTCTCCTATGTATTTCATTCTCATATATGTTCGAGCTAGACATTTAAAAGACTTGCCATTTTAATTTTTAAGATTGTGTGCACCTTGTCAACAATCTGTGTGACCAAACTATAGTTTTGGCGAAAAAAAGATGCATTTCTGATGATGGGAAAAGCTGTCAAGGAAACAATGAAAGATAAGCAGTAACTTGGTTGTCTTGTTGCCCAAAACGATGCTAAAGGCTGTCCAGGGACAATGAACGAAAAGCAATTTGATTGTGTTGTTGCTTGAGACAAATGCTTAAGCACATGGGCAACCCAGGAAAAGAATAGCTTCGTTTAAATTTTATAAATCATGACCTAACAACTTATGTATGGTGGTAGGTGAATCCAGTTGAAATTTCACGTCTACGGTAGGACTACATCATGTAGGAAACTTCGACACTACATAGGTTCTCAGAATGATGTATGAGGAATATTGAATCATCAAAATCGAGCAGCAATTTTGAAGACAAGCATTTTCAAATGGAAAAGAGAGGAAGTAGCAAGCCTGCAAATTAGGTGAGGCACAAAAGTTTAGGCAGAGAATTATATTTTTATATCATCTGCCATTGAGGGAGTGAGTAAAGTAATTAAAGTAGGATACGGAGATGTGAAAAGAAAAGAAAAGGCAGTTAAGATGGACAATTAAATATGACTGTAAATATCCATGATAACTTGTAGAAATAGTAAGTGACAAAAAGATAAACTCACAAGAGTTCTCCATTGTACACAGCTACTGGAGTTGCAACTTAACCTATACAAATAAAGTCAGTGCACTGGAAAATTAATCCCTTACTGAGACAAGTGAGCAATAGATAAAACAGTCTCCAATTTCTTAGAAAGCGTGAAGCTGAAGGCTCCGCCGAGCGGAAGGGCCCTTACAACCGCCTAAGCACCAGGCAGGTGTGTTTTCAAACAACATAGTTAAAATTTCATATATTTTCATGCATTTTATAGTTCAACGTAGATGTAAATATTGGGATATCAATGATATACAAATAACAATGTGCCAACAGCACAATGCAGTGCATATAGTTGCAAACTCAACATTTAAGTACAATGTATATAGCTAAATATATATGTATGGTTATAAATTTACAGCAGCATACTGTTTGCACTACAAGTTACGTATTCATATATGTACAATATATGATAATTGTTACCATACAAATGAAAAGTTACTAACATTATGTACAATATGACATGTTACAATATATTCTATACATATATAGTTGTACCAAAATCCATTATATATTACATATATAGTATAAGATACATCTAGATTTGCAGTTAACTATCGTTTTCCAAAAAGTGGCCAGTTAAGCAGCCTATGCAGCCAATTAAGCAGGTTAGGCGGAAAAAGTGGGCCCTTAGTTGCAACCGCCTAGCCGGGCGCCTAATGCCTAAATTAAGCACCCAGGTGCCCTGGGCGCTTTATAAGAGTGACTTGAGTATGGTTCAAGATTTCTAATAGCGTACGTCCATTAGACAAAGGCATCTCGTCTCTTGTTTTGCATCCAATTGACAAACAAAAACTTATTTGAAAAGATGTCCGTCTTCATCATTTTAGCTGACTGGCATCCACATCTGAAAAGCCTAAGCTTCTACAATCTACAATCAAAATGCAGCTTCCATTCATATTAATAGGCAACCCAGGAAAAAACAAGGTTAATTTTAAATTCATTAAGTATCACCTAACAATTTGCCTATGATGGTGGGTGATCCGACAATTGGTCCAGTTGAAATTCACGATTACATTATGTAACCCCCAAGGGAACAATGTGAAATGGAAACTTTATGACACTAAATAGATTCTAAGAAAGGTGTTGAGGAATATTCAATCACCAAAATTGTGCAGAAATTGCGCAAAATAAGCATTTCCCAAATGGAAAATAGTAGCAAGTCTTCAGATTATAGGCGAAGATGCACAAAAGTTTAGGTAGAGACCATTAATGTTTATTATGCCATCTATCAGTGAGGGGGCTGAGAAAAATATAAAAGCAGGGAGAAAAAGGTGTCAAAAAAGAGACAGGGATTGCACTTTCCGGGTCTTCAAAAGAGCGATGTCCCGTAAGAGGGTAATTCTATGTCGTGCCAGTTGCCCTTAAATAACTACGACAACTTCACCGGAATACGTACTTAACGCAGCACGAACGCGGATCTCCAATGTTGATGTAGCAATAGTGGTGTCTTCAAAGCGTGTGAGAAGACGTGCATAACGTGGCATGAACACGAACAGACGATGTGCATGTGATACCATGCAGGTACCATACAACTTTGACGCATGAACCTTAGGGGCTTGACAGGAACGAAGATATCATCCATCAAGGAAAGTCTCAAGAATATCAGCGGAAGGCGATGCTAATACAGCAGAATCAGCTCGGAGAAGACATGATTAAGCAGCTCGGTGGAGATAAATCTAGATGAATCAACCTTGTAGATATAGATTGGCAGGCTTGCTGAGCTTCTGAAAATGTGAAGAAGCACCCATCTGTCGCATATGAATGCAGCTGAAAAAATACACCATTAAAACTTGACGTACATAATGTGGTACGAACGCGGATACGGTGTCGACGCTGAATGAAACTGGTTGGAGGTGGAGAACAGACGTGCTGAAGAACGTGAAGCTCCATGAAGATGATAGCCTGGAACATATATAACATGAATACATATATCATCATCTAATCTCATACTCTCTCTCATACATTCTCTCTCATACTCTCTAATACTCGCTCTCTCTTCTCATCTCTTCCTCTCTATCCCCCCCGCACACCCAATACGACAAGAGTGAGTGTTTGGTGTGGAGAAATGGATACATGACCCCCCCGGCACTGTGGAAAGGGATACACACAAGATATGGGTGGGTGGGAAAGGAATTAGTGGATTTGAGAGGATTTTGTGATATGGAGATGTATAAAAAATGTGGAGAATGGAAACCGATAACCGGAGAGAGTATACTAAACGGGTCAATGTAAGATCTGGGGTAGAAAATTAAATGGATCTGATCCCGACCCGAAAAGGGATTTGTTTGGCCCGTTAGGGCAACAAATCTGGGGGTGTCGGGGCGTAGCCCCACGCGAAAAATCTGATTAGTGTCAAAATGGGATTTGATTAGCAAAAGATAGGACCGATTAAGGATCCGAATAGAGACAAGGATAATGCATATGGGGGCAGTAAACATAGTTGTTTGGTAGCGGTGGGGAGTGATGGGTGACCGATTAAGGCATTGGGCAGCAGCGACGAGATGGAGAGCAGGCATGAAGCAGCGGTAGAGGCGGCGGCAGTTTTTGATGGCCGGCAGCTATTGTAGATGGCCGGTGGCGGTTTTTGATGTTGTCGGTGGTGGCAGCGCTACTGTTCAGGCTGATGGCGGCTACGGCTGGCGACGTTGTTGGGGTTCGATGATGGCTCCGATTGGAGAGGAGCCTGCTCTTAACGGCAATTGTTGTGCCTGCCCTGGGCAGCGGCTGTGGTGCCTGCCTTGGGCCGCGGCGGCAGCTGGGCCTTGGGCTGTCGGCAATAGTTGCGGCTGCTGCTGATGTGCGTTGGCGGCTGCTGCGGTTGGAGATTGACGACGGACAGAGATCGCCGTGAAGAAAGATCTCTGACGTACAGAAATAAAATTGGATCTTTTAAGAACAGAGAATAGATACGACCATGGAGGCCGGGATATGCCTGGCGGGCAACCGGCCTAAGCCATGGCAATGGCGGTGGCCACCCGCAGGTAGGGGTTCTCCCGCTCAGTTGCTCTCTGGAGAGAGGCGGCTGCCGCCCGCAGACGGGGGTTCTCCCCCTCGGTTGCTCTCTGGATAGAGGTGGCGGCCAGCCTGGGGCTGTGTTCTTCGACTGCTAGGAGAGGAGGGAAGCGGAGGCGGGTAGGGTTCCCTCAGGAGCGAACACGCTCTGATACCATGTAAAATATAAGATGACTCAACTTAGATCATGAGTTCTTTGTCTACAATATAACCAGTTGCACCAAACTAAAATATTCAAGGAACAAAGCAATTGTAGAGGACGTACGACATGTATCATTACATATAAGGGTGATTTTTATTAAATTCAGGGTTTACATCTGAGTCATCTTCCTAGAAACATGGGATCCAAGTTCTTTGGATATGTACTGAAAAAGAAAACAGGAGAAGAACTTAGATTTGGTTCGTTGTGCATGTTCCTAATGTTTTTCTTCATGAATCACTTCTAGTTTAACAGACTCATACTTCTCAAGACGCGCCCCCATAGACTTATGAGTACATGAGTCTTTTTCACAGGTTCTCGATCCATATAGGATATGATGATCCTTTGAAGTTTATAGTATACAAACTAGATATAGTATTCATATTTGAAGACCAATCCTCTGTTTTTATTCAATCAGTAATGTCCATTTTCATATTTGCAATGCTACGTGCTTTGAATGTTATTGATGTTGCGATTTTGAGTGGGAGGGAGAAAGCTTATCTGAATTTTTTTATTACGTGAAAACTGCATATGCATCAAGACTTAGTGAAAAATAGGCAACTTTTTCGAGAAAGTCAAAGATTTTAGTAATTTTTGGTCAGAAGGATGGTCTACTTAAATAACACACACACACATAAATTTACCTGCTTGCTTCCCTAGGGGTTCAGCCTGGCAATGGCCAGGGTGATCTGGTTGTGGAAAACGGCAAAGGAACAGCGGCTATGGCCGCTATTGGCTCACTGAACCCATCCAACCCCGCATACCTATCTCTACCCATCCAACCAATCGACCACACGACAGTACAGAGACTGGATCATCGTCCCAAAACCTGGGAGGAGGAGACAGAGTCTGGAGAAGTTAGAGCTAAGTTATGTAGGAGGACCCAATCCATAAAGCAAAAGAGAAGGGTCTGGAGTTTCCAGATCAAGAAGGAAGGAAAGATTGTTGTCAACGCTAGAAAAAGAAAGAGTGTAATCTGATGACGGATGCCTGGGAGCACACAGTTTTTATGTGCCTGATGGGCAAAAGACCTATTTATCCACACATGTGCATAGATAGGCCGAACCTGGTGCCCAAAGGTAGATTTTGATGTAATATCGAAAGATAATGGAATCTTCTTAGTCACGTTCTCTAATGAGGAAGACAAGAAGACTGCATCTCAATATCTCATGGAGGATCGAGATGATTTGACAAACATCTAGTAATTGCTAAAGAATACATGTCGGGATGAGCTGAAAAGAGATTTACTTTCTTTGGTCCTTGTATGGATCAAGATCCCGTTGATCGGAAGAATGTGGACAAGAAGATCAACATGAATAATCGATTCCGGTGTTGGGAAAGTGATTTATCCACTTAAAGGAGTTGGTTTTGAAGTTATTTGCAAGATAGGTGCACCATGCTGCTGTTGTGTAAAATTGAAGCTGAAAAGGCAATGTAACCCATTCCACACTTGCATTGGAAACATGAGGTTGATCTACCCTTAAAAAATTGACAAGTTTTTTGCTGAAGCCCATGCTAGCATCAACCTTATTATAACTTCCTCAATCTTAGTTTGTGCAAGTCCTAGAACTGTCACCGGGGAGTCACAGGAGATCCTATCTTAACTTTCAAACTCCAGGATCTTGATCAAATATCTTATTCCTATTGAGGTAGCTGCTTTTGGAAGTTCAATCCGAATCTTCCTATGAGCAGGCATTATAGTAAGATAGTTCATAGTTGGCATTATAATTTTAGTATCTTGTAATTTTGTATAAATATATATAAAATTTAGGCACCCGCTTTTTCATAGATCGCCCGCCTACCACTTAATTGGTTACAGGGTGTTGTCCGCACGCCTCCCGCTTCCCACTTTCTAATACACTGTAGACAAGCCATGCCCATATACTGCATGGATGGTATGGTAGTACCAGCAAAAGATGAGATCCTGATCAAGATTTTGTATGAACATGTCCCCGAGACCTGCAAGAAATGCAAAGCTTTTAGTCGTGGGAATGAATAATGTCACCCGAAGGAAAAAGGAAAAGATATCGGGGGAAAGATGGCGTTGGATTGAAAATACCGAAGGTAAGGAAGATCTGGAAAAGAAAGAATACTGCAGAAGCTGCAAAGAAACCAAGCGAAGTGAATCAAAATAATGCAAAAACAGGAGAAGAAAACCAAGTGAACGAGATTGGGTAAGGAGAGATCCCAAGGTCTGCAGGGAGGGTCATTAAAGATCCTGAAATTGCAAGGGAAGATGAAGGTGTGAGGTCCATTCTAAACACAAGTAACATCTTTGATGCCTGGTCTGACCCAGATTAGGAAGAGAGGGCATTAGTGAAGGATCGGAGGAACAAGGCACAGGAGAATAAAGAAGGGAAGAAGGAGCATGTCAGGCAGGCTCGTTCAAAAAAACAAAAACCAATCATGTCTGCAATCATATGGAAATGTCAAAGGGGCTTCTGACCCCAACAAAAAAAAAAAACTGGATTAACTTCAGAGGAGCATCCATGGTGGCCATCGTTGAGACTAAGATCAAGAGAAGCAATGAAATCACACTAAGCTTTTTCTCAGTGGATGAGAATGCACTTCAAATCATGATAAGGTAGAATTTGGAAGTGTGTATTGGGTGGAGCCCACATGTTTGGTCAATTAAAATCGTAAGCATGATAGACCACTTGATCACAGTGGCATGTTGTGACACTGTTGGTTATATCACAGCAATATATGTGCCCAACCTAGCAAGCCAATGGCAGGAATTGCAGGGAGACTCAAAGAAATTTGAAAGGCCATGGATGGTGTGTGGCGACTTCAACAATGTATGCCTACAATCTGAAAAGGAGGAGGATGACGAGTACTCAATTTTGTGATCAATGCATTCAACCAAGCAATCGACAAAGCCGAGCTATGTGAATTGCCGATGGTTGGAGGAGAATTGTTCAGCTGGAACAAAGAAAAAAGAGAATAGCTAGCAAGTTGGATCAGAGTACACTAGTGAATAAGAATGGTTAAAATTATGTGCACAAGCAAAAGTCAAAGTGGGAGGATTTGAACTAAGTGACCACGCACCAATCTTGGTGGAAATAATTGAGAAGTCGGTGAAGAGGAGAGCTTTCCCTTTATTTAAACTATCTGGTAGAAAGGAAAGGATCACTGAGGTAGGAGAAATGATAGCGAGCAGAAATCAAGGGCAATCTCATGTTCAGGTTTGCAAAGAAATTAATTATGACAAAGGCTGCAGTGAAGAGAAGGTCCAAAGAAGAAGTCAATATACATAATCTCATCAAATCTACAAAGAAGGAATGTATAGAGGTAACAGAGAAATTATTGGCCAACCCATTGAATGAGGTACTTATAAAGGAAGATGGGAAGAGTGTGTATAGGGTGGAGCCCACACGTTTGGTCAATTAAAATTGTAAGCATGACAGACCAATCGATCACAATGGCATGTTCTAACACTGCTGGTTATATCACAGAAATGTATGCGCATAACCTAGCAAGCCAACGCACTGGTGGCAGGAATTGCAGGAACTCTCAAAGAAGTTTTAAGGGCCATGGATGGTGTATGGCGACTTCAACAATGTACGTCTACAATATGAAAAGGAGGAAGATGACGAGTACTCAATTTGGTGATCAATGCATTCAAACAAGCAATCGACAAAGCTGAGCTATGTGAATTGCCGATGACTGGAGGAGAATTGTTCAGCTGGAACAAAGAAAAAAGAGAATAACTAGCCAGTTGGATCGAGTACACTGGTGAATGAAGAACGGTTAAAATTATGTTCACAAGCAAAAGTCAAAGAGGGAGGATTTAAACTAAGTGACGATGCACCAATCTTGGTAGAAATAATTGAGAAGTCAGTGTCGAGGAGAACTTTCCCTTTCTTAAACTATTGGATAGAATGGAAAGGATCATGGAGATAGGAGAAATTATGGCAGACAGAAAGCAAGGGCAATCCCATGTTCAGGTTTGCAAAGAAATTAATTATGACAAAGGTTGCAGTGAAGAAATGGTCAAAAGAAGAAGTCAATATACATAATTTCATTAAATCTACAAGAAAGGAATGTATAGAGGTAACAGAAATTATTGGCCAATCCATTGAATGAGGTACTTATAAAGGAAGATGGGGAGAGTGTATTAGGTGGAGCCCACCAAACAATTAAAACAGTAAGCAGGACAGACCAATCGCTCATAATGGCATGTTGTAACACTGCTGGTTATATCACAGCAATATATGTGCATGACCTAGCAAGCCAACGCACTGGTTTATATATGGCAGGAATTGCAGGAACTCTCGAAGAAATTCCAAGGGCCATGGATGGTGTATGACGACTTCAACAATGTACGTCTACAATCTGAATAGGAGGAGGATGACGAGTACTCAATTCTGTGATCAATGCATTCAACCAAGCAATCAACAAATCTGAGCTATGTGAATTGCCGATGATTGGAGGAGAATTGTTCAGCTGGGTCCTGGGACAAAGAAAAAAGAGAATGGCTAGTAAGTTGGATCTAGTACACTAGTAAATGAAGAAAGGCTAAAATCATGTCCACAAGCAAAAGTCAAAGTGGGAGGATCTAAACTAAGTGACCGTACACCAATCTTGGTGGAAATAATTGTAAGTCGGTAGGGATGGCAATGGTACCGGGTTCGCACACCCAGCTACCAAAACCGTTCAACCCATTATTAAATGGTGTCTGGTCGTGTCCATTTCTCATTCTACGGGTGGTCATGGTACATTAAATGTGGGAACCCATGGTTGGAATGGGTATCCATTTTTAGATGTAAACGTGCCTGCTGCTGCTGAAGTTCTTCCGATCCCGTCGTCGACATGTACCGGTACGTGAGCATGCCTGACACTATAGACCAAGCTAGGCATATGTAATGCAATCTCTGGAGCAATTCCTTTTCTACCGTGAACCTAGGAAAACAGGATTACAATCTTCCCCAGTTGTTTCGTCATGACGGGGTTGCAGCACGGGTGTTCAGGTGCTTCGGACGACGAGATACATGACGGATCATCGTCGGCCGCCTTCGTCTACCTTATACTTTCCTAACATCGGCCCGACTGATGAGACGACGGAGGACAACTCATCGTCAGATCTGCGACATGCACACTTGCACTATTGTGGGCACAAGGTCAGGCTTAACGGCGCCGGCAACGGTGCTCCACCATCACGGCCCAGTACTCCCATATCCGGCGCCAGTTCCTCCTTGTCGACAGTCACATACTCGGTTACGGAGGCCCTCACTAGCTCCTAGACGTACTTTATCAACAAAGTCGTCGTCGCCAAAGAGGCACCATTACCCATGCCAGCTGCACCATCATGCTCTTCTGCCACCCTGGATGGCTGAGCTCGTCATCTTTGTCGGAAGGCCAATCCTTTAGGTGTAGCAACAACTGAATATTGCTGAGGTGATGGAGGAAGGTATAGTGGTCACCGTAAATGTTGTTGTGATTCTAGTGGTGATGAAGGACAGTTACACCACGGCAACGATGGCAGTTATGGAGGTCATAGTTACGGCTGCGGCGGCGGAGGGGGGCGTCATGAAGGTTGCAGCACTTTCGGTGGTGATAGGAGTGGAGCTGACGGGTTCGTCATGACAACGGGTGTGGTTACGTATGAACGTGACAGTTACATTGGTGGCTGAGGAGCACCGTGAATGTTGCAGTGGTTCTTGTGGTGATGGTCGTGAAAGCAGTGGCAAGTCTATCGTGAAAGTGGGGCTTGATATGGCTGCTACGTCGGCGGAGGGAGCACTTTGGGTGGTGATAATGGGTCGTGCCGACATAAATAAAGTCTCACATGGGATTGGTTTGGGTTCCCCGCTTGCATCTGTACCATAAATGTGGTTTTTCTTTCCCACCAAACCATCACCCGAGAGAATGTATGGTTATACCAAATTATGGTATGGGTCGGGCTGGTTTGGTTTGGGAAATGGTGAATGGCTTTTTCTGCCAAGCCTAGAAGTCGGTGAAGAGGAGACATTTCCCTTTCTTAAACTATTGGGTAGAATGGAAAGGATCACCGAGGTAGGAGAAACATGGCGAACAGAAATCAAGGGCAATCCCATGTCCAGGTTTGCAAGAAATTAATTATGATAGAGATTGCAGTCAAGAGATGGTCAAAAGAAGTCAATATACATAATCCCATTAAATCTACAAGGAAGGAATGTAAAGAGGTAAGGTAACAGAGAAATTATTGGCCGACCCATTGAATGAGGTACTTATAAAGGAAGAAACAATGCATAAAAGAATGGAGGATCTGAAGAAGGCAGAGGAGAATTTTTTCTGGAAATAAGAAATGGATACAAGACAATGATTGAAATACCAAATTTTGCTATAATGATAATAAGGGAAGCAACCAATTTAATCGTTGAGCTATTCTGAAGGGGAAGTTGTGAATAGTCAAGAAAAGTTGGAGGAACAAGCAGATGAGTTCCACACCAACAATTTGTATAACAAAGAACATGTAGAGGAGATTCAAGAAAAAAAATGAATAGAAATGCAAGGTGACTACTACCAAGGAATAAGGTATCCGATTTCGATACCGTTTCGACAGCATGGAAACCGAAATTTATGGAAATTTCGACAAAAATTTCGATAAATGCAACAATGCCCGTTTCGACGCCAAAATGAACAAATTAATTTATGAAATTTTACAGGCGTGATCTCTACACCTAAATGCATCGTTTTATGCAATAAAATTTTATGTGGGGGTAGGTTGGGGGGGCCTTCATGTGGGATGTAAGGGAACTGTCCTGTTTATTGAGGATTTCGATGAAGGAATTCGATGACAAAATATAGGAATTAAGTTATGCAATTTTACTAGCACAATCCATAAACATAAGTACACACACTTCTCCAATAATATCAAACTTACAACATATGAATAATATAGTAACTTACCAACTCAAATCAATTGTATGTTGAGTGTCGTGCTGATTGAGATGGTTGTTTACCATACTGTATAGTGTTGATATGGTCGACATATTGCTCCCAGGTCATGTACATTCTGTAAAGTTTGTTGTATGAAATCACATGTTCCTCGTACACATCACCAGAAATGAACATCATCATCCCAAACCTTGGAAAGTGATCTTCCAGATCTCTAAGATATCGACTCCTGCTTTCAGAATCAGATGGAGGTTGACGAGCTTGAGGAAAAGTAGCATGCATTGGGACTTGAGCAACAGGAATAACTGAGCTACCACCGCTCCATGATTGCCCCCCATCATCAGAAAATACACTACTGTTGTACTGATATGTTCCTTGCGGGCCCGAGACATTTGCACTATATGTATATCCAATATGATGCTCTAATTCTGCTTCTGGTTGTGGTGGTGGCTGAGTTTGATATCCAGAATACCCATAGTACGCTTGTGGGTGCCCAAACAACGTATCACCAAATGATTGTTGAGGATATAGAGAATCAGAAAACCTCATGTTTCCCATGGATTCAGCAATATCAGAAGTGGAATCAGTATAGTATTGTGAAGTAGGATAGGATTGGAATCCTATAGGTGTAGCTGTAGCTGTACGAGGCCTATAGCATGTATCCTCATGTAGTCGTGATGGTGCACCACTGTAGTCTTTTCCACCTCGAGTTTTCTTCCTCATAAAGGTTTTTTCAGCCATTGTGACATTTCTTTCCTGTGGATATATAGGAATATCCCTAGTGATATATGGACGATCATCATTCTGAGGATCAACTGCTGGAGGATACTCTGGAGAACGTTGACCACCACTTGCATTACCACCATCATCATCGTCGTCATCACTCTTAGACTTGGACCCAGATGATGTAGCAGTTATAGATTTTGAAGCACTAGATGCTCCACCCAATTCATCTTGCACTGCTCTATCAATTTCCATATCAAGATCTACATGCTCAGGCTCTGGCTCAAGTCTTTCAGGTGGGCTTCTGTTTCTTCGTTCTTCCTCAAGTACAACACCCGAAGCATCTTCAAATTGCTCCTCCACATATGGATCTGGACAGCCAGAAGAAATATTGTCTAGAACTGGACGGCCTATTTCATTCATCCAGAGGAACATGTTGACTGCGACCTAGTCCTAGTCCAGTCCCACTCCCACTGCCTCCTCCGGTTCCTGATGGCCCATACCTCCGTAGTATTCTTGCAGCTTCCTCCCTTTCCCACTCACTTCTTCTTGATTCTCTATATGCCCGCCTATACATATGTCGACCGTAAGCAGTATCACCACAACCTGGAGGATACACCATGTCATCATCAGACTCGGCAGATGAACCTGTGGCTTGTACATTGAAGAGAGTATCAGTGTAAGATTTGTTGGCCTCAATACATTTGTCTTTCTTCTCCCTTTTGGATGCTATGATCTTTCTGAAATCATCCCTAACAGATTGCGGACACTTCTGGCATAAGGCAACATTCTTGTCTCCCCCAGTAATATGACGCTTAAACCTGGTGATGCCCCCTCCACCAATTGTCTTTTTGCAGAAGTTACAAACCACCTTTCCCTTGACCCCGGGAACAGGAGCACAATAATTCCAAGCAAAATCTACTTCCTTGGGTTTGGGTGCATTCTGCCTAGCACCCTCATTCCCAGACGAATTTCCATCAGAAGACATTGTCAACACTGAAATAAATGAAAAACAACATAGAATATGCAATGCATTAGGCCATTAGCAATCAAAACAATAAACGACATAAGCAAAAATTCATACAGATATGTAACTGATTAGGTACACTACTGAAATAGGAAATTAACAAGGAAGAAAAAGGGTTTAGAATTATTTTTTTTGTATTTTTAGGTCTGAATTATTTTTTATTTGTATTTTTAGGTCTGAAAATATTTTTTTAATTGATAAATGCTCATACTTATCAATAATTTGTACATATATGTAATGGATTAGGTACACTACTGTAATAGGATATTAATCAATACGAAAAAAGGTTTAGAATTATTTTTTATTTGTATTTTTAGGTCTGAAAATATATTTTTAAATTAATAAATGCATATTTAACAAATAATTTATACGTATATGTAAGTGATTAGGAGTACTACTGTAATAGGATATTTAAAACAATACAAAAATATCTTATTTCTAAAATAAGAATATTTTATGATTTTTTTTAATTTTCGGATTTTTAAATAGTGTATATATAAAAAATATCTTATTTTTTACAAAAATTATTTTCCTTGTGTTCATATTAGTGTTTGTAACAACTTCTTCTACTAAACCTAAGTGAAATAACTAGTTATGATGAATATATATTATATATACTATTATTAGTATTTATAATCTAAAAAAGATATAAAAATTAGTTATTTGTGTAAATTTATTGAAGATATATATAGATCCATGGCTTAGATGTGTGGATCTATGTTTAGAACACACAAATTTGATGAATAGTGGAGTAGATCTAAGATTTTAGTGTAAATTACGAAATTATGTGAAATGGAGAAATCGGTGTTCAAAATAGATGATAATAGGAGAAATAGAGGTTGGAAATGAATGAAAATGGAAGAAATAATATTTATTTACCTTGTTCTAGCAGATCTTCAGCTCCAAATAGGTTTTCCCCCTCAAAATCACCTTCTTCTCGCAAAACAGCAGCAACAAGTAAAAGAGCAGCAGCAACTGAGCTCGGTACCGCCGGTTTCGCCCGGGTTTCGCCACTTAAGATGGCAAAATAGCACAGACCCCCCTCGAAATCTGACGATTTCGGCGAAACCGCCGAAACTTGGCGAAATTTCGTTTTTTTTTCGCGAAATGCGACCGTCTCGACACAGCCGCATGGTTTCGTATCAGGTCCTGTCGAAATCGGTATTTTGGACCGAAATTTCGCCAATTTCAGCAAAACCTTATTCCTTGGCTACTACACATCACAATATACGCAATAGGGGGGTGATTCGGGTGAATGAAGCAAACTATCAACCAATGATCAAAATTTCGACGAAATTGTCAAAAAATTTGGCAAAATTTCTGTTTCTATGGCAATCGGACATCGAAATTGACTGACAAAACTCTCGAAACAGGCAGATCATCGATTTATCGGGTTTTTTTTATTACTTTTTTATATACTATGTACTAGCTAGAGCATATTTTTTTGCATAGTTTTGTGTCTTTAAGTCTATATATTGTGTTTGCAAACTATAATGACTTAGTTCATTGATTTTGCCATTGAAAATTGACATCAAAATCCCCATTGAAATGCCCATCGAAATAGTTCAAGGTCATTCACTAAAAAATGGCGAGACCCCACCCCCACATATCCAATATGAAATATTATTACATATTTGAGTAGATCTACACTAGTAGATCATTCTGGTAAAATTTCATAAATTAATTCATTTATTTTGCTGTCGAAACGCCAGGAACGCATTTATCGAAATTTCTGTCGAAATTTGTCAAAATTTCTGTTTGTGGCCACCGAAACGGCATTGAAATCGAACATTTTCTTCCTTGCTATCAACGATGCTCTATGGGGCATTGGGGTGAAGAAATCACCCGGCCTAGCCGGGTTTAATGCAAAAAAATCAGACGTGCATGGGAGATAATCAAGGAGGACCCGGTGAAATAAGTGAAGTGGTTTATGAGAGGAGGGACACAGTAAGGCAAGGCAAGCAAACTATGCCTTCCTTGTTTTGAACCCAAAGAAAAAAGTCACAGCATCACTTAAAGATTTAAAGCCTATTGCTACTACTATAAGATAATGGCGATCTTAGCCGAAAGGTTGAAACTAATTTAACCCTACTTAATCTCAAAGAACTAAGGAGCATGTGTAGCAGGTAGAAGTATAAGTGATTGTGCTTTACTTGCAGGGGAGTTCTTGTTAAACCTTAATGTCCAGAGAGGATACAAGAAAGCTTGTCTGAAACTAGATGTGACCAAGGCCTATGACAATGTCCAACGGGAATTGAGGTGGATAATGGTTGATATGGGTTCCGATGAAAGTGGATTAAGCATTGAGGAGGAAGGAGATAAAGGTCGAGATTGTACACAATACATGGGAGCATAGTCATTCGATATTTGTTGATGATGAACCCATCTTCGTAGAAGTCAAAAAGCATTATCTTGGGAAGCTAAATCAACTACTCAAGGAGTTTGGACTTTGGACATCAAACCAGATTGCATGTCAATGAGAATAAAAGCAAACTATTTTCTTTCAAAGAATTGTTCGAGTATGGAAGATATCCTTGCCCAAACCTTAGGGGTACAAGACTACAAGTTAATGAACTGCCAACAAAGTACTTAGGGTTCCCTTTGGCTAGTGGGAACTTGATGGTAAAGGATTTCAGGCTGTGATAGGCTAAATGAGATGTTGGGTAGATGACTCACAACCAACATGAATGACAGGGGAGGACTACTCTAGTCAAAGTTGTTGTTTATGGGTTAGTGATATTTTTGGGTTCAGCAAGGAGAAATCTCAGGGTCGGTGCTAGATCAAGGAGCTGAGTATTTCCAACTTTTTGGGAAAACATGACATCTGATGAGATATGAAAGACTAGGAGTACTAAAACATCAAGGTGGGCTGGGTTTGAGAACCCTAAGAGACAGCAAATTGGGGGACAGTGAAGAGATCATGAAGCTGACTATAGAAGATACAACCTGATCGAGATGGATGGGGTTGAGGTACCCTTAAGGGTTGAATTACATCCCTAGAACTAGGGGGCATTCCCGGGTGATTAACAGAATGACCACCATGTTGCCTTCTGTCAGATCCATTTTTAGAAGAATGGGGGATAATAGATATGAACTAGTAGCTCATAATCCGAATGTGCAGGAACTGATCAGAAGGAAAGGGGAGGTCAAATGAATCACATATGGATTTATACATATATATATATATAGACACACAGAGAGAGAGAGAGAGGTTAGGAAGCATCGGCCGGTACATGTAACTTATGTGTATAGGCCATTAAAATAGCACATGTGGAGTATGTTGATAAAATGATTCCAACCATATGGATTGAATCAACACTGTATAGATTAGATGTATTTAAAAAATTCATAACCATATGTCAAATAGATCATGAGATATAGCAATATATCATTCTATGGTTTATACAATTTCTGCAACTTACCGTTGATTAGAAAATACAAATTTTCTTTTGTTGGATGATCTATGAATATCAAATTGTGGTGATCTTTTGTACACATCTTATCTAAGGGGTATACTTTACATCCATAAGGTTGGATTATTCAGTAGAATTTTGCAATCATCATAAATGAAGGTGGGTACATGTAAGCTACATGTAGTCGGGTACACAATTCTTTATTAGAACACAAATAGAACTCAGTAGTTTACCATCTCGGATCGACTATATATAAAATCCAACCGTAGGATCTTATTCCTCACCTCATGAATTAGTTATAAACTAATTTTCGACTCATTTGGATACTTTTAGGTCATCCATCTAATGTGTACAAAAATCAACGTTTTAATTTTAGTTTCAGACCTTCAATTTTTGTTATGTTAAGATGCAAAGGCTATACTTATCTGAATGAGCTCAAATTCTTTGGAGTGTCTATCTCACTAGCATAGATCACCACTACAAATTTACTTTTCTAATTAAAATTTATTTTAAATATTATAGATATTAAAAAAATCGGTTCTACGCATAATCAATTCCATTCTAGTTTTACTATATATATATATATATATATATATATATATATATATATATATATATATATACTTCAATGGAGCTTACACAGAGCACTGGCAACTAAGGACAAGATTCAAAAGTGGAACCCTGATGAGGATGCTACATGCTTGCTTTGCAAGGAGGAAGAGCCTGATAATTTCTTCTACAGGTATGTGAATACTGGGTACGGGATGACGTCTAAAGGAAATTTTAATTGCAAAACAAGAGTTTCTCGATTTTAGAAATATGGAGATGCCAAGAAGAATGTCAAATATGGAAGTCTCGCGCTAGTAGAAGTTTGCTTCCATATCTAGAAGGAAAGAAATGAGAAACCATATCGAATTGCAGAAAAATGAAGAAATCATAGCATGAAAGATCTGTAAATGCATACATAATAGGATCATGTAAATAGCCTTGAGTCTGGTTTTTATTTTTCCAAATAGTGTTGACTAGTATTTTTGTCCCTTTGTTTCAAAGGATTTTCGGGATAAAATTTACCAGATTTCAATACATATTAAAAAAAATATAGAGAGAGAAAGAGAGAGTCGGGCTAGAATACACTCGAGTAAACAAA
This sequence comes from Alisma plantago-aquatica, assembly GCA_963693085.1. NCBI lineage: Eukaryota > Viridiplantae > Streptophyta > Magnoliopsida > Alismatales > Alismataceae > Alisma > Alisma plantago-aquatica. The sequence continues at coordinate 1,254,384,398 of OY856410.1, read as the reverse complement.
TCGCATTGCACAGTCAAGCGTTGTTTACATATCAAGACCAATTTTTTTGGAAATCCAAACCGTCCATATTCTTTGTTGTAACAAATGAAACTACATCTAAAATTTCAGCTCATTTGGATGCTTTTAAGTCACTCATTTAAGAGCAATAAAATTGACATACACAACTAGTTTCAAGTGGATCAATTTTATTGTTTGTAGATGCATGACCTACAATTGTTCAAACGAGGCTGAACTTAATATGGTGTCTAGTCATAAAATATTTAAGATGATCAATGGTTCGGATTATCCAAAAAACATTGCATGGTGGAAAATAACTTGTGTATTATGTCTCTTGTATTCTACTCTCTCTCTCTCTCTCTCTCTCTCTCTCTCTCTCTCTCTATATATATATATATATATATATATATATATATATATATATATATATATATATACACATACATACATACATACATATTCTCTCTCTCTATATATAGGGTATATATTCACTGCCCGAGCAGGTAACAAACTTTTGTAACCCGTGGATCTGTTTTGTAATAGGAAGGCACCTATTTGTAATGAGACAATCAAAATTGTAATGCAAAGACTCTATTTTGTAAATACAACGTGGAATTTTTATTTTCCCTCGGAAATCAGTAAAAATGATATTTATGACAGCAGTTTACGTAGTATTACAAAACGAGTCTTTGTATTACAATTTTAATCATCTCATTACAACGTTGGCTGTCTCATTATAAATATGTGACTTCCTATTACAAAACAGAGCCACGGGTAATAACCTTAGTTACTCGCACGGGTAGTGAATGAATGGCCATACACACACACACACACACACACACACAGAGAGAGATATATATGGGTGTGTATTTTGTATATGTACGTCTACATTATTCTATGGGTGTATATATAAGTGCATGCATATATATCGTATACACACAAGTATAAACATACACAATGTTTATAAACGACATACTATATATTTCCCCAATAGTTGATGAACTTTGACATGACCTTTAAATTGTTCCCAAATTTTCTTTAACTATGTGACTTCTTCAAGCAAGCAGAAATTGTTAGAACCCAAGTTTGTCATTGTGCATCAAGATCAGTGAATTAAAAAACGGCCCAGGCGGCCGCTTAATCGGCCATGACCCCCATCCGCCTAATTTAGCCCCTAAGCGCCCGCTTAATCGTTTTGAACATAATCGCCCGCTTTTTGCCCGCCTCACCCGTTTTTTCCCGCTTTTTCCCCGCTTTTGTTTAAAAATCCTAATGTAAGCATCTCGCATTAATTAATTACATAGTCCAAGTAGTGTTGACTATAATATATGAAACTTGTATACATTAAATGTTCTATGATATAGCTAGTCCTAATTTAGAATGCATATTTTGTGTGTAAGCTGTAATAATTGGGTACTGCTGTAATGCATCTAAGTAAATATCATATTGCTCTATTATACTTCTAATGCATGATTAGTTTTACTGATTTCCTTGCTGCTTTCAGTGATTAATGATTGGTACTACTGGTTAGTATTATTTTAGTGATTACTTTAATTATTACTTTAATTCAATAATTCATAGTTTGTTATTTACCGTTACGGATCTGCTTGCTGATTTTAGTGATTAGAGATACTGATTAATAGTAAAGTATTGATGAATACTTAGTTAATTACTGATTTGCTGATTAGATATGTATAGAAGTTCCTTATAAATATATATTTTAATATACACATACATGTAATTTTGTATAAAAATATATAAAATTTAGACACCCGCTTTTTCAAAAATCGCCCGCTTAATCGCCCGCATACCGCTTAATCGGTTACAGGGTGTTGTCCGCACGCCTCCCGCTTCCCACTTTCTGATATCTTGATCAAGATACACACCATGGCCTTCACATATATCGCAGCACCAAATACCAATACGAGAACATAACAAATAGCAAGATTTACTTGTGTCAATCATCTTTAATGAATACATAATATCTAGGAAGCACATACATGGACATGGGCACGGAATAAGGAGATTTTTGAGAATATAGGATACATGGTTACGATAATTTTGTATTGTTTTTTATAAACAAAAAAAATGTATTTGTGTGTACACAAGCACGTCCATTTATAAGATATGCAAAATAAGGCAATCTAAGTTTATTTAAGATAAACCCATAAATGAAAACAAATAGGCAACTGTATAACCACTCCAGTTGAATATACATAGATTAGATAAAAAAAGAGAGACCCATAGATAAAAGAAGAGACTGGTAGATTAAATAATAGAGAACTGGCATGAAATGATGAAATAGACCCCAAGAACATAAGTAGTGTGAAGTTTAAAAGACAGATAATCGAGTAAATTTTAATAAGATTTAAAGTAGCCTAATGAACTCCCCAGATTAGCTTGCAAACTAGTACTAAGCTGCTAGATTTTGGAATATAGACATATATAGAGTCAGTGCAAAGTCATTATAACTTTTAAAGAAGTTTAGACGGTAAAGATTACGTAGGGTATATTGTATTGTTAAGCTTCAACCTAGAAGACCTCAAGTTCTATATAGCAGTTTAATCGGCAACTAGCAAGTCCAGTCGGAATATCTAATTTGATATACAACAGCTGTACATGTATCAACAAAATCAACATTCATGTTTTGATACTCTAAAAGAATTTAATTAAATAGCAACAATTTCACAACTGAATATTCAAGAAAGGGAGAAACAGAGAAGCATTAGAAGTATTTATTTAGGCGGTAGTAATTTTCAGAATGAGCGAGGGTTAAAGAGTTAAAGGTTGATAGTTTATCTCTAATGCAGCTGATCTCTTAGGCAGATATATATGAAGGTCCCAAGTCCAAGAGTATGCAAGAGCCAGGAGATTGATAGTGAAGATAAGTAACAAGTAGTATACAGCTGCTCCTCTAGACGTAGACATGCAAGTCCTCTAACCCCAAGAATTTGATCTAGACAAGAAAGGGAAGAGAATAAGCCAAGCCCAAGTGGCCTTCCACAAAGTGCCGTCAACCTAGAGAGATAAGCATAGCCGTTCAGATGGTGATTGCTTGAGAAGAGAGTTGAACAATAGGGATGGTTGTAACACCTGTAGTTGTGCGGACAAAGGCGTGTAATAGACTCACATGTTACAAAAGCCTCACGCACCCAAGAAACCTTAACAATGAAACCTGAGGGGACAAGGCGACAGAAGTTGTTGTTGTCGATATGCCACTAATGGATGCTAACCACTGGAGGCTATTGTGTCGAGGCCATTGCTGATCGGCATTGGTGGACAATTACATGCTTTTTCTTTCTCTTTTTCTTCTTTTGTTGGTGGGGTTGGGGAGGGAGCAGCCCTGGCGAGCACATGTTTCGGGGCTTTAGGTTTATCAATGTCAGGGGTTTTGGTATAACGTGGTTGGGGGTTTTGGGTGGGTGGGGGGCATGTGACTAACATTAGTGGGTGTGTGCACTGTTCAGAAAAAACGGTATGCAATGTATGGGGGGAGAGGGTACCACATAGAGTATAGGCAGTATGTGAGAGTATATATGGGACTATATGTGTTTTTTAATATATTTTTCAATAAAATAATTATATATAGTCTTTAAATGATATATTGAGCTCATAAACAAAAATATAAATTACAGATTACGCAATTATATATCTAAATACAAACATATTAATATGCATGTATGATATGATTATATATGTCATATGTGTATGTATGTCTATGTATGGAATGTGTTTGTAATATATGTCAAACTATCATAATGTATGTATACAAAATGTACTTCTGTGTAGACTGTGTATAAATGTGAATAATCCAAATGTATTAATACATGTACAAATATGGGTGTATAGTAGATACATTCTATATAAATGTATAAATCTGGACATGTCAAAGGTATTCATACAAAATGTACAAATGTGTGTGGAAGTATGTTATGTATATTGCAACGTATTAATATAAATAAATGGCTATATTTAAATTTAAATATATAATGAAATGTATGTATATGCATGCATGTATGTATCTAATGTATGGACATAAGTTGTGTGATTTTGAAAAGCGGAGTTTGATCGACCGCTTAACCTACCAAGCAGCCAAGTGTGAGTATATGCAGCCGACGACCGCTTAGTGGACCGATTAGCAATACGTAGTGTGGTAGGGTGACCAATAGGCATAAGTGAAAGTATGTGCGGCCGTGCGGACCGATTTCCCGAGCACCGGACCTGCATGTGATTTTTGGGTGTGGGTTGTGCTTTATCCAAAAGTGTCCAGCTGTTAAAATAAAAAGAATGGACAGACTTCAGAAGTGTACAATGCATATATAGGTGTCTCCATGGAGTATGGGTATCCAATGTGTGTCCAATACGATCAAGGTGCCTATTTTGAAGTGTATGTGCTTTATAGGAAGATCATATTCATCACAGTTGCCAAAAAGCAGAGTTTTATATTTAAAGGAAAAAAGAAAACCAGCATACCGTTAATGTTTAATGATTTATTGGAATAAAGATCTTTAAACGAATTATGTACATCTACAAGAAGAGAACAAGTTTCACATAAAGAAAATTGCAATTCTGGATGAATCCATGAAAATTCAATTTGAAAAGAAGCAAAAGTGCCAGGTTTTGGCTCAACCACAATTTATCCATATGCCACACGCGGCAATATTTGGCCATGACCCTCGAAGATATGTGGTGCAAGGGCAACAAAGTCAACCAATATTTCGACAATATGGTCATACTCCAAAGCTGAAAATTTCAAAGCAATATTGTATGAAGAAATATTGTTGTGTGTTCCATAATACAGTTGCACTGAAGACGAGATATATTGGAAGGCCAATAAGGTCGACCCATACTCATTGCAATTATATTCTTGGATAATTACATTGAATCTTACAGAATTAGGATATTGGTGGCCCACATTCTATGTTACATTCATATTACACATCAATCACGAATGTAAATTTCTAGAGCAAATCTACGGTTGTCATATTCCACAGTCATATCACAATCATATCTTCTCCAATTGTCTTTCCAAATTTATATATTCAGATCGGAATCCATCTTATGGTTTAAGGAGGACATATGACAACTCCAGGGGTTCTATAAGATGGAAAGACACGGAGACTTCTTGTTCTTAAGAGAAAGAAGTCGAACGCCAAGAAATAGAACATGGAGCTATAGTGCGGATAAAAGCATCAAGTTTCCATTTTCCTTCTTCTAGGAATGGACGGTATAAAAGAGACTCACTTCTCTTCCTTCTTGTCTCTTGAGTCTTGCCTCCCATGCTTATTTGTAATTGACAAGGAGTCTCGTGAATGCTGTCTATTGATCATGAAACTTAGCCTCCCAAGCTAGGACAAAGGGTATCCTAGTGATGCTTTAAATGTTTGCTCAGTGATATCCCTAATTTTTCCCGCAATTTGTGAAATCACGGTATCTTTCTCCAAGTCCTCAAATTTTCCACGAATTTCCTAACTATTTTGTGATATCCCTGATTTTGGCTTTATATAAACAATACATCTAGTTCCTTCACTAAATTGAAAGAACTACATATATGATATTTCAGTCAAAATTGAATATAAGAGAATCAATTTACATCATTTTTGTTAGATTATCATGATCTATGTGTTCCATTTAGAAATGCTTCATGTGCGTTTGTAAGTATTTTTATGTAGGTATATATGTGTGAGGTATGCATGTGGCTACAGCCACATATGACTTTACAATGCATCCATTTCAATTTCTTCTCACATAGTTTACTGAACTATTATCATATCTATCAGATTTTGTCAAACTTTCCGCATAATTCCCAAATGCTAAATCTTATAACCACACCAAATGAAATCCTAATCCGAAATTTGTGACTATATTGGTGAGGAGAACATGTCATCCAACCAGCATCGAAACAAACAAATCAAAGCAGTGAACTCGAGTCCTAAAGGCCCATATTGCATATATATTCTCCCCAAAACTTTAACTCATTCAAAACGTCTAGTGATTTAGGAACTTAATTTGTTAATTTAGGTTTTCCATCAAGTCCTTATAGGCAGCCTTGTTTAGATACATAGACTTTGACATGTCAATATCATGAGAATAATATTTATACCCTTTATTCCATTCTAAAGACAAAACCATTCTACTGGCAGAAGTGTGTCCAATACTGTGTCACAGATTTAGCTTATTAAGTATCAAAGAGTGAGTTAATCAAAAAGTTTAGACTTCATCAAAAAGTTTAGACTAACACACATCCTTAAATATTGCTTCTTGGACAATTTTATACCTTGATGATAGTGAAAAAACATTAATATCTAGATTCTCGTGTGTTACTCCCCAGGTGTACTTGACTAATAGTCTAATATAGCATTTACATAGTTAAAATAAACAAACCCTTACTATGACTACAAAATTGGTTGTTAAATATAGAATTTGTTGAAATGGTCTTTAGTGGTGAAGTTGGCTTGTGCGTGCCTTAGAAAATTACAAATAACAAGTGGAATACCCATTGCACAATCATATCCATAAAGTCATTACTTATTTATGGCCTAGATTGAGTCACTAAAAATAGGTCATTGGATGCAGAGGACAAGACATGGTTTAGCAAACTGATCCCAAAAATGTTTTTCGATGTGTTTCAAAGATCCCATATCACATATGAAATTTGTGATAAGCATTCTCTGGATAGTGATATTTTCAGTCAACTTAATCATATCTCTTGCTCATACGTATCCAAGTATGTATGTGTTAGTATTCCAGAATATGATCCATTACTACTATATTGCATGGTTATCAGAACCGAACCAGCCTGTTCAACCGGTTGAACCGGGAATCGATGCCTACCAGTTCGGTTTGGTCTCAAACCCAGAAATATCTTTGAACATGTCAACCCGTCGGTCGAACCATTGAACTGATGAACCAGTCTGATTTTTATTGAACCAGTCGAGTCTGACTGGTCGGTGATTTTATAACGCTCGAGCCCACTGCCCAAGGCTCTAGTCGAGTTTCAGGAATGACGAATGGCCCATAGACCACTACTAGCTCTAACTATGCGCTTTGTCCTCACTCACGCACAAGTCGGAATCAACTTCCCTGACTACGCATCCATCCTAGTACTACTGTGGGCTGAGCACGCTTAACCACAGAGCTCTTAGTGATGGACCCCTAGAAAAGGAGAAGCACCTTAGTATATGGATAGTCTAATCATTCCTTTTAAGATCATTTTATCTGAAACCTCAAGACATGGGATGTTACTATCTCCACCACTTAGACTCTTGACGTCTTTGTCAAGGCTCAAATATAAGCCTCACAATCTTCATCATTTCAGTGCAGACCTAGAATGTCCCATGTGCACCCAACTACTGATCACGGCTACTGACACGCTTTTTTCGTGCGTCTAAACGCAAGTGTACGTGTCGTGTAATATAGGCCAAATGACGCCCGAGTCGAACTCAGGGAGACTTTCGTTCAGAGACTACTACTAACTACTGGCAATCAGCTAGACCGATTAAATTTGAGAGAGTTGGTTTTTAAAAGAAAATTAAACTGAAAATGGTTTGATTGAATCGAATGATGATGGAATTCCTTAGAAACACTAGTTTCACCACGGATCCCCATTGTATTTTATTTTTACCGATTTTAGTATAAATTAACCTCTATCTTGGATAGGAAGCATGTAGCGAGAATTGCCTGCTCCCACGGTACAATTCACTACCTAAATCTAAGCCAACTCCACGTCTGTAGTAGTTTAAATCTTAGATTAGGTGCTTTATGATCAATCTCTAGGTTTCTTCCCACTAGCCGCATGTCACCTTTACCAAAGGACGCATAGGATGGTGTTTATGCGCGGGTTTTAGGCGTTTAATTCTCCTTTCAGATTAATTATTCGCCAATGATTTCTAATGAAGGTGATCAATCAACACAAGAGCAAGCATTCACACGCATAGATATCCAAGATTGGGAGGAAAAATACACTAATCCATGCAAAAGTCAATACAATGGTTCACCGGGCTACTCCCAGGTCCTAAGGAATTAAGGGGTTTAGCCCCGCATGATTTTCAACATTGCGAAAATGAAGGGAGGATAGAAAAACGTGGGGAACATGGAGAAACTCGAGTAACCCCTCGGATGGAAGTGCGGGCAGACGATCCTCCACCTTTGGTGCGCGAATTGCGGCCTTCCAGTAGCAAATTCGTCCGTCGGAGATGCTCAAATCGTCCGAACGCAATCCTTCGGCTCCGTTCTTCGCTCCTCCTCTCTCTCTCGGCTCTCGTGCGTGTAGCGTACGATCTCTCTTGGTTAGGCTGTCCCTCCTTAGGTCATAGACCCACTTACGGCCCTCGAAATAACGTGGACCGTCAGATCTGCGATCCTGCGGAAATCTGTAAATCGACAGCGTCAGTGGCACCGAGCTGTAGAAGTCGGTGGCACCGAGATGGCTAGATCTCGATCGCGGTCTGCAATTCTTCTGAGTCGGTACCACCGACGAGAAGGGTCGGTGGCACCGAGATGGCGCGATGACTTTTTATTGCCTCTCTGTTGCGATTTCGGTGGCACCGAGATATAGGGTCGGTGGCACCGAGATTTCTTTGCACACTTAGCACCTGAAAAGCATATAAAATCGTGCATAAGCCCGGGATTAATATAAAATCTCATAAATATGATAAAATAGGCAAGATTTGATGCAAAAGAACGTATACTGACCATTAGAAGTAATTCATGCAATAATCATCAAGAAAATGGTGAAAAGTGTATAAAATAACCCTAAACTAGGCATGTAAAATCAACTCCAAACGCATGCATCAAACTCCCCTAAGCTTGAATCTTGCTCGTCCTCGAGCAACACTATATTTGGATCTGATAGAGATAAGTCAGCAAAAGGACACTAATACATAAACTATATCTAGGTGTCTCTCACCTTTCGGTCCTCATACCGGCCCTTACTGACCCCTGAACACCAACTACTCTAAAAGCGACCAAGAACCTCTATAAAAGATGTCTATCCCTAAATCAATGTATCACTATCAAGTAAAGTAGTTAACATGATAGACTCTTTGGATTCATACATGGTGCATCGTATGATCTCCTATCTACGTTGCTCCTTTTTTCTTTACCTACCATCTACATGGAAGCAGTTCTCCTGATCAGAATGTATGAGGAGACCATCATATATGCGGCCTACCGATAAGAGCAACGGGTGGATGAATGGGCGGCTATGGAAGACTCATGAGCACATTAAATCATTCATGCAATCAAAAGGATGATGAACCTATAATGCTGAAAATTTGAAATATGCTCCCAATGCCTAGTGACTGAAGTGAAAAGATGAATGCATGAACATTTCGTCTCAGGGTGGGACGAAATACCTACAAACTACATCAAGAATTAGTTCTTCCTCCACTGAGGTGAGAGTATGCCCTTTCTCCTTTATTTCTCAATTATGCTCCATATTCACTAATTATTATTTTTTTCGTATTTTTTATGAGTACGAGTCCCTTCTCATCATGATGGACTTTTATAGCATTTTTCCTCTATACCATGCTACTTTCTTCTTTTTCAAGGGTATGGGCATAATCCTCACCCTTTTTTTTGTGTTTTGGAAGAAACTAAGTACATGATAACATTATATGAAAAATGAAATGCAATGATGACTAGAAAGGGAAATATGCAGTGTAACTACATGACATGCACCCAAATTTGGTTGTGCATGTGGATTTTCTACTTTTTTTCTCTATAATGCAATTCTACTATGCAATGCAAGTATGGTTTCAAGAGCTAGAATGATAGAATGTGCTCAGTCATCTTATGGTGGAGTGCCAAATGAATGTATATGAGGTGGATGAGATCACACAACTAAATGACAGAACCCTCATGAAAGATCATGTGTCCCTCTCTAATGACATGTGTACAGGATAACTAAGGGATTTCTTTCTTAAATTTCAGTTCAAGGTCCCATTGGTGTTTGGTCAGTTCGGGCTCAACAAACATGTCAACCACTTTCTTAGATAATTAAGATAGTCATTTATGTTATTATGTCCTAAAGCTGACTTACTCAAGCACTTCCTCAGTTGTACTACTCAACTCCTCACAAGATAAGCATAACCCCAAAAAAAAATTACATATATTTTTTCATTTTTTTATTGCACTCGGCCAAAGATAGACACTAAGTTGAAACCATGCATTTAATTTCTCCATAGATTACACTAGATAGATTATGGGTCCTACATAAGCAACACTCAAAGCAACCTAATTTACCGAATTAAGAAAACAAAATGCTAAAAAGATATGCAAAACTAAGCTTGAATATGACTATGACCTCATAGTCAACATTCCAACTTAAGAAGTGGAACAGTGATACCCGTCTAAAATGATGGTGGTGGCTGTGTAGGGTCCAATGGTGGGAACATCCCCTGGAATGTCGGATCTGTGGAAGGCATATCGGGCGGCATCTGGTAACCCCCGAAGTAGCCCTGGCTCCAGTAGTGGTCGAAGAAGGGTTGCTGGTAGTTCTCCATCCGTTGTAGACGATGATGCATGTTCTCTTGGTTGGCCAAGAGAAGTCGCTCATTGTCGTAGATGGCATGCTGGTTTGTGTACAGCCTTCCTTGGACATCCTGGATGCCCGCTAGTGATGTTGTCTGTTGCTGCTGATGCGTTTGTATGTCCTGCAGCATCTTGTACATGCCCGCCATGGAATATGCATCCTCTCCTGGCTGAGAGGACGACGGGGCGGAAGATGTGGAGGCCCCATAGTGTCGTGGACGCTTCCTCAGAGCAACGCGATGAGTGATGGGAGTCGTGCTCCTCCTCATCCTCATCTCCGTCGTCATCATGTGGTTGAGGAAGAAAGCTCTAAAATTGACCGGCTGCTTCTCGAGCAACTGGTAGAGGAAGAACAAGTCCGCCTGTTGAGCCTTCGCCTGCCCTTGTGTAGACTTGGCGAAGAGGGTGCTGGTGAGCATCCGATGCAGAACTCGGACAAGTGGATGCTCGAAGTCAGAGAGGGAGCTATGGTGAAAGCAAATCTTCTGACCGGCTGGTACAGTGACAAAGCCCGCCCAGATGGCGTTGTAGTCGACGTTCTCTGGTTGGCAAATGTCGGAGTAGGGCCAACCGTAGATGGCGTTGAAGGCACGGAGGGTCATTGAGTGATTCACATTGTAGAGGCGGAAGTCGACTCTCCCCTCCTTCCACTGACTCCTCACGGGGCAGCTGAGGTCGGGCGCCACGCTGATGTAGAGAGAAGCCATGAACTCGAGGACTATCTCTCGGTATGTGGGCCACCCGCCGAAAATTGGGTCGGCAGACCCGTCGGTGAATTCCTGCCCTTCGCGTACCGCCGCCATGTTGTCGACGAAGCCCATGTCTTCTATCAGTTGTCGATCGCCATATCTCGTCGCGGCAAATGGCCTCTAGACCAACTCCTCATACACCTTCCTCGCCTCGGTTGATGGATGCACTATCCTTGGGCGGGGTGTGAGGCCAGCGGGAGCTCCGGCTCTTCTTGCCATTTTGATGATGAAGGAAGTGGTGAAGAAGATGAAGATCTTGATGCTCAGAGAAGTCTCGGATACTCAGTAGTGCTTCTTGCTCAAGTGGGAGAGGAGTGGAGATTGAAGGTGTGAGTAAAATGAACTCCACACCTCTCCTTTTATAAGCATGGACCGACCGTCTGTCGCATTCTCGGTGGCACCGACTAGGTGAGTCGGTGGCACCAAGCCTGGTAGGAATCTGTGGCCTCGATGCATCGACGGTCGTCGGTGCTCCATCCGCACTTCGCGGATCTTCGGGTGTCGGTGGTACCAACTTGTCCACGGATCGGTGTCACCGATCGTCGATGCTCGTTCATTTGATCTGTCGATGGTCGCGACACTCAAACTGCGGATGTCATCCGTCGGTGGCACCGAGACGGGTAGTCGGTGGCACCGACTCCTCATCGGTGTTGCCTTCGGTGCACTGAACTCACCACCGAAACTGGGCCCAGAAATCGTCGGTGGCACCGACGCCTTATCAGTTAAAACTTGATGTCGTTTCTGCACTTTCTTCAGAAGCTCGGTGGCACCGACTAGGTGAGTCGGTGGCACCGAGTTTTTATTGCGAGTTTGGCTTTTCGTCTGAACCGATTTCGGTGCCACCGACTTTGGATCTCGGTGGCACCGACCCTGTGAACAGCTGCACACTCAACAAACGGGTCAGGGTATCATTTTTATATAAATTAAGAAAAACTAAGTACCAATGCATCAAAATAAAGCAAATAGAATGTAAAGAAGACACAAAACATTGGGTTGCCTCTCAACAAGCGCCCTTGTTTAACGTCCTAGGCTAGACATATCCAAAGCTCAAGATCAAATGGGAGGGATGAGTTTCACCTCATCCTCTTTCCTAGTGAAATCTTCCCCAAAGTAGTGTTTCAATCTCTGTCCATTCACTAAGAAGGTTCTCTCCCCCTCCTTGATTCTCACAGCCCCATGTGGGAACACTTCATCTACAACAAAGGGTCCACTCCATCTAGACCTAAGTTTCCCAGGGTGCAATTTTAATCTAGAATTGAAAAGCAAAACACTCTCTCCCGGATAGAACACTCTCATCTCTATATGTCGATCGTGAATTTGCTTTGTCCTTTCTTTGTACAATCTAGCATTTTCATAGGCATTCAATCTTATTTCATCAAGTTCATTCGATTCCAACATTCTCATCTTCCCGGCTTCATCAAGATCAAAATTAAGCCGTCTCAATGCCCAATGGGCCTTATGCTCGAGTTCCACTGGAAGATGACATGCCCGTCCATAGACTAGCCTAAAGGGTGTAGCTCCTATCGGTGTCTTGTAGGCTGTCCTATAGGCCCAAAGTGCATCAACCAATAACTCACTCTAATTTTTCCTGCTTGACGACACCATCTTCTCAAGGATCTTCTTAATCTCTCTATTTGATATCTCCACTTGTCCTTGAGTTTGTGGGTGATAGGGTGTACCCACTCGATGCGTCACTCCATACTTGCTCAAGAGTGCCCCAAACTTGTGATTCGTGAAATGAGTTCCCCCATCGCTAATGATCATCCTAGGCACTCCAAACCTGCAGAAAATGTGCTCTTTGACAAATTTGCATACAACTGCGGCACCATTGGTGCGGGTTGGAATTGCTTCCACCCACTTCGACACATAGTCAACGGCCAACAAGATATAAAGGTTGGAATTAGAGGACACAAAGGGTCCCATAAAATCTATTCCCCACAAATCAAAAACCTCTACCTCTTGGAACACATTCAAGGGCATCTCCTGCCGCTTGGATATGTTACCGGACCGTTGGCACGCGTCGCACCTCCGCACATAGTCATATGCGTCTTTAAACAACGTTGGCCAATACAAACAACTTTCTAGAACCTTTGCAGTTGTCCTAGAACTAGCGTGGTGCCCTCCTGTAGGTAGAGTGTGACAGTGTTTCAACACACTCTCATACTCGCTCTCTGGCACACATCTTCTCAAAATACCATCCCTGCATTGTCTCAATAAGATAGGATCATCCCAAATATAATAACGCAGAGAATGGAAAAAACTTCTTCTTTTCTTGATACCCTCAATCATTAGGCAACTCCTTGCAAGCAAGATAATTCGCAATATGAACAAACCAAGGGTCCTTATGATTAAGAGCAAATAATTGTTCATCGGGAAAGGTCTCTAGGATGGGTATGTCAAGGTCTTTCTCATCTACCCTCTCTAGCCTAGATAGGTGGTCAGCCACCACATTCTCAATCCCGGCCTTGTCTTTCACCTCAATATCAAACTCCTGCAATAAAAGGATCCATCGAATGAGTCTAGGTTTGGCATCCTTTTTCTGCAGCAAGTACTTGATGGCTGCATGATCCGTCCACACCACCACTTTAGCTCCTATAAGGTATTGCCTAAACTTTTCAAAAGCAAAAACCACAGCCAAGAGTTCTTTTTCCGTGGTTGTGCAATTCAATTGTGCGTCGATAAGAGTTTTAGATGCGTAATAAATGACTGTAGGGACCTTGTTGAGACGTTGTCTTAACACAGCCCCTACCGCGTAATCTGATGCATCACACATCAACTCAAACGGTTGGCTCCAATCCGGAGCCTGCACAACCGGTGCGGATATTAGCTTCTCTTTCAAAATCTCAAACGTTCTAAAACATTTTTCATCAAACTTAAATTCCACATTCTTTTCAAGAAGCTCAGATAATGGTTTAGCGATCTTTGAAAAATCCTTGATAAACCGACGGTAAAACCCGGCGTGGCCTAGAAAACTCCGAACTGCCTTCACCGAAGATGGTGGAGGAAGTTTAGAAATCACTTCTATCTTAACCGAATCTACCTCCAGTCCTTTGCTAGACACCTTGTGTCCTAGCACAATCCCCTCGCTAACCATCATGTGACATTTTTCCCAATTAAGCACTAGGTGTGTGTCCTCACACCTTTGTAAAACCTTGTCCAAATTTTGCAAGCACTCATCAAAAGATGCCCCATAGACCGAAAAATCGTCCATGAAAACCTCAAGGCACCTCTCCACCATATCCGAGAAAATCGCCAGCATACACCGTTGAAAAGTCGCGGGCGCATTGCACAACCCGAACGACATGCGACGATAGGCAAACGTGCCATAAGGGCAGGTGAAGGTAGACTTCTCCTGATCCTTAGGCTCGATAGAAATCTGATTATATCCCGAATATCCGTCTAAAAAGCAAAAGTGGGAGCGACCAGCGAGTCGCTCCAAAATCTGATCGATAAACGGTAAGTGGAAAGTGATCTTTTAGTGTGACAGTGTTCAATCTCCTATAATCAATGCAAACACGCCATCCTGTCACTAATCTAGTTGTGATTTGTTCATTAGATGAATTAGTAGTGACAGTGATTCCCCCCTTCTTAGGCACTACCTGTGTCGGACTTACCCACATAGAATCAGAAATAGCATAAATGATACATGTCGACAGTAGCTTGATGACTTCTTCTTCACTACCTCCGTCATGATGGGGTTTTGGCAACGCTGAGGTTGTATGACCGGCTTTGCTCCTTCCTCTAGTTGGATTTTGTGCTGGCATAGCGTAGGAGAGATTCCTTTAATGTCGGCTACTGTCCACCCGAATGCACCACGGCGGCAGTTAAGCACGACAATCAATTGCTCTTCCTCAGACTCGCTCGATGATGAAGAAATGATGACCGGTAGCTTTTCTTCAGCCGCTAGAAACACGTACTTGAGGTGAGGGGGGCAGCGGCTTGAGCTCTAGCTCCAGCGGGCTCACAAGTGAAGAGACCAACGGTGGTAGCAATGGTCCCAAGTCCTCAAAATGTCTAGAATAGTAGCACGGCAAGACCTTCAGTAGCCTTGCACACTCCTCCAAGGACCGACTCCTCACGCAATCATCCATGATGTTCATGAGGTATGCCTCTAGAGGTAGTTGTGGATGTATCTGGACAAGAGAATCCTCCATGTCATCATGTGCAGTAGAAGAAATCAGCTCCTCTTGCTCATCATCCGGGTATCCCACCGCCTTGACAAGTGAGATCACCTTGGTGTTCTCCATGATGTCCACGGCTAGCGTACCCCTATCCACCTTTGTCATCACATGTGCCATATTCAAGAATGGTTGTCCCAAACACAGCGAAATGTTGTTGTCCTTGTGTGTCATCACATTGCATTGCTTATGATCATCTGATGACTTTAAGTTATCAGGCATGTTTATCTCAAACCTGTCATCCTTGATCCCCATGGTTAAGTGACCTCTGCCCATCTCCAAGATCATATCAGTTATGGCTTGGAAAGGTCTTCCCAGTAGAAGCTCATTGCCATGGTCGTCTTGCATTGCCATCACCACAAAATCTACGGGAAATACAAATATATCCACCTTTACAAGCACATCCTCACAGATACCAAAAGGTCTTACCACATAATTGTCCACCAATTGGATAGTCATGATGCTCTTCCTAGATGTCTTTAAGCCAAGCTTTTTAAAAGTGGTTAAAGGCATTAAATTGATACTCGCCCCCGAATCACACAGTGCATCGCCAAACTTGGTCTTCCCGATATAGCAGGTGATGTTGAAGCACCCGGGGTCCTGTCTCTTAGGTGGCAGCGTACCTAGAATGAAAGCACTGACTTGCTCTCTAAGTACCACTACCTCAGCGTCTGGGATCTTCCTCTTCTTATTGATTATGTCCTTCAAAAACTTGTCATAGGATGGGATCTGCTCAATGGCGTCTACTAATGGAATGTTCACTGAAAGCTTCCGAAAACTGTCTAGAAACTTCTTGAACTACTGATCCATCTTTGTAGCTTTCAGACTATTAGGATAAGGGACCGGCACTGTCTGTGTCTACTGATGAGGTAGCACATAAGACTACCTAATATCCACCTCAGGCTCCTTGGTCTGCTCCTCCATTGTGGTCTCTGCCTCTTTTTCTGCTTGTACTGGCTCTACCACTCGATCTACATTGTCAGTCAGCTTGGTCACCTCAGTAGTCGCGGGCTGTGGAGTCAACGTCTTCTTCCCGTTTCTTAGCAACACTGCCTTGACTTGTTGATTCCCAGTTGGGGCATCAGTATTTCCCGAAAACCCTTGTTGTGACGGTTTCTTCAATGCGGCCACATCCGCTGCAAGCTGAGATAATGTAGTCTCAAAAGTTCTCATTTGCGCACTGTGGTTCTGGAGGTCCCGCTGAACATTATTGAGTAACATGTCATTTTGCTTCATAATTTTGTTCAAGATATCATTAGTGCTCTCTTCTGCCATTGGGCGCTGCTGTTGCACCGGCCTATGTTGATTCTGCTGATCCGGATCCTGCATGAAGTTGTTTGGATCCTTCCATGAGAACTTGGGGTCCTTCCTCCATGTGTAGTCATTATTGTGGTACCTCTGCTGACGCACGTATTTCAAATGCTCTTCCTCTTCAGAAACATGATGTCCTTCTCAAACAGCTTCTTTGCAATAAGGTCCAACTTTTCATTCAAGGATGAAATAACCTTGGACTCCCCCACGCTCTTTATCTGCTCTGGGCGGTCTCTATCACTGACCCATGCTTGGTTCTTTGCCATGTTTAACAAGATCTCCTGACACTTCGCCGGCGAGTTGTTCAAGAAGAACCTTGTACCTGCGCTGTCCAGAGTGGTCCTGTCATTCAAGTTCAGCCCAAAATAGAACATCTTGACTTGGTTCTCCAAGTCAATCCTGTGATGTGGAACCTTCCGCAGCATATTCTGAAATCTCTCCCATGCCTCAGAGTATGATTCAGCAGCCTGTTGCTTGAAGTTGTGTATCTTTCTGACCATGTCATTTGTCTTCTCAGGCGGAAAATAACGGGCAAAGAAAACGTCCACCATTTTGTCCCACGTCTCGACAAATTCCTTCTCGAGGTTGTGCAGCCACTCCTTTGCATTGCCATCCAGAGATGATGAAAATAGCTTTAAGTATATGGCCGTCTGAGGGAACCGGTCCACCTTGATCATGTCACATGTTTCTACAAAATTGCTAATGTGGGCAACAGGATCTTCATGGGCATGGTCGTGGAAAGCTTGCGTCTTCACTAGTGCTATAAGCCCTGGCTCAATCTTATAATTCGATATGTTGATCGCCTGTTTCTTAATCGGGCCCAGCTGTGCTATAGAGGATGATGCCTTGATCTTGTCCCATATCGTCTACTCTTCAGTTGTTGTGTCGTCTACCATTTCTGGTTCTGCGGTAGCAACAGGAATGCCTTCAACAAGGGGTTGAACCGTCTCGTCGTCTACGACGGGGATCTCAGAGGTAGAACCACCGTATTCCGTGGTCCTGGTGGCCACCATACACTAGTGCCTGAAAGATTAAAAAAAAATTATTAGTTCCAGCACTTAATCACGAAAAATAGTATGAATTTAAATTTAATGATTGAATGAGTAATAGTAGAAAAAAAATTAAAGGTGGCCTAGAATGGCCGCCTGCAGCACTCGTAGTGTTGAACGTTGTCGTCTCCCCGGCAACGGCGCCAAAAACTTGACACGCTTTTTTCGTGCGTCTAAACGCAAGTGTATGTGTCGCGTAATATAGGCCAAATGAGGCCCGAGTCGAACTCAGGGAGACTTTCGTTCAGAGACTACTACTAACTACTGGCAATCAGCTAGACCGATTAAATTTGAGAGAGATGGTTTTTAAAAGAAAACAAAAGAAAATTAAACTGAAAATGATTTGATTGAATCAGATGATGATGGAATTCCTTAGAAACACTAGTTTCACCACGGATCCCCATTGTATTTTATTTTACCGATTTTAGTATAAATTAACCTCTATCTTGGATAGGAAGCCTGTAGCGAGAATTGTCCGCTTCCACGGTATAATTTACTACCTAAATCTACGTCAACTCCACGTCTGTAGTAGTTTAAATCTTAGATTAGGTGCTTTACGATCAATCTCTAGGTTTCTTCCCACTAACCGCATGTCACCTTTACCAAAGGACGCATAGGATGGTGTTTATGTGCGGGTTTCAGGCGTTTAAGTCTCCTTTCAGATTAATTATTCGCCTATGATTTCTAATGAAGGTGATCAATCAACACAAGAGCAAGCATTCACACGCATAGATATCCAAGATTATGAGGAAAATTACACTAAATCATGCAAAAGTCGATACAATTGTTCATCGGGCTACTCCTAGGTCCTAAGGAATTAAGGGGTTTAGCCCCACATGATTTTCAACATTGCGAAAATGAAGGGAGAATAGAAAAATGTGGGGAACATGGAGAAACTCGAGTAACCCCTCGGATGGAAGTGCGGGCAGACGATCCTCCTCCTTTGGTGCGCGAATTGCGGCCTTCCAGCAGCAAATTCGTATGTCGGAGATCCTCGAATCGTCCGGACGCAATCCTTCAGCTCCGTTCTTCGCTCCTCTCTCTCTCGGCTCTCGTGCATGTAGCGTACGATCCCCTCGGTTAGGCCGTCCCTCCTTAGGTCATAGACCCACTTACGGCCCTCGAAATAACGTGGACCGTCAGATCTGCGATCCTGCGGAAATTTGTAAATCGACAGCGTCGGTGGCACCGAGTTGTAGAAGTCAGTGGCACCGAGGTGGCTAGATCTCGATCGCGGTCTGCAATTCTTCTGAGTTGGTACCACTGACGAGAAGGGTCGGTGGCACCGAGATGGCGTGATGACTTTTTATTGCCTCTCTGTTGCAATTTTGGTGGCACCGAGATATAGGGTTGATGGCACCGAGATTTCTTTGCACACTTAGCACCTGAAAAGCATATAGAATCGTGCATAAGCCCGAGATTAATATAAAATCTCATAAATATGATAAAATAGGCAAGATTTAATGCAAAAGAACATATATTGGCCAGTAATTCATGCAATAATCATCAAGAAAATGGTGAAAACTGCATAAAATAACCCTAAACTAGGCCTGTAAATCGACTCCAAACGCATGCATCAGCTACCAGCGCAAGGGTGACTACATCCCATGGATAGCTCTTTCCAACATGCATGGACCGCAAGGCTCAAGACAGGCACGCCACAAGCCCATGTCAATCCCACCTACTAGAGGGAATTTGGCTATGATACCATTTGTAATGTCTGGGCCCACTACCCAATGCTCTAGTAGAGTTTCAAGAATGACGAATGGCCCCACAGACCACCATTGGCCTTAACTACATGCTTTATCCTGACTCACGCGCAAGCTGGGATCTTCTCAACTGGTCACTCATCCTAATTTGCCTTGTGCTGAGCACGCTTAACCACATAGTCCTTAGTGATTGGCTCGCTAAAAAGGTGCACCTTGGTGATATGGTAGTCCAATCATTCTTTTAGGATCATTTTTTCTGAGGCCTCAAGACCTCGGACGTTACACATTTGCTACATTTTTTGTTGATTTTTGTAATTGTTGCAGGGACATGCTACCCTCTTTCCCATGTTCTTCCTCTTCCTTATTTTCCTCCTTATCCTACTTTTCCTATCATTTCAATAGTTTTCTGCTAAGATTTGCTTATGTTATTGTTGCTACTCGATGCTGCCTTTTTTGTTGTATTGATCCTTTTGCAATTGCTCTAATGCCTCGTCTTTTTCTATATTCCCTTCGTAAAGTTTCCATGTAGCTAAAATATTCCACCTGCCTTTTCTCATTCATTAGCATACTCTTACCATCATGTCAGGATAATGACTATACATATAGTATTATTGTCTATACTTATTATCCTATAAGATTTCCAATATTCTTATGCCAATTCTAATATGGTATTGCCTCATGTTAGTAAAAGTTTATTTGATTACTTGATAATTTAACATAGGAAATGCAATTCTCAATCGAATTATTACCATTCACATGCTAGTTTTTGATATTCTCCTGCACTTTTTACTTTTTCCTTGACTTTTCATATATCATAAAGTTACAAAAAGACGTAAAGTGGTTGAACTAGTGAACCAAAAACTAGAAGCCTCGCCAGTTCACTCACCAGTTTAGTTCCAACAACCTTTCTATATTGTAATATTTTAATACTAACTTTACCATTTGCGCAATACGAATTTGGTGAGACATATATGACGTAGAACTTGAACTATGCAGGGATTGGCAATCAAACTACTGAGTCAACCATGCAGTGCCTCTACAAGTGAAAGAAACAAGAGTGCTTTTGATGCATAATTCACTAAAAAGAACCAGTTAGAGTATCATATATTTGATGGACTTCTTTCTATTCAAATGAATTTGCCTCGCTTATGATAATGATTTTGGATTTGTGCATGGAGCAAGCAGGGGAAGAAGATGAGGACTTTGAGGATTTACAAATGAGTCCATTAATGATCACTATTGCAGTCCACTTATATAGTTCTTTATTTTCTTCTTTGAATAGGGAAAACTTTGAATATGGTCATGTAACAGATGTGTTCCCTCTTCAAGTCAGTGTAATTATCCTTATGATGGATCTCTAACATTCTAAAATGTGTTTGTCTGCATGTGCAAGTGTTTGGGTTTGGGCATGCGCTGGAGCGTGTGTGTGTGTGTACTTATGTATTTGTCTTTCAATGAATAAAACATTTTTCAAAAAAAATCAGAGAAGTCCCTAAATCCACCTTTTTCAAGCGAGTCATGAGGTAGACATATCGCAAAATTTTGTCACCTAGCAGTTACAACAATATATTAATACACATGAAAACCATATCTAATGTTCATCTTTTTTCTACAAAACAATAAAAGACTACGTCGACTATCGAGATACATGTGACCATTTCACTTTATGGACTTGAAGAATCTACTAAAGATTCTTGCAAAAGTGAATCGGTAAAAAAATGACAATTACTGTTTAAGTATAATGTAATTATAAATTGATTGGCCACATGATGATATCCAAAAATTTCACATGATGATATAAGTTTATACATGATTAAGTATTTGACAAAGCATGGCATGAGTTCTAGTTACAAAAACTAACCATACGGCAAGTAACAATAAATAAATCTATTAACACTTTTTAGGTAAAAAGATGGTTTCCTAAGAAGAGGAATTTTCATTTCATATATTGCATAGCCAAGGGCGATATTCCTCCAACTAACCCCATAAAGTAAGATAAATTGTAATAAGTAATCTAGATTGTTTGCATTTACTTCACTAGCACTAGAGCAGGGAGAAAATAGATTTGGACCGCTAGCCCTGAGCAGATTGAGCCAAAGTGGTCACTTTGACTGGGTTAGGAGAAGCCGGCTGGTCGAATAAAGTGCAAATAAATGTACAAACTGATCTTGCGTAGTCTACTACAAGCTTACAAATAACTTAATTGACATAGATAAAATTAGGGCCCGCAAAACCCGACCCAACCCAACTAAAGTGGGTTTCGGTCATAATTTTCCGAACTCAATCTGAAATAGACCTGAACCCTAATCTATTTTTGGTTCGGATCCGGGTTTGCCATTGTCGACCCGCAAAACCAAATCGAAGTGAATTTATATCAGTATTTATTTTACTATTCTTTATTTCATATTATATGTGATGTAAGGTCTAGATACTTTGATGATATTTATAAGAAGTTGGACACAACAGAAGGGGAAAAAGATATATATCAAATGGCTCGTATAAGAGAAAGGAAAGGAAGAGACTAGAGTCGAGTAAAATGTATCAAGAATGAAGATGGCAGAGTGTTGGTGAAGGACGATGATATCAAGAACCAGTGGAGAAATTACTTCCATAAGCTTTTCAATGGAGATACTGCAAATAATGTTAAGAGACTCGTATGACATGAATACAAGAGATATCATTTACACACGATGAGTCTCACCATTTGAGGTCAAGAATGCTTTTGAAAAAGATGAAAATGAGAAAGGCATGCGGACCAGACGGTAATCCCATTGATGTATGGAAAAGTATGGGGGATGAAGGAGTTATGTGGTTAACAAAGTTCTTTAACAAGATCATGAAGACCAAGAAGATATCGGATGAGTGGAGAAATAGTACTATAGTCCCCATCTACAAGAACAAAGGTGATGTTCAGTGTTGCACAAACTACAGAGGTATCAAGTTGATGAGTCACACAATGAAGCTTTGGGAGAGGATTATTGAGCAGAGACTAAGATCTATAACGCAGATATCAAACATCCAATTTGGTTTCATGCATGGAAGATCAACAACATATGCTATTTTTCTGATAAGGAGGCTTATGGAGAAGTATAGAAAAAGAAAAAGAGACCCTAATATGGCGTTTATTGATTTGGAAAAAGCTTATGATCGAATACCCAGAGAAGTGTTGTGGTGGTTTTGAAGAAAAAGGGTGCGTCAATCCATTACATTAACTTGATCAAAGACATGTATGATAGCTCTACTGCAAGTATAAAGACTCTTGGAGGAGAGACACCAACTTTTCCTACCATAGTTGGGGTACACCAAGGATCCACACTCAGCCCATATCTGTTCGTTTTTGTTATGAATGAGTTGACTAAGAATGTTCAGGATGATATTCTTTGGTGTATGTTATTTGCGGATGATATTGTTTTGATTGACGAATCTAAAGTTGGATTGAATGATAAAGTTGAACGTTGGAGAGAGGCGTTGGAATCAAATGGATTGATGATTAGCAGGAGCAAAATGGAGTATATGCATTGCAATTTCAGCTAAACTCACAGTGTGAATGATTGAACCAAGTTGGAGTAGATATACAAAAATGTGATAATTTTCGTTATTTGGGTTCTATTATTCAAACATATGGGGATGTCCAAAACGATAGTTGTCACAGGATCACTGCAGGATGGTTGAAATGGAGGAGTGCAACTGGAGTATTATGTGAACAGAAGATCCCTCAGGTTAAAAAGTAAGTTTTATAGAACAGCTATACGGACAGCCATGCTCTATGGGAGTGAATGTTGGGCGCTGAAGAAATAAGGTCTCAACAAGATGAACGTGGTTGAAATGTGTATGTTGAGATGGATGTATGGGAAGACAAGAAAAGATCGCTTGAGAAATCACTATATAGGGAATAAAGTGGGAGTGGCGAGCGTTGAGGACAAGTTGCGCGACGACCGACTCAAATGGTACGGACGTGTGCAACGCAGACCGACTAATGCGCCTATACGAAGCAATGCTATTGAGTCAAGCACAATAAATAGAAGAAGAGGAAGGCCTAAATTGACATGGGATGAGCTTATAAAGAGAGATTTTGAATCTCTACATCTCAACTAGAATATGGCCCATGATAGAGCTAAACGGAAACAAAGGTTCCATGTAGCCGACCCCAACATAGTTGGGACTGAGGCTTAGATGATGATGATGATGATGATGATATGTGATGTAGGACGTATTAGGCTTTATTCTACATAGTTTTGCTTTACTTCTATATTTAGGGACTTGAGTGTGAACTTCTCAACTAATGTACTTAGTTGTAAATCTTTTATGTTTTTCTTTACCTTAGGTTTTATTTAGTTCCAAATTTCATTAAATAAGAGTTATTTCCATTACTTGTGGGTCAAGTCATGTAGTATTATAAAAGCCAGCCCTAGGGCCTTTGTCCAAGCAGTTGAATACGATTTTAGAAATAGATTATTTCAATTTATCTTCTTTGTTCTTTACAATGTGTTCCACATCAAGTGGTATCAAAGCCAAACCTAGTTTATTAGGGTAAGGTTTCTTTTGCTCCTTTCTTCTCTCTCTTGTCATCTTCTTCCCCTCCATGGTCATCTTCCTTGTCATCTTTTTCATAATTTTTTCCTCAACCCGGCGCTCTCTCCATCGTACAACATATAGAAGCAAACATGTCACCCCTCCAAAAGCCCTAATTTTTTCCACCAAACCGCAGCTCATCTTCGTTCCCTCTCTCTATAAGCCGACAATCACCGCAAGTTTTTCTTACAACTGCCTCTTCCCACCCTGATGTCCTTTTCCCAACAACAAGACCCCAATAGCCTCCCTACTTTCCCACCCAAGATCCAATTTGCAGTACCTTGTCCCCCACCCGCTACCTCCTGTCACCTAGTCTCTCGCCTCTGTCCTACTCCACACAATAGTCCCTACATCCCTATCGCTTTTGCAAGTCACCCCTTCGCCTGGTTCCACCACTTCTGCTTGTCTCGCAAATTTGTGCAAGTCACAACAGCAACCTGCATCAAGCCGTATTCTACTCTACCCCACCCCGCCCATAACAAACAGCACCAGCGACAGCACAATCAGACCCACAGGCACGCCTACAACATCCAGTGGCGCCCCCAGGCTGCCAGTTAGTAGACCCAAAAAATTTGGGGGCTATCGCCTTTGAACACCCAAGCACGGGGTTGTTGGCCCCCTACCACCCGGTCCACCCCTAACCAACTCACAACAGAGTTGGATCTGCAGGTTGAGCCACGTAGATCAACTTTCCTCACGAGATATCACTTTCCTCCTCAGATTCAAGAAGGTTTTCTTCGTTCAAAGAATCATGGTCTTTGTACTACAAGTCCGACAAAGTAGACGCGATTAATACAATTTTGGACAACCTGATGCATGATGATAAAAATACAAGACCAAGCACAAAAAATATTAAGATACCAGAGTTCTATGGTGAGTGTGACACCAAGTTTGTACTTCACTGGTTGCACTGTGCCAACAATTATTTCCATTCCAAAACCTTGGGTGAGGCAACCAAAATCCCGATCGCCATTTATAAGTTTTAGGGAGTTGTCTTAGCATGGTGGAACAGCCCACAACGAGTTGAGCCTGTCAACTCTTGGATTGCACTACATTCTTTGATCTTGCAGCGATTCCTACCTCAAAATTGCAAGCAACAAGTCAACAACTAGGTGGATCCGCTCCCCCCAATCTAGAGGACATTCGACATCAATTAAACGACGTCGAGCCTGAGGATGCACCTCCTTCAAGTGACCAGAGACACAATCAGTCGAAAGATGTAAACGAGAACGATGAAGAAGATGCACTGGTGACTTGTGATCTAGGAACTGACGAGTCAGAGACAGTGCCTCCGCCACCTCCAGCAAGGGATGGCGTCAACAATCCAAGCAGTATTGATTTAGTGTCCATGTGTGCCTTGATGCTTCCTTTAGCGGATGATGTCAACCGTGCACTGCGTCAATTATCGACGCCCTTATCATTCTTCACACCCAACGACATCTATGTTCTTCTAGTTGATGATGGTTGCACTACCACCTTGGTGTTGTCGATGCTTGCAGATGTTCTGAAGATTAGGTTTATACTACTGCGTGAAAATAATAGCATGCTTGAGGTTGACAATACCCCAACTCTGATAGGCCAGCGTCGTCCAATCCATTTATCCTACCATCGGCCGCTATTGGGAGAGCTTGCATAGAACATGTACATGACTCACAAATGGCTCATCTTAAGAACCTCAAGGGAATTGATGTAGGACGTATCACGCTTTATTCTACGTATTTTTGCTTTACTTTTATATTTAGGGACTTAATTGCAAACTTTTCAGTTAATGTACTTAGTTTTAAATCTTTTATGCCTTTCTTTATTTTAGGCTTTATTTAATTCCGAATTTTATTAAATAGAAATTTATTTCTATTGCTTGTGGGTCAAGTCATGTGGTGTTATAAAAGCCAGTCTTGGGGCCTTTATCCAGGCAGTTGAATATCATTTAAGAAATAGATTATTTTGGTTTATCTTCTTTGTTCTTCTTCTTCACGATGTGTTCCACATAGATATGTATATAATATTTTTAATATATAAAAAAATTATCCTTATTTTTTAGGATAAATATGATTCTTATCTTTTGAATTCTAATAGATATACAGGTCTTTGCTTACAAAATAATATTCAGCCAACAAAAATCTCCAGAATGTATGTATATAATATTTTTAATATATAAAAAATTATCCTTATTTTTTAGGATAAATATGATTCTTATCTTTTGAATTCTAATAGATATACAGGTCTTTGCTTACAAAATAATATTCAGCCAACAAAAATCTCCAGAATGGTTCGCATTTCTGGGTTTAGAGGGTTTAGATTTTCGGGTTCTTTAGGGTTTCACATATAAAACGGATTTTCAGGGTTTCACATATGAAACGGATTATCAGGGTTTTGGGTTTATCACTTTACCGGGTGGGACTCGACAATAGGACTTTCAGGTTCAGGTCTAGCAAAGTACGACCTGAAATTACTTTTGGGTCGGATTTGGTTCAAGCATTTTTGGGCTAACCTGAATTGACCAGAAAATAGGACCCCGCTGAGCATGAACCCAATTGCTAGCACTTGATAAGACCACGGATCAGAACAATGACAACCTGACTATACACCAAACAAAAAAGGTTAAAGCTCTAGCTTCTATTAGCCCCAAAAGGAATAGCTTTGTTTTAACTGGGGTGAAGGGGACGAGGAAGACAATACCCAATGACCCTCATGCAATTCATGGTTTAGTTTTTATGTTCTAATTTCAATATCAGCATTGTATGTGATATATCTTTTTTTATTCAGCTGCAGAACAATTTATTTAGTTGTTTGTTTTGCATTTTACATTACAAACACGCATCTAATAAATTAACCAATTTGGTCCCAATTTTTTTACAATATAATACAAGTTGTTCGATCTTCAACGATCATTTTAAACCAAGCCAAACAACAAAAACTGCAACTTTTTTGACTCAAACTGGGCCTTGCTAGTTGCATTGGTCTAGTTCATTCTGGAAAGTTACGAACAGCTAAAAACGGCTTAGTAAGTGGCTTTAGGTCCACATCAAACCATGCCCATCCCAACTCTTGAACCTCTTGTCAGCTAAGTGCTCCACAAGGCCTTGGTAATTGCACTCACTCAACAATCACCATTAAAAATGGTTTTTTTTTAGAAGTCGGGACCTTATCTACTCAGCCTGCCATCCTCGTGCGGCCTAAGCAAAGACCTTGTATCTATTTTGCTTATTCATTTATATCAAGTATTAGGAAAACAAATAATACAAATTGGAGGAGAGCAAACAACAAGTGAAATTTGAATGGGAAATCATCCAGATTAGTAAAAGATTCATTCAGATGCATACTTTCTTAAGTTCGGGTTTCCACTTCAGAACCAAATGAGATCTGTGTCTATCCCATTGCCATTATGCCATTACTAGTAAAAGTATAACAATATGTATATCTGCAAAATTCATGTTGGATTAACTCACCAACATAACAAGACCATCAGCCCGAACACTGAAAGAGCAACAACATCAAGAGTCCCAACCATCGTAAGCACATGCAGCGTCACATAGCTTTTAGATGCTTCACGGTTGTAGATTGTAGATATAACATGGTAACTACTGTTTTCAAATATGCATAAAAAACCTATGAAGATATGATTATGCATGTTCTGTTCACACAATTCTCTTTTTGCCACCGTCAAAGCAAAAAAAATCCGGCATGATTAAGTGTTTGCATCCAAAAGTGTGCTAATGCTCTTTCTTTTATTTACTTGTTTGCTATCTTGGTCTTAACTTGATGGGCATATGGATTGGTTTACTTGTTTGCCAGCTTGGTCTCAATTTGATGGGCATATGGATTGAAAAAAAACAGGTTTTAACTGCATGTTTTGAGTGAAAAGTTTTGACTTTGCTACAATTGTTGTGACTCTATGAACCGCTATTAAGCTAATACGAAAAAGGAAACAATAACCTGTTAAATTATCAACCATCATAGTGTCACTTGCAGAAAAGCTAATGCACGGGAGTGATACGATAGCATATTTAGGTAAACACATGTAGAGAAAGCACGGTCTATGGCAATAAGCAACCTACCTGCAGTTGTCGAGATTCATCTTCTTCTTGGCAAGCAGGTCCTTCAACCTTCCTGGTGTAGCCACAACTATATGAACCCCCTTCTTCACAATCTCCAGCTGTTCCCTCATATCTACTCCTCCAATGCAGAGCATTGGTCTAATGTCTGGGTAACCATTCTCCCTCATCGGCTGCAGGAACTGCTCAACAACTTCATATGTTTGCCTCGCGAGCTCCCTGGATGGGCACACAATAAGCCCAAATGGACCCTCCCCAGCCACGATGGGCATCATAATTTCCTCTTGCAGTGCAACCATGATTAGGGGTAGTACGAAAACTAGTGTCTTCCCAGACCCAGTGAAAGCGATCCCAATCATGTCCCTACCAGACAGGACGACAGGAAGGCCCTGGACCTGGATAGGGGTTGGCTGTACAATACCCTTCTCCTTTAACATCTTAAGGATAGGCTCGGGAAGGCGCATGTCTTTAAAGTTTTTGATTGGTGGGGGGACATCGTCGCCGTCCACCAGTATATGCCACTGGCGGCGGAGCTCGTCAGCCCTACGAAGGGGCATCCGACGGATGGCCAGCGGGGGTTTCCATCCTGTGACCATGGGATCCGTGTAAGTAATGCCCTTGGCGAGCTCGCGGACGGACATGAGGGTCTTGCGATCGGACAGGTGCTCAATCATCTCCTTCTCCTGAAGTATTATCTGCTCCGTAGGGCTGATCTCCGGTTGGTCGCGCTTGAGCTGGGAGGCCTTAACCAGAAGGCTTGGTTTCGCCTCGGGCGGTGGTGGAGGGAGAAGGCTGGACGGGTCGGAGGAGGCTTCCAGGGAGGAATTGAGGCGGCCCTTCCGCTGCAGAAGCTTCTGAGCCTCCATGGCACGGCGCTTAGCAACGGGGATGTATAACTCGAAGTCGTCATCCTCGTCGTCGCCACCGGAGGCAGCCCCATCAGCTGCGCGCTTCGGAGGAATAGAGTCTTCGTTTGCGGTCATGGCGGCGGATGCGAGTGCAGCAGTTTTGCACGTTGTGGTTGGCGAATTTAAGGAGACTAGAGTTTGGAAGTTGGAGAGAGGGGATCAAGCGATTAAGGTGGGTGAGGCAGCCGGCGGGAAGGAGCGAATTGCAGTGCCGCCTAAGCAGTTCTGTAAAGTTCCTTTGGTTTCTTTGTTTAGCCCCTGTTTGGTTCCGGATCGCATCCGGATTGGGCCGTGTCTTTTTTGCGCCGCGTGAACCAAACCGCCTGTTTGGTTCCGGATGGCATCCGGATTGGGCCGTGTCTTTTTGCGCCGCGTCAACCAAACTCGGTCCGGATTGTTAGAAAATCGTATTTGGTTCATAACTTCGTGAGACCTCCGTTTTGGGATAACAGAACCCCCTAATCCCGACCAACTCGATCCCGGTAAAGGCAGGATTTCAAATCTCAGTCTGGGTTAGAGCATGACCCCCCCAACTCCCCTGACTCCCTCGACCCCCCAGATTTCTCCCCCTTTTCTTCGCGACATTGTCGCCCCTCTACCTACACCGTCGATTGTTCGGTCCGTGAAATTAAAAGTGGCACCTGCTACCTCGAGAAGGTCGCGGAGGGCAGCAGATTTCGGGAGTGGAGCAGGCGTGGTGAATCAATGAGGAGAAATGCGACCGCCGGGCTAGGGCAGCTACATGCTGGAAAGGCAGTCACGCCCTGCTCATTGTCATCGTCCACCCTGGTCAGGTCGAGTCGTGCTCGTCTTGTCTTGTCCACGCAGAGGAGGAACATTATCGAGGCCAAGATCTGCCCTTCTTGCTTCCTATTTCTTGATGTGTGCGTTAAGGTCATTGCCATCCAGTTACGCGTCCTCGAACACTTGTTCTCCGAAGCCGGTTGTCGTCGTTGTGTTCATTGCTGCTGTTGGGACGGAGCTGATCTTCCCGGCGATTTGGCAGTTGGTGGTCGTTGTCGACCAATTGTGAAGAACAGGTTGGTTGAATGTAATATTGTCGCATGTGTGTATATCGATTCCCTTTATTTCATATTGACGCATGTATACTTTTCCTTTGCTAATCTTGTGCTTATGCTCGGTGCTGGATTTCCATGGTGTTCGACACTGTCGGCCATCCTCTAGGTATCCCATTCCCAAATTTCCCTTCTCTAAATTTGTACTATTGATTACTGTTGTTCCGCTTTAGTTGTGAATCAGTATTATTGGTGTTGTATGAAGCATCAATACGTATTATTGGTGTTGTATGAAGCATCAATACGGTCTGTTTAATGTGTACCCAGATTGCTCAAATATTAGCGAGTGTATACTACTCAAATATTAGTCATTGTATATTTCTACTATAGCAATTCCAGTTGTTATCAACTTAAATAAGAATATATAACCATAATCACAAACATAAAGTTGAATCATGTGTACTCGAACTCCTTTTCTCAGTTTCCAATTCATGAGACTAGGGTGCTACATGTGCATAACCCTTTTCTCATAATTGCAATACATTGCCTCAGACTAGGGTGCTACATGTACATGTAGGCCCAATCTACTATGATGGATTTAATACATATACCAGCTTAAACTAACTCCTTTCAAGCCCTTCTTCTATGTTCAAGTTTATTACAAGGAATATGATCCCACTAAACCCAAGAAACATGAAGATCAAAAACCTATTCAGTTGACATAAATTGAGTCAAAACAAGTTATTTGGTTAGTAGGCTCTCATCAGTATGTAAACCTCTCTTGTTACTTTTAGTTGTAATGTGAGACTAACCTTCTTTATTTCTTTACCACACTTTTGTCTTAACTTTGGAATTTTACATGCAAAGAATCTTGGTTTATGGTCAAGTATCCAAACTGCACCACTCTTTCAAACGTATGTAATACTTGTAGCAATGAAAGGCGTCCATTGGGAGTGATGGTGATAGGAGACTACATACTTTCCTATGTTTATCTATGATAAAGATAAATGAGAAGAAGAACTTTTGGGAATTAAACATAATAAACATTATGAAAACTTAATGATAGAGCATATGTAGGGTATTCGAGACTAGGATGTGACATCACTTGAGTTGCTAATGTACTATGGTCAAAGATAGACATGACTAATGTACTATGTTGTATACATATTTTTATTATTTTCAATAACATAATATTTGAAAATCTAGTTATCCTTTTGGGAAAACAATTCATTTTTGGTAGATAACTAGATTGAATTATGGGTAAAGCATTCTCATCATAAACCTGAAATCCAACTTTCCTTTTTCCAACTATATTTCCATCACATCCGGATTATATGATGTTGTTTGGTAGCAATGGATATGCTACTACTTATACCAACTAGCAAATTTAATGCTACACTCACAATACTGTTTTCAAATCAACCGCAAACATACATAACAGTTGCAGTAATAAGTTTTTATTTCTGTGGACATGTCAGGAGGCATTTATCAGTTGATGAGATACATTGTTGGTCTCTTTTGTGTGGTTATTACATTATTGTTGTGGTTGTTCATTCTGGTTCAGCTTACTTCATGATAACTTATCAGTTAATTTTTTTGTCTGTTATGTGTCATTGATTTCTGCTTCAGCTATACATGTGTGCAAAAATTTAAATTATGTTAATAATTTGCACTGTTGCATAGTATGTATGTGTGTTCCTATGAATTGAAAATTGCAAGCTGGAAATATATAAGCTTTCCCCTTCGTATTAAGTTGATTCCCCATATTTTGCTATCCAACTTTTCTATCTTTCACCCCTCCATAGAAAATCTCCAGGGAACCATGGATCTCCCTACACACTCCCTAAGCTGAACATGTTAAAAAAAATTGTGGAGTTATCCAAACTTCACATAAAATGATTATATTGTTGGAACCCAACTTTTGGCATGCCAACAAAATTATAATGATATTTCTGGAAAAAATATGTCCCATCAATACAAGCTTGATTAAAACAAAAGGAATTGGTTCAAGGAATATGAGAATGAGTTGTTGTAGACTGAGTACAGATATTGATTTGTCAATCACGGTAGACCCATTCCACATCCTTCATTTTATGTTTCATAAGATAGGTGTCCTTGTATAGTTATACTTCCCTATCTCTTATATATTCTATAATAAACTAAACCATATCTCCTCATGCGTGTCCCGAGGACCCACCTGTTGAGGCAGAGGTAAGGCAGGCAACTCTGTTAAAAGCCAGTCCTCCATTCTCAGGTCACCGAACTCTTGTCGAAGAGGTCTCACAAAATTGAGTTCCTCTGATCATGGTTTACGCATGTTTACATTGGCCTTCCATAAAAGATGTATTAATTGTATCTTATATATCTGTAATAGAATCTTACTATTTTATAGATGTTTACATATAGTTCCTTATTAATGACATTGTTGTAGATGCCAATATGTATCCTTCTATAATGTCATTTACCACATGATCTATTTCCAGATCCCTTGTTGTTAAGAAGACAAAAATTGACCGTTGTATGGCCATTATTTTGCTCATTAATGATGTAACTCATTATTGATGTAAAGCTAGTCTCACTCATACAAATACATGAATTTCTGTTAGGGCATTGTTCTGTTAATCAACAAGCTTTCTTCTTTGACAATTGTTTGGTAGCCTTACAAAAAGTGCTTAGAAAACAAAAGAACTTGGAGAAATTCCTCCAATAAGTCATGGGTTCCACGTGTTGTTGCCTAGGAGAGGGTAACTTTATTTGGTCAGACCAATTTGTATTTGATTGATAAAAAAACAACTTGGAAAGCCTTAATCACATTTGTGATGAGTATGGATATTTGAAGTGGGCTAGAAGATAAAAGGATGGTCAGTTATAAAGAGGTATTTCCCTATGAAGCATGTTTTGCTCAAACATTCACTTGATTAGTCTACATTACATTCTCATATTTATTATTTGCAATTATATTTCCATCATAATTCCAGACCAAGTTTTCGGGTTGTTTGATGCATTTTGCTAGAAGGGGATATGTTACTAATTATACCAACTACCATCCCATCACAAGCATCACATGTGTGCAAATTTATTGCTACACTCACAATACTAGTTACAAAACAATCGCAAACATACATAGCAGTTGTAGTATTAAGTTATAATATTTGTGGTCATGTTAGGAGGCATTTATTAGCTGATGAGATACATGGTTGGTCTAATTTGTTTTTTAAATCTAATATTATATTTTTATTATCCTCAAATAGTGCATGTCCTCATTTAATATTATTGTAAACACCTGTACGGAACAGGAATCCCAATCCATGAACCAAACGTATACCAAAGGAGAAATGTGGAAGCGTAAAGCTTAGCACGCATGAACAGATAACAAGATACAAGCACCAACATAATCTCAACAATCAACAAGATATATTAAGCAACATCATTATATTACATGATTTGAATTACATATTCAAGAGTCACTTTGTACAAGTCTGCTCATGTATACTATATATGGATCTTACAACAAGTACACCTAGCATAGCTCACCAAGCCCATCAACCTTCTAGCCATCTCTGAACCTAAAAACAACATACGAGAAATGGGTCAACACACGAGGTGTTGAGTATGGGGCCAAAAGATACACACATATATAAGCTTTGCATAATTTTGAAAAGATTTCTAGACTAAACGAACAAGAATAAACATGTTAATTATTTAATAAATGAGAAACCATATTTTATGTCATTTCAATCCATTATATCAACAATATCAAACATGTTTAAGGCCTTTGACCAACTTCCCGTCGGAAGGGTCCGTAAGGGTGATCAAGCTTAGCTGACCCTTTTATACGAGAGGGACCTCAAGGTCGTAACCAAGAGCCCTTTATCAACAATATTATAATGGAGTTCCATATATATATATGTGTTCAAGTTATAAAACAGACGAAGCAAACATCGAGTATGACATAGCAATACTACATGGCAATATTTGAGGAAATAGACAAACAAGCATATAATATATGTCTTTTCAAGCAAGAAAGTGGTAGTCATATAACTAGATAAGGCCCATACCTGATTCAGAGATTCATAACCTAACATATCCTTCACCATCTAGCCACATGCCAAACCTGATTAACAACAAGATTACATATATGCATTAGATTCTCATTATTAACCCTAATTAGATGCATTTTAGGGTTTTGGCCAAGGTGGGTTCCAAGTTGCTTATTGGTTCATTATATGACCTCATATTGATTTAGGATCCATCATAAGAGTGTGGTTCAAGTTCCATATCCTTTCGAGGTTTCATCTGGACATGATAAGATTTAGGACACTTATGCTCAAATTAGGTCACGAGACTCATAATAGAGTAACCAAGGACAAAGGTCATCAATGAAATAGAACCAAGCATAGGGGATGGTTTAGACCGGCAAGAATAGTACATAAGAGGCATAAACAAGGTTGGGTAGATGTCCCTTAGGGTCTAGGTATCATCAAGACATTGATATTTAGACAAGATGCAAGATGAGATCATCAAGACATTGATACATGAATCATATTCAAGAAACATAACAACTTTGGTAAAGATCATACATTGAAGTCCAAGGACAAGTCGCATAATGCAAAAGGGAGTTAAAACTGAGCAATAGGGGTGATAAGGACCCTCCTATAGATCAAAGATGTATTAAAGATTCTGATTTCATGATTAGGAAGATAGATGGTTATTAAATGTTCAAGTTTTATCACCTAGATGCATTGAATGAACTCAACATGGATAAAGTTATCATTTTCAAGAAGTCAGGGGTTTAAACATTAGATTTAGGACCTGGAACCATGTCCAAATGGTAGGTCTCGTAGAGATGATCAATTTGATATATAATTTTGCTATATTTGGCCTTAAAATGAGCAAGTTATGCATCTTTGAAATCTTTGCATCGAAACTATAGTCAAGAGGGCAGTCGTTACCGATTAAATCATGCAAGGGATCTGTAAGGACCCTGACCTGCGTTTAGGGTTTACCCTGTTTGTTTTGCTTGATCTTGGTGCTTTGGTGCTTGCTAATCACCTTTGAGTGGTGATTAGGGTTTTGTTGTGCTTTGTTGAGAGTTCGAGGGGCTACTTGCAAATAACCCAAGTTTAGGGTTTTGTGGGCAAGTTTGCCATCTTGTGAGATGTTTTTCCTCTTTGCTTCCTCTAGGGTTGAGATGAAGGCTTGGGCTTGTTGTTTGAGTTCCTTGGGCCTTGGTTGAGCTTGTTCGGGCCTTGTGGTGCCTTGTTTGGGCTTTCTTGAGCCTGTGTCGGCCAGGACCTGCTTTGTGTCGCCCTGCAGGCTGGTGTGTCGCCCAGCAAAGCTGCTGCCTGTGTCTCCCATGATGCCTGGTCTTGTGTAGTGGACACATGGTGCACATCTTGGACAAGTGCCTTATGGCTTGCATGAGAGGTGGCTTGAGTTGGTGGACATGTGTCCCTTGGGTGGACGACACTTAGCATGGTTGTACCTTGGTTTCTCCTCCCCTTCTTCCTATATAGGTAGCTCTTCTCCTTGCCTTAGTCTCCTTTGGTCCTTTGGTCTCCCCTCCACCCTTGGTGCACGATATCCCTCTCCATCTTGCTTGTGTTGGCCGATACACTTCCTTGGAGCTGAAGTGGTGGCCGATACACCTTCTTGGAGCAGCCTGGTGGACGATAGCTTTGGACCTTGGAGTGCTTTGGAGCTTTGGTGGCCGACAACCTTGGAGCTCAAAGTGCATCTTCTCCCTTGAAGCTTGGAGCTTAAGGCGGGTTGCATAGTTTCTAACCCTAACTCTCTTACCTCTAGCTTTAACCTTGTTACATGTGAGT
Source organism: Alisma plantago-aquatica (assembly GCA_963693085.1). Lineage (NCBI taxonomy): Eukaryota > Viridiplantae > Streptophyta > Magnoliopsida > Alismatales > Alismataceae > Alisma > Alisma plantago-aquatica. Next base: position 1,254,348,493 of record OY856410.1, on the reverse strand, counting down.
AGACTAGCTTAGTTCCTTGCTTGTACATCTTGCTTATATACCTTAGTGGCCGATATCCCTCTCTTGGGTTTAGGGTTCCTTGTATACCTTGCTTTTTAGGGTTTGTGCTCTCTTGTGTTGGAGGTTGAAGGTGACCTAGGGTTGGGCGATATCCCTTCCTTGTGGGTGTGTTGGGCGACACCCTTGTCCTTGAGTTGAACGATATCAATGTTCTTGGTGTTGGGCAACACCCTTCCTCTTGGGTTGGACGATAGGTTGACCTAGTATGGATGTTGGCCGACATGGTGACCATGTTGGGCGATATGGTTCCTTGGGTTGAGCAACACCTTTGTTTTTGAGTTGGATGGTATGGTGTTCCCCTTGGTGGACGATATGGTAGCTGGTGTTGGGCGACATGGATGTCCTTTAGTTGGACGATAGAATGGGTGCTCTTGTGTTGAGTTATCTCCTTGTCCATGTGGTGGACGATAGGGCCAAGTAGTGCCATGTTGGACGATAGGCTATGTGCCCTAATGGCCGACACCATGGTGGGCGATACCCTTATGGCCGATAGCCATGTTGGGCGATACTCTAATGGCCGACACCATGGTGGGCGATACCCTTATGGCCGATAGCCATGTTGGGCGATACCCTACCCTATGTGCATGAGTGTGATGGTCGATAGGGTTAGTAGAGTGTGTTGGCCGATAGGGCAGTAGTGGGTGATGGTCGATAGGGTTAGTGAGGTTGGCCGATACCCATGTTGGATGATAGGTTTTAGATGAGGGTTGTGAGGCTATAGTGAGGGTATGAGTTTCTTTGGTGACGGTCCCTTTAGAAGTGGATGTTTATACATTAACCAATAAACGATGGTGGTGTTTGTGATATCATCAATATGTAATATGTTGCCTTGCAAATAATAAGGATGCTAATGGTAGTAATGTATATGATGATAGCCCTCATGTAATAGATGCATGATGAGACCCGTTATGCTTAACTGTTAATGATAATGAAGATGATGATAACTACTCTAGTAGTTTGTTTAATGATAATAATGTTGGTAATAATGATGCTAAGTGACAGTTACATTAAAGGTTGCTTCATGATAAAGATGACAATAGTTGATGACATAGTAATGAACTTGTTAATAATAGTGTTGGTTCTGTAAACACAACATGATATCTATATACCCTGATTGTTTGTACAATCTCGATATAAGGGTAAGTATCAGTATGGTTGTTTAATGATGTACTTAACATACTTGATTACCAAATAACTGTCATTTTGATAAGTAGATTATCTTGAATGATATTTCATGATAGTGAGCATATTCCTTATGTTGAATCTACAATTATTGCATACCTTAACCTTGCAGGTGATGACTCAGCCATGAAAGGGCTATGTGACATATGTAATGAGTAACATTACTTTGATAATTGCTCTATAAGATTATGTATGTGATGTGTTGGTCCCATGATGATGATGTGAGCCTTAAGAGGCAGTGACAGTGCATGATGAAGGGTTGAGACCCTGTGGTATGTGATGATCCTTGAGATGGATCTGGATGGTTGGCAAGAGGCCAAGTGATAACATGTGATGTTGGATCCTTAAGATGGATCAGGTTGATATGAATAGATCATAATATAATGTTCTTTACTTTCTGTTATACCTTGCATGTCATACAACTTGGTTGAATCTTGCAATCCATCTAAAAGATACTAATTAAGCACAGTGAAATACATCATGTAGTTTGCCCTGGCCATAGATCCATCATCGTCAGGACTTGGTGATGGTGAAACAGGTTTTCCTACGGGTTAACCTGGAAGCGCATATTGTTGAATATGTGTAGGTTGCTCCTAGCCTGAAAATGAGGAGGTAAGAGTGTAACTTTGGTTGCAAACTCAGATATGTGTGTAGAGCATGGTGAACATGCCCATGGCTCAGGATATGTGATGTATGGAGCATGAATGCGTTCATGGCTCAGAGCACAGTGATCAGGCCCGTGGCTCAGTTTTACTAGCGCCGAGACCTGTACCAAGGCGGGCTAGAGAATGGGTAGCCTATGGAGCTAACCCTGTGGCTTAGACCACTTCAGCATGTGACTGCGGTCCTGCTTGTGTTGTACTCATGTACTGACCATGAGGTGGGAGGTCGTGGAGTCCGGCTCTTCCATTGACCTTGTATGGCACCGTCTTGGGTTTCGTAACCGAAGGTTGGATTTGAACGATACGGTTCAAATCCTCAGGGCATAATAAAATGTAATACAGCCGTTTAGTATTTACTAGTCATATCAAATACGAAACATTGGTTGAGGCCTTGTTTGTGTAATATTCTGTTATACCTTGCAGGTCATGTGGTAATCTACCTTATCTTGATAATCAGGTTATATGGCATTATACCCTGTTCTAATAATCCTATTACATGTTGATATATCTCATCTTGATAGTCATGTTCCTTTGAAAGACATCTGGTTTTATGCTTTAGTACATCTGGTATGCTTGCCGGTAAGAATGATCTTGTTATATATATATATAACTGCTTCTGATATATCTGCTCATGTTATAATTGTTGTTATGGTTTATCTTGCTGAGGTTCTATGGTTGCGGTGGGGAGCTATGTTTCCCGCTGGGACAATTGTTCAATTGTCTCACTCCGCTGGTTTACACCTTTTTAGGTGGTCGAGGTAGACGTGGTCGTGGTTGTGGTGTTGCGGACGAGCAGCTTGAGGAGCAGTAGAAGGCAAGCGATGGACATGCTGCTGTTTTGGATGTTTTGTAGTAGAGTCTCGAGTCATCCCTGTACTCTCAGGTCCTTGGCAGTGTTTTGACGATGTTTCACGAAGATCGTTCGATGATATCTGTATATCCTGCTGTTGGCCGGATGTGGGCCTTTATGTATATATGAACAGGTGGTGAACTCATGTGATGGATGGACAGCTGTTCCTGAGCTGTGGAAACGTGTCATATCTTGTGTATATACACATTTATATGACATGTTTCTGTGCAGGATGAGGACTGGAAAGTAATAGTTTCACAGTTTACCTATTTTCCGCAATCGGTTTTAATTAACCCGTGTTTTTGATAATCTGTGGTTATGGTGTTTTCCGCACATTTTCGCGTAACACCTCGTTATCTGTGTGATAATGGGATGTGTTGCCACAAGCTTGGTATCAGAGCTTTAGGTTCACTGAGTCTACATGGATCTAGGACTAGGTTGAGTCTGTTCTTATGAGTTCTCCAGGTTATCTTACAAAAATCTTCTACCCTCAGCAGAAGAAAAGCCAAGATGTCTGGAAACCACGAAGAACATGCTCCTGAGCATAGTGATGTTGCATCAGTTGATGGAGCAGATGGACGGGCACATGAAGATAGGGTGCCTGAGGTCCCCCAACCAGATCCAGCCATACTTGAACACCCTGCCTACCAACATCTTATGGGGCAGTTAATGGCTACGATGAATCTCATGGTTGAGCGATTACCAGTGCCTCCTCCGCGAGCACAGGTTCCCCATGGAGAACCATCGGGTATTGGGAAGACCTTTGAGCGGCTTCGCCGAGTCGGAGCTTCGGATTATGCTGGAACGGTTGATCCAGCGGATGCAGATCTGTGGCTGACGAGTCTTGAAAAGGCTTTCCGGATCCTCGACATCCCCGAAGCAGACAAAGTAAAGCATGCTGTCTACCTTTTGAAGGGTAGTGCTGGTCACTGGTGGACCATCGAGGAAGAGAAGCGGCCTGGTGAGGTGATCTGTTGGGAAGTGTTTCGGCGCGAGTTCGTCACCAGATACTTTCTGAAGACATACCTGGATGAGAAGATCAGTCAGTTTGAGAAGTTGCGGCAAGGAACGATGAACATCACCGAGTATGAAGCTAAGTTTATGGATCTCTTGAGGTTCTGTCCTCACATGGCGGCGACAGATGATGAACGGATCAGACGTTTCGAGAAGGGTTTGAGTGCTGAGTTGACAACCCCTGTGTGTGCGCTGGAAAACCGAGAGCGGTTTGCTACGTTTGTGGAATCAGTTTGACGGATCGAGAGGACAGTAAGGGAGAAAAGAGAGTCGGTGTCTCTTAAAAGACCTGCTTAGTTTCAAGGACGAAGGTTTGGTGGCTTCAAGAAACCTAGGTTTTCAACACCGTCAGTGATGAGAAGTGCTGGTGTACCATCTCAGTGGTCTCCGAGTAAGGGAAAAGGTTATGTTTCTTCACCATCTAAGGCGCACAGCTCAGCTTCGGTGGCAGTGACAGGGCCATCTAGGCCACGAGTTGACAATAGAGCATGTCATCTCTGTGGACAAGTCGGGCATTGGAAGTTCAATTGCCCGAATAGAGATGTTGAAGTGACGCAGCAACCGAGGTAGAGTTTCCAGAAGTCTGAGAGACCACAGCCCAGTGGTAGCAGAGGACGAGGATGCGGTCAAGCGTCTCAAGCTGGATCGTCTGCTCAAGGGAGCAGAGGTCGTGGACAGCAAGCTACGGCTCGATTCTATGCCATGAATCAGCCGGAGGCGATAGTCAACCCGCGAGTGGTGACAGGTCAGATGGAGTTATTTCATTCTGATATGTCTTCTTCTTGCTTTATATCTGTTCTGGTTGACCCGGGTGCTACACACTCTTTTATCGCCTATAGTATGCTTGAAAACTATCATCTACCTGTTAGTTGTAAGAAGGATAGCTTGTTGTTAGAAACTCCTCTTGATGGTTCCTCTTTGCTTCGAGAAGAGTGTCCATCTTGTGTTTTGTCTTTTTCGGGACACAACATTCAGGTGGATCTCATACCACTTGATATGCATGGTTTCGATGTTATCCTTGGGATGGATACCTTAGAGAAGTATAAGGTTGTCTTGGACTGTGGTTCCAAGCAGGCGGTGTTTGATGTTGCTGGAGAGAAGTGGATCTTCCAGGGAGATAGGAAGATTCTTCCGACGTGTCTGGTGTCAGCTATGGTGGCAGATAGGTTGTTGCGACAAGGATGTGAGGCGTTCTTAGCTCACGTTGTGGATACCGTTGTGGATACCAAGGCGAAAGGCCTTAACCTTGAAGAAGTGTCAGTGGTCCGAGAGTTTGCAGATGTGTTTCCCGAGGAGTTTCCTGGTGTTCCTCCACCCCGAGAGATCAATTTTGAGATCAATCTGGTTCCGGGAACGCAGCCGATTGCACAGACACCTTATAGGATGGCTCCAGCAGAGATGGTAGAGTTGAAGAAGCAGTTACAAGAGTTGTTGGAAAAAGGTTTCATCAGACCGAGCACGTCACCTTGGGGTGCTCCCGTGTTGTTCGTTAAGAAGAAGGATGGTTCGATGCGGTTGTGTATAGACTACCGACAGTTGAACAAGGTCACGATCAAGAATAAGTACCCGTTGCTGAGGATAGATGACCTGTTCGATCAGTTGCGTTGTGCTACAGTGTTTTCGAAGATCGATCTACGGTCTGGATATCATTAGTTGAGGATAAAGGCGGATGACATACCAAAGTCAGCCTTTAGGACGAGGTATGGTCATTTTGAGTTTGTGGTTATGCCGTTTGGATTAACCAATGCACCTGCTGCTTTCATGGACCTGATGAACAGAGTGTTTCGTCCGTTCTTAGATCAGTTTGTTGTAGTTTTTATAGACGACATCTTGATCTATAGTCGGAACCGGCTAGAGCATGAGCAACATCTTCATCAAGCGTTGACTCTCCTTCGTCAACATCAGTTGTATGCTAAGTTTAGTAAGTGTGAGTTCTGGTTGGATGAAGTGACTTTCTTAGGTCATGTGATATCTGCTGAAGGAGTCAAAGTAGATTTGAAGAAAGTGGAATTCGTTGCGGATTGGGAACAGCCGAAGACGCCGACGGAAGTTCATAGTTTCCTTGGTCTAGCAGGATACTACCAGAGGTTTATCAAGGACTTCAGTTCGATAGCTCTACCGATGACGAAGTTGACCAGGAAGGATGTACCTTTTGTTTGGAATGATCAATGTCAGCAAGCTTTCCAAAGTTTGAAGGAAAAGCTAACCAGTGTTCCAGTGTTGATCTTGCCAGAATCTGGAAAAGGCTATGTTGTTTTCTGTGATGCGTCCAAGAAAGGTTTGGGTTGTGTGCTGATGCAGGAAGATCATGTGGTTTCTTTTGCTTCGTGACAGCTTAAGAAACACGAGGAGAACTATCCGACCCATGACTTGGAGCTGGCAGCAGTGGTTCATGCATTAAAGATTTGGAGACACTATCTTTATGGGGAGGTGTGTCAGATCTTTACAGATCACAAGAATCTGAAGTACATCTTCTCACAGCAAGAGTTGAACATGCGACAGCGTCGGTGGATGGAGTTGATCAATGACTATGATTGCACTATCGAGTATCATCCTGGTAAGGCGAATGTGGTAGCAGACGCACTTAGCAGAAAGTCTTCTACTCCCAAGAAGGCACAGATGAGTTCTTTGGTATGCCATAGGCGGGACATGTTAGTCTCCTTACGGCAGATGAACGTACAGATGGAGGTTTCCTCGATAGCTGGACTTTTAGCACAGATGCAAATCAAGCCCACGTTGAGACAGCAGATCAAGGATTCACAGCAAACGGATGATACAGTACAACTAATCAGATCAGAGTTTGGCAGCGAAAAGTGTGATGGGTTCCATGAGTCCGAGGATGGAGTGGTTTGCTATCATAATAGGATGGTGGTTCCATATGCTGATAATTTGAGGGAGCTGGTGCTCGAGGAAGCACACACGTCGATGTATGCTATGCATCTAGGCGTCACCAAGATGTACCATAGTCTGAAGGACTTATATTGGTGGCCCGGCCTGAAGAAAGATGTAGCTGAGTTTGTGGCAAGGTGTGCGGTATGTCAGCAAGTAAAGGCTGAGCATCAAAGGCCGGCAGGTACGTTGCAACCTTTGCCTATACCACAGTGGAAATGGGATCATATAACCATGGATTTCATAGTTGGTCTACCCAGGACAACTAGGAATCATGATTCCATTTGGGTGATAGTGGACAGATTAACGAAGTTTGCCCATTTCATACCTGTGAAGACCACGTATACAGCTGAAAAGCTCGCTCGAGTATATGTGGATGAGATAGTTCGTTTGCATGGTGTGCCAGCAATGATAGTTTCTGATAGAGGTCCTCAGTTTACAAGTCGTTTTTGGGAACAGTTGCACAGGGCGATGGGAACGCAGTTGAAGTTCAGTACCGCTTTCCACCCGCAGACAGATGGACAGTCTGAGAGGACTATTCAGACTTTGGAGGATCTTCTTCGTGCTTGTGTTTTGCAGTTCCTAGGCAGTTGGGACGTACATCTCAGTTTGATAGAGTTTGCCTACAACAATAGCTATCAGTGGAGCATTGACATGGCTCCCTATGAGGCTTTGTATGGGAGGAAGTGCAGATCTCCTTTGTGTTGGTATGAATCAGGTGAATATCAGCTTTTGGGCCCTGAGTTAGTACAGCAAACGACAGAAAAGATCAAGGTGATACAACAACAGTTGAAAGCGGCACAAGACAGGCAGAAGTCTTATGCAGACAATCGCCGACGACCCTTGGAGTTCCAGGTGGGAGAAAAGGTGTATCTTAAAGTCTCTCCGTGGAAAGGTGTGCTGAGGTTTGGCCGGAAAGGTAAGTTAGCTCCCAGATATATGGGGCCTTACTCAGTCATAGAACGTGTTGGCAAGGTGGCTTACGAGTTAGAGTTGCCTCCAGAGTTGCACAGGTTACATCCAGTGTTCCATGTCAGTATGCTGAAGAAAAGTCATCCGGATACAGGAACAGTGATACAACCAGTTGAAGTTGAGCTTGACAAAGATGTGACTTATGAAGAGGGTCCTATGATGATCCTTGACAGAAGAGTCAAGAAGTTGAAGAGAAAGGATCTGGTTCTTGTGAAGGTCCTTTGGCATCACCGTGGCGTTGAGGAAGCCACGTGGGAGCTTGAGGAAGAGATGAGGAGGAAGTATCCCTCGCTTTTCTCTTCGGATTTCGGGGACAAAATCCTTTTGTAGAGGTTTATGGCTGTAAGGACCCTGACCTGCGTTTAGGGTTTACCCTGTTTGTTTTGCTTGATCTTGGTGCTTTGGTGCTTACTAATCACCTTTGAGTGGTGATTAGGGTTTTGTTGTGCTTTGTTGAGAGTTCAAGGGGCTACTTGCAAATAACCCAAGTTTAGGGTTTTGTGGGCAAGTTTGCCATCTTGTGAGATGTTTTTCCTCTTTGCTTCCTCTAGGGTTGAGAGGAAGGCTTGGGCTTGTTGTTTGAGTTCCTTGGGCCTTGGTTGAGCTTGTTCGGGCCTTGTGGTGCCTTGTTTGGGCTTTCTTGAGCCTGTGTCGGCCATGACCTGCTTTGTGTCACCCAGCAGGCTGGTGTGTCGCCCAGCAAAGCTGCTTCCTGTGTCGCCCATGATGCCTGGTCTTGTGTAGTGGACACATGGTGCACATCTTGGACAAGTGCCTTATGGCTTGCATGAGAGGTGGCTTGAGTTGGTGGACATGTGTCCCTTGGGTGGACGACACTTAGCATGGTTGTACCTTGGTTTCTCCTCCCCTTCTTCCTATATAGGTAGCTCTTCTCCTTGCCTTAGTCTCCTTTGGTCCTTTGGTCTCCCCTCCACCCTTGGTGCACGATATCCCTCTCCATCTTGCTTGTGTTGGCCGATACACTTCCTTGGAGCTGAAGTGGTGGCCGGTACACTTCCTTGGAGCTGAAGTGGTGGCCGATACACCTTCCTGGAGCAGCCTGGTGGACGATAGCTTTGGACCTTGGAGTGCTTTGGAGCTTTGGTGGCCGACAACCTTGGAGCTCAAAGTGCATCTTCTCCCTTGAAGCTTGGAGCTTAAGGCGGGTTGCATAGTTTCTAACCCTAACTCTCTTACCTCTAGCTTTAACCTTGTTACATGTGAGTAGACTAGCTTAGTTCCTTGCTTGTACATCTTGCTTATATACCTTAGTGGCCGATATCCCTCTCTTGGGTTTAGGGTTCCTTGTATACCTTGCTTTTTAGGGTTTGTGCTCTCTTGTGTTGGAGGTTGAAGGTGACCTAGGGTTGGGCGATATTCCTTCCTTGTGGGTGTGTTGGGCGACACCCTTGTCCTTGAGTTGAACGATATCAGTGTTCTTGGTGTTGGGCAACACCCTTCCTCTTGGGTTGGACGATAGGTTGACCTAGTATGGATGTTGGCCGACATGGTGACCATGTTGGGCGATATGGTTCCTTGGGTTGAGCAACACCTTTGTTTTTGAGTTGGATGGTATGGTGTTCCCCTTGGTGGACGATATGGTAGCTGGTGTTGGGAGACATGGATGTCCTTGAGTTGGATGATAGAATGGGTGCTCTTGTGTTGAGTTATCTCCTTGTCCATGTGGTGGACGATAAGGCCAAGTAGTGCCATGTTGGACGATAGGCTATGTGCCCTAATGGCCGACACCATGGTGGGCGATACCCTTATGGCCGATAGCCATGTTGGGCGATACCCTAATGGCCGACACCATGGTGGGCGATACCCTTATGGTCGATAGCCATGTTGGGCGATACCCTACCCTATGTGCATGAGTGTGATGGTCGATAGGGTTAGTAGAGTGTGTTGGCCGATAGGGCAGTAGTGGGTGATGGTCGATAGGGTTAGTGAGGTTGGCCGATACCCATGTTGGATGATATGTTTTAGATGAGGGTTGTGAGGCTATAGTGAGGGTATGAGTTTCTTTGGTGACGGTCCCTTCTGTGATAGAAGTGGATGTTTATACATTAACCAATAAACGATGGTGGTGTTTGTGATATCATCAATATGTAATATGTTGCCTTGCAAATAATAAGGATGCTAATGGTAGTAATGTATATGATGATAGCCCTCATGTAATAGATGCATGATGAGACCCGTTATGCTTAACTGTTAATGATAATGAAGATGATGATAACTACTCTAGTAGTTTGTTTAATGATAATAATGTTGGTAATAATGATGCTAAGTGACAGTTACATTAAAGGTTGCTTCATGATAAAGATGACACTAGTTGATGACATAGTAATGACCTTGTTAATAATAGTGTTGGTTCTGTAAACACAACATGATATCTATATACCCTGATTGTTTGTACAATCTCGATATAAGGGTAAGTATCAGTATGGTTGTTTAATGATGTACTTAACATACTTGATTACCAAATAACTGTCATATTGATAAGTAGATTATCTTGAATGATATTTCATGATAGTGAACATATTCCTTATGTTGAATCTACAATTATTGCATACCTTAACCTTGCAGGTGATGACTTAGCCATGAAAGGGCTATGTGACATATGTAATGAGTAACATTACTTTGATAATTGCTCTATAAGATTATGTATGTGATGTGTTGGTCCCATGATGATGATGTGAGCCTTAAGAGGCAGTGAAAGTGCATGATGAAGGGTTGAGACCCTGTGGTATGTGATGATCCTTGAGATGGATCTGGATGGTTGGTAAGAGGCCAAGTGATAACATGTGATGTTGGATCCTTAAGATGGATCAGGTTGATATGAATAGATCATAATATAATGTTCTTTACTTTCTGTTATACCTTGCATGTCATACAACTTGGTTGAATCTTGCAATCCATCTAAAAGATACTAATTAAGCACAGTGAAATACATCATGTAGTTTGCCCTGGCCATAGATCCATCATCGTTAGGACTTGGTGATGGTGAAAAAGGTTTTCCTACGGGTTAACCTGGAAGCGCATATTGTTGAATATGTGTAGGTTGCTCCTAGCCTGAAAATGAGGAGGTAAGAGTGTAACTTCGGTTGCAGACTCAGATATGTGTGTAGAGCATGGTGAACAGGCCCATGGCTCAGGATATGTGATGTATGGAGCATGAATGCGTTCATGGCTCAGAGCACGGTGATTAGGCCCGTGGCTCAGTTTTACTAGCGCCGAGACCTGTACCAAGGCGGGCTAGAGAATGGGTAGCCTATGGAGCTAACCCTGTGGCTTAGACCACTTCAGCATGTGACTGCGGTCCTGCTTGTGTTGTACTCATGTACTGACCATGAGGTGGGAGGTCGTGGAGTCCGGCTCTTCCATTGACCTTGTATGGCACCGTCTTGGGTTTCGTAACCGAAGGTTGGATTTGAACGGTACGGTTCAAATCCTCAGGGCATAATAAAATGTAATACAACCATTTAGTATTTACTAGTCATATCAAATACGAAACATTGGTTGAGGCCTTGTTTGTGTAATATTCCGTTATACCTTGCAGGTCATGTGGTAATCTACCTTATCTTGATAATCAGGTTATATGGCATTATACCCTGTTCTAATAATCATGTTACATGTTGATATATCTCATCTTGAGAGTCATGTTCCTTTGAAAGACATCTGGTTTTACACTTTAGTACATCTGGTATGCTTGCCGGTAAGGATGATCTTGTTATATATATATATAACTGCTCATGTTATAATTGCTGTTATGGTTTATCTTGCTGAGGTTCTATGGTTGCGGTGGGGAGCTATGTTTCCCGCTGGGACAATTGTTCAATTGTCTCACTCCGCTGGTTTACACCCTTTTTAGGTGGTCGAGGTAGACGTGGTCGTGGTTGTGGTGTTGCGGACGAGCAGCTTGAGGAGCAGTAGAAGGCAAGCGATGGACATGCTGCTGTTTTGGATGTTTTGTAGTAGAGTCTCGAGTCATCCCTGTACTCTCAGGTCCTTGGCAGTGTTTTGACGATGTTTCACGAATATCGTTCGATGATATCTGTATATCCTGCTGTTGGCCGGATGTGGGCCTTCATGTATATATGAACAGGTGGTGAACTCATGTGATGGATGGACAGCTGTTTCTGAGCTGTGGAAACGTGTCAGATCTTGTGTATATACACATTTATATGACATGTTTCTGTGCAGGATGAGGACTGGAAAGTAATAGTTTCACAGTTTACCTGTTTTCTGCAATCGGTTTTAATTAACCCGTGTTTTTGATAATCTGTGGTTATGGTGTTTTCCGCACGTTTTCGCGTAACACCTCGTTATCTGTGTGATAATGGGATGTGTTGCCACAGGATCTGGGCCGTTGGCCTGAGATAGAGTGGTTATGCTCCACTCCCCATCAACATGCATGCGCGATCCCCTGCCGCTTTTTGTCACCGATGGCGGTTGACTAAGGTCACGGGCAGTGGGAAACCGGCCAAGGGTCCGTGAGATTATGGCCCTCCGATGTTGGTCCAGCGTCAACACAATGGGATCCGACGACATCTGTGGTTCGCACGTCTGTCACCGACGAGTCGATCTGCAAGTCCCTACGCGGCGGCGCAAGGCCAGAAGTCCACCAGACACGACCCGATCTCGGGGTAGCAAGGGCCTGGGAAGCCAGGGAAGGGGCCGCCCAAGCTCGTCGTGCTCTGTCGAGTCCAAAGCAGGTCTCAGAAAGAGCCATGTAGGGCTGAAAAACGGACGCCCAAAGCACCCAGGTGGCGGCGGCGCCTAGGCTAGGGGAAGAAGAAGAGGTTGGGGCTGGGATCTAGGGCGTGCGAGAGGGGAAAAAGTAGGAGCAAGAGATCAGGTAATGCAAACGGAGTGATTCAGGGTCTTAAAAAGGTGAACAAAGTCAATTGGCGGAGCCAAGAGTGACGGCCGCACCCTTTGCTCCAGCGCACGGCTCGGACGAAGGTGGTGAGCTGGTTGTCGTCCGATCAAGACCAAGACCTGGTGGGATAAAACGGACGGTTGAGATCAGGGCCGCGCTAGGGTTGCAACTGGGAGAGACAGCGGCTGGGCCACGCGCCCTCCCAAGGGCCCTGATGGGCTGGCCCAAAGATACACCAAAGGGTAAAAAAAATAGATATTAAAACAAAGCAAATCAAGATGTCTTCAAAATATCATAACTTAGGCTACAAAGGTCCGATTGGGGTAATTTTTATGGCATTGGATAGATAATTGAACACTCTATATCTTGAAATACATAATAGATCAAGATGATCAGAATAAAAAGGTTCAATATCATATGTAAGATGAATACATAATAAGGGTTCATCATAGTTCAAAATATAATGAAATGTTCACATTTAGTAACAGTGAACCTTGATGTGACTGAAAAGGAGTCCCACTTATCAATCAAACTATGAATTGGACATTGAGTTGAGTAAGATGCTACTTGGTGAGAGAGAAAGGGTACAACATAGGAGAGAGGAAAAATCGGGTTGTCACATCCTTCCCTCCTTAAAATAAATTTCATCCCTGAAATTCATCCAAGATCATAGTTAAGAGTCAAAGTCAAAAATATATGGAGTCTAGGTATCCAACCATAGTTGTGAAGTATTTTCCCACAATGGGATGCATACTAGGTTGTCATCATCGAGGGTGTACTCATCTCAATTATATACACCTTTACTTATCATCCCCACCATATTATTACATCATCATGGCATTAGGGTTTTCCATCGCCTAGTATCCATACATTAGGGTTTGTATTCATAACTTCATATGGGAACAAGGTGTATCATCAAAATCTAGGTTATCAATTCACAAACGAACATGTCCTCAATCCTGACTTCCAAATTTGGTCATCATTAAACGTGCATATTTCATCATTATACTAGATTTCATGTATGTTTATGTTTTCCCCAAAATTTCCACTAACTCTAATCAATTATGTTCATTATTTTTTTTTCTTTCCTTTTAACTCTAAAATTAGACAATTTATTCATCATCTTTATTCAAGTTATGACCCCATGAGCATCATCATATCAAGTTGATCATATTTCATTTGGGTATGAGATAGGCATGTAACCCCTGATTATTCAAGTTGAGCTCTCTAGACACCATCATATCAAGTTCATGGTTTCAAAGCTACATCTTTCATGTATATTATGATTCTATACTAGGTCTAGCTTATGAGCAGGCCTTCTCATGAATATTCAAGTTTTTAAACGTAAGCGAGATATTTTTCATACACAATGCTATACCTCGAGAAACAACCATATTATCACTATCGAACTTTCATAGTCATCTCATTTGTATCTAAAAGGATCTCCATAATCTCAGGCCACTCAATCTAAGACATACATATGTCTTGGAAAAACATACTAACCACAACTTTCAACCTTTAACAAAAATTTCTACCCATCTTTCAAGAAACAAGGATAACCGCTAGACTCATTTACACACAATTACTAACCCGAGTATGAGGCTCATCATGGATATCACACATCATATATATCATCTTGGGTCTTGGGACATCTCCCTCACCTACATATATCAAGCATCAATTTTTCAATTGCCTCTTTCTCTAGGGTTAGATATTTTCATAGGACATCTAGGGTTCAACATTTTCAAGGAGACCACACATGCTAGGTCACTCAACTCATATACTTAGAAGTATTCTAGCTAGGGACTCATCATCAAGTATTTCATCATTCATACTTTTCAACATTTCAAATATTTTGTAGTTTAGGTACTCTAACCTTCTCCCGATACGGGTCAAATTATATCAACATGTCACCCTATTCATATGTCCCATGCTAGAGGTCTTCCTTTGTAAAGAGATTGAGGCCCGTGTTGGTCTAAAACCATATATCATATCTCCACACATACAAGACTAGGTATAAGCAAGCATGTCAACCCACTAGCTATGTTTAGCATGTCAACCAAGTGTTATGTATCAACAAGGTGCTAGGTCTAGCTAGGGTGGCATGGTCAAACTCATTTCATATCGTTAAACATACTTGACCTTCCTCAAACAACTTGGGTCTTATCAACATCGACATCATCATCAATATCATAATCATCATCTTAGGTTTCTAGGTTATTCACTTGCCTAACCTATATCATGGCTCTAGACAACTCTAGAGACTATCACTATCATCTAAACTCTCTCATCTAGACTTGATGTTACATCTCTTTCTCCTAGGTTGCATGGAAACTCACTGCCTTTCTGCGTGTGGTAACATTTTTCATATGTATAGATAATAATACTTGAAATATTTTTCTCCAACGTTTAAACAGGTGATGAAAACCACCATACTCCATCCGAATAAAACCAAAACCAAAACGAGTTACCACACTCATTAGGCAGTCTAGTATCATGACACCTAGAGAACTAGCAAGAACATGGTGCACACTTGTGTAGACATCCTAAGCACATGTCGCGAATCATGTCTAGGGAGGTAACTTACACAAGTCTACACCTAGTTCTAGAACATCTAGGTTCTAACCTAGAGGCTAAGTCAACCTAGTCCACGAAGGACATATTATTAAGTTTCTAGGGTTGGGATGTAAGGTGAGTTTAGTTTGTGTTTCATGTGAGTAATGTTTGGTGTAGTTATTGTTCATGCTCTGATACCATCTGTCACGGAACCGGAATCCTAGTCCATGAACCAAACGTATACCAAAGGCAAAATGCAAAAGCGTAAAGCTTAGCACACATGAACAGATAACAAGATACAAGCACCAACATAATCTCAACAATCAACAAGATATATTAAGCAACATCATTATATTACATGATTTGAATTACATATTCAAGAGTCACTTTAAACAAGTCTGCTCATGTATACTATATATGGATCTTACAACAAGTACACCTAACATAGCTCACCAAGCCCATCAACCTTCTAGCCATCTCTGAACCTAAAAACAACATACGAGAAATGGGTCAACACACGAGGTGTTGAGTATGGGGCCAAAAGATACACACATATATAAGCTTTGCATAATTTTGAAAAGATTTATAGACTAAACGAACAAGAATAAACATGTTAATTATTTAACAAATGCGAAACCATATTTTATGTCATTTCACTCCATTATATCAACAATATCAAACATGTTTAAGGCCTTTGACCAACTTCCCGTCGGAAGGGTCCGTAAGGGTGATCAAGCTTAGCTAACCCTTTTATACGAGAGGGACCTCAAGGTCGTAACCAAGAGCCCTTTATCAACAATATTATAATGGAGTTCCATATATATATGTGTTCAAGTTATAAAACAGACGAAGCAAACATCGAGTATGACATAACAATACTACATGGCAATATTTGAGGAAATAGACAAACAAGCATATAATATATGTCTTTTCAAGCAAGAAAGTGGTAGTCATATAACTAGATAAGGCCCATACCTGATTCAAAGATTCATAACCTAACATATCCTTCACCATATAGCCACATGCCAAACCTGATTAACAACAAGATTGCATATATGCATTAGATTCTCATTATTAACCCTAATTAGATGCATTTTAGGGTTTTGGCCAAGGTGGGTTACAAGTTGCTTATTGGTTCATTATATGACCTCATATTGATTTAGGATCCATCATAAGAGTGTGGTTCAAGTTCCATATCCTTTCGAGGTTTCATCTGGACATGATAAGATTTAGGACACTTATGCTCAAATTAGGTCACGAGACTCATAATAGAGTAACCAAGGACAAAGGTCATCAATGAAATAGAACCAAGCATAGGGGATGGTTTAGATCGGCAAGAATAGTACATAAGAGGCATAAACAAGGTTGGGTAGATGTCCCTTAGGGTCTAGGTATCATCAAGACATTGATATTTAGACAAGATGCAAGATTAGATCATCAAGACATTGATACATGAATCATATTCAAGAAACATAACAACTTTGATCAAGATCGTACATTGAAGTCCAAGGACAAGTCGCATAATGCAAAAGGGAGTTAAAACTGAGCAATAGGGGTGATAAGGACCCTCTTATAGATCAAAGATGTATTAAAGATTCTGATTTCATGATTAGGAAGATAGATGGTCATTAAAGGTTCAAGTTTTATCACCTAGATGCATTGAATGAACTCAACATGGATAAAGTTATCATTTTCAAGAAATCAGTGGTGTAAACATTATATTTAGGACCTGGAACCATGTCCAAATGGTAGGTCTCGTCGAGCTGATCAATTTGATATATAATTTTGCTATATTTGGCCTTAAAATGAGCAAGTTATGCATCTTTGAAATCTTTGCATCGAAACTATAGTCAAGAAGGCAGTCGTTACCGATTAAATCATGCAAGGGATCTGGGCCGTTGGCCTGAGATAGAGTGGTTATGCTCCACTCCCCATCAACATGCACGCGCGATCCCCTGCCGCTTTTTGTCACCGATGGCGGTTGATTAAGGTCACGGGCAGTGGGCAACCGGCGAAGGGTCCGTGAGATTATGGCCCTCCGATGTTGGTCCAACATCAACACAATGGGATCCGACAGCATCTGTGGTTCACACGTCTATCACCGATGAGTCGATCCGCAAGTTCTTGCGCGGCGAGGCAAGGCCAGAAGTCCACCAGACACGACCTGAGCTTGGGGTAGCAAGGGCCTGGGAAGCCAGGGAAGGGGCCGCCCAAGCTCGTCGTGCTCTGTTGAGTCCAAAGCAGGTCTCAGAAAGAGCCATGTAGGGCTGAAAAATGGACGCCCAAAGCACCCAGGTGGTGGCGGCGCCTAGGCTAGGGGAAGAAGAAGAGGTTGGGGCTGGGATCTAGGGCGTGCAAGAGACCCAGGCTGCGTATTACATGGTTGAGAGAGTCTGATGACGCTCTAGTTTCATCATTGTGGAGGTAGTATGACATAGGTAGGTGTATTGATGACCATTTTACTAGGGACGCTTAGAGGGAGACACTACATGAATGGCAAAATAGGATGGCTAGGCCAGACTGTATGTTAGAGCAGTTGAAAACTAGGTGGAAGAACCTGAAGAAGGACTATGCAAAATTGAAGCTTGTAACCAACAAGAGTGGTATCAGATGGGATGAGACTAGGAACAAGTTGAGGTTGTCTGACACCCCTGAGTGGAGGGACAATCTTGCGGTATGTATATCAATCAAACCCTTATTAGTGTCATACATTTACATTAGAATACCATACTAAAATCTTTTTTTATAATTAGGCAAACAAGGATCTTGCTAGGTTGATTAACCGACCATTTCCCCACTACTACGACATTGAGTTGATGGCAGGGAGGAACGTTGCTAGAGGACACCATGCAATGTCTTCAGCAGATAGACACATACCGTCTGACGTTGCCTCCAAGGATGGAGTTGTTGTAGACTTAGATGCATCTGATTCACCCATGAACACAGAACCCCCCTGGGGGAACCTGACATAGGCACATCTGCTATGCATAGTGAGGGTGACACCAGTGGGGGAGGAACAAATACCCAAGGGATTGGGAGAAGGACTCCTCCTAGCCACAGGTACAGGAAGCATGTGTGCTATCAAATGATGTGTTATCTCAATTCACACAGGTGTACGCAACGGTACACGAGCTAGGCACAGGTGTGGCCAACAGAACCATTAAAAAGGAAGAGTTTAGGACTATTTTGCAACACTTCAATGACACTTACCTAGATGCCCCGACCCCTGTATTTACAACTCTTATGAATGCCATAAAGGAGTCAACAAACTGCAACATCTACCTCAACCTTACACATACCCCACACAAAATAACAATATGGTTGCAGAACCTTTGGGAAAGGTCCATAGGTGGTAGTGCGACACCATGACCATCAATGTCATCCTCTTTTGTGCCATCTCAGCAGGGCTTTGCTTCGACGTGGTATACTAGTACCAATGATGTTGGTACAAGTGGGAATAACAGAGGCCCTACAACATCATAAGTTAGACGATGGTTCATGATATTGATTGCTTTATGATTTCGTATTTTCTTTAAATGCAGACATTTGTTTTGCCATTATGTTATCTATGTTTGGGAACATGAAAACCAATCCACTTATTGTTGTAATAATTATTCGACAGTCAGAATTTTTTTGCTTGTACCATTCGTATCTTTTTTCAAATGAAATGACAATCAACCTATATATGTTTAGTTTTTTCATGAAAAATTGGGTTGGAAGCAATGTGGACCACAACTTGGTTATCACAACGAGCATTGCATTCTCAAACTTGATGTATCCAAGTTCTTTTAGGATATTCTTGGTCCATAAGAGATCGTAGTCGCATAAGCCATAGTTTAATATTTAGATTCAACACTGGATCGTGCTATTACAACTTGTTTTTTGCTTTTTCATGATACTAGATTGCCTCCCACAAATACACAATATCCTGAAATAGACTTGTGATTAATAGCGCATTCACCCCAATCTTGAAAAATCATGTACTTTGAGATGTCCATGATTTGAGTACAATATTCTTTTCCCTGGACTCTTCTTGAGATATCGATGAATCCGAATGACAACATGTATATAACTAGTATGTGATTTCCATTGACTATCCACATTAGTAGCAAAGGATATATTGATAATGAGATAATTAAGTTTTTCGAGCAGTCTTCTATACCTCCATTGATCAAGTGGCTCCCCCTGCTCTTTATATAACTCAATTATGGGCTCCATTAGAGTGTCCGCAAGTTTCACTCCAAGTAGGCTTGTTTCTTCAAGTAAATCAAGAGTATATTTTCATTTTGCTATAATAATACCATGTGGGAATTGAGCCACTTCAATACCTCGAAAGTATTTTAGTGGACCTAAGTCTTTAGTGTGAAATCTATTTTGAAGAATATGTTTGAGTTGTAGAATACCCAATTGATTATCTCTAGTGATAACAATGTCATCAACATACACTAAGGAGGACAACATGTGATGATCCTCATTGATAGAATACTAAATGATCAAGACCATAACTTAGGATACTGAACTCCATGAGTGCATGATTGAACCTACCAAACCATGCTTGTAGATACTATTTAAGTCCATAGAGTGACTTATGAAGCCTACAAACAAGTTGAGACTTCCCTGAGCAACAAACTTAGGAGGTTGCTCCATGTAGATTTCTTCGGACAAATCACATTGGAGGATAGCGTTCTTATTATCAAGTTAATGCATAGTCCAAGAAAAGAGAGCACCTAGGGAGATAAAAAGTTGAAATGATGATATTTTAGCTATTGGAGTGAGGTAGTCTTCCCCATATACTCGAGTATACCCCTTATCTACTAGCTGAGCCTTAAAATGATCAACAATACCAGTAGGCCCTACTTTCACAGAGTAAGTCCATTTGCAGTCAACAATAACCTTGTCTTTCAAAGTAGGGACAAGAGTCCATGTGTGATTTTGTCGGATCACATTCATCTCATCTTTTATAACAAGATGCCATCCTGGGTGACTCATAGGAGCATAACAGAACTAGGAAAAATAAGATTAGAGATGGATGAGATAAAGGCTTTGTATGAGGGAGATAAATAGTCATATGAAAGAAAGTTGGAAATATGACAAAGAGTACATGACCATTTTCTTTTAGGAAGTGCAATAGGAAGATCAAGAGAACTATTGTTGCTGACAGGATTTCCAGATTGAGTGGTGATTTAAGGAGGGTTTCCATTTGCATTGTCTAACACTTGTTCCAGACTATTTTCCATCATATGTGATTCTCGTTGGACATAGGAGATTTAGATGACAAGATCTCAATAAACATGGGAAATGAGAGAGCTTCAAGTTCCCCTATAGACTAAGAATCTCCAAAGAAAGGAGTCTCTTCAAAAAGGGTGACATTGCAACAAACTGAAATATGGGTACATTCTTAATCCAATCCTTTTCCTAAGTTTTTCCTTTCCTTTCTATCTTTTTTGGCCTTGATGTTGAATTTGTTGAATTATTAGTGGTTTGGAGTATATTTGATCACTATTCATACCAACGTATGAGTTTATGCACAAATACCTCAGTTAATGTTTCAATCAGGGTCTAAGATGCAACTTTACCACTTAAGTGAGATATTGATAAAATAATTTCATTCTATAACTTCCCTTAGCCTTTTGGAGAAAGGAAGAGAAAGAGGAATAAATCATAAGGATTAAACATGAGAATGTAGCATTAAATAATTTAATGTGACGAATAGTGAAAATAATGTGTAAAGGGGATAAAACTCATAAAAGAAAGATAAAATAGGAGTAAAGTCCAAAATATGATTTAAGTCATCAAATGACTTCAAAAGTGGCAACTAATTTTAAATTCTTAATCTACACATTAAAATTTGCCTATGGGTAGGTTTTCATCTAAATTTAATAATTTTGAATGTTCTAGTGAAGTTGGGAGAGAGAGTATGTAAAAGCCCAAAATATTAAATAATGTGTTAAAAAACCCCAAAAGAGAAATTAATGGCCACTTCATGTTTCACAAGTTTAAGTTTGCTTGAGGATGAGGTTTCATATTAATTGGTGGTTTCTAGATGTCCCTGGTGCACTAGGAAAGAGAAAATGTGTTTTACTTCAATAAATAAAATAGTATAAGTCTCCAAAAGTGAAAACTAATGCCAAAATTGGATTCTACACATCCTAATTAGTCTAGATGTCAAATTTCATTTAATTTGGAGTTTGTTTGCACCCTGAAATGAAGAGAGATATGCATCACTTTAGTCGGATTCTAATTTAGATATGGTTTTCAATTTATTTAAATGTCACACACTTTCCCAATTTTGACCATGACGTGGACCGTCTGATCCCAATATGATAGTGATAAACCCGTCTCCTACCTCAGGTAGGAGAGGGCCCGGGTTAATAGTACAAGTGCCATGGTATTTTGCAAATATCTCTCTAGTTACTTGATCATTCTTTGAGATTTCTTTGCCATTGGGTTCCCAGTAAGACTCCACACAAAATGGTGCCTTACTCGAGATCTATAATGGAGTATTCTAGATTCGTCCAATTCGTAGACAACAAGGGATTGTGGCCGACTTGACTTTTGCTCAAACTCGAATCCCCACCTATAAATAGTGGTACCCCAGTCATCCTCGATTACTTGGCGATCTGTTGATCGTATCAATTGTGCCTGAGACTCCACGAAAGACCATCATCATCCATAACTTGTTTGTAGTTTGAGACAATGGGCAAGTTCCTTGCCCTCTATTCTTCATTTGTGTTCTCAAATCATCGTAATATCGGCCCATCGAGATTTTCCCAACTTTGATCGAGGTAGAAAGTTGCTTCGTGCAACCATGGCAAGCGTTGAGGGAAGATGACCCTCAGTGGTTTTACTCCTTTTCCCTCACCTCACCTCTTTTATCTTTCTTTTTTGACAAGGGTAGTTGTGTAATTCCATCTACTAGAGTAAGTTTCCACGGGCACCTTACTGGCACTGGGCCCTGGTCAGGTGGTCATCCGTGATTGGGCCACCTTATCCATCGTGGTCTGATTGACTAGATTTTCCTTTGACAACGTGGATTTTTGGTGATTTGTGATTGGTCGAACTTGCAAAAAGCATAACTAAGTATCAACTTGTCCAAAATTTATAAATAAATATGTTTAAGAATTGGAAAATGAATTTTTTCTAATAAAAAATATTTCAGAGTTTGATTTCCATGATTTCGATAGTTGATTTTTGGGAATCTAATAAATTATTTAAAAAGTCCTAAAAATGGTAACTGATTTGTATAAACTCCAAATAAAGCAAATAAATATGTTTTCTTGATCATAAAGACATAAGGAATCTATTGATTTAGGTTATGTGACCAAAATCTGAGGTTTTTCAAAAAGGTATAAATTAGGGTTCTTTACACTTATATGCATTATAAAACCCTAATACATGTGAATAACTTGAAATTAGGAAAAGGTGATCTTGGAATCTTCTAAGTTAGTGAAAAGTGATAAATAGGACTCTAAATTGAGATATGTGCATCTTATCCCTTAAGGTGGGCATTTTTAATAACCAAAACCTTAATTTCCCAATGAGGCATGGTCTAAAACCTTTGTTCCTATTATTGCACTTTTTAGATACAATTACTTAATTACTTGCTTGGGTCTTGAACTCCACCTGCAACATTCCTATTATTTAAACTCGCCATATGATTTCTTTTAGCATGATGATTTATTTGACTTGTTAGCTAATGTAGTGGTACTTATGTTCAACCACCCATAATTGGGCATGTGTTATTTCATCTTGGGGAATGTGTTTACTCTCCCCCATTTATAAATATTTTATATGTGACTGGGAATGTGTTACTCTCCACTCACCTATTGGTTGAGGTTTGGTAGGTGCTTCAATCCTACTTAGTTAATGTAGTCATATTATTAATCATGCATGCTTCTCTCTTATTATTTGTCATGGCAAGAATCTTATTTGTTATGTGCCTCATACTTTTTACTCTCCATATTCTTACCCAAACTTTTACTTTGTTGTTCTTATCTTGTTCTTGCTCCTTAATTGACACATACCTTGTTTTATCCTCTTGTTGGGTGATCCCAACCACCAAGGCCTAGGACAAGGAGTGGAGCAAGACCGAGGAGGACCAACTCATGAGTAGATTCAAGAAGACTTTGCTGAGATGTCTAGGTTGCTACTGCTAGATCCGGTAGTTTTCTTTTCTAGCTCTTTTTGTGAAACTCATGTAGTGGTCCGAGATCAAAGTAATGCAATAACTTAGTCTTTTCTTTCTGCTACTACTATTTACATTTTTGTATCTAAATCATGCTTATTTAGATGGAATTATTATGCATGCATTATTCATAATCTAAATTTCTCATAAGAGATGGATGTACTGTGTATTTTTTGTTAAATTTTAGTAAGTGTTGATCTGGCCTCCTTACAGAAATTAAAAAAAAACACTATAAATTTGTGTTCAATAGGACATAACATATGTATCCCTTTTGAGTCTGGGAATAATTAAGGAACACATATTTTGATGCCTTTGATCTCAATTTATCCCAACCAGGTCCAACATTATGAACAAAACAAGCACATATAATTTTTTTGGGAGAAACATTATAAATTAGATGGTTTTAACAAAGCAGTTGGAAGGATATGCGATTGTTTAAGGTGGAAGATGTCATGAAATTAATGAGATATGTGGTAATAAGAACTGCATTGCCCTAGAACTCCTTTGAAACTTCATATGTAAAAGAAGGTTGTAGGTTGTTGCAATAATATGACCGTCCTTTCATTCAACCACCACATAATTTTGAGGTGCATGTGGGCAAGAGGATTGGTGAACAATCCATTTGACGAAAATTGATTAAGAGCATGAATAAAATACTCAAAATTATTAGTTTGAAGAATACACATTTGTTGGGAGAATTCAGTTTCAATTTCATTGTGGAAACTTATGATTATACATAAAATGTCCACATGATTGTTCATTTTATATAACCATGTGACTCTAGAAAAGTCACCAATAATGGAAACAAAATACTTATGACCAAGTTTTGAAAGATCCTAAACATCTGAATGAATAATCTCAAATGTGACTTAGCACTCATCTAGTTCTTAGCTTTAAAGTTGGGTTGATGATGCTTTCCTACTGACATGACTCACATTCTAATTTACCAAGACTAGATAGTTGAGGATGAGGAGTCTAGAGTTTCTCCAGAGACATGTATCCAAGCTGACTATTAATATGAAGAGAAGTATCTACTATACACGCTTTGGAAGTCAGACTGAGATAGTAGAGACCTACAAATTCATATCCACCACCAATCACTTACTACGTCTGGAGGTCTTATATAACACAATGATCAAGGTTAAATGTAATTGAGACTCAAAGAGAAAGAGTTAACTTGCTTATGGAAATTAAATTAAAGGGAAACTCAGGAACAAATAAGGCTGATGGTAGTGTGATTTTAGTTAATGATTTGATGGTTCTTATGCCTTGTACAAGAACTTTAGAACCATAAACAATGATAACTAGTGGCAGTGATAATTTGTTGGTGGCAGGGTTATACATATGGTTGCTTGTACCTGTAATATGATCTATTGCACTCAATTCAAGAACCCAAGAAGACAAACATGTATAAGAAGCTTGAGATATGCATGTAGTATGATCATCAAGTTCACTAGGACATTAGACAAAGGAAGCCATGGCTGAAACAGATGATGAAGCTTATTGAGATACTCTATACTACCTAAACTGATTGTACTCATTATCAGTCACCTGAATTTGGTGGGTAGTAATGGAGTGTCTTTAG
The DNA here is from genome assembly GCA_963693085.1 of Alisma plantago-aquatica. NCBI lineage: Eukaryota > Viridiplantae > Streptophyta > Magnoliopsida > Alismatales > Alismataceae > Alisma > Alisma plantago-aquatica. Next base: position 1,254,323,656 of record OY856410.1, on the reverse strand, counting down.
AGGATCCAATATTCACAGATGGGGTTCTTGGAGGACATCCATGGATCTCATAGCATGTTTCTTTATGGTTCCCCATCTTTCCATAATGGGTGTGTTTTGGACAGACTCCTCCTCTAAGAAATCTACATATGTGGCATCCTCGTCCTCCTCATCCTCTTCCACAAGTAATGAAATTAGTATTAGTATGACTATTTGTGGAAACAACCATGGAGGATTTATCAGAAGAGGTGTGTGTGACATGATCAATAAGGCATGAGAGACCCGCTGATATGCTTAAGCTAATTTAGGAAGTTTGGATTAAGTAAGGATTTGATTGCATACTCCTTCATATTCACATTGGAGATAGGCTAGGAATTTGATTACCATCATATGGTCTCTCTAATTATGGAATTCTTTGAGATCTACATTCAATGGAAGTAAAGAATGAAGATCATTAGTGATTCAGTATGCTTCCTCAATATTGAGTTACAGACTTATCATCATGTTGAAGATTATAGAGGTGTGTTTGAGGTGTACCTTACACATAGAAGTGTTGTCTCGGGCTTGAGAGCCTTGGAGAGGCCTTGTATCGGTTTTGGGGTGTCTCTAGATGCATCATATCAGTTTATGACACCTAGGGTTTACCTCTATCAGTTTATGAAGAGAGGAGGAGATGTGTATCGGCCTTGACCTAGGAGGGTGACCTAGTGGGCGAGACATGGTTCTTGTCACCTTGTTGTATGGTGTTGCATGTGGCTCTTTCTTCATGGACATGTGTCACCTAGGGTTATTTGGTGGTGACACCTTCCCCTTGCTCTCTCTTTCATCTCTCTTGTATATATATATATATCTCTTTCTCTCCATGTAAGAGGAACCTTTTGATTATTTTTGCATTCTCTCCTTGGTGGTCGATCTTGAGCTTGAGGAGTACTCTCCCTTGGAGCTTGGTGGACGAGTTCCTTGATTGTAATGCTCTCTTCATCCTCTACCTTGGTAAGCCATGATCCTTAGTTTCCTTTCTTTCTTTCTTTCTTCTTCTTGGCCAAGGACCTTGGTTTCTTCTCTTTCCCTCTCATGCTCTCTTAACCTTGGTCCTATCTTCTTCTTGGAGGTGTTGTGGAGATCAAGCTTAGAGGATCTTCTTCTACCTTGATCTCGTGAATCTTAGAGCTTGACCTTGGAGCTTAGAGCTTGGTGGTGATCCTTGATGCACGTTATATAACTCTAAACCCTCTTTGTTATTATCACCTTTTACTTGTTATCTTGCTCTTCATCCTTGGCTCGTTATTGCTTGCATGCTAGTAGTTCTTTTTATAAATTTTGCGACTTTTTTTAGTACACGAGCATGGCTTAGTTGCTTGCCATGCGTTGCACCTTCCTTCTGCCTTGCTAGTAACGTTGTCTTGAGGTTGAAGATGATGTGGTCAATATGCCTTGGTGGCCAATATGCTTTTGTAGGCTGATATGTATGTGGAGGATGACATATAGGTTAGGCTGTTAGACTTTGGGTGGCCGTCACCCTTTGTGATAGGTCATCATGATCTTTGGGATTTTTAGCCCGACATGCTATGCTGATGGTTATCCTTGCTTGGTAACTCTTAGAACGATAGATGATGGATGCTTCTACAGGCCAGCCATCATGACCTTGGATAGGGTTAGGTCGACATGTGCTGATGTTGTTTAGAACGTCCCGCCTTAGGTATGAGTTGGCCGAGGTTAGACGAGGGATGTTAGCCATTTTTGCCTTGGCTGTCACACTTTGGGGATGTTTCTGAGCTTGTCACCCTTGTGATACAACACACTAACATGAGTTGCCTGATACCTTGTGACACCCCTCTTGGGCGTTGCTGTGCGATACGCCTGCAGCCATCATGACTTGGCATTGCGGCCATGGAAGCATTGTTTTGATGTGCGTTGTTAGCCTGATACCTTCGGGGGCGTTGCAACTTGATAACCCTAGCAGCCTGCATGGCTTAAGCGTTACCCAATACACCAACAATGTTGTTATCCCTTTGACGCTCGTCACACCCCTGTGATGGTGTTGCCCGATAAGGGGGTTGGCTGACACCCCTCCTTGAGGTATTGTGCCTAATACACACCTAGTAATGCTAAAACAAATACACCATCCCAAGTGGCAGGTCAATACCTTGGTTGCTCTCTTGAGTATATGCTTAACCGATAACCCACTTGGAGTGGTTTTCTAACACACTTAAGGTTAACCGATACCATATGTGGAAACCCTAATCAGTGCCTTGTGGTGGCATTTATGATACACCAGGTTGACGTTAGGGCCACATGGTATGATGTGATACCCTTTGGGGTGGTCGTGTATATGATGATAAGGGTCATGTTACTATAAAATCTATCTTATAAATTGTGTCATAATGATAAGGAAAGTAATAACCTAAGGGTGATTGTCAATCCAACCTTGTAAACCCTAATCGGGTAAAGTGAAACCCTAATTGTAATAACGTGAAATGTATGGCATGAGTCCCATGAGATGATGATTTTGATGATGTATTGCCTTCTTGTTACATGTTCCTAACCATGCATGTAATATCAGTTGATGTACATAGCCAAGTATGAGCTATGGTGGTTATGATATGATGGACATTGGTCCTTGTGATAGACATTGGTCCTTGAAATGGACATTGGTCCTTGTGATGGACATTGGTCCTTGAAATGGACATTGGTCCTTGTGATGGACATTGGTCATTGTGATGGACATTGGTCCTTGTGGTGGACATATGATAAATAACATGCATAAAGAGACATGATGTGATGAAAGCATACCTAATATGTTTCATTCTATTCTGGTGATGAGTTATGCCCTTATTTATGTGGATCTTGTTTAGAGGTTGTACCTTGTAACTTGATTGATGCTTAAAGATGCTTAAATTGGTCTAATTAATCAAGTGGAATATAATAGTGTAGTTTTCTCTATGCCATAGATCCATTCAGTGTCAGCAATTACTGAATGGTGAAACGAGTTTAATTCAGAGCACATATTTTTTAATATGTGGGGTACAAGTCAAGTACATCCTTGTATCCTTAAATACAGGACGTGTGATACGACCATACGTGAGTCAATCTTGTTGTGGTGTGGATGACCATGTGTGATCCACTCCTTCTCATTAGAATGTCCACAAGTGAGCCTATTCTTCTAGCACCGTACCTGTACCAAGGTGGGCTAGTTATGATTATATATATGGATGGCCATGTGTGAGCCAATCCCAGAGTTTGCCTATATGTCATTTTTGCAGATGAGTGATATGCCTCTGCGGTGTTTTCCCTTGTTTTGACCAAGAGGTGTGGTGAGGTCATGGATTCTGACTCTTCCATTAGACCTTGTACGGAACTGATTCTAACTTATAAAGTGGTCGGTTGGATTTGGGTGGTATGACTCAAATCCTTGGGGCATAATGAAATACATAATCATCCGTGTAGTATAATTGTATATGATCAAATATGAAAACATCGGTTGAGGCCTTGCTTGATCTTTATACAATGCTGTTGATAGGAAATATACACGTTCTTCATTTTTCCTTTTAAATTATTAAGATGTTCCATAAATTAGACAGTAAATGCCCTTCATGTTAATAATCATTACCTACTTCACATGATTGTAATTATACAACTGTTTGTTTATCTTATTTGTGATAATAATAGAGTGGTGGTGAGTTATATCTCCTGTTGAGATTTGGAATCTCATTCTGTGGGTTTCCCACACCCTTTTTAGGTGGACGAGCATGAAGAGGTAGATATTGTGTAGCGGAGGTTGAGGAGCAGCAGAAGGACTAGTAGTTGATGAGGTTGGCAGTGTTGTTGGATCTCTTCTGCTGATAGAGTCTTAGAGTCGTCCTTGTACACTCAGGTCTTTGGGAACATTTTTTAGATGTTTTGTGAATGTGTTTTCTTTATGTGGTTGGCTTGTATACTTGTTATGTACAGATGTGGAGGAATCATGTATATATCTTCTGGAATAGTTCTTTGATAACATGTTGATAGCATGCCTTGTATATGCTTTGAGGCATGAAATGACTTATATGGAAAGGTTCTTGCTATTTGGCTATTTTATGAAAAAAGTTCTAATTTATAGTGTTTTCTGATAATACGCTTGTTAATCTTTCTTTCGCGGTTATGTTTTGAATAATCTCGCTTTGCATGGCAATGGGTGTCACATTTGGTGGCATCAGAGCTTTAGGTTTGCTGAGTCTATAGGGACCTAGAACTAGGGTTTGTGTCTATTCTAGTATCCTCCAATTTGTCATATAGTCACTTCTACTTATGTAGAATAAGAAGTGAAAGCTTAAAGATGTCTGGAGAACACAAAGAACATGTTGCCGAGAGCAATGTTGATGTACCAGGTGGTGGTGCAAGGAACCGTCCATGAGAAGATTGGGTGCCTGAAGTCCCCCCAGTTTGACGTGGCCATGATAGAAAACCTTGCCTTTCAATTGCTTTTTGGGTAGTTTATGGCAAGGATGACTCATATGGTAGATAGGATGCCTACACTTCAGCCTAGGGCACCGGTTCCCCATACTGAATCTTTGGGTACTGGGAAGACTTTTGAGTGGCTTCGGTGTGTTGGAGTGGTTGAGTATGCGGGAACAGCTGACCCCACAGATGTGGATATATGGCTGACTAAGCTTGAGAAGGCCTTTAAGATCCTGAGTATCCCTAAAGAGGATAAGGTGAAGCATGCGGTGTACATTCTTACAGAGAGTGTTGGCCATTGGTGGGCCATAGAGGAGGAGAAGAGACCCAATGTTTTGGTTGGATGGGAGGAGTTCTGACGAAAGTTTGTTAGTCAATACTTCCCTCAGACATATCTTGACGAGAAGATCAATCAGTTTGAGAGGATTCGACAGGAATCCATGACGATCAACGAGTATGAGGCAAGGTTTATGGAGTTGTTGAGGTTTTATCCTCACATGGATGTGACGAAGGATGAGAGGATTTGTCACTTTGAGAAGGGGTTGAATGTTGAGTTGTCTACCCCAGCTACTGCTTTGGAGAATTGAGAGAGGTTTGTTGTGTTTGTGGAGTCTGTTTAAAGGATAAAACAATTCATGAAGGAGAAGCAGGAGATGAGTGCCAAGAAGCAATCTACACAGTTTCAAGGGCAGTCATCATGTGGCTTCAAGAAGTCGAGGTTTTCTACACCGCCAATGTCACAGAGGTTTAGTGCTTCGACACAGTAGTCACCAAGTAAGGGCATATGTCGTAGTTTTCTGCCCGCAGGAGCCTAGAGTGTTGCATCAGCATCGGTGACAGGACCAACTAGGCCTTGATATGAGAACAAGATGTGTTATAAGTGTGGACAAGTTGGCCATACCAAACTGTTCTATCCAGTGAAAGAAGATGAAGTGACCCAACAACCGAGGAAGAGTCCATAGGACTCGTAGAGACAATAGAACAGTGGCACAGGAGGACGAGGACATGGTCAAGCATCACAAGTCAGACCGTCTGCTTAGGGAAGCAGAGGATGAGGGCGACAATAGGAAATAACTAGATTCTACACTATGAGTCAGTCAGAGGCGGTGGTCAACCCGCATGTGGTGACAGGTCAGATGGAGTTATTTCATTCTGATTTGTCTTCTTCTTTCTATATATCTATTTTGGTTGACCCAGGTACTACACACTCTTTTATCACACGTGAAGTACTTAGTAGTTGTTCTTTGCTTGTAAGTCATAAGAAGAATAGTTTGTTGCTGGAAACCCCATTGGTCGGTTCTGTAGTATTGCAGGATGTGTGTCCTTCCTGTGTCCTCTCTTTTTTGGGGCACAATATTAAGTGGATCTCATACTACTTGACATGTATGGATTCAATGTGATCCTTGGAGTGGATACCCTAGAGAAGTATAGAGTGGTCTTGGATTATGGTTCCAAATAAGCGACGTTTGTAGATGGTTGTGAGATGTGGATCTTTCAAGGAGATAGGAAGATTCTTTTGACGTGTCTTGTATTGGACATGGTAGCAAGGAAGCTTCTGAGACAAGGTTGTGAGGCATTTTTGGCACACATGATGGATACTGAGGCAAGAAGTCCTAGTATTCAGGAGGTGTCGGTGGTTAGGGAGTTTGATGACGTGTTTCTTGAGGAGTTTCTAGGTGTTCCCCCACTCCGTGAGATTGATTTTGAGATCAATATGGTCCCCAGAATGCAACCAACAACTCAGACACCATATAGGATGGCACCAATAGAGATGGAAGAGTTGAAGAGATAGTTGTAAGAACTACATGACAAAGGTTTCATCAGGACAAGTACATCACCTTGGGGTGATCCACTGTTATTTGTAAACAAGAAGGATGGGTCTATGAGGTTGTGCATAGATTACAGGTAGTTGAACAAGGTCACAATAATGAATAAGTACCCATTTTTGAGAATAGATGATATGTTTGACCAACTGCATGGTGCAACAATATTATCAAAGATAGATATGAGGTCAGGATATCATCAGATGAGGATCAAGGAGGATGACATATCTAAGTCAGATTTTAGGACGAGATATGGTCACTACGAGTTCGTGGTTATGCCGTTTGGGCTGACCAATGTACCATCAACATTCATGGATCTAATGAACAGGGTGTTATGATCGTTCCTTGATCAGTTTGTGGTTGTCTTTATAGATGACATCTTAATATATAGTCGCGATAGTCGACAACATGAACAACATCTTCGTCAGGCATTGACAGTGTTGAGACAACACCAGCTTTATGCTAAGTTTAGCAAGTGTGAGTTAAGGTTGAGGGAGGTAGCTTTCTTGGGGCATGTTATATTTGGAAAAGGAGTACACATATATCCTAAGAAAGTAGAATCTATGATAGAATGGGAGCAGTTGTAGATGCCAACTGAAGTGCATAGCTTTCTAGGTATGGCAAGCTATTATTGGAGGTTCATCAAGAACTTCAGTGCCATTGTCCTACCCTGAACAAAGTTGACAAAGAAAGATGTGCCATTCGTTTGGGATGACAAACATCAACGTGCTTTTCAGACATTGAAGGAAAAGTTAACAAGTGTACCGGTTCTAGTCTTGCCTGAGTAAGGAAATGGATACATCATCTTTTGTGATGTATCCAAGAATGGTTTGGGCTATGTGTTGATGCAAGACAAGCAAGTGTTTTCTTTTACTTCTTGACATCTTAAGAAACACGAGGAGAATTACCCATCCCATGATTTGGAGCTAGCTATAGTGGTTCATGCCTTAAAGATCTGTAGGCACTATCTATATGGGGAGAAGTGTCAGATCTTCACAGATCACAAGAACCTAAAGTACATATTTTCAAAACAAGAGTTGATTATGAGATATCATCATTGGATGGAGTTGATCAAAGACTATGACTGTACAATTGATTATCATCTGAGAAAGGAAAATTTCGTAGTAGACACATTGAGTAGGAAGTCTTCATCCTCATTCATGGATAAAGGTCAATTGAGTTCTTTAATGTGTCATAAGCGAGACATGTTGGTCTCCTTGCATCATATGAATGTCAAGTTGGAAGTCTCCTTGTTAACTGGTTTGTTAGCACAACTACATGTGAAGCCTACACTGAGACAACAAATCAGAGAAGCTCAATAGAAAAATAGTATGATACATCAGATTAGATCAAAGTTTGGTAGTGAGAAGCATGATGGTTTCCATGAGTCAGACGATGGGATAGTTTGTTATCATAACATGATAGTGGTTCCTGATGCTGATAACCTGAGGAGGATGGTGCTGGAAGAGGCTCATTCATCCATGTATGCTATGCACCCATGTAGTACCAAGATGTACCACAATCTAAATGATATGTATTGGTGTCCAGGCTTGAAGAAAGATGTAGCTGAGTTCATTGTGAGATGTTCAGTATGTCAACAAGTCAAAGATGAGCATCAGAAGCCCGCGGGAACATTGTAATAGTTACCAATACTACAGTGGAAATGGGATCAGGTGACTATGGACTTTGTGGTTGGTCTACCTAGGACAGCCAAAGGGTATGATTCCATTTGGGTGATCGTTGATAGGTTGACAAAGTTAGCACATTTTCTTCCGGTAAAGATAACGTTCACAATAGAGAAGCTTTCCTAAGTCTATGGGGATGAGATAGTGCTCTTGCATGGTGTTTTAGCTACTATTGTGTCTGATAAAGGTCCTTAGTTTATAAGTCACTTTTGGGAGTGGTTGCACACAACTTTGGGTATGCAGTTAAAGTTTAGCACTGCTTTCCACCCGCAAACAGATGGTCAATCTAAAAGGACCATCCAGACCTTGGAGGATTTGTTGAGGGTTTGTGTTCTTCAATTCTCAGGAAGTTGGGATGTACATCTCAGTTTGATAGAGTTTGCCTACAACAATAGCTATCAGAGTAGCATTAACATGGCACCATATGAGGCGTTGTGTAGGAGACGTTGTAGATCTCTGATGTGTTATTATGAGATAGGTGAGTATCAACTTCTTGGTCCTGATCTTGTGCAGCAGACGACAGAGAAGATCAAAGTGATACAACAATAGTAGAAAGTAGCATAGGACAGGCAGAAGTCATATGTAGATAATCATTGTAAACCTTTGGAGTTCCAAGTGGGAGACAAGGTATATCTAAAGGTATCTCCTTGGAAGGGTTTTCTGAGGTTTGGGAAGAAGGGTAAGTTGCCTCCTAGGTATATGGGACCTTACCCAGTGATGGCACGTGTTGGAAGGGTGGCTTACCGATTGGATTTCCCACCTGAGTTGCACAAGTTACATCTAGTGTTCCATGTCAGTATGTTGAGGAAGTGTCATCCAGATATAAAATTAATGTTATAGCTTGTGGAGGTGGAGCTTGATGAGGATGTAACCTATGTAGAAGGTCCAATGTTGATCCTTGATCAAAGGGTGAAATCCCTATTAGGGGTTTATGGATTATAAGGACCCTGGCCCACATTTTGGGATAACCCTATTTGTTTTGCTTAAGTATGTTGCTTAGCTCATTGTCTAATCATCTGAGATGTAATTAGGGTATGTTAGAAGCTTGAGTTCCTTGTTTGATCTTGTTTGGTTGATGCTTGTGTTTTGTTGAGAGGTTTTGGTGCAAATTGCAATTTACCCAGGATAGAGGTTGATGTGCAAGTTTGCCACCTCTAGTGTGTTCCTTCTCTCTCTTGGCATCATCTAGAGGAAAGAGAAAGAGATGGACATCTTGTTTGAGCCTTGGATGAGTGGTAACATCCTTGGTGGTGTTTTGGAAACATGTTTGAGGTGTGTTTGAGGTGTACCTTACACCTAGAAGTGTTGTCTCGGGCTTGAGAGCCTTGGAGAGGCCTTGTATTGGTTTTGGGGTGTCTCTAGATGCACCATATCAGTTTTTGACACCTAGGGTTTACCCATATCAGTTTGTGAAGAGAGGAGGAGATGTGTATCGGCCTTGACCTAGGAGGGTGACCTAGTGGGCTAGACATAGTTCTTATCACCTTGTTGCATGGTGTTACATGTGGCTCTTTCTTCGTGGACATGTGTCACCTTGGGGTTCTTTGGTGGTGAAATGTTCCCCTTTATCTCTCTTTCATCTCTCTTGTATATATATCTCTTCCTCTCCATGCAAGAGAAACCTTTTGGTTATCTTTGCATTCTCCCTTTGGTGGCCGATCTTGAGCTTGAGGAGTACTCTCCCTTGGAGCTTGGTGAACGAGTTCCTTGCTTGTAGTGCTCTCTTCATCCTCTACCTTGGTAAGCCATGATCCTTAGTTTCCTTTCTCTATTTATTTCTTCTTCTCAGCCATGGACCTTGGCTGCTTCTCTTTCCCTCTCATGCTCTCTTAGCCTTGGTCCTATCTTCTTATTAGAGGTGTTGTGGAGATAAAGCTTGGAGGATCTTCTTCTACCTTGAGCTTGTGAAGCTTGGAGCTTGACCTTGGAGCTCAGATCTTGGTGGTGATCCTTGAGGCGGGTTATATATCTCTAAACCCTCTTTGTTATTATCACCTTGGACTTGTTATCTTGTTCTTCATCCTTGGCTCGTTATTGCTTGCATGCTAGTAGTTCTTTTTGGAAATTTTGTGACCTATATTAGTAGAAGAGCATGGCTTAGTTGCTTCCCATGCGTTATACCTTCCTTCTGCCTTGTTAGTAATGCCATCTTCAGGTTGAAGATGATGTGAACAATATGCCTTGGTGGCCGATATGCTTGTGTAGGCCGATATGTATGTGGAGGCTGACATATAGGTTAGGCTGTTAGACTTTGGGTGGTTGTCATGACCTATGATGGGTCATCATGATCTTTGGGAGTTTTAGCCTGACATGATTTGATAATGGTTATCCTTGATTGGAAACTCCTAGAATGATAGATGATGGATGCTTCTACAGGCTAGTCGCACGACCTTGGCTAGTGTTAGTTCGACATGTGCTGATGCTATTTAGAACTGATGGTAGACGAGGGATGCTAGCCATTTTGTCCTTGGATGTCATAATTTGGGGACATTGCTGAGCCTGTAACCCTTGTGATACCACACACACACACATGCATTGCCTGATACCTTGCGACATCCCTCTTTGGGAGTTGCTACCTAATACGCCTATGGCCATCATGACTTGGCGTCGCGGCCATGGAAGCATTGTTTGATGTGGCGTTGTTAGCCTGATACCTTTGGGGGCATTGTAGCTCGATAACCATAGCAGCCGACATGGCTAAGCGTTGCCCGATACACCAATGATGTTGTTATCCCTTTGACACCCCTCACACCCCTATGATGGTATTGCTCGATAAGGGGGTTGATCGACACCCCTCCTTGAGATGTTGTGCTCGATACACACCTAGTGATGCTAAAACCGATACACCATCCCAAGTGGTAGGTCGATACCTTGGTTGCTCTCTTAAGTATATGCTTAACTGATAACCCTCTTGGAGTGGTTTCCCGACACACTTAAGGTTAACTGATACAATATGCGGAAACCCTAATCGGGGCCTTGTGATGGCATTTATGATACACCATGTTGACGTTAGGGTCACATGGTATGATGTGATACCCTTTGGGGTGGTCGTGTGTATGATGATAAGGGTCATGTTCCTATAAACTCTATCTTATAACTTGTGTCATAATGATAAGGAAAGTGATAACCTAAGGGTGGTTGTGGATCCAACCTTGTAAACCCTAATAAGATAAAGTGAAATCCTAATTGTAATAATGTGAAATGTATGGCATGAGTCCCATGAGATGATGATGTTGATGATGTATTGCCTTCTTGTTACATATTCCTAACCATGCAAGTAATATCAGTTGATGTACATAGTCAGGTATGAGCTATGGTGGTTATGATCTGATGGACATTGGTCCTTGAAATGGACATTGATACTTGAAATGGACATTGGTCCTTGTAATGAACATTGGTCCTTAAAATAGACATTGGTCCTTGTGATGGACATTGGTCCTTGTGGTGGACATATTATAAATAACAGGCATAAAGAGATATGATGTGATGAAAGCATATCTAATAAGTTTTAGTCTATTTTGGTGATGAGTTATGCCCTTGTTTATGTAGATCTTGTTTAGAGGTTGTACGTTGTAACTTGATTGATGCATAAGGATGCTTAAATTGGTCTAATTAATGAAGTGAAATCTAATAGTGTAGTTTGCCCTGTGCCATAGATCCATTCAGTGTCAGTAATTACTGAATGGTGAAACGATTTTAACTTGGAGTAAATATTTTTGAATATGTGGGGTACAAGTCAAGTACTTCCTTATATCCTTAATATAGGATGTGTGAGATGACCATGTGTGATTCGATCTCATTGTGGTGTGGATGGCCGTGCTTGAGCCACTCCTTCTTGTTAGAACAAACATGAGTGAGCCTGTTGTTCTAGCACTGTACCTGTACCAAGTTGGGCTAGTTATGATTATATATGGATGACCATGCGTGATCCAATCCCAGAGTTTGACTATATGTCATTTTTGCAGATGACTGATATGTCTCTGTGGTGTTTTACCTTGTGCTGACCAACAGGTGTGGTGAGGTTGTGGATTCTAACTCTTCCATTAGACCTTGTATGGAACTGATTCTGACTTATAAAGTGGTCAGTTGGATTTGGGTGGTATGACTCAAATCCTTGGGGGCATAGTGAAATACGTAATCATGTGTAGTATAATTGTATAGGATCAAATATGAAAACATTGGTTGAGGCCTTACTTGATCTTTATATAATGTTGTTGATAGGAAATATACATGTTCTTCATTTTCCTTTTAAATTATTAAGATGTTCCATAAATCAGACAGTAAATGCCCTTCATGTTAATAATCATTACCTACTTCACATGATTTTAATCATACAAATGTTTGTTTATCTTATTTGTGATAATAATAGAGTGCTGGTGAGTTATATCTCCCATTGAGATTTGGAATCTCACCCCGTGGGTTTCTCACACCCTTTTTAGGTGGACGAGCATGAAGAGGTAGATATTGTGCAACAAAGGTTGAGGAGCAGCAGAAGGACTAGTAGCTGACGAGGCTGGCAGTGCTGTTGGATGTCTTTTGCTGATAGAGTCCTAGAGTCATTCCTATACACTCGAGTCTTTGGGAAAATTTTGTAGATGTTTGGTGAACGCATTTTCTTTATGTGGTTGGCTTGTATACTTGTTATGTACAGATATGGAGGAATCATGTATATATGTTCTAGAACAGTTCTTTGATAACAAGTTGATAGAATGCCTTGTATATTCTTTGAGGCATGAAAGGACTTATGTGGGAAGGTTCTTGTTGTTTGGCTATTTTATGAAAAATGTTTTAATTTATAGTGTTTTCTGATAATACACTTGTTAATCTTTCTTCTGCGTTATGTTTTGAGTACTCTCACTTTGTGTTGAAATGGGTGTCACATGTAGCTTACGTGTCTAGATGGGAACCCCTGCAGTGAAGCACACGACATGTAGGATATGAAACACGATGTGTACTGTGACACCAAGGCTGATAGGTGAGAAAAAATGTTTAGAAACATTTAGCCCCAGGTTCAAGAATGAGCCCCTCTTCTAAAAATAAATCTCCTTGATATAGATCCAAAGGAGAAGAGAGGGGAGAGATGATCCAAATAAGGAATATGGTGACCCAAGTGATGGAGATGACTTCCACTACAATAGAGATGAAAATCCCAATTTGATCCAGATGATGGAGATGAATTTCACCACAATAGAGATGATGATCCAGGTCTGGGTGATGGAGATGACTTTTACCACAATAGAGATATGATCTGGAGATCTGGGTGATTGATATGATTTACAAAACTATATGTAAGACGACTACTATGGAGATGGATTCCTTTATGAAGAAGAAGTGAAGACGATGATGATAGACATGACTTACACTATGAAAATGACAAGAAGACGGTGATGGTTGTGGGGATGACTACTTGATGATTGCAGGCGCCAAGTGACTATTTCTTAGGGAGTTAGGGCAACACTCACTCTAATACCATGTTAACATAAACATAATGAGGTAGACTAACTTATCTTTGTATTCATAAGGCACACCAATATATATGGAATTGGGTGGTGGTCAATAACCCAATTATGCTATATGGGACTAATACCATGCATACAAAGGAATATAATGAAAAGAATAATGAATAGTAAATACTTATTACTCTTGCAATATGATTAATAATGAAATAAAATGGACAAATATGATCCAACCCAACTCTAGTGTCAAACATTTAAATTATATTTTATTTGGTTTATGTTTGCATGCCTATTTATTTCCATTTTGTTGCATGATTAATTTATATATTCACTCATAGTGATAATATGCTCTTGGAAACCCAGTGATTTAGCAGCTTGTAATAGGAAAATATCCTTGGGATAATTGGTGCCTAAATGTAAATTTGATATCACTACAAGAAACATAATTCCAAATATCATCTACTAAGCTAATAGTAATAGGAAATATCTTTATATATTTCTACTATTAGGAATTGTATTCTCATTGGCTGGCACATCACACTTTGTCCTTAATGAACAACACCTATATACAATAGTCTATCACAACTTTGTTCGTTGATTTCATAATAAATTACCCTAGGATCCTCTTGGGTAGAGAACCTTCATCATCTAAAGAAAGCTTCTTTTGTAGTCTTAAAGACCTGAGTAACTCCTCAAGTTCATGATGGCTTCTACCAGGTTATTGTATTTTAACTAGGTTTCTCTAGGAGAGTCAAGACCACTAAATAATATATCATAAGATATTATTTTTAGTGACTTTTAGACCCCAACTAAAATCACTGACTACCCACTTTCAAAGAATCCTTTCACTTGGAGTGATATCAAACATCCACCTCATTTTGTGAAGTTAGATAAATTCCTAAGATCTCTTTACTGTCAAACTCATACCCCTAGCATAAAAACATCCTTGCCTATAATCATATCTTATCATAATCTAATTATACTTCACACAAAACCTATATTTTGAGTCCTTAGACCCTTTAGATCCGATTGACTTTGAAATTCTCACCCAAACTTCCATACATTAGCAATCAACGTTGGTCAAACTTTCCACCCACCAATGTTAACCCACTAACCCCTACAAATAAAAAAACTCAAACACTATTGAAAGGAAGTGAAAACTTGGGCCTATAATACATGGTCTCTTTAAAACATACATTGAATTGAAATATGAACTAAATGAACTTTATGATAACCAAGACCCTATAGTAACTATAGGACATGGTCCCTGCTTTGCTCTAATCTCTAATTAATTACCTTAATCACCTTATTGGTTTGATGGTGTGAGATAATTATGACACTTGCTTTTGCATATGAATGAATAAGCATTGGATTCTTAATCAGATATGTAAAATACATAATCAATTGGATATAAACAAACTTGAATCCATAACAAGATCTGGTTTAGTAAACCCTATATTGAGCTAGAGTTTTGGCATTGGGGGTGAAACACTAATTGACAAAATATTTTGTATGCTGTGATCATAGGATGGACCCTAAAAAGATTATAATAATTATATGACTTAGTGAAATCTAGGATTCAACATTTTGTATGTATGATGATAGGAGGTTTTGGCATACACAATTGAAGTGGTGGTTTTTATGTAAGAACTTCTTGACCTCCCATTTGGCTGAGTTGAGTTGAGAGTATCCCTATAAAGGGAGAGGAATGTAAAATGTTTACTGAAGTCAATCTATGGGCATTTGATGAAGTTAGCCCAAATGTGTGAAACCAGGCCGGGTTGACATGAACCTAACCAAACTTAGGGAATTGGACTCGAGTTATGTTTGAGAGATAAGGTGAGGTGATTTTGGTATGGCTTGGGTAAACCCTAGCTAGTTTAAGCCCAACCCATATGGGTTTAGGCTCCCATACCTGTGTTAGATGGTTTGAGATGATTTTATAATGACTTGTAGATCCAAACAACCTCACCGAATACCCACTTTCAAACAATCCTTTCACTTGGGAGTGACCTCGATATTCACATCATTTTTTGGAGTTAGGTAGATTCCTAAACTCTCTCAACTATCAGACTCATACCTCCTAGTATATAAACATCCTTACTTATACTTATATCATATCACAATCTTATTATCCTTGACACAAAACTGATATTTTGGTGCCTAGTCCCTTTAGAACCATTAAATTTTGGAATTGTCACCCAATTCTCCAAAAAATTTATGAACCCACCTTGATCAAACATGCAAACTTCCATTGATAACCCACTAATCTTTACATACAAATAAAAATAAAAGAATGTTGAATTAAAGTGAAAACATGGGCCTATGTTACACTGGCTCTTTGAAAGATTCATTGAATTGAGATATGAACTAATATAACTTTATGATAACCAAGACCTGAAAATAGTAACAATAGGACCTGGATCATGCATTACTGTAATCTCCTATTTCATTACCTGAATCACCTGACTAGTTTGATGATCTGAGATAATTTTAACACTTGTTTTGTGTACATATGAATAAGTATTGGATTCTTGATTGAATATGCAAAATGTCAAATCACTACAAAAAAACCAGTCTTTCTTCATGGGCCAATCATGTGACAACTCCCCTATGCAAGCCCTCACAAATAGGAATAATTGTGGGCCTAACCCTCACAAATGATCCACAACGAGAACCCTTGTGAAAAATACTAGTGGCCCTAAAAAATACAATTTTCATGGACTAAGTGATCCTAAACACGTTGTATTGAAGGATTTTTATCCTTCATAAATACATTTTTTATGGATTGTTCAAAACTCGTAAATACATTGTGAGGGATTTACTTGTTATAAGTACATTTTTTAGGGACTTGATGGTCCTGCCAAATAAATGTTTGAGGGTGCAATGCCTTCATTAATTTTGTTTTTGAGGGATTGTTTGGTACCATAAATACAATTTGATGGTTGTTTGGTTTTCATCACTACAATTTTGAGGGGCTAAAATCTTCATTAATACTTATACAAGACTAATAATCATGATTATTTATGTATTGGTTACTCTAACAAATGTCAAAGTAAAAATTTAAAACCTCACACAATATTTGTATAATATTTACATCATAAGAACTTTCATACCCCAAAAATTCACATAAGAATGTCAAATCACCCAAACCATTATTTATTATTGAATCAAAATATAATCCCTACATTGCTTGGTCAATGTCTATAGAACTAAAGAAATAATATAAAATTTGATATTAATAACTATCAACATTCTATGTCTGAGATTATTAAGATATATAATATCTTCATATTCCTTCAAATAGTGTGGTGTTCTTCATCAATGTCAGCCCTCATATGATTAGCTACATAAGTACTCAACTCCTGATAATGACAAAAACCATTATAACAATAACATTTCAAAGACTAATAAATACACAAATTATAGTACAATAACGAACTTACCCTTATAATAATAAAATTCTTGTCTAATCTTGAGGGTCTAAATTCATCTCTAAAAGTAAATATACCCAGTCAATATAAATAGGAATAAAAGATAATCCATCCATTCATTAGTTTCTAAAGGATGAAGAACACAAAGATAGATTTAAAAAGTGCATCATGTTCATAATATGATTGTCAATATTCATAACTAATGTGTGCACCACATGTGGCAATGCTATCTTATTATTCAATCTAAGGTAAGTATTCCTTCAAGGCACACTAATCCTTGCCTCATTTGCTACAAATCATAAGAGATTCCAAACGTCTCTACAGAGAGTTGTGAAAATGTTTCTACATGTACCCATGTCTCTTCTACACATGCAAGAAGGAGAAGCACAAATAGAAAAGATGGATGCATCAAGTTTCATGCTACTGGTTTGCACTTTAATCTACTGATTTAATAATGCATCATAGATGAAGCTAACTTGTTTTATAGTTCTTCTCATGACCCAAGGTTTCTACTTAGAGTCGCCCACTTGATTGTTAGATCTTAGTTCTATAGTTCTTGAGTTATGTAGCATGTTTAGATGAGCTTAGGCTTACATATTTTTACTTAGGATTTGATTGAGATGTTAAGATGTTAGTATATTTGTTATAGGTTGCATCTATACTTCCCATAGGCCATACATTACAAAGTATTATTACACTAAAAATAAGTGAGGGGTTTGAAATAGGTAGAGGAGGTGTGCATTATGCAACTCGTCTAGAAATTCTTTAGGAAAATAGTTTTCATATCATATGCATACATGAACTCAATCATAGGGTAAGAAAAAGTTGATCGACGTAGTTTCCTAAGTGATTAAATTGTAAATGCTATACAATACTAAGTCATTAATTAAAGTATTGTAAGCTCCTTTCTATCCTAGGTAATTCAAGTGTTGTGAGTCCTATTATATCTACTTACACTCATATTATGTTCTTATCTACTGCACACATGGGAAGCCTTTTTTATATTTGAGATAAAGGGAAATGTCAATGCCAAACATATGTAATAATAAGACTAATTCCATGGATAAATTTACATGACAGTTTTAGCAACCACATGAGAGAAACATTAATCCGTGTGAAAATTCACTACTCTATGCATAAATGAGCATCTTCTCAATGTTTCATACACTAATTCCATAGCTTCACTATTTGTATTGCAAATCCATCATCAGTTTGAAAACCTATGAATCATTGCCAAATTTCACATCGTAAATAGCTATGATGTGCACCAGAGTAATAGTGTTATCTAGTGCCCCAAGTCATACATTTTACTTTTTACTAAATTCAGACTGTCATAAACCATATAGGGTAAACTAAGTTGATAGTTGTAAATAGCAAGTGACTGATACTTCTAATTAAATAAAAAAGGTCATCAAACAAGAAAGAGACAAAATTTGAAGTATGTATCTTGATTCAACATGATTTTTCCCATTTAAAGCGTCATTACAATTTTGTCCACATTTAGATCAATTTATTGCATTAAAATAGATCAATGGAGTTTGACTAATAAATGATACTAGACAAGAAGTACCATAGAAGTAGGCCTCATCTAAATCAGTAAGGATCAGAATCTCACATCTCCATGTTATTTTATTTATACCAATTTACATTTAATGTGTGACAACATTTTACACAATAATCTTCTATTTTGATCCAAAGTAAACAAGCATGGTATATTGATGAGATTTAAGAACTCTGAGAATAAGTAGTAAAAAATAGAAAAAGTGAATTAAATTGGAAAAGAATTTCAAATGTACCATGTTTACCTTTCCTTGTACCAAGTCAAAGTCCCAGATAATGTATGGATTCATATGTAGGTACAAAATCAAATGATTTGTAGATGTGAATTATGAGCCTCACTAGTTTAGATGAGGCCTATAGAAAGTGACTTGTGCTCCGTACCATGTAGTGACATTGAAGTCTTGCCAACACTTAGGAAGTAGAAATTTCACTTGTAAAATTCCACCATATTGATGAGTTGATTTTTTGGTGATGTGAATTTTTACGAGTTCAATTTAAAGAGTTCTCAAGATGAACCAATGGACAAGAAACATGTTGAGATGACCAAGGTAGATTTCTAATAGGTTAGGTATGTAATTGGTTGTTGTTATATATGAGCTACATCTAGTTTATTGCATGATGTGAATTTTATATCATGCTATTTTGTGATTGATTGTGATTTTATAGTGTTCACTATAAGCATGTGATTGAATCATCTATGAATCTGATTTGAAATCTTGGGAAAAAATTGCTCAAAAACCGCATGTAAGTCATATGAAAAACAAGGCATATTTGAACCCTCAGATCAAGGGATATCTTCATAATTGAAGAACTCAACAAACCCAAAATAGTGATTCAGAAGAAGCATATTCAACAATCAATAAGGTATCTTCAAGGAAGATTAATAATAGGATAAGAGACAAGAATAACTCCTATGTTCCTTACATAATAAGAGGCAAGAATACATCATATGTTCCTGTCAAGCCTCTGATATGAGACCGTGTGAGAGTTTCAATTATATGATAGGATAAATTGTCAGTTTCCATCCAATTACATGCCAAGTTTGAAGAGCCTGGGGGTACATGTTCAACATGGCTTCAATGACTAGAAAAGTTGATATCATATAGTTTATGGGACTTAAGAAAGTGTGCATGAACCAGGTTTGACCAATGCAATGATTACTGTAATACTTAAATGTGATGATCCTTCTCAGTGAATCCATTTTAGACTAATATTTGCATGACAATGTGTGTATGGAATTAATGAACAAGATCATTACTAAATAAGAAATCTTTTGTATGACACATTTGATAAGCAGCATGCAAAGAAGCTTCATCAATGGTCAACATATTTTCAACAACATTCCTCTGGTACACAAATCATTTATATAAAACACTCAAATAAGATTCTCATAGTCATTAAAAACAAACGTTTTTAACACTATTATATGGGAATTTATCTTTGATACCCTCTTTAGAGATGGTTTTCCACCAAGATTATCTACTATGTTCAAGACCATATTAAACTACAATAGTGTCAATATTATCTGCAATGAGGATAAGCTAAGTACATGTTGTACGGGTTTTTCTATTAAAATAGTTGAACGATACTGATAATGATCACATATAGACAACAATAAAAATAGATATGCTTGATTGGATGCAATTATTTTTTAGGAATCTTATAGAAGATGAAAAAGTTCCAGGAATAAAATGATGTGGACAAAACATTTGGGAATATCTACTATTTATGTATGCAAGGTTTCCCCATTAATGTAACTATAAAAATTATGCAAATATTAATGTAATAAGGATTCTCTAGAACATGTCATTCTTTATGGTGGAAGTTTACCTTCTCCTCACACCATAGATCAGATCTAAAATCTTTCCAAACCTAAGTGAGTTGTAGGAATTGATCTTAGAAATTTATATAGACACATATTTGTGCCAACATGGAGTAATTCTTCCTTCAAGGCATACAATGGTAACAAAATTGTGAAGGTGATTCAGTGCATAAGTTATCATGGAAGAGCATAACCAACAATGAATAAGTAGATAAAGAATCTCCATTACTAGTCAAAGGGAGAGAGAAAGTGTGTACCCATCACATAGTGTAGCACTAGCCTAGACTTGCGTCAATAATCAAGGCAAAAATGCCTACTGCAAGACACTTTACATGTGAAGATCAGAAATGGGAGCATCACAAGCTCTCATAATTCATGAAGGTTTTATTGTGATATTATGATAAATTCCCATCATTGACTTAAGAACAATGTCATGCAATTGACTCTAGAAACATTTGGATTTTTTGGCCAATGGAAATTAAAAACAAATCAGAGATGTAAAGTCATTAGATAATGAAATTCTAACTAAAGCATGAGCTAGATATAATAATTACATGCATTAGATTTGCATCGGCAGTGAAAATAAAATCTATAGAAGTAGGTATGTAAAAGGCATTGTTCAAAGAATACTTAATACCTCATTTGAACAATGAACTACTAGTGTGAAGGACACCAAGGATTATGCATGCTTTGGGTGTTCTAAATTTGAGGGTGATTTTGTGAATTTTTATCAAAAGGAGGGAAATGACTTTCAACAGCAGCCTTTAAGAAAGTACAAATATATGTCGATATTTGTATGCAATCATGACCATACAAACTAGTCTATAGTTGTTATGAAGTACCTAGGGATGATGGCTTGGTGGGCATCTATTTGTATCATTTTGCATGGGAACCATGCCTCAAAAAACTTGCTTTCGACACCTTTCATTTGAAACATATTTACAATAGGTCTAGTTCGATTGCCTTACATGTGCAACATGCCTAATCCATCCCCACTTGAATTTCCTTCTATAGAAAGCATGCCTAAGCCATCCACACTTGAATTATGTTTCCTAGGAATATGTCTGTATCAATACCACCTGTATTGTCTTGTGTGTGAAATGAATGAAAGGCCATATTCTCATTCCATTTGTTAAATATAAAAACAATGTCCCATTTATACATTGCAATTAGTAGGAATACTAATTTGATTGGCAGACAATGTGAGTAATATAGGTCAATTTATGTTTCTTACTACCTTAGTGGTCATCCAATTACTTGTAATGCCATAAGCAAAAGGTTATTGTTGAGCCAACTATCAAACCATCATAGGAGGGAGCATTCATGTTGTGTGTTGTTACTTGGAGTCCCATGTTTTAGGTTATAGAGTTGACCACACATATTGAATTTGGATTTTCTAGTTGATTAGTAAATCAAAATATAAAATGGAAAAATAAGTTTGTAAAACTTTTGCACCCGTGTGATGGGAACAAACTTAAATAAGCCATTCCTAATGGATGATATATTTTTTTGATTATTAAGAGAACCACCCCCGTAGAGCGCCACTTTTGTGATCCCCCCAGACAATGTAAAACTCTCAGACCCCGGGTGCCCCGCCCACTCGAGAACCAATCAAAGTGTACAACTGTGCGACCTACACGATGGGTACCACTTCATAGGTGGACACTGGGTTTTGAAAATGGGTCCCTTCATGAGGGAACACCATACCTAACTACTTGAACCACTCCTCCCTAACAATGGATGATAGTTTCATGAGTGCATATAAGTAATAGCTACCAATTGCATATACCAATCACAATGTTACTCAAATATAAATATTGGAGTATCCATCTAATAAGAGAAAAAAGGAATGTTCCAAACTCCTATTAGATAATATGATTATCCTAATAGAAAGGTCTAATTTTGTGTATAGTCTTATAGAGCAACAAAATTCGTGTGACATGAGATGATATTGTGAGCATATTTTCAAAATTAGCTTCTATAGATCCCAAAAAATGAGGCATATTTTGGCACCAGTTAATTCAAATCCTATAGCTAGAATCAGTTGTAAGGCCATCCTCTTCAATCATACAACAATCACCAACAAGGAAACAAACGGGACCAAGAAATTAATGAGATCTGAGCTCATATTGTCCCTTAAACAAAACCCTAAAGAGATAGAAGAAAATATACACATATGAGCCAAATCAAATAAGAAAGATTTCAAAAGCGATGAGAATAGTGATACCTTGTGAATAACAAGAAATCATGTATCCCAAGAGTAGAATCACCAAAAAAGGATCTATGCTAGAAAAATCAGAAATGAATCACCAAAAAGCTTCAAAGAACATTAACAAATCAATATCAATTGATTTATAACCAGTTAGAGAATACTCATGGTCTGTATTTAAATAAAAATAATGATATACATAAACACCACTTAGGTACTACCTAGTCATCTTCAAAGAAATTGTAAGAAATATTATTCAAGTACTCATATTTTCTTATTGGGATCTCATTGAATTATAATCATATTTTGCATGATTTTGAGTTGGAAGTCATTCTAGAGTCTTTCTTGTATATAGTTATTCAACGTTAGATTTTGAACTATCATTCACAATCAAGTATATTTTTGTTAGTTATTCATTGTTTTAAACAAGACAAATACAACACATAAGACATACATAATAATGTATATTGTCTAAAATTTAGTCAGGCTAAATAGTTAAGATTAAGGTAGTCTTACCTATGTGTGCAAGTCTTAAATTTATAAACTCGAACAATACCATGCAAGTATACACGTGCATGTAGTATTATTGAGGTCGTCCAAGCAAAGTATTGTTAGTCACAAGAGTGATGAACTTCAACGATCTAGATATTTTTAGCAAGAGAGTTTGTTATGTTGACTAAGCTATTTAGAAGAAAACAAACTAAAATAGAATTCACTTGTATTAAGGATTAAAATGGATTGGGAATTCTTGAGAACAAGGTTTCACATCTATATCATAACATGAAGAACAACAAAGATCAATAATACTAAAAACAACACAATAGAGGTTTGTATCCTACACCCATCTCTCGGTAGAGTAGAACAATCCTAATTTTGTATACCACTCTCATGGATAAAATTAGATTTGGAATACAAAACTTTGTTCCCCAACCACTCTCATGGTCAAGGTAGTGCAAATAAGGTACATCTCCTTACTCCTATGTCTTCCCTAATTATACAAAGAGTATAAATCATACACACAAAGTGGCCAACAAAGCATGTAAGAAGAAATCATCATCAATAAACCTTAGAAAGTGAAACAACTAGCATTATGTATGAAATTCATGTTTAATAGAGTTATGGCATGGTAGTTACTCCCCCATGCCAAAGAAAAGAAGATCTACTCATCCATATTTGTAAAAAGTAGATACAAGCAATAGAGAACATGGCAAGACATAATAATAGAAGAAAAACTTGAATGTCCATGAAAGAAGTAGGAAAGAGTTGGAACTCCGGTCAAGGAGTCAAAAATTCATCCTTGATGCTAGAAACTGTTACACCCACATCCCAAGATTACCACTAATTATGAGATTAGGGCATAATTTTGATGAAAAATCTGCAATATTTTTTTTTTCTTTCTCTAAAATATATTGTAATATCACTTACTAAATGATAAGTCTCAACTAAACATAACAACAGGATACAATAGAACTTGTCTATTACATAGAAGTAAGAGTTTCACACTGAATATACATCATGTACATTACATTTTAAACTTCTCTCTTTTCTCACTCTTTCAATCCCAAGATCTAGAGGAAGGATAAGAGACCCTATAACTATTCTAACTACTCTTCATTCAAGACCTCTGTGCTACTCTTGATAAAAGTTGGCTTCTGTCTCCTCAGGAAGAGCTAATTCTTTACCTGAAAAATTGTTCAGTAGGTTGGTGAGCTACTAGCTCAGTGAGTAGATAATCAACAGGTAACCAAGTTATTTATGATGTTTACAAGTAATAGAACTTAAATGCAATCATGTAAACATGGCATTTTAAAAACTGTAATTCACTTAGCATGGCAGTAGTATAGATATTAAATGCAATAAAAGTATAACCTAACTATTTATATTATTTTAAATCCATTTATTATGCCTCTGGACCCACATGAGGTGTACCACAACATGTGGAAGTATCATAGCAAGCTACGATCTCACTATACAAGACTTAGAAGCATGCCCGGGTTCCTAATTCTTTAATCTTAATACCACATCTATAGCTGGCATCAACATGTCCACCTCTCGATGGCTAATGGGAGTAGTCAGATATCTCAGACTCCACCTCTCAACCTGGGTACTCAGGCGGTGAGTCAAATCCCTCAGGCTTAAAGTGCATCAGTGTACCTACCAACCACTAATCACTACAACCTATAGCATAGGTACTACTGCCATCCTCGGTTGGTGTTGGTACCACACAACTGTAAGGAGTTTGCTCTACTGGTCAAACCCCCCACACCCTACTAGTACACTCTGGCTTACCTTGATCTGGACTACCTCCAGTCGGGAATCCGTTTCCTCCCCACAGCACATGCCTCACCTTGTGAGGATTCTACAGTATCCATGACATCTAATGTCTAGTGATATTTAGTTAATATAACATGTATCATCATCGTAGCTAATGATTACCCTATTTTTGACAATTAAGTGTCTCACATTTAAATAATAAATCACTTAATAATTTTCATATATCTCACAAACCATACTCCAACTCTTAAAACATGAACTAGGGCAACATGTCTTTCTGGTGCCTCAAATTACACATTCATCGCCTGCCGAATCATGATAATTCACATGATAACTTTTAACATGGTAATATATCACTAATAATTTGATTAATAAAGCATTTCAACTACTGATATTCACCACATACGTTTATTTAAACCATCACAAATATCATAGAGCAAGAATCAAACACTTGAAACTATTATTTGAATTTGTATACTTTAAACCAGGGTTAAAAGATGATTATCTACTCACAGACTTCACCCATGATCACTGATCTTAGCCTTTTCACCAACTAATCTCAGATCTTAGCTCACACGAGTCAGGATCAAGCTTTAAACCTCAAGATCTTGTTCAAAACAACCTTTTAATGTATTTCCCAGTCCTAAATAGGGTCTGTTGTAGGTAGAAGATAAAGATCGAAGGTTAATCCAAACCTCAAAATCGCTAGATTAGGGATATCAAGTAAGGGAAAATAAAGAGAAGGAAGAATCAAGGGTTAAACCTACTTACCAAGTCGAATCTATAGCAACCCCTTTGGATTTCCGCCATTCTTCATATTCTTCCCCAAAAATAACCCCATAAATCATCTTCCACGTTACCCTCTTGTTG
Organism: Alisma plantago-aquatica; assembly: GCA_963693085.1. Lineage (NCBI taxonomy): Eukaryota > Viridiplantae > Streptophyta > Magnoliopsida > Alismatales > Alismataceae > Alisma > Alisma plantago-aquatica. The sequence goes on along the minus strand of OY856410.1, from coordinate 1,254,298,107 downwards.
AGTAAGGAATCTTTGATGATAGAAGATCGAATTGTGGTTCCAACGCACTTTGTTTCGTTGAAAATAGATAACTATAGCCCAAGATATGATCGTTTTATGATTGGCTATCTTGGGTGGCATCAGTCATGGTCACAACATACGACGCAGCGTCGCAGTCGCGGCACATGATGCAGTGTCGCGGTTGCCGTCGCAGCACACGACGCAGCGTCGCGGTCGCAATATTTTGTACTAAAAAGGACATAACTCTCTCATTTTAACTCTAATTTGGTTCATTCTTTTTTTGTTGGATTCATAATTAAATTCTCTACAATCTTAAAATATTATTTTGATAATATTATTAGAGAAAAAGTATTTATTAATTATTTTCTTCAATATCATTAACTCTCTTCTTGCATATATGTATGTGTTAATGCTATGTTACTCCAACTTGGATCTTTATAGTCGGCTTAAGTCATGATTATGAGTTGACCAAACAAGTATTTAAGGTTACCAAAGTTAATATAAAGTACAAGATAAAATATTACTAAGAAAAACATGACAAGCATTACGATTATCTTAAATCTCTAGGATTATCATCAAAACTAGGAATGGGTTGTAATAATTCTCCCCCTCTAATAAAAATTTAATCTCAAAATTTCTAAAAGAGGAAATGATACTTGTTAAACATCTCCATCTCTACTTCCCAGGTAGCTTCTTCTACACCATGATTCCTCTAAAGAACCTTTACTAGGGGTATCTCTCTCTTTTTAAGCTTTCAAATTCTACGGTCTAGAGTTTGAATTGGTCCTTCAATATAAGAGATATCCTCTTTCAACTGTATATGATCTAGGTCTACAATCTTCTCTATACCAGGATGACACTTCTTCAACACCGATACATGAAAGACATTTTGTAAATTGGCTAACTCCAATGGCAACTCAAATTTATATGTAAATAATCCAATTCTTTGAATGATTGGATAGGGACCCATGTATCTAGGAGTTAGTTTGCCTTGCTTTCCAAACCTTAGCACACCTTTGCATGGTGAAACTTTCAAATAAACCCCATCCCCAATCTCAAATTGAAGTGGTCTACGCCTTTTGTCTGCATACCTTATCTATCTATCCTGATATGCCTTCAACTATTGTCTGATCACATACATCTTTTCTGTAGTTTATTCCACCAATTTTGAACCTAAAATTTTCCTTTCTCCAACTTCAACCTCAAATTGAAGTGGTCGCGGTCACAACACATGATGCAGCGTTGCTGTCACGGCACACGACACAACGTCATGGTCACGGTCGCGGCACACGATGCAATGTCACAGTCTCGGTACTCTGTACTTGTTTACTAAAAAGGGCATAACTCTCATTTTAACTCCAATTTAACTCATTCTTTTTTTTGGATTCATAATTGACTTCTCTACAATCTTACAATATTATTTATAATATTCTTAGAGGAAACATTATTTATTAATTATTTCTTTCAATGTCATTAACTCTCTTCTTGCATACATGTATGGGTTAATGCTATGTTACTCCAACTCATATCTTTACAATGGGCTTAAGTCACGATTATGAGTTGCCCAAATAAGTATTTAAGGTTATCAAAGTTAATATAAAGCACAAGATAACATATTTCTAACAAAAACATGACAAGCATTAAGATTATCTTAAATATCTAGGATTACCAGCAAAGCTAGGAATGGATTGTAATAGAAACTCTCTAGGAAGCTTCACTCTAGAGTGGAGAGAAGAGAAGGACAGATATCCCTACTGCAATTGTTGGAGAAGAAATAAGAAGAGGTTTCCTTTCTGAGAAACACACTTTTCTCCCTAAGATCGCCTCCAACTGCTCCTCACTTTGCCTTGCTTGAGTCTTGCCCTAAATGGTTCAAAATAGTCTGTGATAACTATACCAATATGGCTTGGGGTCATATATATAAGCGTGGGTTAGTTGCATTTGTGTTTGAGTGAAAAATGCATGTCAGACGACATGTTGGATGGCCAACACGACATGTTAGTTGTGATAACTGAAGTCAAACTGTCCGATCAATGATGACATGATGTGTTGATTGGCCAACATGGCATGTTGATGCAAGTTAGGGAGTGCTAGATCCTAGTTTTGCACCGTGACACGATGTGTCTAAATCTAGACACGACATGTCTGATGTATGTATAGGGCGGGTTGGAATATGGACACAGTTTTTCACGGACAGTTTGAACAACATTGATTTTCTAAATGTTTAGATGATTTGGAAATGTGCTTATGAATGATATGATGGTATTTTTTCTCCATTTTGATGCCAAAATGTTGTACCTACAATCCAAACCATAGAGCAAGAGATAGTAATAAAGTAGAAAATTAAGCATGATTAAGAGTGATTATTGAGTGAAATTGATTTGGAAATGCAACTAAAAGTGGTCCAAAAGCTGATATAGAATATGCTCATCATACCCCCTAACATGAAACCATTTATTGTCCTCCAAGAAAAAAGAAACATAGAAACATATCTAAAGAGATAACATGGCACATACATCCACTTAATGAGATGGAAGAATTTAATTATAGCATGTCAAACATTGTCAAGATATTGCAAGCAGATTTGAATTTATTTCAATCGCTCATAATTGGAAATTTTGTTTGATAAGGTGGTCAAATTGCTTTGGAAAAATCATAAAGATAGAAATAAAAAGAGTTACGATGACAAAGCCAAAAATTTAGTGAATATGCAACCAAACCCTTATGATTATAAGGATGAATAAAATTGAAATTCTAGCTTGGCATCAACAAATATGCAATGACTCCTTCATAAGCATTAAGATTTTAAAATTAAGAGCTTTGGATAAGGAAATAAACTACTAATGTAGGTTTACACGCACATGGAGTGCCATTTGGGATTTATTGACCCTCTTTCTGACGTAATCCCCTGCCTTCATTGGTTTGGGAGATTATGTGGGAGACTTAGACATCTTTTGTAGGGATGTAGAAAAAAAATATTTTGAGAAAACAAATACCCCTTTTAAACATGGTTTCTCTCCTGCTTTGGAATGTCATAGTCCTAGGCTAGTTAAATCTTCAAAGAGCAGAAGGGTCATGCAGATAGGTGATTTAAAACTATAATTATTTTATTTGTAAAAGTTTTCATCATAGGGGTGGTGGAAAACACATTTCAGATTTGAAAAATTCATAAAAAATGCTACACAAGGTTGTAAAGTTAATTAATCCAAAGCATTTTAACCATTACATGCATTGATATGAGAAAGATAAAAAATAAAAACCATGGTAGACCAAAATATCATGGCAAAATGAGTGATTGGCAAATTGTTTTCATTAAGTTGGTGGATGTGCATGATAGGTTTCTTCAACTATTTGCTTAATAAGTATAATGGTGTAGCAAAATTGGAGTTAACTTTCACCCAAACAAAAGCAAGTGTTCCGATTCATGTTCACATTTTCACTTAACTAGGAAAGAAAAATATAAACATAAAAGAAAAACAAACAAAAAATTACAACTACCGACCATTTTCTCCCCACTAATCTAGAAATCTACAATGTCCTCATTGTAGAATCAAACAAAGAGAATAGAAATCAGTTGCCTCATCATGGCAGATATGTCAGGGTGGAGGGCTTGGGATTGGGCTTTGATTAGTAGCCAAAAATTGTTACTGATAGGTCTATGCTTCTTTGTCAATACATATTTTTGATTTGGGATAAAGATGCACACTTATTATTAGCAGTAGGTATGGTCTTGTGGACATATGTGTTGTTTGTTCCTTCATTATCTTCTTCAAAATAATCAAATTCTGACTGAAGGAGAATTTTCTCATCACCAAGCAATGTGGAAAAATGACATTTGGCTTGCTTGAAGAATCATCTTGTGGGGAGTGTGTAGCTTTCTTCCTTTGAGCTTCAATTTTATTGCTTACATTGGATTCAACAACTTTGTACCATATAGTATTTGGTGGCGAAGAAGATCTCCTACAACAACCCCACTCCTCAAAGTAACTAATGTGTATGTCTCCTTGGATTCATTTCCAATTGATTAGGAAAGAAAGTTGAAGGTGCTATTGGGTTCAAAAGGGCTAGCTGAGCAGTTTGGTTCTCCAACATTCTTATGTGAACAGAAATTCCATCCACCTTAGGAAAGAGAGTGTGAATGGAATCCTTCATGAGCTACCTTTCCTAGAGGAACTCATCATTTTGCTTCATTTGAGATGAAACAAAACTTTCCAAAAGTGACTCTAAGTTGGACTTGATTGTGGTTGTTGTTACTGAACTTGTTATTGTTGTGGGATTTGGGAATTGTTGTTATTGTAACAGGAGATGTTGGGATGATCTCTCCATCCTATATTATAAGTGTTTGAATAATGATAGTAACACTGATTGCTCTCATAATCCCCTATCACATCACATTGTTCCATGGTTTCCTCAAATGGAATGAAGGAAGAATAGCTTGAGGAAGATGCATTCTTAATAACTTCACTTGTCTCTCATAATAAGTTGACTGGATGAGCTGATTGAGTTTTTTGATTTTCAAACTTTTGGGACAAGGTGTTCAACTTTGCTGCAATGAAATTTACTATATCAATATATTGCATGCCAACTTGCTTCCTAAAAACATTTGAAGAAAAGTAAGGTTAATTTCTCATTTCAGTGCTCCATTGGCAATGATTTACTACCATGTCTTCTATGATAGAATAAGCTTCTCTGTGAGGTTTTTTCATCAAAGATCCATTTATAGCTACATATTTTGACATCCTTGTGTCATAAAATGAACCATTATAAAAAGTTTGAGGAAGCAACCAATTGCCCAGATCATGGTGAGGGCAAAGACGTTGGAGGTATTTGAATCTCTCCCATGCATTACATATAGTCTCCTCATCCCTTTGAGAAAAATTAATGATATGGCTCCTCAAATATGTCATTTTTCTTGGTGGGAAGTACTTGTCTAAGAAGGCTTTGGTAGGCTCCTCCCAATTATTAATAGAATTCCTTGGCAAAGAAGAGAGTCACACCTTGGCTCTGTCCCTCAAAGTGAATGGGAAAAGAATAAGGTTAATTCCATCCGTAGGAACGCCATCTATCTTGAAAGTACTAAGATACTACACAAATTTAGGAATATGAAGGTTTGGATCCTCCATCGATGTCCCTTCAAATCAGTTCTGTTGTATCATCTATATAATTGTGGGGGTGATAGAAAAGTCATTTCCCTCAATTTGTGAGATGTTGATAGCCCCATTGATGTCTATAAAAATTGGAATAAAGAAGTCTTTAAGGGAATGACCGCCTTCCATGATTGGTTCTTCTTATTGAGTTGGATGTTGGGGTGAAGGTGGTGATTATGAAGGTGATGAATGTTGTGATTCCTCCAAATCTGGTCGAGGTTAACTCCTCGCTTTTTAAGGCCCTTGACATTGTGCTCAATTTTGGGGTCTAGAAATGTTGAAGGTACACAACTCCTTTTGGACCACCACATATAGTCCTGCAAGTAAAGAAGGTGAATGGACTACAAAAATGAAAATGGAAGATAAAAACATATGACCATGATGATAAACATGATGATGGATATGATTTGATGTGGTTTTGGTGTGATCTAGTCTCTCTTACTATTCAACACTTCTTACGCTAACAAAAATACTGATACTCCCCGACAACGATGCCAAAAACTTGGTAGCTGTGTGCACAACTCTAAAATTTATAAACTTGAACACCACCACACAAGTATACGAGTACGTATAGTTAGAGCTGGAAATCGGGCAAGTCGGGTTGGGTTTTTGTCGGGTCATTTCAGGTCGGGTCATTACTGGTTGGAGATAATCCAGGTGATTTTATTCTTCCGGGTCGGGTCGGGTTAGTATCGACTTGGGTCCCTTCGGGTCATTTTGTATTTTTGGGTCAAATTGGGCTCGGGTTGGGTCAATTTTGGTATATATTTTTTCAAGTTACTTTTTGAGTTGGGTCGGGTTCAAGTCAAATCATTTCGGGTCATTTTGATGTCAAGTAGAGTTAATTTGCACTATTTCCTTGGGCTAATTCAGTTTCAGATCAAGTCATTTCAGGTTGTGTAGTAATCTCTTGGGTTGTGTATTTGGTTCAGGTCTAGTTGTTTTGGGTTGTGCCTCAATCTATTTAGGTTAGAGAGTAGGCAATCATGCAGTCATTTCGGGATTAGCCAGTGTCATTCGGTTATTTTATCCTTTAATGTCCATTCAAGTTAGTATCGATTTGGTCCCTTCGGTTCATTTTTCATTTTTGGGTTAACTCATGTTCGGTTCAGGTCAATTTTGGTGGATGTTTGTTCAAATTCATTTATTGGGTTGGTTTGGGTTCATGACAAATCATTTTAGGCCATTTCAATTTGCACTACTTCCTAGGGCTAACTTGAGTTCAAATTGAGTCATTTTGAATTGCGTAGTTATCAGGTAGGGGTTGTTTGGGTTGTATATTTGTATAATCAAGTTGTTTTGAGTTGGACCTTATTTAGGTCACATTATGACTTGTGATAATGATTAATGACTAATATGTTGCATTAATTAAAAAAATAAAGAAATATTTTTTCATTGTTATTTTCTTCTTTTACAACCATTATCCCATATATTTCTCCTTCCTTTTCCTTCAATCAAATTATCAAGCAAACTATTTCTTGTTAAATAATATACCGATAAAGTCATACCAAAATCTATTGTAAAAGTAAAACTTGACTTCTTGACTTCTCGCTAGTTGCTACTCGCTAGTACTTGGTTGGGTTGACATTGGGTTAGGTCGGTGTTGGATTGAATTGATTTTGGGTCGGGTTGACATTGGGTCAGTCAGTGTAGGATCTGTTTGATGTCAAGTTGAGTTGATATTGGGTCATGTAGGTGTTGGATCTGGTTGACATTGGGTTGGGTTGGTGTTGGGTGGGTTGATGTCGGGTCAGATCAATGTCAGTTTAGGTTGATATTGAGTCGCGTCAAGTCAGTTGTGATTTTTTTTCCAGGTTGATTTGGGTCACGTAATATCACCCGGTTGGGTGTCAGGTTAGGTTTTTGTCTAACAACTCTGGGTCATATTGAGTTTTAGGTAAAAATTAGGTTGGGTCGGTTTGTGTAACGACAAATCCCAAACATCGAATAATTACATTTGCGGAAGTGATCATTAACAACGAATTACTGAAAATCACTAAAAATTAAAACCTTTTTCAAAGAGATCCAATCACAGGACAACTCTTTCAACAAGAACCAATGTATTATATTTACATCCTGGTTCATAAGTACATATCTTGTACCATCTCTTCTCGAGAGTTACAATATCCACTGTCTTATTAAAAGCTAAACACAGACAGTATAAGAACCTCGAGGCATCAAGCCAAAAACTCAGATCGATGTAAAAATACTAACTACAAACTCCGAGGACCTGAGAGTACAAAGTCAACACATATGCCTTCTATCAACAAGATATGACAGACAATACACTCAACTTGAGCTGTCACTGGTGTCTCTACTGCTGTTGATGTTCTTTCTCTACAAGATATTCTCAGTCTCCTCCGTGCTTGTCCACCTAAACATGTTGGATCCCACGAGGTGAGACAATTGTAATTGCCCCAGCGAGAGATATAACTCTCCGCCAAAAACATTATTATTGCAGTTTAATGATATAAAACTGGGCAGAGGATAAGCAACTTAAAGCATTCTTAACTTTTTAAAGTATTGCAATTGTTTATGATAGAACAGTAAATCATCTATTCTCTTAATAAGGAATAGGAAGAACATGTATATCATTTATCCATTGTATTATACCATCATGTCGAACTTCTCTTGTGACACTCATTATCTTGATATGTCACCCATGAGGCATTCTCGTTTCAATCTGTTGGCCTTAGCCAACCTACTAGACAGATATGGAATTATATCTACCATGTACTCATATATCATTAATACAGGCATTGGGGTATTACCATATAATGTCCCCGATTCAACCACCTGATTTTCTTCCTTCGAAAATCAAGTAGCTAAATCTAAGCCGTTAATATGGCACCAAGAATCAAAGCACATGAGTGAGATAAGCAATATTTCATTTCAAAATATTACACCCTTACAAAAGGTATTTTTACACTATCTCCTATATCAATAAAGAAATGATACATGAGTTTAAAATTAAGCTTGATCTGCCTTTGATTCTTGACGCCCTTCAGGATCTTTTCAAGATGAGTCTTCCACAAGGAAAGGTCCTACAAATAATATAATCTGCAACATGGAAGAATATGTTGCAGCCCAAGTGGGAGAGTATGGGTTAGACAATTGTCTAAGTATGGACAAATAGAGATAAGCAGCAAGACACTATAACTGTACTCTTAATGTATTACCAAAGTATCAAAAGTACAAAACAAAATTATTGACCATATACTAGCATGAAGCATAAGGAATGTGTATGTACGTATATTCATAAAGCATTTATCATCGACAACTCTATCAAAATGTTAGACGGATACTGTGGAGCATAATCAAGATTACTGTTATAAGGATAACAAAAAGGAGACCTTATTCCATAAACGAGTTTAACTACAACTCTCAGAGAAGGTGTCAATTCACCTTGGGCAACTGGCCTGCAACCACAAAAACTTGCTTAGCTAAGACTTTAGTCCATTAGGGTCACCAAAACACCTATAAGTACCCTGGCACACCCCCAACCACTCGTGCACACTGCATGCTCTACTCAATGAATCATATTACCACATGCAGCCACCGGTCACCTTTCCAAGACCAGAAGAGGGCGCTCCTTGCACAAAATTCCACTTGAATAATCATTAGTTAGCATGCTTAATCTTTGCAGGAGATTATTCCCCATCACTAACTTGATCATGCCTGACTCTACATGACCAACCCAAGTGTGGGCCTGAGTATGGTAGAGCATTATACTCATCCATCCCTGACTCCAAAGGACTTAGATCTGGATCCCAAATGTATCAATCCCCGGCCAAGACATGCCGACTCTGTTACCAACACATCTCCCAATATGAATTTTAGAATCAAAAGGACATCATCAATGATATACAACTATTTGATGGATATCCAGAGTTGGAGAGATCAAAAGGTAGTCAAGTAAATGAATCACTGATTATTATTTCACTATGAAGCCTAAAATGTAAACTTGTGGGATTGTGGTTTTGAATCAGACAAGTCTATGGCCAGGAGCATGCAAGAGGTTAGGGAGTCCCCCCGTGCGAACACGGAACCAATTAAATAACCTTTCCTCTTTACTGGCTACAAACATCAGTGAAACAGGCTCCTAGTCACCTTAGAAGTGTCTGATAGAATTCCACTTTCCAACAATATCACATGACACAATTAATAAAGAGAAATAAAGGAAAAGGGAACCAAAAGACAATAGGACTAGAATCCAAAGAAATGCTTGATTATCATCTAAAGCCTTTAAACTCAATTTTAAAGGATAATATGGACGAATATATGGAAGTCATACCTAGCTTATTAATAAAGAGGTTGTGTATAGTTGATCACTTATTCATTCTTTAGGAAAGTATATGAAGTATACTATACTCTTACTGCATATAATACCAAACCATTCTATACCATACCTTTTATTGATGTTGATATAATAAATTACAATATGAATTAAATATCATATTAAACAATAATAAACCATACTTTTTGGATGACAAAATGTGGGAACCATACCTTTAGATGTACTTGATGCATAGTTCCACAAGAAGACCATAACATCATTAAATATATCCAATCTTGATATATTTGGGCAGCACTCTGTCGCATTTACCATTACCTCGATCCTCATTCCTAGCTAGATCAGCTTCTAGGGTTTCTCTCACTAGGGTAGAAGAGAGATGGCTTATATATTCTAGAGAAAGGATATTGTGGAAGACATCGTATTGGGTTTCTCTTACTATAGTGGAGGAAGGAGGTAGTAGGTTTCTATAGGGAGAGTGTTTGTTGGGAGGTGGTTCCTTTCACTAACATAAAGAAAGAGATAGAGGTTTGCTATTCTAGTGAGAGGTGGGAGGTTTATGGTGATAGATATGGGAAAGGAGGGAGAAGGGACGTTCACCTTTGCTTTGGGATGAAGAGGAGAGAACTTGTACTTATGGTTGGGTGGATGGGGGCTCTTTATATAGGAATGGTGAAGGATAGCATGGTCCTAATAGCAAAAAGTGTGTGGATGACACATGTGTGCAAGGTGTCATCTTTAGGTGGATGTTTACTAGTTAGGTTACACATGGATGGTTAGGTGTCATCTCAAGAATTGCTAGATGACACATGGAAGCATATGTGTCATCTCAAGATAGCTATTAAAGGGTGGTTGACACATGGAAGGATAGGTGTCAACTTTTGGTGGTGCTAGGTGTCAAGGGAAGGAGCATGCCACTCACCTACTTGCTTCACCAACTAATGTGCTTGCTCAACCTACCTACTTGCTATCCAACTATATGCTCGCCACCCAGCTACCTGCTTGTGTGCTTACCCACCAAAATGATATTTTCTAAAATTGGCAAAAAGTACCGCAATTATATTTTCAATATATAAAATCTTTTAAATTAATCAAAATGAATTATTTTAATATTAAAATTGATTTTACAAAAAATCCTCAAAGAAGCTTATTTTTGTGAATAAATCTAATAAGGAGTTTTTTTTTGGGCTAGAGATTAGGATGTTACATACCAATCCTGTGTCATCATTATAGGCATTGGGTTATTATCAATCCTATGTCATCATTACAGGCATTGAGCCTCTTCCAGGTGTTGGAATCTTCCAAACCTGATTACATCACCAGGCATTGGACACTACCAATCCTGATTTCACAGCCAAGCATTGGACTTTAACCAACCCTGATTACAAGCTTCATACCTCTACCAGGTATTGGACTTTAACCAATCCTGATTACACAGCCAGGCATTGGACTCTAACCAATCCTGATAATACATCGCCAGGCATTGGACTCTAACCAATCCTGATTACACAGCCAGGCATTGGACTCTAACCAATCCTGATTACACAGTCATACATTGGACTCTAACCAATCCTGATTTCACATCCAGGCATTGGACTCTAACCAATCCTGATTACACAGCCAGGAATTGGACTCTAACCAATCCTAATTTCACAGCCAGGCATTGGACTTTAACCAACCCTGATCACACAGTCAGGCATTGGACTCTAACCAATCCTGATTTCACAGCCAGGCATTGGACTTTAACCAACCCTGATTACAGGCTTCATGCCTCTGGCAGGTATTGGACTTTAACCAATCCTGATTACACAGCCAGGCATTGGACTCTAACCAATCCTGATTACACAGCCATGCATTACACCTCTTCCTGGTATTGGACTTTAACTAAACCTGATTACAGGCATTACACCTCTACCAGGTATTGGACTTTCACCAAACTTGATTACATAGCCAGGCATTACACCTCTTCCAGGTATTGGACTTTAACCAAACCTAATTACATGCATTACACCTCTGCCAGGTATTGGACTTTAACCAAACCTGATTACAGGCATTACACCTCTTCCAGGTATTGGACTTTAACCAAACCTGATTACATATCCAGACATTACACCTCTGCCAGGTATTGGACCTTAACCAAACCTGATTACAGGCATTACACCTCTGCCAGGTATTGGACTTTAACCAAACCTGATTACATGGATCATGGAATATAAATTCCTTTGACCCGTCATTAATCATCACAACCTTCTGTAGGCTTTGAACCATGAGGTTAGCCTTCATAGATGTTCACATTCTTTATTAAATACAATTGTTCCTTTTTATTAGGTTTATTATTATCATTTCTTATAGTGAACTTTTATAATCATCTTGGTGCCTCTCACTATGCCCCAATTGTTATCATGGCTCATAAGGCCCATAAAGCATCTTGTCACCTCTCACTCGGAAACATCTAACCATATGGCTCACAAGGCCATTAAAAATCTTGTCACCTCTCACTAGGCAACAATAACATATTACCTCATGTAAAACAATAGTAACACCACTATTCCCTCAATAGCGTTAGGGTTTACTATTCACGTCACATTAGGATTTCTCATGTACCATTACCCAATTTAGGGTTAGGGTATTTCCCATCTTAATACTTTCATTTACTAACCTATCACTCTTACCATGAAGTGCATAGGTCACACAGAAGAATGGACCAACTTTCTTCAATGATATTGTGACGGCCGTCTCGCGAAAACAAGATTAACTAATGCGGAAGCGTTCATCAAGCAGCGGATTAGAGAAAATCACTAAAAATTAAAACTTTTTGCAAAGGGATCCATTCATAGGAAAACTCTTTCATTCAGAACCAAAGTAAAACTTTACATCCTGGTTCATATATATACATCTCATGTACTTTTGCTTCTCGAGGAATACAAACATTAACTACTCTGTCTTAACTGTACACAGGTAGTATAAAACCCTCGAGGCACTAAGCCAAAATCTCAAAATCATTAACTACTACTCCAAGGACCTGAGAGTACAGAGACGACACATAGGACTTCTATATACATCTGAACATGACATGACAGTCAATGTCTCCACCTGAGACTTTACTGCTGTCCCTGCTACTGCTGATGTCCTTCACCTCCTGAAGGATTCCTGTCTCCTCGTCCGCGTCCACCTAAAAATGTGGTTCCCACGGGGGTGAGACAATTATAAAAATTGCCCCAGCGAGAGATATAACTCTCCGCCAGAAACATGATTATTGCAACTTGAGAAGATGAATATGAATAGGGAAATCATATTTATTTGACAGCAGATATTTTAATGTCTAACAGATTAAATCATTATTCTATATCAAAAGCATTGCAACTGTAACTTGATAGAATCAACATGTCACTTATCCTTTAATGAATAGGAAGAACATGTATAACATCGATTCAAACAACAGAATCATTACCACAACATTAACTTTCTTCAAGCTTAGATCATATATCTAAAGCCTGGCATTTTCAATGTGGAGTCATGGCCCGTAGCCATACTCTTTTCATAAGTGTTGGGATCTTAATCCCTCACTTCACCACTGGGTTTTTCTCATCCTTTCACAATTTCGATACCATAACCATGAAATCATGGGTATTCAAAGCCTTTGTTCATCACTTGAGCACTGTTACCTCTTTCTCAGGTAACTAACACCTTTAGGTCATTTGACCAAGGTAAGTATGATACTTGCTACACAAGCATCCATCATGGCACTTGATGCACATTAACTCTCTTGCCACATCTTACTAGGCACAAGGTATATTATAGCACACAAGGCCCAATAAACAAATTCAAACTAATAACACATCATAGCTCATACCTGGCTATGCTCATCATCTCATGATACCTGCATGGTTAGCACATATAATAGCAGTACACCAATTATCTATCAATACCATGCAAAAACAATGTATTAATAATTTAAGGGTATTACCCTTAATCCTTTACCAGGATTTGGGTTTCCATCACACATGGCTCACAAAACCATTCACATCTTGTCACCTCTCACTAGGCAACAACTTTATTCACATGGCGCACAAGGCCATTCACATCTTGTCACCTCTCACTAGGCAACAACTTTATTCACATGGCGCACAAGGCCATTCACATCTTGTCACCTCTCACTAGGTAACAACTTAAAACAAAGGCTTACAAGCCCAACTCATCTTGTTACTTCTTTCTAAGTAACAAAACATAATGGCACATATGGCCAATCAATTCTTATCAAATAAACATCATAGCTCATACCTGGCTATGATCATCACCTCATGAGACCTGCATGATTGTCACACATGATAATAGACTTATCAAGTTCACAACACATCATGCAATACAGGGTAACACCACTATTCCCTTACCAGGGTTAGGGTTTACCATCAATTAGGCTTTCTTTCACATATCATTACCCTTCATTAAGAATAGGGGTTTCCATTATTAACCATTTAGGTTTTCAAGATCATATTATCAATGATCAAACCCTAGTTCATTGCTCCCCACATCTAGGAGCCGACATTTATACCATAAGTATTCAATCATACTTATTTATTCTCACCAATTATCATTAACTGATTATCATCACCAGGTATGAGTATCTCTCTCATCCTTAAGTTGATAATTAACAAAACGACCATGTTAGGTCACTTTCAATTCAGCTCTAATTCAAGCATAGGCCACCACGGCCGTGCTACCTTGCACGGTCGTACAAAGTGAAGCTACCACGGCCGTGCTACCCTGCACGGTCGTGCTGAGTAAAGTCGCCACGGCCGTGCTGCCTTGCACGGTCGTGCTACATAGGATCATCACATGAATCATATTTATATATATATATATATGAATTCTATTATTTGATCCTTTCAACTTGATTAGGTCACATCAACCCTTCAATCATATGCATACAACTATGATTAACATAGGGTACCAAGTCATTGGTCCTATAAGCAATTAGGGATGCATTCCCAATCAGGGTTTCTCATGAAATCACCCACAATTAGGGTTCCACATGGATGCACCCTCAATTAGGGTTTCACTTGGAATCACCCTCAACTAGGGTTTCACATTGAATCACCCTCAACTAGGGTTTCACATGGAATCACCCTCAACTAGGGTTTCACAAGGAATCACCCTCAATTAGGGTTTCACATGGAATCACCCTCAACTAGGGTTTCACATGGAATCACCCTCAACTAGGGTTGAATTCAATAACCCTGTCAATTAGGGTTTATGTTCATGTTTAGGGTTTCATGATCTCTTTGATTAAGGATCATAACCCTTATACACCACATGATTCATATTCATGTATGAATTCATGCTATTAGCTTCTTAACTTGATTAGGTCATATCAACTCTTCAGTCGAGTACATACAACTATGATTAACATAGTATATCAAGTCATTGATCCTATAAGCAATTAGGGATTCATCCCTTAATTGGCACTTAATCACTTAGTTACTATTTGGGTTTCAACCTTTGTACCTTCATTTATTACCATTACTAATCATCATTGGATCAATAGAACATTCATCATCTTAATTCTCAAAAATTGAATTACATTGGACCTCCATTACATAAGGTATCCAAATGAATTAGGGTTTCCAATGTTGATTCCTTCAATCATTGGATTCATGGAACCATTCATCAATTGGACCTTCACCCATACTTCAATTGAGTTTAATAGGTCAACCTTCAACTGATTTGACCCTCAATTGACCCTCAATTGATCATCAATTGGGGTTGGAATCAATTGAATTAGGGTTTAGAATCAATGAACCTTCAATATTCATCAATGTGTAACTAGTTACTTCATAACTATTGAACCACCATTCAAATGGGGTATGACCTGACCACAAACGGTCTTGAGGTCATTTGGATGACCTCCAAACGGTCTTGAGACCGTTTTCCCATCATATCACTCAAATCCAAGCCATCCAATTAAGGTTTGGATCATTGGATTGATCACCAAATCAGCATTGCATTGTATAACAGCTTGGTACCTTTAGACCTTCAAACACCTAACCATACTCAACCCTAGACCTTCAAACGGTCTTGAGGTGACCCCAAACGGTCTTGAGACCGTTTTGATGAGCTCCAAACGGTTTTGAGACCGTTTGGCCCATCCAACCTTTGGATTCTAGTGAAAAATCATCATGGATTGGTCTATCAAGTTGATCAACAAATCAGCACTACATTGCAATATGATTAGTACCTTCGGACCTTCAATTGGTCAACTATACTTGACCCCAGACCTCCAAACGGTCTTGAGGTGACCCCAAACGGTCTTGAGACCGTTTGGATGATCCCCCAAACGGTCTTGTGACCGTTTGGGCTAATCAACCCAAAATCTCAAATTAGCTCATTGTGATTTCAGCACTGATTTCAATTAGGGTTAGCCCAATTGATTAGCCTTCAACTCATGACTCGTTTGGAATTAATCCATCAAATTTGGTGAGTCATTATATCACATCATTAGGAACAGTAATCCTAAAAGTTCAACGCTTGGTCAACGCACTCAAACGGTCTTGAGACCGTTTGCCCAAAAAGTTCAATTAAATCAGATTGAAAATCAGCACTTAATCCAATTAGGTTTCCCTAATTGATTAGGCTTCAACTCACGATTCCTTTGGAGTTAATCCCTCAAATTTGTAGGGTTATTAATAAACATAATTATGAACAGGAATCCCATACGGTCAAAGCTTGGTCAACCATCTCAAACGGTCTTGAAACCGTTTTCTCAACCAGGTCAAGTTAATCAGGTTGAAAATCAACACATAATTCAATCTGATTGCCTAATTGATTGGCCTTCAACTCTCGATTCCTTTGGAGTTAATCCCTCAAATTTGGAGGGTTATCAGCCTACATAATTAGTAACAAAATTCCCAAACGGTCAACGCTTGGTCAACCATCTCAAACGGTCTTGAGACCGTTTTCTCCCAAACGGTCTCAAACCGTTTGCCCTTAAACGGTTTGCTGAAACCGCATAGCCAATCAAATTAAAACAATTTGGAGTAGCTATCAAAACGGTTTTGCTTGGTAATTTTCTTTGGATAAGCATCTAGGATGATTTCATCATACCCTTCCTTCGAACAACCAAGAAAAGCAACCGTTCTTGATGGAAATTGCAGCAAAGAAACAAGAGTGTATCAAATTGAAGAAATCAATCAACAAAGCATAGAGAATTGATGCAATAGCAATGTTTAAGGGTTTGAGTTATAAAACCCGCCTCCAATTGAGATCCAAAGCTCCAAGATCACGCCATTAATGGTGGATGAAGCTCTAGCAACTCCCCCTAGGCTCGTCCTCAAGCTTTTGATTGCAAAAGTTGGCTAGGGTTGAAGAGGAGATCGAAATAAGAAGGAATCCATAATTTATTTTCGATTTCCACCATGAAATCAAGGAGAACGAAGGTCAAGGGCTCACCCACAGGTTGGGGACGTGCTCCCTGCTCCTCCCTAGCTACTTGGTCGGTTTTGCAAGCAAGGGGAAGAAGAAAATCCGAAAAAGGCCTTGGTTTGGGCTTGGAAATGGCACTTTTATAAAGAAATTGATGAGAGAGAATATGCCTTATAAAATGCATTAAATTCCAAAAATATGGCCGCCTCTTCCCCCTCAAATCCCCTAAGGACGAGGCACCTTCCTTTGCCTTTAATTCTCCTTCATTATCCTTGATTTAAAGAAAATCAAATTAAGCACCTTAATGCTTATTATATTAATATCCATATGTGAGTGGGTTTTCTTTTTCTTATAATAAGGTGAGTGGAATTTCACCTACTTAGGATATTTTCGTTCCTTATCTTGGCAAAGGAACGTCCATCCTTATTAAAAATTAACCCAAAACATTTTGGTTGAAAGCCCTTCAATTATTTTTATTCATTTTTGCCCTAAATCAAATTAGGGTTTCAATTAGGCATTAATCTTGATTATTTTAATATCAAGATTCTCTCTCCTCCAACTTAATTCAAATGAGGCACCCATCTCATTTTATTTGCTCTACATGTTTCCAAGAAACATTAGGGACCTTATTGAAGTGGTAATTTGCATATTGAACCCTAGGTCTTGGGTAAATTGCACTTTTCACCAAAACTAGGTTTTAATGCACAACACTACTTTACAAGCTTAATCTTGGTGCCCAAGCTTGTGAAAACCATACCACTACATCATATTCATTCTTATGATGTCTCAACATCAGAGGAACATCTTACCATGAAACATTTACAATTTAACCCCTCAACTTGGGTAATTTGCACTTTGGTCCAAAATAAGCAAACATTGCTTCAACATTGCTCAAACAAGACCAAAATTGAAACATAAGTTTCTTATGAGGCCTAATTACTTTTCCCAATATAAGATTAAGAATCTACTTAACCTTATTAGGCAAAACATCTAGTGTTAAATCATGACCCAGGTCAGGGATGTTACAGATATGGACTCATCTCAGGTTAAGGCATCACTTACTATAAGGTTGCCTATAATCAACCATTTGAGACATTTCACCTTTATAAGGCTTTACCCACTATTTTATTATTAGGGTTCTGGTTTATCATCATATTGTCCAAGATTAAGGCTTCATGTATTATAACTCCAAATTAGAGTTTCACATACCTTCACCCTGTATTAGGGCTCCTCATCATACCATTGAATAGGGTTTCACATGGCATCACCCTCAATTAGGGTTTCACATGGCATCACCCTCAATTAGGGTTTCACATGGCATCACCCTCAATTAGGGTTTCACATGGAATCAACCTCAATTAGGGTTTCACATGGCATCACCCTCAATTAGGGTTTCACATGGAATCAACCTCAATTAGGGTTTCACAATTTCATATCAATACATCATGGTTTTACATCACATTACCCTAGTTTAGGGTTTCATGCACTTTACCCTAAAATAGGGTTTCGTGTTCAACTATCCATAATTAGGATTTACTATTCATCCCAATTAGGGTTTCACTCTCCATTCCCATAATTGGGGTTTTACATTATGTTACCCTGAATAAGGGTTAGGGTTCATTAACCTTCTAGATTAGGGTTTCATGATCTCTTTACTAAGGATCATAACCTAATCACCACATGATTAATACTCATGTATGAATTCTTTTCTATCACCCTTTCAACTTGATTAGGTTTACATAAACCCTTCAATCAAGTACATACATCTATGATTGACATAGTGTACTAAGTTATTGCTTACTTAAGCTTCAAGGATTAACTCATCTAAGGATTATCAACCATTTAGTACCTTAAAGGTACTACCCTAGTGATTATCTTTGAGATACATCAGTAACAACCATATGGTCATTTAATCTTTCATCACCTTAGGTTTCCATTTTGACTTAATCACATTGAAACATCCAAACGTTCTTGACCATTGATGCTCCAAATGGTTTGAAACCGAATGGACTTGGGTCTCCAAACGGTTTGAGACCATTTGGTCTCAAACGGTCTTGAAACCGTTTGATCCCAAATGGTCTTGAGACCATTTGGACTCAAACGGCCTTAGGACCGTTTGGTCCAAACTCTCTCAAAACCGAATGGACAAAAAAGGTCTTTCAACACTTAATCAATTTAGGGTTTCATTCATTGAACCATCTATCAATTGAACTACTGATTTATTATTCAATTGAATCACTAAATCATCCTTCAATTAGACCTTCAATTAGGGTTATGATTCCAATTGAACTAGGGTTTATAATCAAGAACCTTCAATTAGGGTTTTGAAATCGAGGAACCTTCAATGATTAACATTGTGGAACCGATTCAATTGAAATTAGTGAATCTTCATCAAATTATGATATGACCTGACCTCAAACGGTCTTGGGGTCATTTGGATGACCTCCAAATGGTCTTGAGACCGTTTTCCCCATCCCATCATTAAAATTTGTGAATTTCCATTAGGGTTTAGATCATTAGATTGATCACCAATTGAACCGTTGCTTGTATTTCAATTTACTATCTTTGGTCCTTCAAAAACTCAACCATACTCAAACCTAGACCTCCAAACGGTATTTGTTGACCTCCAAACGGTCTTGGTACCATTTGGGTGATCTCTAAACGGTCTTGAGACCTTTTGGGTTAATCAACCCAAAGTTTAAAATCAACCAATTGCAAATTCAGCACTTAACCCGATTAGGGTTTCTAATTGGAGGATTGTACATACATTGAATTAATCAATTGGATCCATTGGATCATCATCCAACATGTACTAGGGTCCTGACCTCAAACGGTCAACCCATCCAAACGATAAACCCTTCCAAATGGTTTGGGCTCCAAACCTCCAAACGGTTTGCAAACCGTTTGGTCACCAAACGGTTTGGTGAAACCATTTGGACCATATTGTTGAAACCGTTTGCAATAGATATTTGGGGAGGTGTATGCTTATGATTATGTCATCATCATCAAGCTCTAAACCCATGAAACTTTCTGTGATTTTCATGGTGATTGCATCAATCAACCAAATAAAATTTTGAGAATGAAGAAAGGATCAATAATTGATAAGGAATTGAATGCAATAACAATATTAAGGGTTCAAGTTATAAAACCCACCTCCAATTGAGATTCAAAGCTCCAAGATCCACGTATTTAATGGTGGAATAAGCTTTCTCAACTATCCCAAGCTCGTCCTCAAGCTTTTGAGTGAAAAGAAATGTCTAGGATAGAAGATTGCATGGAGAAAAGAAGAAATCCATCATTTATTTTCGATTTCCTCCATGAAATCATGGTGAAAGAAGGTTAAGAAGCTTAGAAACAGGTTGGGGGTCGTCCTCCTATTGCTCCAAGCTCCCTTGGTCGTTTTTGCAAGCAAGAAGTGAAAGGGGTTTCGAAAACACCCTTTCAACTCATGGATAAAGGAGTATATATGCATTTTATTAAAAATTCATTTTAGGAGAGAGAAAGTAGGGGATAAATCCTCCATTTTCTTGCCATTTGCCCCCTTTTCTTACTTAGATACGAGGATATATTCCTTTCCTCTTATTCCTATCAATTATCTATGATTTAAAGAAAAGCAAATTAAGCACCTTAAATCATATTATAATAATATCCATAAGTGAGTGGATATTTCTTTTTCTTTTAATAATGTGAGTGAGTTATCCACTTCCTTTAGATATTTTCGTGCCTTTGCAAGGCACGTGGTCGTCCATTCCTTTGAAAAATCATCCCTCACCTTTTTGGTTGAAGGGTTCTTCAATTAATATATTTATTTTTGTATTAAATTGAAGTAAAGTTCCAATTGTGCTTAAATCTTGATTATTTTAATATCAAGATTCTCTCTCCTCCAAAGTGATTCAAATGAGACGCCCCTCTAATTTTCTTTGTTCTACATGATGCCAAGAAACATCAGGGACTATTTTGAAGTGGTAATTTGCATATTGAACCCTGGGTTTTGGATAAATTGCACATTACACCAAAACTAGGTTTAAATGCACAAACATTGCTCAACAAGCTCTTTCTTGTTATTCAGGCTACCACAAGCCATACCACTGCATCATTTTCATCCTTATGATGCTTCAACACTTGAGGACCATATTATCATGCAACATTTGCAAGTTAACCCCTCAACTTGGGTAATTTGCACTTTAGCCCAAAACAAACAAAACAATGTTTCAACATTATTCGAAAAGGACTAAAATTGAAACATAAGTTCCTATTGAACCTTAATTACTTTTCAAGAAATAAAATCAAGCATATAATTAACTTCATTAAGCAAAACATCTAGGTTTAAGGCATAACCCAGGCTAGGGATGTTACAAATCATAAACCCTTAACAAGGATTTCGTCCCCGAAATCCCAGATAAAAGGAGACTGAATATTATTCATTAGTTATATCATCGAGTCTCCATATAAAATCTCATTGTCATGGAGATACCATAGAACTTTGATCAATACAAAGTTCTTCCACACAAAATTCTCATCAATGTTATGTTTATGCAAAGCATAAACCCCTAACATATGATGTCCATACTACATTAGGCAACTGGACTGATTCCACAGTTAACCATTCCAGGTAACCATCATAAAATAGACTGATATTTCTTAGTTACCAAAATTCCTTACCTTGGTATCTAACACATCACTATCTCATCTTTCTTTTTATTTATAAGTTGATTTATAATTAAATCAAATTCTTCCATATATCAATTAGAACGTGGTAGAAATATCCATGCCACATCTCCTTCTTGATTAGGCTTCTTTGGATTGTTTCAAAATGATTACTTGATTAGAGTAATCAGAAAGATAACAATCTAAGTATATCATACTTACCTTGCCTTCAATAAATGAATACATGGCCAGGGTATTCAAGAACTGAATTTAGGTAGTATGTATTCATTTTATTTTATGTTTTCATCTCTTTATATTTGATATACTTAATATCCCAGATTTTCTCTGAGTTCCTTTTTCATTTCTTCCTTTCCTTAATGAAGAAAGAGAAATTTCAAAACATATAAAAGAATATTAAACTGAACACAAGTTTTCATCCTACTTATCTTTTCCTCATATCCTCAAAGGATTATACAGATGAACTAAACAACACTACCTTTCTTATAGTAGAGAGTAGAGGATAATTCAAAATAGAAACTTCTATCTTGACATGTCTACTATCTACTTATTACAAGTTATCTAGTGTCTTGTCTATTGAGTCACCTCATCACTTTCTATTTGGACATTGCCACCTCAGGTGTCCTCTCTGTCCACATCTATAGCAAGCTCGAAGCCTTTTAGGTGACTGTTGTTTAGGTGCACTATATTGTACTTGAGTCGGTAATACTGAAATCTTTGATTGTTTAGTACCACTAATTCCTTGTTCCTGTGACTGTTTAGACTTCCTTTTAAGGTCTGTCTCATGTTTCTTTGTCATAGACCCTTCTATCCTTCGAATTGACTCCACAAATGTGGCAAACCTCTCTCTACTTTCTAGGGCAGATGCCGGAATAGACATTTCAGCATTCAGTCCCTTCTCAAAATGTTGAATCTTTTCCTCCTCAGTAGATGCCATTTGAGGACAAAATCGTAAAAGTTCCTTGAACTTAACCTCATATTCACTTATCGACATGGCTCCCTGTCGAATCTTCTCAAATTGTGAGATCTTTTCATATAAATATGCCTTTGGAAAATACTTATTGACAAATTCTCGACGAAATTCCTCCCAATCAACCTCTTCATCATTCATTTTTATTTCTTCTATAGCCCACCAATGTCCAGCACTACCCTTCAAAAGGTAGACAACATGTTTAACTTTGTCAGCCTCTGGGATACTAAGGATCTTAAAAGCTTTTTCTAACTCAGTGAGCCATAAATCTACATCTACCGGGTCATATGTCCCAGCATATTCTATGGCTCCAATACGACATAGTCATTCAAAAGTCTTTCCAGATCCATATTCCTCATTGGGAGCTGGTGCCCTAGGTGCTGGTGCTGGCATCCGGTCTGTCATATGCATTACTGTAGTCATGAATTGCCCAAAAAGTGTAGAAAAAACTGGGTTTCTCATCATGACTTCATCAACATGGGGATTCTCAGGCACTGTTTCTTCTCTTGCCTGATCCCGGGCACCTTCTACTGGTGCAACAACATTACTCTCAGCAATGTATTCCTCATGTCCTCCAGACATCTTTGAGTTATATATCTTCTTCTACATAAGCAGAAGGCACTATAAGATACACTGAGGTACACTTAGAACATACTCAATACCTTAGTCCTATGTCTCTGTAGACTCAGTGAACCTAGAGCTCTGATACCACTAATTGTAATGACAAATCCCAAACATCGAATAATTACATTTGCGGAAGCAATCATAAACAACGAATTACTGAAAATCACTAAAAATTAAAACCTTTTTCAAAGAGATCCAGTCATAGGACAACTCTTTCAATAAGAACTAATGTATTATATTTACATCCTGGTTCATAAGTACATATCTTGTACCATCTCTTCTTGAGAGTTACAATATACACTGTCTTATTAAAAGCAAAACACAGACAATATAAGAGCCTCGAGGTATCAGGCCAAAAACTTAGATCGATGTAAAAATACTAACTACAAACTCCGAGCTTCTATCAAAAAGACACGACATACAGTACACTCAACCTGAGCTGTCACTGCTGTCTCTGCTACTGCTGATATTCTTTCTCTGCAAGATATTATCAGTCTCCTCCGTGCTTGTCCACCTAAAAATGTTGGATCCCACAGGGTGAGACAATTGTAATTTCCCCAGCGAGAGATATAACTATCCGCCGAAAACATTATTATTGCAGTTTAATGATATAAAATTGGGCAGAGGATAAGAAACTTAAAGCATTCTTAACTTTTTAAAGTATTGCAACTGTTTATGATAGAATAGTAAATCATCTATTCTCTTAATAAGGAATAGGAAGAACATGTATATCATTTATCCATTGTATTATACCATCATGTCAAACTTCTCTTGTGACACTCATTATCTTGATATGTCACCCATGAGACATTCTTGTTTCAATCTGTTGGCCTTAGCCAACCTACTAGACAAATATGGAATTATATCTACCATGTACTCATATATCATTAATGCATGTATTGGGTTATTACCAATCCTGTGTCATCATTATAGGCATTGGGTTATTATCAATCCTATGTCATAATTACAGGCATTGAGCTTCTGCCAGGCATTGGAATCTTCCAAACCTAATTACACCACTAGGCATTGGACACTACCAATCCTGATTTCACAGCCAGGCATTGGACTTTAACCAAACCTGATTACAGGCTTCATACCTCTGCCAGTTATTGGACTTTAACCAATCCTGATTACACAGCCAGACATTAGACTCTAACCAATCCTGATTACACTGCCAGACATTGGACTCTAACCAATCCTGATTACATAGTTAGGCATTGGACTCTAACCAATCCTGATTACACAACCAGACATTGGACTCTAACCAATCCTGATTTCACAGCCAGGAATTGGACTCTAACCAATCCTGATTACACAACCAGGCATTGGAATCTAACCAATCCTGATTTCATAGCCAGGCATTGGACTTTAAGCAACCCTGATTACACAGCCAGACATTGGACTCTAACCAATCCTGATTTCACAGCTAGGCATTGGACTTTAACCAACCCTGATTACATGCTTCATGCCTCTGCCAGGTATTGGACTTTAACCAATCCCGATTACACAGCCAGGCATTGGACTCTAACCAATCCTGATTACACAGCCAGGCATTACACCTCTGCCAGGTATTGGACTTTAACCAAACTTAATTACAGGCATTACACCTCTGCCATGTATTGGACTTTAACCAAACCTAATTACATAGCCAGGCATTACACCTCTGCCAGGTATTGGACTTTAACCAAACCAGATTACATAGCCAGGCATTACAGCTCTGCCAGGTATTGGACTTTAACCAAACCTGATTACAGGCATTACACCTCTGCCAGGTATTGGACTTTAACCAAACCTGATTACATAGACATGCATTACACCTCTGCCAGGTATTGGACTTTAACCAAACCTAATTATAGGCATTACACCTCTACCAGGTATTGAACTTTAACCAAACCTAATTGCATGGATCATGGAATATAAATTCCTTTGACCCATCATTAATCATCACATCCTTTTATAGGCTTTGAACCCTGAGGTTAGCCTTCATAGCTGTTCATATTCTTTATTAAATACAATTGTTCCTTTTTATTAGGTTTATTATTATCATTTCTTACAGTGAACTTTATAATCATCTTGGTGCCTCTCACTATGCCCCAATTGTTATCATGACTCATAAGGCCCATAAAGCATCTTGTCACCTCTCACTAGGCAACATCTAACCATATGGCTCACAAGGCCATTAAACATCTGTCACCTCTCACTAGGCAACAATAACATATTACCTCATGTAAAACAATAGTAACACCACTATTCCCTCAATAGGGTTAGGGTTTACTATTCACGTCACATTAGGTTTTCTCATGTACCATTACCCAATTTAGGTTTAGGGTATTTCCCATCTTAATACTTTCATTTACTAACCTATCACTCTTACCATGAAGTGCATAGGTCACACACAAGAATGGTCCAACTTTCTTCAATGATATGGACTCATCTCAGGTTAGGGCATCGCTTACTATAAGGTTGCCTATAATCAACCATTTGAGATATTTCACCTTTATAAGGCTTTACCCACTATTTTATTATTAGGGTTCTGGTTTATCACCATATTGTCCAAGATTAAGGCTTCATGTATTATAACTCCAAATTAGAGTTTCACATACCTTCACCCTGTATTAGGGCTCCTCATCATACCATTGAATAGGGTTTCACATGGCATCACCCTCAATTAGGGTTTCACATGGCATCACCCTCAATTAGGGTTTCACATGGCATCACCCTCAATTAGGGTTTCACATGGCATCACCCTCAATAAGGGTTTCACATGGAATCAACCTCAATCAGGGTTTCACATGGCATCACCCTCAATTAGGGTTTCACATGGCATCACCCTCAATTAGGGTTTCACATGGAATCAACCTCAATTAGGGTTTCACAATTTCATATCAATACATCAGGGTTTTACACCACATTACCCTAGTTTAGGGTTTCATGCACTTTACCCTAAAATTAGGGTTTCTTGTTCAACTATCCATAATTAGGATTTACTATTCATCCCAATTAGGGTTTCACTCTCTATTCCCATAATTGGGGTTTTACATTATGTTACCCTGAATTAGGGTTAGGGTTCATTAACCTTCTAGATTAGGGTTTCATGATCTCTTTACTAAGGATCATAACCTAATCACCACATGATTAATACTCATGTATGAATTCCTTTCTATCATCCTTTCAACTTGATTAGGTTTACATCAACCCTTCAATCAAGTACATACATCTATGATTGACATAGTGTACTGAGTTATTGCTTACTTAAGCTTCAAGGATTAACTCATCTAAGGATTATCAACCATTTAGTACCTTAAAGGTACTACCCTAGTGATTATCTTTTAGATACATCAGTAACAACCATAGGGTCATTTGATATTTCATCACCTTAGGTTTCCATTTGACTTAATCACATTGAAACATCCAAACGTTCTTGACCATTGATGCTCCAAATGGTTTGAAACTGAATGGACTTGGGTCTCCAAACGGTTTGAGACCGTTTGGTCCAAACTCTCTCAAAACCAAATGGACCAAAAAGGTCTTTCAACACTTAATCAATTCAAGGTTTCAGTCATTGAGCCATCTATCAATTGAACTACTGATTTATTCTTCAATTGAATCATTAAATCACCCTTAAATTAGACCTTCAATTAGGGTTATGATTCCAATTGAACTAGGGTTTATAATCAAGAACCTTCAATTAGGGTTTTGAAATCGAGGAACCTTCAATGATTAACATTGTGGAACCGATTCAATTGAAATTAGTGAATCTTCATCAAATTATGATATGACCCAACCTCAAACGGTCTTGAGGTCGTTTGTATGATCTCCAAATGGTCTTGAGACCGTTTTCCCCATCCCATCATTAAAATTTGTGAAATTCCATTAGGGTTTAGATCATTAGATTGATCACCAATTGAACCGTTGCTTGTATTTCAATTTACTATCTTTGGTCCTTCAAAAACTCAACCATACTCAACCCTAGACCTACAAATGGTCTTGGTTGACCTCCAAACGGTCTTGGGACCGTTTGGGTGATCTCCAAATGGTCTTGAGACCGTTTGGGTTAATCAACCCAAAGTTTAAAATCAACCAATTGCAAATTCAACACTTAACCCAATTAGGGTTTCTAATTGGAGGATTGTCCATACATTGAATTAATCAATTGGATCCATTGGATCATCATCCAACATGTACTAGGGTCCTGACCTCAAATGTTCAACCCTTCCAAATGGTCAACCCTTCCAAACAGTTTGGGCTCCAAACCTCCAAACAGTTTGCAAACCGTTTGGTCACTAAACGGTTTGGTGAAACCGTTTGGACCATAATGTTGAAACCGTTTGCAATATATATTTGGGTAGGTGTGTGCTTATGATTATGTCATCATCATCACGCTGTAAACCCACGAAACTTTCTGTGATTTTCATGGTGATTGCATCAATCAACCAAATAAAATTTCGAGAATGAAGAAAGGATCAACAATTGATAAGGAATTGAATGCAATAACAATATTAAGGGTTCAAGTTATAAAACCCACCTCCAATTGAGCTTCAAGATCCAAGCTCCACGTATTTAATGGTGGAAGAAGCTTTCTCAACTATCCCAAGCTCGTCCTTAAGCTTTTGAGTGAAAAGAAATGGCTAGGATAGAAGATTGCATGGAGAAAAGAAGAAATCCATCATTTATTTTCGATTTCCACCATGAAATCCTGGTGAAAGAAGGTCAAGAAGCTTACCAACAGGTTGGGGGTCATCCTCCTGTTTCTCCAAGATCCCTTGGTCGTTTTTTCAAGCAAGAAGTGAAAGGGGTTTCGAAATTACCCTTTCAACTCATGGATAAAGGAGCATATATGCATTTTATTAAAAATTCAATTTAGGAGAGAGAAAGTAGGGGATAACTCCTCCATTTCCTTGCCGTTTGCCCCCTTCTCTTCCTTAGATACGAGGCTATCTTCCTTGCCTATTATTCCTCTCAATTATCCATGATTTAAAGAAAATCAAATTAAGCACCTTAAATCATATTATAATTATATCCATAAGTGAGTGGATATTTCTTTTTCTTTTAATAATGTGAGTGAGTTATCCACTTCCTTTAGATATTTTCGTGCCTTTGCAAGGCACTTGGTATTCCATTCATTTGAAAAATAATCCCTCACCTTTTTGGTTGAAGGGCTCTTCAATTAATATATTTATTTTTGTATTAAATTGAAGTAAAGTTCCAATTGTGCTTAAATCTTGATTATTTTAATATCAAGATTCTCTCTCCTCCAAAGTGATTCAAATGAGACGCCCCTCTCATTTTCTTTGCTCTAAATGATTCCAAGAAACATCAGGGACTATTTTGAAGTGGTAATTTTCATATTGAACTCTGGGTTTTGGGTAAATTGTACATTACACCAAAACTAGGTTTTACTGCACAAACATTGCTCAACAAGCTCTTTCTTGTTATTCAGGCTACCAAAAACCATACCACTACATAATTTTCATCCTTATGATGCTTCAACACTTGAGGAACATCTTATCATGCAACATTTGCAAGTTAACCCCTCAACTTGGGTAATTTTCACTTTAGTCCAAAACAAACAAAACAATGTTTCAACATTATTCGAAAATGACTAAAATTGAAACATAAGTTCCTCTTGAACCTTAATTACTTTTCAAGAAATAAAAGTAAGCATATAATTAACTTCATTAAGCAAAACATATAGGTTTAAGGTATAACCCAGGTCAGGGATGTAACAGTTTGGGTTCATCTTTATATTTTCTACGAGTTTAATCAAGTTGGGTTACAGGTAGGATGGGTCGGGTTTGTCGGGTCGGGTCAGCTTTTTCTATCTCTATGTATAGTATTATCGAGGTCACCGAGGAGAAAGGTATTTTTAGGCACAATAGTGATGCACTTCAACAATCTATATCTTTTTAACAAGAGTTATTTTGTTATGTTAACTAAGCAATTTAGAAGAAAACAAACTAAACTTAATTCATGTGTATTAAGGATCAAAATGGATTGGGGATTGTTGAGAATAGGGTTTCATATCTATATCATAACATGAAAAACAACAAAGATCAACAATACTAGAAATAACACAAGGGAGGTTTGTATCCTACACCACCTCTCGATAGTGTAGAACAGTCCTAACTTCTTATACCACTCTTATGGATATACTCAGATTTGGAATACAAACCTTTGTCACCCATCAAATCCCAGCTGCTTTCATTGTCAAGGTAGTGCAACTAATGTATAATTCCTTACTCCTCTACATATCTTTCTAGATTATACAAAGAGTATAAATCATACACACAAAGTGGTCAGCAAAGCATGCTAGAAGAAACCAACACCGGTGAACCTTAGAATAGTGAAACAACTAGCATTATACATAAATTTCATGTTCAATAGAGTTATGACATGGGAGTTACTCCCTCATGCCCAAGAAAGAATATCTACTTATACATGGTTGTAGAAAGTAGATACAAGCAGTAGAGAATAGGACTAGACGTCATTATTGAAGGAAATAAACTTGGATGTCTATGGAAGAAGTAGGAAAGAATTGAAACTCCGATCAAGGATTTAAAACTCCATCCTTGATGCTAGAAACTCTCTAGAAAGCTTCAATCCATAGTGGAAAGAAGAGAATGAATGAGATCCCTACTGCAATTGTTGGAGAAGAAAGAAGAAGAAGAAGTTTCCCTCCTAAGAAATCAACTTTTCTCCCTTAGAACGCCTCCAACTCATCCTCACTTTTCCTTGCTTGAGTCATACCCAAAATGATCCAAAATAGTCTGTGATAACTCTCCTAAGAAGACTTGGCATCATATATATAAGTATGGGGCATTTAAATTCACATTTGAGTGAAATCTACAGGTGGCACGTTGTTTTGGATGGCCAACATGGTGTGTTATTTGCAATGAGTACAGTCGAACTGCCCTGATCAATGATGACACAACGAGTTGGTTGGCCAACACCACATGTTTTTGCAAGTCATACTAGTTCTATGCTGTGACACAGTGTGTCAAAATTTGGACATGATGTGCCTGATGTCTAGACACGACGTGTTGAAATCTAGACACAGGGTGTCACTGACAGTTCCAACAACATTGATTTTCTGAATGTTTTAATGATTGGGGAATGTGTTGATTGATGATATGATGGTTCTTCTGCCCATTTTGATACGAAGATGTTGTGCTTACAATCCAAACTATTGAGAAAGTAAAGATAACAATAAAGTGAAAATTTGGCATGATTACGAGTGATTATTGAGTGAAATTGATTTGGAAATGTGACCAAAAGTGGTCCAAAAGATGACTTAAAATATTCTCATAAGGTAGAAATATACGCAACATATAGATAATTAAGGTCACCTCATGGAACTTCTTCAAGTATTACTGCATGTCACGATAAGGGATTCAAGACCACAAGTGGAAGAGTCCACAATGATAGGCACACAATTCCATTTCATCACATTATAATGAAGATTATCAGCATAAGAAACAAAGTCCTTCCCTCTACTCTTCCCCACCACTAAGAGGTATTATTAAACAATGACCGGGAAAAGAACCTTCATTGAGGTTTATGTATCTCTTGAGTCATCTATTATGAAGTCATATGAATGGAGAAGTTAGTTAAAGACTTCAATTGACCCAAGAGGTTAGCCAGAGTTTCAAATGACTTCACGACTCTCCTGAAGCCTTTGAAAATTAACACAATTTTCTAAGAGAGGTAGTCATATGATTTATTTTTGTACATATATTTCCAATCTTGTAATTTGTGTAAAACATAATTTAAGCATCAAGAAATATGCAACTTTCATAGATTACAAATTTTGGAAAGCTATACTCAAAAGTAGGTTTCAAAATCTATTATTATCACAACCAAACTACAGGAATAAGTTGGGCCATTGAGATTTTGAGCACTCATAATCGAGGAGGAGCTTAATATCTACTCATCTCAATGAAAAATCTAAAAACACTATACTCCTCCTCTCTCCCTGTGCAAAGTTAATAGTGTATCTGGATGGTGGATAACTACCACTTGTTAATGAGGTAGTGGTTCTAGTGATAAGACTAACATAAGGAAAGTCTGCAACTAGGATTTTGATGACCGTTTTAACAAAAAGAAATGTGGAATTGACAACATTGGCTTGGATTCACTACATAATGACTAAGACCTTCTTACATTTACTCACAATATTTAGGAATAATATGTAGTTTATATCATAGATATTTTTTTTACCAAGTTTAGAACATATTAGTTGACCAATGATTCTTATTCAGTAGTAAGATGTTGTCATTCTCACAAGTACTTTGTATTAGGTCTCCAATTTTGTTCTTCATTGTGACCTTTTCATAGAGATATATGCCCTTGCATGTGTGTCCAAAGAGAATAACAGAGAGAAGATGTTTTATAACTAGTGACATTTATTTTGGAGTGTGATATACCCTAAGAGGCATAAAAGGTCCATCATGCAGACCTGACAATGGAGATGATATCATGTTTAAGCATATAGTGAGGAATCATATGTTCAAGCGGAGACCATATGTGCAAGTTTGGATCTGTGATGTAAGGTTTAGGGCATGTGGGAGGCTCTCCCTACATAATCCATTGGGACACATCCCTTAGGATCATTTCTAGATCTCCCTCAAATTTAGGATCAAGATTTCTTCCCAATATTGGTGGTTCTGATCCGACAGAGAGTGAGCATACCTGCTAGTATTATAAAAATTAGTTGGCCATCCAAAAAGGTTTTTGTTGAGCTGTATGAATAGCTAGAAAGGCAAAGCTACCAACACCACTGACATCAAGGCATTTTTTATGTGAATGTATGAACCAGAGTGATCAACACGTTAGATCAAGCAACACATTGACAATCCATCACCTCCAAGCATTTGTAATTCTCAGGCTAAAAGTGACAATATCCAATACCATGTATCTAGTCTACCATCAACGAGAAAAATGATGCTTATCGAATGGAGTAGCCTCTACTCTGATCAACCTTTTGCTTTGCCCTCCATAATGGCTCTACACTAGGTCACACTTTTCCTAGAGGCTCTACCCAAGGAGGAAGACGACACGAATAGATGAACCTTCATCATCGAAAACAATCAATGACAGTGCTGGATGAGTCCTTTACGACAAAAAATTTCTTTGAGAAATGGCTGCAAGAGGAGTGGGGGAGGACAAAGAGCGATTAGACATGAACACATGTGGATGATCATGTTTTTTCTTCTTCTATTTGTTATTTTTATTGACAAAATTATCATTTTGCCATGGACATAAATATGGGGGTAAAGGATTATGAGATGGAGGAAAAATACCACAAGAAATTTTTATGGAATGATCAGTGTATAATGTAGCTATGAGGGATTCATGTCCTTAGAAAATGTGAACCTTATGTTAAAAATATGATTGAGAGATTCATCCCTACATTTTAGTTGTGAGTTCATTTAAATGTTCTTGAATAATAGCCCCATTTTTTGTAATGAGTCAAACTAGATATAATCAAACTTGAATCCATAATAGGATCTGGGTTAGTAAATGAATATAGGGTTTGGGCATTGGGGATGACATCCTTATTGACAACATTATTTTTATGTTGTGATCATAGTATGAACCCTAAAAGATAAAAATACTTCTGTGACTTAGTGATAAATAGACTATAACATTTTGTATGTATGATAAAGGAGGGTTTTGCATACATGATTAAAGTGGTTGTTTTTATGTGACAACTTCTTGACCTTGCATTTGGTTGAGTTGAGTTGAAACCAGCTCAAGCAAGGGAGATATGGTATAATGGTCATGAAGTCAATATCTTATAGTTTGATGATTTTCAAACCTATGATGTGAACCCAAGCCAGGTTGACATGAACACAGACAAATTCAAGTTATTAAACCCATGTTAAGTTTGAGAAATGAGGTGAGATGATTTTGGTCTAGCTTGGGTAAACTAGAATCAGTTTAAACCCAACCTTGATGTGTTAGGATCCCATACCATGTTAGATATTTTTTATTTGATCAAGTTATGTTTAAAGAGTGTCTTAACAAAAAAGGAAGTTTTGGATGTCCGGTCATGAACCCAAACAAGTCCACGAGGATGTTGATCTTGTCTTGGTTTTGAAGAGAAGTAGTGAGTTTTGACTACGTTGGTGTTTAATCTAACTAGTTTAAGGAGAACCTAAATGAGTTTAGTGGAGAAGGTTTCCATGTTGATACTTATCATCCTGGGCATCATTTCCTAACCCGGTCGGGTTGGTTACATCAAGTATTTTTTTATCATGGGTAAGTGCATGAACTATGTGGATTTGTTAGTGGAAAGTCTTCAACCTCCGCCTATAAATATAAGACCCCAACAAACCTTCAAACCATTTACATTAAATGGCTAAAGTTCTTCTAGAGATATAGGAGAGCCTCCCTAGTGTAGGCTAAGTGGGTTCCTTACAAGTGGAATTTGGCTTGGATCTTAGAGATCCAACAAAGGAGCTTCTTACCCAGGCTAGATCTACTTGTTTTTATGTAATATATACACATTTTTACACCTTTTTCCTCAGTTTCCTTCTTCTTTCTACCTTCTTGAGACATATTTTTTGGATAACCATAGTGGGCAATGCATCTCTCACCCAAGTTCCTTTTTTATACCTTTGTTGGCATATATCAAGTTAGATATTGCTTAAAGGAGCATTAGGAGAGGTAGAGTAGGTCAACTGGGCCTTCCTCACCTTGGGGAATCTCTATCAATATTGGATACTGGTGGAGGATCTTCATTTAAGTTAGGTTATTCCATGTTCATCTTTGTTCTACTTCTTCTTTGCTCTTCTGAAAGCTCCATTGATGTTTTTCTTGGTTGGATCCTGAAGATCATAAGCTTCTTTCTTCGTATACCCTCATTCCTTAGTTCTTTAGCTAGCAACAAGATAGGAAATTTATGTAGAGCTTGTTGGTTCTTAGGTAGTTATGGAGAGGCCTTGAGGAGGCTGGGCTTTTATTGCTGTCTGCAAGAGAGATTCTAGAGAAGGAAACTGATCTGGAGGGATTCTCAAAGAAGAATCTTTATTTTTTGAGATTCCATGTGGATTAGTTTCTCTTTCCTTGTTACGTACAGATGCAATAGCTTGAATAAACTAAAATCTATGATATAAGCTTATCTAATGTTTGATATATCCAGTTTAATATTGGAATCCATATTGTTTTTGGAGAATATGAACTTTTCTATGTGAATAAATGTTGTCCTCACCTCAATTAAACAATTTCAATGTTTCAAAATAAAACCTTGTTCCTTACCTTATTGGACAATATAATGAAATCAAGATCATAAAATAGATCTGGATTCAAGCCTTTCTCCCTCCAACAAACATTTTAAGTGCACATCTACTGTATCATGACTCTGTTTGTGAACCTAGCATGGTTCAGTGAACCCATGTAGTGTTCATATGGACAAAAATTCCATTTTGTCATGACACCCTATTCATGCCTAAATGAATGTTATAATGATGTTAAAAGCTTAAAATAGATATTTTACTTCCTTTAATGAACATTTCAAGTGTAATTAACTATTTTCTGATTTTGCTTGAGAACCATGCTTGGTTCACATGAACCCAACCAAGTTCGTGAGGTAGAAAATGTCTTTTTATCATGACACTTCTTTATTTATTTAAAGGGATTCATTGTTAGATAATCAACTTCTACCCTATTTTCACTAAAATAGATGTCATTCTTACTTCGAAGAGGTTCAAATGAATGTTAAAGATTTATAATTTTTTCTACCCAGATATATATACAAATGGTATTGAGATAGATGTTTACAATTAACTTTGGTTAGATTATGGATTTAGAAGTAAAAATATACATGCACATGGAAACTCATGATAGGATCTAACTAAGAAAGTATGAATGAAGATGATTTAAAGAATATTTAATCAAACATGTGATTTATATAAAAAGGTAGCTTATATGAATCTAGACCTATAATGAAATTTTTCCCTCTTAATATGAAGGCATGTGCTGTTATTCTCTTCTATTTATAAAAATATTTTTGGCAATTGCTAAGTGTAATATAAATTTGACACCATAATATATTTATTCATGTATGGGTTGTAAAAGTAGGCTTGATGCCTTGAACAAAATTGTACAAGTTCCGTCACAGGATGATGGCAAGGGCTAATGCTAAGCATTAAATATATACTTGAAAATAAATAAAAAATATGAGATGCTGGGATAAATTACAAAACACTTATGGATGAAAATTGTGTTATCCTGATGTGTGTGACACACTTGACTTATAAATGTGACCCTAATCTTTTCATAAGTAGGATGTATAATAGAAATGTAATGATGATTAGTTGCCCTTGAATCGGATAATTATTAAAAATGCAATGTGTTAACCCATCATAATAACTCCTTACACTTGTACAATAATGGTTAATCTTGTTAAATGTTATGTGTTATTCTATGTGGTAGTTCATGATAATTTCCAACAATAGAACCATGGCCTATCATATGTGTTTTTTATATGAATACTAAATAGGTATGTTGGAAAGAGAAATGCATCATGTTGATGCCTTATTTAAGACTAATGTTTATTTATTATGGCATAGAGGGGCATGTGGCGCAGATGATAAGCCCAAGGGACAAGCCCTACTGATTACAATGATGATTATAGGCATGTGGCTTATTGATGATGATAAATGAAATGACAAATTACTTAATAACGTGTGTTAGCTCCAGTATAGCTCATTTCATTTCAGTTTAATATTAAATCACTTAGTCGTATTATACTTTTTACATTGATTTTGCATGAATATGATAAGCTAAAAATTTATAGTTGAGTCGAATTGAGCAAGATAAATGTTTTTATATAAATGGGATATGAAAGATAAGTAGTTGAACTAAGTAATAAAATGAAACTCAAATAATGTATTGTATCCCCTGAAACAATATATATTCCTGATGTTCAGAAGTAGGGGAAGAATAGCAAGTATTCTTATATCAAACTAAGGGTGGTGAGAAGGTGCTCAGAGTTATAAACCGTTGAGTATACCTTAGTAATTGAGAATCTATATTAGATATGATCCCCTCGACACCTCTCAATGGAATGTAAACTTCATAACGAGAGTCAACTCCCATTACGGTAGGCTAGGGAGGATAATTCTACCTACATGCTATTTATATATAAGAGAGAGATACCAAATTAGTTTTTTTTTGTGAAATTCATATATTGTATTGAATGATATAATGTCATTAAATTCCATATACAATCACCATATTAAGAAATGAGAATTTTATTGTCATTCTTTTATGATGAACAAGTTCACACATTTTCTGCAAATGATGTACTAGTTTCCATAAAACCATTTTCTAGTCAAAGACGAGGCAAATTGTCCCATTAATATTTAATTAGACGTTTATTCATGTTTAACATTAACTCATATGATGTATATCATAATATATATATTTCTACATGACCTACAAGTATTATTGGGTTTGTTTACTGAATCATGACATAGTTGTATAAATACATTATATAAAGTAGAAACTAAGTTTACTTATATAATTACATGTTACTCCAAACCACACCAATTCTTATGTTTCTTTTCATTCACATGTCTACTTAGAAATTTATTATAATTCTTCTAAGAAATAATGACTTCAGTATTCCAACAAAGTTTAATTCTCTCATCAATAAGAAATCAACTTCTATAGCCAATAAAAAGGAGAAAATTACTTTCCTCGCTAGATTCCACTTTTGAAGTCATTTATTGTATCATTTATTTTTTTTAGATTATATCAAACATTTTACTTCCTTAACAAATTTTAGGCATCTAGAAACTATCAAAAATATGAAACTCAGCCTATAAGTAAAGGATTTTGATTTTATAGTTAATTTTCTCTTTTGGGGTTATTTAATATGTTATTTAATGTTTTGGGCTTTATTTTACATTCTCTCTACTAAACTACACTAAGATAGAGTAGTTTGTCCAAATAAGATGAAAATTCATAGATAAATTACTTTTGGTATGTATATTTCGAATTTGAGGTTTATTTTCAACTTTATGGACTTTTAGTAATTTATTTAACATTTTGATTCTTATTTTGATTTCTTTTCCAAATAGAATTAAAATAGTTATCATTATGGAAATAATGTGAAACTTGGCTCCTAAGGCAATTGGGACCCAAAGAACACGATTTCTGTAACATACTGAAATTTGGGTACCAGATTTATTTTGAGTGATAATTCATAAATTCCTCAATACTTTTTATCAACTACAATCAAGTCCTTCCATTCAACTCATATGTGATCAGGTTGACATTCCTTAATACAAGATTTTCCTTCTTTAGAGTTTCTTGTGTTCATCCATTGAGAAATTTACAAAACAATACCTCAATGAATCACCTTTACATCAATTAGTACAATCTGAAATTGTAGTGTTAGAATACTTTGATTAAACCTTACATTCATATAATTCCCATGGATTTATGAATGCTTTAGAATTAAAGGAGTATGCTGATAATAGTAAACAATACAGATATTAGAATTATTTAGGAAGATAATTAAATATCCATCTTATAATAATAACTATAGGTATTAATATGTTTTTGGAACACATCTTTAAAGTAATATAGAAATTAAAAGTGTTGCTTGGAAGTTATTAGTCAATAAGGACTCGTATGTAAGAGTAGTCACTAGTATATAATGGTGAACCATTATTGTATAATCAATACCCATTGAGTGCAAAAATGTTACTTGCACATAGATGAGTAGTTGATCCTTATTGGTTAAGGGAGCAATGAGGGAGTTGTATGGACAATTATCTTATGATTACTTATTGCATCCACTCTATTTTTCATGTAAGCT
Source organism: Alisma plantago-aquatica (assembly GCA_963693085.1). Classification (NCBI taxonomy): domain Eukaryota; kingdom Viridiplantae; phylum Streptophyta; class Magnoliopsida; order Alismatales; family Alismataceae; genus Alisma; species Alisma plantago-aquatica. Next base: position 1,254,260,158 of record OY856410.1, on the reverse strand, counting down.
AATGACATCAGTTACTGAATCAATAGAATATGACTTAATGTGAACCATTAGAATGCCTTTCCTATTTAGAAACAAAAGACCCGCCGTTACATGACCTTGCATACCCACTAACCATAATACCTCCCTATAGACAATATAAGTACTATACACACAGAACAATAGATCTATAACAAAACACCACCTCCTGTGTGACAATCGTAGCATGCAACCTAAGCTCATAGAGTGCACTACTTGATCCTTCCCCATCTGCGACGGTCATGGCACGATGCATCGACAACCAATTGAATGATCACACTGATCTCCTCCCCAATCCCTCTTCCCTGGACCTCGAACCCTCTCTAGACCTGTAAACCACCATTGTGGTTTCTTTTTCTCCGACTCCACCATGGCACTATTGCCCCAACCCCAAGCAGCCTGCAGCCACCATGGTGCCTGGCCAGCAAACAAACTACTGATGGTTGCCAATCCACTACAATGGTGGCTGACTCCTTCAAGATCTCCAGCACCGTCAACCTGGTGCATGGTCATGACGGCCATTTGCAACGCCGTCGCCACCTACTGCCTGCTCGAATGGATTGGCGTCGCTGCCTCTCCCTCTCTTGTTCACCCTTACTGTGTCACCGGGCACCACAACAACTCGGCTCTGCCACTACCAAAGCAACACCAGCTGCAACCACTACCACCCTTGCAACAATGGCGACAGGTCTCTCCACCCATAAACCTCATCCACCCTACCGACCCTCAAAGTCTCTGATCTCCCTTCTCCTCACCGAGGGAAGTAACACCTGTCCTGATGCTCTCCAAGGAGCCTCTACGTTGCACCTTCCCTACCCTCTCCTCTTCAACCTACTGTCAAGTTCTTCCATCTCATCCACCATGGCCACCAGGAACCTCAAAGCTACTGCACCTCCTCACCATGAAATCCCAGATCAGCACTGACCCCAACAACCCCCAGGGTACTGTAGATCATGTCACTTCTCTACTGTTTCCCCACCACCTTCAGACCTCAACCAGATCTGCCACCGCACTGCCATCATCACTCCACAGTGGCATCCACAATGACCAGAGCAATTGTAGTCCCACCCACAGATCTGAGGGTTGAAGATTTATGATCTAAAGACATCATCAGATGTCTCTGCACCATGAATCCTCCATGAATCCAACCGAACTTCCACACTGTAGTCCCTGGTGTACTTTTCTCGACCATTTCCGCTTGCTAGCCACCTTGACCCCCAACCACAATCCTCAAGCCATGGCTTTGATTGAGATATTTCAGGAGGATTGAAGTAGATTCACTCATGAATCTCTCTCTCTCCTTAGACTCCTTATCGACATAATGCTTACATCCAGCAAACTGAAAACTCCATAAGCAGGCCGTGAAGTGGTTGTTCACCCATAAAGAAGACCAACACCTGAAAAGATCACAGTCCTACTCCAAGGAATTATAGTAATTAGTAAAGTACCCCATGGTACTAGGAGGCTCAGTCAAGAAGTGTTTAGTGGATCCCATGTTCAGCAGGTAGTCTCTCCCTCTTGTATTATCCTTATTCTCAGCATACTTTGAATAGATTACAAAGAACGAATAAATTGATATATCAATGATGGCACTATTTAATATAACACCCTTATACATATTAGGTTTATGAATCAATGTGCTAATAGTGGTATATGTAAATCCTATTAAACATACATATACAACACTTTCTTAGGTCCTAATTTTAGAAATGTAATTATTAAGTCTATGTATGAAGGTAATATTGATAATACTTATTATTGTATGAATGATACTAATGAGTATAATAAATATAGGATATCTATTTGATCAATTATCTTAATGTCAATAATATCATATGTGTCCATGTCCTCATGTTATTAAGTAATAAGATATATAAAACTAACAATATTCATTAAACATGTGCCAATGTTAATCTTGTTATGCATTAGACACCTAGAATGGATAGAGAAGATATCGATCTAAAAGTAATTTGATCTAAAACCTACCTATTTTGATTAAGATGAAAGTTAAGCAAGAAAGTATAAAAGAGAAACCTAATTGATTATGGGTAACCCTAACTGGAAAATAGAATAGGTGACGAGAGTTATGTTAGACTCTATCCAAAGTTATCCGGTTCTTATATTAGTAAATTAATAATTAATATTTTGACTAGTATATTGAGACCTAGGTAAGACTATATAACTAGTATGCAACAAACTTAACCCTAAATATCCCTAGTAAAGGACATTGGTAAATAAACATAATTGACCTTAGTGAATGAATGGAGTTATTCTATGTAACATTATCTAATTTATAGGAAAATGATAAAGAAATTGAGTACGTAATATTGATTATATATATAGGACTAGCTATGTGTAAGGATAGCAGAATACCAATAATTAGTAATAACCCTAGGAGGGAATGAAGATCCTAATTAATAGAGGATTAATTGATTCCAAGCCAAGTGATAACACCATTATATAAATTTGTAGATTCTTCTTCTTGGAGCCTTGTTATGATTGAGAAATTTATGGAGCGTTGAATAATTTGAGGTACTAGATTCTCTATTTTTATGTTGAGTTATTAATTTCCCTCTTGAATTCCATATACATTGTTTAGTGGTGAACCCTATCCTTTTACAAGCCTTTCTTGCCTCTTTAAAGGTTCACCACCTCAGATTGATTATTGTTTGATTGCATTGAATATTATAATAGCACTTGACTTGATCTATTTGGAGTTTTTACTCCCTAGACTTTGGGCTTTGGCCCCTTAGAGCTTTGGCTCACTTGAGGTAGGGTACGTCCCGCCACCCTGTGCACAGGTTGTAATGGATTAGTTGTCCCCCAGTCGTCTGGTCAAAATAGCAATTAGGCTTTTGTGTCGTTCTTTCATAGATGACTGAACATAAGGCACTTTAGCCCTTGAAGGAAATGATATGATAGTGCTCAACCTTAACATTCAAAAGTTGATTATAGCAAATATTTTGATAATTTGATGTCTTGAACTATTTTGAATAGCCTTGTGGAAATTTGATCTTGAAATACAAACATTGAAATATTGTTGTTCTTGATTTGGAAAATTTAGTCCACAAAATGTTCCTTATCTAGATTTGATATTACCCTGATTTATACTTAGAACCTATATTTTGCAAATAGCTCGATATAAGAATTTAGTACCAACTTTGCTGATCTTTTATTTTCCCTTCAATGGGGTCCATGTGTGGTTTCATTCCCTTTGGGAACTCATGGGCAGGTGGTAGATGGAAGAGCTTGAAGATACGTGCACTGGGTACTCCTCCGTTGAAGACTAGATAGCAATGAATTTTTATTCTTAAACTTGTAATCATATTTGTAAGCTTCCACGACTCTGATGTACAAGCATGATTGTAACAAAAATTGTTTATGTGTTTGATACATTTTGTAAATATTTGATCATAAAGATCGGGTCTTTACAATTTCACTATTACATTTTTATTTTGAGATTTTCTTTTATGAGGTATGGAACCATTATGACTTTTGACACATTAGCATTATTTTTATGAAAATATTATATCTTCATTATCAACATTTGTTGAATAAAATATTATTATCTTCACATTGTTGTCAAAAGAGATATTTTATATTTATTCACATGAAATTCCACATTTAACATATTTAGTCTACTAATTCCATATTTATTTAAATAATAGAACATTATGAATGTTTATGGACATGGAATTACCAATTGTTACTCCAAAGCATATTATTCAATTTATTTAGCCATTATGTTAGTAAAGACAATATATGTAACATATTTCATGTTTTTATTTACATGTTGGCACATAATTAAGTCATTATGTAAATATGTTTTAATTTTTACCCCTATTTGGTCAAATCTAAGAAATAAAACTTACTAGATTTCTAATCGTGAAGCAGGGTAGGATTCTAAGTGTTGGTTTGTTACAAGAGACATGTGAACCTTGTTTATTAGGCAAGATGGAAAAAGAATCCTTCACTAGCAACAATGAGATTTAAAGAGTGGGTCCCAACATGTGATCCACTCCTTACTAGGTTGAGGAATAACTCCAACCAACCAAAAACATACAACAAAGTATGAAGGGAAGAATGAATTTCTTACTTTTCTCAAATGGTATATAACACAAAACAAGATAATAAATAAGCACTGAAAATAAAACTATTATGAAGTTATAGATATACCATTTACAGTCACTTCTCACCTTAAAATCTGGTAAGACAAAATAAAAGTGGTATATAACTAGTAACATGTATGGCCAATTGCATAGGGTAACCCATTATTGGAAGATATCCTTAAGTCCACGTCATGTAAGTGATTTTTTTGAATCACTGTCATGTAATGCTCTTACATCTAGGTAGTTTTGGGAACAACACCCAACAAAAGGAAACATAAGGTATACATCAAAGAGGATGCAATAGAGATTTACTATGACAACAATGGAGCCATTGCACATAATAAGGAAGCAAAATCTCATCATTGTTCCAAGCACATACTACAAAGATATCATCTCTTATGAGATATCGTACTGAGAGGAGATGTGATGATTTACATAGTACCAAATGAAAGTAACGTTGTTGATCCCTTAAAAATGCACTTACACAATAGAAGCATGATAGTCATGTTAGATCAATTAGAATTTAATTTGTGACTGATTGGATCTAGTGCAAGTGGGAAACTATAGGTTTTATGCCATGGGAGCATTCATGTGATGATTGTAATAGGGATAAATTGTCTATGAATTAATTATTCATAAAGATAATTCCATTTATTATGTCTTTTCAATATTACAATAATGAATAAATAAAATATTGTCCTAATAATGTTTTGACTCAATGAAATATTGTCTGAATTGAGGACATGTACATGAGATCATATGTATACTCAAGAGTAATCATTCTTTTAATATCTCTAGTCAATTATTTTGGTGGATATTATAGGAAAACATTAATACATAAGACTAGTCTATATGTTAATAGATGATTATGTCTCTTCAGTTATAATATCAGATATCAAGGTAGATACATGGGTACTTGTTAAAGAACAAGTTTTACTAGACAGACCCACTTTGACACATGGAAGCGATGTCATGGCAGTCAGAGTCATATCTCAATGTGAGAGTGGTGATTGTGATCCTTAGACTTGAAGTCACTACAATGATCACATGTTGTTCTATGTACTTTAACACTGGCCCAATGTGATTCCAAACAAGGGTTGCCATACATGTCGTGATTGGTGAACTTTGGCACTTATGGATTATTGTGAGTGATGTAGATGGAATTTGCCCCCCTCATTGGAGTGGTATCTTGGCCACTTGATAATTGAGTATATGAAATGCATTGTCATGCTCACGTGAGTCAATATATGACATTGAGCTCACAATATCTCAATACTCTGCTCAAGTTCAAGAAACATAGATTGAATGTTAAGAGGATGACAAATTTATGTCTATATTTCAATCTAGATATATGTGGCAAAGTGATTATACAGTCACAGTAACATTAATCACTTCACACACTCAGGTTTTTCTCAACTTACTCCTATTACATGGGTAGCAATTATATGTTGCTAGATACCAATCTTTGCTTATGAGGTTCTAAACATCACTTCTAACATAACAATGAACCTACATGTCACACACATAAGGATGCATAAGGGTATTGTTGTTTGTAATGAACTATATGATTGCAATGGTTTGGGATCATGTATAGGTTTATTTCTATACAAAAAGTTGATCGGGAAATCTAGTCGATTGGATGGATGGTTTAGGACAATCGGTCAATTGATTATCAAGTGATTGATAAATCACCACTTTACAAAATTGGCTATTCAGTTGACTGGAATGAAGTTAACAAACAATAAGGAATATGTAGTATGTTCGACTTGGAATTGAGTTTGTCAATTGAAATCATATTGGAGTTGAAAATTGGGTGAGTGGTCAAGCCAATTGATTGGATGACCAAAATAGTCCCAATCATCGACCAATTAATGAAGTAGTTGATTGGTAATTCTTCCATCATTCCAAGTTTGATTTTATTTTGAGCTATGACTGGAAGCATGATTGGAATTTTGTAAAATAAAAGTCCATGAATCTCCTATATATAGGCATGGACGTCCACAGGAATGACACACACATTGTGATACAAGTTTCCTAATAGTTCTTCCCTTATAGAGAGAAAAATTGTGACAACCCGATGCCAAATGATGAGATAACTCAAAACCAAAGTGCATGATTAACAACTAAACAAACACATCACCACAAAATAGGGTAAGTTAAAACCAATCTTATATAACCATTATGTGTAGAAACATATTACATCAAGGTCCACAAATTGTACCATATCACATATTAGGACAGATATTTACATATGTATAGTGGCTAACTACCACACACCTGTTACAAAAGATAGCATGTACATATGTACAAGCCATATACACAACCAAGGCATGCTGCCAAAACACATATCAAGATGTATATCATCTACAAAACACAATCCTCCTAGACCTGAGAGTACAAGGATGACACATAGGACTCTACTACAACACTAGCAACTTTCCAACCTTCTGTGTTCACTGATCTTGAAGTTTGCTCTTCCTCAATAGCACGATCTCTACTACGCCTCCCACGACCACCTAAAAAGATGTGGTGAACCACGAGGGCGAGACCCATGTCCCAGTGAGAGATATAACTCTCAGCCAACAACTATTGGAACAAAAATTATGTTTAAGCAGGAAATGACATTATTAAACAAGATAAGCAAATTCAGCTAAATGAATAACTTAAAAATTGATCATACAGACTAAGCAGGTTAAGAAGCTACAATATATAAGTAGAACATGTTATGTATCTAGAAGAAATATGAAGAGCATGTATAACAATTGATTTCTCTAGCGCAATATAATACAACTGAGTAATACAAGAAACAAGGCAAGGGTAAACATCCAATGTGAAGCATGTTTAAACCCTAAAAAAATATACTACATGGTTGCAATACATCTTTTATTACAACCTAGGGAATTTGAGTTCTACCACCCAAATTCCAACTGACCACCGCTTGGTCGCAATAAGTTCCATACTTGACCAGTATTAGTATGCAATGTAGTGACATATCAGTCAAACAACCAACAACAACTTATAGTCAAGCTGAAAACACCTAGCCCACCTTGGTACAAGTCACGGCGCTAGAAACTAGGGTATGCAAACCCAATCACCGAGGCACAACCATAGTTGTCCTCCAATCACATCTCACACATATATAATCATTGAGATATGACCGCAACCATTCTCAAACAATTGAGGTTAAGATGACAAGGACACACAGTCACTTGCACCTCACATACCCAATAGTATACACTATGAGTTTCCCTTAGGAATACTTGTTTCACCATCCAACAAATTCTGACACTAGGATGGATCTATGGCACATGGCACTACATGATTAGGGTTTCACTTGATTAGTTAAGCAATTGGGTGTCTTTTAACTACATCAATCTAGTTACATAAAAACCCTAGAAAGGTTCTATAAAGATAAGGGTAGATTGTAACCTCAGAAGATGTAAAATGTATAAAACATAAAGTTGATCGCATCACCACTTGATACTGTCTCAATGCCTTACACAAGGCCATCACCATTATCACACTATCATGGGATAGCAGTCCCTTATCATATCACAAAGAGGTTATCACTTCAATTACAACACAAAAGCCATTGCCAAGGTCATAAGACCATTCACATTATTCCCTACAGAACATTATCATCACTCCATGCCTCATCAAGGCTCACAATCACCACACATGTGTCACATAAGTATTATTATGAGTAGGCATTAGCTATGATGTTTATCCAACCAGAAAATTAGGGTTACAACAAGCAAGAGAGAGAGAAAGTACTTTGTCAACATACAAGTTACTCAAGCAAGCTAACCACCTCTCACATTCTTGGAAGCCATTAGTTGAAACATCATTGTCATAAACAATCGATCATGAAAATAAAGAAGCATAGCGACCATAAAAGTTTAATCTACTTCTAGTGACCACTAGATTTTGTTGCCCTAGCAAACATTAGGTTTAGGGTCCACCATAGCAACCACCAAGGTCATGATGACCGCAAGCAACACCTCAACATAGAGACCAACATAAATCCTCAACCATAGCGACCACTTGAAACAAACCATTTCGACCAACATGGTTCAACATAACGACCATGAAGTCATAGAAACATAGTGACCATGCAAGGTCAGAGAATCATAGCGACCGTTAGGGTTAGATTAGATTGGTGACAATATGAAAAACATAGCGACCTAGAGAGTTTGGGTTAGGGTTATATCGACCAAACTAGAACCTAATCCTTAGTGACCAATGTGGCCTTAGCAACCACATGAAAATAGAGATAGACGGCGACAAAACACATGGTTTATCATCAAGAATCTGAATAGTCATCAAGGTGAAAACCACATGAAGAAGATGAAAACCAAAACCCTAATTATACTCATCATAAGGGTCAACATAGAAACCATGATACGAGAGAGAAAACCAAACATTGAGCACATGCATTCAAGAGTAAAAACTTCCATATTCAACAAGATAACCGTGCACAAGATTAGGGTTTAGTCAAAAGAAGTAATTTGCACAAATATATTCATAAAAATTAAACCATAGAACATGATACCATCAAGTGCAATAATAATTTAGAGTAGAGTTATATAACTCACATGGTATTATGATGTAGAGACTCCAAATAGCAAGAAGGCTCCAAGAAAAGAGAGGAAAACCAAAGGTTGGTTCAACTCCATGACCAAGCTAACATCACCTCAAAGAAATAAGAACAACCCTAGTTTAAAGAAAACTCAAATAAGAGAGCACTAAACCTAGGCCAAAAAGAAAGGGAAGAGAGGAGATCTTCTACTCAACTTAGGTACTACCGTGGGAAAACCATGGATTCGACCACAAAGAGAGAAGTTCCTCAAGAGGCACTACCATGGCAGGCAACCCATGGATTAGACCAGGAGAAATAAAAGAGGGGTAGGGTTGCAAAAAAACAAAACCAAGAAGGAGATATCACTTACCAAGATCAAAGAACACTAAAGGAGAGTTTCTCCAACCCTAGATCACACATGCAAGGGTTCGACCACCTTGTTCCAAGGTTGAGCTCTTCTCCACAACCAAGATCACAAGGGATAAGATCCAAGGATGAGAGAGAGCAAGAGGGTGCAAAGAGATCACTTGCATGCAAAGAGAGGGGTATATATACCCAAAGGTAGAAGAGAGGTAAGGGGGTTAGGTGTCAAGCCACTTGTGTCACTTATCCCTCAAAACTCAGCCATGCAAGCACTAAGAACATGCATGCATCATGGGTGATAAGATAAAGGAACGCTAGAGACCATGTTGGTCATCAAAACACTTCGGCCAAACAAGAAACATAGTGACCAAACAAGGTAGCGACTGCTATTACCATGGTGACCAAGAAACATAGCAACCATGGTGATCATAGAGACCAAGATTCTTGCAACCCTACCCCTCTTTTATTTCTCTTGGTCGTATCCATGGGTTTCCTGCCATGGTAGTACCTCTTGAAGAACTTCTCTCTTTGTGGTCAAATCCATGGTTTTCCCATGGTAGTACCTAAGTTGATTAGAAGATCTCCTCTCTTCCCTTTCTTTTTTGACTAGGGTTAGTGCTCTCTTCTTTGAGTTTTCTTTAACCTAGGGTTGTTCTTCTTTCTTTGAGGTGATGTTAGCTTGGTTGTGGAGTTGAACCAACCTTTGGTTTTCCTCTCTTCTTGGAACCTTCTTGCTATTTGGAGTCTCTACATCATAATACCAGGCGAGTTATATAACTTTACCCTAAATTATTGTTGCACTCATCTTGCATGTTAATGGTCTATACAAAAAATGTGATTATAAGTAGTATGGTGACGGTAAGGGGGGGTTAGGTGTCAAGCCACTAGTGCCACTTGTCCCTCAAAACTCGGCCATGCAAGCACTAAGAACATGAATGTATCATGGGTGATAAAATCAAGGAAATATAGCGACCATCTTGGTCATTAAAACACTTTGGCTAAACAAGAAACATAGTGACCAAACAAGATAGCAACTGCTATTACCATGGTGACCAAGAAACATAGCGACCATGGTGATCATAGCGACCAAGGTTCAAGAGAAAAGCATTGCCAAGACTATAACACATAACTAAAACATCTTCAGCTGCTACTAACAAGACCAAAGGAAAGCACATCAGTCACCACACACACAAGGGTCAACATCCATGGTCAACATCAACTTAGGCATCCATGCAAAACCCTAACTTCAACACATGATGCCACCTCATCAACCAAGATACAACAAGGTGCCCCTATTCATGACTCTCCCTAACATGATGCTAAGACATAAGAGGCACATCAAACATGTGACAAATTGCAAGATAAACCGTAAGCATGGGTAGATTGCAACTAGGTCCAAAACAAGCTCACATATAGCATAACTAGCTCAAACGTCATTCAAAGTGGACCAAATTGAAGGCATAAGCAGGTCACATGTTATTAAATCACGTCACATGATTAGATTAAGGTTTTAAGTATGTAAGTATTCTAAGAAAACAAGATCAAGCATAGAGCTAGGTCATGGGTCTTACATCCATAGACCCCTAATAAGGATTTTGCCCCTAAAATTCTACGCGAAAAGAGGTGGGTACTTCCTACACATCTCATCCTCCAAATCCCACATAGCTTCCTCTACACCATGATGATGCCACAAAACCTTAACGAGAACTATATCCTTGTTCTTCAACTTCTTCACTCTTCAATCCAAGATCAACAAAGGACCTTCAACATATGATACATCCTCTTCCAACTCAACCTCCAATGGATGCAACACAAATGCGGTATCTCGATGACACTTCCTCAACATTGAAACATGAAAGTCTAGATGCAACTTGTGCAACTCTACAACTAGCTCCAAATTATAAGAAACCTTCTCAACATGTGCCACCACAGGGTAAGGTCTCATAAACTTGGGAGCCAACTTAGCCTTCTTATCAAACCTCAACATGCCTTTCCAAGGAGAAACCTTAAGGTACACCTTGTACCCCACTTGGAACTCCAAGGGCCTATGATGATTGTCAGCGTAAGACGTTTGCATGTCCTGGGCTGCCTTTAGCTATTGTTGTATCACTTTGATATTCTCTATAGTCTGTTGCACCAACTCATGACCCAAAAGCAGATACTCACTTGCTTGGTACCAACAAAGTGGAGACTGACAATGTCTCCCATGAAAAGCCTCATAAGGTGCCATGTCGATGCTCCTATGATAGTTGTTGTTGTAGGAAAACTCTATCAGGCGTAGGTGTACATCCCAACTGGCTGCAAACTGCAAAACACAAGCTCTCAACAGATCCTCTAAGGTCTGAATAGTCCTCTCAGACTGACCATCTATTTGCGGGTGAAATGTTGTACCAAACCTCAACTGGGTACCCATGGCTGTATGTAGATGTTCTTGAAAATGAGTGGTAAAATGAGGACCTCTCTCAGACACTATCGTCACCGGGATACTGTGCAAACGGACTATCTCATCAACATATACTTGTGCCAACTTCTCCACTGTATACACCATCTTTACATGAAGGAAGTATGTTGATTTGGTCAACCTGTCAACTATCACCCAGATGGAATCATACCCTTTGGCTGTCTTAGGAAGACCAACCACAAAGTCCATCATTATATGATCCCATTTCCACTGTGGTATGGGCAACAATTGTAATGTCCCTATAGGCTTTTGATGCTCAGCCTTGACCTACTAAAACACATGACAACTTGCTACAAACTCAGCCACGTCATGCTTCAAGTCAGGCACCAATACATTTCCTTCAAGTTATGGTACATCTTGGTACTTCCTAGATGCATTGCATACATCAATGAGTGAGCCTCCATGAGAACCAACTTCCTCAAAGCATCAACATCGGGAACCACTATCCTTCCATGGAAACAAAATGTTCCATCCTCTGTCTCATGGAATCCCTCATGCTTCTCACTACAAAACTCTGATCAGATCTTCTATATCATAGTATCATTATGATGTGCATTTTTGATCTACTGTCTCAATGTGGGCTTCACCTACAACCGTGCCAACAAGCCCGTCAATAAGGAAGCTTCTAACTTTACGTTCATCTGACGCAATGACACCAACATGTCTTTCTTATGGCACACTAAGGAACACAATTGTGTCTTCTCTATAGATGATGACAAAGAAGACTTCCTGCTATGTACATCTACCACCATGTTTGCCTTCCCTAGATGGTATTCTATGGTGCAATCATAATGCTTGACCAACTCCATCTAGTATTGTTGTTTCATGTTCAACTCCTACTTCGAAAAGATATACTAAAGGTTCTTGTTGTCAGTGAAGATCTGATGCTTCTCACCATAAAGGCAGTGTCTCTAAATCTTAAAAGCATGGACCACAGCCGCAATCTCTAGATCATGCATCAGGTCACTCTCCTCATGTTTCTTAAGGTGTCGCGAAGCTAATGAAATCACATTCTTATCCTACATCAGCATACATCCCAAACTGTTCTTTGATGCATCACAAAAGATGATATAAACTTTCCCTTGCTCAAGAAAAACTAACACTGGTGACTGGTCAACTTCTCCTTCAAAAGCTGGAAAGAACATTGACACTTGTCATCCCAGACAAAAGATACATCCTTGCTTGTCATCTTGGTTAGACACTGAAGTTCTTGATAAACCTCCTATAGTAGCCTTCCAGCCCTAGAAAATTTCAAACCTCTTTCAATGTCTTAGGTTCTTCCCATTCTAGCACTGACTGAACCTTCTTAGGATTCACACGATCACCTTCATCAATATCACATGCCCAATAAAAGTCACCTCTTTCAACCTAAACTCACACTTTCTGAACTTAGCATACAACTTGTGCTGCCCCAACAACATTAATGCATGTCGTAGATGTTGCTCATATTTTTGGTTGTCTCTAGAGTATATTAAGATGTCATCAATGAAGACCACTACAAACTAATCAAGGTAAACACCCTATTCATCAGATCCATGAACTTCATTGATGTATTGGTTAGCCCACCATAACCAAAAACCCGTAGTGAGCATACCAAGTCCTAAAAGCAGACTTGGGTATGTCATCCACCTTGATCCTCAGCTGATGGTAACCTGACCTTAGATCAATATCTAAAAACACAACAAAACCCCTCAACTGATCAAATAGATCATCTATCCTTGGAAACATGTACTTGTTCTTGATCGTCATTTTATTCAGTTATCGGTAATCTATGCACAACATCATAGAACCATCCTTCTTCTTCACCAACAACACGGGAGCACCCCAAGGGGAAGTGCTCCGTCTGACAAAGCCCTTCTCTAACATATACTGCAACTGCTACTTCAACTCTTGCATCTCTTCCAGCGTGATCCTGTATGGTGGTTGTGCTACCGACTGTGTACCAGGAACTAGTTTGATCTTGAAGTCAATCTCTCTAAGAGGGGGAACTCTGGGAAATTCATCAAGGAACACATCCTTGAACTCACACACCACTGACACCTCCTGGATACTTGGACTCCTCACCTTGGTATCTACCACATGTGCCAAGAAAGCCTCACACCCCTACCTCATCAAACTCTTTACTGTCATATCTAACACCAAGCACATCGGGAGAATCTTCCTATCTCATAGGAAGATCCACAAAACATCACCATAAAAGAACGTCACCACCTTGGAATTACAATCCAAGACCATCGGGTACTTCTCCAAGGTATACATCCCAAGGATCACATCAAATTCATTCATGTCAAGTGGCATAAGGTCAACTTGAATGCTACATCCTGAGAAAGAAAGAACGCATGATGAACACACTTCCCGTAACTTGGAAAAACCAACCAAAGGGGTTTCTAGAAGAAGACTGTTAGTTCTATGGCTAATAGGCAAGGAAAAACTACAAATCACCTCTCTGGTGAGAAAAGAGTGTGTAGCACCTAGGTCAACCAAAATAGATGCAAAAGAAGATGCAAAAAATTTAGAATGAAATAACTCCAATTGAAATGTCACAACCTGTGGATTGACCACTCCCTCCTACTGAATCATGGCATAGAATCAAGCCGTTGCATGTTGTCACCCCCATCCTTTGCTGGCTTGCCCAGAAGATCCTTCTTGTGACGTCTGACCGCCTCCTCTACTACCACCACTGCTAAATTACTGGGACCCTTACTGACTCTGCCTCAGCTGCTATGCCACCTCCTCATACTTCACTGGGCAATACCACTTTATATGCCATGTCTGTCCAAATTTGAAGTAGGTATTACTCTCATACCATGGCCTAGATGGCCCTGTCACCAAAACTAATGCTGTGTTGCAAGCTCTTACCGATAGAAAAGTATGACCTATTCCCTTACTCAGTGACCACTGAGATGGCACTCCAGATCTCTGTCGTGACCGAGGTGATGAAAAACCTAGGCTTCTTGAAGCCTCCAAAAGTCTGCCTCTAAAACTGAGTTGACCTCTTCGTAGTGTTAGCCTCACGCTTCTGCACAACTGACTGCTCTATCTGTCTCATAGACTCAACAAAGGTAGAAAATCACTCTCAGTACTCTAAAGTAGACACCGTCGTTGTCAACTCCAAGCTCAACCCCTTCTCAAACCGTCTAATCCTCTCCTTGTCTATTGTCGCCTTGTGAGGACAAAACCTCATCAACTCCATGAACTTGGCCTCATACTCATTGGTTGTCATTGATCCCTACCGAATCTTCTCAAATTGCAAAATCTTCTCATCAAGGTACATCTCTGGGAAATATGGGCTCACGAACTCCTACCAAAAATCTTCCCAACTGACAACTACACCAGGCCTCCTCTCTTCCTCAATGGGCCACTAATGGCTAGCACTGCCCTTTAGCAGGTACACTGCATGCTTCACCTTATCTTCTCCCAGGATATTGAGGATCTTAAAGGCCTTCTCTAGCTCTATCAGCCACATGTCCACATTTGTCGGGTCTTCCATACCCACATACCCAATTTCTCCCACATGCCTCAACCTCTCAGAAGTCTTCCTAGAACCCTGGGATCCCGCATTGGGTAAAACTTCCCTTGCTTGAGGTATGGGCACTCTATCTGCCATATGCAAAATTGTGGTCATAAACTGTTCAAACATGGACTGAAGGACGGGGCTGTCTATAGTTGTTGGGTCAAACTGATGCACTTTAGGAACTCCATATACTCTATATTGCCTCCTAGAACCACCTCATGGTGAAACAACACTACTCTCAACATGTTCTTCATGTTCTCTAGACATATCTTCTTTGTTTGCATAAGCAGAAGCTGCAATCAGATATATTGGATAACACAAGAACAGACACAAACCCTAGTGCTATGTCCCTGTGGACTCAGAGAACCTAGAGCTCTAATACCAACCTTTCTATGTGACAACCCATGCCACACAATGAGATAACTCAAAACCAAAGTGCATGATTAACAGCTAAACAAGCACATCACCACAAAATAAGGTAAATTGAAACCGATCTTATAGAACCATTATGTGCGGAAACATATTAAATCAGAGTCCATAAACTGTACCATATCACATATCAGGATTGGTATTTACATTTGTATAGTGTCTAATTGCCATGCACCTGTTACAAAAGATAACATGTTCATATGTACAAGCCATATACATAACAAAGAAATGCTGCCAAAACACATATCGAGTTACATATCATCTATAAAGCACAACCCTCTCAGACGTGAGAGTATAGAGACGACACATAGAACTCTACTACAACACTAGCAATTATCCAACCTTCTACGTTCACTGATCTTCAAGCTACTCTTCCTCAACAACTGATGTCTACCAACAGCCCACGACCACCTAAAAAGATGTGGCAAACTGCAAGGGTGAGAGCCATGTCCCAACAAGAGATATAAGTCTTGGCCAACAACTATTGAAACACATATTATGTTTAAGTAGGAAATGACATTATTAAATAGGATAAGAAGATTTAGATAAATGAATAACTTCAAAATTAATCACATAGATTAAGTAGGTTAAGTAGCTACAACAAACAAGTAGAAAATGTTATGTATTTAGAAGTAATATGAAGAACATGTATAACAGTTGATTTCTCTACCACATTATAATACAACTAATTAATACAAGAATTAATGAAAGGGTAAACATACAATGTGAAGTGTGTTTAATCCTAAACGAATATACTACATGGTTGTAATACATCTTTTATTAAGCCCTAGGGAATTTCATACCACCCAAATTCCAATTGTCCACCACTTGGTCGCAATAAGTTCCATACCAAGATCAAGGAAGAGCCAAAATCCAAGATCTTCTCCAATACTACTCGATCAATATGAGTTTGCAATGTAAAGAAATATCAGTCAAACTTCCAACAAAGACTTATAGTCAAGATGAAAACACCTAGCCCACTTTGGTACATGTCACGTTGCTAGAAACTAGGGTATGCAAACCCAATCACTGAGGTACAACCACAACTGTCCTCCAATCACATCTGACACATATATAATCACCGAGACACAACCTTAGTTGTTCTCAAACAATTGAGGTCAAGATGACGAGGACACACAATCACTTGCACCTCACATACTCAATAGTATGTGCTTCGAGTTTCCCATAGGAAGAATTGTTTTACCATCCAACAAGTTCTGACACTAGGATGGATCTATGGCACATGACACTACATGATTAGGGTTTCACTTGGTTCGTGAATCCAATTGGGTTTCTTTTTAACTACGTCAATCAAGTTACATTAAAACCCTAGAAAGGTTCTACAAAGATAAGGGTAGATTTCAATCTTAGAAGATATAAAATGAATAAAACATAAAGTTGATCACATCACCACATGATACTGTCTCAATTCCTTATACAAGGCCATCACCATAATCACACTATCACGGGATAGCAATCCCTTATCATATTACATAGACATTATCACTTTAATTAGACCACAAAATCAATTGCCAAGGTCATAATCAAGGCTCATAATCACCACACATGTGTCACATAAGTATTATTATGAGAAGACATTAGCCATGGTGTTTATTCAATTGACAAATTAGGGTTACAACAAGTAGTAGAGAGAGAGAAAGTACTTCATTAATGAGAGTCAAAGCGACCATTAGAGATAGCTTACATTGGCGAGCATATGAAAAACATAGTGACCCAGAGAGTTAGGGTTAGGGTTATAGTGAACAAACCAGAACCTAATCCTCAACGACCACTATGAACTTAGCGACAACATGAAAATAGAGATAGATATCATCCAAAATAGATGGTTTATCATCAAGAATTAGAAGAGTCATCAAGGTGAAAACCACATGAAGAGATAAAAACCAAAACCCTAATTATAATCGTCACAAGGGTCAGCACAGAAACCATGATATTAGAGAGAATACCAAATGTTGATCACATGCATTCAAGAGTCAAAACTTCCATCTTCAAAAGGATACCCATGCACAAGATTAGGGTTTAGTCAAAATAAGTTATTTGCAAAAGATCTTCATAACAAGTAAACCCTAGAACATGGTACCATCACCATGCTACTTATAATCACATTTTTAGTATAGATCATTAACATGCAAGATGAATGCAACAATAATTGAGGGGAAAGTTATATAAATCACCTTGTATTATGATTTAGAGACTCCAAACAACAAGAAGGCTCCAAGAAGAGAGGAAAACCATAGCTTGGTTCAACTGCACGCCAAGATAATATCACCTCAAAGAAAGAAGAACAATCCTGGGTTAAAGAAAGCTCAAAGAAGAGAGAACAAATCCTAGGACAAATAGAAAGGGAAGACAAGATATTTATAAAATTTTATTATCGAAATATAAAATCATGGAGACATAAACATTTTGACACACACACAAACACACTCATACATATATTATAACACATATCAATAATATATGTATGAATACTAATTATGATTTTTTGACTTGGATGATAAATTTATTCAAATCATGATATTATCTATTTGTCTTAGATTTGGAAATCATATAGTATTCATCACACATCAGATTAATTTTTTCATTCAAATTTATATATAGCATATAACACTGTCAACTTCGAGTTTGATCTTGTAAGTGCTTAGTTCTATAAAATGAAGACATGTCTTTGAAGGTATTTCTAAAAATGAGATGTATTAGGCTTGGTTAAAGTGTCCCAAGGTTTTATTACAACAACATTTTGACATAACATGATCATACCAATGTAGGGGTTTAGTGGGAGGGACGTAGTGGAAATTCAAAAATAAAAAAAACTTGTCACCAATGGTCCCATTGTAGCCATAAAATCTTAGTATATTATAGATAAAGAAGTGATATCAAATATACCTTTGTGCATACTAGATATCAAACTAATAGACATGGTTTATGTCAGTGTAGAACTTGTACTTCCAAAATCTAGATCTAAAATTGTTGTTGTTGTTACCATCTTGTCATTGTAACATGACTTTGTCTTCTCCTTAGAGAAGTTACTTTTCCTCAAGCCTGTGCCAATGGGTCTTGGCCTCTACATCATCCATGTGGATGTTATAACTCTTGGTGCACTACCTTGGTCACTAAGAGGAAGTGAAACTTGGATTCATCAACATGCGTGTTGTTCGCTCTCCTTCTCCTCCTATTACAGGTTGTTATCCTTGGGGTGAGATTTTTGTAAGATCCCTGACATAGCTTTATGCTTGATCTTGTTTTCTTAGCATAATTATATGCTTTAAACCTTAATCTAATCATGTGATGTTCCTTAATAACATGTGACCTGCTTATGCCTTCAGTTTTGTCCAGTTTGAATGGTGTTTGAACTAGTTATGCTATATGTGTGCTTGTTTTGGACCTAGTTACAATTTACCCATGTTTAGGTTTTATCTTGAAATTTGTCCATATTTTATGTGCCTCTTATGTCTTAGAATCATGTTATAGAGAGTGGTGCATAGGGGAGCCTTGTTGTACCTTGGTTGATGAGGTGGCATCATGTGTTGAAGTTAGGGTTTTGTATGGATGCCAAGTTAATGTTGACTATGGATGTTGACCCCTTTTTGTGTGGCGACTGATGTGCTTTCATTTGATCTTGTTTGTAACTGTTGAAGATGTTTTGGACATGTGCTATAGTATTGATAATTTTTTTCTCTTGAACCTTGGTGCTATGATCACCATAGTTGCTATGTTTCTTAGTCACCATGGTGATAACAATTGCTACCTTGTTTGATCGTTGTGTATCTTCTTCGACCATAATGATTTGATGACTAAGATGGTCACTAGATTTCCTTGATCTTATCATCCATGATGCATGCATGTTCTTAGTGCTTGCATGACCAAGTTTTGAGGGGCAACTGGCACTAGTGGCTTGACACTCAACCTCCCTTACCTCTCTCCTACCCTTGGATATATATACCCCTCTCTTTACATGCAAGTGATCTCTTTACACCCTCTTGTTCTTTCTCATCCTTGGAGGTCGTCCCTTGTGATGTTGGTGGTGGAGAAAAGCTCAACCTTAGAGCAAGGTGTTCAAACCCTTGCATGTGTGATTTAGGGTTGGAGAAACTCTCCTTTGGAATCAATTTCTTATTGAATAAAGCAATATCTGATATCTAATCCAAAAGTTTTAGTTCCATAACTTGATATCCAAAATTTAATATGAATCTAGAAGATATTGGATAACTTCAAGATCTTATACCCAATTTTGGATCCAATATGCATATTTTAAATATCATTTGACATGTCTATACAAAACACCATTTCTAAACCACTCGATTCCTTTCCTAAAATCAACTTTTGGTCAGACCCCCTTGTATCAACATGGTCTTATTTGTAACTATTCCCCAACTAGCTCTCTTCCTCCACATGTGGACTCCCTTGATGTCTTCAATGCTTTGAGGTTGTTTCTTTCCAAAAGAAACAACAAACTAAAAAGACTACTTCCAACCCACAATGCATGTACATTTGAGATGCATGATACATGATATCATTTATATCATCCACAATAATTCCACTAATAAAATCAGGTGGACATGGGAGCCAAATTTCAAAGTATCCAGAGCTTATAATTTTTTTCATACATTTGAGTGTGACTGATCATCTGGAAGTTAAAAACTCCCATGTAAGTTAAAATTCATATATGATTAATAAATCGTCATAAAGTTCCTTTCGTTGTCACTCAAGGGACTTCACTAGCCCTCATATTCTTTAATTTTGATTCTCAAACTTTCAATTTTTACTCGAATTGCTCAAGGTATCTAGGATTTTTTCATCCTTGTTTTGATAGCAGTTTTAACAATACTATGGATTATAGTAATTATATGTTATTCCACTCTTGCATTAGAAATTTGATGCATTCCAGCAAAAGTCAGCTCTAGCTTCTTGTGTCATATGGAACACTTGGTGTGAAAAAGCAACCATTTTCATAACAATTAGAGAAGAAACACTAACACCTTTTATGGTTTTATAATCTTTCTCTTCTCCTATTGGATTTTGGTTTTTAGATGATGCTTCTTCTTCACGAAAAGATAAAGCTAAAGGCCCTTTTCAGGCTTTTCTCTTCCATGAAGTGGGTGGGGCCACCAATTCCAAAGGAGTTTTTTCCTTTGAGTCTTTATTTGAGGAGTTAGATGAGGGGTCTAGGACATGGATGAGAGGCATCTAGCTATCATTGGGACCTTAATCCCTTCTTGCTACTATTGGTGTTGTTGTCTCTTGTTTCCTATTTGATTACCTTTTATGCTACAAGTTGTTTTAAGGATAACGAACCCTCATTTTTTTATTAAATCATGTTTTGGCCATCACTAATGACCTTGGTTTAAGGTTTTTGTACCCAACACCTTACACCAACCTTTATTTTTATCAATTCTCATATGTGTATTATTAATTTTACTTTATGGAAATGAACATTTCATAAAAAATGATAAGTGTCATATTCTATTACTAGAAGGGTAGTTTTTTTATTAACTACATACTATCATATATCAATGGTTGGAATGGTATAACTTGGCAACATATAGTTAGTTCTTTTCTTATATACATTGTTCTTTCTAGCCTAACTACTATGATAACTATTTTTCAATTAATAATCACTTGTTTTATATGTATGGATATATATGTGTGTGCGTCTCTCTCTCTCTCTCTCTCTCTCTCTCTCTCTCTATATATATATATATATATATATATATATATATATATATATATATATATATATATAACTATCACAAGAAGCAAATGTAAATTTTAGGACCATTGTAATTATCATTCACATACTTACTTTCAATCATCTTTGACATAGTGGACCATGCAAGTGTGGAGTTATTCTTGAAGGCCTAAAAGCTTTGGCATTTCTTCTCTTAAGGGTGTCTCATTGTAATACTATTGATACAGCTTAACTCCTAAACATATGCTTAAATATCTTATTAATGTTCATAGATACTTTACTTACATGCTTATATTTATTTTATAAATAGTTGGTTGAATAATGCAGCATATTAGCTTTAATTTATGTTTTGTTTGCTTAAGATTGCAATTTAATGTACTATGTGGACTTATGTGCAGTAACACCTTGTTAAGGTTTTATTTACAATTTACAAACACACACACTTTCCTACCTTTTTTGGTCTCTTCTCTCTCTATAACTTTTGGCTTTCTATTCCATGTGTTAGATCCTATCTATGAATTTACTTCCTTGCCTATATAGCCTTGATACATAGCTTTGTGTAGTCTATATGGCTATTTGTGTGTGTGATTGTTAGTCCCGTATGAGAGAGGCCTTGTTTGTAAAGTGGTTTCTCGCAACTATAGCATGATCTCTTGGCACCTTTTGGGTGGAACCACATGCATGAATGATGGCATACCTTTCCCAACAAAAAACCATTGCAATGCTCGGTGATGTTCCATAGTTGCCAACTGATCAAGCAAGAGGAGTGCATTTTGGAGATTTTTACATTCTATTCATAGTATTGTCATGTGAAGTTTGTCTCCACCACTTTTTAGGTGAGTGGTATAACTAGTTGTTGAATTTATTACTCAGTTTAAACATGCAACATTAATCCTCTTATTCATATCTTGCTCAAAGCATCTAAAAGGCAATCCTTTGAACTTTTTTGACAAGTATTATGGAAATATGAGCTTTTATGTTTATTTTAGCCTATCAAATCCACTCCTTGATGCTACACACAAGCTTAGTTAGACATGCATGTACATAGATCAAATTCATATGGATAACACTTGTAAAAATGACATCCTTATGGTGTTCTTATACCACATGATGGAGTTTTAAACCACATAATGTTCATTGATGTTTTATAACTTCCCTATAATGTTTTCATGACTTTTCCTTAGCCATTATATTGTTGGGCTTTTATTGAAAATATGGCGTTACTTCAAATTAGCTCTTTGATGCCTAAAATTGGTCTTCTTATTCTTATTCTTGCACTTAGTGCAACTCCCACATAATTTTGAATCTAAAAATGAAATTGGTATGTTACCATACTGACTAGTGGAATCCATAATTTTAGGTGGATGTGATGTTCCTATGAGGTTTTGACCTTGGTATGTCCATTTTTGGAGAACCAGGCCCTGTGGTGCCCTCATTTGAATAATATGGTCCAGGTATAGCCTAGGCTGGTTCCATGTATTCTGATTTCACACTTGGAATTTATATGGTAATATATTTTATATCTTCTAAAATTACAAATACTTGATTTATATGTTATTACTCGCATGTGGATTGTGTGTAACTTTATTGATGCAGTCAAAAGATGACTAATTGATATAATTAATAAATTGTGACCCTAATCATATAGTTTCTAAGTCCATAGATCTATTTCCTTGAGACGTTGTTGTTATTTCATCTTGTAGCAATATGAGATTTACAAGAAGATGCTCTGAGCCAATGGGGACTTTGGGGTTTGATACACCTTAGTGTCTTTAGATCTTGTTAGGGATTGGTTATGAGTGATGGTCCGGTGAAATATTATGGAGCGATTGCGGTCATGACTTCCTATTATTGGGTATGATATCCTATTCTCTTGGTTTTGTGACTTGTGTACATAGGGAAAACCTATGATATGTGGATCTGCCTTTGAACAATCCATGTTAGGTCTAGTATTTATGTATTTTACCTTTGTTTAACCTTGCTTTGAATCCAATGTGTGAAGATATATATTAGTGTTTGACAATCCTTAAATACTATATGGGGATAGTCTAGGATTCACAATCAATAGCAAGTAGTTTGAGTGGTACACCTCAAACTACCCATGTCTTAGTATAAAAAGTAACCAGTCATAGTACACCTGCTTGTGCTTTATTGTCAACAACATTGGATGTGTTATTGTGTTCTTTTACTTCCTAAATTTATATTGTATATGATTCATGATGAATATGTTTTCATCTTATTTTGAATTGTATTTTAAAATTAATTTTACGTTCATATACTGCACATTACTTTAGACTCAACTTCTGTTATGTTTATTTAGTTTTATGATCAATTTGTTAGGTTTTTTTTGCAATTCTTGACTTCTACTATAGGCTTGAGCTTGATCTCTTCATACTAGCACAACATAAGGGGTCAAGTTGTATCCACCTACATTATCATCGGTTTGTATTTTCATTTCTGTAGGCCAACAATTGATT
The DNA here is from genome assembly GCA_963693085.1 of Alisma plantago-aquatica. Lineage (NCBI taxonomy): Eukaryota > Viridiplantae > Streptophyta > Magnoliopsida > Alismatales > Alismataceae > Alisma > Alisma plantago-aquatica. Next base: position 1,254,236,501 of record OY856410.1, on the reverse strand, counting down.
AATCCCCTACACAACAACTGACAAAAGTTTTGGAGGTCATCAACCGATGATGCCTACTGATGAAACTATCTGGAAACCCAAAAGGATCAAAATTGATGACAATCCAACATTGCTAACTGATGAAACTCCTACCTCTACCAACTAATGGCTCCCAATGACACCAACCAATGAGGCTTCTAGATTCATCAATTGATGAATCATCTGTCTCATAAACATGTGACACCAAAAAAATGAGAAGGTGTACATCATCAATAGATGAAGATCCTACGTGTTCAACAATCAACAGAAGACCATGAATGAAAAAATGATGCATCTACTCACCTTCTTCTCACTGTCTCCCAAGACAATAATTGCAGTCACTACCATTACTATTGTTGGTTGGAAATGGATATGCCTAGCCCTAGTTATCCAAATACAAATATAGTGATCCAACCTCCCTCATGAGGCACCTCTTCTCCATCCACCAGACCGCCACACTCCATTTCATCCCAAAGAAGACAATCATTGGTTGTTTCCATCATCCGTCTTAATTGATGAGCTTTGCTCCACCAATGATCTTCAATTTGATCACGAGATAGGAATATAGCGATGTCACTCCCATCAACAATTGATGTAAAGATCTGATCTTTCCAATCAAACTTCTATAAAATTTATATTAGAATATATAACACAAATATTTTTCAATTCATGATTTACATTAGAGTTCATGGAAGCTTATACATACAGAATATATATTCACACAAATCCTATCTACTCTTCAATCAATAGAGGACATATCCCACATGTCTCTTGTATTTGTTCTTTGTATCACCTATCCATGAACATCCTGTATGAAGAACCACACATGAACCAAAAAGAAAGGCTTTGCGTCAACAAATCTGGTACTTGTTGAGCTATTTTTAAAATAAATATTTCCATTAGTATAGTAGTGGACTATGTGAATAATAATAAAGTTATCTAGTTACCATACTAGTTTTTAATAGATATGATAGTCAAGGTGGTAACGATTGATCGAATTATTATACATTGTCCATATTTTGATTATGACTTAGCCATTCCACTCACATGTATCTAACATGTCTATTTGAGATTGATTTCAGGCATTAGGTACAATAAAAGGATCAATTCAATGAAGCCCTAGATTGATCTAGTTCAAGCAAAAGCAATGCAAATGAAGTTTTTTGGAAATCACCCTAAAACCCTTAGGACAAATTTTGTAACCATTTGTATTGATGCTATGACTTGTAACTAAGATGAAAAAAACCAAGAGTGCTTAATTTGAACGTTTAATCCCTCTAATGACATTTTCCAAAATTGATCACATGTTATATGATCGGCCGAGTTTCCTTCCTAGAAACTCGACCGATGCCTTGGATTGATCTTGGCAAATGCCCAGGTTCGAATGAGTTTACCCCAGGTAAAACTCGACTGAATCCCTATACTGGAAAAACAAACTTAAGTGACTGGTTGAGTTTTATCCAGGATGAACTCGACGTATGCTTCAAATTTGTTGTGTCGCATAGTGCAATTGGTTGAGTTACCTTTATTGAAACTCGATCGAATGTACTATATGGAGTGTGCAAAAAAGTGATTCTAATCGTTGGAGTATTGCAAAACTTGAAATTATATGCATTGCAACACCCCAAATGGCTAGAAAACATTCCTTAGTTCTCCTACTCTCTATTGGACACCCCCAAATATAAGTAGAACGTCTTGGAATTCATTTCAAGCTTTATCCTTCATACTATTCAAGCTCCTAGATATAGTTGAGTGCATTCATTCCACTTGAGCCCCTTTCTCTCTCTTGTTTGCAAATTGAAACGTCCATATGGGTGAGAGAGGATATGTGTGAGAAATATACTCCATTGTAGTCTTGTAAAACTCTAAAAGCTTCACTTTCCCCAACCCCTTTCTTGAGAAGAAGTTGGTGAAATCTTCTCAAAGTGAAGGAAAAGGTGCAAAGCTTATCCAAGTGGAAGGAGAAGGAGCAAACATTTCTCCAAGGTGAAGGAGAAGGTCAAGGCTAAAGATCTATGGTTAGAGTGGGTAATTCCTTCAAGGCAAATGACTCGGTGTAAGAAGCGGATCTCCTTACAGAAGGTGTCCAGCTGCTTGCAAGAGTGGGTAAGACCATATAGAGGTAGAATAATCTAGCTCAAAGGATAGGTAAGTCCTTGGTTGGTTTATTGGCTCGTTTTAATCCTTAAAAACGAGGTTCAGTATCCTGACCTAGAAAAGGAAGGTCATCTTGTATGTCTTATAATGAATATAAGTATACATTGATTGCAAAATCCTAGAGCTTGACATCTCTAGGTAGTGGACTGACTTTCTCCTAGTTTGGAGATTGGAACCACTCTACACAGCTTGTTCTTGTGTTTGTCCAACCTCTCTCATCCTTGCTATGTATGCTTAGTTGCACTACAAATTCAATATCTACAATCCCATATCTTGAAGTAACTTGAAGGTCTAACGAATCTTATTTAAGTACTTTTTAGCTCAATTCACTCCTCCTCTAGAGCTCATTAATCCAACAAGTGGTAGTAGATCCATGATCTTCTCCTAGAAAATCTCCTGTGATATGAGAAGATGGATGACAACCTACTTGGGTCTCTCAACTTGGAAGGTGGTTTCTCCATGAGACCCCCAATCTTCAATGACACCTTCCTCTATTGGAAGATGAGGATGTAGTTCTACCTTCAAGGGATAAGCTGCAACATGTGGAAAGTAGTCATCGTTCCATGTAAGTAGTCGGTGGGAGATGTAACTACTTGGGATGAAGCTACACTCACAAAGGCATAGATGAATGCAAAGGCTATAAGCATCATCTATGCAACCTTCATCCCCTTCGAGTCCAACCAGTTCTCCTCTTGGGACACAACCCATGAGATATGGAACAAGTTGTGTATCACCTATGAAGGAACATAGCAAGTCAAGTAGTAATATATCTACATGATCAAGGGCCTCCTTTAAAACTTCAAGATGAGCAAGAAGGAGAGAGTGGCCAAGATGTACGTAAGGCTCAACACCATCATCAATGGACTTGCTTCCTCAGGCCACACCATGGATAGAGGGACCATCAACTCCAAGATACTAAGGTCTCTCCCCAAGAGATGGGAACCCAAGGTGACCTCTATTGAAGAAGTTAGAAGCCTTGGTGGCAATTCCTTAGAAGATCTCATTGGAAATATTCAAGCTTATGAGCCAGGACTTGACAAGCAAGAGGAAGATGAGAAGCAAGAAGAAAAGGAATCAAATAAGATCAAAGATAGTGCTTTCAAAGCTCAAGTGGAGGCACTTGTTCTCTAACAACAACTTTCTTTCCGGTTCTCTCCCCCTTCCTGAAGTGAAGATGAAGCCCCTAGTGAGCATGAAGCTAACTACTCCAAGAAGAAGAACTTCAAAGAAAAGCCACCCTACTCCTCTACTACAAGGTGCTATGAATGTGGGCCAAAAGGACACTACAAGAATGAGTGCCCCAAGCCCAAGAAGTCCTACCACAAAAGAAACTCCAAGAAAAGGGAGGACTACAGGAAGGATGGAAAGTACAAGACAAAGGACAAGAAGGAAAGTAAAAGCAAGGATGCATCCCATGTTGCATGGGAGGAGTCTTTTTCTAGTGATTTTAGCTCCAATAAGGGAGAATGCCACCTTGCACTCATGACCTCTACTAGTGAAGACATTGGTAAGGTAAGTAAGGTAAGATTGAATGATTTATCTAAAGAAACCCTCATTGATATGCTTAATTCTTCCCACTCTTCTTATTCTGAATGCAAATCTAAGAGTAAGAGGTTAGGGAAGATCATAGATGATTTGTATGCTGATATTGATATCCTTAATAAAAGTGAGAAATTGCATCTTGATAGTATCAATTCCTTTCAAAGAAAATTTCTTGATCTTGAGCTCCAATACAATGGAGTTGTAGTAGATAATGGTATCTACCTTAAGAACATCAATAGTATTAAGGAGGAAAACCAAACCCACCTTGATGAGCTTGTCTTACTTAGAACTAACCATAATGATCTTAGACATGCATGTGATGCTATTAAATATGAAAATAGGATTTATCTAGATGGGTTTATCTTGCTTAGAACTGAAAATGCTACATTGCTTGCTCAAATTAATGATCTTTCTTCTAGACCTCTATTGCCTAGTAATGAGGTAGCTACCATTACTCTTGAGAGAGATTCTTATCATACTAAATCCCTCTATTTGGAGGCCAACTTACTTCATGCAAAAGGTTATCTTGCAAGCTTATCTTCTACTATAATTACTCTTAGTGATGATAATCACAAACTTAGAGCTTCCTTGTAGAAATTCCTTAAAGGGAAAAAGTCCCTCAATGAAGCTTTGGATCACTCTACCAAAAAAATTGGTACTAGTGGTTTGGGATATGTAGGGGGAGATCCAAAGAGAAAGAGAAAGGGAAAGGGTAAGAAAAAGATCAAGGAACGTCCTTTCTTCCATGGAGAGTCATCTGGCTCTAAGAACCCTATGGTTTGTGTGCATTCCAAGAGTGATGATGATTAATCTACTTATTGTCCTTATAGAGAAAGGGGACCAAATCAAAGATGAAATGGGTTCCCAATCTAACTCCAGATCCTAAGGTTTGAATTGGAAATCAACATCTTCCTTTCTTGTATGTAAAAGGAAATTTATTTTTGATAGTGGTTTTACAAAGCATATGGTAGGTGAAATCAACCACTTCAACAAGTTCACTAACAAGAAAGGCGGATCAATGACATTTGGTGACAACAACAAAGGTAAAGTGATAGGTGAGGGTGCTGTAGGTGATTCACTATCTTCTGTATGGCATACATTACAATTTAATTAATGTTAGTCAATTATGTGATAATGGCTATCTTGTTCTTTTTACTTCACTAGAATGCATGATTCTAGATTCCCTCTCCTACAATGTTATATATAAGGTAACTATAAATAGTAATCTCTATGTTATTGTTCTTAACTCTATTAACCTCATTCTTGGTAGATGCCTTGTTGTTAATTCGAATGACATATCTTTGTGGCATTGTAGGCTTGGTCATGTAAATATGCATCTGTTGAAGAAGTTGAGCAAAAAGGAATTGGTTAAAGGACTTCAAAAATTGGACTTTGAAAAGGATGAGGAATGACAACCTTGTACCCAAGGAAACAAACCAAATACTCCTTTAAGTCCAAAGGAGTACTTAGTACCAAGAGATCTCTTTAACTTCTTCACATTGTTCTATTTGGATAAATGAGAACTCAATCACTTCGTGTAGCAAGTATTGCCTTGTGATTGTCAATGACTTTTCTCGCTATACTTGGACCTTCTTTCTTGTTTCAAAAAGTGACACTATTGATGTTTTCTTGACTTTTTGTAAATGAGTTGAAAACAAATCTTCTTATTAGATCATCTCTATCTGTGGTAACCATGGGGAGAATTTGAAAATGACTTGTTTGAATGGTTTTGTGAGGAATTTAGGTATGCACATAACTTTTCTTCACCTCGAACACCTCAACAAAATGGGGTTGTAGAGAGAAAGAATAGGTTGCTATAGAAAATGGCTAGGACCATGCTTCTAGAGTATGATACTCCAAAGAAGTTTTAGGCTGAAGCTGTAAGCACCTCATGTTTGTGCAAAAATGATTTTCACTCATCCATCTTTAAAGAAAACCCCCTATGAGTTATGGTGTGGTAGAAAGCCTTCTATAGATTACTTTCATGTTTTCGGTTGTTCTTGTTTTGTTTTGAACACCAAAGATTCCGTTGACAAGTTTGATGTAAAATCTTACAAGGCTTTCTTTCTTGGCTATAAAACACTAGTAGAGCTTAAAGAGTATTTAACATTGAATTGTCTAAAGTTAAAGAATCTCTTAATGTTAATTTTTTTGAAACTAACCCCTCCAAGAATACTATGAGTGATGATGTTGTAGATGAGGTGATCCCTCACTTGAAAGAGTTCAACATCATTGATAAAGGAAAAGAGGTGATAGTTGATGAAGAAGAGAAAGAAGAAGAAAAGAAGGATCCAACTTCCCGCTTTACAAAACATCATCCTAAAGAGCTCGATAATCCTTTTGAAAGGGTGAAGACGTGGGCTGCATTCAATTAAGAACAAGCCAACAATGCCTTCATCTCATAATTGAGCCAACATCAAATAAGCTCTCAAGGTTGATAGATGGATCCTAGCAATGCAAGAGGAGTTAGAGCAGTTTGAAAAGAAGAAAGTGTGGACCTTAGTGCCAAGACCAAATGATAGGAAGATCATTGGCACCAAGTTGGTCTACCACAAAAAGTTAGATGAAAGTGGCAAAGTGGTAAGAAACACAACAAGGTTAGTTTCTCAAGGCTACAATCAACATGAAGGCATTTATTTTAACGAAACTTATGCTCCTGTTGCTAGACTCAAATCTATTAGAATGTTGCCTGCCTTTACTAGCTCTAAGAGTTTCTTGCTTTATCAAATGGATGTTCATTTTTGAATGGTACAATTGAGGAGGAAGTCTATGTGGCTCAACCTCCCGACTTTGAACATGATAAGCTTCCTAACCATGTTTATTTGTTACAAAAATCTCTCTATGGACTCAAACAATCCCCTAGAGCTTGGTATGAGAAACTAAAGACTTTTTTCTAGACAATGACTATATCATGGGCAAAGTCAATTCTACTCTATTTCTTAAACACACTTCTATCAACTTTTTGATCATTCACATTTATGTTGATGATATCATATTTGGCAGAACTGATGTTGATCTTGGTAAGGAGTTTAGTTCTCTTATGCAGAGTGAGTTAGAGATGAGCATGATAGGGGAACTTACTTTATTCTCTGACTTCCAAATCAAGAAAATCAAGGAAGGTAACTTCATCAACCAAGGCAAGTACACAAGTGAAATCTTGAAGTGCTTTGGCATGAAGAACACCAAGCCGATGGACACCCCCATGTCAAACACTACCAAGCTTGACAAAGATGAAGAAGGTGAGAAGGTAGATGAGAATCTCTATAGAGGTATGATTTGAAGTTTATTATATTTAACTACCTCTAGACTAGATATAATGTTTAGTGTTGGCTTGTGTGCTAGATTTCAATCAAGCCCCAGGAAATCTCATCTTATAGTTGTTGAGAGGATTTTAAGGTATCTAGCTAAAACTCAAAATTTTGGTCTATGGTATCCCAAGTCAAGAGACTTTACTCTTACTGCTTATAGTGATGCCAGTATTGCAAGGTGCTTGATTGATAGAAAGTGCACAAGTGGCACTTTCTTCCTCCTAGGACCATGCTTAGTTTCTTAGTTATCTAAGAAACAAGGCACTATATCACTTTCAACTACCGAGGCTGAATACATTACAGCTGGGAGTTGTTGTGCCCAAGTCCTATGGATGAAGCAAATGCTCCAAGACTTTAACATTCATTATGATGCTTCTCCTATCTATTGTGATAATACTAGTGCAATCAATATTTCTTATAATCTTATATTGCATAGTAGAGAGAAACATATATAGGTCTGCCACCATTTCCTTTGTGACCACATTACAAAAAGGATATTTATATCATGCATATGGACACAGAAAATCAAATTGTGGACATTTTTATAAAACTTCTAGCTGCAAAGCAATGTACCTTTATTAGGTCAACACTGCTTATTACTACTCTTGATGATATTGGTATGCCTTTTAGCTAGATGTTCTCATACCTATATGTTCTTACTCATTTCTTGCCCACCTTATACTGGCTAAGTGCTAAATTTGGCAAGTTTAATGCCTATGTTTTTTGGTTATTTTTCCCAAATGCATGTTTTACAGTAAAATAGTTGACAATGATGAGTTAATGTGCCCCTATATGTTTGAAATACATGAAAAGTTAGAAAAGAAAATTTATATAGCACTGTAGAGACCTAGAATTAAATTTCTTATCTTTTGGAAAAACTGACCAATCACTTGAATTTGACCTGATAGAAACTCGACCGATCCTAGGCTAAGGACTGTACTAAACTACAGTATTGATCGAGTTTCCAAATATCAGAATTCGACCAATAACACTACTGGGTGGATTTGATAAAGGGTATAGGTTGACGTTTCTCCCCGTCAACTAGAGAAAGTCGATCGATAGCCACTCTCCAACATTCTTCCTCCAACCCTAGGTCTAGACCAACCTCTCCTACACCCATCCTAGCCCCTTATCATCCCTACTTGCCTCTCCCAACCTCGACCTAGGTGGTTAGGTAGCCTTTTGCTTATATTTATTCCTTTGTTGGTGGTCTTCTCTTCTCAATTTGACCTCTACAGCCTCAAAACAAAGAAAATGCACACCGGACCAGCTGGAGTTCCATCCTCCCTACTCCTAGGCACATATCCTTTCATGTCACCTCTTTCATCTCCACACAAGCTGTGAATAAGTACAAGGAACTCCTTCCTAGGAATCCCTTTCCTTTCTGTGCCTTGTTTGAAGCACATTTTGCAACTAGTGATGTGATAAAAGAGGTTGGTGAGGTTTTCAAATCTCACCATCTTAGTTCTTTGTGTGTAGAGAGTTTGTGTTTCACAAATTCCTTGTCTAGAATAAAAGCGGTTCATGATTTTATGCTAATATCATGTGGAACTACAACAACCCCATTCTACCCCTAACACCCAAGTCATCTTGACTTCCATGATTTCCAGCACTAAGATTACAATTTGTAAGGATTATTTGACTACCTTTTTCAATTGTACCGACTTCCCCGGTTCATGGATGTCTTCCTATCCTAGCTACCATGAATTGCTTAACCTCGAGGCTTTCTACAAAAGCTTTGACCCCATTGTACCCTTCCCAATATCCATCAATATTTGAAGAAACTTGATGTCCCATATAGTAGGAAATCTATCCTACCCACCTATTCCTTAGACATCAAGACCCATATGATTGCTTTAGTAGTCAATTGCAATATCCATACAAAGCAAAATCTAAGGGATATTATAGAGAATACTGCAGTGATCATGTACTGTCTGTTGAATGATGTCACAGTCAAGTGGGCTATTTATATCATCCACTATATGACCTACTTTGACTTAGGGAAGAACACCAGTGGTACCCATCTACATTATCCTAGCTTGATTTGTGGTTTCTATGCTTACCATTATGAAAAATCTCTTTTCCATGACCTTGGATAAAAACCAACTCAAAAAGGTGTTTCCATTAGTGAGACCACTATCAAGAAGTCCTTCCACCCTGGTTCCTCTACCACTCTCAATGCTTCCACTAGGCTCCTCCACCTCCTCTAAACCTGACTGTGCCTCTTTTTCAGTGTCTAATGAAGCCCTCATTAGATATATGATACACCAACATGTGTATAACCTTTAAGTCCAAGACCAAATCCACTAGGACTTAGTTCAGATCATGTCACACATGAATATGTCCTGCAACCATCCCTACCCCACCTACCAACCCTACCCATGTGTTGACTATGCTTCTTATGAATATAGTCAGTTCTACCTAGCCCCTCCACATGTGGCTTCTACTGTACCTCTTGCTTCTGATGGTGGACTTGCCCCCATTTGCTCTCAACCTACTTTCCCTCAGCTTCTTGCTTTTCCTCATAGACCCACTTCTACTTTGCTTGCTAGCTTTGATGGGATTTCTATTCCTAACTTTGAGCAAGCTAAGGTCTAAAAGAGTGTAGCATCCCCTTGGTAGAGCAAAATCTCCGTTGCCATGGTCCTCACTCATTTATTATTTCTGAGGATGAGGAAATGGCCGATGAAGAGCCTGATGATGTTGATGCTGGTGATGGTGAGGATGATGGTGTTGATGGTTCTAATGATGGTTCTGAGGATGGTGATGATGGTGTTGAAGCTACAGCTGCCACCGCATATGCGCCTTCAGATGGAGACGAGGACTACTATCCATGGGAAGAAGAAGATGATCCTCTTGACCTAGATAGCCTAGATATTTAGTTCTTAGTCTATAGGGTGCTTATCTAGATCGATTTCTGTAGCCTTTTTATGTATTGAACATTTGTACACTATATTTGAGGATTACTATTTTCATATTTCATTGTTTTATTCACTACTTTGTAGTTTTCATCGTGAGAGGACATATCTTTTGTTGTAATATCATCATATGTACCTTGACTCTATGCTTCATTATATCTCCCGAGTTCTTAGTATGTGTTGCCATATTTTGATTATGACTCTAGTAAATTTATTCTCTCTGGTGTGTTGGTTGGTCCTTACTTTGGTGGTTGCTCGTGTAGTTTGTGCCTATGGATAAGATCTATGTTTTTTGGTTCTTCTACCCCCTGCCTTTTTGAAATGGCAAAGGGGAGAGAAAATGAGAGCTCATATACTACATGTACCAAAAGGGAAACTTTGAGCTCAAGTACATATTGAATTGTGATCATTTTCTAGTTGATTATCTGCTATATCTTGTGACTATGTAAAAGGACTTTATATATAAATGTGTGTGTGTGCTATGGTTGTGCTTTTTGGAAAAATAACTGTCCAAGTGAAAGAAAAGAGCAATTGAGGTAAGCATGAATTGAGGGGGAACAATTGCAATTGTTCAATCACTTATCCCCTTACAATTCACAAGGTAAAAGATTTAAATTTTAAATCCTTTTCAATATGTTGAGGAATGGTTTGTCATCTTCAAAAATGGGGAGAAGGATGACCTAAGTGTTATACATTTTCCATATTTTAATGATGACTAAACCATTCCATTCATATGTATCCCATATGTCTATTTGAGATTGATTTCAGGCATTAGATACAAGAAAAGGATCAATTCAAAAGCAATGCAAATGCACTTTCTTGGAAAACATCCTAAAACCCTTAAGACAATTTTATAACCATTTGTATTAATGCTATGACTTGAAACTAAGATGAGAAAAAATCAGGAGCACTTAATTCAAACATTTAATCACTATAATGACATTTTCCAAAATTGATCACAAGATTTATGATAAGCCGAGTTTCCTTCCTAGAAACTCGACCAATGCCTTGGATTAATCTTGGAAAATGCCCAGGTTTGGCCAAGTTTACCCCAGGTAAAACTAGATCAAATCCATACACTAGAAAAATAGATTTAAGTGATCGATCAAGTTTCATCTAGGATAAACTCAAGCGATGCTTCAAATTTGCTGTGTCGCATAGTGCAATCGGTTGAGTTACCTTTTTTGAAACTAGATCAACTGCACTGTACAGACTGTGCAAAAAAAGTGATTCTAAACATTGGAGTGTTGCAAAACTTAAAATTATATCTGTTGCAACACCCCAAATAGATAGAAAACATTCCTTAGTGCTCCTAGTCTCTAGTGGACATCTCCAACTATAAATAGGACCTCTTTGAGTTCATTCCAAGGTTGCTCCTTAATGATATTCAAGCTCCTAGCCATAGTTGAGTGCATTCAGTCCACTTGAGCCCCTTTCTCTCTCTTGTTTTCAAATAAAAAATCCATATGAGTGATATATGATATGTGTGATAGATTTTCATTGGAATATAAGTATACGTTGGTTGCAAAATCCTTGAGTCTTATATGTCTTATAATGGAATATAAGTATACGTTGGTTGCAAAATCCTTGAGCTTGACCTCTCTAGGTAGTGGACTAACTTTCTCCTAGTTTGGATATTGGAACCACTCTACATAGCTTGTTCTTGTGTTTGTTCAATATCTCTCATCCTTGCTATGTATACTTAGTTGCACTACAAATTCGATATCTACAATCCCATATCTTGCAGTAACTTGAAGGTCTAACCAATCATGTTTAAGTGCTTTTTATCTCTATTCACCCCCTCTAGTGCCCATTGATCCAACAATAAATAAAAACAATAAAGATGTTCCAAAAATAAATATCTCAATATTAACATATTCCAAATTCAATGATGTGTCCATTGGCACATTATAGCTCATATTTGATCTTTACTAGGTCTAGGTGCCTATTGTTTTGCCCTTTGTGATAGAGTGACACTTTTTCCTGTAGGAGTAACTAGTATAGGTGGGCCTCTATGTATGTTATCCACTATTTAGGGTTGGTGGACATGACCAGTTGAATCAAGGATCCATATCTCTATACAATTTACTACTTTTATTCTAATGTAAAATCCAAATTATTCAACATTCAACAATATTAAAGACTTAAAATAGTTTGATGACATTTAAGAGTTATGTAGGGTTGGGGGATATGCCCACTAAATCAAGGATCATTGAATCTAGCAAACTTTACATTCTTGTGCCAATGTAAAATCTGAATTATTAAACATTTAACAATATTCAAGATTTAAAGTAGTTGTGGTGACCTTTAAGAGTAAAGATAAAACTAATAAACAATTTGGGTTCACTAATTGACAATATTCTATGAATGCAATTTAAGAGGGATAGAAATAACTCAACAATAGAATCAGGAATCTAGTACCTTTATCCAAGTAAGAGTCTGATGTAATTCACAATTAAGGTTCACTACACTAAAAGGTTTTAATATCTAGGAAGAGAAGGTATTCTATGTCATTGCATTGAGTATTGTCTTGTAAATCACCTAACAAGTATTATTTGGTGAAAGTTCATGTTAGTTGTATTAATTGTACCCTAAGTTACAAATAACTCCATTGTTAAATTTTGATTCATGTTAAGTCTTGGAATTTTATGGATCATCATATAATACACTAATACATGTCACACAAGTGTGTGTACACACATACACACACACATATATATATATATATATATATATATATATATATATATATATATATATGTATGTATATATATACATCCTCTTTTGCTCATATAAAATTTTTTAGGATGCTCACACACACACACACATATATATATATATATATATGTATGTATATCCATATTTCCTTCCTAAATATAATCATATTCACAAACTATATAAATACATCCTAGTATTTATATTTCTATTAGTGAAATTTATTAAGAGTACAATATATCATGTCTAATTACCAAATAAGCATGCAGGACATACTAAAACATGCATATTCCTAAATGGTCAGTGCATGTAAACTGTATAAGTTATTGTGTGATTGTTAATGATATTTGTTTAGCAAATCCATATTGTGGATCATTACTATTTACAAATGCTAATACAATATTGTTGAAATCCCATTGGTACAATTTTATATGCAATAGATCAACCAATTTTATATACTAATTATAATTTTTATATCTCAATTTTCATATTATCATCTAATATAATATCTAGCCTATCAATGTGTATAACATCATAAACTTATTATTCAGTCTAGACATTACAAAATATCAACTACTAATTTATAGTGTATCAAAGTTAGACAGTTTGTGATAGATTAGTTAACTGACATAACTTGGTTTTGAGATCACTATTCAAAGTCTATCTTTCTGTTACCAATTAACTAGTCTTTACTTAAAATAGGCTAATTATGATATCAAAGATTACAAACAAGAATTGACTTTCGAGATGTAGTTGTTGATTTGGGCTTAACTGACTCACCATATGATTTGTTTTTTATGGCAAGATCAAGTCCACACTATGTCTTTAGCCATCATGTCATCAATTTACTTTATGATTGACCAAAGTAATATCTTGTATGGTCTTGTCTCGAAGTATGATATGATATTCACAACTAGTCTAGTCATTGCAGGAAGGCTAAGATTTAACATGTGGTAAGAATTGGTTGTAGTGACAAGGTCAAGGTATGTCTACAGATCCCTACTACCATCACTGAAATGTTATAGTTTGATGCATTGTTTTGGAGATTGGGGAGGTTATATAGGAAAGGTGTATCATTGGTAACCAACAAAAAAGGAGGCAACAATAGAAGATGCTATGAATGATTTAAATATAATAAAAGGTCAATAGTCATCTATATGAGAAACAATAATACCCTTCAATTTAAATTCAGTATAAAACATATTTATAGAAGATGATACACACTTCACTAGGTGGGTAAATAGACACAATAAATTATGAAGTGGTGAACGTATGAAATTAAATACATGAAGTTACATAAGAGGGTAGAGGAATGGGATGTTTGGGATAATATGATAATATTCATGTGTAAATTATTTTTGAATATAGCATCAAATTTTCTAGCTAGAATAGTGAAGTCTATATGGGATACTAATTTTGTAAACTAATGCTCCATTTAAAATAACACTTAGATACATTATATATATTGTGTAATTACTTATATTTACATGTGTTTCAAAATATGTAACTATTAATATTTTTAGGTTACTTGCTCAAAGGAAATTATCACTCATTAATGATAAACATTAATGGTTGAGGGAGTTGTAGCTCAATGGTAGAGGCCCACACTTCCTCTGAGTAAGGATCTGATAAATGCATATATATCCATTTTATTTGCACAGTTTAGGTCAATTCAAGGAAGTGTTTTATTAATTATTCCCTAGCTTTAGAATTAATTGTCTTAGTTTATATTTTCTCTCTTTGATTAGCATTTCCAATAGATTTGCTTATATTTTGTAGGAAAATGACTGAATCACTCAAAGATCAAGCTCTCAAAAAAAAAACTCTAAGAAGATGTTTACACAACATCCCACAGTCATGATATATATATATACACACATATATATATATACCCTATATCAAAATGGTCATATCATTTCCATCTCAAGACAAAATTTAATGATAAAGTATGCTTTCGAAAGAGAATTTAATTTTCTATATGAAAAATATATTTTTGAGTGTCTTTATTAGTCGATTAATTGGATTTCTATCTGAGCAACTCACCTTTAAATTTTTTGATAGTGCTTAATATATCCCATACTAAAATGACCGTAGCTTCTGCATTCCAAGGTGAAATTTATATTCAAATATGATTTAAGAGGGAATATTATCACTACAAAAAATATGTATTTTTGGATGGTCTTTTTGTTGGATCCTAGAATGGGTGATTTTCTCTAGGAGGGGGGGTGAATAGATCTGAGTGCACTTAAACAAAATTCATTAGACCTTCAAGTTATATCACAAGATAAGGTTGCTAAATAGTAAAATTGAGTGCAACTAAAACATACATAGCAAGGAGGAGAGAGATTGAACAAGAACCAAGTGACAAGCTATGTAGAGTGGTTTCATACTCCAAACTAGGAGTATGTCAGTATACTACCTAGAGAGGTCAACCTCTAGGATTTCTAAGTGTGTCTTCCTATATATATTCACTTATAAGAGTTACAACACATGGCCCACCAAAGGACTTACCTATCAATACAAAGAGTCTTCAACCTTACCAAGGACTTACCCACTTTGCAAAGAGTCTTTGTCCTTATCCAAGGACTTACCCACTCTTGAAAAAGTCTTCAACCTTCTAGGAATTACCCACTCTTCTTGGATTTTCAGCCTTTGACTTCACCTTCACTCAGAGAAGCTTCCACCAATGACTTACCCACTTGTGCAAGGAGTCTTCTGCCTTCACCAAAGGCTTACCCACTCTTTCTACAAGTCTTCAGCCTTGATCTTCATCAAGGGACTCCTTACCTTGTTCTTCTTCACCTCTCTTAGTCAAGAGAGAGAAACTTCATCTTGATGGTTGAAATGAGAGATAGGGAGGTGGTGGAAGTGAACCCCTCACAAGATATACATGTACGACTAGCTCTCTTACAAATCTCCCACTCTAATGTATGATGCAAGTGATTAAGCTTGGAGAGAGAAAGGAGGATGTAGGAAGCACCCAACTATAGAATAGGAACCTCATATAGAGTTTTGCATTGAATGCTTAACCTTGGAATAAAGCCCAAGGGGTTCTATTTATAGTTGGGGATGTCTCTTAATCTTCACAAACACTAGAATGTAAACTAGCCATTTTGTGACTTGCAACAGATATATTTTTGATTGTTGCAACTCCATAACAGATAGAAACACTTTTCTATATTTTTTCATACAGTGCTATCAGTTGAGTTTCTATAAAGGTAACTCGACCGAATGCACTATGCGATAAAGCTAATTTGACCAATCGGTCGAGTTTGTCCCAGTAGGAACTCGGCCGATAGATTAATTCCATTTTTTTTCCGATGCAGTGGTCGGTCAAGTTCTGATTATATGAAACTCAACCAAACTATGACATTCTCAAAATCTATCAAGGATCGATTGAGATTGTAACTTGATCGATAAATTACATGTAATTAATTTTGGAAAATGTCACTAAGGTGCTTAAATACTCGATTTAAGTGCTCCTGATTTTTTTCCTAAGCTTAATAACAAGTCATAAATTATTACAAATGATTTACAACATGATTCTAATGGATTTAAATCATATTCCAAAAATGTGCACTTGTATTGACTTTGACTTGTGTTTTCTCCAAGCTGAGATGTGCAAGTTAGGGCATTTGGAGTGTGTCTGTACCTAATATGAAATCACTCAAGTAGAAGAATTAGACACAATTAATTGGAATGATTTAGTCATCATCAAAGCCAGGGTTTGGTCAATTTAGACCTAGAGTTAACATTGACCTAGAGTCAACACTTTTCACTTAGTCGACTAGCTTTCCATCCGATTGACTCATTTGAAGCAAAAATATACAACAAAGAGAATCAAACGGTCAAAATGTTAAAGGAAGACAATTCAATAAATTTTTCCATTTGGGGAAAATAATTAATGTTGCTAAAGTTTACTCATTTGAACAGACACAAAAGAATGTTTTCCAATTCCATATGCTTTTCTGTGGAGGAAAATAATGCAAGTAAAGACCCATTCAAACTTAGATATTAGAAAACTCATTACTTCAGATGAAAAGGCTAGATCAAAACAAACATTTAAAGACCAATTCATCAAATGGCATCCCCAGTCAACCGACACTCATTCAAGACCCACTCAAACTAAAAAATGAGAAGGTCATCAATACAGTCAAAGGTTGATCGACTTGTCTTCAGGCTAAAGCAACAAATTAATGCCAGACGATCGACTGGTGTCTAAAATCAGGCCACCAACCACCACCAACAGTCTTATTTCTAGGGTTTATTCCCCTCATTTCCACCTATAAAAGGAGTGGGGAATAAAAATATAAACTGATAAATTAGTAGTTGTTGTTCTTATTTCTTTAGTACCTTTGGTAGTTCCTATACATGTCATGTTTCTTAGATTATTTCCAAGTGGTATCCAAGCTCTTATTAAGGATCCAATTTTTCATACTTTGGGTTTGTTCTTATATTCATTATGTCTGAGTAGTTATCCTATTGGGGCACGGGAGCAGTCCCATAGCCTATTCTTTATCTTAATTGTATCTTGAATCCAATGTTTTAGTGATTAAATGTTTTCTAATTGTTTCTACACTTGATATTTGGCCAATTAAATTATTTGTGGGGTGATGAGAACCCACAATAATGAGCCCATAATCCCCCGTTGAGACCCCAAATAATGGTTATGATTTTGTTATCCACTCGATCTTGCACTTTTTTCTATTTAGTTAGATTATGTTCTTATAGGATAATGGGACCCCGTCTCCTCACAAGAATGAATCCATAATCCTGTGATAAGACCCATGATTGAGGTTACGATCTTTCTATCTAGTTTATCTTGTTTGTTATATATTATGGTGTGAGACCCTGGACCCATGAGCTCGGACATTAGAATGGAAATCATATGTTACTTGACGAGACCCTAGACATAAACTTATTGGATGATTGAACCAGATATCACAGAACACCAAAGCCCTGGGTCTGTGGATAGTTTCATCCATGGGATATGACTCCTAAGGATCATATCTACATGGTCCTGAAGCAATCATTAAAATTGAGAAGTTGAATTGGTTAATGTAAGGATGTGGTTTATGGTGATGATCCCCTGGACCCCCAATGTCTTATTCATTTGATCAACTATTTTAATTTCTCCATATTCATTTCCATTTTAATTTTAATCAACCACTCTCAAACTAGAATTTATTTTTTGTTTATCAAAACTAATTTGGATCAATGCTTAATAATGTCATCTTTTAGGACCCATACCTTTTCGTACTAAATTTCTCGTTGCTTGCATCGAGTTAATACCATTAAAGGTTGAACTCTATGATTCCTCCTACTATTTTGTGTGTAAACGACACACATCAAATTTCACACCATTTCTAGGGAGGTGGCGTTGATTTTTAAATGATTTTGCTTTTTCATTTTTTCTTTCTAGTCTATTTTTGATTTTTTTAATATTTTTAGTTTGTTTTATAATTTCTTAGCTTTATTTATGTAATTTTTAGTTTTTTTCTTATTTTTTAGATTTGCTCTTCTTCTTATAATTTTGTTAACTTATCTTTTAGTTTTTTAAAAAATAATGGAGTAGCTTGCACCACAGATTGTGCAATGTTTGAGATGTGGCTCCCCCAATCATGTCTAACTGAAGTGCCCCAAGATGTCTCCATTCAAATTAAACATGCATATGTTCTACCTTGTGCATAATATTACACCCCAATGAGAAATATGAAGCGTCACACCTTGCAAGCAAAGAAGAAGCAAACCGTCAGACAGAACAAACCCTTACCAATCAAAGAGAGGCCATGAGGGCCAAGGTAAGAGAAAAAGAGGCTGTTGTACAAGAATTGGAATGCATTGCAATAGAGTTTCAATGTAACTTTGATCAGACGATGGACATGTGTCATAAGAAACCAAGACTACCATAGAGGAGGAAATTCATCAGCGGGGTGGCAACTATATGGGGCCGCGACTATCCATATAAGCCAAAAAGTGAATGCATGGACGCCTATGTACAAAAGTTCATGAATCAAGAGTCGTTTGATAAAAAGGTTGAAGACTGGTGGGCTCGGAGAACCTCCCAATAGCCTAAAGCTCCTCCACCCTTCTCCATTCCTGGCTCAAATCCTAATGTTTACACTAATAACCAACCTTGGTTGAGCCTATTGTGGCTGATGTACCATCACGCTCCCATGATGAATCAGTGGGCCCTCTTGAAGAAAGGATTTCTCATCAAGATCCCTATATTCCACCTCAACTGCCCTTTCTTCCATATCTGGTTGAACCCGATGAGGTGATTCCACCTTTGTAAGAACTTTACATTCCTAGGTTATATTGTGAGGTGATCCATTTTATTCCCGTTGAGTTGGGTACATGTTCTGTTACGACCCCATTTGAGCTTAATTGGTAAACTAGGGTTTACCTAGACAATTGCAAAGATTAATTGGAATAATCATTCTTGAAATCTAATTAATGACGATAACACAATTAAGATGTTTTAATTATGATAAGAAGTCTAAATGTTCTTTTGTCTTGTAATTAGGGTTTGAGAAACATAAACCCTAATCGGCCCAAAATAGGGTTTTAATGATGCATGAATACAGAATTTGATAAGTAGAATGTCTCACTAAATGATTTTTAGTATTTTATGTGTAACTCTGATTTACTTCAAATTGGATATGATTTAGATATATAAAATGTGAACAACATTGAAAAATATCAGAATTTTTGAAGAAGGTTCTGACCTGTTTATCGGTCGAGGTTCAAACTCGGCCGATCACAATTTCAGAATTTTACAGCAGTGTGGTAATTGAATTTTATCTTTTTATTGGTATATCCAATTGATCTCAAATTTTAACTGTGCTTGAAAAACACAGTTTTAGACACTCTGTTAAATTGGAATAATTTTTGGATGACTTTTGAATCCCTACAGTAAGGGTGTCGGTCGAGTTTGTGCAGGACAAACTCGGCCGAATATATTCTGCAGACTGCAATATAGCAGTGCACTGTTCTATTTTTAATTATTTATTGATAACTCCAAATGATATCAAATTTTAACTGAAGCTTTATAGAACAATTATACACAACGTGCTAAATTCACATAATTGTTGGAGAATGTTTGATCTCTGAAATAAACGAATTACAGTAACTTTTGTATAACTGAATATTCAGCCTATATAATTAAAGTTAAGTGTTGGGTCAATATGCAATTGACCCAAGCAGCTCAATTGACTTATATGAACGACCACACACACAAGAAGATCTCATTCTTCGTCATTCATTCCAGAGAAACGAAAATTTAGAGAGAGAGGGAGAGTTAGGGCTTGAGTGAAGAAAGTGGGGGAATTGCTGAATTAGGGTTCTGCGGTCCCAAGAGTGGTGAAATCAAGTAAGTTCGGATCCTTTGCATAGACTTTTATGGTGGATCTTCTCTCTTATGTCTAGATTCCGTCCATGCTCTGATTTGATCCAAGATGATGTCGAAATTCCCTCTTTCCTCACCCTTTCTTCATAATTCCTCTTTTTCAAGGTTTCCGAGCTGAATGGAAGAAGAATTGGGAGAATTGCTAGGGATTTGATAGGAATTCGAGATTCCCTGAGTTGAGCTGCAGTTGTGAGGTGTTTTCACACCTTAGAGTGAGTGGGTTCTTCCTTCAAACATTCTAATGAACGAATTTGATTATAACATCCAAATCCCTAAATGCTTAGCATGTGAATTCTAAATCCTGAAATGTCCATTTGATTTAAGTTATTGTAAATTGATATTATATGGATTCCTTCTCTGTTTGAATGACTCCTAAATGGTAGATTCATATCAGATACGTATACAACACTTCCTAGTAAGGATGCTTTTAGATTGATATCAAATGATGTAATTAGGGTTTGACCTAATTGAGATATCGCTAGAGTTTCAACCTTATTGAAAAGGACTAGTAATCCTATAAGTGGTTAGGATGTACCTCTTGGGTTATCTTAATTGAATCTTATTCTGGATACATGATATCACAGTGATGATATGGAAAACCTAAATTTAGTTAAATTTCCATGGTTTCATGTCTATATTGATTGCATACGATTTGTTGGAAACAATCTTTATTTAGTGAATGCTTATATCCTATGAAATCCTTATGAGAGCCATGTGACAAGTGAATGAGGTAAATGAAAAGGTGAATGAGGCAAATGCAACCCTAAGAGTAGGGTGTTGGCATGTGATGAATGAATAAGGCAAATGAAACCCTAAGGATAGGGTGTTCAATGAATCATGCTATGTTAATATGAAAGGTCTCGATATGAGATGTGGTGATACTTAATTGTTAAATTGTATGTTTCTAGTGCATTTAACTTTATATGCTTGTTCTCCTTGAAATGATATTTACCTACTGCAGGGCTTCTTATATTTCAATACATATCTCATAAATTTCAGGTGATGAGATATGACATGCCCTAGAAAGGGATGTTACTGAGACATGGTATATGTTGAATACATGAGCTAAGATATTTACATGTTAATCAAGTATAGACCTAAGTGCCCTAACACCGTAGAACCCCTTAGACGGGTCTGCAACTTTGGGGTGAAACTCGTGTTGCAACATCATCCGTGCTTGTGTCGCGGACAAATGAGGAAAGAGAGAGGCAATGTATAACAACAATCGTACTTGTGTCACGATGGCACTGTGATAACAAAAGAAAACACGGTTATCTAACACCATTCGTGCTTGTGTCGCGAAGGTAACCCTGTGACTCTCCGCCGGTGTACTCAGGTTTAAGGAGGAGTCGAGAGCACACGTGGTTGTGCAGCACACGTGGATGTGCGATGAGGCCGTAGAGCCTGTGTCCTGTGCAGACCAGGACGAGTAGTCAGACTTAGCACTTCCCGGGTGTGTCGCTAAGTCTTGTACGGTGGGATCGTAGCATGAATTTGTTACGGATCTTCATATGCAGAGTACACTGCATATGTTTAGGGCATAATCTAAAATATGATCATATAGGTTCACAGAGTTCTTTATAAATGAAAGAGTTAAGGAAGACTAGAAGCGTAGTCTTCTTGTAGTTATTCTTTGGATGCAATATTTACATTCTTTGTTATTTCAATTATATTGTTTTAGAACTGCTCAGTGTAGTATTAACTGTTGTTAAATTTCATATCGTTTATTCAAATTATATCTGTAATCACATTAGTGCATTAGTCTGTTTCCATGAAGTACTCATTCACTGAGCGAGTAGGCTCACCCCTCTACTCAAACATTTTAGGGTTAATCGCGTGGACTTGAAGATGATCAGAGCGTCAGAGTAGATCTGCCACAGGAGTCAAGTATGAGATTAGTTGAGTCAGTCGGTCCTTGTCACTCTAGGTCCTCAGTAAGAGATAAGAGAGAGAGTTGTAAATACGTTGTGTAATGTTGTTCCTCTTTGATATGTATGCTAATTAGCAAGTTTCATGTGCATAATGTGTGAAAGATATCGTGAATGCTTATACATGTATCCTTACTATTGAAGTCTGATTAGTAAAAGAAATGTTCAGATTCCTTTGTTAAGATGACATGTGGTTCAATGTGGGGAAACAAGAGTTTTAAAGAAAAGAAAAAAAGTTAAGGGTGTTCTTGTGTTGCATACAAATCCCATCTTACGCCCTAATCTCATGATTTGAGGAAATTGTGAGATTGGGGTGTAACAGCTTGGTATCAAAGCTTAGGGTGAGTTGTCAAGGACCATTAAGGTAGTAAGTTAGAGTCCTATATGTGGCAGATAGGAGATGTTTGATGTTAGCTTTGGGGATTTGAGTATTTGGATATCCTGGCCCGATATCTGAGTACTTGGATCAACCAGTACAAGCTACTCTGTCTATTCTCTCACGTATACCCTGGCCAGGTATACAGTGGAAGAATGGGCTAGAGATGAACCCTAGAAATGTTAGGGTTAGAAAACGAGAAAAGAAACAAGAATTAAGAGTATAAATGTAAAAGGAGATAGAACTTACATTTCATAATGTTGTTTTTGTTGGAAATGTACAGAAATGCTCTTATATGTTTGAATTGAAATATTCAATACTTTGAAATATGGGTCTTTAATATTTGTTGCACACTATGCAGTTGTTGCATTTATTGATTTCATTCTTTGTAACATGTAGATTAGAAATCATCTTGAAATGAGCTTTTGTTTCTATGGTTTTGCCCGCTGATTTGAGTGAAATTGACATCAGCAGGTCTGTTTAGGTTTTCAGTCTGTGCGCGGTTTGGCCGAGTTCGTGTTTTGGTCCGCCGAGTTCCTTGTCTAGGATTTCAAACAGCATTTTGGTCGGCCAAGTTTGATCTTGAATCGACCGAGTTTCTTTGTAGGTAAACAAGTAGTGTTTCGATCGGCCGAGTTCTCCAGAGGATCGGCCGAGTTTCCTGCTGATCGGCCGAAGTTGGTCGGCCGAGTTTCAAAATTTGGAAGGTGATCGGCCGAGTTCCAGAGTGATCGGCCGAGTTTCTGAGCTGTGAGTGGCAGTTCAGGAAGAATGTAATCCTTGGTAGTTCTTGGCTTCAGGACTGCAGGTTTGGCCTGGTCCGGTTGGCAGGATGCGTTACTAGGATCTAATGAATCCTATCAATAGCATAATAAGAATAGAATTGGAATAATTAGACCCACATCAGAGTAAGAATGTACATACAATAAGGTGTTGAAACATATGGGCAAGATCAGAATAACTGAGAATTAGTGAAACTGATATCTGAAGTTCAACTTTGGGGTCTCAAATGAGAAACCTTTAATTGGGAATAAAGGAACATGATATGAGATTCATAATCAGTTTATTGATTAATTTTGCATGAACTATACATATAAAATATAGAAAAGATATGTGAAATGTATGTATGGTTCAAGATAGCAAGAATCAATCATGAAGAATGAATCATATTATAGAGTATAATACTTTTATGAACTCTAAAGCAAAGGCTAAGTAGAAGAATAGAGTGAGCTTTCAATAGGTCCATAAAAGTAAAGAGGATCGTATGAACATGTAATTCATAAGACTAGGACAACAAACTAGTTTCTAAGCAAAGAACATAGGTGTAGTTTAATTAATGAATAAGTCATATAAAGGTGGACTGTATTCAGAAGAGAAACACTTGATTGAAAGAGAAACTATGTTTGAACCATGCATGATCCACTTGATGTAAAAATGTATGTAATGTATTCAACATGAGGAAAAACTAATAGAAGGACTATTAATTTAGAACGTTAACTTCACAATAGTATAAAGATTAAGGAGGAAATATGTGCAACATGGTATACATGACCATACATATGAATAAGCAACATGGTCATAAGAGAAAATTTAGAATTAAAGATGACGGGTTAAAGAGTAGTATATGGTAAGAGGACTATGAAACATAAGAAAGGGGTTTGAAATATGATGGAGAAGTTATAAAATAAAGAGTTTGTGAGATTTAGGCAAGTGCTAATTAATCAAATATCTCTGTTGATAACTAAGTAAATCTACATACGAGAATGTATTAAGGGAATGTTTGAATACAAGTTTTCCAAGTCTTAAAATCATCTTCTCTTTCATATATTCCTTATTGAGAGCAAGGTGGGAATGAAATGATAAGAGAAAATGAATCATATATGGTGCATAACTACCTTGGTGGGGTCATCTAGTGAATGTAATAGTGACATACAGTATGATGAAGTGCGATAAGAAATAAATTCTTGTGTGATAGCAAGAATGATGAGTAATCTATTATTATCTTAAATACTTCAATGATAATGATGTTTATCGTATATAATCATATGAAAAGGATAGGTAGCGAAAAGTAAAGAAGTAATGAATGAGCAAAGAGATATGGGAAAACACTAGCTTTGTGTAGTATGTGAATTTGTTTTTACATGTATGATTTGTTGAAGGCATATTAAGGTATGAAAGTTGGTTCTATATATGATTTCAGTGTATTTGTGCAAGCTATATGTTAAATTAAAGGCGTATGATAGTTGTAGTAATTCATACCAGATATGCATCCTAGTATTGTGTATTTGTAATATGGTGATACAGTTTGGATGATGACGGAAGACATGGAGTGATATCTTGAATAAGGTAGTTATACCTATTCACTCATATTAATAAAAAGGGATGATAATCAGATTGTCTGGACAAGTAACCCTAATGAGGTGTAGCTTGTTATACCTAGCTCTAATATAACTGAGTGATGGTAATTGAGTATGATTAATGCTTGAATGACTGATACAATTGTGGATTACATTATTACTATTGTTGAAACCCTAAAATGATATAATGCGATGGTTACACTTTGAATTGTGTGTGGGCCCATAACCCACAGATCCCAGGATCGAAACAGGGTAGTATGGAATGAGGTGGTAATGCTTCACCTCGTGCATCCATGACCCAATGGGGATGCCAAGAGTAGTATTGTGCAATTGATTGTTGAATTTAGTCTTTTAATTCAAGACTGTTTTGCTATCTGAGTAACATGTTATTAAAGTTTAAAACAGCATGGTGAACTTGCTTTTGTCACTTAAAGGTGATACCGAACAATAGAACTCTCTGAGCAGCATAAGTTGAGATAGTTGTATCAGAGTATCAGAATTGCGCAGCGAAAGCGTGGTGGTTTATCTTTGCAATCTATGTTTGACTGTGGCATAAAGAATTTGCTTGATATCATTGAGAACTATTTGAGATATGTTGTGAGTTAGTAAAGAATTAAAAGATCTAATGTTGAAAACTACATTCAGGCATGAAATACAAGAGTATAATGACATGGAAGGCTTTAGAAGCTTAGAATAACCTTGAATGTATCTTTCTTGTAGGATTATGTTTCGAGGACGAAACATTCTAAGGGGGGAGAGTTGTTACGACCCCATTTGAGCTTAATTGGTAAACTAGGGTTTACCTAGACAATTGCAAAGATTAATTAGAATAATCATTCTTGAAATCTAATTAATGACGATAACACAATTAATATGTTTTAATTATGATAAGAAGTCTAAATGTTCTTTTGTCTTGTAATTAGGGTTTGAGAAACATAAACCCTAATCGGCCCAAAATAGGGTTTTAATGATGCATGAATACAGAATTTGATAAGTAGAATGTCTCACTAAATGATTTTTAGTATTTTATGTGTAACTCTGATTTACTTCAAATTTGGATATGATTTATATATATAAAATGTGAACAACATTGAAAAATATCAGAATTTTTGAAGAAGGTTCTGACCTGTTTATCGGTCGAGTTTCAAACTCGTCCGATCACAATTTCAGAATTTTACAGCAGTGTGGTAATTGAATTTTATCTTTTTATTGGTATATCCAATTGATCTCAAATTTTAACTGTGCTTGAAAAACACAGTTTTAGACACTCTGTTAAATTGGCATAAGTTTTGGATGACTTTTGAATCCCTACAGTAAGGGTGTCGGTCGAGTTTGTGCAGGACAAACTCGGCCGAATATATTCTGCAGACTGCAATATAGCAGTGCACTGTTCTATTTTTAATTATTTATTGGTAACTCCAAATGATATAAAATTTTAACTGAAGCTTTATAGAACAATTATACACAAAGTGCTAAATTACCATAATTGTTGGAGAATGTTTGATCTCTGAAATAAACGAATTACAGTAACTTTTGTATAACTGAATATTCAGCCTATATAATTAAAGTTAAGTGTTGGGTCAATATGCAATTGACCCAAGCAGCTCAATTGACTTATATGAACGACCACACACACAAGCAGCTCTCATTCTTCGTCATTCATTCCAGAGAAATGAAAATTTAGAGAGAGAGAGGGAGAGTTAGGGCTTGAGTGAAGAAAGTGGGGGAATTGCTGAATTAGGGTTCTACGGTCCCAAGAGTGGTGAAATCAAGTAAGTTCGGATCCTTTGCATAGACTTTTATGGTGGATCTTCTCTCTTATGTCTAGATTCCGTCCATGCTCTGATTTGATCCAAGATGATGTCGAAATTCCCTCTTTCCTCACCCTTTCTTCATAATCCCTCTTTTTCAAGGTTTCCGAGCTGAATGGAAGAAGAATTGGAAGAATTGCTAGGGATTTGATAGGAATTCGAGATTCCCTGAGTTGAGCTGCAGTTGTGAGGTGTTTTCACACCTTAGAGTGAGTGGGTTCTTCCTTCAAACATTCTAATGCACGAATTTGATTATAACATCCAAATCCCTAAATGCTTAGCATGTGAATTCTAAATCCTGAAATGTCCATTTGATTTAAGTTATTGTAAATTGATATTATATGGATTCCTTCTCTGTTTGAATGACTCCTAAATGGTAGATTCATATCAGATACGTATACAACACTTCCTAGTAAGGATGCTTTTAGATTGATATCAAATGATGTAATTAGGGTTTGACCTAATTGAGATATCGCTAGAGTTTCAACCTTATTGAAAAGGACTAGTAATCCTATAAGTGGTTAGGATGTACCTCGTGGGTTATCTTAATTGAATCTTATTCTGGATACATGATATCGCAGTGATGATATGGAAAACCTAAATTTTGTTAAATTTCCATGGTTTCATGTCTATATTGATTGCATACGATTTGTTGGAAACAATCTTTATTTAGTGAATGCTTATATCCTATGAAATCCTTATGAGAGCCATGTGACAAGTGAATGAGGTAAATGAAAAGGTGAATGAGGCAAATGCAACCCTAAGAGTAGGGTGTTGGCATGTGATGAATGAATAAGGCAAATGAAACCCTAAGGATAGGGTGTTCAATGAATCATGCTATGGTAATATGAAAGGTCTCGATATGAGATGTGGTGATACTTAATTGTTAAATTGTATGTTTCTAGTGCATTTAACTTTATAGCTTGTTCTCCTTGAAATGATATTTACCTACTGCAGGGCTTCTTATATTTCAATACATATCTCGTAAATTGCAGGTGATGAGATATGACATGCCCTAGAAAGGGATGTTACTGAGACATGGTATATGTTGAATACATGAGCTAAGATATTTACATGTTAATCAAGTATAGACCTAAGTGCCCTAACACCGTAGAACCCCTTAGACGGGTCTGCAACTTTGGGGTGAAACTCATGTTGCAACATCATCCGTGCTTGTGTCGCGGACAAACGAGGAAAGAGAGAGGCAGTGTCTAACAACAATCGTGCTTGTGTCACGATGGCACTGCGATAACAAAAGAAAACACGGTTATCTAACACCATTCGTGCTTGTGTCGCGAAGGTAACCCTGTGACTCTCTGCCGGTGTACTCAGGTTTAAGGAGGAGTCGAGAGCACACGTGGTTGTGCAGCACACGTGGATGTGCGATGAGGCCATAGAGCCTGTGTCCTGTGCAGACCAGGACGAGTAGTCAGACTTAGCACTTCCCGGGTGTGTCGCTAAGTCTTGTACGGTGGGATCGTAGCATGAATTTGTTACGGATCTTCATATGCAGAGTACACTGCATATGTTTAGGGAATAATCTAAAATATGATCATATAGGTTCACAGAGTTCTTTATAAATGAAAGAGTTAAGGAAGACTAGAAGCGTAGTCTTCTTGTAGTTATTCTTTGGATGCAATATTTACATTCTTTGTTATTTCAATTATATTGTTTTAGAACTGCTCAGTGTAGTATTAACGGTTGTTAAATTTCATATCGTTTATTCAAATTATATCTGTAATCACATTAGTGCATTAGTCTGTTTCCATGAAGTACTCATTCACTGAGCGAGTAGGCTCACCCCTCTACTCAAACATTTTAGGGTTAATCGCGTGGACTTGAAGATGATCAGAGCGTCAGAGTAGATCTGCCACAGGAGTCAAGTATGAGATTAGTTGAGTCAGTCGGTCCTTGTCACTCTAGGTCCTCAGTAAGAGATAAGAGAGAGAGTTGTAAATACGATGTGTAATGTTGTTCCTCTTTGATATGTATGCTAATTAGCAAGTTTCATGTGCATAATGTGTGAAAGATATCGTGAATGCTTATACATGTATCCTTACTATTGAAGTCTGATTAGTAAAAGAAATGTTCAGATTCCTTTGTTAAGATGACATGTGGTTCAATGTGGGGAAACAAGAGTTTTAAAGAAAAGAAAAAAAGTTAAGGGTGTTCTTGTGTTGCATACAAATCCCATCTTACGCCCTAATCTCATGATTTGAGGAAATTGTGAGATTGGGGGTGTAACATGTTCCATGAAGGAATTAGATCTCCCTTTTGGCATAGTAAGGGACCCCAATATCTCCATCTACCTTCATGTTGATGGAGTGTCGGATGAAGAGGACACACAACCACATATAAAGTTGCACCAGGCTGATAAGATGGTTCTCCCATATCGACACCATGTCTACTACATGTAGATTGAGGTGATGAGGAGAAATCAAAGCCAGACTCTCCATGCAATCTACTATAGTCAATGCTACACATAGTGGATAAATATTACACCACCATCTCCTTCCAAAAAGATGATTTACCATAGGCCTTTGGGGAAGAGTTAACTCTAGGATAAGTGATGAGTATCATCATGTCCCGTATCCACTTATATTGATAACACTTCCACCACTGATGAAGGAAGATTTGTGGATCCTATTGGAGGTACCGTGAGGTGAAAACAACCATCATTTTAATCAACTAGAGAGCCCCTTCAAGCTTCTACGACCACCCAATCCTTGGGTGTACCATGAAGCTCCTCTGTTCAAAACTCAAGCCCTCGTCAACATCCCCTTCAGCTGGACAACCAGGGCACCTGGTGATCTCAAAGAAATTCTTCCCTCCATTCTGAATTTAAGTTTTACTCAAGATGAGCAAAATGTTAAGTTTAGGGTGGAGGTGGGTGGTACATATCTATTCAACCAACTCTATCTTCTTTTTATAGCATTTTTCATTATGTTATGTATTTTAGATTTAATATTTTCTTTCTTACTTTACTTTTTGCCTTTATCTAGTCGGCCATGTAGCATGTTAATAAAGACACCCATTTAACTAGTGAATTTTCTTACAACATTCTAAAAAAAAATTACCCTTACTAAAAATCATATGTCCCCTATGACCTCTATTAGCACTAGTATTAGGAAAGTTGGCAAGTCATAATGGATGGATATGAATCAAGAATAACGTGTCTCTATTTGAAAAATTTGTGAATAACATGTAAATTTTCTTGATTATGAAATGTAGAAAGAGAATTGAATTGATGCCACACTACTCCCAATGTGTTGAATTCTAAAATACAAGTTGCACAAGTCTAGCTTTTTTAGCCACTTATTCCACCACCTCCTTACCTCCCCATTTACAAATATAAAAATCCAAGAAATGTGCCAAAGTCCAAGTTTGGGGTGCCCCCTTCCCTCTCTACCATTCTTCCATACCCTTGGTAAATTCAGTAGGACCGTACCATCAAGAAAAGATACCAAAGCACACCAAAAATGCAATCATTATCATTCCAAACAAAGAGATAAAAACGTCTCAAGTAGAATAGAGGAGAGACCACCTCCTTTTATACTTT
The DNA here is from genome assembly GCA_963693085.1 of Alisma plantago-aquatica. Taxonomy (NCBI): domain Eukaryota; kingdom Viridiplantae; phylum Streptophyta; class Magnoliopsida; order Alismatales; family Alismataceae; genus Alisma; species Alisma plantago-aquatica. The sequence continues at coordinate 1,254,206,404 of OY856410.1, read as the reverse complement.
CACTCTGCTTTTATACCTAGGAGGATCTACATAGCCCCAAACCATCAAAATAATGAACCATGTTCTTTTTTTAGAATTTGTGAGAATTTATAAGAGCACAAAAGGCAAAAAGGACAAGAAATATAATTCTTTGCAGATCTTGAAATGGAAGTAAGCCGTGAGAAATTTCAAGTAGGGAATTAGAAAATTGCGTTATATGATTTTGGGATATTAAGGTTGCTTGGCCATGCATGGTGGTAAAGATTCAAGTAGTGCCAGGTAAGTGAGAAAGACTGAATGAGAGTATTATTGGGTATTGTTTATGATTCAATGTTGCTCAAGGACAAGCAGTGTTCAAGTTTGGGGTATTTGATAAATGCATATTTATCCATTTTATTTGCACATTTTAGGTCAATTCATAGAATGTTTTGTTGATTATTCTCCAATTTTAGAATTAATTATCTTAGTTTAAATTTTGTCTCTCTCATTAGATTTTTTAATTAGTTTTGCTTGTATTTTGTAGGAAAATGGTCCAATCACTCTAAAGATCAAGCTTTCCAAGTTAGACAACTTCCCGCAATCTTGATATATATACTCTGTATCAAAATGGTCACATTTTTTTCATCCTAAGACATAATTTAATAATCAAGTATGTGTTTGAAAGGAAATCTATTTTTCTATATGAAAAATATATTTTGAGTGGCTTTTCCAGTCGGACGATCGACTTTCCAGCCAATCGACTCACTTTTAGATTTTTTAACAATGCCTAATATATCCCATACCAATATGACTATATTTTTGCATCCCAAGGCAGAAAATAATTTTCAAATATGATTTCGAAAAGGAATTTTATGTCCTACATGAAAAAATGTATTTATTGAAATTATTTCCAGTTGGTGGACTAATTTAAAGCTCATCGATTCATATATAGTAGAAATCTGCATCAAAGAGAGTCAAATGGTCAAAATATTAAAGGAAGGCAATTCAATAAATTTCTTGATTTGGGGCAAGTAATTAATATATTCAAAGTTTACTCCTTTGACAAGGTATAAAGGAAAGTTGGCCAATTCCATATGATTTTTTGTGGAGGAAAGAATGTAAGTAAATACCTAGTCAAACTCAGATTTGAAAAAGGTTAATACTTCTGATGAAACGGTCATGTCAAATAAAAAAGACCAATCGATTGATTATCATCCCCAGCTGAGTGACTCACATTCAAGACTCAATCAAACTCCAACATGAGAAGGTCTTCAATGCAATCAAATTTTGACTGACTTGACTTTGGTCTAAAGCAACAAATTAATGCCAGTCGATCGATTGGATTTTCACTCTTTCGAATGGTGTCTTGGATCAGGCCACCAACCGCCACCAACAACCTTCTCTTTAGGGTTTTGCCCCCTCCTTCCCCCCTATAAAAGGAGGGGGGAATCAAAATATAAAAGGATCCAATTTCTCATATTATAGGTTTGTTCTTATTTGTATTATGTCTGAGTAGTTCCCCTACTGGAGCATAGGGAGTCGCCCCATAACCTATTCTTTATCTTAATTGTATTTTGACTCTAATGTTTAGTGAATGAATGTTTTCCAACTATCTTTACACTTGATCTTTGTCTTATTAGATTATGTTCTTGTGGGGTGATGAGACCCTAGATCCCCACAGGAATGATCCCATAATACCCTGATGAGACCCAGAATGATGGTTATGATTTTTTTATCCATTCCATCTTGAACTTGTTTTCTATGTAGTTAGATTATTTTCTTGTAGGGTGATGAAGCCCCAAATCCTCATAAGAATGAATCAATAATCCTGTAATGAGACCTTAGATCACTTTGTGTATCCAATTTATCTTATTTTTTATAGTTTATGGTGATGAGACCTACCCATGAGCTTAGATATGAACATGGAAATCACATGTTCCTTGATGAGACCCCTAACATGAACTTGTTGGATGATTGAACCAGTACCAACAAAATATCTAGATCTTAGGTCTTTGGATAGTTTGATCCAAGGGAGCTAACTCCTACTAGTTTAGATCTACATGGTCATTGAGGAGTTGAATCAATTAATGTCAGGATGTGATTTGTGGTGGTGATCCCTTGGACCCCCAGTGTATTTTATCATTTGTTTAACTAGTTTTGTTTATGCACATTTTATTTCCATTTTAGTTTTAACCGACCACTTTGAAACTGGAATTTACTTTATGTTCATCACAATTGGTTTGAATCAATGCTTAATAACACCATCCTTTGAGACTGGTACCTATTTGTACTAAATTTCTCATCAGTTGCATCGAGTTAATAGCATTAAAAAGGTTAAAATCTAGGACCCCTATTGGTTTGGTGTGTAAACGACATGCATCAAGACCCCAGTTCAGAATCTCTTGGTGGTGCACGTCATCCAGCCTTAGTCCCATTGCATAGATTAGCCTTTGCATGATTTATATGTTCCCCTTGTTGTGTGGGTAGGTAGGTGGAGGGGTGGGGGTACACTGTCTGAGGGGTGGGGGGCTCAATTGCATTCCATCTAGGGGGTGGCCCTTCTCATAAAAATATTAGTAACTCCCTATTTGCCAATAATTTTCAATATTTATATTCTAAATGACTATTGTGATTACTTTGAGATATTAACAATGTATTTGTATCCTATCAGACTAAATTATTAAGATACTAACTCCCCTAAAATGATCCCCAGATGGTCAACTAGATTACTCTCCTAATTAGTTAAATTGTTAATAACTAAAATTGGTAAGTCTATTTTGGTGTGATTGCTATGCCAATAATTCATAAATATGTTCAACATTCAAGTGTGAGTTCCCCGATAGGATTAATTGATTAAGGTGAGGCATTATTTCATTTTTTTGCTCGAAGTCCAATGCAGTTCAAAAAAGGTATATATTTTAGTGGAGATTAATCAATAGAGACATTCAAGAGAAACAAATATGCATACTAGCTCAAAATAAAATATAAACTAAATTTCAATATATTACAACTCTCCACCCCTTAAAGTGGAGTTCATCATCAAAATTAGCATACACAAAGTATAGCTTGGTCAACCATCCCCCTTAAAAGGATGTTCCACAACTAACAATCAAAAGAGGTGTAAAGGGTATGTCGAAATGGTCAATTTTTTTTATTCATCTTTCTTATGCCTCATCACTCATCAAAGTCTAATTCCTATGGGTTTTTGTACACATTCATGTGACTTTACTCCAGAGTTTTTGTCATACTCCCCTGATTGTGATTTAGATTAGAAAAATGTAGATAAAATTCCAAAATCATTTTTTATTTACATATAGAATGTAAAATAATGCAATGGGGAAACTTTCAGATGCAAAACTGGAAGTGGTGGCAGAATAAATGTGAGAGCTAACTCACAATTTATGTCATGCCAACTACTTTGTTGTGTAACTACTTCACTCATCTAGGATGTTAGGTCATCATCCATAAGTACCTCAACTATAGCATAGGAAGGAAGGAAATGGCTCCATGAATCCCAACTTCTACACCACATCCCACTCTTCATCTTCCCTTAGTCCCAATATAGACAACTATTAAGTTTATCAAAGGTTGTAATTACATTATTTTAAAATCAATTTGCAAGTGAATGGTGGTAGAAGGAACCTATGCTAGAATTGTGTTGAGCCAATGATCCCTAAGTGGGAAGATGTCACATTAACAAGTAGGGTGATGAAATGGAACTTCCTTAAGTGAAACAATTGTAAGTGCATGGGCTGTTCCTCCCCTCCCCTTCAAGTACATGACCTGAAATTTCTACTTGGGTTGCTCATTTTTCTAAGGTTCTCTATATGACAGATCATGAACTTATACATATTTTTTTTCCATGATAGATATATGAGAAAGATTAAATATGTACAAGATTTATCAACTAATCATTTTTATAAAAAAATTATTGAGTTGGGTATTCCTACTAGTCTTAACATAGTATTGTTTCTCTTCCTTATATTATGGTGATTATACACACATTTCATCCTTCTTTTGTCATATTGATTTGGGTTGGTGCCTTTGTTCAAGATTTTTGATTTTCTCATATGGTAGAAATTGTCTTGGCCAAGTCAGTTTGTAAAGTGAGGAAACCCCACCACCACCTAAGTGGATTGAGATGAATTATTCTAGAAGTTTCACTTAACATTCTTCCTTAAACAACTTCACTCATTCAACTTACGCGGTGTTAGTTATTCCCCATTGATTAGTGTATTATTATTTTTAAGTGAATTAATTGTGCCCAAGTTTCATCATAATCATAATTGGTTACAACATTCAATTTCAAACTTATCAAATGTGATGCAAGATGATAATTTATAATAAATCAAGTAATTTAGGTTTTATGAAATCTTATTATACAATCTTCCTCGAAAGGATTTTGTGATGACTTCTTCTTACTTTATGAATGGTCTTGAAGTTCATAGATAAGTCCCATTTGTAGTTGATAAAGTTTAGAAGTTCCATGCCTTGCTAGATTAGGGTACGTACATGACTATTATGTTCCTATTGTTTCTACTTATATTCTATGTAAATACTAATAATTGGGTTAGGGTTTTTCATTAAGTACAAGACTATGTTCTACTATTCTAGTTGAATTTTCCTAACTAACCCTATGTTTCGTGAGACATGCATGAGTGCTGATTGTTTATAGTTATGATACCATGTCGTAGAGACCCAATTAGTAAAATTGTTTTTAACAAAATTTATATCAATGTATATTAACAAATCTTTTTACATTCATTCTTTACATTAAAGTTCATGGAAGCCTATATATATAAACTACATATTACAAACACAAATCCTATCTACTCTTCAATCTAGAGGAAATCTCCTACATGTCTCTTGTATGTCTTCTTTACATCACCCATACATGAATATCCCGTAGGAAGAAGCATACATGGACCCCAAAAAAGGTTTTGGGTTAGCAATGGTGGTACTAAATTAAATTATTGAGCTATTTTAAAACAAATAGATCCATGTAGTATAATCTAGGTAACTTTACTTGGTGGCCTATGTAAATAGCAAGAAAGTTATATAGTTATTATACTAGTTTCAAATAGGTACAATAGTTCAACATGGTAACTATAAACAATAAAGAGGTTCTAAAACAAACATCAAGAGATAAAATTGTTCCTAATTTAATGATTTGTTCGTATGCACATTCTATCTCATATTTTCTCTTTTCTAGAACTAAGTGCCTTGTGTTCTCCCCTCTATGAGAAAACAATACTTTTACCTATGGGGGCAACCAATATTGGGGGGGGGGTTCTATGTCCACTATCCATTGTTTTGTATTGGGGGATTAACTCGCCAAATTAAGGAGTCATAGATCTAGATAATATTTAACTGTATTTCCAATGTAAATTCAAATTATTCAACTTCCAATAATATTCAAGATTCAAAATAGTTGCAGTGACCTAGAAGAGGAAAGATAAAGCTAACAAACAAATTGGGTTCACCGCTTGACAAGATTTTTTGAATGCAACTAAAAGGGGATATACAATAACTCAGTAGTTTAATCAAGAATCTAGTACCTTTGTTTCAAGCAAGAGTCCAATGTATTTCATGATAAGGTTCATGGAGCTACAAAATTTTAATGTCAAACAATAGAAGATATTTCAAGTCATTATGTGATTGTTGTCTTAGAAATCACTTAACAAATATCATTTGGTGAAAGTTCATTTTTAATATATTTACTTATACCATAACTTGTAGCATAACTCCATGGTTTATTTTAGTACATATTAAGTCATGGAATTTCATGGATCATATGATACATAAGGTACTACAATGTCAACATTATATAATACACTAATACATGTCACACACTTATATATATATACAAATAAATTGTATTAGTACATCATTTTTCTTGAATATACCCATTTTTTCAGAATATAAAAATCTATGCATACAGTCTTCCAAATTGCCTTTATAAATACAACCATACACACTAAATATATAAATACATCCTAGTATTTATATTTATTTTATTGAGATCTATTGAGATTACACCTTTTCATGTTTAATTACTAGGTAAGAATCTAGTGCATACTAAACTAAGAATAATACTCTACGATCATTGACCATAAATTGTTTATGTTATTGTCTAGTTATCAATGACATTCACTTTTAGCAATCCATATCACATGTCATTACTATATACTAGCACTAATACAATATTATGTAAATACCATTAGTATAACCATAAATCTAATAGATCTCCATTCTGATAACTAATAGGATAATATTTTATATCTTAACATTCTTATAATAATAATAATCTAATACAATAACTTTCCTATCAACATCTTCAACACCATAAACATATTTTCTCTGTCTACAAATTAAGAAGATAAACCACTAACTTATAGTAGTTGAGATGATGGATTCGTTAACTGATGCAACATAGTTTTGAGATCATCATTCAAACTCCAATTTTCCCATTAGCAACTAACTAGTTTCCTAATAAAATAGGCTCCATTATGATGTGAAAGATTACATACAAGAATTGACTTATGGGATGTAGTGGTTGATTTAAACCTGACCGAATCACATGTGATTAGTTTTTGATGAAAAGAATGAGTGCTCACTATGTCGTCAGCCAAAATGTCATCAATTTTGCTTGAATATTGACCGCAATAATTTTTAAAATGGTTCTAGTTGGAAGAATAATATAAAATCCATGACCACTCACAACCACTGTAGGAAGTCTAGGATTTAGCATGTGGTAGGACCTAATTGTAGCAAGGAGGTCTAGGTATGTTTACAAAGCCCGTATATCATCACTAAAAATGTTATAATCTAATGTGCCATTGTGGATATTGAGGAGTTTATATACGCAACATGTATCATTGGTAGCTGATGGAAGAGGTGATAATGGTCACAAATGATATGAAGGAATTGAAGTTAATGGAAGGTCAATAGTCATATGTATGAGAACCAAAATGTACTAAATAGGAATATTATGGTTTCTCCTTCTACATCCAATATTTTTATTTTTTTCATCCACAAGGTTTGCCATTTACAAATGATTCATGGCCCAATTTGTTGCTTGTTCTTCTATTAAGGCATTTCTATAACATTAATTGTTGATATAAAGTATGTTGTCTATGAATATACTGAATCATATTTTTTAGTACATTCAAATGAGTTGAAATTTTAACTGTAGCTTTGAAACTCAACTATAGAAATCCTATTAATTCATAAAAGTTTTTGAATGATATTTGAGTAACACTAGAGTGTGGTGTGACCAGATTTCTTATCAGTAATAACTCGACAGACCAACCATTTTGAATAAATAAAAAAAGACTAAAAATAGATTTTTGACTTGTTTATAATTATTCCAAGCACCTCGATCAATCTACATCATCAACCTAACACCCTAGTATATTCCATAATCCATCATTCCTATCAAAAATATAAAATTCAAGAGAGAAGGGGGGATTCCAGTTTTGAAGAAGAAATCATTTGAAATGCTGATTTAGGGTTTCAACTTCCTAAAGCTTGCAAAACCATGTAAGTTCATCAACCCTAGATAGGTTTTTATGGTGAATATTATATCCAATGACTAAAATTCATCCCTCATCCAATTTGAATCAAAGAGGATATAAAATCACCTCTTTTCTCTTTATTTCTTTCCTATTCTCCCATCTTAGGGTTTCTAAGATGAAAGAGCAAGAAACACATTCAATCCTCACGAGATTGTTGGATGTCTAAAAATTCCAATTATATGGGATGATATTATGGTGCTTGGCACATGAGGTGAGTGTTTATCTCCCTATTAATATTGTAATCATGTTGAAAGACTTATTCCATCTGACTAAACTAAACAAAATCCTTATTTGTATTTGTATAAGATTGGGTAATCAATTGGGAAGATATTAGAAAAATGATTTCTATTAATTTATATTGTTTCTCATTGAATAGTTTTTGTATAGTTCTTGATCTATTGATTCAAGATCTATGAAAAATATATAGATAATGAAATATGTTTATTTACGCATATATTGCTGAAAATGACCTAAGCAATGATATGCTTGAAAATTGACTTGACAATTAAAGGATCATGTTTGAACTTAATAAGAATGAATTCCTCCATTGAATGTTTAGATCTTTGGTATAATTTCATATGGAATGTACTTTAAGTCCAATGTGAGGGTTTAAAGTGGAGGTATTCCATGTCTAGGATTAGTGTGGAGGGATTGGCTGAAATGAGCTAAGGAATAGATGTATATTTATAGTTGATGGATGAATGCACCCATAAACTATACACATTTTGATATGAGAACCTTTAAGTAATATCCATCAACTATTCCATGTCTTGGATTAGTGATGAGGGATAACACAAATGAGCCAAGAGATGAACTAGTAGGAGGCTTTGAAGTGGAGCTACTCCATGTGTATTTGGGCATCCCCTTGTCGGGAGGGAGAGGAAGAGGTGTGGATTACATGAGGTGTGTAGATGACCTGAGAACTACTGTTGAGACATGGAGTGGGATACCCATCTCCATGGCTTGACAGGTTGTCCTGATTCAATCTGTTCTAAATGCAAAAGTTAACTTCTGGTGTAGACAAACTGAATTGCCATGTTTCATCCTTGAGAAGTTCAAAGCTATTGCAGCCATCTTCCTTTGGGGTGGAGGTGCACATGGTGTTTGTTGGGAGACAGTGGCTCAACCATGCCACGCCAGAGGTTTGGGTCTCACCTATCCTTTGGACACTGCTTGGGGAGCTACGACTAGAAGAATGTACATGTTTCTAAATTGCAATGATTGCCTTGGGTGATTTGGATGAAGGAAAGGTATGGTGTCATGGGGAGTGGCTACCACCCAAGTGACTCTAGAATTTGGAGGAAAATGCATGATGCTCGTGAATAGCTGAACATCCATTTCCTGCTATACAACCAGAATGGTAGAATGCAGCCACCTTTCAGACCTTGGAACCTTAACATATATCTACCGCAGGTCCTCTGGCACTCGATGGTGTGGACAAAGTCCATATGCCCTAAGTGGAGCTTTGGTGCATATAGGGATATCATGGGTTGCCTACCTACCAATGATAGGCTGATCAGTTGGGGGCTCAATTGTGATCCTATTTGTATGTTGTGTAATAAGGCTTTTGAATCACATAAGCATCTCTTTTTTGAATGTGACTAGACTGCCTACCTTTGGAGGAGAGGGGGGCTGACGTGTGGGTGGGGAGGCCAAGCCCCCCTTGATCTTAATGAGGCACTACTCTAAATTTTATAGAGGACCAGTAGTAACCCGAGGAATAGATGCTTGGGGGGATCTTCTTCACCTCTCTTATCTTTCACAAATGGGGTGAAAGAAATAGTAGGTTTCACGGAAAGAGGCCAAGGGACAACCTTAACATTTTTGATGTAATTACCAATAGTGTTGTTTGGTTCTTTAAAGTGAACTCGAAGAGCATGGTGGGTGTCGATACCATGGCTCTTAGGATGTGGGGTCTCATGTAGACCATGTATAGTATACATGATTTTGATGTTTTCCCATATACTTCCTTTTGATCATAGTAATATTTTACCTTATCCAAAAAAAACTTTAAGCATTAAGTTTAATTAGAATGATTAATTTCAAGAATAATAGTGAATATGATATGAAAGAAGTTATATCTGATGATTACGAAATGAAGGGAAAATGAAGAAAATTAATAGTTTGATATGAGAACCTAACTGAAACCCTAATATGATGAGCTATTTATAATAGCAAACAATACTATGAAATAAGGGATTAAGGAATGAAAATTAGTTTAATCCAATTACAAGATGAAGTTCAAGGATGTGAATTAATTCATAAGAATGACTGTAATTGTGTGTAGAATACTTGTACTTTAATAATGGTCTAATCTGATAGATTTCAAATGAGATCACATTTGTGTTTAATAGTAACCCTAACTGAAGAATTGAAAATAGTAAAAGTGGAGTATTTGATGTATTATGTATGTTTATTCTATGAGATTTATTCATATGTATATAAATTGAATGGATTTTTTTAAAATCGTAGGACTACTATAATTTTTTAAATCCTCCATAGCCATTACAACTATGTCCTTGTTAAATAGTCCTTATAGAAGAAGAGTGTTTGTGATAGTTAAAGATTGAGTAGCTTGTTGATGAGACACCCCATTACATTATCTAAACATGTGTCTGATGTTAAAGGCTTTAGGTTCTTCTAAGAGGTGAACAATGTCATGGATAATGAGATATGCATGGCTCCTCCCATTACCAACTTTCTTGATTGTGTGGGTAAGAGTATCACAATCTGATTCAATCTGGATCTTCTTGAATCCCAACTGAACGCAACATCTGACGACCTATCTCAATCCTAGCACTTACACAACCAAATCTGATGAGCATGCATAGTTCTTATGCATAGTATCCACCAACTTCCCTCTCCAATATTGAGCAATGATACTAATTCCATTCCTTCTATTTGACTTCCATGTCACATCCATGTTGGCTTTACTCCTTCAGTGGCTGCTGCCACCTTTACAACCTTCATTGCTTGGCCTTTTTTGCCTTACCACCTACATGATAGGCTTTGTAGTATTCTATTAGGCTTTGAAACCCTACTACCAGTGATGATACATGTATCACCTCTTCCTCAAACAAGTGAAACAAGATGGAATAAATATATGTTTTATGACAAACATGTTCTCAACATGATGAATGACACAACATGTCAATATGCTTATATTTCTTCTAGTTCTAACATGTTTGTGAATATTTGATGAAAACTGTGATATGGAATGAATCAATAAGAAATATGTTGAGATGAAATTGACATGCATTGATTACATTTGAGAAATCCTACTTAGGGTAAATGCTAGATATTGAGGATTATGTATAGGGATAATAGCCCATTGATGATGGTTATTGTGAGATGAAGTGCAAATGAAAAATAACACTTATGTTACAAATTACAAATTTGTTGTGCTTCTTGTTTCAATCATTATCTTTTTTGTTAACCGTAGTTTGATTTATATTATTCTAGTTGCACGAGAATGCACACACTTGATAGATGATGATTTAAATTCTTTTTGAGATGAGTAAATGAATTGAACAACAAGTGAATGATGGCACATTTAGTTTGGTTCCCACAACACTGTGAATTTCCCCTAAAGTCCATATTAGGAAATGAAACAGATTGCCTTGTACTAATAAGAGAATTATGAGTAGGTTTTATAGGGTTTGGATTGAGACCTTAAAGGTTAGACCACTAGGATTTAAAGGTGAGTCATATAATGTGATTTTGGACCTAAATACACTGTTGTGAAAGTCTATGTCCTTGAGGAATAGTCTCTGATGAAATGAAAATTGTGAAACATGTGAAATATGATATATGTGATATTCTACTATGTTGGTTTCTATATCCTATTCCTAAAATGAGGACATGAGCTTCTTCAGGAAACCTTGCAGTGGACCATGGTCTATTCTTGTTATCTTAGGGTGGCCAAATAAGCCCAAAGATAGTGGTGGTGAGTTGTTGACATGAGAATTGGGTGTGGTGACTTCTACTTGATGGAGTACGGGCCATGTTGTTTTAGGGAAATGAATAAAAGATGACAAACTATGTATAATATGAATGGAATGCTTGTTACATACCTTTTACTGCTACTTGATAAATGCACTATTGCTGAATATGTTCCTTGTTGTGGAAATTAATCATTCTTTTATAAGGATAATATATTTCAATATTCTTATCGGTCTAGGTTGTAATTTAATCTTAAAGGTTGATAACTAGTTGATGAGGGATTTAATATCTACCCTGATTATGAATTGGATTTACTTGTCATTTGAGTAGTCATGTTTGGTAGACATGTCTTATGTCTACTTCAACTTTGTGACTGCATGATGTGTTCCTGGTCTGGCTGGTGGGGTGTCATAAAGATGATGTTGTTGTTATGTATTGATTCTTAATGTTTTGTTCTTGACTTGTTATCTCTGCAACATGATTGAAACTTTGAAATGATTAATACTTGCTAATTTTGTCATACATATTCTCTCATTGATTATTAAAAAGGTTGAGATTTGACGAAATGAATGCCATTATGATTAATTATATTATTGTCATAAAATATAATTATTAAAAACTATTTATCTATTCTTATGAGTTCAATATACATAATGTGATGTTGATGCATGTACTCATCTTGAGTGGGAGGTATCCACTCACTAGGACTCTATATGAGTTTCATGAGGTTAATTCAAATATTTTTAGGCATAAAGTTGTCCAGTGGAGATATTGTAACAAAGAAGAAGTAAATTGATTGATCCAAATTGGAATGTCCATGTACTATCTATTTCTTAGTATGGATACTATAACATGCTTTTTCTTTCATGTAAATGTAACATATGACAAATGAACTACATATGAGCAACAAGTTTTGATTCTAGTTTTAATGAAGTTGAAAATATTAATGATAATTGTATTCTTTGTCCTAACTATGACATTGATTTATGAGGTTTGATGAAGAAAAGGAAAAACTTACAAGTCTTTCTCGTATATTGTGTTAATAGTGTTCATCGACAATAAGATGTTGTGTTTGTTAATCTGAGTTGGTTCAAGGTTTCTGTCAAATAATTAGAATTTATGATAATCAAAAGAGAGGTCCTTACACTTAATATATGTTAGAATCTCTCTCAATTTTGATGGAATCACTTCTGGCCTAATTGTTCGAAGGACTTGATGTTTCTCCACACATCATCACTTTAGTTTTTTTGTGATAAACTCCTTGGCTTTATATTTCAAAGAGAAAGGAAAAAGGGTGAGACAGACAGTGTCATTTGTGGCATCGAGGGTGTGGAATGTGGAGCAAGACTCCACAAATGTACCAATATTCTTGTAAGAGTTTTCATTGTTTAACTCATAGAAGATAGGAAGGAGTCCCACTAGAGCTATTAAAATAGTGAAAACTTGCTCTGGCATATGGTATGCTCTTGTAGTTATTGGTGGGGTGTAGTTCCTAGACACAAAATAGTCATGTAGGGGCCTTGATGGAGTTGGAATTAGAGGATCACCTTCGTGTTCTAGTTCATGGTTCCATGTTGATTTCTCTTCTATTTGTGTGGTTGTTCCTTCCCCATCTCCTACCTATTTTTAGATCTCTAAAGAAGGATTTGATTGACAAGGCGAGGAGACCAAACATGAATTTCAACCTACATAAGGCCCAAGTAATCAATGACAAGAAATCACTAGTGCAAAAGTGTAACAGGGAATAACAAACAACAATGATGAGGGCTATTAGAAATAGTAAAAAAGAAATCACTGTGTAGGTCCTGACAACCACTCCATGACAACAACATGAGAAATTTTGATTTGTTAGGGACACACTGGGCTAACAATATGTGTTTTGTAACTTGAATGATGGTACACTCTTAATAAAAGATCTGTAAGCACAAAGTTTGGAATTTATTATAGAGAATGTGGCAAGTATGGGGGAAGTCCTCAAGGTGTGGGTAGTATGCTAGAGAGTCAAACCATTTGTTTGGTTGTTAGAGTGGAGTGTAGGGTTTCATGGGTTTAATCTTGGGGGTTTGAGTTAAACTAAGATGAACATTCAAGAAGGAATGTAAAGAATCAAACATAGATTATCCCTACATAATAAAGGCTAACTAACAAGCTAAGAGAGAAATTACGCTAGATAAAAGTAATAGTATGCATCCTACCCTATTAGTTGACCATGGGTGGTATGGTGGTGTATATGGGAATTAATCCCTTATAACTTCCCATCTAATCTTATGATGATCTATTAACTTAGGATAGGTAGACATAAGTCTGAAAAATCCTATTGGATCTATAATGGGATCTAGAGGGGAGGTGAATATAGATAAAACCACATAAACAAAATTTATTAGACCTTCATGACATTTCCAAGATAATATTGTAAATATGAAAAGTAAGGGAGAGATAGATTGAGATAGAACCAAAGAACACAAGTATTTATGGTGGTTCCAACCTCTAAATTTCGAGATGTAATTCACTACTTAGAGAGAACACCACTAGGTTTCTCTGTCATGTGTCAATCCTTATATTCCATTATAATAGTTACAACATAAAACCAACATTTTATAGAACAAGGGATAACTATTTTCCTTTTAGGCCTAGGGAGATAACAACCTTACAAAGGACTTACATACCCATGAATCAAAGTCTTTAGCCTTACTGAGGATTTACCTACTCTTGAAACAAGTTTTAATCCTTCACCAAGGACTTACCCACTCTGTAATGAGTCTTAGACCTTCAAGGACTTACCCACTCTTGACTTGGATCTTTGTCCTTTGACTTTATCTTCACTAAGGAGAATCTTTTCACCAAGGGCATCCTACTCTTCTTCCTCTTCTCCTCTCTTATCAAAGATAGAGAATCTTCATCTTCATGGTCAAAAGAGAGATTGGGAGGTAAAACATGTAGGACTAGCTCTCTTACATATTTTGCACTCACTCTAATGGTTGTGACAACTCACTAATCTCATGCGAGTGGCTTTAGGGTACTTTTTCTCTCAAATATAGTATAGGGGCATTGTAATGCTTGGACTATAAGATGAAGCCCAATGGGTCTTGTTTATAGTTGATGGTGCCTGCTAGACATTAGAATCATTTATGAAGCATTCTAACCATTTGGAAGAGAGTACAATAGATCTATTTCACTTTTTCTCTCTCTTAGGAGCTAGTTTTTGCACTTTTGCAGAACTTCTAGGTATCTCAGATGACAAGCATGTTATCGTGGCCAATGAGAAATATATCTTGATTGATGAAAAACCTATCTTGACTGATGATAAGATCAGTACTAGAACTTTTTGTTCATCAGTCAAAATTCTTATCAGTTAAGATATTAGACGATGACATTCATTGAGCCACCAACACTACTGCCGAATGTGTTATGTCCTGGACAACCTCAGTCAATGAAAGTGTCTCTTTGGAAAAACTTAACTAATGCTCTATGCAATTTTAATCGATTCAAATTAATTTTAGTACATTTTAGATCTTAATTATAAGTCATACAATCATTAAAAAAATTTCAAGGAGATAAACTATGCAATCTTCAATCTTGATCTTTTTGTATGTATGACTTTATATCTCTAAAATAGGGTTTGTCAGTTTAGGCTTTTGGATTGCGAGTATATGAAATCACTCAAGTAGAAACATTAGGCATAACTGAGTGGAATGGTTTAGTCATCAAAAAAATAAGGGACTAGTCAATTTAGTCTGTGAGTCAGCTTTCACCACTTTTTGAAAATGACAAATCATTCCATAAATGTAATGAAATCTTTCAATTAAAACCATATGGTTGAAGAAACATAGGGGTAGAATAGAATTGTTTTCATATGCTCTCTCTCAGTTTATGCTCATTGAGGTCATATACTCCCCCTAAATTTAGGCTAAATGGTGTCTTCTGCGCATGCTCTTGTATGTTCTTCTCCCCCTTTCATGAGACACATATTCTCCCCATTTGTTATATCAAAAGTGGGGATTTGAAGAGATAAAGTGCAACTCTATAGAAATTTAGAGTAGAACAGAAAAAACATTGGGATTGTCCAAGCAATGTATGCAAAACAAATCAAGACAGACAATTGAACAACCCCACATGTAGTTCTAGCAATACTTGAGGAAGGCTATGCCAAAAACTAACTCAAACTAATATATATACAAATAAACTAGTGATGCAATCCTAATTTAGGGTTTCATCTTGTATCATTTTACTTCTATTATATCTAAACATTTTAGAATGTATATTACTTCTCCCAATTAATGGTTTATTGTAAAATGATCTTATGGAGGTTCTTTGCATTTTTTAGGCATCTTGACCATGCTTTGTATGGACGATAGAGAAGGAGGAGGATATAAGGATTTATCTACACTTGAAGGAGCCTAAAGATTGTCCAAGAGCTTCCCCAACCTACCCTAGTGGTCAAGAGTTGATCTAAAGAAAATAACTCCATGGATGGTGAATATGAAGATGAAAGTGCACTAGAATGGGCATATTGGTGGAGTGGTGAATATGAAGATGAGACAACACCCTATAACATGACCATTTCACCACTCAATCACCACGACCATTCTGACACCCAAAGCCTACTTCTTCCTAGCTATTATATTACCTAAATACCCCTACTCAACCCCATGCTTCCCAAGCCACTATATAACTACATGTGGTGGCTCAAAGCCGCAGGTTAGCCACTCCAAGCATTGAAGGTGCCACCTTCTTCTTTCCCACTCATGCTCACCTACTCCCAATCCATCCCCACCATCTTCCACCTTGAAACTCTAACTTTATTGGGTTTTAGCTACTTCCATCCATAATCCTATCCCATCCATTCACCAAGGAGCCAGAAGGGCATGCTCTTACAGCTGGCAATGAAGAAGGATGAGTCTTCGCCAAGCACACATGGACATACACTCATCTACTCATTCTTCTTTCTCCTTTTCTTTTGTTATGAGTAGATAAGCCCCTAGGTGAGTTGTTTAAGGTTTCAAATTTGACTTTGATACCATGTTGGGGGAAATTAGTATGTAAACTCTATAATTTCATTTTCTAATTATTATGTTCTACTTCTATCTATTTCCATGGATTGATTTGTAATTTGTGCTTGACAACACATGTTCTAGTGGAAAATGTCCTATATGTATCTATTTTGGGATTTACTCCTAGGTCCAAATAGTAGATCCCTAGCTAGAAACCCATCTTCCTACATATCTATTCCTTGTCCTACTCCTAGGTGTGAGATCTAAGTATCTAGCATAGAAGCACTTAGTGCAATTGGCTTGGAGCTGCCTAAAGGCTAGGTGGTAGGTTATGTGAGCTGCAATACCCTCATTTCCACACTCCATTAATACCCTTGCCCCCCCATTTCCTTAAGAGCTTCTAATTTGAAAACCTAGACTTGTTAGAACGAGCCTCACAAGATTGGATAGGGGATGCTAGGGAACAATTTTGCTATATCCCTATTCTATCCATGGCCAATTAATAGTTTTGGACAATTCCCTATCATCTAACTTGATTTTTGTTTTCATAATCAAAATGAATGAGTAATAGTTGCACGCTACAACCCCCATACTAGGATATATTCACATTACCCCAAGAAGATGACACTCCCATTAATTGATCAAACCCCTATTTTTCTCTCTTGCCTAGATAGTGTTAACTTAGCTAACTTCTTTCCTCATTTAATTGGTTCACTACCTTATTCATGGTAGAAAACCTTGCTAAGACAGTTAGTGCTAGCCTTTTGTTACTCATAATTTCTTTAGTTAGTTCGTAGTTAGTCTGGTCCATTTCTTGCTTATATTGATAGTGTAGTGATCTTTCTTGTCTAATTTAGCTAGTTAGCCTCTCTAGTTTGTCAAGTAAAATTGATTTGTTAGTTTAATGCTAGTGTTAACTTGTTCTTACTTTCTCCAATGTATTTCATTGCTCAGTCACCTTACTTTGTTAACTAGAACTAAATTGACTAGGGTTAAAGTAGGGTTTTCTCTTACAATTCCTTAATTGCTTGCTTGACCTCTTAGTGTCCTTGACCCTAGACTCCTCTTTACAAACCCAGCTCAAACAAACTAAGCTATAGTACCCCCTCTCTCCCTTGGGTTCGACCTCTAACTTGCCACCTTTATGCTATAATATGAACATGTGTGCTTATAGGAAAGTGTTTTAGTCTATTGTAGCATGTCTATTAGGGTTGCCAATTTGTTCTCCCAAGTGTCTATGCCACACTACACATCAAGCTTTCTAGCGCCGTTGTCAGGGAGATATGCACCCGACCTATCTAGTTCATTTAGCTTTGACTTTTCATATTACCCTCACCATTTATGTTCATTATTATATGTTACTATAGCAAAATTGTTTAATAAATTAAATTCTATTTCTTGTTTGTGCCTAGTACATGTGACAATTACTGCATGTTTGGACTAAGTTCTCTTTCTATCAACTCTTTCTTAGTGGACCCCATGATAGGAAGACAAAGGTGAAAAAACCATCACAAACAACATCTATAAGAGATGGAAAACATGAATGCACACAACCATGAGTAAGAACATGAGCAGCCTCACCCACTTCTCCACATGTGCACAAGCCACTACATGACTGTTTCAAGCTGAGGAACTAAAACTCTCCAATTGCTACTAGAGTTGATCAGATGCAATGGCAACAATTCTACACCCCTCATGTTATTCCTGGGCTTTTCCCCACCTTCTACGGACTTGAGAACAAGAACCCCTACAAGCATGTGGACTCCTTCCTTGAGACATGATCCACCTGTAGGACGCCTGTGGCCACTGATAATTACATCTGACTCATATTGTTCCCTTTCTCTCTCAAGGATAAGGCCAAGGAGTGGGATTCATCCAAGACTACAATCATGACTTGGGAGGACATGAAGAATGACTTTCTAACAAAATCTATCCTATTACCAAGTTGACTTAGATGAGAAGGAACATCAAATTATTTAGTAATAAAGAGAATGAGTAGTTTCATGATATGTGGGAGAGGTTTTAGAAATTGATGTAGGATTGCCCCCACCATGAGGTGCCTGTTTGGAAACTTCTACAATATTTCTACACTAGGCTTTCTGAGATGGGTCAGAAGGGTTGTAGACTCATCATGTGGTGGTGAATTCATGAACAAACCTCCTAAAGAACCTTGACCTATTTTTGAACACTTGGCTGAAAACTCAAGACGTTGATCTTCAAGTGTGGATGTGCATCATTATAGAAACTAGATGGCTTCACCCCCTTGCACCAAAGGAAACTCCAATCCAAGATGATGAAAATCTTGGTGGGCATGATGAATCTTATGAAGACACATGTGGGAGGATCTTCTAGCCACTCTTCCAATTATGTGGAGACTCTTTGTGAGGAGGTGCATGCCCTACAATTTTATGACAGTAAAAAAACCAAGGCCCACTGTCCAACTCTTACACTCAAGAATGGATAAATCATCCCAACTTCTCTTGGAAGCAAGGAGAAGAAGGACAAGGGCAGCCTCGGCAACATCAACTATCAAATACAACTCCAACTTTGAAGAAGAAGTTCTTGGGAGATTGAGAATCCTTGATTATGTGAAGAAGGATGTGTCTTCTCAAGGACAAAATATTATTCAATTGGAAGAAAGAATTGAACAAATTTCTCCATCTCTTACCCGTCATGAAGAGGGGGGGCTTTCCTCTCAAACCGTGATGAATCCCGATAGTATTAGTGGATCAATAGGTGCTCCTCAAGGAGCCTATGTTTCACAAAAAGGTCAGTACCCAACTTTCAGTAGTACCAAGGTCCTCCTAACCCCTATTCTTCTCCACCACCACAACCTTCACACAACTTCCAATACCCTCCACAATTACCATCTGAATATCCACTACCACCACCACAATATCATCCACCACCATGATAACTACCAAAACCACATTACATCTTGCAAAATCCCAACCCACCACATTAAAGGCCACCATCTAAAGGGCCAAAATAAGCTCTCTCTTATTCTCATGAGAAAGTGAAGGTTGTGATAGTGCTAACAAGTGTAAGACTTTGAACCAGCTGAAGAGATAAATAGCTTATGGTTTTATGAACGAAGTTGGAGATGATACTATGATACAAGGCAATGATATTGTAATGGAAAGCTAGGGTGATGTTGTGATAGTTAATGATTATATCTTGATTCCTATGACACCAGTTGATTATTTTGTTGATATGAAAAAGGCAAGTGAACAAATACATCCATTTCCTAATGCTTTTGAGGAGCCTTCAGCCTCAAAAAGGAAGAAAAAGCACACTGAACCTATCATTGAAACATTCAAGCCATTTAGGATTACTATTCTTTTGTTGGATGCTATCAGGAAGATTCCCTCTTATGCAAAATTTTTCAAAGACATGTTCATTTTTTAAGAGGAAGTTGACATTAAGAATGCCACAAAAAATCAAGCTTACTGAGAAAGTGAGCTCCATCTTGCAACAAACCACTCCCTAAAAGAGAAAGGACCCTAATGCACCCATAATTCCTTGCTATATAGGCACACACCACATCGACCAAGCTCTTCTTGATTTGGGTTATAGTGTGAACTTAATGTTGTTGTGTATGCTGAGTTGGAATTGGGACACTTAGAGCCAACTAACTACAGCTTGCAATTAGCTGACCGTTATGTAAAAACACCTTGAGGCCGCATTGATGATGTGTTGGTAAGACTTGATGATGACACATATACTTTATTTCCTGTTGTTTTCATTATTCTTGATATGAAGGACATAAGAAAAGTGTCCATCATCTTGGGGAGAACTTTCTTAGCAACTGTCAATGTGGTGATACATGTGAGGATCAAAACTGTGTATGTGACCTTCATGCACATGAACATCGACTGAGAATCTTCAAAGCATCCACTAAAGTCGAGGTGATAGGTGTGAACAAGGAAGATTGTTATCTTGTTGATTGTATTAAAGAGATTGTTAAAGAATGCTTACCTATACAGATTGAGACTACCACCAAAGGTAGAGATATTGATCCAATTGTTGAGATCGAATATGAGGATAGTGAAAAGAAGAGTGGTTCTTTGTTAGTTGTTGTGAGTGAAGATGTATCCACTATTTCTGTAAAGCCTCTAAAGAATTTGATTAAGGAGCCTCTTATTCTTGAGTTGAAGACACTTCCTGAAGGTTTAAAGTATGCATTTCTTGGTCACACTGACACCAGACCAAGAAGATGCTCTTATGTCTATGCTATAGAAAATATTCAAGCCATCAGGCGGTCTATTTCTAATTTAAGAGGGGTGGATCCCTTCATTTGTGTGCATATAATCTATCTTGAGGACAATGCTAGGACAAGCTATAAAATTCAAACAAGGTTGAATCCTATGCTAAAGGAGGGTGTGACTCAACAAGTAATGAAGTTTATTGATCCCATGATTATCTATCCCATTTCTAATAGCCCTTGGGTGAGTCATATGTAAGTTGTACCCAGAAGGGTGGGATCACTGTTTCACCCAAAAAATGGTGAAATGATGTGAGGGAGCAACCCAAATGGATCATTTGTGTAGATTACAGAAAGCTAAAAGAGAAAATAAAGAGGAACCACTTTCCTCTACCATTCATTGACCATATCCTAGAGAGATTGGCAAGGAAAATCTTCTATTACTTTCTTGATGGCTACTATAGATACATCCAAGTGGCAATGCATCTTGTAGATCAAGAAAAGACCACCTTCACCTGTCCAAGTGGTACCTTTTCTTACAGAAGAACACCATTTTCACTTAGGAATGCCCCCTCTACTTTCTGGAGATGTGTTACATCCATCTTAGTCATTATGCAAGTTTTGTTTCTTGAGGTCTTCATGGATGATTTTTTAGTGTTTGTGAAGTCTTCTGACGAATGCTTGCTGGTGCATTTCTACCAATGATGTTACACACTACTCAATTAGAATTTGAATAGATGCAACTCCAAAAACAAACAACACATGGGTGGATTACTATAAAAAATTATAATGACCTAAACCTACATACATACTTCTACTAAAAATACTACACCCGCAAGTTCACAGGGTTGTGTCGTAGTATAGGAGGGAGAGAAGTATAAGGTTGATCCACAGTGAGAAAAGGGGGAACGAGAGCTAGGTTATTTTTTGGATAAGGTTCCTACTACAATGTCTAGGGTTTAATGGTTTGAAGGTTATTTTTATTGATTACACTAAGTTGAGCAAGAAAGAAATTAAAGGAAAGCAAACAATATTAAAATCTAAGTTAACCCTAGACAATTAATTCTATTGAGTAAGAAAAGATAAGGCAAGGCAAGGCAAGGAAAGAGAACAAGTTATGCTAAGGAAGGCAAGAAGAAATCTACATTACACTAAGCTATCAAACTATGAACAAGATTAATTAAAGACCTAAACTAGCAAGAGAAAAGCAAGAACAAGGCAAGAAACAAACTAAGCAAGTAAAGAGCTAGCTAAGACAACACTTGCTATGCAAAAAGGCAATTAGGGTTTTAAAGCAATAAAGGGAAATGTGGGCTGTCTGGGGGATGCACTTATCAATTAGGTTGGGTGTGGGTGATATGTGAATATTATGTTTTAATTTATATTATCAAACCAAACAAAAAGCTAGATTCTAATGAATTATCCTAAACTACTAGCTGGCCATGGATATGCTAGGTTGTGCATAGGTAAACTAGTCCCTAACACCCCTTCTACCCTTTTGAGGCTTAATTGAGTTAGGGTTTAGGTGTAATTCAATTAGAATCTAAACAAACCTAGTTTTATAGGTTGGATGATCTTAGGATGATTAGGGGTTGAGGTTAGTAATGGGAGTGGAACTGAAGTTTTAGGCCTCCCATCACCCACATTCTAGCATTGATAAATCTCCATGCTAATCACACTAAATTCATCTAAACTAGATACTTAGATATCTCAACTTGGGTTACGATAATTGATTAACATGTAGGAAGATGGGTGTCTAGATAGGGATACATGAATTGGACCTAGGAGCAAATCCCAAAATTCACACATATAAGCATTTCCCTAAATTCCTAGGTGATTTCAAGCACAAACCAACAAGAAATTCATGAAGAGTGAGATAGAAAAGAAGATAATAATCAACAAATGAAATTACAATGTTTACATATCATTTCCCCCTATCATGGTATCAAAGTAACAATTTTGACCCCAAATAGCCCACCCAAGGGGCCTAGCTACTCACAGAAATGCAGAATACAAAAAGAAGGGATAAAGAGGTAGAAGAAGCCATGGAGCTCAGTGTAGATGGAGTAATCCTCCTCTTTAGTTACTGCAAGATGTCCTTCTCCTTCCTCCAATGTGCAAGGGGTGTGGGATGATGATGGAATAGGGTCAAAACACTAGGAAATTAGGGTTTTGGTGGTGGAAATGGTGAAATGGAGTGGATGGAGGGGGAAAAGGAGTGGAATGGCTAAGGCACAAAAATGGGGTGATAGAAGGTAGCTAGGGGTGGCCAACCTTGATCACCAGCTACCACCCTCATATATATATGTGTGGGGGAAGCTAAAGTTCAAGTAGGGGTAAAGTGGGAAATGTAGTGTAAAAGTAGCTAGGTTTTTGTGAATAGCACAATCATGGTGGGTACCACAACCATGGTGGGAAGGGATGAGAACGGTCATGGTGGAGTAGAATGACCATGGTGAGAAATGGGGAAAAATCACAGTAACTTTGTAATTTTTTTATACGAAGTAGCCACCACGGCCGTGGTTGGACAAGGGTAGCATGAACGTGGTGGCTTAGATGTGAATGCCCATTCTCTGCTCCATGGTCGTTATAGCTCTACTGCAACACGGGCGAGCACGGTGGCATGACCGTTCAGGGTCCATCTACCACAGCCATTTTGAGTGGCACGAGCGTAGTGATTCTTTCATTGCTTGAAGTTGACTCTGTTGATTTTAGAAGAGCCATCATGTCCGTTCTGATGTACCATGGTTGTGGTGGTCTCTGTTGCAGCACTTTGACTTGATTCCTTGGATTTTCTTGGACTTCTTTGCTTTAATGGAGCTTTGGCCACTGGGGGTAGGTTGAGGGAGCCTCAGACTTTACTTTAGGCCTCTCCAAGGGTAGAGAAACCCTAGGATCACTCCTTCTCTCTCTCTTCCATACAAGTGTGGTTCAAATGCCTGAAAAACATGCAAATAATCTCCATAAGTGCATTTTACACAAATATGCATAGTAGGGGAAATAACATGTAATCTAACAGGCATAGATGTGATTAAGATTCAATATAATACAAGATGAAGCCCTAAAATAGGGTTGCATCACCACCCCAAACTTAAAACATACTTGTCCTCAAGTATGCTCCAACTCAATCTCTCTACAAATTTTCCACATCAAGAAATGACAAATGCAATGCAATATGTAAATATTGACTAAATGGGCTCAAGGATAACTAAGTACATACATTACACCTCTCTCCTCTCCTCTTTCACAAACCAATCATGATTAGAGCACTGAGCCTGCAAACTTCAAATATAGAGCATAGAAAACACAATCAATCAATATGGCTGTCACATCACTTTGGGTAAACCATTTCATGGTAGCAAAGGTAAAAAATGACTGATTTTGCTGTTTTACATTCAAACATTCAACCTCATATTTCCATCCACACTAAGTAACCCACATGGCTGTGATAAAGGTCAAAATGAGCTAGGTTTGACATTTTCTAGCTCCATGGGCATGCAAAAGGAAGAAAGGGTTGCGATAAGAATTTGGGGTGCTTTTACACACTCATCTTTTCTTTATTTAGATGCTCTTAAAGATGAGCATCTTTTATTTTCCTTTTACATTTTTTTCTTTTTCTTTTTCTTTGACCTTGGTGTGGATATGGTGCCTGGTGATGAGAGTGAAGCGGGGAGATATAGATGTGGCCACCCCAAACTTTTGGAGGTGGCCAAGGCTGATTATGTGCACTTTGGCATCCTTTCATGAGGTGGAGGTAAGAAGATGGTAGAAGACAAGCGAGTCAAAGAGGGGTTACTAGTGTGGACATCAACATGATATTTCCTACTTGAAAGTTACTCCAAAAATTTCATCAAGAAATGACATACCAAATGAATGAAAAATATTAAAACCACATTTCTATCATGAGATTCTACAACTCTAAGCATTTGCAGCTTGCTTCAATCATAATTCAACCAAAAAGTTTACATGCATGAAAAAGGTGGTGCACATGTAAAGAATAAAGATTGAGGCCATTTAGAAATAAACCATGATAAGTCACTTGCATTTATCAAAGGCCATCATTTTCTATCTAAAAATTAGAGATCGGGTCAAAACACACTTTTTAGGCAAGAAGATCTAAATTTGGGCAACATTGGCCAAAATGATGCCAAGTTGTCTTCAATCACATCTAAGCCTTCATTATGGAAAATAAAGTAGGAAAGAAGCAAATGCTAATTAAAACATGCAAAAATTACCAAAATTCTACATGATGTGCAATGCATGCCAAAAAGAGCAAAATTTTTGGAAGTTACCCAAAAATTGATAGAAAGTAAACTAGATGATATGCAAGCATGCAAAGTAGGTAAAATGTAATATAGAAAGAAAGATCAATCAACTAGAATAAGAAAACAAAACTAAATGGTAGGTGAAATGCAAAATGAGAGAAATAAGAAGGGCATACTGCCCTACCACCCCCAAACTTTTGAATCATAATGTCTTTAGCATGACACTAAAGTATAAGAGTGATAGGGTAGATGATCACTGTGGCGGCTCTGATGGTGGTCCTCCATGTGGTGGAGTTTGCTGATAGTATGTGCCCCAGTAGTCTAACTGTGGATGTGGGTAGGAATCCTGATATGCAGACAATGCACCCCACCAATCTTCCCCCCACTGGGGGTTCCTTTGGGCTTGGGCATGTTAAAACTGATACATGTAGTTGATCTGATAGTTCATTTGTTGATGATCCAACCACATTGCTTCCTATGTGCACTGATAACCCTCATGTGCCCTCAAAATCCTATCTTGTATGCTCTGAATGCCCTCCAACTGTGCATGTATAGTCGACATGTCGTATGCATTGACTGAAGGCTATTGTGGATACAATGATGTCTCTAGCTCACGTCGCCTCAACCTGCATGTCTCTCTCTCCTCAACTTCCCTCCTTCTCATGATAGCTACCTGTGACTCTCCAAGTCCTTCAAGCAGATCTCTAGCTTGTTGCTGCCATGTTCCTCTTGGATGATCCTCTTTCCACCTCCTCAAGATATCCAAAAAATCCAGAGATGGACCAAACCCCTCTAGGAGACGTGTGGCATGGTAGGGGAGCTCTAGTGAAACTCCTGCATATAGAGGGTTGACGTGGTAGAAAATATCTAGATCAATCACTAAAATCATGGATGAGCGAGTCAATTAGTGCAGGTCTACGAGCTTCCCTCCTTCTACCTTGGTGTAACCAGATACATCATGATCTAGGGCCAGAGAAATTGAAGTCACAATCCCTCCCATAATAAAAGGATTCTTGCTCTTGGATGAGATTGTATTCATGTGATCAATGATAAGCATCCCCAAATTTACATGCTTGCCCCACACCGTCCATCCAAACACAAAGATGTCTTTCTTTGTACAACTACCTTGATTCTCGTACCAGACAAAGATGGTGTTTGCCAAGACCTTCTGAATGTATCTCAAGATGGGATTGTGAATTAGACTTATCTTTGATGTTCCCATTAGAAAATTTCCTTTCTCTATAAGCCTCTTCCATATGGCTGCATAGTTCACAATAGTTTCTCTATCTGTGCTCCCTTGATCAAGTAATTTTGCTGTCTCATGGGTGGAAGTGAAAATTCCATTGAGAAATGATGCAGTGATAAGGTATGTGTCATTCCCCAATGTGACATTTGTGGCATCATGCAAGACTTTCTCCAAGGTTGCAAAGAACTATTGTGTAATCTCAACATAAATCTCCTAGACTATGGTCAACACCTCAAATAACCCAACGGGTTCCAAGATATCTCGAAAAAAATCAAATATGCCCAAAGTCTCCATCATTCCTAGAAAGCCTAGCGAGTGGAAATCACTCGATGTATCAGACACTCTGGGTGCTTTGGCTTGTTCACCTTCTTGCTCTTACCCTAGAGTGTTGCCTCATGATGTGCCTCAGGTACATCCTCCTACCGTGAATATGAAATTGCCTCATCTTCATCATCTAAAAGTAGTTGTCATCATGCTCTCAGCTATGGTTGTGGTGCTACAGATGCCGAAGGATGGGTTGAAGTCGATGCCTAAGCCGCTGAAGTAGATGGTCGAGGCGGTGATGATGATGGTTCTACTCTGGAGGAAATAAACTATTGGGCTGCTATCCCACCTCTACTAGGTAATCTAGAGGACCCCTCCATCATGGGATCCACCGACTCCACCTTATGGGATGATTCTTAATGTGAACCAAGGGCTGCCAGTGGCGGCGGATGAGCTTGAGACGATGCCAGGACTGAAGAAGAGTTGTTCTAGGGTCAATGGCCATACAAGATCACATATTTGGTCTTAGATACCATTTTCTTGGTAAGTTTCTTCATCGTGGATGGATTTTGGTGGAGAAAGGTGGGGTTTTAGGGATTTTCACAGTTCTTCATATGTGGGGCCGAATGGAGAGAAAGTGGAGAAAATGATGGGTGAAATTGAGTGTAAATGATGGATGAAGGTAGGGAAAATGGTAGGGAGATGATTTGGGATGGATTGGGGGTGATTTGAGGAGGAATCAGGGGTGGAATGGGGGCGTAGTGTTTCACGGTCGCTCTGTGCGCCGCACAGGCGTTTGGTTCATGCAAGGGTGAATAAGCAAGTGAAATGAACAAAATTGGATTGCTGAATTAAGTATTGGATCAGGCTACAATACAGATGTGGTGAGCGGCATGACCGTTGTGGCTCAACTGTTGCACGGCTATGGCGCTCCACACGGTTGTGCTGCCTTGCACGGTTGTGCTGGGTATGTTCTTAAATTCTTCAATTTTCTTGATTTCTCTATTGATTTGAGTGAACCACCACGGCCGTTCCATGGCAACATGGTCGTAGTGAGTACTGTGGAAGTTCATTTCAACTTGAATCTCATCAAAATATCAAATTTTTGGTCCAAAACGATTTTTCATGAATTCTTTGTCTAAATTTTATTTAATTTTCCTCATTTAAACCTATTTTCAGCTGCACATCTTAAAACTAAACAAAAACTATTAAAAACAAGTGTGTGTTCTATTTTCTTGGAATAGTGTAAAAGTAACCAAAAGTATCAAAAATGGAAGGTTGGGTGAAGAATTCCCCAAACTTAGGTGGGTTGCCTCCCACAAGCACTGAGTTTCATGCCTTCAGCTGGGCTTCTGAAAGATTCTTCAATTGTTCAACCATTTGGAATTCTCATGTGTCCATTCTTGCAATAAATGCATCTCTCATTTGCACTCAACCTATGATCCTCATCCCTTTTATCACCAAAGTTGTCATCAAATCTTTCATCCAGATATCCTCCTCTCAAATGACCAATCAGACTCTTGAAGTGACCACGTCCAATATCCTCATCTCAAACTCGCCGATTTGAGGACTTGTATATGTTGATCTTTATCTTCATGTTCATGAAAGAGACTGTCATTATGCCACTATGAACACGTATCTCAGCATAAGTTGTAGATAAGAATGGTCTTCCCAGGATGATGGGATCTTCCTATCATCCATCTCCATGTCAAGAACAATGAAATTCGTCGGGAACACTGCTCCTCTTTTCTTATCTATCATCACCAAAACATCATCCACTCTTCCTCTTGGCACTTTGATGGAACAGTCTGCCAATTGGAGAGTGCAATGTGCCCATTTCAACTTGCCTAAGCCCAGCTCAACATAGACACTATATTGCATCAAATTCACACTACATCCCAAATCAAGTAGGGATTTGTCTATGCAATGTCTCCCAATGTATCTAGGTATGATTGGGGCTCCTAGGTCTTTCTTTGTCATGGGAAGTGAGTGTTGGAGGATTGAGCTTGCTAGTTCAGTCAACTTGACTCTCTTTGGTATACTCCCCATTGACCTTCTCTTCACAGTGCATAAGTTTTTAAGAAACTTGGCATATGATGGGATCTTCTGGATACCATCCAACAATGGAATGTTGACCTTCACTTGGAAAAATACCTCAAGAATGTTAACATTGTGTTTTTTTTCTCCTCCTTACTTCTAGTGGCTCATCTAATGCTTCAATGAATGGTGGCTCACTAGCTTTGGCCTTACTTGAATCAACATAAGGTGGAACACTAGGGATGGTAGGACCTGCAAAAGGAGTGTGGGGTGGATCACGTGGTATCACAAAATCTATAAGAGGTATCACAAAATTATCTTCGGCAATCTCAATCACAATATCACCACTTGGCTACCTTTCCTTTGCTTTATCGACCTTTCTTTGACTTGTAGACTGCTCAAGATATTTTCCACTCCTTAGAACTGTCATAGTACTTCCTTGCTCATGGTGGAGAGGGGAAGCTAGTTGTAGCTATGGAGGAGGTGGAGGTGGTACTTGGTATTGGAAATTGAGGTGGAAGGGGAAATTGAGGTTGGAAGGTGAATTGTTGATAAAGTTGTGGTGATGGAGGGGGAGGAGGTGTATAAGACATTGGATGGTCTTGGAAGTATGGGATGCACTTTCATGGGAGGTGGATTATCAAAAACTTGTGAAGAAGGCATTGGTCCACTTGCTTCATTGAAACATAAGATGGATTTTGAAGACATATTTTCTTCTTGGAGAGAAAATATGGAAGATAGTTGCTCTATCCTCTCCTAAAGTCTTGTAACATTCTTTTACACATCATCAAAACTTTTCAACCTAGATAGGACCTCTTCCTCAAACCTTGAGATATATCTTGGACTTTGTGGTTCCTAGTAGCTATAGGAGTGAGGTGTCTTCTTTTCTTTACCATAGAACTCAATAAAATTGACTGAGTGGCAATGAATTGACACTTGGTTCTTCATGAAGCTCACCATGTCACCAAGAATCTTCATCACTTGTAGGTTGAGTCATTATGAGTCAGAGACGTCACACCAAAGGCATGTCCACCATCATTCATCATGCTAGAAGCTCGAATTCTTGAATGTTCTGCAAGCTGCTCATACAAAGACCATATCTCCTCACGTGGCCTAGCCATGAAAACTTCTACACAAGAAGAATCTACTGAAGCTTGACTATTTGGAGATAGACTGGAGTAAAAGGACTAAACTAGATGCCACAAAGGTATCTCATGGTGCAGGCACTCTCTCAACATCTTCTTAATTCTCTCCCAAGCATTGTGAAACTACTCACTACCCATTAGACTGAAACTCACTATGGCACATCGCATTTGTGTCAACCTTGCAATGGAGTAGAATTGTCTTATGAAGGAATTATTCATCTCTTCCCAGTTCATGATGTTCCTCCTTGAATCATACCAATCTTTGGCTTTATCTTTGAGGGAGAAAGAGAACAAGGTCAACCGGATTGTGTCATCACTGGCCATTGACGTCTTGAAGTGGATCATACTTTACGAAATGAGTCCAAGTACTTGTAGGGGTTCTTACTCTCCAAACTGTAGAAGGTGAGCAGGAGCCCAAGAAGACCTGGAGGGATGGAGAATTTCTCTCCTAAAATTTGATCAACTCTTCTAGAAATTGGCAATTTGTAGTTGCTAGGCATGAAGTAATATTGAAGTGGCTTCTGAGGTGCATTTTGGTCTTCCATCTTATCTTCCCCGAGTGTCTTGTCACATACACAAGGCACAACCAAACAAAACAAGTTAGCAAACCAATATGCACAAAGGATATAAGGAATAAAGAATAAAGAATAGCAATGATGAGGGTAGTAGGAAAAGATCAAAGTAAAACTAACAAGTGGTGTATTTCTACTAATGGTGTTACACACTACTCAATTAGAATTTGAATAGATGCAAATCCGAGAACAAACAAAACATAGGTGGATTACTTTCAAAATTTATAATGACCTAAATAGACACACCTACTTCTACTAAAAACACTACCCCCACAAACGCATGCGGTTGTGTCATAGTATATGAGGGAGGAAAGTATAGTGTCGATCCACAGGGAGAAAAGGGGGCACTAGAGCTAGGTTAGTTTTTGGACTTGGTTCCTACTATGGAGTCTAGGGTTTAAGGGTTTGAAGGTTGTTTAGATTTATTACACTAAGTTGAGCAAGAAAGCAACTAAAAGAAAGCAAACAAGATTAAAACCTAAGTTAACCCTAGACAATTAATTCTACTGAACAAGAAAAGACAAGGCAAGGCAAGGAAAGAGAACAAGTTATGCTAAGGTAGGAAAGAAGAAATCTACACTACACTAAGCTAACAAACTAAGCACAAGAGCAATTAAAGACCTAAACTAGCAAGATCAAAGCAAGAACAAGGCAAGAAGCTAACTAAGCAAGTAAAGAGGTAACTAAGGTAACACTATCTAAGCAAGAAGGCAATTGAGATTATAAAGCAATGAAGGGAAATGTGGGATGTCTGGTGGATGCACTTATCAATTTGGCTGGGGGTGATATGTGAACATTATGTTTTCATTTATATTATCAAACCAAACAACAACCTAAAGTCTAATGAATTGTCCTAAACTATTAATTGGTCATGGATATGCTAGGTTTTGTATAGGGGAACTAGTCCCTAACACCCCTACTACCCTTGCGAGGCTCAATTGAGTTAGGGTTTAGGTGTAATTTAATAAGAGTCTAAAAAAGTCTAGGTTTCTAGGTTAGATGATCTTAGGATGATTAGGGCCTGAGGTTGGTAATGGGAGTGAAAGTGAGGTTTAGGCCTCCCATCACCCACATTCTAGCCTTGAGAAAGATCCATGCTAAGCACACTAAATTTATCTAAACTAGATTCTTAGATTTCTCAACTAGGGTTAGGAGAATTTATTAGCATGTTGGAAGATGGGTGGCTAGCTATGGATCAATGAATTGGACCTAGGAGAAAATCCCAAAATTCACACATATAAGTCATTTCCCTAAATTCCTAGGTGATTTCAAGCACAAACCAATAAGCAATTCATGAAGAGTGAGATAGAAAAAGAACATAATTAGCAAACAAAATTACAATGTTTACATATCATTTCCCCCAATATGGTATCAAAGTAACATTTCTGACCCCAAACAACCCACCCAAGGGGCCTAGCTACTCATGGAAATGCAAAATACAAAATGAAGGGAGAAAGAGGTAGAAGAAGCCACGAAGCTCGGTGTAGATGGCATAATCCTTCTCTTCAGCTACTGCAAGATGTCCTCCTCCTTCCTCCAAGGTGCAAGGGGAGTGGGATGATGGTGGAATAGGGTCAAAACACTAGGAAACTAGCGTTTTGGTGGTGAAAATGGTGAAATTGAGTGGAATGGAGGTGGAAATGGAGTGGAGTGGCTAAGGGATGAAAATGGGGTGATAGAACGTAGCTAGGGGTGGCCAACCTCATCCTCCAACTGCCACCCACATATATATAGGTGTGGGAGAAGTAATAGGTCAAGTAGGGGTAAAGTGGGAAATGTAGTGCAAAATTAGCTAGGTTTTTGTGAGTAGCATGACCGTGGTGGGTACCATGGATGTGGTGGGAAGGGGTGAGAATGGTTGTGGTGGGTAGAATAAATGTGGTGAGAAATGAGGAAAAATCAGTAACTTGGTCAATTTTGTACATGAAGTAGCACTACTGTGGTGGTCACCATGGCCATGGTGGGGCAAGGGTAGCACAGTCGTGGTGGCTTAGATGTGTCTGCCCGTTCTGTACTCCATGGGTCATTCTGGCTCTACTGCAACATAGCCGTGCAAGGTGGCATGACTACTTTGGGTCCATCTACCACAACCATTATGAGTGGCACGATTGTGGCAATTCTTGCATGGCTTGAAGTTGACTCTGTTGATTTTGGAAGAGCCAGCACGACCGTTCTGATGTACCACATCGGTGGTACTCTCTATTGCAACACTTTGACTTGATTCCTTGGATTTTCTTGGACATATTTACTTCAATGGAGCTTTGTCCACTAGGGGTAGGTTGAGGGAGCCTCAAACTTTACTTTAGGCCTCTCTAAGAGTGGAGAAACCCTAGGCACACTCCTTCTTTCTCTCTTCCATCCATGCATCGTCCAAATGCCTAAAAAACATGCAAATAATGTACATAAGTGCATTTTACACAAATATGCATATTAGGGGAAATAACACGTAATCTAACAGGTATAGATGCGATTAAGATGCAATATAACACAAGATGAATCCCTAATATAGGGCTGCATCACTTGCCTCACCTCACCGCCAAACTTGAAAGATGTGTAAAAGTCCATTTTGTTCTATCATAGGAGAAAAGTCACCATGGTTCCCGAAGGCATTGTTCTTGGTCACCGAGTACCTAAAGCTGGGGTCGAAGTTATAGGGCCAGAGTGGGCCTCATTTCTACCTTGGCCATTCCTTCCACTTTAAGACATGTATGTTCTTTCTTGGGACATGCAAGTTTCTATCATCATTTTGTAGATGATTTTAGCAAGATTTCCAAGCCCTTATTTTAGAAAGATTTACAAGCCATTATTCCACCTTCTCGAGAAGGATGTTGAGTTAAATTGTGATGACAAATGCATTAAAACCTTCAACCACTTGAAGAACAAATTGATTTTAGCTCAAATTATGCATCCCCTAACTTCTCTTTATTGTTTGAGATCATGACTGATGCATCCGATATGGCAGTAGGGACTGTGTTGGGCTAAAAGATTGGCCAGATACCTCATGTTGTTTACTATTCAAATAAAACCTTGCATGAAGCTAAAAGGAATTACACCACCACCAAGAAGGAGTTGCTTGCCATGATTTTTGCTTTTGATAAATTTTGGCATATGTCCTCTAAAACAAGGTGATTGTCTACACTGACCACATAGTTTTTTAATATCTTATGTCAAAAAAAGATTCAAAGCATAGGTTTATAAGGTGGATTCTCTTGCTCCAAGAGTTTGAAACTAAATTTTTTAGTAAGAAAGGGATTGTAAATTCTACATCCAATCATCTCTCTTTCATTGAGGCTCCTTATGATGAGTTTCATAAGATTAGTGAAACCATTCCACATGAGCAACTTTTGCTGGTTGATGTATCCTGAAGAGTGTGGTACAAACAAGTTGTGAAGTTCTTGGCTTGTGCCAGAGTGCCCTAGAATTGGGTAAGTGAGGAGAAAAAGGTTATATACAATCACAGAGAATTATGGCATGACACTCATCTCTTCAAATATTCCCCTAATCAGTTGATTAGGAGATGCGTTCCCAAAGATGAGTAGTTTGAAGTACTTATGATGTGCCACTCCGGTGCATGTGCAGGCCATTATGGTGGAAAGAAGTAGGGAAAATGCACTTAAATGTGGATTATATTAGATCACTCTCTTCAAATACACTCATGATTAATGCAAAGATTGTATGAGATGCCAAGAGTGGGCACTATCTCTAGGAGAGACATGATGCCTATATCACCAATCTTGGTGGTGGAGATGTTTGATGTTTGGGGCATTGCCTTCATGCGCCCTTTTCCATCCTTCTTTTGGGTTTGTGTACATACTAGGGGTTGTTGATTACACCTCTAAATAGGTCGAAGTTCTGTCTACAAGAACCAATGATCATGAGGTGGTTTTTGAATTTATCAAGTTCAACATTTTCAGCCAATTTGGGCACTAAGAATAGTCTTAAGTGATGGGGTAATAATTAAATTCATAGAACTTTTGAATGCTTGTTGACAAGACATGGTGTGAACCACCGTGTAGCAACCCCCTATCATACCAAACAAATGGACAAGTTGAGTTGGCCAACTAGGACATAAAGCTTATTCTTGAGAAG
Source organism: Alisma plantago-aquatica (assembly GCA_963693085.1). Classification (NCBI taxonomy): domain Eukaryota; kingdom Viridiplantae; phylum Streptophyta; class Magnoliopsida; order Alismatales; family Alismataceae; genus Alisma; species Alisma plantago-aquatica. The sequence goes on along the minus strand of OY856410.1, from coordinate 1,254,172,114 downwards.
ATCATGAGGCTGAATTACAAGAATTGGTCACTACATCTCAATGAATCTTTGTGGGAGTATATGACTGGATTCAAAGCCCTGACTGGCACTACTCCTTTCAAGCTCATATATGGAAAGACATGCCACTTGCCAGTGTAGTTGCAACCAGTGTTCTGAAAAGCGGTAATCAGTGTACGGGCGGAGAGGGTACCGAATAGAGTATATACAGTATGAGGGAGTATAAGCGGGAGAATATTAATCATAAAGATATGTAAATTATATATTGACCATATAATAATGACAATGATAAGTAATTAGAAAGATTTATAAGTAATAGACTAACTATAAACTTATAGAGAAAACGTCAATAGTAAGGATCAGTTCAATAAACACTAACTATAAACTTATAGAGAAAACATGAGCAGAAGACCAAAAATGTAAATTGGAAGAAGAGAATGTTATTGTAATGACCAATAGTAGTATTAGAAAAAAATTAATGTAAAAAAAATTATTACTAGCATTTGATTTTGAAAATCGCCGATTAATCGGCCGATTAATCGGTCAAGGACCGATTAATCGGCCGATTATTGATAATTGGTTCGGTAGACCCCCAAAAAGGAATATTCGGCCGATTATTCGACCTAAGCGGGGGATTTTCCGAACAGTGGTTGCAACACAAGACACTATGGGATTTGAGATCAATGGATATGGACATGGAAAGTGTTAGGATAAGAACAAAGATATAACTCCATGAATTAGAAGAAAGGAGGCATGAAGCCTGTGAGATGTCCAATAACTACAAGGAGAGAGTGAAGTTTTTACCTAACAAATTGATCAGAAGAAGACATTTGAGTCTAGACAGTGGGTATGGCTGTATAACTATAGAATGAAATTCTTCCCTAGGATGATAAGGTCAAGGTGAGAAGGTCCCTACCAAGACAACCATGTTTATCCATTTGGAGCAATTGTGATACATGAAAAGAAGGTGTAAAGAGCTCATAGCGAAAGGTCAAAGATTGAAGGAAAATGTTAAAGTTGGGCACAATCAAAGTTTTGACATCATTATGTTGATTGAGGAAGCTCCTCCATTGATGAATACATATGATTTGATGCACATGAGAAAACTAAATACTATGATGATAATGTTTTGATATTTTTAAGAGGACGAGTGACTCTAGAAATAAGAATCCTAGAAAAAGCCATAAAACTTAGCTAGTGGGAGGAAACAAACCTAGATTTGGGAACTTTTGCACCCGACCTTCACTTTTTGATACTTTTGGTTGTTTTATACATTTTCAAAGAAACACACACACATATATTATACATTTTATATTTGACTTTTGAAGTGTGATGTGAAAACAAGTTAGATATGTAGAAGAGTGCTCAAACCAATGACCATAAAATCTTTTGCGTATCAAAGAATTGAATGATATATGAATTTTGGAAGAATTGAGAAGAAATAAAGGTAACTGAACTGAAAGCGGTCAACACGACTATGCTATAATGAGATGTTTATGCTAGTTTCATCAATCTTATAGTAAAAATTTGAGTGTTTTGGGGCTGGCTACCATGACCATTCTGGTGCTTCTCTAGCAATGTTGTGCTGGCCAGAATAGTCATGTTAGACTTCACCCTACCACTTAAGTTGTTGATTTATTTCTGAGATCACCATGACCTATGTCATTACTCTACAAACAACATGGGCATGTTAGGATCTATATAATTTAGGGCATGCTCCAACCCCCTCAATATGCCAAATCTTCATCTCCAAGCTCCATATAAGGTTCCTTGAGCTCCCAAGAGTCTTCTCCTACCTCCAACTCTCATTTCCCAACCATTTCCATCCACAAATTTTCATCTCTATTTCCATTCCAACCAACTCTCTGAAAGGACAAAAACCTAGATCCACCTCTGTTTTCTCACCAAAATCCTTGCAAAATGAAGGCAATCGACAAGAGGGTGAAGAAGGAGATCCAAAGTGGCGTCCAAGCCATCACTGACACCAAAGTCTACACAAAGAGAGCCTCTGACATCACCCACTATATCACAAGCCTACTATGTCTTCATCCAACTCCATTTCAAGATCTCTTCCATGTGCTACATCAATGAGCACCTCCAGCATCCATTCATCTTCAAGTCTCCACACCAAAAATCCCACCTACATACAACATGAAAAGTAGGAAGTTCCATCGAATCATGAGATGGACGAAGTTGTTGATTCCATTGATGTTGATGCTCCATTTAGGGAAAGGAGGTGCAAGAAGGTTGTTTCCACCTCATCTTCATGTCTACCTCCATAGACTACTCCAGGTAGGCATCTACTTACTCAGTGCAACCACATACTACACAACAACTCAAAAGAAGGAGGTTTACAATTGAAGAATAAGAAGACAATGCACCAATTGAAATGGTGCCCTTCAAAATGAACACAAGTTTAGAGTCACATGATTATGAAGAAGAAGAAGGATATGACATAGAGAGTGAGGATGTGGAGGATGAGCCACTAGATAAGTTGTCAAAGTTGGAAGTAGAGAGAATGAAGATACAACCTGATGGAGTTGCATTCGAAAGAAGAGCAAAGAGAAAAGTTTTCATTAGGCCTCTACATGTCGAGTGCCCGACAAAGAGGGTGATCACTATGATATATGCTTGTATGTATACTATGTAGGCTCTAGGGAGCAACTACATATTCAAGAAACACATGGATCTATGTGGGTTGTCTAAAGTGTTGACCGATGTACAAGGGACCTACATTGAAACTAACCATGAATTATTTGGGTCATTGGAAAAGGTAAGCTACCAAGACAAGGATTCAATAAAATTATAACTAAATGATTCCACACATGTTAGGTAAGATACCAAGGAAAGGATGCAATAAAGTTCCATCTAAATGATTCCACACATGTTCTTAAAGCCTCCCAGCTCAACAAAACTTTTGACCCCCCTAGTAGATAGCTAAGAATTATGTTGAGGTAAGATTTGAAAAGAATGGGAGACACAACTATTCAATAATGTACAAAAAACTCACTAGTAAAGATACATTCACAATGGAAAAGTCCAAGACAAGGATACTATACAATACCATATTGAGGTACATTCATAAAGTTCTTGCCAATACCATTTTTGACCGATATGGTAATCAAGGATTTTGCCCCCAAAAGATTTTTTTTCTATAATAACCATGATAAACAATCAGAAATATGTCAACCTAGGGGCAATGATGACCGATCATTAAAAACAAACCCCTCCAAGAGAAAAAACCCTTCCATTATGGGGGGATAGTTACTACCATTTCTTGAACCTTAGATTGTGATATGGAGGGTCTCACAAAGGCAAATATGCTCACTTGAACTATCTTACATGGTCCCAAATGATCTCCTTGTGTGATAAAAACATTATCTACAATATGAAACATGGATATCATGGCCTTAGCGTAGAGTTGCCCTATCATACTAGTAATCAGATTAGTGAGGTAGGACCAATAGAAGATTTCAAGCAGCAAATTGCACATTGGGAGGAGGATCATCCCAGAGAGGGATTTAGAGAACAACATGTAGATATACCTTAGGGATAGGGAGAAGTAAATATCCAAGGGCACTAGAACATTATTGAGCATCCTCAACACACCAGACATGGATAAGATAATTTTGATGCTCATCAACCACAATGAACTCCTATGTTATGTCCATCATACATGAACAATAGGAGGGTACAGGGTATACAAGAGTCCATATGGTTGGATTAACAATAGATGCATCTTTAGATCAATCATATGTACCACTATCAACATACACCAATTCAGAGAAACCCCCAATGGGGGTAGGATGTCTGGGGTGTTCTATTTGGTTATCAGGAGACATACCCACCTCCACAGGTAGATTATTGGGGGAATTACTACCAATATCCTTTACCACAGGGAGGATTGTCACCAGATCTGCCACAACAATAACTTTACCCTATCACTCCTAGACTTTGGTGTCATGTTGAGGACAACATGATTCAAAAGTTTGGAGGTGGTAGGGCAGTATGCACCCTTCTTTTCAATTTCATTTTGATATGCATGTTTTGTGACGATTGTTGATGGACTTTCTATCTAGGTTAGGGTTTTTCTTACTTTGCATACATGCACTTACATAGTTTAATTTCGTGAATTGCGTATTTCTTTAAAAAATGCTCTTTTTGCAATTCACAACATGCATTGCATTTCATGTAAGTTTTAGGTTTTTTTGTGCATTTTAGCTAGAAATTTTCTATTTATTGTTTCTTTATTTTTAGTGTAGGTTTAGATATGATTATAGGGCAATATGGCACCATTTTGGCCAATTTCTCCTAGGTTTGATCTATATACCCAATGACATTTTTCAACTTAAATATCTACTTTTTGTGATGTGAATGTCAAAAACTTGGAGAATGCAACCTATTGATGTTACTTATGGCTAGTTGAGTTCTATGATTGGAATTTTGCATGTGCTCCAAGCCTTTTATAGGAAATTGACTATTATAATAAAGTATGATTCTTACAAGTCTTGAATGATTGGGATCATTCATCCAATGTGGAAAGAATGAAATATACTTGCTCATTCGATGCATGGTTTGTCTAATTTGGTGAATGTTGTTTGTATTAGCCTGTCAAATGAGATCATACACGAATTTTCACCCCTTGTGACCCCTCTTTGACTCGAAATTTATTCTATATTTTCTTACCTTGCATCCCCATGAAAGGATGCCAAAGTGCACACATTAGACTTGGACACACTATAAAATTTTAGGGTGTCTGTATCTATACCCTCACGCTTCTTCCAATCACCATATGCCATGCTTAAACATGGGGAAAAGAAAAAGGAAAAAATAGAAATAAGAGATAGCTCTATGTAAATCTCAAGAAAAAAAATTGGGTGCTCCTAATAATATCACTCCATTCCTTTCCACAACCCTTTCCTTTCTTTTTATGTTTAGTAGGTATAGGGAAGATCAACTCTATCCCACACACCCCCACACAAGCCAAGTGTGCCATGAGAGGTGAATTGAAGTGTATGATTGGAACTTAGCAAGTGAAATAGAAACTTTAATCATTTTGATGTATGATTGCATGATATGGCCTACACATATTATTATGAAAATTTATATCACTTACATATGTGTTTGGTATCCCATATTTGAATTTCTTGTGCTTTGTGCTTAAATCACATTGAAAAATAGGTAAATGAATAGAGAGTAGTGGATTTCATGCCTATTTCCACATGTGAGCTCAATTTAGCCAATGAACATCATGATGTTTGCATTCTTTCATGTTTTACTTGAATGAATTGAAAATGAGAGTTTGAGTTGGAGCATACTTGAGGACAAGTATTATTAAAGTTTATGGTGGTGATGCAACACTAATCAGGGCTTCATCTTGTGTCATTTTTTCCTTTAATCATATTTAAGCATGTTAGAATGCATATTACTTCTCCCGATAAATGGTTTATTGTCAAATGCACTTATGGATGTTCTTTTCATAATTTTCAGGTATCTTTACCATGATTTGGATGTATGGGAGATAAGAAGGAGGATCTAAGGGTTTATCTACCATTGGAGGAGCCTAAAGAGAGTCCAACAGCTTCCCCAACCTACCCCTGGTGGCTAAGAGTCAAGCTAAAGAAATAAACTCCATGATGGTATATGAAGATGAAAGTGCACTAGAAGACCCCTAACAAAACCATGATACAAATGCTAAAAATTATAGATATGAACAACAAGGAAGCAACTCAAAGAAGTTCATCAACATGACCATCTTGGCTAGTACATCTGTGCCAAGAATACCCCAACATAGTTGTGCTAGCCAAAATGAAGATGTCAAAAGGACAATGATGAGAAGAACAAGCATGCTCCAACCTCGCCACTATGGTCATGCTACCCAACATGGCCATGCAACCTCACAACCACCATGGTCGTACTACCCACCATGGTTGCTCACTGACCCTCAAAAACACAAAAACCAACCTAACATTTTATCATATCCAACACACCCATTTTCTCATAGTATGGCCATTCCATCACACCGCCACAGTCATTTTGCTCAGAACGGTTGTACTGCCACCCAAATCCTACTACTTCCTAGATATCATTTTACCTAAATACCCCCATAACACTATGTTTCCCAAGCCACTATATGACCATTTGTGGTGGATGGGAGTTGGAGATTAGCCACTCCAAGAATTGAAGGCACCACTCATTGGTACCTACCCCCTCTCCATTTCCACCATCTTCCACCTCAAACTGTAGTTTTCTAGGGTTTTGGCTACTTCCATCCATCATCCTTTGCCATCCATCTTCAAGGAGAAATAATGGCATGCTTATACAACTAGAGGAGAAGAAGGAGTCTTCACCAAGCACTCATGGCTATTGACTCCTATACTAATTCTTCTTTCTCCTTTTCTTTTTCTATGAGTAGCTAAGCCTCCTAGGTGGGTTGTTTGGGGATTAAAATGTGACTTTGATACCATGTTGGGGGAAGGTGATATGTAAACTCTATAATTTAGTTTGATAACGATTCAGCTTTACTTATATCTCATTTTTTCATGGATTTCTATGTGATTTGTTCTTGAAAACGCCTAGGTTCTAGGGGAAATGGCCTATATGTAGCTATTTTGGGATTTGCTCCTAGGCCCAAATAGTGGATCCCTTGTTAAAAACCCATATTGGTACATATCTATTCCTTCCCCTACTCCTAGGTGTGAGATATAAGTATCTACTTTAGAAGAACTTAGTGCAATTGGCTTAGAGATACCTAAAGGCTATACTGTAGGTGATATGGGCATGATACCCTCATTTTCACCCTTTATTACAACCCTTGGCCCGTAAATTCCCTAATAGATTCTATTATATAAACCTAATTGTTATAACTTAGTGTAATTCCATCTAAACCCTAACCAAATGAGCCTCACAAGGTTGGACATGGGGTGGTAGGTGTTGGGTTTTAGGGGAGGCAGAGAAGGCAGCGGAAACAAAAATTTCTCCCCCAAACCCGGAACAAGGAAACACGTCAACGTCTATATAATATGAAAGAATGGTTTGTGGAATCATACCTTGTCCCGAGGCTTTCTCAGTGACAATACCTCACGCCTTGCGCAATCTTCACCTCCAATCTTGGACGGTGTCTGTGCAGCTCCTGGTCGCACCGGGATTGATGACTCCTCCTCTTACCGGGACTATCGGGGTTGACAATTGTCCTCCTGAGCGGCAGAAACCTCCCGCCTCTGAAGTAGTCCACATGGACCACTTGGAACTCCAATGTCCTTGTCCCACAAGGAATTGGAAGGAGTCTCACCCTCCTGTTGACGTACTAGTCGCCAACACACTCTCCTGCCTCTAGTTGCAACTGTAATTGTCTTTCCCTTGCTGCACCTCCCTTTGCCGGTAGCACTTTCTCGGGATCTCTCTCGGTTACCAAAACTAGAGAGAAGGACAACTTTGCAGAGCAACTGGTTGTACTTTGAGAAGCCCCCAATACCCCTATATATATAGGAGGGTCATGGGACAGGGTTCTCCATCCCGGGCAATGCGGGGACTAAAAGTAGGAGTAGAAGGGTTCGAGATTTTCCACAAAAGCAACCAACTCGCAACCTGAACCGATCATTTCACAACTGAAATGGTCGGTTGGGGACCTGAACCGGTCGGTTGACACCTCAACTGATCGGTTCACAAGTGAACCGGTCGGTTGGTGGTCCTGGTCGGTTCCCGATTGACTTTTCTTCTTTTGTTTCTAATTGGTATCGAATACCAATCCTTGTTCCAATCAAATTGGGCAAGTGAAACACAAGGAAATCTCGCCAATCCTACTTTCCCAACTTGCTCGGTTGCACCAGTTGAATCGATCATTTCAACACTTGAAGCAATCAGTTCATCCTGATCTTGAGCCGATCGGCTCAACACTTGAGCCGACCAGTTCACCAAGCTCAGCCGACCGGTTCATCACATGAACCGATCGGTTGGGAGTACAGGTTGTGCAGAATCAGTCAATTGCGATTTCAATCAATCTGATACTCCAATCAATGTGTCCAACACCTTGAACATTATGATATTGAATCAATTGACTGAGTGTTTAATTGAACTACTAAAATCTTTTAGTAATCAATCCAAACATTGCTTGTGGACAAAACTCCTCTTCCAGGTTAAATCCTATGTGTGTGACCCTGCAGGTCCATTTCAAATTGGTAGTAAAAGTCCATAACACTTATGACTTCACAAGCAAAGAGCGGTGCCTAGTCACACATCATTGCTACCCAAGTGAAAGTAGAAAGTTGGAGAACAACTTTCAATCCTACAATCCATGAATGGTGTTACAGTGAATGTATAATTCCTTTGTTGATGATATCCCGAATGAACTCGAGGCATGGAACAGTCATCCTATCAACGTTCATTCACTTTCTTGATCTCAGAGTAGATTGGAGGAGATATGTATGACATCAATATCACATACTGATTCACACATGCGTGCGCACGCCTATTTCAATCCTACTCATCAAGTGGCCTTGGATATCAAACTCCCTCAGGAGGGACAAATCCCATATCTATCACTCACCCCTCAGAAGCCCCATGTGTCAAAGCCACCCAATCATCACCTTTATAACAACCCATGTTTCAGGACTGCGATTGATGATGTCAAAGTGTGCCCAACGACATGTGTTAAGTGCAGTGATTTCAGGTCTAAGAATCACACTCACCACCATCACTGTGAGTACTGACTGTGACTACCATGTCATGGTTCCATGTGTCAAACTCACGGTGGGTCTGTCCGGTACACTTGTTCTCTAACAAGTACCTATGTGTTTGGTTTGATATCTCTATATCATGACTAATGAGATTCTGTCATCAACCAACACCACAATCTAGTCTTGTGTGTCATTGTTGTCTATCTACCTTCCACAATGACATCCGACTAGGGACATAACAAGAATGTACAAACTCTTAGCATCCGTATGATCTCATCGTTCATGTCCTTAACCTGAAAGCATACGTCATTGAGTATTGTCATTCTCTAGACATTCAATCAATTCTATCACTATCTCATATGACTGAACCAAAAAGAATTGGAAGCTTGCCTTTGATGTTTATCAAATCAAGCTTAATGTATCCCACCAATCATCCCATGATTGGCTCTCAAGGCATACACACCAACAGACTCCCACTTGCACTGCGAGCCAATCACCCTTGAATCATATTCATAGTGATCTTCAAACATGTCCCACATGTTATTGTGCTCTAGTGTGAACATAGTGAGTAATGGAAACACCTTGCCAAAGTCATTATAAATTGCATGTCTCACATCTCTTCACTGTACGTCATACGTATGAGATGGAGTTGCTGTAATATGCGATCTAGTATTCCATTGCTAACCTTTAGCCACATTGCATGATCAAGGATTCCATACTTGTCATCAATGAACGAAATATCTATAAGTTCATCTCATGAATTTCCAGATCCATATAGTATCCACTGCTGTTCTCTAACACATAGATACTCGGCATTTCCTTTCAAATGGTTTTATTGGAACACTTCCAATTATCAACAAACTTTCATTTTTATATATCCTATATATATTTTGCGATCAATTTTCTGTCCTTTTCAGAAGTTCACATCAATGTAACTCTTTACATTGAACTCTTCCTTATCTCCATATAACTAGTACTTCTCAAGTACTTATCAAGTTCTTATGGTTTCCAGTAACCCTTACTAGAAGTAGGCAGACATCCACTCGTCATGTCCCACATACGAGTTATCAGGATGAGCACATCAAATCGTCATGTCATACATACAAGATGATGAATGCATTTTGTTCTTGCCATGTCCATACATGCAAGATAATGAGATGATTACATACATGATAGATCCATATCTATTCTCAGTGTTCCCATTCTTCATAAGAATTGGACACTTGGCCTTGGGATATTAACCCTTCAGTACAGATTGCCAATGTATGCTTTCTCTTTTCAGGTCAAGAGGTTTTTGAGAACTATCTCTATAGATCTCTATTCCTATCATATAGGAAACTTCTCTATCTTCCTTAAAGATAATTTCCACTTTTGGATTTCTGTTCTAGAACATTTCCATTTCACATCAACATGTGGAATGTGAACACGCTCCCACTAAATCACAGATCCCTTCTTTATCTTTGACATATCAGTCAAACCCTTTGACTATATCATCAAAGTAAAGATCCAATTCTGAGTTTCTTGTACTTAATCAATCACATTGATTAGTCCATTGTAACTTATAGACTTCATTTGCATTAGTGGATACATAAACCTTAGTTGTGTCACGTACACATCCTTGTTTTATTCCTCATAGGAATGCGGTTTTAGTATCCATATGCCAAATGTCTTACTCATTAAGTTGCAATTAACAAGCATCATCCTTCTCAAAATGTTATCCATGTGTCTTAACACTTAAGACTCATTTGCACTTATGGATTTCGTCCAATGGGTGCTACCATCAAGGTCATACCTTATGGTTTACATGGATGTCATATAGGATGTAATGGTCATAAACCATAACTCAAAATTTGGTTCCTCATATTCATCTAGATAGTTAACTCATCACATGAACAACTCATCACATAGATAATTGAGGTGTATCTGTCAAGGATATAAGAACTCACAACCCTTGTGATTCTTAATTTCCTAGTGTGGGGTATTCTTTTATTAAGAAGAATTCAGTTATTCGATAATCATTCTCTAACTCCTTAGAGTATGATTCCTTCTTGATTTAGACATCACCATGCCTTAATCATGAGTTCACTATGATACACTATCATAATCACTCAAAAGGATCTCAAACATTTGGTTCAAGTATTTCATTCATTGATCTCATCAAGAATTACTACTTTACCAAATTTGCACTTCATCTATGATAATCTTGAACACTTCAAGATATTCATATTGGTATTTCCCTAAACACCATTTGAAGTATTAGCATTTGTTCCAATAGGTATGTAAATACATCACATGTATTATACCTAATAGGATAATCACTCTCCCACTACATTAGTGAAGATTGATTAATCATGTCCAAGATATTCATGTCTCTTACTGGTTCTCTAACCAAATAAGTCTAGATTTAACCATCACATGGAAACTAGAAATGGATTTCTCATGATTTATGCTAATTTGATTGTTTGAGTTATCTATAACATTTAGGTATCAATTTATCTTATGCATATCAAATACCACAAGATAAATAAGGCATTGCCACAAAGATCATATCTTTAAGATTGAAACATCAACTTTATTAATTGCCATCATTGTCATACAATATGCAAAAATAAAGTGTTTCTATCTATTGGCAATATATGAAATAGTAGTTCTCAACTCTATTTTGTGCCCTTTAGGCTGAAATAAACTGAAAGATACTCCTATGTATGACAACAACACTTGCTCCAATGATGGGTACCCCTTTCTTGGTCCTTTCACAAAGGCCATCACTTCTTTGTGGATATTGCATATCATATATGACATATCCATATCTTGGTATCATATACCTCAGATAAAGAAGCGGTTCATTTCATGATACCTTAGGTGGAGATCTCCATCCCCTCCTTCATCTTCTTTTGTTCTTCCAGATATAGAGGGCAATTCCCTCATTCACCCTTTCCCCATGTGCCTTGAGGTTGAAGATGGCTTGGGCTGCTGGCTAGCATCAAAACACTTCTTTGCTTTGCCCTTGCCCTTAAGACTTACCTTTTCTTTGATCACATCAAAGATTATGGTTTGTCTTTCTTCATCTTTGACTCTACTGTCCTCAACATGTCCAACAACTCTGTCAATGCCTGTCAAAGTTGTTCATGTTGTAGCTTATCATGAATTGTATGATTCTTGCAACATTTGCAGTCATATCAATAGCTAACCCTTGGCTCAGAGGGAATCCTTCTTAGTCAGGTTTTCCACATACCCAATCACATTGAGTGTGTGAATACCTTACTGGATCTCCTTCTGTCATGACATACTAGGACAGTGTCTTGGAGACATCATATGTCTCATGTTGTCTCTACAACTCATAGTTCAGAGAACACAACATCAAGCATTCCTCATCAATGTCTTCCTCGGTATGCTTCCATAAGCATACTTTCAGCCATTGATATGGTGGGATCGAGTTCATCTGGTTCTGGTATAACTAGGACTTATAGCTTTCACTCTACGATTGAGAACACTTCTCATCATCCTAACCAGTCGTGGAATTATTCCCATTTAATTTGTTGGTCTCAAAGACCGATCGCAAATAAAGTGATTATTTTTTATTAACCATTTATTTTAACAAAAGGAAATATATGCAATTTTAGTCCAAAACTCTTTTGACTTATTTGATTGATTTGAAAAGTTGACGATAAAAATTAGGCCTTTAATTAATTATCGCTCCCACTATTTTACTTCAAATTGATTGCCCTCACCATCAATTCAGAAGATTGCAGCGTACAACCTTCTAGTGGGCAAGATCCTAAAATCCTCTAAGTCATGGACCAGCTAGGGCTGTCACCCACAACATAGATCTATCAAGTAGGCAACTCTTGCCAATTGCATCATATGCAACTCTTGATAAGATGTCATATGCAACTCCTTGCCATGATCATCTCCATGCCTCAAGGTACTAGATCCCATATAGATCACCTTGTTAAGTCCAACCCAAAGCAAACACGTGAATATGCACCCTGCTAGGGAAGACCCACACATTCATCCTTCACGCTTCCACGAGATAGACGATGCACCACGCTAGGGTGTGCCCACACTTGGTCGATCAAGCTTTTCACGTGTGTCACATTTGGAAGGCATCTAAAACTTAATATTCTACTGAGGGATTTGGTTTTATATACATATACATATCCAATCATCACAATACATAGTACGTATCATGTACATGCTATATCCCACAGAAAACATGCACAAACGATAAAAGCGATGATTATGGCCATCCTAATGTGATTCCTTGAGCCAAGAGGAATCACGGTCATCTAGGTCCACATCACATGCAACCTATACAAGATGAACTCTGTGCTTAGCCTTTGGAGTAGATCAACTCATTACATGAATGACTTCTCATCATGGCCCGGTCGTCTGCGTGCCACCAGCCGATCGGTTGGCACCACTAACTGATCGGTTCACCTAGCCGTCGTGCATCTCGTCATGGCCACCACCCGCTCATCTCACTCCTCGAACCGGTCATCAACCGATCGGTTCACTCCTTGAACCGATCGTTTGGAACGTCATCCGATCGGTTCACGCCTTGAACCGATCATCTCAGCTGTCATTTCGATGTCCTCCGTTCTTTGACATAACAGGAAATAAAATCTATCCTAATTTTACATTGCTTAAAAGGGAAACCCCGAGTTACATTCGGGGGGAGCAAAGGTAGGAAAGAATCTCGAATTATTTTGAGTTACATCAGGAATAGGAGAGGGAAGATCGGTGCGCAGACCGAGATGCAAGCAACCACATACAACCATACACAGATAGGGTTTATTGGCCATAACCACGCTATACATCCACCACAAAACTTGTTTAAGGGCGACGCGTATCGAGTGCATTAATAATACATATCATATATGTAATTGGAATTTGTTGATTTAGGATTGGACATGCATAAAGCCAATATTATTCGCATCGTATGCAATAAATATAGGCGACAAACCAAAATCAATCATATCGATATTCCTAAAATATAGAGCAGTTGACGTGGCTCTGATACCACTGTTGGGTTTTAGGGGAGGCAGAGAAGGCAGCGGAAACAAAAATTTCTCCCCCAAACCCGGAATAAGGAAACGCGTCAACGTCTATATAATAGGAAAGGATGGTTTATGGAATCATACCTTGTCCCGAGGCTTGCTCGGCGACAATACCTCGCGCCTTGCGTAGTCTTCACCTCCGGTCTTGGACGGTGTCTGTGCAGCTCCTGGTCGCATCGGGACTGACGACTCCTCCTCTCACCGGGACTGTCGGGGTTGACAGTTGTCCTCCTAAGCGGCAGAAACCTCCCGCCTCTGAAGTAGTCCACACGGACCACCTGGAACTCCAATGTCCTTGTCCCACAAAGAATTGGAAGGAGTCGCACCCTCCTATTGACGTACTAGTCGCCAACACACTCTCCTGCCTCCACTTGCAACTACAGTTGTCTTTCCCTTGCTGCACCTCCCTTTGCAGGTAGCACTTGCTTGGGCTCTCTCTCGGTTACCAAAACCAGAGAGAAGGACAACTTTGTAGAGCAACTGGTTGCACTGAGTTGTACTTTGAGAAGCCCCCAATACCCCTATATATAGGAGGGTCATGGGATAGGGTTCTCCATCCTGGGTAATGCGGGACTAAAAGCAGGAGTAGAAGGGTTCGAGATTTTCCACAAAAGCAACAAACTCGCAACCTGAACCGATCGTTTCACAACTGAAACGGTCGGTTGGGGACCTGAACCGGTCGGTTGACACCTCAACCGATCGGTTGGGACACCTCAACCTATTGGTTCACAAGTGAACCGGTCGGTTGGTGGTCCTGGTCGGTTCCTGATTGACTTTGCTTCTTTTGTTTCTAATTAGTATCGAATACCAATCCTTGTTCCAATCAAATTGGGCAAGTGAAACACAAGGAAAATTCTCGCCAATCCTACTTTCCCAACTTGCTCGGTTGCACCAGTTGAATCGATCGTTTCAACACTTGAAGCAATCGGTTCACCCTGATCTTGAGCTGATCGGCTCAACACTTGAGCCGACCGGTTCACCAAGCTCAGCCGACCGGTTCATCACATGAACTGATCGGTTGGGAGTACAGGTTGTGCAGAATCAGTCAATTACGATTTCAATCAATCCGATACTCCAATCAATGTGTCCAACACCTTGAACATTATGATATTGAGCTATCAATTGACTGAGTGTTTAATTGAACTACTAAACTCTTTTAGTAATCAATCCAAACATTGCTTGTGGACAAAACTCCTCTTCCAGGTTAAATCCTATGTGTGTGACCCTGCAGGTCCATTTCACATTGGCAGTGAAAGTCCATAACACTTATGACTTCACAAGCAAAGAGTGGTGCCTAGTCACACATCAGTGCTACCCAAGTGAAAGTAGAAAGTTGGAGAACAACTTTCAATCCTACAATCCATGAATGGTGTTACAGTGAATGTATAATTCCTTTGTCGCTGATATCTCGAATGAACTCGAGGCATGGAACAGTCATCCTGTCAACATTCATTCACTTTCTTGATTTCAGAGTAGATTGGAGGAGATATGTATGACATCAATATCACATACTGATTCACACATGTGTGCGCACACCTATTTCAATCCTACTCATCAAGTGGCCTTGGATATCAAACTCCCTCAGGAGGGAAAAATCCCATATCTATCACTCACCCCTCAAAAGCCCCATGTGTCAAAGCCACCCAATCATCACCTTTATAACAACCCATGTTTTAGGACTGCGTTTGATGATGTCAAAGTGTGCCCAACGACATGTGTTGAGTGCAGTGATTTCAGGTCTAAGAATCACACTCACCACCATCACTGTGAGTACTGACTGTGACTACCATGTCATGGTTCCATGTGTCAAACTCATGGTGGGTCTGTCTGCTACACTTGTTCTCTAACAAGTACCTATTTTTTTGATTTGATATCTCTATATCATGAATAATGAGATTATGTCATCAACCAACACCACAATCTAGTCTTGTGTGTCATTGTTGTCTATCTACCTTCCACAATGACATCTGACTAGGGACATAACAAGAATGTACAAACTCTTAGCATCCGTATGATCTCATCGTTCAGGTCCTTAACCTGAAAGCATACGTCATTGAGTATTGTCATTCTCTAGACATTCAATCGGTTCTATCACTATCTCATATGACTGAACCAGAAAGAATTGGAAGCTTTCCTTTGATGTTTATCAAATCAATCTTAATGTATCCCACCAATCATCCCATGATTGGCTCTCAGGGCATACACACCAACAGTAGGGAGTAGTTCCCCTATACACACCCTATTATATCGAGGACAATTAGTAGTTTAGGGAAAATCCCTATCATCTAACTTGATTGTTTGGTTTGATATTCTAAATGAATGAGTAATGTTTTCATGTTATGAACCAAACCTTGGAAATAGTCACATTACCCCAAACAACCCACACTTCCATTAATCGATCAAAATCCTAATTTGCTCTCTTGCCTAACTAGTGTTAACTGAATTAGCTCCTTTTCTCATTTAATTTGTTCATTGCTTTATTCATGGTAGTTAGAAATTTCTAGTATAGTTAGTGCTAGTACTTGGTTACTTGTGATTTTTTTACTTATTTAATAGCTTGTCTACTCCTTTTCTTGCATCTTTTCTTACATTCTACTCTAGTGCTCTTTCTTGCCTAATTTAACTAGTTGGACTCTCTAATTTGTTAAGTAGAATTTATTTATTAGTTTAGTTATAGTGTTAATTTTCTCTTGCTTATGCTAGTGTAAGTCATTACTTAGTCACCATCCTTTTTTAATTAAAACTAATTGTCTAGGGTTAAAGTAGTTTTTTCTCTTACATGTCCTTAATTACTTGCTTGACTGCTTAGTGTATCTCAAAACCCAAAGCTAAACCATTGAACCCTACACTCCACTTTAGGAACCTACATCAAACTAAATAAGATCTATAACCCCCTATCTCCTTTAGGTTTACCCCTAACTTACATCCTTCTATGCTATAATACAAAATTGTGCACTTGTGAAAATTTGTTTTAACTATTGGAGTGTGTCTATTAGGGTTACAAATTTGTTAGCTCAAGTGTTTGCATCCTACACGTGAAACAACCAACACGTTTGAGTATATATGATACAAGATACAAGAATAACATATTGTTGGATACTACTAGAACCACATGTAGTATTGACTACTAGTAAATGACAACACAAGTTAGGATTACTAGTAGGATCTCATAGAAAAAGGTACACAAGTTAAAGCATGCTATTACTATATGTAGAAAGATACCCACACAAAGGAATATACAATTTTAAAAACATGGATGTATATTAATCAATACAAAATATGCATCATTACCAAATATTAGTACAACTAAAAACTCAAGGTTGCATCAAAACAAGATATACATCTAGAAAGGTGTATCAAGTTAGTGCACAACGAGAGAAAATTAAATTACAACCAAGAGTTCCAAAGATATTATAATCAAAGCATACATAAAAACTCAAGAAAAGTAATTTGTAAGATATAGAGATATTAAATGTTAGAGAAATAAGCTAGAGAGAAGTAGCTCAGTTGTCTCAACACAAGTTCCCCTCGCAAAGGTGTCCCATGTTTGAATCCCATTAGAGACACTTCTTTGAAATGATTTCCCCTCAACGCCAGCCAACTCATGATGCAACTAGTTGAGATATTGATGTGTGGGTGAAGGGGTCTCCCGGGTTTAAATTTCTAAGGGAGGTCATAAAGTGGCCTATTCTGGGAGGGAAACCCGATCATAAAATTATTCTTTAGAGAAATTAGAAAGATAGAGTTGTATTCATCATAGGCAATTTAGATCAAGGTAGTATACATAGTGGAAAACAAGGTTCCATGGGATTTCCAAAAAAGGCATTGAATTAGAAAATTTATTTGAGACGGAAAATCCAACTCAATAACCCATTTTATGTTCATTGCATTATATCATTGACTTACTTTCTAGGTGGAAAATATCGATTAATGATAGCAGTAAGGCAAATCCCAAGGGACCTTATCGATCGATATGTGTTGAGGACAATCTCGACAGCTAGAAATTGTTGCCTAGAGACACAAAATAAAAAAATATATAAAAATGACTAAAATTATATGAAATATTCAAACATGTATAAAAAAGTTAGTAATGTACTTTAAAAGAATAAGGGGCATCTATTGAGCTAGAAATTGATGAAAACATCAATACGTAAAAAATTTCTCAAAAACAACATGTAAAGAGCATACAAACTTCGACACAAATAAGCAATGTTTGAATACGATCATGAATACATTTACCTCTATTCTTGCCATTTACTTTTCACTTGTTTCTAACCCATACACATATCACCTTTCTTCTTTTATGCCGATGGAGAAACTGATTTACAAATGAATAGCTCATGTCAGTCTATTTGTAGGTGGCCTACAAGAAGAAACATAAGATGGTCCCTAATCATATTTTTGGGTTGGGTGGGGGTTAGCTTAGAAACCCAAGTCATGTTGATTTTGGGTGTTTTCCTAAAGTACAATACATAGAATAGTGACTAATTTCATTACAATGATTGTAAGTTCCCTTATCCTAGGAACTAGAGGATTTTTCAATGAAAATTGGAGGTCCTTAACCTTTCTTGTTCCTTTGTCTACTATCAAGTCTAATACCATATCTTCCATTTTTTTAGTTGTATGGTCTAGGTTTTTGTTAAGATTCTATATACCACCTAAGGGTATTTGCAAAGAGGAACTTAAAAAATGATTATCATGCATAATATAAGTAGTATTAGAAGACAATTGGTTAATATCATCTCCAATATGCAAAAGATTGGTTTCTAAGAAAAGAGCTTTTGTCATGTAGATATATTTTTCTATATTAATAGCAAGAATATTATTCTCTCTACTCGTAGAACTAGAACAACATTCAAGAACATTTATTTTGGCAAGAAAGGAATAATTTTTATTTTCAAACATAAAAATCCTCCAAAAACACTATTTTCAGATTCTATTCCTTGTAGAACAAAATCTTTGTCCTGATTTTCAATTCTAAGAGAATCAATATCAAACATGAAAGCTCTCAGACTGCTCTTCATTTGAACTAGGCTTAAAAGTTTGAGATTCTAGAAACATAATTTATCAAGCAAGCTAGCAATTTTAATTTAATGAGTATTTACTTGACTAAGATAAGCATTATTTTCTATTGCAACACTATTAGATTTCAATTCAAGTTCTAGATAAATATTTTAATGGTTGTCAGTATCATCTTTCAAGCAATTATTATCATATTCAAGATCATCTTTTTCTACATGCAAGTCATTTTACAATCTTATCAAGACTTTACTTTTATGCTTACTAGATTTAAGAGAGGCAAAAGTAGCATGAACAATTTCCACTAAATATTCTTATATGAAAATTTCAGATTTACCTCACATTTGAATCTTAAACTAATTAAGCTTGCCATGATATCAAGTGGTATTCTCCAACTTCACTTTTACTAGATCTTGAACTAGAGCCTCCATAAGAAACTTCACTTGAGTTGGAGGAGTCCCTAAAGCTTTTATGCCATTTATCCTTCTTCTTGTGTTTTTCTTCACTTCTCTTGTGATGATGAGTTGTATTAGGGGCAATTAACCTTGAAATCACACTTCTTTTCATATTTGAAGCACTGAGTGGAGGAAGGAGACTTGTCTTTGTAAGATTTACCTTTGGAATACATGGAATGTTCTTCACCTGGAAAGAATTTGTAACTTGATGAAGCATTGAAAGAAATCACCTTCTCCTTCGTCTTTTTATTCGTTTCTTAAATCTCCTCTTATTCTTGTGAGTTGAGCCTTAAATCTTTTGATTGTTTTCTTCAAGATCCTCTTCTTCTTGTGAGTTGAGCCTTACCTCACATGCTTGAAGGTTTCCTATAAGTTCTTCAATGGGAATAATGGAGAGCATTTTGGTCTCTTCTATGACTGCCACCTTATTTTCCCATTGGAGAGGGAGAGTATGATGGATCTTGGACTGTACCTTACCATTGTCCATGGTACGTCCAAGTATTACAAGGAGATACATCTCGACCACACTCTCTATGATGTCCACATTGAAGCCTAGACTATGCTTTCCATTACTTGCTCCATCCCCTCATAAGTGGCATATATATTTCTTCATTCCTCATAGTCCATGTCACAAGAAGATATCCAGTTGAATTTAGTGGGGGAGAGAGTGAAATAAAGGATATTATAACTTTGGCATTCAATATGCATTCTGAAAAGAATCCTCATCCCATTCATATGGTTTTATCTCTAATTTCTTGTATGGACAATCCACCATTCCCCATATCTCAATACTGGATGCTTGAATGGGGAATTGCAGTCTACTCTTCCAACATTGGAAGTTGCTTCCATAAAATACCCAAAATTTAAAGTATCTTCTTTCTTGATCGTTTCTCATCTTCTCCTACTTCTAGATGTATTGATTGGAGAAGACCTTGCTCTTGTAACAATTGTTGGATCTATAATGGGATCTAGAGGAGGGTTAATAGAGCTAAAACCACTAAAACAAAATTATTAGACCGTTGAGTTATTTCCCATGATAATACTACAAGTATGAAAAGCAAGGGAGAGAGAGGTTACGTAGGAACCGAAGAACACAAGTATTTATAGTGGTTCCAACCTTTAAATTTAGATATGCTCTATATTACCTAGAGAGGTAACCGCTAGGATTTTCAACCATGTGTCACTGCTTATATTACATTGTAAGAGTTACAACATAAAACCACCCTTTTCTAGATCAAGGTATAATTAACTTCCCATTTCGGCCAAGGAAGCCAACAACCAAGAGTCTTTTGCCATACCATGGACTTACCTATGCTTGCAACGAGTCTTCCGCCTTCGCTAAGGACTTATCCACTCTTGTAATGAGTCTTTGGACTTCAAGGATTTACCCACTATTGACTTTGATCTTCCTCCTTTGACTTCACCTTCACTAAGGAGAAGATTTTCATTAAGGGTCTCACACTCTTCTTATTCTCCTCTCTTATCTAAGAGAGAGAATCTTCATCTTCATGGTAGAAAGAGAGATTGGGAGGTACAAGAATGAGATACTAAAAATATATACATGTAGGACTATCTCTCTTATAGATTTCCTACTCAGTTTCATTCATGTAACAAGTGATTAAGCTCATGAGAGTGGAAGGCACTCTTTGGGGCACTTTTTTTCTAAACAATAGTGTAGGGAAATTTGTAATGCTTGGATAACCATGTGATGAATCTGAAGGGGTCCTATATATGTTTGAGGATGCCTCCTAGCCTTTAAGATCATTTAGGATGAATTCTAGCCATTCGGGAGAGAGTCCAATGGGCCTGTCTAACTTTCTCTCTCTCTAATGGCTAGTTTTGCACTTCTGCATGACTTCTAGGTTTCTTGGTGGACTAGTAACCTATCTCGACTTTTGAGAAATATATCGCGAGCGATGAAAAACTATATCATCCAATGAAAAGATCTCTAGATGATTTTTTTTCATTAACCAAAGTTATTATCAATTAAGAAATAGGCCGACATAATTAGTTGAGACACTAACAATACCATTCACCGAGTTATGCTTAGGCCAATCTCGACTGATGAATGTACCTTTTTTGAAGAAACCTAATTGACTCTAAAGGAAATATTAATTCATTTTGATTTATTCTAATATACTTTGAGCTTAATTACAAGTCATACAATCATTACAAGTTATTACAAAAATTATCTAAGGAGATAAACTATGTAATCTTCAATATTAATCTATTTGGATATGCGACTTGATTTATCCAAATTAGGCTTTGTAAGTTTAGACATTTGGAGTATCTATTTGAAACCAGTCAAGATGAAACAAAAGACACACATGATTTGAATGGTTTAGTCATCATCAAAATAAGGGATTAGTCAATTTAGACCTTGAATAAACATATCCAAGTCTAGGTTTATAGGTAGGGTTCTTCTAATGCACTTAGGGGCAAGGAGTGGATTGGGGTATATGAGAAGGGTATTTCACCTTCCACTATCCCCATCCAACAACTAAATAAGACTTTTCTCTAAGTGTGTATGGATGATTACACCTAGTCACTTAGATCTCTCAACTAGGGCTAGTGGAAAGGAAGGATAGAAGGGAAGTGAGAGAAATTAGCTAAGGTTCCTTTAGGGACTTAGGAGTTTTCACTCCAAAAAGTGTGAAATAATCCCTCTCTATGACTTAGTTGATTTCATATCTCAAACAACCATACCAAGAGGTAAGGAAGGATAACAAACAATAACATATCATTAGGCAATACAATCATAGTATAATGCATAAATATATGCCAACTTAGTTTCATGGTTACATATTTTTGTACCAAACGGCCTACAAAGGGGACTTAGATACACATGATGAAATAAATAACAAAAGAATAGGGAGAAGAAGGTAGAAACTCCATAATATGGGTAATGAAGCTCTGATCTTCACCTCCAAAGATCCAAGCTCAGCCTTCTCCTCTGTGTAGATGGAATGGCATGAAAGATGGAAGGAAAGTGGTCAAAACCCTAGAAACTAGGTTTTTCTAGTAGAAGATTGAAGAATGTGGAGTGAATGAGGTAGGTTGGAGTGTGTGGTATCTATAATGTCTATGAGAAACTAACATTGGACCCCCATCCACCACTAGTGTACATATAGTGGTTGTGATGATCACTACATCTATGGTGGGTAGGTGTGACGTCCTCAGATTTTCTAAAACTTAATCTGATGTGTGACATCCAAATTGAAACCCTCACCTCAGTGAGAATCCCAATTTAAACATCCCACACGAGGCTAAGAAGAAGAAAATCAAGGGAGTCAGAAGGAAACAATCAGTAGCACATGTACATGAACAATAATAAAACCATACACACGTGTTCACCATTCAACATATAATTACAACATGAATTGTTACAACATTTGATATTACACATTGAACAACAAACTTATACATATACATGTACTACCACTAAACTACAGGATCTTAAGACAACAGGTCCACCTATACATCAGCTCGCCACACAACTCTCACTATCCTGGATCTTCAAGAGCATAACCAAAACCTAAACAAAAGATTACATGCGGTACACGTCAACACAATATTCAAGAATATTGTACTGAGTATGCCTACGTGTCTTTTATTTACCTCTCATCATATCTTGGCAAGAAGATAAAACTAATATACTTGGCAGTAACAAAAGAATATAAGAAAAGTGTATGCTTGCACAAAGATATTCATTAGCAAAAGAGAACACATATTTTTAATCACATTTCCATCATATATCTCATACATCTTCCCCCAAGGGCTTTGATGTTTTTAGGCCTTATGATCTACTACCAAAGAGTTTGAGATCATTTAACATGTGATCTACTACCAAAGAGTTTGAGATCTAACACATGTGATCTACTACCAAAGAGTTTGAGATCACTTCAATGCACTGTACTACCAAAGAGTTTAGTTCTATCATATGATGGATCAGATATCTTATGTTTCATGTGTTCATAGCCATAAGTATAGAAAACCAAGCAAGATATCATACAAGAACAATCATTTCATTCAATATCATATGCCAAGTATTTACTACCATATAACACAACCATATTGTATAATAAGCCAAGTAAGAAGTAATGGCGTACCTTGATCGAGAGATAGATCATTCTAAACACATATTCCTCATGTCATCTAACCTTGGTCATCCCTGATTAAGACAAGATCATATACTATAAGGTTCTCATCATCATACATCTCATCTTAACCCTATTCGTGTTCATTAGGGTTTATCTGATCTCATCAGGATATTCTCATCATTACTTGCATTCATATCTTATGATTATCTCACTGATGCCATTTTCCAGATTACATCTCATTATCAAAGTTCATCATCTGAACATTAGGTTTCATATCCTTTTTGTGCACATATTAACCCTAGGTTACATCATTAACCTGGATTAGGGTTTTATAACATGTATTAAGATTCATCTTCATATAACATGGATTCTGTTCATCATTATGATCTCATAATTAAAACTAAGGTTTCATATACTAATATGAGCTTACGCTGTGAATTTCATCATTTATTGAGCATGTGTACATTTATTGTATTTTATTTAGGGTTAAAAGCCCTAATTAACCATATGGAGTAAATTACATGATTTCGTGCATCATCCTCATAATCACTGACATCCACTGGATTATAAGCATGAATATTGATTTACTGACATATTCTCATAATTTTAGGCCATCTTTTGATATTTATTATCCATGAAACAAGCATTTCACAACTTACATTATAACACTATTATTTATGCATCAAAAGCCTGTTATTATGATTCCATTCTGTTCTACACATATTTTTGAGAATTTTGGTATTTTATTCGTATTTTTATGATAACGGTGTGATTTTCTATGAATTATACAGGTACTAGGCTTTATTGAGGTATTTACCTTCATTGGGCCAATCTCGTCGCGCCATGTGGCCTGTGAGAGGCGCTGCTCTTCTTCGGCCTGGGTGACTCGGCAATTCAGGCACGCGTGGTCTGCTCAAACTGGGCCGGTCGATTCTCGGCTTGGTTTGGGCGACTGGGTCTGGTCTGCTCTTTTTGTTCTTTCTCTCTCGCGATCCCTCGTTTGACGTGAGCGTCGTCTTGTGCGGCTCCCTGTGTCACAGCCGCCGACATGGCTGTTCAAGGAGCATCGACGATCGCTGATCTAGGGCCTGGTGGGGCTATCACTGGTGTTGCTGTGCTACTCGCCTCCTCTAGCACGTTCAGATCTCCTTAACGAGCAACAGAGGTCTGCGCCCATGGTTTGCCGGCTGAAACGACGCGTCCGTCACCTCTCCGCCATGGTTCACGGATCCTGCAAACTAGGCGTCATTGTGCTTGAACCCGACGCCTACGTGCGTTGTTCTCTGCTCAACGGTGTCGACACCGCTGTGTCCATCCTGTGCTCTATGAGAAAACCGAGGCTCCTCCAGGCTGCTGCTGCAACTGCGTCTCCTACTCGACACCGGCCTCCGTGAGGTTGCCGCAGGCACAAAAGTGCCTCGGTTGATCTGCTCTAGCCAATTCAATCTATTCTCAGGAGGGAGATAAGAGGGAAAAGGGAAACTTGCTCTCACTGGAGGTCTGTACGAGTGGGAGTGGAAGTGTGGGGGAAGGCCTCGTTCCTCACTAAGTCAAGCCAACTACTTGGTTCAGTTTCTTCCATCTGGCCACGACCAAACATGCGCTCAGTCAAAACACGCCCACGATGTTTGGCTTAACCGTAGCTTGGAGACAAACATGTGGCCGTCAGATCATCCACATCCTAGGGATATGAGAGGTAGATCTGTGGCATCTCCAACTCAAGTCTATATCCACGGGATCAACCTATGTGTTTTACATTTGTCCATGTAGCCAACAAGTAATGCACGAGCGTGACATCCCAAAGAAAAAGGACTATACTTAGTTTAAATGATCAAAAACCTTGGTCCAAATCATTATAATGTATCAAAGAAAACTCTAAACCTCTATGTCTTATGATTGGATGGTCTAATTATCTCAAATTTTGACTATAGTTTTGCAACTCATTGATGCACCTTTTACTCAAACTTGATCCCAATAATACACCAAAAGATTGATCAATTAATTGCTTTAAGAAGGTTCATATATCTAGTAACAACAATTGTAATGGCAATCATTTTAATCTTTACATTTTTCAAAAACACTTGGTCCTCTTATTATAACCTTGATATATATATATATATATATATATATATATATATATATATATATATATATATATATATATATATATTCTAAAAGTCCACTCCATCACATCCTACACACCTTAAAAGAAATTTCGTCCTCGAAATTAAACCATACTGATACTTCTAGGGAAAACCTTATCTTGCCTTCATCCACATATAAGGCACTATTCTGGGTGCAACATATCCAAAAGCATAAGCTTCAAAAGTATACCCAACCACTATTAGGAGTTTTTAAAACATATAAGGTGAATCACCCCTTCATAGAAGGCTCAAACAAGGGTTTAGAAACTCTGATTAGGTCATAACATATCTCATTGTTTGGGTTTCATCCTTATCTTTACCCATGAATTAGGGTTTCGTTATCATATTATCATGTTCTAAAGGAGTTAACTAAAGTTAACCCATTATATCAAGGTGTCATCAACATTTTTTTAGCTGATTGTTAGAACATGTTCATCATTAACATATACCTTTTAGGAGGGAGTTAACTATAATTAACATGTGTTATCCATCTAGATCATATCAAGGTGTTATAATCATTATGTTGTGCTAGCTGTCAACTATATTTTCCATCTTTGTTAAGCACTAAGATTAACACCTCGTGTAACATATTTCATTCATATGATCTTATTTCCTTGTTCGTACTAAATTGCAACATTTATTAATGACTTCATCGCAAGATTAACCAACAATATTGCATTATCATCATTATTCATGTTTGTGGTTAACCATATATACATAAAGATATATCAAACCATCTCTAGGTTTCCATTATATCATGTCCATATATCACATCTCGAGATTAGATCACATCCTTACAATTATTATATCATGGTTGTGCTAAACAAACTTATGCAAGTGGCTTATCAAACATGTATCAAAACTTTATATAGTCCATATGAGGTTCTCCTAACCCATAACATGAGGGTATTGCCATGCTTAGTCTCTCTGAGCTAACTCAACTCTATGAGTATCTCACAAACAAAAACTTATCTTCCCTCTCTTAGTCTAGGGTTTTTCGGATTACCTCATTGGCACTAGCGATAGCCTTATAAGATCTAGCCACATAAGCACAAGCCAAAACATGTTATGACATACTCTTCATAGATCTTCTACCCATGAAACATCTTACCCGAAGCTCTCTTATATACACCACTAGATTCCTATGTGGGAAACCACCAACCCGAGCATGAGGCTTCACCCAACTAACATAGATACCTCCTCCAGGGTCTTGGGGTCTCTACCTCACCCAGATGGTAGGCACTCATATTCATTTTCGCATGTACATATATAACCAGCCTCTCTCTGTCTCTAGGGTTTGGTCCTCCCAAGGACATCTAGGGTTCAAGATAACTATAGGAATCATGCATAAAGCAACTCAACTCAATCACTCAGGAGTATTCTAGTTTAGGACATATCATATCACATATCTCATATTTCTCATATCATGGAGTCTAGGTTCTCTGACCTTCTACCTGTGGGTCACGCTCTCTCTTGAGCTAACCCCGAAACTAGTCCTAACACTAGATGTCCTCCTTTGTAAAAGAGCTTGAGGCTCATGCTGACTCACAACCTAGTCTTAACTTAATTTATCTCATCTCATAAAAGAACTCATACTTGCATCATCAAAACTTATCTCAAATCCTCAAAACTGAACTTAAGTCCTCAAAGACAAACATATATCATCATAAACCATCTTATATCATCTCTATCAAGCTTACATCATATCATCAAAACTTATTTCATCTATTCCATCTATCATATATATATATATATATATATATATATCCAACAAGGCTCTAGACATCTAATCTAGAACTACTCTCTCTTCTAGACTTATGTCATCACTTTCACTTGGGTTGCATGACCACCTCCTACTCGTACATGTGTGGGGACACATTTTTGTAATACATATACATAATAAAATATTATATAGTTTTTCTCCGATAAAACAAGCGTCAGAGAAAACTATCGAGGTTCGATCCGTTTGGAATAAAAAACCAAATCCTGAAAACAAGTGTCCCACACATAGTAGAGAGTCCAGTGTCATGAAAACTAGTGAAAAGGGTGAGAACAAGGGGTAGACTAGTGTAGCTGCTCTAGACAACGTGCGCAATATGTCTAGGGTTTCTCTTCCCTTGATGCACGTCATTTCCAAATAGTGCAACGTCCCATACCGCTACACTACAAGGAAAGAAAGACATCTAAGGACTTGCTACTCAACAAGCACCAGTCTAGACCTAGTTCTCAGACATCTAGGTGCTAACCTAGAGGCTAGGTTATATATAGTCTCTAAAAGACGACTAATCTAACCCTAAAAAGATTATTAAGTTCAAGGTTCTTTAGTTTTGAGTTGCATAATGAGCAAATGTTAGGCTTTGCTATTGTTCATGCTCTGATACCACCTATGGCGTCCTCAGATTTTTTAAAACTTAATCTGATGTGTGACGTCCAAATTGAAACCCTCACCTCAGCGAGAATCCCAATTTAAACATCCCACACGAGGCTAAGAAGAAGAAAATCAAGGGAGTCAGAAGGAAACAATCAGTAGCACATGTACATGAACAATAATAAAACCATACACACGTGTTCACCATTCAACATATAATTATAACATGAATTGTGACAACATTTGATATTACACATTGAACATCAAACTTATACATATACATGTACTACCACTAAACTACATGATCTTAAGACAACAGATCCACATGTACATCAGCTCGCCACACAACTCTCACTATCCTGGATCTTCAAGAGCATAACCAAAACCTAAACAAAAGATTACATGTGGTACACGTCAACACAATATTCAAGAATATTGTACTGAGTATGCCTACGTGTCTTTTATTTACCTCTCATCATATCTTGGCAAGAAGATAAAACTAATATACTTGGCAGTAACAAAAGAATATAAGAAAAGTGTATGCTTGCACAAAGATATTCATTAGCAAAAGAGAACACATATTTTAATCACATTTCCATCATATATCTCGTACATCTGCCCCCAAGGGCTTTGATGTTTTTAGGCCTTATGATCTACTACCAAAGAGTTTGAGATCATTTAACGTGTGATCTACTACCAAAGAGTTTGAGATCTAACACATGTGATCTACTACCAAAGAGTTTGAGATCACTTCAATGCACTGTAATACCAAAGAGTTTAATGCTATCATATGATGGATCATATATATTATGTTTCATGTGTTCATAGCCATAAGTATGGAAAACCAAGCAAGATATCATACAAGAACAATCATTTCATTCAATATCATATGCCAAGTATTTACTACCATATAACACAAGCATATTGTATAATAAGCCAAGTAAGAGGTAATGGCATACCTTGATCGAGAGATAGATCATTCTAAACACATATTCCTCATGTCATCTAACCTTGGTCATCCTTGATTAATACAAGATCATATACTATAAGGTTCTCATAATCATACATCTCATCTTAACCCTATTCGTGTTCATTAGGGTTTATCTGATCTCATCAAGATATTCTCATCATTACTTGCATTCATATCTTATGATTATCTCACTGATGCCATTTTCCAGATTACATCTCATTATCAAAGTTCATCATCTGAACATTAGGTTTCATATCCTTTTTGTGCACATATTAACCCTAGGTTACATCATTAACCTGGATTAGGGTTTTATAACAAGTATTAAGATTCATCTTCATATAACATGGATTCCATTCTGTTCTACACATTTTTTTGAGAATTTTGGTATTTTATTCATATTTTTATGATAACGGTGTGATTTTCTACGAATTATACAGGTACTAGGCTTTATTGAGGTATTTACCTTCATTGGGACAATCTCGTCACACCATGTGGCCCGTGAGAGGCGCTGCTCTTCTTTGGCCTGGGTCACCCGGCAGTTCAAGCACGCGTGGTCTGCTCAAACTGGGTCGGTCGATTCTCGGCTTGGTTTGGGCGACTGGGTCTAGTCTACTCTTTTTGTTCTTTCTCTCTCGCAATCCCTCGTTTGACGTGAGCGTCGTCTTGTGCGCCTTTCTATGTCACAGCCGCCGGCATGGCTGTTCAAGGAGCATCGACGATCACTAATCTAGGGCCTGGTGGGGCTATCACAGGTGTTGTTGTGCTACTCACCTCCTCTAGCACGTTCAGATCTCCTTAACAAGCACCAGAGGTCTGCGCCCATGGTTTGCTGGCTGAAACGGCACGTCAGTCACCTGTCCGCCATGGTTCACGGATCCTACAAACTAGGCGTCATTGTGCTTGAACCCGACGCCTACGTGCGTTGTTCTGCGCTCGACGGCGTCGACACCGCTGTGTCCATCCTGTGCTCTATGAGCAAACCGAGGCTCCTCCAGGCTGCTGCTGCAACTGCGTCTTCTACTCGACGCCAGCCTGCGTGAGGTTGTAGCAGGCACAAAAGTGCCTCGGTTGAACTGCTCTAGCCAATTCCATCTATTCTCAAGAGGGAGATAAGAGGGAAAAGGGAAACTTTCTCTCGCTGGAGGTCTGTACGAGTGGGAGTGGAAGTGTGGGGGAAGGCCTCGTTCCTCACTAAGTCAAGCCAACTACTTGGTTCAGTTTCTTCCATCTGGCCATGACCAAACATGCGCTTAGTCAAAACACGCCCACGATGTTTGGCTTAACCGCAGCTTGGAGACAAACATGTGGCCGTCAGATCATCCACATCCCAGGGATATGAGAGGTAGATCCGTGGCATCTCCAACTCAAGTCTATATACACGGGATCAACCTATGTGTTTTACATTTGTCCATGTAGCCAACAAGTAATGCACGAGCGTGACATCCCAAAGAAAAAGGACTATATTTAGTTTAAATGATCAAAAACCTTGGTCTAAATCATTATAATGTATCAAAGAAAACTCTAAACCTCTATGTCTTATGATTGGATGGTCTAATTATCTCAAATTTTGACTATAGTTTTGCAACTCATTGATGCACCTTTTACTCAAACTTGATCCCAATAATACACCAAAAGATTGATCAATTAATTCCTTTAAGAAGGTTCATATATCTAGTAACAACAATTGTAATGGCAATCGTTTAATCTTTACATTTTTCAAAAACACTTGGGCCTCTTATTATAACCTTGATATATATATATATATATATATATATATATATATATATATATATATATATATATATATATATATATATATATATATATATATATATATATATATATATATATATATATATATATATTTTTTTTTTTTTTGAAAGTCCACTCCATCATAGTAGGTCTAGGAACGGTCGTGTTAGTGGAAAATAGTCTTGGTGGAGAAGGAAAAAGACTAGACCAAAATATGGTGAAATGGAGTGAGGTAGCATGACTATGGTGGACACTGCACCATGTTGTCTTGAAGGTTGCAGAAAATGGAGGGTTCCATGATTATGGTGAAGGGGGTAGGAAGAGGTTGTTTTTCTGGGAATGGTCTTCTTACTTGGTTGATGACACGGCCATATTGGTTAGCATGACCATAGTGGATTTTGTGCTTTATTGAATTCTTTGCAACCTGGATTCATCTATGATTTTTTGTTAATCATACCATCTAGATGGATACCATGATGATTTTGAGGGTTTTGGCATGCACTTCAATCTTGTAAGTGTCCATCTATGATGCTCTTTGAACTAACTTGATCCTTGGCAACTTGGGGGTAGGATGGGACATATTTAAAGCTCACTTTGGTCTCCTCCATGGCTGGTAAAGTCCTAAGAACCTCCTCCTTCTATCCCTTCCATCAATTAGTGGCAAAGCACCTATAAAAACATGCAATAGCAACCAGAAGTACATTTCTCTTAAAGTGATAATTATTAGGAAACAACATGAATTATAAAAATCTTGATGAACATAAGGGGGGAAATAACAAAAGATGGTAGGGACCCATCAGTACACATGTCTCTATCAAGTTTCTTTGATATCTCCAACTAAATTTATTAGAAAAGATATGTAAGTGTTTCTTCTTTCAATGGATAAGTTTGAGCTTTGGAAGAGCATCACCTAACCATACATTCCAACAAAGTTAGGAATGATAATATGGGTGCAGATACATTATGATGTGCTACACTAAAATGGTAATGGCGTAAGTCTTTCCTATAGTTTACTCTCTCATAGTTAATTTTATTAAATTTCCTTATATGAGGTATGGATTAAGATATTTTGGGTCAATTGTACATGACTCGTGAGGGAAGTAAGCAAATTTAAGATTCTAATGCTAACATTCTTTCTCACAAACTAGAGTTATTCATATGAAAAATGTGAGACTATTTTTTGTACTCTAGGTTCACTTTAATTGTCAATGGTTTATAATATATTGATGAAAATAGTTTGATACTAATATGTTGTGCTCTAACCTCAAATTATGAACAAATTCTTATTTCTATCAAAAATAGGTAGATGTTTCTATTTTGCAGGTTGAAGAACTTACAGGAAGCTCCATGACTTATGATGTAAAGCTCCAAGATTGTGAGATGAAAGAAGAGATAGAAAATGATTCTAAGAAAAAGTGTATTGCTCTCAACAAAAGGTTTTCAAAGTCATCATAACATGAGCACTTCAAAGGTAAGATATACACAATGCATTCTTCTAACAACTATTCTAAGACTTCCTCTAGGATTTTAGGAAGAAAGGACATTGGAAGGATGATTGTGTGGAACTCAAGAGAAGAATAAGAATAATAATAATAAGATTATAAGGATGAGTATATGGTTTATCATGCATATTGGAATTCATAGTCTTATCCAGGCTCAAATAAAGATGAAGAAGCTTATCACCTTATTATCAAATAGCCTCATTGTTGAACATGATGAAAATGATGAATAAGAGGGAGAAGAATCACAACATCAAAATGATGTTCATTATAATATATATATTTCAAATAAAGTTTAAAATGTCATAAAGCGGGAAAAATGGATATTGTTGCAATGTCGAACCTAGTGGGATTAAATACAGTTGCTAGTGAGAATAACATAATTGATGAACTTGTTTTTTGTTGTTGTTTTCTATAATGTCAAGTTTATATTGTTCTATAAAAGATAAATGATATGGAGAAACAATCTATTATTTTTTCTCATGGTGATTATGATGTTGTACAAGATAAGATTGATTTTCTAGGTAAAGTATTTATTCTTGAAGATAACTTTGCTGGTACTAGATGATGTTCCATTGCATTTACCAAAAGTTATTTGCTTCATGTTCATTGAAATGAAAAAATGTAAGAGTTATTTTGAAAGGATTTATGGCAAAACATTATGAGTTATTTAGAAAGGTTTTCCAATGTTATAGAAATGTTGACAATATCATGTAGTTGCATTAGTGACATGTCAGTACTAGTAATCTTGGATATCTGTTTTGACATAATAACCACCTTAGAATTAGTTTTTTGAAATCGAATTCTAGTACTTCTTTCTCTGTAAACCATGTTACATGTTTTTCATGTGGCAAGTCTAGTCATATGCCTTCTCTTTTAAAAGGA
Organism: Alisma plantago-aquatica; assembly: GCA_963693085.1. Lineage (NCBI taxonomy): Eukaryota > Viridiplantae > Streptophyta > Magnoliopsida > Alismatales > Alismataceae > Alisma > Alisma plantago-aquatica. The sequence continues at coordinate 1,254,139,190 of OY856410.1, read as the reverse complement.
ATGGTAATATGGTTTAGGTGCCTACAACCTCATCTTAGTTAATACAAAGTATAATAATGAGATTCGATGGATATATTTATGATCTTGCATTTTTTTATCGAAATAGGTATGTTTATTTTTGCTAATAGTTTCTTTCGGTAAATCTCTACTTTTCAAGTTCTACATTTCTACTGGTTTCTAACAAAATACTGCTCGGTCAAAGTATGTTTATGTTGTGCAGCATCTTAATCAAACTAAAGCTCAATCAAAACTGATTATCTTTTTTATACTATTGGAAATGTCTTGCTTCATGATTATATGATCATTTGGGTCTACAATGATTTATCAAACATATTGCTACTATGTTTTTCTCATCAGATATCTCTATCATGTTTCATTGTTCCTTATTATGATCTCATTTATTTTGATTATGTGATTAAGAAGGTGGTCAATTGTTTGATATATGTTGTTATATATATTTTATTTTATGGTTGTATGACTTCCTTTTATCGGTGGTGGACATACTATTCCTTATCGTGGGTTTTGAGACTTTTTATTTTTCTAGTATTGACATCTCTATGTGATGGACTTTAAATTTTGTCAATTGGCATCGAGATGTATTTTATGTTTGTGTTCCTTGATTAAATCATGGTTGTCTGTTGATAATGCCATGTTATTGTAATGGATACATCAATGTATGCTCGGTTATTTGACCCCAAAAAATGTATGCTCGGTTATGCATTTTCATTTTTGGTATGGATATTTTTGAGGGTGATTGTCTCCTTAAGGGGAAGTTTAGTATCGGTTCCATCCCTTTTGATACCAATGAAGGGGTTATCCATGTGATGATTTGTTTGATTCATCAAAGGTATGGTACTCTTAATTTGACCATATCAAAATTATTTTTTAGTAATATTTTTATCATCCAAAGGACAAGATTGTTGGCTTTTTGGATAGTTACACATTCTAATTTGATGACTCAAATATTTTATTTGTTTTACTAGTATGTAACTAAATTGTTTGAGGTAATGATGAACTTATACAAGATCTAAACAAAAAGTGTGGTCTAGAATTAATATCTTTGAATGCTTGTAAACAATTTGTATCTTTTTGCAATAAGATGAGAAATCTTTCTATTCACCCCGCTCTCTGTACATACGAGAATCAACCAGAGAAGAAATATATCTACAACATAATGTAGTTTCCACTCAAAGCATCTAATCCCATCACCCAAAAAACTAAACAATATTTTCTTAAAATCGTACGCCATAAAACCTCAAAAAGAAATAACAATTATATGTGTATTCACATTTGTGTAATGTAATGTATACATCTTTTCTTAAAGCCCCTAATTTTCACAGGAAGGTGCAAATAATCTTGAAACACATTCAAACTGGGAAATTGTATACCTCATCATCCAATCTCCCTAGGGACTGTCTTACTCAGTCTATGTATCAAGAAGTCAATGAAACTTAGGTCTTCCAACTAGACTCTAGTTTCTCTGCACACATGGGCCAAACCCCATGATGTATTGCTGACCCCAACACATATTTATAAGATAAGGTTCATCCAATTCTACATAAGAGAAAAAAAATATGAGTTTATCAACAAGATGCAACACGTCACCATGACATGTAAACTAGCCTCTGTGTGTCATCTCACTACAAACCATGTCCTAAAGGCAAACATCATATTCCCCATCGGGTCCCTCATAATCCCCACCACCCATATCATGGGCCCTTGACTAACAGTCTCTTCCATCCCACAAGTGATATCCATCCCCATATTATGTAGGTCCTATGGCCTCTATATGATGAGATCACCTATTTGAGAATTTTACACGGTTCTATCAACCCCTCCCTTAGAATTCTCGAGTTGAGGTTGTGATTTACAAACCTCACGGAACAGAGGCCTACATTAATATCCTTGATAATGCCAACTTTGTCCTCTCATATAAAGCATGCACACATACTACTTCCGTCATATATGAACTTTCATCTATTGCACTAAATCATCCATATAATTCGGTTGGGAAGGACACGACATATCCACACTTTGAAAGAGTTTATGGATGCAATAGACCAATGACCTGATAAAAATTGCTCCAAGTTGTACGTCACTAAGAAATCAATATCGAAATCCACCAAATAGGCCATCCTAACCCAACGAGAAATCATGAACTCTCCTTTAGCAAAAAGATGATTCATCGTCGTTGAGCTAGAATTCACAACAAATCACACTATGAAATCATCACGAATCTGTACCTTCTCAAGTTATGATAAGTAGGTAGAGCCCTATTGTAGATCTTCCACACTATAATATTGGATCTAGGTGGCACCTCCACAACCCATCTCCATCTGACATGGTCCACCTAAGTTAGTGGGGTGCTATGCAACAAGCACTTGGTAAACTGCAAGGGGGAGCAATCACATTGTTCTTCTGTCCACAGTGGGGCATCTCAATTTGTAACTAGATTTATAACTTGCATATATGCAACTATACAACTTGTTAAAATCAATGTAACAACAAATGATGAATGACTAACATCCATCATAAACCTATCCATTTGGACAGGTATATTTTATTAAACATTGTTTGATATTATGAAATTTAGGACTTTTTGGGACAAACTATTATTTGATCAAATTGTAATTCAAAAAAGAATATTTTCAACCAAACTTTAGTTCAACCAAGATATATCCATTACACCGATGGAGGTCTCATATGTGTCTTAGTAAAAATGCAGCTTGAGTGAGGATCTTCCCAATTGAATATATAGTTTGATTGACATGTAGTTTGTAGACTTTTTAGTTATCTGTGTAATTTCCACCAACTATCCTACAAGATTGGTTGATTCGTGTTTATGTTCTAATATAAAGTACCATAGGACAACTCAATACACGCTTGGCCATTGCTTCCATATTCTATAAAATTGAAATTAGATTCTATTTTTACATTCCTAACTGCTTCCAAACAATCATAAGCCTGCTTTAGCTCAAATGTCCTACTCCACCATATCAAGCCTTGCCCAAAAACTTTAGGATTTGTTTCATCACTTCTATTTTTTAATATTCACTTGTAATATTTGTGAAAGATTGTTGTACTTTCCTTTCTTCCATCTAGTTCCATTTATGGTTTGGATCCTTGAAGATAATTTGTTTGATAGGATTATGTATTAATGTGATAGGATGAAATGTGGTCTTCTTCAAGGTTATTCTTCTACATGCTGCAAAGAGGAGGTCTTGGTGGTCTTTAGGAATCATGTGTAGAAGATAAAAGTTATCGTTGATATTAAAATGATTTAATTCTTGATCCCAAAAAGTTAAACTAGTAATTTTAGTTTCTATACTTATGAAAAGATAATATATATATTAGGTTGGGAAATTGTTGTTGGAAACTATTAGGTAGTGGAACTATGAAATTTGAAGATGGAACACTATAATATGTGTATTGTTTGTGCTTTCTTGTTTTTTATTGTTTTTTTTACTTATTTTTGGTGCATTCCTTCTTTGCAGGTTGTAATTATCCTCCTTGTGTTCAAAATTACATAAATCAATTTTTAGCTACATTCACCCCCTCTAGAGAGTTTAAGAAATTATCTCATCCTTTCCTCAACATGTCAACTAGTAATGTGATATCATACAATTAGTCAAGGAATTCTTGTATCTAATAAAGACACAAGTAAATTCTCCTTATTTGAATATGGCTTGTGTTTTGGCAATTCATTTGAAAATGATATGTCTCTAACCAGTCCATAACTAATATCATAGTAAAAGAGTTTATCTAATAAGGGTATAAGGTTGTATGATAGGGTATATCAAATGGAACTCAACAAACATTTAGGGAATACATTTGAAAAAGTTGCTGGTTATCCCAACAATGTACTTAACAATAAAAATAAAATAAAAATTTGGACTACTAGGTTTAAACTATAAATAAGAAAATGTTGTATAAAGAAATGTGTCACACTAGGATATGTCAAAATAGAAACACATGTGCTATTGAATTAACCATCTCAGTTGTGATGACTCTTGGTAATACGACTCCTTCTAAAAGTTTGAAAGAATAAAATTTTCATATAAATTCACATGTTCTACATTATCCACTACTGCTAGGAACTCCACCTCTAATACATGAAGCCATTGAATAATTTTGTCCCATGATATGAGTCTATCACTTTTTTATTGAAATAATGATGAAGAACTTTGTGTTGGTCTTTGTTGAAGTTGGGAACAATATTTCTTGAAATGTCCCATTTGTCCATAGTTGTGATATCCCAAACATTGTTTGCATGGAACTTTCCACAATTCTTGTACATAGTCACCAATCATCTGAAAGGACTTGTCATTGATGTAGAAGAACTATATGGTCTTTTAGAAGGGTATACTTGGGTGGAGAAGTTCATCAGCTAGGGGTCTACATGCCCTTATTATAAGAAGATACCACATTACTTGTACGATAATCTCTTCTTCTACCCATGCATTCCAGACTACCATTGATCTTGAATAAGAAACCAATACCTCCACTTGGACCACTAGTACTTGTTCCACTTCTTCCATAGGCTCCCTAAACTATTTTTGACCTCAGATTGCTTAGTGGAATTCATCAATTCTTCTATCCATTGAATGTCCCCAACAAACTTACTATGTTTTCTCTAACTTGACCAACTATTGATGTCTGATCTATGGATAATATGCATATGGAAGGAAGAGGACATGGAGTTCAGGAACAAGGTGAGAGTCCCTATGTTTCTAGACAGATTCATGAGGTTGAAGAGGCAAAATGTAGGATTGGAGATGTGCTAGAGAGAGTGGACATGATCTTTTTGAACCTCTTTGACCCTCTTGGAAAAATGTTGGGTCTACATGCCCCTACTATAAGAGCATACCCATTAGTAATTAACTTACTTATTTTTTCTTGTTTTCCCTCTTAGATCCTATTTGTTTGTTCAAGAATATAGATATTTATCCAACCAATGGTTAACAATTTCCCATACGGACAACCTTTAGGTAACTCACGCCAACAAGTGTAACATAATTGGGACTCATATACAACTAAGGGATTATTAGAGATCTACAAACATGAATACACATATATAGTTCCAAAGATGGAATGTCGATAGAGTATACTTACATATGATGACCCTCATAAAAGAAACATGGAAACTTCACAAATATGTTGATTGTAAACCAGTGGCACATTATTTGTTACCCATATAAGATCGGGTAGACAACCATAGTTGTCCACTAGACCGTGTTGGACTTGAATTTAGTACTTAGTCTGGTTTTGTTTAGATGGATAGTGTGGTCAAATTTTTTCAGCAAATGTCATTAGTATGCTCACTGTACGAGTGGTCTAGTTACATGTAAAGATAAATGTGATCAACCCTATAAGAAAACACATACGCACTTACATTGTGATACCTATGATAAGTTTCTATGAATGTAGTGTTGTATCCCTTTAAACTTTAATTCATCTTTTTTTATAAGTACAGGTACAAGGTACAACCAGAATACTACATATATATATCATAAAGTAACATTTATTAAGAAAGTTGAGTTGTGTAATGGAAAGGGGTAGATTGTATTAAATTGTGTTATATTGAATGACCAAATGATATAACTCTTCAATTGTAAAAAATGGATACTTAATGTTGGTTGTAATTTCAATGAATGTATAAAAACTTTATCAACAAGCATTATGTAGTTATATTATGATAGGGTAACGTCTTTCTTATCAGAATCTTTAATGTTAATACTTACCACATGTTGGCATGCAAAAGATTGTGTATATCCAAACAATGTATTATACTAAAATAGAAAAAACTTGATTAATATGATCAATGGAATGGCACGAAATCACATGTGACTGATAGTTAAAGATATACACAAAATGGTCTTCATTAAACATACTAATAGTATACAATAAATGATAGTGTTTTTAAAACCCTAACATTTACTTTTTTACTATTAACATATTAGCGGTGTATACTAAGGTTGTGTTGGGTACATGGTGGCAAAATGAATGGGGAACTAGACAAGGATAGGTAAGGAAAAAGGAATGGAGAAAGGGAAGGAAAAAATATGAAAGATTGTTGTTTAGAAACACTTGCAAGGTGGGAAGGAAAAATATAGGAAATACTTAGAAAGTATTGTTTGTTAAATGAGTATGCATATGGGAATGGTATAGGGAAAGAAACTTAAAAAGGCCATACAAGTATAAATATTATTCATTACAATTTGAGACAAGGTCGTAGATAATTTTATTTCAAATAAACAATGAAAACATTCTCTCATCAATGTTATTTGAGTATAAAATATTGAATTATTATAAAAAAATTGACATACAATTTCTTAAGAATTATGAAATATAAATACTTCATAGGAGAAAAGAATTAGCAAATTAAAATCTTTTTATTGTAACTATCTTTTTATAAATACAACATGATCAATCTTTCACATTCATCATTTTGACTTGATGTCACTCACGTTGTAAACAACAAAACAAGGCACTCATCGTATTTGAATGCTCAACTAGATATAGGTAAGCCTTGAGGTAATTTTTTTTTTATTCCTATGGTATCCAAATCAAGAAAAAACATCAAGTTGAGAGAATTTTTATGGTTAATTTTTTTGCACAATGTCCCTTCTCTAATATCTTCAACAACATTGTATGTGGCCTCCTAAATGATTATAATATCCTCATTATCCATCATCTTTCTTTTCTTACACTTCAAAATTGTAGATTTGGTCACATGTTGTAGTGTTTCATCATCATGTGATTAATCAACAAAAGAATCAACTCGAGTTTTAGTTTTAGTGGGAAATTGTTATGTTAGAATTTACAATTTTTTTAGTATTGAAGTATGTTGAGAACTGCACAATGGACCCATTTAAATAAGGAATTATGTGGCATATAACCATACACAAGAAGCTAGGGTTATGAGGGTTGGTGACAAGTGATCAGGATGTCAGGGAGGACAGGGTGGTCAAGGCCATTCCAGGCCCCAGCCCGACAACATGGAGGACCTCTTTGAGGTTAGTTACATCACAGATGATGTAGTAGGAGAGACACTGTCTGATGGTGGTGACAGGATGGTCGATGTAGTAGTTTTTATTGAGCCTAACCTAGAATGATCTGTGCCACTGGGTGCAAAGAAGATATATAAGGCTTATGTTAGTGGATTAATGAATCTAGGATTTAGACCAAGAATATTACATGATCTCCTTAAAGCCACTGACATGTTCATAGATTGTAGTGGCACCATACCATCTCGTTCAGTCAAGGAGGAATTCTTCCCTCCACTATTAGAGCCCTGGAAGTTTGTAGTAGTCATTAAAGCATTCAAGATCAACATTGGGTTCTAGGTGTTGGTTAAAAGGATTTCTATTCTCTGGGTATACATGAGTAGTTCCGCATCATTGATTTAGAAAATGGCTACTACGCCGTTCAACTCTTTCAACAATGAGGATTATGTGAAAGTTCTGACCAGCGACCCATGGACGCTCTTTGGCAACTATTAGTCAGTTCAAATGTGGTCGCCCCAATTCCATCCTTCCGATCCAATACCGTGAAAGCTAGTTGTTTATACTTGGATTCATGATCCCCTTGTTCATCTCTATTAGACCCAACTTATATTAGGTATTGGTGACTTTGTGGGGAAGACAATCAAGATTGACACCACCACTGTACAGGGTAATCATGGGAAATTTTCTAGGATTGGTATTGAAATTGACGCATGATGCCCTCCTGCCTATCGTCTTCATAGATGGTGAAATTTTCAAGATTAAATATGAGAACCTCCTGACCCTATGTGTACATTATGGATGCATCAGTCATGAAGAATCTAGGAGCCCGCACATAGCCAATATTCCTCCTATAGATACTCCTCCAATCCCTCAATGGGTCATGCCATATTCCATGGAAATGCATGCCAAAAATCCTGAACGACGTCCACCTAGGCTATCTCAGGAAAATGACCAATAAAAAATAAGTGATAAAGAGAAGGAGCAAAAACATGAAGCAACAAATACTAACCCTAATGGAGTAACAACGAACCAAGGAAAATGGCAAACAGTAGTAAACAAGAGGAACTGTAAGTGGAGACAAGCTGACCCAAACTAGTAGCAAAGGGACTGGAAGCAATGACCAAGATTCCTCATCCATCCCTCAGTCCACAAATACCTTTGTGAACCTCTCAGGTGATGATACTTCCACTGACAGAGGTTGAAGTATTGAGTAGGTTGCTCCCTTCCAATTCAGCTATGACTTTAGTGCTACAACCTCAGCAGTAAGTCGATCACGACCTATGAGAGGTGCTACCATGCTCATGAATAGAAGAATCTTATACCAAACAGTCCCAAGTTGCCCAGAAAGAATTAGAAAGAAAAGGAAATCTTGGGAGGCCCCAGACAACGCTAAGGTAAGTGAGGCCCGACGGTTGTTCTGCAACTCTGATTCAAACCTAGAAGTTGAAGAAGTCTGGGATATTTGTATAGATGACCCAGACCCTGTGGTTGGGTTGCATATTTTCATTTGATGGTCATCTTCCTCTGCTTTACTCATGAATTATTTATCTTGGAATATCTAGGGAACTTGCACTGATGATAAAGTTTAATACATTCCTCATCTGAGAAGAATGCATAGAATCAACCTCATGGCTATCGTTGAACCTCAATGTAGTGGAAGTCGGGTAGAGAGCATCCTCTTAGCCATGGGTTTCTCCTCCTCTCATAGGGTGGAAGCAATTAGTTTTCCTGAAGGTATATGGGTCCTCTGGATCAAGGTACATGCTATAAAGAAAACCTTCTCAACCATAGACAATTCATCCATTATTGTATAAACCTTAAGTCTTTGATCACCTTTGTTTTTGGAAGCCCAAACCCACTCACTTAAAAATTTCTATGGAAGCATCTCACCGATATTGCAGCTGGAGTCTCTGAGGATTGGGTGGTCATTAGAGACTTGAATACCATGCTTTCACCATTAGAGAAGTAAGGTAGTCGGTTCTTCGATAATGGGTCATGCTCTGCTTGAATGAGGTTCTTCTAACATCATGATTAGCAGAAGTCCCATCCATTGGACAATGGTTTACTTTCCATAGGGGACAACTTTTTGAGCAACTAGATTGTCTCCTAGCTAATGATAGATGGTTGGATGGAAACTATCAACATTTGTCTCGATTCTTCCTTGCTTCTTCTCTTATTATAATGCACTACTACTAACTCACCACGCGGATGATGGCCAACATAGTCATGTGTTCAGGATGTGCTCAAGATAAAACATAAGGGATGACTTCACATAGTATATCGCCATGCACTGGGACAACAATTTACCATTCAATGAAGCTCTGCGCAAATTTGGGCCATGCATTCTAAAATGGGATGCCCAAGTAATACGATCTCAACACCAACAAAAGCCCACATCACTAGACAACTTGATGAGTTGTAGTTATTGTTACCAACAAATTATAAAATCTATAATGAGTTCAAATGTATTAAACTCCAGGAACATATACAAAACATATTAATGCATGAAGAGTTGGATTGGAGACAGAAAGCTCACATTAATTGTCTCTAATTGGGCAACAACAATACCAGATTCTTCCGTTCTTATGTGCAAGCTAGACGTCAAAAGAACCGGATCAGCAGATTGAAGGAAACATGGGGTGAGTGGATTATGAAGAAGAATCTCTAAAGAAATTTATCTAATCCCATTTCTAAATCTTATTGGCACCACCTCATCAACAACATCGACAATGCAACACCTACATCAGTTCATTCTTGGGCCTATTATTCACTCAATGCTGCAAGCTATCCACCATTCCTACTGTTGAAGAAATCAAGTATACCCTATTCAAGATGAACCCATCTAAAGTGTTAGAACCAGATGGGTTGCACACTAAATTCCTCCTGGCCAACTAGAATAACAATGGTTCATCTGTAGTTCGAATTGTGTGTTTGACTTTCTCTATAGCTACCATCAATAATGACATGGCAAACTCTCATATGCTTCTGATTCCTAAATCAAGCATTACAGAATCATGCAATGATTAGTGCCCTATCTCTCTCATAAACTCGTGCTTCATATTAATCTACAAGGTATTGTTCGAGAGAATCAAACCTTTCCTTAATGACTGGATCTCACCCATGCAATCTAGTTGTTAGTAAGTATGCCCAGAGAGCCAATCATATGATGATTGTGATGGCATATTACATAAATAGTTTGGTTGATTATAATAAAGGCAAGCCTCCAATTTATTTTGTTTCACTCGGTTATGAGATAATGAGGAAACTAATGAATATATAAAGAATGACATTATTCAATGGCATATGTCTTCAAGTATGTGACTTGAATAATGAGATCATATGGACAATAAGAGTATGTACATTCTTGTTATGTCCCTAGTCGGATGTTATTGTGGAAGGTAACACTAAAGACTAGAGTGTGTGTTGGTTGATGACAGAATCTCATCAGGCATGATATATGTGATATCAAACCAAACACATAGATACTTGTTAGGAATAGTGTATCAGACAGGCCCACCTTGAGAGTAACACATGAGAACCATAATTGGTGGTCATAATCATGTCTCATAGTGAAGGTGGTGATTGTGGTTCTTAGACTTGAAGTCATTACACTCATCACATGCCATTCAATATGATTTGACATCGTCCAACGTGATCTTGAATAAGGGTTGTGATAAAGGTGATGATCATATGTGTTGTGACAAATAGGGATGATTGTGAGTGATGTATATGGGATTTGTCCCTCCTACTAGAGATTGATATGTAGGCCACAGATAGCACCAGATTTTGTGATGTTTTTGGCCTTTATTTCGTTATCAAAACTGCCCTTTTAAACTATTTTCCTCTCTTTTTATATATGTTTTTGAATAAACAGGCCTCGCTATGCTCTTAACTCAATTTTATCATCTTTTGCAAAGTTTTCCTCCATTTTTGACTCATTTATCAGCAATAAGGCCCGTCCCGGCCCACAAATGTGTTCCACCTACATCAGCCTTCCCACCAGCCGGCCGATACACCCACTGCCCAACAGGGTGGCACAATACACCGACGCGCGACATGAGGATGCCGTGCAAGAAGGACTAACGGGCGATACGCCTCTTACCTGACATGGAGTCGGGCTCGCCACGACAACTTAAGCGTGTCGCGCGATACAGGCCACCCACCGGCAGGCGCCACTCGTCACGATGACCGACAGCCGACATCCTTATGTCAGGCAATACTGATATCGGCCATCCCCGACTCCATGATAATAAGAGCTGATGAAGGACATGTGGCGTCCTGAGCACCATAATTTCCCCAACCGCTGCCTATAAATAGCAGCTACATGACTCCGATGGGACGGGTCGGAACTTTGCGAGAGCTACCAGAGAAAAGAGCTTGGAGCTAGCGTATCGTGCCTTAGAGGTTGTGTCGGGTGATTCTAGGCGAGCACTTCCCCATCCTGAGAGGGAGGGAATGGTTCACTTAGGGCCATTCCGGGCACCACTGCAGGCCGATATCGGCCAACAAGGATGCCTGATACCAGTGACCGATACTTAAAGCGACACTCTAAGCCCGACATGATACCAAACCCCGATACGTATCGCCTGTCATGACGTGTCACCTGAGAGGGTGCCGCCCGACATAATCGTATTGGGAAAGGGAGCCCCGCACGATACGTCTACCCATCATGAGCGTGTCTCCTGAGAGGGTGTCGCCCAACACAGGCGTATCGGGTGAGGCTCCTGCCCGGTATCGGGCTGGAGAGTCTGCTGCTGTCTGTTGTCCTTCTAGATCAAGGAGGCTACGTTTATCTTTATTATTTCAGTCGTTTACTTCTTTTACTTATGCAATGTACTCAGACCTTTATATGTTAATGGAAATAGAAGAGTGTAATTATCTGCTGCTTGATGTTTGGTACCTTTGGTGGATGATTTCTATGTTTAACATCTGAGCTCTAGCTTGTACGCTTGGATCGCATTTCGATTAGCTACCGAATCGTGTTTTCCCGTTGCAACAGCCTCGAGAGAGGTGTTGTGGCTCTAGTGTTTGGTCTGATTTTGGAGTACGAGAGTGCCTGGAATCAGAGTTGCTTTAGTAACCTTTCCACTCTAACTTAAGCCCAGCAACCTCGAGAGGAGTGTTGATGCTTGGTTAGAGGTACCCGCTTCGAGAGGAGGGGTACAGGATGTTTCTACTGCCGCTTGTTTTACCGAAGTTTTCTCCCTCGTACCTTACTATAGCATTAGTGTTATCTCTCTGTTTCCGTTGCACGAAAACCCCTAAAAACTGATAATTACTTAAAACCCTAATCTTCCTCGTAGCTCCAGTTGGAGATAGGTTTCTTTTGTTTTATCAGTCTTATCCTTCTGTTCCCTTTGGGAACCTTACCATCTCTACCCTTGTCGGAGTGTAACGTGTCGATTCAGCGTTCTCTACACTACCACCCTTATCCCTGTGTTCGACCCCATATATCTACTTCGACCCCGTAAACAAAGTTGTGGGGGCCTAGAAGGTTTCGAGTTATAAATGTAAAAGTATGCCTACTTCAAATCCGCCTCCAATTTTAGGACGCGCGATTTAGTCCGGTCAACTTTTTGGCACCGTTATCGGGGACATGCCAAAACGGTACTGTATACGAACCCGAATCCACTAGCTACACTCCAGTGCCTCAAGCTTAGAAATAAGCTTGACAGCACTCTCTTTTTCCTTTCTTTATCAGTATTATTATTCTTTGCCTGAAATGAATAATTCATGTCATTGATAACAGATTTTCTGACTTGATTGTTACACGATGCTCAGGTACTCAGAAGAAATCCATTCTGTTCAACTGAGCACCAACTCCATCCAACATGCCACCTCACGTCGAACCACCCCATTCAGAAGGGGAACGCCAAGGAAGGGCTAGGCCTCATTCGCCTCCACCAGAGGGCAACGATCGCTACGACGGAAATGATCAACTCGAAGATCCAGAAATGGAGCAGTTCGAAGAAAGATCCTCGCCGTGATAGAAGTCACCACCACCAAAGGCACATATATAAGAAATCACAATGATCAGGAACAAAGCCGAGAAGGCAGTGACAACGATGATTCGGAAGAAGAAGAAAAAATGTTGAGGGAGTTAGCTTCCACAAAGGCTAACAATTCTCGGTTCCCTGTCATAATCCCACGATTCAACGCCGCCAATTTTGAGCTCAAGCCATCTATAATCTCCATGATCCAAAATAAAAGCTTCAGGGGGAGCTCCAAGAACGACAACCCATATCATCACTTGGATGCTTTTAAGAATATTTGTGACACCATTAAGATGTGGGGTGTTCCCCAGGAGGTCATCTACTGCAAGGGCTTCATCTTCTCTTTGGAATATAAGGCTCTATCGTGGCATCTGGGACTTCCCCACCAAGCTCTAAATGGATGGGGAGCACTGGCAGATGCTTTCATGAACAAGTTCTATCCAACCGAGAAGACAGTAAGGAACAGACAAAGGATAACGTCCTTCATGCAAAGGCCCAATGAGAACCTCCACGATGCCTGGGAGCGATACCAGGAATATCAGAGGGACTGCCCTCACCACAACTACAAGAAGGGTTTCCTTATCACTACCTTCTATAACGGTCTAACTCCCAACGAAAGGGTTTCACTAAACGCTGCAGTAGGAAGTGACTTCCTAGGGAAGAAGCCGAGAAGGTCTGAGAAGATCATCAAAAACATGGTCGAGCTACAAGTCGGCACTGATTATGATAGATCTGACAGAGGGCAGGCTAAGAAGGTTAGTGAAGGACCTTCTTATGAATCCAAGGCTCTGGAGGCTATTACTTCTCAGATCCAGAGGATAGCTACGGATGTCAAGCAGCTAAGGGAATCTGGTAGAAAAGGGAAGAAGTAGGTTGAAAAAGTAATGAAGTTGTGACATGTGGAGAAGGGGGGCATGGGGTAGATAATTGCATCTACACCCGACCAGACACATCAAGCAATACTGAATCTGAGGCCGAAGAGACTGAAAATGTCTCTTTTGTAAATTTTAAAAGGCCGGACCACCCTAGTTTCAGTTACGACAACAAGGATGCAGATGAGAACTCACATCAGCTGCATAGCTCCTCTAAACCACCCCAAGCATTCGAAAAGAGGGGAGAACCAAGTTAGTACACCAAAAACACCTCCTTCCAGTTGAACAAAGGAAACTTCCAGGGTCAAGTTAAGTACCAAGGAGCAGGATAAGGTTTCTAGCCAATCAGATGTGGTTGGACAACTATTTGATTTTGTAAAGAGGCAGGACATAATTAATAATCAGTTAGCACAAAGTGCGCTATCAAATTTGGGTGTTTTGAACTCATTGTAGGTCCAGATGGCGGATATGAAGACGCATCAACACCAGATTGATCAGTAGTTAGCTCAAATGGTTGAATTGATGAAGAATCCATCTGGAAAAATACCGTCCAATACCGAAATGGCAAAGAAGGCAGGGCAGTGATCGAGAGAAATGGGGATTGAGTTGCACGAGATGGATGAGGCCAGAGGCTAAGCAGTGAAGAAGCTAGAAGACGTCAAGCTGGAGATGGAAACTACAACGCTCCTTGGGAAGCAGCCTGAGCTTTCTTTTCTTTCCTAGAATAGGATGCAATTTACTTTCCTGCAAAACAAACATTATGAACATTTGGACTGTAATAAGGCCCGGGTCAGTACGTGCACCACATGCGCTGACTTTTTTGTTTTATGGGCCACCGCTCCTTTTTATAGACCTGGATGAGTAATACTATCTGAGGCCAGGGACTTAGCCTTAGGCCGATGATGTTTTACCCATCTATCGCCTTTTTCCTTCGCTTCACCTTTGGGTTTTATCTAGTGTTTCTTTTCCTTAGGGCCTTGTGTCGGGCAATCGTGCATCGGGAAGGTAACTCTTTTTCCTGACCGAAATGGGCGGCAGCTCAATTGGCACGCTGAGCGTGCTCATATCGGGCGATGGTATTTCGGGCATCGCAACGGTCGTGATGGATGACATGCATGGGCGGCGTGCACCAGTATCGTGCAAGATGAGTAATTACCCTTGTGACGACAGATGAACTGCCCGTCTCGGGAATGACTTATCCTAACGGCCGACGTGCGTCCCGGAATTACCTATTTTACCCCCGGTTGGGATCGCTATATATAGTACAAAGCTTTTACCGTGTCGGGCTACTGCATTTTACTGTTCTACCTACCCATATCGTGCTGAGATTTCCTTTGTTCGCTCCCGTGTTGCGCATCCCTTTTCTGCTCTCGTATCGCACAGAAAACCTAAGAAAATAGCAAAGGTATAGCCCGACAGCCGTGTCCTCCTGTCTAACCCGGCACGACCTTCCTATCGCACATAACTTATCGAACTTACGACTTTAGCTGAACTCCCTTGTATTGCCCGACACACGTGTCGCGCGACATGCCTTTAGGACACGCTTGCCCAATACGCCATGTCGCGCGATAACCGTGTCGCCCTCCATGTGCCGTCTCACTTGTTTTTTTGTCGGGCGACACGTTATTTTTCTATGAAGAACGGTCTATCGGGTGCTTTCTTTCTCGCAGTCGTATCGCCTGACACGCCCATGTCGGGCAGCAAACCTCACGCATAGTTTTCTCTATATCGTCTTGTTCTATATCAGCTATGATGTTTTTCGACGGATGATACCCTGACAGTATCGAGCACAAGCCTACATCTTTGAAAGCTTCGTATCACCCGATACGGTGGTGTCGGGTGATTTTTGTATCAGACCGATTTTATAGTGTAGCTAGTTTTCCTTTTAAATGTTGGTATCAAATTTTAGCTCTGCCTACCTTAATATCGGTATATTTAATTGATCAATGAATTTGTGTAATGCTAATAGGATTGGCCCGTACAAAGCAGACTGTCGTTCGGATTGACAAACACGGTAGAAGAATCAGTGCTGAGGCAGCAGCCGAAGTAACAACGGTCGGACAGAAATGCCAGAATCCCAAGGCAGATCCCCAGGAAGATGAGCCCTCAACCACTGAAAAGAGAGCAAGGACGGAAGAAGTAACGAGTCCATTTTCTTTCCCAGAGGATGCAGCCAGAACAAGTGCAAAGCTCTCAAGAAGGAAACGTAAGGCTCGCGTAGATTATGACAATGATAGTCGGCCTATGGTAGACAGAGAGCTCTTGAAAACACTTGTGGACACTATATCCAAAGAAGGTGCCCCCCATGAAGAAGGTGGCTTCACGATTGATGAACCCAAAATACCCACATTCAATCTAGAAGCCACTGGAAAAAGACCTCAATTGATTTTCTCTTTTGGAGATGGTCCTAAACCACCGCAGAAGACAGACTATGATAAGGAAATAGACCTCTCTTAGGGGCTACCAAATCAAGAAAAAGTATTGGAAGAGATAAGTGGACTTCACTGACGAAAGTTTAAAGAATCTGAGATTGATGATCAGTCCTTTTGTTTATGTTCACAACGGAAGTATCTAAACACCTAATAGTTTTGGAACTTCTTCCTCAGCAAAAGAGCATGACTGATCTTATTTGAGTCTCACAATTCCAAACCCACTTTTACCTTTCGATATAACTGACCGCAGCATCTTCGTCCTGGAATGGATATCAAATGAAGCGACACCTGACCAGCTCCACCACATCGACTACCACAGCAAGTGATGAGAATATGTGTGGGAGCTTCTATCTGGCGCAGGCACGCTCACCGGCTAACCCTCACTAGGGTAACATTACCCTACCTTATCTACTTCACAACTCTGGGACAGAGTGTGGAGTAAGTTTGGGGGGGTACCATGTACCAGTGAGGGAGGTATAAAAATTTTGAAAAAATTTCAAGCCTCACCCTTCTGTTCTTCTGTTCTTCTTCTATAGCATATGTACATATATACAAAAATTTTGAAAAAAATTGCTTATTTTGTCTCCATACATATGTACAAAGACGCTATATAGTAAAAATTAGATTCGACTTCTTGCCAGTTTATTTTCTATGTGCCTACAGAGACAAAAGTTTTGTTATGTCTTTCTGATAATGCAGCCCCAAACGACAAAAGACTATGACTTTCCACGCCAAAAATTTTGAAAAATAATCTCACAACAGCTAAGAGACGTGTATGCAGAAGGAAAACGCTGCCCAAACAGCAACAAAAAAATTGATCTTGTTGTCCCTTACCCAATAATATCCCAAAAAGAGAGAATAGCCTTATGAGAGTGAATAAAAGAATGAGAGTTGTGCCAAATGAAAAGAAAGAAAAAAAATACATACACACTTGTTTTCCAAAAGTACCCATCTTTAGGTATGGTAGATCCGGGGCAGTGGTACGTAGGATGTGAAATCACTGCTCTAAAGCTAACTGGCTTGGACTGCAGGGACCACTTGCCCGCTAACGGACCCTTACCTGGATGGACTGATGGGAAATAAGAAAAAACCAAAAAAGTCTTAAGCCTACCCAAGCACACAACTTTTTGCCCCCAAAAAGTTGTTTGGTGTGAAAGCTAACTTCGAAATCATGCACCAAAGTCTCGTTGAAGCTGTAGAGAGAAATTTTTTGCTTAAATAAGGCAGGAGAAATAAAGTCTATTGTTCGTGGTTGGGGCGCATTCTCTGTGAGACTTCTCAATGCTCGCTCAAACCCATGGACTGAAAATATCGGTCAAGAAGAAGCATCACAAAATAAAGTTTAAAGATTGATTGAGGATAATCAAAATGCTAAGTTTGGGGGAGTTGATAGCACCAGATTTTGTGATGTTTGTGGTCTTTATTTCGTTATCAAAACTGCCCTTTTAAACTATTTTCCTCTCTTTTTATATATGTTTTTGAATAAACAGGCCTCGCTATGCACTTAACTCAATTTTATCATCTTTTGCAGAGTTTTCCTCCATTTTTGACTCATTTATCAGCAATAAGGCTCGTCTCAGCCCACAAACATGTTCCACCTACATCAGCCTTCCCACCAGTCGGCTGATACACCCACTGCCCGACAGGGTGGCACAATACACCGATGTGCGACATGAGGATGCCACACAAGAAGGACTAACGGGCGATACGCCTCTTACCCGACAGGGAGTCAGGCTTGCCACGACAACTTAAGCATGTCGCACGATACAGGCCACCCACCGGTAGGCGCCACTCATCACGATGACCGACAGTCGACATCCTTGTGTCGGGCGATACTAATATCGGCCATCCCCGACTCCACGATAATAAGATTTGATGAAGGACACGTGGTGTCTTGAGCACCATAATTTCCCCAACCGCTGCCTATAAATAGCAGCTACAGGACTCCAATGGGACGGGTCGGAACCCTGCGAGAGCTACCAGAGAAAAGAGCTTGGAGCTAGCATATCGTGCCTCAGAGGTTGTGCCGGGTGATTCTAGGTGAGCACTTCCCCATCTCGAGAGGGAGGGAATGGTTCACTTAGGGCCGTCCCGGGCACCAATGCAGGCCGATATCGGCCAACAAGGATTCCCGATATCAGTGACTGATACTTAAAGTGACACTCTAAGCCCGACACGATACCGAACCCCGATACGTATCGCCTGTCACGGCGTGTCGCCCGAGATGGTGCCGCCCGACATAACTGTATCGGGCAAGGGCGCCCCGCATGATACGTCTATCCGTCATGAGCGTGTCGCCTGAGAGGGTGCCGCCTGACACAGGCGTATCGGGCGAGGCTCCTGCCCGGTATCGGGCTGGAGAGTCTGCTACTGTCTGTCATCCTTCTAGATCAAGGAGGCGACGTTTAAATCTTTATTATTTCAGTCATTTACTTCTTTTACTTATGCAATGTAATCAGACCTTGATATGTTAATGGAAATAGAAGAGTGTAATTATCTGCTGCTTTATGTTTGGTACCTTTGTTGGATGATTGCTATGTTTAACATCTGAACTCTAGCTTGTACGCTTGGATCGCGTTTTGATTAGCTACTGAATCATGTTTTCCTGTTGCAACAACCTCGAGAGAGGTGTTGTGGCTCTAGTGTTTGGTTCGATTTTGAGTACGAGAGTGCCTGGAATTGGAGTTGCTTTAGTAACCTTTCCACTCTAACTTAAGCCCAGCAACCTCGAGAGAGGTGTTGATGCTTAGTTAGAGGTACCCGCTTCGAGAGGAGGGGTACAGGATGTTTCTGCTGCTGCTTGTTTTACCGAAGTTTTCTCCCTCGTACCTTACTATAGCATTAGTGTTATCTCTCTGTTTCTGTTGCACGAAAACCCCTAAAAACTGATAATTGCTTAAAACCCTAATCTTCCTCGTAGCTCCAGTTGGAGATAGGTTTGTTTTGTTTTATCGATCTTATCCTGTTGTTCCCTTTGGGAACCTTACCATCTCTACCCTTGTCGGAGTGTAACGTGTCGATTCAGCGTTCTCTACACTACCACCCTTGTCCATGTGTTCGACCCCATATATCTACTTCGACCCCGTAAATAAAGTTGCGGGGGCCTAGAAGGTTTCGGGTTATAAATGTAAAAGTCTGACTACTTCAAATCCGCCTCCAATTTTAGGACGCATGATTTAGGCCAGCCAGCCACTTGATAAGAGAGACTAATAAAATCATGTGCATGCACATGTGAATCAATAATGATATTGAGATCACATATATCTCAGACAGTCTTCTTTGGATCAAGGAACATGGATTGAAAATTGAGAGAATGATGACTTCATGCCTAGAGTACATTCTAAATATCAAATACAAAGGAATTAGACAATCACTATAACACCTGGAACAAATCATAGGTTGAAGTTGTTCTCCAACTTTCTTGATTATTTGGGTAGCAATGATGTGTGACGAGGCACCTCTCTTTGCTTTTGATTTCATAAATAGGTTATGTACATTCACTACCAACATACATAAACATATGGGGTCACACACATAGGATACATCTATAAGAGGAGTTTGATTACTAATGATAATTAAATTGATTGCTAAAATGTTCAAATATTCAATTTAAGCAATGAATCAGCTGACTAAACTCCCAAATGATCGGTTCAAATGTTAAAACTAACCGGTTGGAGTGTCAGGTTGAATGGAAATTACATTGGCTGAGTTCTCCACAAACTGGGGAGTGAACCGAATGATTAACCTAGTGAACCGACTGACTCGAGGTTTCCATCTAACCGATTGGTTGAGAAAGATTCCCGATTCATGGAGAAATTCGATTGCATCAAAGATTAGTGTTGAAGTCATGTTGTGTACTGATTGTATTAGAATTGTCAATACAATTACGATTTGGAAACATGAAAAAACAACCAGTTTATTGGGTGAACTGATAGGCTTGCATGCCAACTAATCAGAACTAATGATTTCTTCTGTTACATGTTGTAAATATTTGTGAGATTTCTGTCCCTTTCACTCCCATACAGATTGGGAACCTTGACCCTGACCCTCTTTTAAATAGAGGGGTAATGGGTGATTTCCAGAGACACAACTCAATTGCCTCTAAAAATTGTTGTCCTCTCTAGTTGTGTTAACCAATAGAGAGCCCAAGCAAGTCCTATCCAATAAAGGAAGGGATAGCAAGGGAGAACAATTGTGGGAGAGAAAGTTGATGACTAGTACACCAATGGGAGGGACAACTCTTTCCTTCCATTCTAGAAGAATGATAAGAGTTCTAGGGGGTCCTTGTGGACTATCATAGAGGTGTGGATACTTTTCCTTCTAGGAGGGCAATGTTAGCATGTTGTCAGTGGTAAAGACCAAGTCATGATGTAGACATTGTCCCGCTGCAACCAGGAGAGTTGCACTACTGCATTGAGGAATGGTTGTTGGACTTTCTCTAGGACCAGGTATGAATTCGTTAAACTATCCTATCCCGTTGCATAGTTATAGATGTGATCTTATTGTTCTGGGGAATATGGATAGAAATTTTTTGTTTCCGCCGTCTATATTTTGGCCATATTTCCCAATAGTGGTGTTAGAACCAAGTCAATCTACTATGTTTTAAGATAATCAATATGATCATATTTTTTTAATCATTTTTATTACATACGATGTGAATACTTAAACTTCTTAATATGCATATCCAATTAAAAACCACATATGATCCCAAAATTATATATATATAATATGCAATATACATTTGTCGATTATGGCCAATAACCCAAATATCTGTGTGTGGTTGGATGGTTTCTTTTGTTGATGTTTTATATCGGTTTGCATACTGAGCCTCTACCTTCGTCTTTTCAATGTAAAAGTATTATTCTTTCCTACCTTTGATCCCCTCGAATCTAAGTTGAGGTTTCTCATTACCATATAATAAGTTTAATAGAAATAGGATAGTTTCTTTTCTTGCAACAATGAAGATGACGATCAAGCATTAGCCGAGCCGACCATTTCACATGATGAGCCTACCTACTAGAAGATTGAGGAGGGCAACACATAGGAGCACAAATTGACCACCTGGTGGACCCAACTGACTATTTGGAGGTGCCTAGACATCATTTGGACATTAGGTAAGATGATTGTTTTAGACGAACAACCGAATGACTAAGAGGCAAGCCGGTCAGTTCAAGGGTTGAATCAATCAACTCGAATTGGCAAGTACAGATCTACACCAACAATAGAATATTGTATGTGATGTACACCTAGTTGGTAGTAATTCCTTGTGGCTCAAATAAATTACGGTAGAATGGACATAACCATCGCTAATGTTTTATGTTTCATGTTTACGTTGTGAGATATAACATGTATATGACATTTACTAAATATATGTGTGATTACATAAAGTATATGTTTTTATAAATACAAACTCCCTCAATTAAATATTAAGTCTAAGATGCTTTCAATAAGCAACACACATGAAAAGCTTGATCGACCAAGGGTAGGTTATTCCCAAGTGTGGTGCGCCATCCATCTCATAGAAGTGTGATGGTAGATACGTAGGTTCTACCCAAGCAGAGTGCATATTCTATTGTGTTGGATTTAGGTAAGGCTTAACTGGTACTTAATGAGATTAAGATCCAAATACATGCACATGAATATGACAAGGAGTTGTGCATGTCATTATCCAAGAATTTCATATGATGAAATTGGCAAAAGTTTCCTACCTTAATAATTGACTATCGTCATTGGCATTGGTCAGGTAATAGTTGAATTATTTTGTATCTTGGCTCACTATAAGGTTGTACGCTGCAATCTTCCAAATTGATATGTGAGGGCTATCAATTTGAATAAAATAGTGGGAGAAATAGTTAATTAAAGATCTAATAAATTTTGTTAAAATTTATAAATAAAAAATGAGTTGTTGACAAAATTGTAAATTCTTTGTAGAATCAAATGGCAACACACAACACATTTTCTCTGCGATCAATACTTAAAAAGGACAAGTTAAATGGGAAAAAATTCCATGACTGGTTTAGGATGTTGAGAATTGTTCTCAGAATAGGAGCACAAGCTTTATGTCTTGGAGACACCAGATCCAAGTGAACCTCTTCCCACTGTACCTACGGTTGATAGAGATACTTATAAGAAGAACACTCAAGATGTTGTTGATGTTAAATCTCTTATGTTGTGCTCCATGAACTATGAGTTGCAAAGATAGCACGAGAACATGGATGTTATTGAGATGGTTACACATCATAAGAACATGTTCCAAGATCAGGCAAGATCGATATCTCTAAGGCGTTGTTCAATGTAACATAGTAGAAGGAGATCCAGTGGGTCTTCATGTGTTCAAGATCATTGGGTATGTGGAGAACCTATCTAGAATAGGATTCCCCTTGGGTCAAGAGTTGGTCACTGATGTGATTCTACAGTCTCTGCCAGAATCATACATTCAGATTGTCATGAACTATTACATGATTGACTTTGACAAGTTGTTGACAACATTACTAGGCATGTTGAGAATAGTTGAGGCACAAATGAAGAAATACAAGCCCAAGTCTATGATGATGATATGCAAGACAAAGGAAAATTTTAAGGGAAAAGGCAAAGCTAAGAAGAGTTCTAAAGCTTACCAAAAGCCCAAGTATTCATATCTCCAGGCAAAAGGAGGAGTAAAGAAGGGAAGAAAATGTCACCACTATCACCAGGCTAGATATTGGAAGAGGAATTACCCCTCTACCTGGAGGAACTAAACAAGAAGGAGGAGATAGAGATCTCCACTTCAGGTATATATGTTATAAGATAATTCTAATTTACTCCTTCATCACTTCTATGTAATACCAGATGTAGATCTGGCATATGTTTGATATGCAGGATCTGACAAGAAGTAGACCTTTATGAAAGGGCAATGATGGACTACATAAGCAAGAGTTGCTAAAGATATAGTCTAAATTAAGATTTTATATTATCATAAAGATCATGTAATATAGATAGATGAACTGATATATCATTATACCAATAACAAAAACATTTTATTTTATGCATCTTGTAATGACAAGGATGATTATAAATAAAATAGTTAATGTTATATTTCAAAGATGTGATCTTGTATGGAAATACATGAAAATCATATGATCTTGATGTTAATGTATCAAAATTTGAATGTTAATAATGTACATACCTAAAGGATTATAATTGATAACTCAAATAATCAACATCTATAGCATTGTCATCTAGAGCACACATATAAGAAATGCATATCTAGAATTCATCTAGACTGTTTTGGTTATTGAACCAATGAGAGATATGCAATATATGAGAAACATGACAACCACTTCTCACTAAGTGTAGTGGGAGAATAAGCATTTTACAAGGACATATACATAATTATGTACAAATACCATTGGAATAAATACTATGGATATTTGTTTGCGCTTCATCATATTTACTCATAATACGGTGATATGTACTCAGTAAAATACAATTCTCTTGAAGTGTTCAAGAAGATTACATGTATGCAGTACACAACTTCTTAAAATGTATTAAGACACTTTGATATGATCAAATGTTGAATTACTTTATAAGAATAGTTTGAGGCACTTCTAGAAAGAATGTGATAGTGTATCACGATTAACTCCACCTTAAACATGATGATGTATCAGTAAGAAGGGATCGCATCATGATGGGTCATGACATGATTAGCTTTTAATCTAATCTTCTGGTTTACTTAATAGGAATATGCTTAACACTAAAACAAAGTACCATCTAAATGGTTTAAAAGACATGATATGAGATATGATATGGGAAATTCTCGATATGTCTTAGGAATGAAACTTATATAAAGAAAGTATTTTCTTGAAAAGTTTATCCACAAATCATAAATCATTGAATACTACTTTTAATCCTAATATGACAACAAATGTTTGTTTCTAGGATAACTAAGTTCCAAAAGAATTAGTGGGAGTAAAAGTAAAACTCAAAAGGTTTTGAGGATGCCAAGTAGGAACAATTGGGAATCACAAGTTGTTGTGGAATCTCTAGTTCCTTATGTAACATGGAACCTCATAGTTTTAGTAGAACACATATGATATTGAAAGATTGTGAATCCGATAACTCAGACTTAAGATGATGAGCCAACAAATAAACTAGAAGCTATTGAGAACTAGAATCTGAGAAGTGGTTTAAGGCCAGAGTCCATGTACACTAACAAGGTATTACCTTTCTAGTACCACCTAAAGGGGTAAAATCCATAGGGTGCAGTTGGGTTTTCATAAGGAGGACCAACATGGATAACATGAAAGGATAGATTGGTTGAAAGGTTTTTAAACCAGTTCAAAGTGTTGAACATGATAACAACTCTTCACCAATGAGCATGCTTGTTATTCCAGCTTGAATAGACTATGTGATTTGGCATATGAAGCTTAAAACCACATTCCTTAATAGGGATAATTGAGAGGATGTGTAGGAGACACATCATGAAGGTTTTATGACTTCATTAATGCAAATAAAGTCTATAAGCTACAATATTCAATCTAGAGACTGAAACAAGCATCTTAGAACTAAAATCTTTTGATTTGACAAGATAATCAAAGAGTTTGATTTGAGTCAAGATAAAAGATGAAATATGTGAGTACAAAAGATTTAGTGGTAGCACATATATATACACACATATTCCACATATTGATGAGGAATGACCTTTTCTATACCAAGTATTGAAACCTGGCATGGTAATCACCTTCAACATAAAGGATTAGGTGAAACGTCCTATGTGATAGGAATTGAGATCTATATAAGTAGTTCTAGAAAGTTTTTAACCTAAAATATGAGCACATATGTCGAAAAAATGTTGAAAAGGTTCAGCATGCAGGGTTTAGTGAGAAAATCTATCCATGAAGAAAGGATAAGTTTGTTAAGGATCCAATATTCCCAATTCTTATAGAAATGGAAGAGATGTCATGTTCATTCACATTTGCATCTTTCTACAATATAGTGTACTCATCCCATTATCTTACATGTGTTGGACATGACAAGAAGGCATTGGTCAGAATTCAATGAAGGTCATTGGAATACCTTAAAGAACATCCATTAGTACTTGAGAAGCACCACGGATCAGTTGATGCACTATGTTAATAAGTAAGAGTTGGATGTAAAGGGTTACATCAATGCAAGATTCTAAAATGATAGAAAATTATCGCAATATAAAAGTATGTCTTTAATTTCAGAGAAGTGTTATTAGTTGGAAAGAGTTCTGAAGTAATAGACCATTATTTAAAATTCTATAATAGAAGTCGGGTATCCTTGTATTGAGAATACATGAGTGGATAGTATATTAGTCTAGAAGTTTATATAGATGAACTTATGAGATGTTCCAAATATTGATCACACAGTAGAAAAACTATATCAACAATGGAGTTACTGATTAGGTAAGGAATATTAAATAGCATATTGCGGAAATTCCATCTCATATGATATATTATACATCCAAGAGATGTGAAACATGCAATATACCGACTACACCAAAATGTTGCTAACCCACTAGATTAGCACTAGCATAGAAGAATCATGATGGACATGTTAAGATCACTAAGAATGAGATTTGTGGGTGATTGGCTCTAAGTGCAAGTAGGAGTCTGTTGGTAAGTATGCCCAGATAGTCAATATTTTGATGATTCTAATGGCGTATTACATAAATGGTTTGGTTCATTATAATAAAGACAAGCTACCAATTTATTCTATTTCACTCAGTTATGAGATAATGAGGAAATGTAACTAATGTCTAAAGAATGACATTACTTAATGGCATATGTCTTCAAGTATGTGACTTGAACAATGAGATCATATAGATGATAAGAGTATGTACATTCTTGTTATGTCCCTATTCAGACGTTATTTTGGAAGGCAGATAGACAACATTAACACTAAAGACTGTGTTGATTGATGATAGAATCTCATCAATCATGATATATGTGATATCAAACCAAGCACATAGATACTTGTTAGGGAACAATGTATCGAACAGATCCACCTTGAGAGTGACACATGGAAACTATAATTAGTGGTCATAATAATCCCTCACAGTGAAGGTGGTGATTGTGGTTCTTAGACCTAAAGTCATTACACTCATCACATGTCATTCGGTATTTTTTGACATCATTCAATGTGATCTTGAATAAGGGTTTCCATAAAGGTGATGATCATATGTGTTGTAACACATGGGGGTGATTGTGAGTGATGTAGATGGGATTTTTCCCTCCTATTGGAGTTTGATATCCAGGTCACTTGATAAGAGCGATTGAGAAAAGCATGCACATGCACATGTGAATCAATATAGGATATTGAGGTCACATATATCTCACACAGTCTGCTCTGGATCAAGGAACGTGGACTGAACATTGAGAGGATGATGATTCCATGCCTCGAGAACATTCTAGATATTAGAGACAAAGGAATTAGACAATTATTGTATCACCTGACATAGATCGTAGGTTGAAGTTGTTCTCCAAATTTCCTAATTATTTGGGTAGCAATGATGTGTGACTAGGCACCACTCTTTGCTTGTGATGTCATAAATAGGTTATGTACATTCACTACCAACATAAATGCAAAACATGTGGGCTCACACACATAAGATACATCTATAAGAGGAGTTTGATCACAATTGATAATTAAATTGATTGATAAAGTGTTTAGATATTCAGTTTAAGCAACAAATCAGCGGAGTAAACTCCCAACTGAACGGTTCAAATGTTGAAACTGACCAGTTGGAGTGTCATGTTGATTGGAAATTGCATTGGTTGAGTTCTGCACAAATTGGGGAGAGAACCGACCAGCTTGAGGTCGCTAGCCAATAGTTTGGCTGAGCGAGATGCCTAGTTCGTGGAGCAATTCAATTGCGTCAAGGATTAGTATTGACATCATGTTGTGCATTGGTTGGATTAGAATGGATAATACATTTGTGATTGGGAAACATGACAAAACGAATGGTTAACTAGGTGAACAAATTGGCTAGCATGACAACCAATTGGTTCTCTGGAGAGTCGAGCATTTCACATGTCATAGGTTGTGAAAATTCATGAGATTTTAGTCCTTCCACTCCCGCATAGATTGGAAACCCTGACCCTCCTATAAATAAAGGAGTATTGAGGGCTTCAACTTAATTGTCTCTGATATTTATTGTCATCTCTGGTCGTGGTAACCAATAGGTTTCTCGAGAAAGTCCCACCTGATAAAGGGAGGGATAGCAGGAGAGAACAATTGTGGGTGAGCAAGTTGGTGACTAGTACACCAATAGGAGGGACAACTCCTTCATGTATGTTCTAGTAGAATGACATGAGTTCTAGGTGGTCCGTGTGGACTACCATAGAGGCATGGATACTTTTTCTGCTAAGGGAGCAACGTTAGCCTATTATCTGTGGTGGAGACCAGGAGTTGCTGCAGATGTCATCCCAGTGCAACTACGAGAGTTGCACTACTGCAATAAGGAATAGTCACTTGACTTTCTCCAGGACCAGGTATGAACTCATTAAACCATCCTTCCCATTGCATAATTATTGATGTGATATTGCTATTTTGGGGAATATGGATAGAAAATTTTTGTTTCCTCTACCTATCTGTTGCCCATATTTCCCAACACAAACTTCATCCCAGGTAGAAGAATTGTGGACAATATCCTTCTTGTTCAGGAGGCTATCCATTCAATGTGCTTCCAGAAAGGAAAGAATATGGCTGTGAAACTCAATTTGCCAAAAGCCTTTGATATAATGAGTTGGTTGTTCATTGGAGACACATTTTAAAAGGTTGTCCTTCCCAAATCATTGTCAGAACTCAATATGAACATGTTTTCTGTTGGATATTCCTCTATCTTGTGGAATGTGTCTCCCCTTCCACCTATCAAACCAAACCAAGGTTTTAGGAACCACTCTTTGCATGTGATGTCATAAGCTAGTTATGGACATTCACTGCCAACGTGATATGGGACCTACAGGGTCACACACATAGGAACTCATCTAGAAGAGGAGTTTGATTTCGAATAATAATTGAATTAAGTACTAAAGTGTCTAGGTACTCAATTCACACAATAGATCGATGGTTCTCACTTAAATGTACTTACACTAACAATCTTCAATATTTCTTTCGCATTCCTTCACATGAAAACCTAAATATGCTTCTTTTCTAATTCTACTAACAACTTTAGATTTTATTGGGATGAAGGGGTGGATAATAAAGGAGGAAATGAGTGTTTTCTTTGTTTACTAGACTCATCTTTTCCTTATCTTTGTATAGTTCTATTTTCATTAACTAGATGTGTATATCTTACAAAATGTAATATAGTAAAATATTCATCTAGGTGACCAATCACTTTCTATTTTAATGATAAGAAACAATAGTACTATATTAGACAATGAAGTAGGGCCATTTCATCCCAACATTAGTCCCAATGCGTTAGAGGTGAGTTTCTTGTCCTATACATTCCTATAGTTATGATCTTGGAGGCATTGATGGCGTTGACTGAACTGCCAAACAACTATCTCACTGGGTGAGATGGCCATTTGTGTAGCCATACAGGTGTCTCAAGTGTTGAGATGGCCATTTGGGTTGTCAACAGATAAAAAATTGAATTGGCTTAGTTCTGCCCTGTGAACTGACCGGTTCAAGCTGTTGAACCGATCATCTTGACTCAAACTCACCTAACGATCATCTGGGTGAGTGAGACAGGCGTCTTTCTTGTGTGAGAAGGCCCAGTTGGAATGAATGAAGGTTCTAGAGTTTTCCCAAACTCGTTTCAATTGCACATACTTGGGGTGCAAGTAAATTAATGTATGACAGTAATTAGAAAATAATTTGCCAATTCATCTGACTGGAAAAGCACAAAATGACCATTTACTTAGTGAGATGACCATCTCACGTACCAGATGACCATTTTGCTTAGTGAAATGATCGTCTCGCATGCAAGATGACCATCTCACTTGGCAAGATGATCGTTTCGTTGCACGCAGGCTGTGAAACTTCTAGAAAAGTTGTGAAAATACAAGATCTATTTGTCCTTTCCACTCCCGCTTTAGTCCCACATTGGCTGGGGATGGGGAACCCTGACCCTAACCCCTCCTATATATAGAGGGGTATTGGGGGCTTCCCAGAGCACAACTACTACACAGACAGTTGAGAATTAATTGCTCTGACAAATGTTGTCCTCTCTGGTTGTGGTAACCACGAGAGCCCAGGCAAGTAGGGATA
Source organism: Alisma plantago-aquatica (assembly GCA_963693085.1). NCBI lineage: Eukaryota > Viridiplantae > Streptophyta > Magnoliopsida > Alismatales > Alismataceae > Alisma > Alisma plantago-aquatica. The sequence goes on along the minus strand of OY856410.1, from coordinate 1,254,109,668 downwards.
TCCATGGGAGAGCATGTTGATGACTAGTACACCAACGGGAGGTAAAACTCCTTCATGTCTATTCCTATAGGACGACAGGAGTTCCAGTTGGTTCGTGTGGACTACTCTAGAGGCAGGAGTCTATTGGTTGTTGCTAGGAGGGCAATGTCAACTTGCAGTCTATTGTGAGATCTGAGGAGCCACTGTAGTAGTTGTTCAAGTCTACTATCCATGGAGGAGCAGTCAAAAAAGTCTGAGTGCGACTAGGAGTTGCACAACCACCGTCCAAGATAGATTGTGCAACTACATCGACAAAGATTTCCACTGGACTTGCTCCAGGACTAGGTATATCTTCGTGAAATCATCCTTCCCATTACATAGTTATCGACGAGATCTATTGGTTAATGGGAAATATGTTATTAAAATTTTTATTTCCGCTTCCTACCTGATGTCATATTTCCCTAGAGTGGTATTAGAGCCACGTCAATCAATTATATTTTGGGATAATTGATATGATTAGATTTTTGGTTTTATCATATTTATTTATTACATGCGATGTGAATATTTAAACGGGTTGATGTGCACGTCTATCTAATTAACACATAAAGAACCCAAATGAATATATATATATATATATATATATATATATATATATATATATATATATATATATATGTGTGTGTGTGTGTGTGTGTGTGTGTGTGAGTGCAATTTATACAGGTCGCCATAAAATCAGTTTTGATGGTGGATGAAAAGCATGGTTATGGCCAAAATCCTAGATCTATGTGTGCATGGTTGTGGTTATTTATTCCTTTTGTTAATCATTTGCATTCCAAGCCTTTCTCTCCTTTCCACATGTAAATTAATGCTCTTCTTTCTATTTCCCCTCGAATGTAATTTGAGGTTTTCCCCATATACAATGTAATAAGAAATAGGATAGTTTTAATTTATGTTTCGGCGTGAGATGATGATCTGCGCAAGATGAAATGACCAGCACATGAGACTATCTGATCAATTGGAGGACCAAGGAGGCTAGATGATAAGAGGACAAACCGATCGACTGGTGGCCCAACCGAACACCTGCAGGTGTCCGGACACTGCTTGGACCTGAGCACCAAATGACCACTTCATAGGAGCCCCAACCAAGCAACCCGAAGGTGAGCCAATTGATTCAAGAGTTGAACCGATCAACCCAGATTGGTTTAAGCATAGATTTTCACGAAACAACAGGTTGCATATGATGTGGAACATAGGTGGTAGTAATTTCTTGTGTCTCCAAGGAACTACACTAGTATGTCCATAACCATTGCTTGTGTGTTTTATTTATTACATGTTATTATTTGTGGTTATAGCATGTATATGATATGTACTATATATGTGGTGATTGGATAAAGTATATGTATTTATACAAACAAACTCCCCAACATAAATATTAAGTCTTAGATGTTTTCCATAAGAACCACACATGAAAAACTTGCTTGACTAAGTGTGGGCACGCCCTAGCATGGTGTGTCGTATATCTCATAGAAGTTTGATGGTAGATATGTGGGTCTGCCTAGCAGGGTACATATTTATCATGTTGGCTTTTGGGTCAGGCCATGCAGATGATCATGGAAAGGAGTTGTGCATATCATCTATCTGAGAGTTGCATATGATGCAATTGGCATGATTTCATACCTGATAGAATCAAGTTGTGGGTAACAACCATAGCTGGCTCATGATTTGATAAAATTGGGATCTTGGCCCACTAGAATATTATATGCTACAATATTTTGAATTGATACCGAGGGTTATCAATTTGAACAAAATAGTGGGAACGGTAGTTAATTAAAGACCTAATTAATATCGTCAAATTTATGAAATCAAAACAAATAAAAAATGTTTTGAAAAGTTACAATATTTCTTGTAGAATCAAATGTCAAACACAAATATGTTCAAATTGCAATCAATCCTTGAAAAGGACAAAATGCGATAAAGTTACACAACTGGTTAAGGACTTTGAGAAGTGTTCTCATCAATGAGAGAAAGTGTTATGTCCTTAATAGACCAATTCCAAGGGAACCCACTCCAAACACAGTTAAGGCTAAATGGATGCTTACTGGAAGCATGCCAATGATGCCATGGACAGTTGAATACCTAATGCTATGTTTTATGAACTATGAGTTGCATGAACAACATGAAAACATGAAAATTCTCAAGATGGTAACACATCTTAAGAATCATGTAAAGCAAGCAAGATATAATTTGAGTGCAAGCTGACAAAGGGAGGTCTAGTAGAACCCCATGTGTTCAATGTGATTGGACATGTGGAATGACTGGGATTTCTCTTAGGTCAAGGGTTGACCACGAATATGATTATGCAAGCACTACATAAATCATATAGTTAGTTTATCACATGCTTGGCATGTTGATGCCAAAGAAAGGAACAACAAGGACAAATCTGTGATGGTGATCAGCGGAAGTGAGTCCTAGGGCAAAAGCAAAACCAGGAAGTGTTATGAGGCTAAGCTGAAGCCCAAGTTTTCTACATTCAATATATGGAGAAGGGTAAAATAATTTGTCCTTTTCACTTAAAGGATAAAGAAAACATAGTGCCACCATTGTCATTGGAAATAAATTATCCTCTTCATAGAGGATCTCATGAAGAAGATAGAGATTTAGATCTCTACTATAGGACCTGAGAAGAAGTAAGCTAGAACTATATGGATCAAGGGTTGTTTCCACTATAGTTAAAGGTTGTCATTCATGGGCACATAATAGAATTAGTTAATTTCTATTGTGTACTTTCCAAACATCATATGTTTTGTATGACAAGAACATTATGATCTTTTATGTCTATGCCCTATGTATCATAAACTATACTTGATAGTTGTAAAGACAAATGTGTATGACACATATATTGAATGACTTGATAATTCAAACAATGAATACCTATAGCATTGTCATCTAGAGCACATAAATGAGAAATGCATTTCTAGAATCCATATGATGGTTATCTAGACTTTTTTGGTTATTGAACCAATGAAGACATACATGTCTTATTTGTTGTGAAATATGACAAGAGTATCTTCACTAGATGTAGTGGGAGATCGACTATTCCATTAGGACTAGTACATACTGATGTACATAGACCTTTTAGGATGAATGATAATAGTAGTTACAAGTACTCATTATATATACTGATACGATCAGTAGATATTGAAATTTGTATTTAATGAAATACAAGTTTGGATCTCTTGAAGTGTTCAAGGAGATCATAAATAAAGTACGTAACTAAATTGGTAAAAGTATTAAGATACCTCGATATGATCGATGTTGAAATACGTAAACTAAGAGTTTGAGGGCCTTATGGGATATCATGATAGTGTATCATAATAAACTTCACATGAAACTTACAAATATGTCAGAAAGAAGGTATGGAAAAATGTTAAGTCATGGTGAGATTATCAATAGAATCTAGCTAATCTTACAATTTCTTTTGGGCACATGCTTCACACTAAAACAATGTACCATCTAAAATGGTTCAAAAGACACCATATGAGATATGGAATGGGAGGATTCCTGATGAGTCTTTTTGTAGTGATAAGGATTGAAGTCTTATATAAGAAAAATGTTTCTTAAAATATTTATCCATAAATCACATGAATGTTATCTTGTTGAATACTAATTATATTCCAACCTGAAAACAAAGTGTTTGTTGCTAGGATGGCTGAATTTCTAAATGGAAATTAGTTCCAAAGGAATCATTGGGAGTAAAAGTAGAGCTCAAAATGTTTGAGACAAACAAGAAAACATTGAACCTAAAGAGGTACAACAAGGAACAAGGAGAATCACAAACTGTTGTGGAATCTCAAATTCCTTATGTAAACACAGAACTCATAGTTCTAGTAGAATAAACCTTGAGTTTGATAGATTATGATATCTTATAAACTCAAAATGCATGCAAGTTGATCGTAGAGATGAGTCAATAACCTACCTAGAAACTATTGAAGGATCAGAATCTGAGAAATGGCTTGAGGCCATACGATCAATGATGAACTATGTTTACACCAACGAGGTATGACCTTGTTGATCTACCTAAAGGGGTAAAACCCATTGGGTGCATTTGGGTATCTGTAAGAAGACCAACATGGAAGGGTAGAGTGGTTTCAAAGAGCTTCAAACAATTTCAAGTTGTTGAACATGATGAAGTCTTTTCACTAGTTACCATGGTTAAATCCATATGGATCATGTTTGTTGTTGCAGTTTAGTATGACTGTGAGATTTGGCATATGGATGTTAAAGTTGCATTCGTTAATCAGAATAATTAGAGGATGTGACACAACCTAATGGTTTTATAAATAATGCAAATAAAGTTGATAAGCTATAAAGGTCAATCTTTGGATTGAAGCAAGCATCTCAGAGATAGAATCATCTATTTGAGAATACAATCAAAGGGTTTGACTTGAGTCAGAATGAAGATGGAATCTATGATTACAAAATATTTAGTGGGAGTATATTAATATTCCACATAATGATGGGGAATAATGTCCCTATCTTGTATATGTTAAGACCTGGCAAGGAAAGTACCTTCTATAAGAAGGGTTTAGGCAAAGCATCCTATGTGATTGGAATCGAGGTCTATAGAGATAGATCTGGAAAGCTTCTTGACCTAAGTAAGATCACATACATTGGCAAGATGTTGAAGGTTTCAACATGTAAGACTCAATGAGAGAAACCTTGTCCATGTTCCATGGAATTAGTCTTTCAAGAGTCTAGTGTTCTAGTTCTTATGAAGAATAGGGACACATGGATAGATGACATTGGATCTATCTTGAATGCCATGCTATGTACTTATCCTTTTATCTTGTATGTATTGGATATGACGAGAAAATATGTAGTAATCTCATATGTATTGGACATGATGAGAGGATATCCAGTCATCTCATATGTATTGACATGATGAGAGGACACATATATACCTACCTAGAAATCTCATATGTATTGGACATGACGAGAGGGTATATGTCAGATACTATTGAGAGTCACTAAAATACCATAATGAACATCCTTATGTGCTTGTGAAGCACTTAAAGGATTGATTCCTTGGTTATGGTAATAAGGAAGAGTTGGAAGTAAAGGGTTACACCCATGCAAGCTTTCAAACTGACTAAATGATCGCAATAGTGTTTGACATTAAATGAGAACTATAAGCTAGAAAGGGTTGTGAGCTAATGGCATTTATCCCAATATACAAAAGAATTCGAGTATCTCTGTGTTATTAAAATAGCAGAGGATACTGTACGGATCAAGAAGTTCATATGGGTGAACTTGTGTGAGGTTCCAAACCGTTGATGACATAGTAGAAATACTGATGACAACAATGGAGCTATTAGTTCGGCTGGGAATATCATATAGCATACTATGATGCTTCCATCTCATATGAGTAGTCATACAATGAAGAGATGAGAACATTGCAAAATACTGACCTAAAGTAAACGTTGCTAAACCCTCTATAAAAGCACTTATGCAGCAGAAGCATGATGGTCATGTTAGGTCACTTGGGATGAGATATGTGAGTGATTGGCTCTAAGTGCAAATGGGAGTTTATTGGAATGTATGCCTATATATCCAATCATATGATGATTGCAATGGCATAACATATAAATGATTTGATTAATAACAAAGGCAAGCTTCCAATTTATTTGTATATTTAGTTATGAGATAATGAATAACATAATAAATGTTTAGAGAATTTATTACTCGATGATCTATGTCTTCAAGTATTATACTTGGAAGAAATGAGATCATACGGATGTTGAAGAGTACATATACATATTCTCATTATGTCCCTGATCGGTTATCATTATGGAAGGTTGATAGACAACAATGACACATAAGATCAGAGTGTGAGTTGATTGATGACTGAATCGCATTGGTCATGATATGGCAATATCAAATAAAGCACACAAATACATGTTAGAGAACAGTATATTGGATAGACCCACTATGAGAATAATGCATGGAAGCCATCATCATGGAAGTCATAATCAGCTCTCATAGTGATGGTGGTGGTTGTGGTTCTTAGACTTGAAGTCACTACACTCATCACATGTTTTTGGGTACACTTTGACATCATAAAACGCAATCATAAAACATGGGTTGTTATAACGGTGATGACTGGGTGACTTTGATATATGATAGAATCTCATCAGTCATGATATATGTGATATCAAACCAAGCACATAGATACTTGTTAGGGAACAATGTATTGGACAGATCCACCTTGAGAGTGACACATGGAAACCATAATTGGTGTTCATAATCATCTCTCATAGTGGATGTGGTGATTGTGGTTCTTAGACCTAAATTCATTACACTCAATACATGTCATTCGGTATGTTTTGACATCATTCAGCGCGATCTTAAATAAGTATTGCCATTAAGGTGATGATCAAATGTGCTATAACACATGGGGATGATTGTGAGTGATGTAAATGGGATTTGTCCCTCCTACTGGAGTTTGATATCCAGGATACTTGATAAGAGATATTGAGAAAAGCATGCACATGCACATGTGAATCAATATATGATATTGAGGTCACATATATCTCACACAATCTGCTTTGGATCAAGGAACATAGATTGAACATTGAGAAGATGATGATTCCATACCTCGAGTACATTCCAGATATTAGAGACAAAGGAATTAGACAATCACTGTAACACCTAACATAGATCATAGGTTGAAGTTGTTCTCCAAATTTCCTAATTATTTGGGTAGTAATGATGTGTGACTAGGCACCGATCTTTGCTTGTGATGTCATAAATAGGTTATGGACATTCACTACCAACATAAATACAAAAGATGTGGGATCACACACATAAGATGCATATATAAGAGGAGTTTGATCATGATTGATAATTAAATTGATTGTTAAAGTGTTTAGATATTCAATTTAAGCAACAAATCAGTGGAATGAACTCCCAACTAAATGGTTCAAATATTGAAATTGACTGGTTGGAGTGTTAGGTTGATTGAAAATTGCATTGGCTGAGTTCTGCACAAACTGGGGAGTGAACCGGTCGATTCACCTTGTGAACCAACTGGCTTGAGGTTGCTAGCTGATTGTTTGGCGGAGCAAGATGCCCAATTCTTTGAGCAATTCAACTACATCAAGGATTAGTATTGACGTCATGTTGTGCATTAATTGGATTAGAATTGATAATACATTTGTAATTGGGAATCATGACAAAACGAATGGTTCACTGGGTGAATAGATCAGCTCGCATGCCAACCAATCGGTTCTCTGGAGAACCGAGCATTTTGTATGTCACATTATGCAAAAATTCATGAGATTTTGGTCCTTCCACTCCCGCATAGATTGGAAACCCTGACCCTCCTATAAATAAAGGGGTATTGGAGCTTCCCAGAGACACAACTTAATTGTCTCTGACAATTATTGTCCACTCTAGTTTTGGTAACTGATAAAAAGTCCATGAAAGTCCCACCTAATAAAGAGAGGGATAGCAGGGGAGAACAATTGTGAGAGAGAAAGTTGGTGACTAGTACACCAATAGGAGGGACAACTCCTTCATGTATAATCTAGTAGAACGATAGGAGTTCTAGGTGGTCTGTGTGGATTACCATAGAGGTGTGGATACTTTTTCTACTAGGAGGACAACGTCAGCCTACTATATGTGGTGGAGACCAAGAGCTGCTGTAGATGTCATCCCAGTGCAACCAGCAGGAGAGTTGCACTACTAAAATGAGGAATAGTCGCTTGACTTTCTCCAGGACCAAGAATGAACTCATTAAACGATCCTTCCCATTGCATAATTATTGATGTGATCTTGTTGTTCTGGGGAATATGGATAGAAAATTTTTGTTTCTTCCACCTATCTATTACCCATATTTCCCAACACCATCTTCATCCCAGGTAGAAGAATTATGGACAATATCCTTCTTGTTTAGGAGGCCATCCATTCAATGTATTTCTAGAAAGGAAAGAAGAGGTGGATGGCTATGAAACTCAATTTGTCAAAAGCCTTTGACAGAATGAGTTGGTCATTCACTGGAGACATACTTGAAAAGGTTGGCCTTCCCATATCATTGTCTGAACTCATTATGAACATGTTTTCTACTGGATATTCCTCTGTCTTGTGGAATGTGACTCCCCTTCCGCCTATCAAAGCAAAACAAGGTTTCAGGCACCACTCTTTGCTTGTGATGTCATAAGATAATTATGGACATTCACTACCAATGTGATATGGGACCTATAGGGTCACACACATAGGAACTCATCTAAAAGAGGAGTTTGATCTTGAATGATAATTGAATTAAGTACTAAAGTTTTCAGGTACTCAAGTCACACAATAGATCGACGGATTGGCTAACTAAATTGCCAAATGACCATCTCACTAGGTGAGATGGTCGTTTGGGCATCCATATGGGCATCTCAAGTGTTGAGATGGCCGTTTGAGTTGTCAGGTAGATCAGAAATTGAATTGGCTTAGTTCTTCCCTATAAACAGATCGGTTCATGTTGTTGAACCGATCAGCTCAACTCAAACTCACCAGACGACCATCTGGGTGAGTGAGATGGGCATATCATTTGTGTGAGATGGCCTGATTGGGATGAATGAAGGTTCTAGAGTTTTCCCAAACTCGTTTCAATTGCACATACTTGGGGTATAAGTAAATTAATGTATGACATTAATTAGGAAAGAATTTGTCAATTCATATCTGATTGGGAAAGTGTGAAACGACCGTCTCGCATCCCAGATGATTGCTTTGCTTAGTGAAATGACCGTCTCGTGTGCGACATGACCATCTCATGTGTGAGATGACCATATCACTTGGCGAGACGACCGTTTAGTCGCACTTAGGTTGTGAAACTTCTAGAAAATTTATGAAAATTCAAGATCTACTTGTCCTTTCCACTCTCGCTTTAGTCCTGCATTGGCTGGGGACTGAGAACCCTGACCCTAACCCCTCCTATATATAGAGGGGTACTAAGGGCTTCCTAGAGAACAACTACTACACAGACAATTGAGAATCAGTTGCTTTGACAAGTGTTGTCCTCTCTGGTTGTGGTAACCACGAGAGCCCAGGCAAGTCCTACCTGACTAGGGAGGGATAGCCATGGGAGAGAAACAACTAAGGATCATTGTTGTGGGAGAGCATGTTGGTGATTAGTACACCAATGGGAGGGACAACTCCTTCCTATCTACTAATGTAGGACGACAGGAGTTCTAGTTGGTCTGTGTGGACTACTCTAGAGGTAGGAGTTTGTTGGCTGCTTCTAGGAGGGCAACGTCAACTCACAATATGTGGCAAGATCTGAGGAGCTGCTACAGTAGTTGTCTGAGTCCACTGTCCATGGAGGAGCAACGAATAGGAGCTGCACAACCACCATCCAAGATAGAGTGCACATCTACATCGATGAGGATTGTCATTGGACTTGCTCCAAGACCAGGTATATCATCATGAAACCATCCTTCCCATTGCATAATTATTGACACGATCTACTAGTTAATGGGAAATATGTCAGTAATTTTTTTGTTTCCACTGCCTACCCGATGTTGTATTTCCCTACATATCACAACAGTTCTTCGATGTGGAGGTCGACCCTTGGTGCTCCTCCATCATCAGCAATTCTACTATAGATCCTTTATAAGTCATCACCTATTGGCATCTTTGGAAGGCAAGGAATGATGTTGTTCATTCATTGAAGGTCACTCTTATGAATATGCTGCTCTACTTCATTATAGAAAAAATAAAAATGATCTCAGAGTTGCCATCCTAAATTTTAAGAAACCACCAGAATCTAAACAATTAATCCTATTTATAAACAAGAACTTCCTTATCTTCATAGACTTTGCTTTCAACAAACATGCCAACACATGTGCATCTGCATGTATATCACTCCATCAACTAGGGACTTAATCCAAGGACTTGGTATGACCGACTATGCATTGAGTGCCTTGGAGGTAGAAATACAAGCTATCTGAAGTGTGATGGGTATCTGCATTTCTAACGGGCTATCTAACCCACTCATCTTGTCTGATTCCAAGATTGGAATTATTGTGTTCTAGAATGCACATGAATCTCCAACCAACATAAAACCCTTCCTACGACAATGATTTGAGGCCCAATTAGCTAGACTTCTTTTCTGTTTCTTGTCTACAAACTTTACTTTAGTTGTTGATGTTGTTGCCAAATATGTTCTTCATAACTCTATGGCAGTTGATTTTACTTTCAAACCTCATTGGGTCTCGCCAGATGTAAACATTTGTAGCCTAATGAACTATAACCTATAAATGGAGTGATCATTTTGAAAAGAAAAAAAAGTATGTTGAGAACTATCATCTTTCTATATCCAAAAAAACTACAACCCTCTCATATAAATAGGAGGGGAAACAACAAGGAAGAAAACAAAAAATCCTATTGGGCATATTATACTTAGTCCTCTATTACATAAGACTAAGTGAAAAAGGAAACATAAATTAAATGGAATAAACAACTATATATATATATCAATACTCCCCCTCAAGCCGGATCATAGATATTAATCATGCTCAGATTGCCACATCACTTTGCAACTCTCTTTTCAGAGAAAGGCTTTGTAAAAATATATGTGGTTTTCTCATGTGAAGGCAATCAAGGGGTAGGGATCTTCTTAGTCAGCACAACATCTCAGGGAAAAAGGCAATCCACCTCAATATGCTTAGTTCTATCATCAAAGACATGATTACTAGAAATGAAGATAGAAGCACAGTTATTGCGATACATTGGAATAACATGAGTAATGGGAAACCCAAAGTCACACAAAATGGATTTGATCTATAATAGCTCACAAGTAGAATGTGCCATTGCACAATACTTAGATTCTACGTTGTATCTGGTATCAAAATTTCATTTCTTACTTCTCCAGGTAACCAAGTTACCCCCTATAAATGTACAATAGCTAGAGTTGGATCTTCTATCACATCTAGATGCCCATTTCTTTTATAAAACAGTCCATGTCTAGGTGCTTAATTCAAATATCTTAAGACTCAACATGCAGCGTCCCAGCGACATTGTCTATAAAAATCCATGAAATGGCTAAGAGCACCAATAACAAAGCATATATGTGTCCTAGTAACACTAAGATATAAAAGTTTGCCAACCAAGCATTTGTAGCTAAATTTATCTGCTAAGGGCTAAGTAGATTCTACCCATAGATTATGAGCTTGATCCATAGGGGATATTGTAGATCTGCAGCCAAGAATTCTAGTTTCAATAAGTCTAGAGTATACTTTACATGTGATAAGGATATTCCATCCTTTTTATGTGCTACCTCAATGCCAAGAAAATATTGTAGACGCCCAAGGTCTTTGGTTACAAAATGCTTCATAAGATATTTATTTGTAGTGTAATTCCTACAACATTACTTCCAGACAGGACAATATCATCCATATAAATAATAAGAACAATAATTCAAGAAGTAGTGGTTTTGATAGAGTGGACACATTGAGACAGCATGAAGCCAAATTTGTGTATTACAAGGGATAAGTTTTCAAACCAAGATCGAGGACTCAATTTGAGTCCATAAATATCTTTGTTTAGAAGGCATAATTTCTGAAAGGCTCCTCCTGAGCAACATAACCTAGAGGTTGTGATATATGGACATTCTCATGTATATATCCATATAGAAAAGCATTCTTAACATATAATCGATGTAAGTTCCAACCTATATTACTAGCAAAAGAAATCAATATACAAATAGAATTAAGACAAGCAATTGAAGAAAAGTTTCAAAGTAATCAATCTCAGCTTCTTGTGTGTATCCCTTAGTAATAAGTCTAGCCCTTAGACGTTCAACTATCCCATCAGGAAAATATTTCACAAGAAAAGTCCATCAGTAGCCAACACATTTACTACCTGTAGGGATATCAACAAGGTCCCATGTTCCACGAGGGTGAAATGCATCATTCTCCTCATCCATGTCTTTTTTCCACCTAGAGTGTCGCACTGCCTCTTGAACATTCTTTGGAATAGAAATTGCAGATAAAGAAGTAGAAAATTAGGCCATGGAAGCATTCAAATAATTTATGGACACATGTTGAGAGATATAATATTTAGCACCAGATCATCGTCCCTTTCATAATGCAATGAGAATGTCAGAATCAAAATTTGTAACAGAGTCAATAATATTACCATTGTCTTGAGGTGTATCATCAGTCTCACAAGATGTCAAAGTAGGGGATAATTCAGGTAGAGGTGTAGCCATTGTGGGGTCAGGAATGGGCACGGTTGAAAGTGGCAACTGGTTACTAGGTTCAGGAAAAAAAAAGATGTATCTTGAAAAAAAGTGACATTCGCATTGACATACAAATGATATGCAACATGATCAAATTATTTACACCCTTTATGTGTATGAGAGTAGCCAAGAAAACAACAGTAGAAATCATGGGGTGATAGTTTATCATTCTCAGGTTGGTGATTATGAACAAAACATAGATAACCAAAAACTTTGGGTGGTAAAGCAAAGATAGGTACATGGGGATAAAGAAGGTTACAAGGAATCTTATTTTGAAAAATAGAAGAAGGCATCTGGTTGATAATATAATTGGCTAAAAGAATTGCATCAGCCCAATAAAATTTTGGTACTTTCATTTCAATTAGGAGAGTGTGAGCTACATCAAGAAGGTGTATTTTCTTCCTTTCGGCAACTCCATTTTTCATGGGCTATAGGGACACATGTTAGATCCTAGATGGGTGATTAGATGCTCTAGAGGGGGGTGAATAGAGCTGAATGCACTTAAACAAAATTCATTAGACCTTCAAGATATATCATAAGATAAGGTTGCTAAATAGGTAATTTGAGTGCAACTAAAACATGCATAGCAAGGATGAGAGAGATTGAACATACACCAAGAGACAAGCTATTTAGAGTGGTTCCACACTTCAAACTAGAAGTGTGTCAGTCCACTTACCTAGAGAGGTCAACCTCTAGGATTTCCTAACCATTGCACTCTTATATTCATTCATAAGACTTACAATACATGACCAACCAAAGGACTTATCTATCCAATACAAAGAGTATTCAACCCTACCAAGGACTTACCTACTATGCAATGAGTCTTCGACCTTCGCCAAGGACTTACCCACTCTTGCACAAGTCTTCAGCTTTGCAGGGATTACTCACTCTTCTTGGATCTTCCGCCTTTGACTTCACCTTCACTCGGAGAAGCTTCCACCAAGGACTTACCCACTTGAGTAAGGAGTCTTCTGCCTTCACCAAGGGCTTACCCACTCTAGCTCCATGTCTTCATCCTTGATCTTCACCAAGGGATGTCTTCCCTTGTTCTTCTTCACCTCTCTTAGCTAAGAGAGAGAACCTTCATCTTTATGGTTTAAAAGAGAGAAAGGGAGGTGGTGGAAGTGAGAGCCTCACAAGATATACATGTAGGACTAACTCTATTATATATTTCCTACTCACTCTAATGGATGTAGCAAGTGATTAATCTTAGAGAGAGAGAGAAGGTTGTAGGAAGCACTCAACTATAGAATAGGAACCTCACATAGAGTTTGCATTGAATGCTCACTTTGGAATGAAGCCCAAGGGGTCCTATTTATAGCTGGGGATGCCTCTTAGCCTTTGGGAACACTTGAGAATGAAAACTAACCATTTTGTGGCTTGCAACGGATATATTTTCACTTGTTGCAACTCCACAATGGCTAGAAGCACTTTTCTGCACTTTTTCGTACAGTGCAATCGGTCGAGTTTCTATAAGGGTAACTCAACCGATAGAGTAAAAGACAAAGCCGATATTTAGACCATTGGTCGAGTTTGTCCTGGGGAAACTCGACCGACCAATGAAAATCGAATTGGTTAGCTACTCCATCGGTCGAATTCTATGTAGTGTAAACTCGACCGATTAAAAGTCATTTTCAAGATCCAATCAGGATCGGTCGAGTTTGCAACTCGCAGAACTCGATCGATGAATAACCTGATGTGAATTTTGGAAAATGGCTTTTGAGTGCTTAAACATTCGATCTAAGTGCTCCTGATTTTTTCTAATCTTAATTACACGTCATACAATCATTACAAGTGATTTACAACATGATTCTAATGGATTTACATCATATTACAAAAATGTGCACTTGTATTGACTTTGACTTGTCTTTTCTCCAATTTGATATGCGCAAGTTAGGGCATTTGGAGTGTGTCTATACCTAATCTAAAATCACTCAAGTAGAGACATTAGACACCAATATGTGGAATGGTTAGTCATCATTAAAACACAGGTTTAGTCAATTTAGACGCGAGTCAACATTGACCTAATTGACCTGGAGTCAACATTCTCCCCCTTTTTGAAGATGACAAACCATTCCATAAATGTATTGAAATCTTTTAAGTAAAATCATACCTTCAGAGAAACCTAGGGGTTTCAATAGGATTGATCTCATATGCTCCCCCTCCATTGATGTGCATGGAGTTCTCATACTCCCCCTCAATTGATGATATTTCTCCTGCATGGTTAGCTTTCATAACATTTATAGAAACTATGTCTTCTACTCATATATGTTCTACACATATGTCTTCTCCCCTTTACCTACTCCCTTTCCCTTTACATGAACATAATTCTCTTCTTCATGTAATACATGTCTTCTTCCTCTTTTAAAAGAAGACATACCTTTCTCCCCCTTTGTCATTTCAAAAAGTGGGGGTATGACGAAGTAAGAAACATCACTTGTTAAAGAGAAAGGAGATAACACAAAATATATATAAGGAGAGTAGAAGAGCACAGTTAGGTACTTGTCCAAGCATAGAAAGAAAAGTAAGTTAAAGCTTGAACAACCCCAAAGACAAGACAAAAAGTGTTGCAGAAAAACAATAAATCAAAATTTTGACCCTCAAGATGATAGAATTTGTCCAAAAACTGTCAGGGCTCATGGCAAAGCGATGAGCCTTTCTCAGAAGGTAGTTTCTGCATGAAAAACACTAGTCTTGCACCAAAAATTGAAACTGGAGAAAATTTTGCATAAAATCCAAAAATACTCCAATTTCTACATATAATGTAGCTTTATGCACCCTGCATGACAATGTTATGCAACCAACTCAAGATAGTAGATATGCAATTCAAGGAACAAACTTGAGCATGTATGAAACAAGATACAGGCATAGCATATAGATGAGCAAAGATGCCAATTATAAACAAGGTTGGAACTACATGTATGTGAACTACTAGTAGATGTTATCACAAGTTAGGACTACTAGTAGGATCTAGATCATAGCAAGAGATACCAAAAGATACACATGATAAAGTAAGCTATGAGTAGATGTAGAGATATATCAAAAAAAAAAGAGATAAGCAATTTTAGAAGCATGAAAGGATATAACTCACATACAAATATGCACCATTACCAAAAGATGATTACCACTAAGAACCTCAAGGTTGTATCAACACAAGATATACACCTATATAGATGTAGCAAGTTAGAGTACAACGGAAGCAATTTTAGACACAACCAAGAGATCCAAATAGATCATCATCAAAACCTACAAAACAACTCAAAGCAAGTAATTACAAGATATAGATATACCAATTTAGAGCAATTAGAGAGATAGAGTTGTAAGCAAGATAGGCAATTTAGAACAAGGCAATATGCATATATAAAGGTACCAAATGAGAGTGACAAAGAAAAAGGCTATTGGTTGAGAAAATCTAGTTGAGAGGGAAACTCTCATTCAATAAGCCAAATGTATATTATGTGCACAGTGTTATCGGTCGAGTTCTATGCATTGACAACTCGACCGATGACAGCTATTGGCAACACCCATTGGTGCCTATCGGTCGAGTTTCTAGCAGGACAAACTTGACCGACAGAGCTGTTGTCAAAAAGCACATATATTTCATGAAAACATATTTAAAGGCATGCTAAAAATACAAACCATATCCAAATATGTCTAAGCAAGTTAGTGATGCACTATAGAAGCATTAGAAATAGTTTTTGAGCAAGAGTGTGAAGAGAAACACAAAATACCACTTTTGACTCAAAAACCATATGTATAGTGCATACTAACTTGACAAAAGCAAGTTAGAAATGGTTATAAGCAATAAAACATTTATCTTTGTTCTTACCATTCCTTTTCCACTTGTTGTCACCCTTTACACATCTCACCTTTCTTCTTTCATGTGGATTGAAAAATCAATTTGCAATTCAATAGCTCAAGTCAATCCATTTATAAGTACCTACAAGAAGAAAGATGAAATGGTCCCCAATCATGTTTTTGGGTCCAGAGGGGTTAGCTTAGCAACCCAAGACCTAGTGCTCTTGGTTGCTTTCCTAAAAGGACAACAAGTAGAATAATGACCAATAGTTGCATGTTCCCATAGTCTTGGAACTAGAGGATTCTTCATGGAAGATTGGAGGTCTTTTACCTTTATTGTTCCTTTGACTACCATCATACCCCAAACCATGTCTACCAATTTGTTTGGTAGTATGGTGTATGATATCATTAAGGCTCTTCTTTCCAACTAAGAATCTTTGCAAAGAAGATCTCAAACTATCATTATCATGCATAAGAGAAGTAATAGTAGAAGACAAATGATTGATATTATCTCTAGCATGCAAAAGATCATTTTCTAAGCAAAGAGATTTAGTTAAATAAGAATCTCTATCAATATGAAGAGCAGCAACATCATTCTCTCTACTAGTAGAATTAGAACAAGATTCATGCACATTGATTTTAGCAAGCAAGGAGGCATTTTCTATTTCAAGCAAAGAAATCTTAGAAAGATAAACACCATTTTTATATTATAATCCTTGCAAAGAAAAATCTTTGTCCTTGTTTTCATATTTAAGAACATCAATATCATGCATGAGAGAATCAAGAATTAAATAGTGTTCTTCATTAGAACTAGGCATGAGAGTTTGAGCTTCTAGAAATCTAATCTTATCAAGAAAACTAGCATTTTCAAGTTTAAGAGAGTCTACTTGGCTAAGACTAGCATTTTTATCATCAAGCAAGCAAGAATTAGCATGTTCAAGATCATTTAATTCTACATGCAAATTATCAACAATTCTAGCAAGCTTTTTCATTTTCCTTTTAGAAGACTTAAGAGAGGCACAAGTATCATGAATAGTAGCAATCAAAGATTCTTTATCTAAAGAGTTTAGATTTACCTCACTTGAGTCCTTACTTGCTGATGCTATAAGAGCAAAATGGCATTCTCCTTCATCACTAGAGCTTGAGCTTGATCCTTCACTTGAATCTTCACTTGAGCTTGAGTTGGAGGAGTCACTTGAGCTTGAGTGCCATTTCTCCTTCTTCTTGTGAAGATGGGTCTTTTTGCCTTGTGGGCAATCTTCCTTGTAGTGACCCTTCTTTCCACATGTGAAGCACCGGATGGAGGAGGGCTTGCCTTTGTAGAATCTACCCTTGGAGTACGTGGCATCTTCTTCAACTTGAGCGGATGGAGAAGCTTGACCAACAATAGCCTTTATTTGAGCTTTGATTTCAGCCTTTTTCATTCTCTTGAGTTCTTTCTCCTCTTGTCTTTCTACTTCTTCCCTCTTGTCAAGTGTGGCTTCATGTGCTTGTAGATTTCCAATGAGCTCTTTGATAGGGACATCCTTAAGGGATCTTGCTTCTTCAATGGAAGTCACCTTGGGTTCCCACCTCTTGGGGAGAGTTCTAAGGATCTTTGAGTTGATATCTCCACTAGATATAGGATGTCTTAAAACAGCAAGACCACTCACAATGGTGTTGAGCCTTGAGTACATGTTGGCTATCATCTCCTCCTTTCTCATCTTGAAGTTCTCAAGCTGCCCTTTGAGCATGTAGACTTTGCTTTTCTTCACTTGATCTGTCCCTTTATAAGTGATGCATATCTTTCTCCATACCTCATAGGATGTTTCACATGAAAAAATCTGGTTGAACTCAGTGGGGGTCATGGAGACATAGAGGATGTGCATGGTTCTAGCATTCAAGGTTGCTTTCTTCAAGGTAGCTTCATCCCATTCTTCAATCTTTGTCTTTGGTAGCATGTATGGGATGTTCACCATTTGCCACATCTCAAAACTTGATCCTTGGATGTAGAATTGAAGCCTTCTTATCCAATAGAGGAAATTGCTCCCATCAAATATTGGTAGGCTGATCAAGTATCTCCCTCCTTGATAGTCGCCCATCTTCTCTTACTTGTTGAAGTATGCTTGGAGAAGCCCGCTCTGATACCAATTGTTGGATCCTAGATGGGTGATTAGATGCTCTAGAGGGGGGGTGAATAGAGTTGAATGCACTTAAACAAAATTCATTAGACCTTCAAGATATATCATAAGATAAGGTTGTTAAATAGGTAATTTGAGTGCAACTAAAACATGCATAGAAAGGATGAGAGAGATTGAACATACACCAAGAGACAAGCTATTTAGAGTGGTTCCACACTTCAAACTAGAAGTGTGTCAGTCCACTTACCTAGAGAGGTCAACCTCTAGGATTTCCTAACCATTACACTCTTATATTCTTTCATAAGACTTACAATACATGACCAACCAAAGGACTTATCTATCTAATACAAAGAGTATTCAACCTTACCAAGGACTTGCCCACTTTGTAATGAGTCTTCGACCTTCACCAAGGACTTACCCACTCTTGCATAAGTCTTCAGCTTTGCAGGGATTATCCACTCTTCTTGGATCTTCCACCTTTGACTTCACCTTCACTCAGAGAAGCTTCCACCAAGGACTTACCCACTTGAGCAAGGAGTCTTCTGCCTTCACCAAGGGCTTACCCACTCTAGCTCCAAGTCTTCATCCATGATCTTCACCAAGGGACGCCTTCCCTTATTCTTCTTCACCTCTCTTATCTAAGAGAGAGAACCTTCATCTTTATGGTTGAAAAGAGAGAAAGTAGGTGGTGGAAGTGAGAGCCTCACAAGATATACATGTAGGACTAGCTCTCTTATAGATTTCCTACTCACTCTAATGGATGTAGCAAGTGATTAAGTTTAGAGAGAGAGAGAAGGTTGTAGGAAGCACTCAACTATAGAATAGGAACCTCACATAGAGTTTGCATTGAATGCTCAACCTTGGAATGAAGCCTAAGGGGTCCTATTTATAGTTGGGGATGCCTCTTGGCCTTTGGGAACACTTGAGAATGAAAACTAGCCATTTTGTGGCTTGCAACGGATATATTTTCACTTGTTGCAACTCCACAACGGCTACAAGCATTTTTCTACAATTTTTCGTACAGTGCAATCGGTCGAGTTTCTATAAGGGTAACTCGACCGATAGAGTAAAAGACAAAGCCGATATTCAGACCATCGGTCGAGTTTGTCCTGAGGAAACTCGACCGACCAATGAAAATCAAATTGGTCAGCTACTCCATCGGTCAAGTTCTGTGTAGTGTAAACTCGACCGATCAAAAGTCATTTTCAAGATCCAATCAGGATCGATCGAGTTTGCAACTCACAGAACTCGACCGATGAACAGCCTGATGTGAATTTTGGAAAATGGCTTTTGAGTGCTTAAACATTCAATCTAAGTGATCCTGATTTTTTCTAAGCTTAATAACAAGTCATACAATCATTACAAGTGATTTACAACATGATTCTAATGGATTTACATCATATTATAAAAATGTGCACTTGTATTGACTTTGACTTGTCTTTTCTCCAATTTGATATGCGCAAGTTAGGGCATTTGGAGTGTGTCTATACCTAATCTGAAATCACTCAAGTAGAGACATTAGACACCAATATGTGGAATGGTTAGTCATCATCAAAACATGGGTTTAGTCAATTTAGATGTGAGTCAACATTGACCTAATTGACCTTGAGTCAACAACACAAAGTGTAGCAAATAATCCCCTTGGCAATACAAATCTTTTGAAACCATGTTGCACATATTCAGAAGCATTATCAGAGCAGAAAAAATTAGGAGTAGCATATAATTGAGTCTTTATCTCATTAAGAAATTTAGATGAAACATAGAAAATACAAGAATAATTTTATAAAAAATATATCCAAGTAGCACGAGACCATTCATCAATAAAGGTAACAAGATACCATACACCAATATGACATGATCCCCAAACATCAAAGTGAATTAGGTAAAACAAACTTGGACTCCTATTATTGTGATGGTGAGGAAACATTGTTTGATAATGATTTTCAAGCTGGCAAGACTGACATGAAAAGATATCAATAGATAAAGTTAGAAATAAAGACTTTAATTTGGAAGCGAAAGGTGACCAAGTCGCGTTCCATTGATGAAGGGAGCTACATTGAGCCACAAGAGTAGTAGTAGCAGGGTTTGACAAGGTTTGCAAGTAGTACAAACTATCTCCACATTCATATCCTCCACCAATCATCTTCTTCATCCTGAGATCCTACATAGAGACAATATAAGGAAAGAATGTTACACTGCATTTAAGGTTTTGATAATTTTACTAACAAACATCAAGTCTAAAGTGAATTTAGACAAAAACAAGACAAACTTAAGCAGATTTTTATTCACATCTTCTCTACCAACAATTGGAGAAGGGGTCCCATCTGCCATACGCACAAGAGGATGGCAAATAAATTTACTCCAATAAACAATTTCTTGTTACCATCCATACTGGTTGAAGTACCCCTGACTCAATAATTCAATCATATTTGGATGAAGAGGAAGAAGATTGAAGACCTAAGGGATCATCTGAGTGTTGAGTAATGTTTGCTTGAGGAGTAATAGTAGCAGCATAAGCGACCTTGATCAATTTGTCAAGGTCAGAATAACTCAGTGTCACTATTTGAGGATTACTAACACGAGGAACAAGGGTAGAATCTCCATCAACATTGATAGTTGACACTTCATTTACCCATTTAGGTTTCCCATAATTTTTCTACAATTTTGTCTTCATTGTGATTAGTATGCTTGCATAAATTACAAAATCTAGGTTGGAATGAGGAAGAAGAGGATCATCTCCCACTATTGTTGAGACTTTTTCCCCGACCACGATTAGGATTAGCTCATCTGGCAACAAGGGTTGAAGGATCTTTAGTAATAGGAGTAGAAGATACAGAGCAAGATAGTCACAGATAGACATTGTCTAACATCGGCAATAGTTTGGAGGCAAGAATTTGTTGAGGAACAGCTTCATAACTAGGAGGCAAATATGCCAAGAATTGACAAAGTTGTATTTCCTCTTGTTGCTTTTGCATCTTGACAAGATCAGATGATAGGGGGTGATGAAACTTGAGTTCACCCAAAATCCCTTTAAAGGTGTAGAATTGTGAAGCGAAGGATGGGCTAACTTTAAGTTTAAGGGAATGCAAATGTTTGTATAAATCGAAAACTCAAGACGCATTTTCTTTGCTAGAATACACTTGAGAAAGATGATCCCACGCCTCCTTGATGGTGTTTATAAAGAGAAGATTAGTAGAGATATGTGATTCACAACTATTCAAGATCCATGAGAGAACTAGAGAGTCATGTTCAACCCACTTTTTAAAATCCACCTTCAATTCCTCATATGCTTCTTTAGTAGCTTTCTTCTTGTCAGATATGTCTTCCTTTGGTGGAGGTAGATATGTCAAATGTTCCAATTTTCCTAAGGAGTTTCCATAGATCTAAAATGAGTGTGCCCATAGGACATAGTTAGATCATTAAATTTCATAAAAGTTACACACTTAGGGTGTGTTTTAGACATCCCAATAGCGGAAGGAGATGACCTCCATAATATACCAATACAATGTATAAAAGCAACAAAGGAAGAGTAGAAATAGGGGCAAATAGTCACTAACATGCCATGTCAGGAAGTGGACATGTTGTATCACTTGCAGAAGAATAGAACATAAAGTATCAAACATGTCGCGACACATTGTGTCACTTGCGACAGATTTCAACAGCGAGAGATTTTCCCTAGCAGTTGGCAATAACATGTCGTGTAGGTAAGGTGCATGTTGTGTGTGATGGCAAAATAACAAATTTTACCTAGAAAACAAATCTTGAATAGATGATGAACCTTATGGATCACCAAAGAAAATAGAGATATGTTGGAAAGATTCAATCATATCTGATAATATGTGGACAAAATCCTATAGAAGGTGATCGTAGATGACCACAAAAGGATGTTGTATGACTTTTTGAACGACCATTCTTTAGGGCATTAGACTATAAGAAATTTCGTAGAAAGTCTTCTTAGATCTTCTTGTTGGGAAGAGGATAGAGTTAGAGAGGAGACTAGATCTCCGTTGGTGGGGATCAGTTTTGGCACAGAAGAAAGAAGATGATGAGTGGAGATGGGAGAAGAGATGACGACAACGTCAACTTGAGGAGTCCTGAGGTGGCCATCCGTCAGGCTCTGCCAAATTGAGAATAGTCGTCTTTCAATATCCAAAAAAGAGTACAAGCTTTTTCTATAAATAGGAGGAGAAACAACAAGGACGCACATAGAAAATCCTAATGGGCATATTATACTTAACCACATATTGCATAAGACTAGGTGAAAGGGAAAAACAAAATTAAAGGGAATAAAATAATAAAGATATATATATATATACACACACACACTTATAATCTCCTCATCATCCATCATCTTTCTTTTCTTGCACTTCCGATTTGAAGATTTGGTTACAGATTGTAGTGTTTCATCATCATGTGATAAATCAACAAAAGGATATATATATATATATATATATATATATATATATATATATATATATATATATATAATCTCCTCATCGTCCATCATCTTTCTTTTCTTGCACTTCCGATTTGAAGATTTGGTTACAGATTGTAGTGTTTCATCATGTGATAAATCAACAAAAGGATCTACTCAAGTTTCAATTTTAGTGGGAAATTGTTATGTTAGAATTTACTGATTTTTTGGTATTCAAGTACTTCTTGAATGCAAAATAATTACTATAGCAAAATTATTGTTTGGAAGAAAATAAGATTTCACATAGAAACCAAACTTTTATCTAGAAATTTATTTGGAAAAAAGCTCTTTAGTTGAAGGGAACGACATCCATGGAGAGAACAAATTCTTCAGAAATCCTAAATTTAAAGTGAAATATATTCTTGGAGGGATTGTTTTTATCAGAGAGGAGATATTTTTGTTGAGAATGGTTAACTAAGCAAAACAAATAAAATTCTAAAGGCAAAAAAAATATTTGGAGAGAAGTAAGATAAAGACATGGTATTTAGAAGGAAAACTCTGGATGGGAAACTAAAATTTGTTGTCAGAAAAACTCGTGTGGAAGGATATCTACCTAGAGAAGGAAAATATTGGGAAGAATTTTTCTCATGTGTCCAAATAATTAGTGAAGAGTCAACTTTCTTAACAGATTTTTTTCACCATCATTCACGATACTTTTTCATAAGAAAAACATGTCAAACTTTCATGGATTTTTCATTGATAATTTCCCCTCCTCATCACTATGCTAACCAAACAGCCTTTTTTTTATTTCTACATCGTCCCCCCCCCCTATACTAACCATACTTTTGACACATTTCTGCAATCCGCCAATTTATCATTAGAAAAAGGTCAACTTCGATTGGGTCCCTCTCAATATGGTTAACTTCAGTTTGGACCCCGCCAACCTGGTCAACAATTCTGTAGCCGGAAAGACTTGACCAGACCATGCCCACACCTATTTACCATAGTATTTATCTCATACTTATCCCAACTGCCCAGTGTATTTCATACTATACTTTTTTTTTATTGATAAAGGTCATAGCATATATTTAAAGCAAAACAAGCAAACACCTGCTTTGACGAATCGTACAGGATGAGAATACGAAAGAAATGTTCGGCTGGATGAACAAGAGAGTGATGTTTAAAAGATTAAGGGGGAGGCACCCCTTAACAAGCCTCAAGTAACACCAATCCATAAATTTTCTGAGAAAATGCAGCTACTTGACATAATAGTATCACTGTTGTTGTTTTTTTTCATACTATACTGATTCTTTCTTCAAACATAAATTCACTCTTAAAAGTTGACATTCTTGCTTGAACTCACTTTCAAAAGTTGACATTTTTGCTTGTTTTTAACCTTTGGAATATCCGAAAGGAATAATGCCAGACATCGTGGAACTTTACTTCCTTCCGTTAAAGTTTTTTTAATTTTGGAATACATGAAATCAAGGGAACCGGTAACAGAAGTTCAAGAACCAAATGAAAGCATGGAGAAATCCTTACTCCAGAGTAGTAAGCGCCTTGTAGTTTTCATCAAATATTTTATTTATCGTATTAAGATACTTTGCCTGCCGCAAAGAAATGCATGTTTTATGTAGAGAGTGACGTCACTGTTCCCTCGTTTTCTTATTTTTAATTGCTTGCATTTCTGTGTACCGTTAACAAATATAATACCTCTAGTCGCGAGGTAACCGCTGACAGAATCTGTGCTAATATATCATACACAACTGCGACAAAAGATCCGTTGTATAGTTGTTACCTTGTGTAATTAGTTGGAGTATGCCATAGAACTCAAAACCAGAATCTGCTTTTGAGAGCAAGATGCATTGATGGGTTCAAAACTAAACAATCAGCGGCAAAGTGTGCTATACAGCATAAGAATACATAAAGCTTTTGTTTTCACTGGAGCATATACATAGCTATTATCAAGAGAAGAAAACATATAATAAAATAAGCCGCAAGGATAAGCTCTAATGAAATGGCTCCGTGCTTAATACATGAGGATGAAGCGGGGAGCACCAGAACAGGACACCCCCCAAAATCATGAAACCTACAAGTGGACCACTATAAGACCACATATCCAGCTGATAAAGATGTACAAATATGTCACCTACGGCCCTGCACTCCCAACAATTCCAATTTCATGTTACAAAACTTGCAATTAATAGACAGGCCACTCGGCACTATCAGCATTTCCATGGGAACTTTCTTTTAGTTCTACATCCGATTGTACAACATCACAAATGACTCAAGAGGAGAGGTGTCAGAGAAAGATTGGTGTAGATGGTCAACGAACACTAGCTGAAGTCATTATTTGTATCTGTTTGAAAGGATGGGAAAATCAGATGCATAGATGACGAAAACAAAAAAATATAAAATACATCGAAGTCTAAAAAATAACCTTATTCACAAGTAGATCCACTTGTTCTCTGTACATCTCCTTCAAGTCTACTATGTCAGCTCGGAGCTCCTCCAACTGCAAGAGACATTTGAGACAAACAAAACTTGTAAGAGAATGATGCAAGGACCATGTGCTCATAACGTCTGAAAAAATATCAATCAAGTAGCTTAATGATCGCAGAAATTTGGTTGGTGGTGGATGACAGCAAAAAGAAATATTTATATGAAGGGCATATGTAAAACTGCCAAGCAGTAACATCCCAGTCGGTACACTTGTACGTGTTTGAATCCCCCAGGCTAACGGAAGAATAGAATTACCGCTTCTAATTAAATAAAGAAACCATATTAGTAGAATAACAGGATGGCTCAAGAAGCCCGGCAAGAAATGGCATCAGAAACCCTTGCGAGATCGATTCCCAAAAAAAACTAGCAATATATTGGCTCAACGGTTCTAAATAATTGCAGTATATAAGCATCATCATAAAATGATAATAACATGCCATTATGGAATATAGATAATACTTTATAGTGACGGTTGTAATATTTACTCATGATTCTTCGATGGTATCTCAGAAAAGGTCATATTAGCAGATGTTTTTGATGAAGATCTGAAAAAGAGCCAAAGTTGTGAACTAAACTGAGTCCTTTCAGACAGCTACCCCTTATCTATCAATAATGCTTGTGACTTGTGTAGGTTTATGATCATTTGAATAACTTACGCCTCAATGTTTGAGGCTCTGAGGGGCAATTAACGCATAAGCCTTAGCTTTTTCTAATGTAATGTCTTAGTTAGAACTAAATTTTATGCTTCTGAGATAAATACATACACTTCTCTTAACATTTATCTGTTCAGCCTTATTGTAGTGATATATTTTTCTCTTTTTTTGAATCTGCATAGATCTCTATTTGTTAGAACTGCATTTTATGCTTCTGAGATAAATACATACACTTCTCTTAACAGTTATCTATTCAGCCTTATTGTAGTGATATGTTTCTTTCTTATTTTTGAATTTGCATAGATCTCTATTTGTTAAAACACTCAGAAGGCAAACTTACATACATCAATTTTCACCGCTGAATTTATTTTTATCCTAGATTTTTATTCACTGTGTCAGTGCTTTTCCAAATCTCATTCTTACCTATTTTGTTTCCTCTATTCATTAATTATAAATTGTGCTTTCCTATATTTTCTTTCTCTAATAACAATTTTGCATTTCAGACTACAAAGTAAATATCAATTTCTTATTATTTAGTTAAACTTATATTTATTATGCTGTCGGTCTTTTTAGTCACTTTTCTCTTACTCGTTTTCATCCTTGTCTAAGTTACGTAAAAGAATTCTATATATTTTAATTTAAATTCTGCTCATACATACATGATATACATATTCATATTACATACACATGTATTATATTATATACACATATAATACATCTATACATACAAATGTGTGTGTGAATTTTTATATTTACAAATATGACATATATATGCACAATTGCACATCTATGCACAACATATACCTCATCCTTAAAATCTCAACTCACTGAAACGAAAAGGTCACAGTACGCCTCCCACACTTCAACCATTAATGGAGAGTCAATGCATATACACATAAGAATTGCATTGTTGACCAACTAAATTACACTTTCAACGTAATGCAATTGAGAAATCACTGGAATTTATAAGGCTTGGAATCATCATTTGCCAGTTAGGTATTAAAATGCTACATATGAAGAAAGTTGATGAACCTTTAATAGTTCATGGAGATGGGCAATGTTTTAAAAAACGTTAAGCGGTAACCGTGCGGACAGCACCTTGTAACTGGTTAAGCGGTAAGCGACCGATTAAGCGGCCGATTTTTTAAAAAACGGGTTTTAATTTCCTATATAATTTTATACAAAATTACATATATATGTATATAAATACTAATACTCTTTGAAACTTTTATATATATCTAAAGATTCTAAACACTCTACCCAACAGTAAAAACACCCAATTAGTTTATAAGATAGCTATAAGACAATAATTATAGCCATAATATAATAAATAATAGATTTGACATAGATAAAATACCCCACATACATGATTCAAAAATATTTTTGCATCACATGTTTACATAGTTAAGCAGTAAACAATAGACTCATTATTGGATACCTTTCTAACTTATTGTTATATGTGCATATCATCAATTAGTCATACATTACAGCAGTACAATTAACTAAAGTATGCATTCTAAAATTAGATAATAGTTACATATATATTACTTGTATAAATTACACTTTACAACAGTACCCTATTATCCCAACTTGCATACAGTAAACAATAGACTCATTATTGGATACCTTTCTAACTTATTGTTATATGTGCATATCATCAATTAGTCATACATTACAGCAGTACAATTAACTAAAGTATGCATTCTAAAATTAGATAATAGTTACATTACATATATTTTACTTGTATAAATTACACTTTACAACAGTACCCTATTATCCCAACTTGCATACAAGTATGCATTCTATTAGACTAGGCTTATCATAGGATATTTAAGTTTAATATATTATAGTCAGTAATACTTGGGGCCATATAGTTTATATAAAGTTACAGGTGTACAGAAAAATTTACAAAAAACGGCCAAAAAGCGGGAAAAAAAGGGCAAAAAAACGGAAAAAAGGGTAAAAAAGGGGAAAAAACGGCCGATTAATTACAAAAAAAGTTAACCGGCGATTTTAGCAAAAATCGAACGGGCTGGGTGTTTGGCCGATTAATCGGCCGTTTAATCGGCTGCTCAGCCCGTTTTTCATTTCACTGGAGATGGGTAACCTTTTTTATGTTGTCCTCTATTTCAATAAATGGAGTGAGTCCTAATTGGCTCTCTTGTGAACAGGAATTATGATAAAATTATTTAAAGCTGAAGTAATCTTCACCGACATGTGTGGGATTAAAGATATAGCAAGAGCCTAAGTAGCTTGAGAAAATGCCATAGAGTCCACAAGTTTGGAACTTCAAATCTAAAAGCAGTGACATTTCCCTTAGCTTGGATGAAAAAAAGGTACACTTAAAAAAGGTTCTGATAATGGATACCTTATCCAAAACCTTTTTACAACTTGAGATGCAATTCTTACCTCTTCATCTCGTTCACCCATAAGCTCCAAAGCAGAAGAATGTCGCCGCCTCAAGGCCTCCAGTTCAGCACGAACTCCAGGCACTAGTGCTGCCTCTGTTCTCAACTTTTCACACTATAAGACAAACCAGTAAAATATGAATAAAAGGTCAGATAAAAGCCTCTTAAAGATAAATAATTCAAATAAAAGAGCAGAAAGACTCACTTGTGCTGTCATTTTCACAAGTTCCTCAGCCAGATTGTCACGAATGGATTCTAATGATTCCTTCAGTTCAAAAATTGTATAACTGTATTAGTCGATAAGATTCAATATGACATAGGAGGAAGCTATAAGAAGATTTCAGGATCCATATCTAGCATATAAAATGGTTTCTTATATAATGCAACGAGGACTACTTATATAAAAGTAATTTGTACAAAAGATGCAATTGCATAAACCCAACTAATATCTTCCCAACACCAGCTTTGAAACTTGTTATTGTTTGGTTGCAATTGTCAAACATGAAAAAATCACCACTTTCATCTCACCCTAGAGAAAGATAGCTTTCGTGTACATATTGTCTAATATTTATCAGTAGATAATGTATTCTAAAACAAAAGCATTTTATACTGATACTTTTTTTATATTTTCAATTAACCCTTGTGCAGAACTATAGTCACAAGTTCAAGATGTGCAAATCATTTGGCGAGGTTTAAAAATTTCAGCATTCAGGAATTATGTGAAAATTTTGAATAAAATTTGGCAAAGATTCGGTAAAAGTTCGGTCAAAATATATGGGGAAAAATTGGATTAAATTTGAGCAGATACAATGTGTATTACAAATGTGACACATATATACACAAGGTAAACACATTGCTTTGTAGTTATATATAAGTGTGCCATGATTTGCACATTTATTCTCTATTCTAAACAAATAATATAGCATGATCTTATTCCATTAATAAATTTTCGTGAAGTTTGAGAATAATTGTGAAATTCGGATATGATTTGTGAATAATTCATGAAATTCAGGAATAGTTTGGGTTCCTTGGGCAAGCGGACATGACATTTGTCACATCAAAAAACGTGACTTATTCATAAACTGAAGTAAATAGTTCAATAATGTAAAGAATTTTGTGACTATGTGCAGCACAGCAATTGGTTTCTTTGGAAATTGCCTTAGGTGAGAGGTGATCCGTACCAGACGAGAGATATATGAGGACAATTCACCATCCTTTTGGCGAAGTGCGGCTTCAAAAGCACTAGGTGTCACGCTCTTCAAGAAATATGGAGAAACTGAAGCTTCTCCAGACAGTCTCCTGTCCGAGAAAGCATTCTCAGAAGATGAGTCAAGGGATGCTTGTAAGAAGTCCTCTACGCTGCTTAAACTGCTGACACTAGAAAACTTCCTCGTAGGAACAGTTGCTGTCACGAAAATCGCAGTGGCTAATTAGTAGTATGCAGAAACTCCGAGAAAAGACACTTAGTTTTTACCATTTTCAGCAATTGTTTTGCTAACTCATCGCAACATACCTGGATTAGAAATACTTTTCACATTTCTGTTTCTTTCCAACTCTAGTCTGGCCGCCTTCTCTCTGTCTAGCTCCTAAATATTACATTAGATTCAGTTAAAAGTAGGAAAGTACTGGAGAATTAAGTATATTTTCTTGAAGTACATAAACATCGTGTATGATGCATTTTATTAATGCACACTGCTGAACAATTAGTTCGACGATTAAGCGTATCCTTAATCCGACTCCAAAACAATGCATAATAATTATACAACCAGTTATAAACAAATTACATCTCTCAGACGTTTAACACTATAAACAAAATCTGATTCAGCGCTTCAAAGAGTTAAATAAGAAAATGCTAGTTGAAAATGTCGATCTTGCCTTTTCTAAGACTTCTCTGTTAATCAACTGTTCTTGCAACTCCTGTTTGTGTTTTACCCTCAGCTCTCTAATTTCAGCTTCAAGTTGCTTTGCTCGGCCTTCATGAGTAGCAACTTCTTCCATTGCTGCAAGATATTCTTGCCTACTTTCAGATGCCCTCTGCCTTTCTTTTTCAAGGGTCCGACTAAGCTGTGTTTGCTCTGTTCTGAGGCATGCAATCTAAGAATTCAACTCAAGCGTTAGGCAGATATAATATTGCAATCAGATAGATGTGCCAAAGATCACAAGATCCTACTTATATGGCCGTAATTACAGATAAAGATGCCAAACTAGACCTGAGTTTCTAGGACAGCCATTCGAGATAGAGTTTGAGAAAGTCGGTCATTCATAATACGTTCTTTTTCTTCAGATGCAGCAGCTTTTGCCTCTGCAGCCTGTTTATCCAGGGACCATAGAAATCATATGACACTTCAGAATATGTGTTTACAGTAAATGAAGCAGATGTCTCAAACATATAGGTGGACCTCAAGACGTGAATTCAAGCTTTTCTCAACACCAGCCCAAGCCTCAGCCTTCCTGGCAGCAGCCTCCTGTTAAAATTACCTTAGTTAACACAGTTCCCATATACAAATATAAATTCAGCAGATACCAGCGCATTATATACATGTATATAATAATGACTATAGAAAACAGAAATTTAACCTGCATAGCTTCAATCTGCCTCAGTAGAGGCCTTGTAGATTCAGGCACTTGGGTAATCAACTCATTATACCGTAGTTCGCTTGCCTGAGATAACTCAGAATTTTTTAAACGTGAGATATCAATACTAACACCTAGGAATAGCATATAGGCATGATAAGTCGAAAATGAAAAAAAGGAAGACCTGGTAGCGGTTTTGGAGTTCAGTTATGTCTTTCTGGAGCATTTCTTCTCGAAAAACCGCCTGTAACATGCGAAAAGAGGCATGCATCAGGTATATGAATTACTTGAAAATTCAGAACTAACATCGCTCAAATAGAGCTAGAAAAAATTGTACCTGTCTTTCTGTTCTGCTTAGAGTTTGTCTCAACTCTTCAAGAGTTTGTACCAGCATAGCTTCACGTTCAGAAGCTTCTCTTAAACGATTTTCAAGTTCAGCTTTTGCTTCAGTATTAGCACGTGCCTCAGCTAATTCTTCAGCCTCCTTTGCAGCTTTTAATGCATTAATATAATATTCTTTTTGAGCAGCAAGTTCCACCTGATTTTTCTCAATTGTTTCTTGCAGCAGCTTTTCAGTAGCCCCCTTGTCTTTCTTTATACTTTCCACCTTTGTTTCCTCCACCTAATAATCAGAAAGAGAAAACCTGTTGGAACATTTTATGTGACATGAGACATGTCCATTAGAATCTATAACTTTCTGTAATATTGTTAGGTCATATAGAACTTTAATATAGATGAGTTCCACTGAATGTTATTGCTTTACTGTGAAACTGAACAATGCCATTGCTCAGCAGCGCACCTTCGTGGATCAGTTTTAATTTCTTCTTGCTTGAATGCCCTCGTATGATCATATCAGGTTTTTAAAATAGGCAACAGGCGGCGCAACTGTAGCTGAGTCAGCTGATGTCTGATGGCACCCTCAAAGCATGAAAGCAATTGTGCTTTTTCCATAACCAATGTGATCTGTTGTTTCAGATATAAGAATGAGTGTACAAATACGGGAAAAGGGCTAAAGTACATCCAAGCCCCGCAGCCACAGGCCACAGGTCACCATCTCCCAACCTGAAACAGCCTAAAAAACAGCACACATGGTTAACCTAAGAAACAGCCTGAATACAAGCTCTAAGACCCGACCAAATATCAAAATTTAATCCAAGAAACCTCTTCTCCCTAATGCCCACTCTCAGTTGTGAATAGGAGTCAACTGTATTCTTGAGACCTCCATCCAAAGCATTACATAACCATGTCTCGCCTATCTCTCAATCCCTAGAGCCAATAAAGGTTGTCACCTCCAATTAACTATAAAAAACAAGGAGCTTTGAGAAAGGGCCAGGTTTGACTCCGTAAAACTAAGAGAGTTTCTTATATGATGATTTAGCAGGGTGAAAGGTACATTCTTATATAGGAGTTGAGGAAGTAATGATTCCCCACATGTACTAAGTCAAACCCCTGAAGGTCTTTGTCACCTCCAATTAACAATCAAAACAGGGAGCTTTGAGAAAGGACCAGGTTCGACTCTGGAAAATTAAGAGAGTTTCTTTTACAATGATTTAGCAGGGTGCAAGGTACATGCTTATATAGGAGTTGAGGAAGAAACGATTCCCCACATGTATATATATATATATATATATATATATATATATATATAGAGAGAGAGAGAGAGGCTAGAATACACTCGATTGTACTGATCACACGGTACACTCAAGTGGTGTTTGCATAGCAAGACTATTTTTTTACAAAATTTAAACTATTGATCTTCATTATCATACTATAATTATGATACATATAAATTTTGAGTCCAGTCGGATGAGTGTAAGTCACTCATCCGACGGCAACGAAATCGACGCACGAAAATAATTTGAAATGCATTATTTTTCTAGTCTTTATAATATGACCTATAAATGTTCAAATGGGCTCAAATTTTTTATATGAGTTATTCGCAAGATGTTTAAGAAGATCAATAAATTAGATTTTTAAAAAATTATTGCATCGCGAAAAACTACTTGAGTGTACTCAGCTCCGGATACACTCGAGTGCATTCCAGCCTCTCTCTCTCTCTCTCTCTCTCTCTCTCTCTCTCTCTCTCTCTCTCTCTCTCTCTCTATATATATATATATATATATATATATATATATATATATATATATATGCCCAACTTGTTTACAGAGTAGAAATAGACTTCTTTCCCTAGGGTTAAGTGAACAGAACAGCAACTTGCTCCCCACACTTGGTGAAAGTAGTGCAGATAGCCTTCATTGAAAACTTCCTGTACAAAGTGACATCAACCTCGATTTTCTTTGTGCCCTCGTGAGAAATAGGATCGTTAGCGATGAAGATAGTGGAAGCATATTCACAATACATGAGATAGGTGCGGAAGGAGATAGGCCAAGATCAGATAGGATTGTCTTGGCCCACAACATTTCACACAATAGTTTAAGCCATTGCTCAAGATTCAGCATGCAATGATCGAGCAATAAAAGCATGTTTCTTGCCGTGTAACTAAAATCCCTCCAACAAAGGTGCAGAATCCTGAGGTTGATTTTTCTATCAACTCTACTTTCAGTATAGTCTGAATCAAAAAAGGCAGCCATAGCGTTTATGGCAGTTTTTGAGAAAGAGGAGAATATGACACACTGCATTCCAGTGCCATTTTTTAGACTTATCAAGATATCTACAGCCAAGTAGCCAACTACAACAATTATATATGGACTAGTTACGGTTAGGGGTATAAGCTTTTCAAATTCCTTTGATTATTAACAAAGGCAGACAAGGAGTCATCATCTCAAGGAACATTGGCATCTAGCGGGTTCTTTGTTGATTTTGCACGAGCAAGCCACTAACATTAAGAAGATCTAGAGTATATTTCCTTCGAAGCAAACTAACAGCATATACGGTGCAGGCAACTTCAATCCGAGAAAGTATCTTGACATTCCTAGAACTTTACTGACCATGATTGCACACGTACAGCTTAGAGTGCCAGCAGTATAACTCCCAAACAGAATGATGTCATTAACATACACAAGTAAGATCACAACTATTGTAGTGCTTTTTTAAAAAGAACACAGTCATCAAAATGGAATCCGCAAAAACCTATTTTCACAAGAATCGAACTTAGTTTCTTAACCAGGCTTGAGGGCTTTTCTGTAAATCATATATAGCTTTCTATAGTCTATAGACTTTGTGACACTCCCCCTGAGCAACAAAGCCAAGAGGTTGCTCCATGAAAATTGTCTCATTAAGATCAGGATCCAAACACGATTCAGCCTGGGGACCGGAAAGAAATTTTCAGACTAGTTATCGCCATAGGTTAGAAACTTAGAATGTAGCCCTTAACGACAAGCTTAGCCTTGAAAAATTCAATGGTACCATATGTATAAAATTTGACAGAGAATGCCCATCAACAAGTATGTAGGCAGTCGAAGGAAAGGCCAGGTCCCATGTGTGTCTTTCACAGAGAGTTACAATCTGATCTTCCATGGCATTACGCCAGCCACCATGCAACGAAATTCCAAAAATCATCTTTGGAACTGTGATGAAAGAAGGGATCACTTTATACTTACTAGAATAGAACCTGGCGAGGCCATAAGAAGCACATGTACACTTGCATTTCGCTTCAGCAACAGGACTTATCCATATAATAAAATGTGGAAGCAGGAACATTTGTCACGTGACTTTCAAAGTGAGGACCTTTAGAAAGAATTAGCGAGTTAGTGGGGTGCTCATTTGAGATAGGAGACGGATGTTCTAAAGATTATCTCTTATGTTGGAACACTTATAAATGTTTTGTTGCATAGAATCATGCAACTCTAGAGAAGGCATAGGCAGGGACACATCAATAGGTGGTGAGGTTAGAATATTAGAGGATAATGAGCTTCCTCATATGAATAGAATGGAGTGTATTTACGGCACGTTTGGTACGCGGTATTAGTTCAAGGATTGGACTCTAATCCTACCCACTTCTGCAAACCCATGTTTGGTTGGGTTTTCTTAGCACAGGATCTCTAAACTGGCGGTTACACAGTCCTGGTCCAGTGGGACATCTACATTTCGTGCTCCCCCCAGGTATTACCCCGGATACGCAGGCTCTTTGATCACCCCGACGCCGTCGACAACCCCCCCCCCCCGGGTGGCGCTGCCCTCCTTAACTGTCTGATACCCTGAGACTGTCGCTATCCCCCAACTTTCCGATAATCTCCGGCTTCTCTGACATATCTACCAGGTGCTTCGCTGTTCGCTCTATCCACAGTTGCTGACCTTCCACATCTTCCATCGGTGTGTCTCCTGCAACCCTCCCCAGATCTTGGCAGCCTCTTCCTCCGGTTCCCTACTAGACTTCTGTCTCCTCCTTTTCCAGTCAAACACCTGCCCCTCCTCACTCTCAGAACAAGTTTGCATCAGTATACATCATCGTATATAATGTGACGATGGAGGACCACAAAAAAGCTTTGTTCAAAATCATGACTTCCGTCAAGTTGTTGATTTTTTTATGCATAATAATAGATGTAGCTTGGGCTATTGCTCTTATTCATTGCCGTAACAGCAGACATCAAAGCACTTGCGTCCTCCCCCATCTGTGTATGTCAATATTTGTTTCCACATAAGATCTGGTTGTGCAGCCTGTATATGCTGCTGTTGGTGAACGGACGAACGAGAAAAGGTTGCATAGTCCTTTCCTGTGTACTTCCAAACGAATGATAGGAAAACAAATAGTCAATCCTATACAAATCCCATCCTTTCCTAGCCATTGATGTATCCTATCGTAGTCCTTTCCTGCAAACCAAACAGAGCCTTAAAGAAGACAATATAAGAACCAATAAGCCACTTGTGACCAACATGATCATAAGCACAATAACCCTTTGAATATACCTAAGAAGACACAATTTGTTGCATGTGGGATGGTTGTAAGTCTTTATTAAAAGCAAGTAAATCTAAAGACCCGAGCTCGTACAGAAAAAAGAACAGAAGTGGGATGGAAAACTAGAATGGGATATGATATAGTATGTAGAAGACGACATGCGGTTCATAAAGAAGCAAACATTGAGCAATACATTTTTTTTAATTAATTGGGAGCTATGGCATTCATCCTGCCTCCCAATGCAGGCTAACTCAAAAAGGTTGTCGAGGTGATCGTATAGGATCAAGCATCACATGTATCAAAAAAGAGCTATGCAGTGTCAAGATCGCTGGTCTCCACCGTGTGGTATGTACATGGAGCTATGTATCTAAAGCTCTGTATATCTAAGCTGTGACTACCTCTAATACAAGGCAGCATGTCTCTGTGGGTCCTGAAGAAACATATCCCATCCAAAAAACTCCCATAAGTGGAAAATTCTGCAGCAAGGTGGTTTGCAGCCTTGTAAATATGCACACTTGAGACTCTGTGGAGATCCAAGATGCTCCTGATCTCTTGGATAGGTGCTTTGATTCGCTAGGGGGCATCAAAGGCACCCCTCACCAGGTCAGCCATAAGCTTAGAGTCCGACCCTATAACCATCAATGTTCGTTCGTAGATGGAATATAGGGTGAGAGGCTATGTGCTAGGGTTCAAGGTGAGCAGGCAGAAATGCAGTAGCATTGAGAGGGGTGGTGAAGGCCCATATGAGGGTGCCAACACTGTTGCGAAGGATCCCTCCTGTTGTGTAAACGCTTGGCTGCCTCGATCACGGGAGGCCGTGTGCACTGCTATGTTGAGTCTTAGAGTATCCTGTGGTGGCCTGGTCCAGTGTATAATCATGAAAAGCATATCTTTAGGTCGGCAGAGATCAATTCCTTCGATGACGAGTTGGTGGCAAACCTCGGGTGTAAGGGTGGAGTGCTTGAGGGATAGTGAAAGTGGATATGAGGTTGATCAGATGCTTGGCCTTGCTCCATATGCGCTCCACCTGCATCGGCTTACCTTCGAATCTGCAAGTACATCTGGCCACCCAAATGCACCATAAAGTAACCATGGGTAGGAGGCCTCTAAGCAACCCAAGTTGTTCGTCCTCCTGGGCCCCATCCCAGTAAGTGTATATAACTTCTATGACCTCAGCGTTGTGTAGCGGGTGCCATGCCAAGGACCTTCCCGAGTTTGGTCCAGAGGTTGGATGTTATCTGGCCATGGAGGAAAAGATGAGACGAACTCTCTTCCTGATGGTCTTGGCAACATTCACATCTAAAGGTTAAGGGGATCTGGCATCGTATCATGTTAGAGTCGAGGGGCAGTGTTGCACGTATGAGTTTCCAAGCGAAAGTGTTGATCTTTAGGGGGAGGTGTCGAGACCAGAGCCATAAATGGTGAGTCTGAGGATCTCCAGTATCGCTGCGTAGCAATGCTTTGGCCGAGGCGAGGTTGAAGCTTCCATTCTCCGTGAGGCCCCAGATTGGGGATTCAGGGATGTCCTATTGTATCTTGACGTGTAGGGATCTGAATGCAGCTAAACCTTCCTCGTTCAGGTTGTGTTCGAGCAAGGGCCAATTCTAGGAGCCATCGCGGTGCCACACATCTTCGAGCCACATGTCTGGGTCAAAGGAGGTGGTTGGTGGCATCTCTAGCAGCAAAGTCCCAGAGTGTGGAGGTACCCTAGTTGTCAAACCAGAAGGAAAGGTGACCTTGACCAACTTCCCATCGCATGTGCTGAAGAATCTGGGGAAGTGTGCACCAGATCTTGCACCAGTAACTGGAGGCGAACTGCTCTTCTTCAAAGATGGCGAGTGATTTGATGGGGTTGCGATTGTAGTCTGGCATATATCTTCTTGCAGTTTATCGCCCAAATGGAATCGCTGGTAAGCAGGGACCAAGATGCCTTCAGGAGACAGGCCTCCTGGCTAAGGTATAAAGATTGTACCCCTAGACCCCCGAGATGTGTGGGGGCATTAATCGTCTTCCAATTTTCCCATGCTTTCCTTATTTTCCCATCACGAGCCTCCCATAAGAAATTTGCCATGCGTCACTCTAGTTGTTTGAGAACAAGTTTAGGGAAGTTGGAGGCCATCATGATATAAACTAGAGTGAAGCTAAGGACTGATTTGATGAGCGTGAGACGTCCAACGAAGGATAGAAGTCTACCCCTCCAACTAGATAACTTGTTGCTGATCTTATCACTTAGGAACTGGAAATGATGCTTCTTTACTCTACCGACGCATAGTGGTGCCCTCAGGTAGGTGATATGATCTTATGGTTGGAGAGAGCATCCCAAGGTGTTAGCCAGGTCCAGACATGTTGATGCATCATCACAGTCATAGATGAAAGTTGATTTCATCCTATCGACCCATTGTCCAGAGGCCTCTTCGCAGATAAAGAGCGTTGTGCATACCCATGAGTTGGACCCGGTAGTTGTATTGAAGAAGAGGATCATGTCATCGGCATATCCAAGATGTAAGGGGGTGACGCCAGAGCCACATGTATGAAAGGACCGGATGAGTAGCATGCTACTCATGTAGTTGAGTAGAGTCGTGAGGCCTTCTTGAATCAGGATGAAAAGGGCGGGAAAGAGGGGGTCTCCTTGTTTGAAGCCCCTGGAAGAGGTGAAGAAGCCAGTTGATTGGTCGTTGATGGAGACTGAGAACCACGAATCTTCAAGGAAGATGTGGATGAGTTGGTGAACTCATTGGAGAAACCCAGGCAAAGTACCAGTGGTAGAAATTTCCACACGACTCGATCGAATACCTTTGACATATCGAGTTTTAATATGGTGGCGACGCCATCCCTCCCGTGCTTGATGTCGTGACAGAGTTCATTAGCCAATCTAATGTTGTTCACAATGTCCTTGCCAGCAACAAAAGCATTTTGTTCCGGGGAAATGATGTTAGGTAGGAGAGTATTGAGCCTGGTTGCTATCACCTTGGATGCAATCCTCATTGCAACGCTCCCTATGTTTATAGGCATGAAATGTGAGAGTTTTGTGGGAATGTCTTTCTTTGGGATAAGGGCAAGTTGGATGCATTTGAGGCTTTGATGGATGGTGCCTCCGGTTGACGGAGTTGATCAGGTCTTCCTTCACCGTCCCCCAAGCTGCTAGAAAAAACGTTGCGTTGACATCGTCTGGCCCCCGAGCGTTGTGTGAGTCCAGACTTTGAAGAGCCTTAGGACCTCTGCACCTGAGGATGTCTCCAGGAGGAGTCGGTTATGCTCCATCGAGACCTTCGAGAATACAGGAATCGGAGGTGGTGGGCACTATCGAGAAAAGGTTAGTGAAGTATTGGATGCTTCAGAGAGGACGGCGTCAATGCCATAAATTCATTCATTGGGTTTTGTGAGATAAAGTATCTCGACGTGTGCTCGACTCCTTCTTGTTGACCTAGGTGTCGCACATTGCCCATATTTTGATAATGACTTAACCATTCCATTCATATGTATCTAACAAATCTATTTGAGATCATTGCAGATATTAGATACA
This sequence comes from Alisma plantago-aquatica, assembly GCA_963693085.1. NCBI lineage: Eukaryota > Viridiplantae > Streptophyta > Magnoliopsida > Alismatales > Alismataceae > Alisma > Alisma plantago-aquatica. Next base: position 1,254,070,559 of record OY856410.1, on the reverse strand, counting down.
AGAAAAGAATCTCCTTTATCTCCAAAGCTACTCTTCCGGCACATGCAAAACATGTGACTTTTAACCGCTTTGTAATATAGCCCTTAGAGGCTTAGAACATTTTATGTAATCACTCATAATCATGTTTTGCATTGTATCTAAGATGGATAAAATGATTGGGACTCAAAAATCCATCGTTTGTACAGTTTATGAAAATTCCAAAATACCCTTAACAGGGATTTTGTCGGCCGAATTCCAAACTCGGCCGATCCATATATTCTGGAATTTTCTGGGCTGTCGGCCGAGTTTCCAACTCAGCCGATCCCTGTTCGGTCGAGTTTCAATGATAGGAAACTCGGCCGATCCACTGGTTGGTCAAGACTGAAGGTCGACCGATCGGTCGAGTTTCCCCATGGAAACTCGGCCGACAGTCTGCCTCTCAGACTTGTCGCCTAGTGTGTCGGCCGAATTGCCTTTAATGAAACTCGGCCGATCGGACTGTACTGGAATGCAGAAAAAGCAATTCCAACCGTTGGAGGAGTAGGTGGGACTCAAAATAGATCCGTTGCAAGTTGTAAAACGGCTAGTTTGTGCCACTTAACTCTCCCAACCTCAAAGGGACACCCTCAACTATAAATAGGACCTCTTGGACTTCATTCCAAGGTTGCTCATTCACATATGCTTGGTCCTAGCCTTAGTTGAGTGGTTTCTAATCCTTTGAGCCCCTTTCTCTCTCTACCTTCAAAGCAAATTCGTGAGTATGAGTGAGTTAGGATCCCATGTATGAGAGCTATCATTTGTAATCTTGTAAAGCTCTCCTCTCCACTTCTCCCATCTCCATTCTCTATGAAGATTGATTGAAGTTTCTTCTCCGAGTGAAAGAGAAGAAGGTTGTTGTTCTTCCCCAAGTGAAGGAGAAGAAGGCTAGCTGCTCCAGGCCTCCAAGTGAAGGAGGAAGGTGCTAAAGCTCTCCAAGTGAAGGAGAGGTGCAAGGCAAAGCTCAAGCAAGATAGGTAAATCCTGCAAGGCCGAAGACTAGAGCAAGAGTGGGTAATTCCTTTGAAGAAGGTGGAAGACTACTTGCTTGGTGGGTAAGTCCTTGGTGAGGTAGAAGATCTTGGCTTGATATATAAGTCCTTGGATGGTTGGTAGTTGTAGCTTGTAATCTTATTGTGTGATATATATAAGAGAACCAAGTTACAAATCCTAGAGCCTAACCAACTCTAGGTAGTGGACTGACATTGCTCCTAAGTTTAGGACATGGAACCACTCTAAACCACCTGTCCAAGTGCATGCTTTCCTTGTCTCTTATCCTTGCTTTGTATGCTAGTTTAGGACATCAAATTGCTGTTTTGAATTAAGTTCTGCACTTAATATAATTTGGTGGTCTAATCACTGTTGTGAAGTTTGTGAAGCTCTATTCAACCCCCCCTTCTAGAGCCCTTTGATCCAACAAGTGGTATCAGAGCAGGTCTTCTCCAAGCTACTTCAACAAGTAGGAGAAGATGGGCGATTCAGCTCTTGGGTCACTCAATCTTGAAGGAAGCTTCTCCATGAGACCCCCGGTCTTCGACGGCACAAACTTCCTATATTGGAAGAGAAGGATGCAATTCTACATCCAAGGCGTGAGCTACGAGATGTGGAAGATAGTCCATCTCAAGTATGAAGAGCCGAAGGGGAACATCACCACGTGGACGGAAGATGAGATGAAGCGTGCTCAACTCAATGCTAAAGCTGTGAGCATCATCTACGCCGCCCTTTCACCATCGGAGTTCAACCGCATCTCTTCTTGGGACACGGCGCATGAGATTTGGCATAAGTTGTGTGTCACCTATGAAGGGACGGAGCAAGTCAAGGAGGCCAAGGTCTATATGCTCGGCGGCCTACTTGAGAACTTCAAGATGGGGAAGAATGAAAGAGTTGCGGACATGTACACAAGGTTGAATGTCATCTTGAACAGTCTTGCAGCCCTTGGAAGTGTCATGGATAGAGGTACCATCAATGCAAAGATCTTGAGATCTCTTCCAAAGAGATGGGAGCCAAAGGTCACTTCAATTGAAGAAGTCTACAAGCTGAGCGAGTTGTCAACCGAGGAGCTGGTTGGTAATCTCCAAGCACATGAACCAAGGCTCGACAAGCAAGAGGAAGAGGAGAAAAGAGAAGAGAAGGAGTCCAAGAAGATGAAGGACACAGCCTTCAAAGCTCAAGTTGAAGAAATGATGCGGCAACAACAACTTGCCATGAAGTCTCCCTGCCCTTCCTCAAGCGAAGATGAAGGTGCAAATGATCATGAAGCCAACTATTCAAAAGGAAGACACTTCAAGGGCAAACCATCATCCTCCACTCCTAGATGCTACGAGTGTGGTCAAAAGGGCCACTACAAGAATGACTGCCCAAAAGCCAAGAAGGGCTATCATAAGAGCAGCCACAAGAAGGATGACAAATACAAAAGAGAAGCCAAGTACAAGAAGAAGAACAAGAAGGAGAGAAGACCCAAAGATGCAGCTCATGCGGCATGGGAGGAGTCCTCTACTTCAAGTTCCTCAAGCTCCGAGGATGGTGAATGTCACCTTGCACTCATGGCTTCTACTAGTGAAGAAGTAATTGAGGTAAGTGAGGTAAGTAAGGTAAGTGATGAAAGTTTACTTGATTTATCTAAGGAAACCCTCATTGAAATGCTTAATGATTGTCAATCATCTTTTGCTAAATGTAAAGCTAAAAGAAAAAGATTAGGAAAGATAGTTGATGATCTCTATGCCAAGATTGACATTCTAGATCAAAATGAGAAATTACATCTTGATAGCATAGATTCTTTACAAGGGCAATTTCTAGACCTTGAACTTCAATATAATGGAGTAGAGGTTGAGAATGGTACTTATCTTAAAACTATTGAAAATCTTAAGATAGAGAACCAAAATTGCCTAGATGAGCTAGATGTTCTAAAAACTGAAAATGTTGAACTTAAGCTTATTGATGATGCTAGGAGAGATGAAGTGTATGCTTATCAAAGGGAAATTGTAGTCCTTAAATCTGAAAATGCTAAACTTCTTGCACAAACAAATGATTTATCTTCTAGACCTATCTTGCCTAGAAATGAAGTTGCAAACTTAACTCTTGAAAAAGACTCTCTTCTTACTAAAGCCCTCTGTCTTGAGGCCGACCTTTTGCATGCTAGAGAAGATCTTGCTAGTTTATCTACTACCATTACAAATCTTAGTGATGATAATGCTAAATTAAGATCTACTTTGCAAAGGTTTCTTTCGGGTAAGAAGTCTCTAAATGATGTTCTAGAGCACTCTACCAAACAAATTGGTACTAGTGGTCTAGGATACAATGCGACTACTCCAAAAGGTAAGAAGAAGAAGAAGGGTAAGAAAAAGAGTGTGGAAACTCCAATTTTCAATGGAGAGTCTTCCGGCTCTAAAAATCCCATGGTATGTATGCATTGCAAATGTGATGATCATTATTCTACCTATTGTCCTTACAAGCCTAAGGGGACCAACCCAAATATGAAATGGGTCCCCAAGCTAACCCCGGACCCCAAAGTTTGAGTTGGGTTCCGACATCCTCTTTTCTTGCAGGTCACAAAGAAATGGATTGTTGATAGTGGCTGCTCTAAGCACATGACTGGAGAAATCAGCCATTTCAACAAAATTGTGAAGAAGAAAGGAGGATCGGTAACCTTTGGGGACAACAAAAAGGGTAAGGTTATAGGTGAGGGTGATGTAGGTAATGATTTGTGCATTAAAAATGTTTTGCTTGTTGATGGCCTACATCACAACTTAATTAGTGTTAGCCAATTATGTGATAATGGTTATCTTGTGCTCTTTACTTCCTTAGAATGCTTGCTTCTAGATTCCCTGTCCTATAATGTCATATATAAGGGAACTAGAAATGGTAATCTATATGTGATTGTTCTTGATGCTTTAAAGCCCATACTAAATAGATGCTTAGTCGTGGATAAAAACGATCTTTCGCTTTGGCATCGACGTTTGGGTCATGTGAACTTGCATCAAATGAAGAAACTGAACAAAAAGGACTTGGTTCGAGGACTTCCCAAATTGGATTTTGAAAAGGATGAGGAATGTCAACCTTGTACTCAAGGGAAACAAACCAAATCCTCCTTCAAATCCAAAGGAGTCATGAGTACCAAGAGAGTTCTAGAGCTTCTTCATATTGATCTCTTCGGACCTATGAGAACACAAACGCTTCGCGGCTCCAAGTATTGTCTTGTTATTGTCGATGATTTTTCTAGATTTACTTGGACTTTCTTTCTCGTTTCTAAAAGTGATACACTCGATGTTTTCTCGAGCTTTTGTAAACGAGTTGAAAACGAAGCTTCTTGTCATGTTGTTTCCATCTGTAGTGATCATGGGGGAGAGTTTGAAAATGATCTTTTTGAACGTTTTTGTGAAAAATCGGGTTATTCGCACAATTTCTCTTCTCCTCGCACACCCCAACAAAATGGAGTTGTTGAGAGGAAGAATAGATCGCTACAAGAGATGGCTAGGACCATGCTTCTTGAGTATGACACTCCTAAGAAGTTTTGGGCTGAAGCCGTTAGCACCTCATGTTTTGTGCAAAACCGAGTTTTCACTCATCCGACTTTTAAGAAAACCCCCTATGAACTATGGCGTGGTAGGAAGCCGTCAATTGATTTCTTTCATGTGTTTGGATGTCCATGTTTTGTTTTGAACACCAAGGACTCTCTCGACAAGTTTGATCCGAAATCCTATAAGGCTTTCTTCCTAGGCTATAGCACTACTAGCAGGGCTTTTAGAGTGTTTAACATTGAACAATCTAAAATAGAAGAGTCTATAAATGTTAAATTTGTTGAAACTAACCCTGGTATTGGCAAGCATTTGGGTGATGATGATGTTGCAGATGAAATCATTCCTATCTTAAAAGAGCTCAACATCAAAGACATAGACAAGCAGGTTGAAGAAGAAGAAAAAGAAGAAGAAAGAAAGGATCCCACTCCCCGCTTTGCAAAGAATCACCCCAAGGAGTTGATCATTGGCAACCCGTTTGAAAGAGTGAGGACACGAGCTGCACACAACAAAGAACAAGCAGACAGTGCCTTCATCTCTCAACTGGAGCCAAAGAACATCAAAGAGGCCCTTGGCGATGATGAGTGGATCCTTGCCATGCAAGAAGAGCTTGAGCAGTTCGAGAAGAACCGTGTGTGGACCTTAGTGCCAAGACCAAATGATAGAAAGATCATTGGTACCAAATGGGTCTACCGCAACAAGCTTGATGAGCAAGGAAAAGTGGTAAGGAACAAAGCAAGGTTAGTAGCACAAGGTTACAATCAACAAGAAGGTATTGATTTTGATGAAACCTATGCTCCTGTTGCTAGATTAGAATCTATTCGTATGCTACTTGCCTTTGCTAGTTATAAAAATTTCTTGCTTTATCAAATGGATGTTAAAAGTGCGTTTTTAAATGGTACAATCGAGGAGGAAGTATATGTTGCTCAACCTCCAGGCTTTGAAAATGATAAGTTACCCAATCATGTCTATTTCTTGCAAAAAGCTCTCTACGGACTCAAACAAGCACCTCGAGCTTGGTATGAGAAACTAAAGAACTTTTTGTTAGATAACGGGTATATCATGGGCAAAGTTGATTGTACTTTGTTTCTAAAACACACTTCTACCCATTTTCTCATAATTCAAATATATGTTGATGATATTATATTTGGCGGAACTGACCTTGATCTTTGCAAAGAGTTTGGTTCTCTTATGCAGAGTGAATTCGAGATGAGTATGATGGGTGAGCTGACCTTCTTCCTCGGCTTCCAAATCAAACAAACCAAGGAGGGTAACTTCATCAACCAAGGCAAATACACACTTGAACTTCTTAAACGCTTTGGGATGGAGAACATGAAGCCAATGGATACACCCATGTCAAACACTGCAAAACTTGACAAGGATGAAGAAGGTGAGAAGGTAGATGAGAAGCTCTATAGAGGTATGATCGGAAGTTTACTTTACTTAACTGCCTCTAGACCTGATATAATGTTTAGTGTTGGCTTGTGTGCTCGCTTTCAATCAAGCCCTAGGAAATCACATCTTATTGCTGTCAAGAGGATTTTGAGGTACTTAGCCAAAACTCCAAATTTTGGACTATGGTACCCTAAGTCAAGGGACTTTACTCTTGTAGCATATAGTGATGCTGACTACGCAGGTTGCTTGATTGATAGAAAGTGCACAAGTGGCACTTGCTTCCTCTTAGGACCATGCTTGGTGTCTTGGTTCTCCAAGAAACAGAGCACAGTGGCATTATCAACTACCGAAGCTGAATACATTGCAGCCGGAAGTTGTTGTGCCCAGGTCCTATGGATGAAGCAAATGCTCCAAGACTTTAACATTCATTTTGATGCTTCTCCTATTTTCTGTGATAACACTAGTGCAATAAATCTTTCTTATAATCCAATATTGCATAGTAGAGCTAAACACATAGAAGTTCGCCATCATTTTCTCCGTGATCACATTGTCAAAAAGGATATTTATATCACACATGTGGATACGGAAAATCAGTTGGCCGACATTTTCACTAAACCGCTTGCTAGAGAACAATTTAATTTTATTAGATCAAAATTGCTTATAACCTCTCTTGATGATGTTGAATTGCTCTCTAATTAGTTGGTTACATCTTATGTGTGTTGCTCTTGCTTATAAATGCTTTAATTGCTCAAAATGCTTGTTTTTGATAAAATTTATCTTGTTTCTATCTCTTCTTCGGGCTTTTCTCACAAATCGGGTTTTAATCGACAAATAGTACCCTATGATGATGGGAATGTGCCTAAATATGCTTAATATACAATCTAGTCCAACCAGAAAAATTGCATTCGGTCATTTGAGGCTAGGGCTAGATTTTAGGTTTTTTCCTCATCAGGGTTTCTGTCGGCCGAGTTTCCAACTCGGCCGATCGGTCGGGCACAGGGCACCTGTGTGTTCTGTCGGCCGAGTTTCCTCTCCCTGGAACTCGGCCGATCGGCGGCAGACTGGTTTAATATATATAGGCATCGGCCGACTTGCTCCCTCTCAACTAGAGCAAAGTCGACCGAACCCTAGACGCCCAGCCCGACCCTTCCTCCCCTGGTGCTCCTCTCTCTCTCTCCGGCCGATTTTCTTCCCAAATCGACCTGTTCGTGTGTTCTTGCTGCTCTTGGCGTGCCGCCTGCTCTCTCTCTCCGCGTGGATCGGCTCCCTCTCCTCGTTCTCCTCTCCAATGAGGTCCCAACGCCGGAAACGTGCCGTTCCCGCCCCTGCTCCTGCGGTTCCTCTTGCGCCTAGGTATATGGTGTTTGATAATCTTTCTTTTGTTGACAATGCTGCTATTGCTCGCTACAAAGAGCTCCTTCCTCGCTCTCCCTTTCCTTTTCGAGCTCTTTATCAGCCCCATAGCTTTCACGCCGACCTTTTCGAAGCTTGTCAACTCTTTCGCACACATCATCTTGAAGCTCTTTGTATTGAGGATGCCCGTTTCTATAACCTAAAATACAGCTCCAAAGCTGTACGTCAATTCTATGCTAACTTGCGGTGGAATTACGACTCTTTGGTTCCCCCTTCGGACACCTCAATCGTTTTGACGTCTATGATTGCCGGCCAACCTTTCCATATTACTGAACGCTCGTTCAATCTCTATCTCAATGGCAATGTTGGCACGGCTTCGTGGATTACCGATTACCCTGCTTATCTTGATCTCTTGTATCCCGAGGACGTCTATAAGACCATCGAGGTTGACTTGACTGATATTCATAAGTTTCTCAAGCAACCCGATTTTCCTTATAGAAAGAAGGGCACTCTGCCATCTTCTGCCCTGTCCTCTCCTCGCCGTGTCTTGGCGTTCGTTCTCAGTTGCAATGTCCATCCAAAGAAGAATCAAACGGACATCGCTGAGAATACAGCTATGATGATGTATCTGCTTTTGAACAATCAAGGAGTCAAATGGGCTCGTTACATCCTTCACCATATGACTTGTTTTGACTCGGGAAAGAACACCAAGGGCACGCATCTTCCATATCCTGCCCTTATTTGTGGTCTTTTCCAGCATGCCACTGGAAAATCTCTCTTTTCCGATTATCTCTACCGCCCAGATCGTAAGGGAGTTTATATCAGTGAGACCACTCTTCAGAAGAGTGTCCCTACCTCTGGTGCATCATCTTCTTCTGCTCCACCTCCACCTCCATCATCATCTGCTGCACCTCCTCCTCCACCCTCCACAGCTGCACCACCTCCTCCTGAGCCATCTTTCCGACCTCCTCCGCAGCCGGCTTTTGCTGACTTCCATGTCTCCAATGAGGCCCTCATGGGGTACCTCATGCATCAGCAAGCCTACAACATGCAGGTCCAGCAACATCACCATCAGGATCTGTGCCACATCATGTCGTCCATGTCTTTGTCTTGCCCTCAGCCCTACCCCACCTACGAGCCCTACCCCGGTGGTGACTACGCTTCTTTTGCGTATAGTCAGTTTTATCCTCCTCCACCCCCTTCTGCTTCCGCTGATCACTCTACAGGTGGATACTCTCCTCCGGTTCTGGCGCTCCCAGGTGGCCGTTTGTCTGAGCTTCTGGCCCAGTACACTTCTTCTGCTCCCCCCATTGAGGTTGCCTATGAGTTACATGCTTTAGGCATGTCTTGGGCCGAGCAGAGTGCGAGGTGGCCCGGGCGTGCCTCTGGTCCTCCAGACGAGGATATGGCTGACCAGGAGGATGCTGAGACTGACGCTGATGAGGCTACTGCGACGGATGCCGAAGACGAGGATGACGATGACGATGACGATGCCGATGCTGAAGACGAGGCTACACCAGCTGCTGCTCCTCCTTCAGATGATGGAGATGAGGACTACCAGCCCGACGAGGACATGGAGGCTGCCGTTGATGATGTTGACATAGATTAGTGTAGCTTAGAGTTGATGTGTCTAGTTTAGTCTCGGATGACCATGATATATCTTTTTGGACTATGATTGTATTATTTACATTAGGCACATCATCTGAGTTGTACTATTGCTACTCCGTTTGTCCGTGTAGTTTTTGTCTTATGTTTGCTTTTGGAAACACTTTGTATGGCTTATCTTATAGTGTGTTCCATATTTTGATGAATGACAGGTTTTTGCTTTCGTGCTTTATCTTGATATTTATCAGTTTCTCTATGTTTTGGTTGATTGAGTGTTTGGAGAAGACCTTGCTTTTATGCTCTTCTACCCCCCCCCCCTGCCTTTTTGAGATGACAAAGGGGGAGAAAGACCTCAATCATATTGTTTTTATTGCTTGTATGGTTCTTTTCTTGTCTATAAACTGAAATGCATCTAGACTTGTTTAGAATCATATAGTATCTATATATGCTATGTCTGCTTGTGTGTTAACTAACTATGCAGGAACGAGTAAGCATGAATTGAGGGGGAGCATTGCAAATTGATCATATTTGCATCCCCTTGCAATTCCCTAAAGAAAAGGTATAATTTTCACATTCTTTTCAATATGTTGAGGAATGGTTTGTCATTGTCAAAAAGGGGGAGAATGTTGACCTAGGTGTCGCACATTGCCCATATATTGATAATGACTTAACCATTCCATTCATATGTATCTAACAAATCTATTTGAGATCATTGCAGATATTAGATACAAGAAAAGAATCTCCTTTATCTCCAAAGCTACTCTTCCGGCACATGCAAAACATGTGACTTTTAACCGCTTTGTAATATAGCCCTTAGAGGCTTAGAACATTTTATGTAATCACTCATAATCATGTTTTGCATTGTATCTAAGATGGATAAAATGATTGGGACTCAAAAATCCATCGTTTGTACAGTTTATGAAAATTCCAAAATACCCTTAACAGGGATTTTGTCGGCCGAATTCCAAACTCGGCCGATCCATATATTCTGGAATTTTCTGGGCTGTCGGCCGAGTTTCCAACTCAGCCGATCCCTGTTCGGTCGAGTTTCAATGATAGGAAACTCGGCCGATCCACTGGTTGGTCAAGACTGAAGGTCGACCGATCGGTCGAGTTTCCCCATGGAAACTCGGCCGACAGTCTGCCTCTCAGACTTGTCGCCTAGTGTGTCGGCCGAATTGCCTTTAATGAAACTCGGCCGATCGGACTGTACTGGAATGCAGAAAAAGCAATTCCAACCGTTGGAGGAGTAGGTGGGACTTAAAATAGATCCGTTGCAAGTTGTAAAACGGCTAGTTTGTGCCACTTAACTCTCCCAACCTCAAAGGGACACCCTCAACTATAAATAGGACCTCTTGGACTTCATTCCAAGGTTGCTCATTCACATATGCTTGGTCCTAGCCTTAGTTGAGTGGTTTCTAATCCTTTGAGCCCCTTTCTCTCTCTACCTTCAAAGCAAATTCGTGAGTATGAGTGAGTTAGGATCCCATGTATGAGAGCTATCATTTGTAATCTTGTAAAGCTCTCCTCTCCACTTCTCCCATCTCCATTCTCTATGAAGATTGATTGAAGTTTCTTCTCCGAGTGAAAGAGAAGAAGGTTGTTGTTCTTCCCCAAGTGAAGGAGAAGAAGGCTAGCTGCTCCAGGCCTCCAAGTGAAGGAGGAAGGTGCTAAAGCTCTCCAAGTGAAGGAGAGGTGCAAGGCAAAGCTCAAGCAAGATAGGTAAATCCTGCAAGGCCGAAGACTAGAGCAAGAGTGGGTAATTCCTTTGAAGAAGGTGGAAGACTACTTGCTTGGTGGGTAAGTCCTTGGTGAGGTAGAAGATCTTGGCTTGATATATAAGTCCTTGGATGGTTGGTAGTTGTAGCTTGTAATCTTATTGTGTGATATATATAAGAGAACCAAGTTACAAATCCTAGAGCCTAACCAACTCTAGGTAGTGGACTGACATTGCTCCTAAGTTTAGGACATGGAACCACTCTAAACCACCTGTCCAAGTGCATGCTTTCCTTGTCTCTTATCCTTGCTTTGTATGCTAGTTTAGGACATCAAATTGCTGTTTTGAATTAAGTTCTGCACTTAATATAATTTGGTGGTCTAATCACTTTTGTGAAGTTTGTGAAGCTCTATTCAACCCCCCCCTTCTAGAGCCCTTTGATCCAACACTTCTAGCTTTGAGGTGCACGTGGAAGAAACTTGAGTTTCTGTCTCCCTCTTACAGCCATATGATCCCAGACTTCTCTTACAAGAAGTATTCCTCACATCTCACAGCTTCCTCCAGGTCCCTTTCTGCCAAGGAGAGTTCGTTGTTAGAGGTTGGACTAGGCATGGTGTCCCATTGCTTCTGTAGCTCCTATACCTTCAACTCATATTGCTTGGTGCGGTTGAAGATGTTCCCAATCTCCTATACCTTCAGCCCATGCCACATCACCCTACAGTCGTACATATCACAAGAAGCATAGGCGAAGGAGTAGGTGCAGGTGCATTCTCCCATCTCAAAATTGATGGTGAGATGGGCCGAGCTATGGAAAATCACTCGCGACTTGAAAAGGGGGTAGGAGAAGACCCAAATCTTGGTATCATCCGTTGCAACATTGGTGATGCACCGTTTGAAACCAAGAGAGTCGGAGATAGGCAGAATGTGAGAGGGGAATGAAAGTTCGAAGATACTGATCATCATGACATCTATGTCAACCATGTGCTTGATGTGTTGAATGGTGTGATTGTTGGCCATGCCTCAATCATTCCAGAAAATGATTTTGTGAATCATTAAAAACAATGGGGGTCTATCAGCTCCACTGGTGTGGCTGGGACGATCAATCAGATTCTGAATCCTCTCCCTCCGCGTCCTCGAATTGTAACATCTCCATGTCTGGTGTTGGAGAGTCTTGCCTTGATGGATCGCTAAATGGCGGTAGGAAAAACACATCCTTCTCGTGACTAGGACAGAATTCATCACCCCCTAGTTCCGTAGTTGGCAAGAAGCTCGGTGTGTGTAGCTGGCTGGGTTGTGATTGGCTGACAGAGGGGATCACGACAGGTTGTTGTGAGGAAAGGGGGGTCTCAAGGATGAAGGAAGCCATCGTAGGGTTGTAGAGATACCATTTGTTACCTTATAGCCCAGCGATGGGGGTCTGCTAGTCCATCCATGAGGACCAGACTGGATATCAGGGTCTGCAAGCGGCACTGGTGCCGGTTTAGCTAGAAGAATCCAATCCATCCCTGGGGAGAGTTTGTCGAGTTGTTGGTTAAAATTGATGGAGCGACTGACATCACCTTTGAATGCTCTAACCTTAGCCCTTGATTTAGCTGCCGCGTTGGGCTCTCGTTGTAGCTCGGGTATGAGTGAAAATGGGCTGATTGGAGGGGGGGTGGCAGTGGTGGGAGGGGCAAGTTGGTGCGAAAGGCTTCCAAAGGTGTGTCTTTTCCATCGAGGAGGCATTTGATCTCGGTAGCGTTCGGGTTCGGCATGGCCATCTTGGAGATCAGGATGTGATATCTGAAGTGCCCGATATAGAGGTTGACAACGACCGGGATGTCCCCGTCATGGGCTTCGAGCAGGATGATAACCAGCAAATCGGTGGTAGGATAGGGACGCCATGAATATCTGGAGGTGAAGGAGCCAAAAAGGTTTCACCAAGTTGCGCAGAGTTTCTTTGTCTCTGTAGTGAAGAGGTAGATTTTCCAAGCCAATCCACCATTTCTCCAGTTTGGCTGCACCTGTCTAGGGACCCCATGGGACGATGTCGAATCTACAATGCTTTGTCGAGATGTTGCCCAGGGCCAGGGTGTCGTGTGCCTCCTGTAGGTTGTTGAGGCAAACCAAAACTTAGTTTTTGGCTATCTTGTTGATGTGCACCGCTGTAGGCCAGGAGTTGTGAGGGTGTGGCTCGATTTTGCCCCAAGCATCACCGTTGAACCAAGACAAAGCCACTGTTACGCGGTTGTCTGTGGAAATAGTTGCAAGGGAGGGAGGAGGGGAGGATGCAAGAACAAGGACCCTTTTTAGGGGAGGTTTTCGATCTAGAGGAGGAACCGAGATGTGGGCTTGACCGGTAGTAGAAGGGCATGAGGTTAGAGGTGGTAGAGGGCGGAGGAGAGGGAAAAGGTGGGGTGAGAAATGGATGTCGCATGAGGGGCATGAGAAAGAGTGGTGGTCGCGTTGATGATAGGTGAGGCAGGTCCATGGGTTGTGGCACTCTTGCTTCTAGTGACCCCAAGCAAGGCATTTATGGCACATGATGTCTTTAATGCTTGTAACTCCATATGACCGGGGGATCTCTGTCTAGAAGCCGGGAGGGAGGGAATGACTAATGTAGGTGAAAGTGTTCCAGCCAGGTTCGAACGAGGGAATGATGTGGCCTCTTGTCATGACTTCCAGAGGGTGATGGAAGACCGAGTAGTAGGTAGCAACCAGCGACCGAGAGGGTCGTAGCCGAAGAGAGCAGCCACAGCGTCGAACACCAGGGGGGCTGGGGAAGCATCCCCCTTGTCGGAATGATAGGGAACCGGGAAAGGCGTCACCTTGGAGCTAAGTCTCAACTATTCAGGAGGTTGGTTTTTGCATCTCACGATGTCATTTTTTTAGGTGGGCTATGGGCAAGATGTCTAGCAAATGGGACCTAGATCTTCACATAAGGTACTAACATCATGTTGGACAAACCCAAGCGTTGTCAATGTAAAAGCATCTGATAGGTAAGGTAAAGTTGGGTATTGATGTCTAGAATGAACATCTTAATGGCGGGCAAACATGCAATCTTCCATTTATTAAAATAATTTAAGTAGCTCATGAAAAATATTCAATTAATGATATAAATATTTGTAGCCAGATAAACTAGGAACTTTGTTGGGTCCCTATACATTAGCATACACTAAATCAAATGCGGCTTTACCATAAAAAGGTTTAAATATAATCTTGATTTGTTTGCACAAATGACAAGATCTACATTCAAAGATATATACAGAAATATTACAAGACAATATTTAAAATTTAGAAGAAGCAGAATGGCAGAGCAAAAAAAGCCATTAGGAAGTGAATGTTGAGGAAGTTGGAGTGATAGCAACAAGATTCTTTGTTGCATCATCTAATAGATAATAGCTAAATTGGATATGCATGCCCTCACTAATTAGCTCTGTATAAAGGTCTTCAGGATGTAAGAGTGAAAAAAAGAGTTACTTTTATGCCAAGAGAAAATTTAAAGATAAGAGGTAAGGCACAAGCAGTCTTGATGCCTTTAACAAACGTTCTAGAGCCATCAACAAGCATGACCAGTGGGATGTTAAAAAAAAATTGACGTGGAAACGACTTATTTCCACAAATATGAGAAGATGCACCCGAGTTGATAATACAGCCATGTGGCAAAAGCAACAGTAACGAAGGTTGAACTTCCTTGAAGGGCTTGCAAGGCGGTAGAGGTTAAGTGGTGGATAATGTAGTAAGACATCTTGAAGAAGGCGGCCAAGCTCTTGGTGAAGAAATGACATAGTATTAGATGTCTAGGCATTGGTGAGGAGACAAACGCGATTGGTCCAAGTCAAAGTGCCATTTTTAGCCAAACAACAACCTTTGGTGTAGTTGTTTTTCAAGCATAAGCATGTCCAAGTTGCTCCCACGTGTCTTTTACAATCTTGAGTTGCAGAAGAGAAACACTAACATGAGGTTTAACACGATTCATGATCCAAGCTCAAAAAACGACTAAGTCTTTCTTCACCAACAAAGTGTAATTTTTTTTTAAACTATGGAATCAACATCATTCACACACAAAGCATGAGACTTTTCGATGAGTTAGTAGCTTTGTTCTAAGAGGTGACAATCTCCTTGGATTAATGACGTTGTCATCAAATCAGAGTCGAGGATGATCCAGAGTAGATTCAATCTTTAGAGGGAGCAAATTCATATCAAGAGTATGTATATATGCACACATGAGTAGCTACAAGGATGTAAACACGCAGTGCATTAGAAATGTCAAGGTAGATAGCACCCCATGACATATATTAATGGCAATAGTATAGGGAGAGGTGAGTCCACAAAAACAAAGGCAACTTAGTTGGGAACCCACACTAACAATAATACACATGGAGAATTACTAGAAGAAACATGAAGAATAAAAGAAAAGAAATGAGAGACAGAAGTGCTATTAAAAAGTAAAGGCTCTAGCTTGCAATGGCCCTAACCCTCCATACAAAGAGAGAGTCTAAAGAGGCCTCCTCACTTCACAATCAAGCAAAAGGGGGTGATCCACCCTTCCAGGGCTTAGGCGTCTTGGAAGGACCCAACCCATTAGGTGGCATACCTCTCTAGCAGTTGTAGGAAGCACAAAATGCAACGAGTACCTCCTGCAGACATTGTCTAGGAGTAGAAAACAATCAAGATGGGTAGAGGGAGTGGGGAGACACAAGAGGTAGGGAAGGGGGATTGAAGTTGTTTGGGGGTCACCTAACCTAGGGTTAGGTATTGGTCACTCATCGACGGGGGCAACGACTACATAAATCAAGTAGCAACCACCCTTAGCCCAGAAGAAATAAAATAAAAAATAGGAAATATGGAAAAAATTCAAGTGAAAGAAAGGAACAAGAAGGCTTTATATACCATGTGGAACAATAAAAATAAATTCTTACTCAATGATTTAACCCAAGGTACAAAGTACATGGGATTAGGAAAGGCATTCTCTCCTCTCCCATGCTCGTGACGGACAAGGTACAAAGTACATGCTTATATAGGAGTTGAGGAGAGACGTGTCTCCCTGAGTACAAGATGTAGGGCTAATTATGTATTTAAGTCAAGCCCAATAGGCCCACTATGGCTTGAGGAGTAATCATTAGCTTCAACAGACTCCATTGAAAGCTCGACCAGCACTACATCATGATTCCCCAAGCAAACCATAACCTCATCTTTGTCAATACTCCCTTCCATAGTTGCATACACTCTCCCCTATCACTTCCATCCCTTGCTCCTCATTACAACTCCCCTCTACAGTCCACACAAGTAGGATGTACTACTACTAGAAACATCTATCCATTGCCACTAAATCTACTTGCCAACCTCAGCAATGTCAATCAATTGAGCTTTGAGAGCCTACTTTGATTGGAGCTCCCCCTGCAATAGCACCTTCTACATTTCTGTGTACATATGTGGAGCATGTTTACCCTCAATTACACTACCAAACTCGAACACCTTAGTTGCCACATGTGAGCTTGGATCCCCACCACAAACTAACACCTCTTTTAAACAATGATCTCTAAGAATTACCATCCTCCAACCCGTCAACAGCCCAGATTTGTTGAGCACATCCTATCAAGAGGGCGACTAAAGGGAGGGCTAGGCCATAATGATTGAGGCACGAGTAGAAATTATAAGATTACATAATGAAGACTGTTAGAAGAGGTGAGGAGGAGAGAAGACGAAACACCGAGAGATTTGTCGGCTGCAAGGAGCAGCTTTCTTGAGAGGGCAATAGCCGTCTCACTTCTTTTTATATATTACGGTAAGATACATGGTGGTACAAAGGAGAAAATAATAGAAAAACAATAAAACAAATAATATAATGAAGATAGAACCAGGGGGCAAATCGTCGATTTCCGCCGCTGTGACCATCTCGATACCATCGCCAGGACTGTCGATGGTATCGACAGACTGATGTTCTGTCACTGTGACTATCTCGATACCATCGACCTCCTGTCGATGGTATCGACAGAGACGCAGGTTGTTTCACACTCCCCCTCAAGCTGGAGAGTACACATCGTGTATGCCCAGCTTGCCACATAATCTCTGAAAAGCTGTTGGACCCAAAGGCTTTGTGAAGATATCCGCCAGTTGATCTTCAGACTTGACGTATGGCGTCACAATAGTGCCATCTTTGATTTGATCACGAATAAAATGGCAATCAACTTCTATGTGCTTTGTACGCTCATGAAAGATAGGGTTCCTGGCAATGTGTATAGCAGACTGATTGTCACACTTGAGCTCCATAGAAGACATGACAGTTATTTTTAACTCAGAAAGAACAGATTTGACCCATTGTAGTTCACAACATGCATGGGCCATAGCACGGTATTCAGCCTCAGCGCTGGATCTAGCTACCACATGTTTTTTGCTTTTCCAAGTAATCAAATGATCACCTAGGAAAGTACAATAGCCTGATGTAGACCTTCTATTAGTATGATCACCAGCCCAATCTGCATCTGAATACCCAGTGAGAGTCACAATAGATGGAGTCACCTTGGGTTTAGAATATGTGATCCCCTTACCAGGAGCACTCTTCAGATATCTTAGAATCCTGTAAACTGTTGTCCAGTGTAACTGTCGTGGTGAGTGCATATGCTGACTCACGACGCCTACAGCAAAAGAAATGTCAGGTCATGTAACAGTCAGATATATTAGCTTGCCAACTATTCTCCTGTAATATCCTGGATCTGAGTACTCGACATCATCAACCGTCTCCTTGATGTGATAATCCACAGGAGTAGATACCGGTTTAGATTCCGTCATGCCTGTCTCCTGTAGTAAGTCAAGCACATATTTCCTCTGAGATAGGTTGACACCTGCATGAGATCTAAGCACCTCAATGCCCAGAAAATATCTCAGTTTACCCAGATCCTTCGTTTGGAAGTGTTTCTGTAACCCTTCCTTCATACGAGATATGCCTGGAGAATCACTGCTAGTAATCACTATGTCATCAACATATACAGCAATAATGATAGAGCCACAAGAAGAGCTAGAGTAGAATAAAGAGTGATCAGTCATGGAGCGAGAGAACTCCATCTGGAGTACAACCTCACTGAACTTGTCGAACCAAGCTCGAGGAGACTGTTTCAGCCCATATATGGCTTTCTTCAATTTACACACTTTCTGACACTCCCCCTGAGCAACAAACCTAGGAGGTTGTTCCATATATACCTCTTCCTGTAGATCACCATGTAGAAAGGCATTCTTAACATCAAGCTGAAATAGAGGCCAATCAAATGTAGTAGCCAGAGAAATAATAATCCAGACAGAATTTAGACGAGCTACTGGAGAAAAGGTCTCAAAGAAATCAACTCCATAGGTCTGTGTGTAGCCTTTTGCTACCAATCTGGCCTTCAACCTCTCAATGGATCCATCCGGATTGTGTTTGATGGTGAAAACCCATCTGCAACCCACTGCTTTCTTTCCTGCAGGTAAGTCAACAAGATCCCATGTGCCATTATGTAAGAGAGCTGACATCTCAAGCTGCATTGCCTGTTTCCAGCCACTGTCCTTCATAGCATCATAGTGATCCCTTGGTATATCAACATAATCAATCCCAATAGCAAATGTGCGGGCCTGCTTAGATAAGTGAGACAGACAACACACATTTGTAATAGGATGTCTAATAGTACAAGAACGAACACCTTTCTGAACAGCAATAGGAAGATCAAGATCTGATGCTTCTGCAGGAATCTCGTGAGTAGAAGACGATGAGGAAGACTCAGGGACTGGTGTCGCTACCTCTTCTGGATCTTGTTTGCCTCGCCTACTATAAACATATGGGTACTGCTGAATAACAGGCCTGTCAACTGCCTGCTCATCCTGAATAAAAGTATAATCAGGAATAATGGGTGGCGCTCCCTCACTCTGCACAGATGGTGCCACTCTTTCACTCTGAAAATCTGGTGGCACTCCCTCTCTCAACTGCTCCCCCTTACTCATAGCATCGGAGAAATATGGAGTGGTCTCATGGAAGGTAACATCCCTAGACACAAACATGCGACGAAGACTAGGACAGTAACACTTGTATCCTTTGCTAATACTAGAATAACCAAGGCACAAGGTTTTAATAGACCTAGGAGAAAGTTTGTCAGCCTTAGGGTCAAAATTATGGACAAAAGAAGTGCAACCAAACACTTTGAGGGGAACAGAGAAGGGCTGATCCGTGGGCCGTAACACAGAGAAAGGAGGAGTTTGTCCTTTAAGAACGGAGGATGGTTGTCTATTGATTAAGAAGCAAGCAGTTAACAGAGCTTCAGACCAGAATTTCTTAGGCACATTGGATTGAAACATGATCGATCGAGCAATATCAAGAAGATGACGATTTTTCCTCTCAGCCACCCCATTTTGCTGAGGGGTGTGAGGACAAGACGTGCGATGGATCATGCCCACAAAACTACAAAAATCAGACATAGCCTTTTGAACATACTCTAAAGCATTATCAGATTGGAGAGTTTTTATATTGCAATCAAACTGAAGTTTTATTTCTTTATGAAAATGTTTCACAATAGATAGCACAGACTCTCGGCTTTTGAGAAGATAGATCCATGTCATGCGGGAAAAATCATCCACAAAGGAAATAAAGTAACGAAAACCATTATAACTTTGGTCTTTAACAGGACCCCATACATCACTGTGGACTAACTCAAAAGGACAAGATGCCCGCTTATTGACACGACTGGGATAAGACAACCTATAATGTTTTCCCAGCTGACATGACTGACACTCTAAAGATGACACTTGGGACAACTCAGGTTCCAACTTCTGCAGGTTTTCTAATGACAGATGTCCATATCTGCAATGCCATAGTAAGGGGGAACTACTCAACAGGATGGATGGAGCTGGAGCAGATACTGGGCGAGGCAGACTGTCACCGTGGAAAAGGTAGAGATCACCTTTCCTAGGCCCCCCACCAATCGTCCTCATACTCTTGAGATCCTGTAAGACAAAACAAGAAGGCCCAAATGTTACTGTACATTTTACAGTGTCAATCAATTTTGCAACAGAAAGAAGATTAAACGGAAACTCAGGCACAAAGTGTACAGATTTAAGATCAATCTTGGGTGTTAGAGAGACAGATCCACTAGCTAGCACTCTCCTCACTGAACCATCTGCCAGTGTGATAGATTGGTGAGGGATATACGAGTCAATAGATTGGAGCAATCTCTTCATACCAGTCATGTGTTGTAACGCGCCAGAGTCAACTACCCAAGATGTAGAAGATCCAAAAGTTATGAGAGATGTAACCTGATTTCCCGCAGTAGATGCTAGGTTTGCTGATGACGAAGATGAAGATCCCACACTCATGTGCTATGTAGCCTGAAGGAACCGATCATACTCCTCCTGAATAAGGGTGATGCCGGTCCCAAAATTGGTGCCCACAGCTGAAGATGGAGCGGAATCTGTAGAAGTGGCATAATGTGCTGCCCCCACAGGAGGTGCAGCAGGTCTCCCGTGTTTCTTCCAACACTTCTCCACTGTATGTCCCGGTTTGTCACAGAAGGTACACTTCAGACGTGTCCCACGTCCTATGCCTGTACCAGGTCGTCCTCCTCTCACCACAGCAGCTACGGATGCATGAGACTCCCCAGAAGATATAGTAGAGACAGGATTAACAGACTCAAAAATAGACTGTTGAATTCTCGAATAGGCTTCTACAAAACTTGGCAATTTATCAGAAGCCAAAATGACGCTCCGGACAGAACCGCAAATGGAATTAAGCCCGGATAAAAATTTAGCAGTAACCAAGTCGTCTCTGTCTTTGATCTGTGCAGCAGCTGTCACAGGATGATAGTAGTTGAGCTCCTGAGCAAGTACCTGAATAGCTCCAAAGTATTCCTCAAGAGATCTATCACCTTGCCTCTCAGCAAATAGACGATCATATATCATGAATAGCCGAAGAGCATTCTTCTCCTGGGAATAGTGTTGCTTTACTGCGTCCCATGTCTCTTTAGCTGCAGTATAGAACATTAACCTAGCCGCAATTGCGGGTTCCATACTATTCCATAACCAAGTCTTCACAAGACTGTCATGACGCTTCCATTCAGCGTATCATTTATCAGCAGTGTCCAGAGGACCCGAGTCAACATGTCTCGCCTTATCGCGAGATTCCAAGATAGTGTGAACAGCGTTTATCCATAGTAGATAGTTTTTCCCGTTGAGTTTGATGGAGGGGATAGGAGACGCCTCGCCGTAGGAAATCTTGGTGTCCTCCATTGTAGACGGGAACTCAGTGACGGATTGATACATGTCACAAAGAAAGCTGAGGTGACGGAGAGATACACGTCACAGAGATAGATGGGGTGATGGAGAGATACACGTCAGAACCAAAAGAACGGATAAATGCGTTACTGACGCATTCACAGCCTCCAATCGATTTTCCTAATCACACATGGAGGAGATGTGATTAGGAGTCCAACCGTCGGGTGATGAGTCCTCCGATTTAGATTTTAGACGGTCGTCGGATCACCCGAAGATCCCCAAACAACTTGTGGTGGATTCTACGGCAGCGTTGGAGATCTACTGAAGACCCAACGTAGACGGAGATAACCCTGCAAGCCTGGGGCCTCACTCCAGATCGGCGGATGGGCTGCACCCATAGAATTAAATGTCCGATTTCGATGCCGTGTCCGATGGCCCAGAAACAGAAATTTTTTGAAATTTCGCACTAAATTTCGATATTTACGGCCCTAACGATTTCGACGACCAAATAAGCAAATTAAATCATGAAAATTTACCAGGATGATCTAAACGCCAAGATCTACTCAAATATGCAATAATATTTCATATTGGATATTGGGGGGGGGGGGTCTCCCACATTTGTAAGTGAAGGAAGTTGAACAATTTCGACAGAATTTCGATGGCAATTTCGATGGCAAAATGAAGGAATTAAGCTTTGAAATTCTGCAAACACAAAGTCTAGACATAAACACACTAGATTATATAATAAATCTATATGTTTAGAGGTTAGGGTGGGATCCATGTCTTGACGAGTGAGTGCACAAATGAACAGAATTGTCAAGTCCGTTAGACTGTAAACAACTTACAAACCCACAATTTACCACTTAGACCTTAAAACTTACAGTTGCAAGTTACAAACTTACATGTTACAACTTATATAAGTCTAGTGTTAAAATTTAGTTAGGTTACATGGGTCATGTATACATAGATCAAAGAAAATGCATTATTTTTAAGTCATGTTATGTATAAATATGTGTAATAATAACAAATTTATTGTAGAATTGCAGACTTAATACTATTATTTCATAGATTCTCAAGTTTGTTTGTAGTTCATGTGATTTTCGAAAGAGAATCGCCAAAATACCTAACATGTAGCAACATCACTTAGAACTTTGTTATTTTTCATAGTATCTCTTCACATCTTTTAGAAGAGTGTAAACATAGAAAGAGGTATACATGGGCTAGGGATAGGGGAAATGTACCTTAGAATCAAAGAAAATAGCCTCTATAAGCAAAAGATACAAAGAGAATCGCCAAAATACCTAACATGTAGTGGCAACAGTCCTAGGAACAAATATCTCGAAATTTCTATCGAAATTTTGTACTATTTCGTGAAATTATGGCCCAAACTGGGCGAAATTTGCACTGTTTTGCGAGAAATTTCGCACCTAAGTGCGAAATTTCTGCGAAATGACGTCCCATTCTTTGCGTACATGCATTTCGATGTCCGATTGAAAAAAAATCGGAAATTTCGATCGAAATTTTGTACGATGGCTGCACCCGGACGGTGACCTTGCCGCTGCCTCTTGGCGGCGCCGCCGACAAGGAGAGAAAGAGAGAGAAGCGCCGCCGACAAGGAGAGAAGGGGAAGAAGGGGAAAGGGAGAAGCGGTGGCGGAAGAGGAGAGAAGCCCTAGATCGAGCTCTGCTCTAATACCATGTTAGAAGAGGTGAGGAGGAGAGAAGACGAAACACCGAGAGATTTGTCGGCTGCAAGGAGCAGCTTTCTTGAGAGGGCAATAGTCGTCTCACTTCTTTTTATATATTAGGGTAAGATACATGGTGGTACAAAGGAGAAAATAATAGAAAAACAATAAAACAAATAATATAATGAAGATAGAACCAGGGGGCAGATCGTCGATTTCCGCCGCTGTGACCATCTCGATACCATCGACAGGACTGTCGATGGTATCGACAGACTGATGTTCTGTCGCTGTGACTATCTCGATACCATCGACCTCCTGTCGATGGTATCGACAGAGATGCAGGTTGTTTCACAAAGACCACTAATGTCACCCCATCATATCCTAGACTCCAAGAAGGACAGTCCCCTTCACATACCCCACCAAACTGACAACAAACTATGAATTCGACACCATGTCTAGTGAGCCACCCACCAAGATAGGAGGATTTACCCCTCTATGAAAAGGTCTCCCCATGCCATCCAAAGCTATGCCACAAGTCTGCTCCACGACAATCCCAACAGTGGTAAGGGAGTGATAGGTTGCACTTGCAATCCCCCACCACTAACTTCTTCTTAATACTCCCTTCCAAATCAAGAAGGGCATGAGACATCCCCTGTAAAAACAAAAGGGTTTGAAAGTGATAAATAAAGAATGGTGAGGGTCGTAGGTGACAACGAAGGGATTGCTACATTACAATATAAGCAATGGAGGATACAAGAAAAAGACCTTTAATTAGGTAGGATCCCAAAATGCAAATGGTTAGAGTGATGGTCCCGTTACAAAATTTACAACGCCCATTGGAGTAAGCTTGGAAAAGTTGGACTCCTCAAGACAACACGAGTAGCTGAGGGTATCCAATATGTTTACAACAAGTAAAACCAATGAATATGGTGTAAACCCACAGTAAGTGATAATAGATAAAGGGAGAAAGTGGTTATTAAATGAATGGTGAGGGTATTAGGCAAAAAGAGGCGATACATGAGCGGTGGAGCAATTGCGAGAAAAATGAAATTCATAGTTGTAAAGATCCACAAATGCAATTACTTATATTGAGTAAAGATATTAGTGATGGTCACTAGAAGTGAAAAAAAATCACAATGGAATCATCAACGTTGAATAGTTTAGATTCAAAACAAGTCATGTTCATGGTAACATATTGGACCTCAAGATACTGTGGTAATTGGCAAAGATTAAAATGTCACTTGGTAGGTATGGAGAATATAATGAAAATGGCATCATTACCTCGCAAAAGATGGAACTCAAGAATGTGGGTAACGGGTGGAGTTTGTAAAATCATATGGTAGATTTGGAGAAAACAACAAATATTGTGGAAGCTGGCAAGAGAATGGTAGAGAAATGGAGGGAGAGGGCTTTTACAAGAATGATGATGGTAGTAGGAAACAAAGGAGGAGTTGATATGTTTCGAAAGAATAAACACATGAGGACTCCATAATGGTCAGAGCAGATTATACAATGATTTGATTGAGTCAATATTACAAATGGTCATCTTAATAAATTCACCACGACGTTGGTAACTCAAAAATAGTGTTGATCGAAAAACAAGTGATACTCAGACACCTTGGCAAAGTTAGACTCCTTGAGATAGCATGGGCTAAATTTTATCCACACAACAGACCATATAGATGAGTGAATGAAGCTCGCTTACTCAGTGAATTGAAGATGATTAAAGTTTTATGTCATATATATAGAGCACACATGATTGGGATTGAGGCTTAGATAGCAACAATAGTTATTGTTTTAGTGTATATTTACTTAAGTGTTTGTCTTTTACTTAAGTTTTGTTTAGTCTAATTTGTAACAATGGCCCAATTCTATAATGGCCCATTAGGGTTTGTCTAAGTGTCTGTATGCTTCCCCCCTTATCCTATTTATAGGAAAGCGTGGCTGCCTCCTATCGATCAAGCAATAAGAGAAAAACCTACACATTTGGGGTTCTCCCCACTCATATTGTTTTCCACATGGTATCAGAGCAGCCGATCATGTGTTGCCCCTAACCCTGGGAGGGAGAGAGCACAATGGAGAGATGCCTCCTCTTGCGGGCGGTCGTCGCTGCCGCTAGGCGCTGTTGATGGCTGCCTGCAGGGATTTTCTCATCCCGCCTCTTTTTGGAGTCGTCTCCATCTTCATATTTTCTCATCCCCGCCTCTTTTTGGAGCCGACTCCATCTTCATCAACAAAATCATCCTATGAAGTTACTGGTATCCAGATCTGCAAGGGCCGCCATGCCTCCATCAACCTTGCTTGCTAATGAAGTCGCCGCTATCCAACTAGCCGCCATCATCACAGATCTACACTGCCATTATCAACTCCGCCACCGATCTACTCCATGCATCCACCCCTATTGAGTTCTACTCCTAAATCAAGGAAAAGATCTCCTATTTCCGCTAATATTAAGGATCCATCATCCTCTACTGCTTTGGTGGAGATCTGGAAGGAATTCCCCCTCTTTTGTTGTTGTTGTTGGGGGTTTTTTGTTGCTGATCGTCGCCGACACTGTCATTTTTTTACACTGTGTTTTATGCTTCTTCACGACTTCGGTCGCCGGTTTAGGACACGGCATGTCACTTTTGGACACGACGTGTTGCATGTACCTTGACACAGCGTGTCGCCTGCTTCTGCCCCGAGCTTCTGTCAACTGACACGGCGTGTCCTTTCAACAAAACGGTGTGTCATCGGCTTCTGCTGGCGCTAACTGCTACTACTGTGCTACCAGACACGGCGTGTCGCCTGCTACTGCTGCTTCCTGTGTCAACTGACACGGCATGTCGCTCAACGACAAGGCGTGTTTGTTGTGACCTGTTGCTACATCTTGGCGTGCTACAATGATTCTATCATATGGCAGAGGTATCTATACATGGCGTGTCCCTTCTTTCTCTTACCAGCAACAATTATCTTCCAATTTTCAACATTTTTATAATTTTGTTTACATCCCCCGGTCTTCCAACCCTATATAACTTTTTGCCTACCTCCTCAATACCTATTGATCCTACCGAGTAACATTACAGTAGTGTACCTCCTCTTTCTACCAAGTTTCCATTCTGGTAGTCTTCCTTTTATTCTACCCCCAAATTTTTTTTGACCATATCTAAAAAGATCCATTTATTTTCCTATTCAGATATGTGTAATCGGGTCATGTTGCACTTTGACTCGCATTATCGGTTACTACGCATGGCAACGGGTCGGGTTTTTCAAAACCCGACCCAAACCCGACAACCCGACCCGACCTGTATTTAGTTTAACTCAACTCTACACGAACCCGAAAAAACACTGACTCAAAAAACCCAAAAAAAACCCATCCGAAAAAACCTGACCCAAAATACGAATTTTGAAAAACCCACAAACACCCGCAATTTTTGTTTGCTCACAACAGTATTATTGTTTACAACATGACTTCAAAAAATCCCGCAAATGCCCGCAACTTTTCCACAGATGTACGATGTTACATTCATTTCTGGATTACATGACAATAGTTCGGACCTAAGTTAGAATGTTCAATTGAAGAAAGGCCATGAGAAGGAAAAATGACACTACATAATCTTAAACTTAACAGACAAACTTACTCATCGCGGCAACAAAATCCCAGTCTGGAATCTAATTACCCAAGAACAAGACTGATATAATATATACAATGGATCATAGTTCTCGGGAAAATTCTTAAGTTGTAGATCCGCTCATTCTCCAGGGAGCAATGGACTGACGAGTCGGCAGCCTAATAAAAATCTACTAAGACAACAACCACACACGAGAAGCGTCCAGTTCCCAAGCAAGTCATCAAAATTCCAATATATCTCTATATAAATGTGTGTGATGTTACGGCCTACCCTATGTCGGTGGATTCGTTGCTCAAGTAATCATATATGAGGAGACAGTAAAGACCCTTGGCGTAATATACCACTAATCGAACGAGGTTGAGATGGTTTATGCTCACGATGGTCTACACCTCTGCCACAAACACTTTCAACTCCTGACCCCTATGTCCTAGCTAGAAGCTTCACTACTAGTTTAGTTCCGTCTCTAAATGTCCCCTTAACCACTGCCCCAAACCCTCCCCCTCTTAGCTACTTTGAGAATCCATTGGTGGCGTCATTCAGCTTTGCATATTTGAGCTTGGTTGGGGCGCCAAACTGGAATACTTCATCACCATTGTTCTCCACTGTTTTGCTTACTTTAACAAGCCCATTCGTCTTCTTCTTCATGTAAGGAATGTAAACAATGTAGGTAGTAAAGATCACGAGGGTCAAAACACCAGCTAGATTGGTGATGATAGCTATTGTCCCGTGCCTTCAGTTTTTCTGGAGTTCTGGACCTTCTGAACACCCACGCTATCAGGTCACTGCAAGGGATTCCCCCTCTCTGCATGTTGGCGACAGTGTGTTTGCCTACTGCCGCAGCAGCAGCATAGTCACCACTTTCAAAGTACTAACCCGGAAAAAAACTGACCCTTGAAAATTAGTTCTCAATCCCCTGAAAAGTTGGTTCTGGTTTAGTGATTGACGGGTGCCCGCATGTTTTTAAACCCGGCCCTGATTAAACCTGACTTGCACCCGCTATGCATTAGATGTGAACCCTTAAAATCTGCACACTCAAAAAAACTGAAATTTGTGGGTCGGGCAGGGTCAGTCGGGTCGAGTCAGGTAGGGTAGGGTTTTTCTACCATGCCTAGGGTTACCTCCTCCACATAATTGCCTACACAATCCTACCTCTACCATTGTTTTTGACTCTCCACTCCAACCACTCTTCATTCTTTTTGTGGTTGGCGTGAGGGGGAGAATAGAGGATGAAGAGCAGAGGGAATTCAGTCATGCTGCTACATGGATCTTCATGCCACTTTTTACTGCTGATATATGGATCATTTTGCTACTATGTGGTATTCCTTTTTGGATCATTCTATTGTTATGTGGATTGTTCATGATAATGTTGTTGCTATGTGGAGCTTTCTGCTGCTATTATTGCTTATTCATCATCTACCTCGATTGGTGCTATGTAGTTACATATTGGGACGTCATTGCTACTTGTGCTATGATTAGCACATTTTACTTGCTGCTTTGTGCATTTGCACTATCTGCTGTCCATGCTATGTTTTGCACATTGACTTTCTATTGTGGACCAGCACTCTTTGGACTCTGTGCACCAGCACTCTCTGGACTTTGACGTCTACTACTATGATGGATATTTTATGAAGAGGGAAGATGATGAAGACTTTTGTTGTTGACTTTACATAGAGCTTCGTCTACATTGCATATTGGAGTTATTTATTTGGTTACTAGATTGCACATTGGTCTTCTATCCGCTTACGTCGTCGACTTTTGCTTTTGTGTATCAGCACTCTCTGGCTTGTTCGTACTTTGCGTACGTCGACTCTCTACTTGTCCATGCTTTGTGTGCATGTTGACTCTGCTACTGTGATCCAACACTCTCTGGTTCGTCCGTGCTTTGTTTGCATGTTGATTGTTGCTTCTTCTAGTGACCTAGCACTCTCTAGGACTTGTGATCCAGCACTCTCTGGCTACTACGACGACGGATGTGATGAAGATCTTGGTGCCTATTTGTTGTTCTTTCCTTTGCTCCAGATGTCGTTATGATGATCAAGAAGCCTCTATGCCTGCTGCTTTGGAGTATCTACTTGAGGGGGAGTCTTTGAGATTTAAGTGCTTGAGTGATTTATTGTAACATTGAGGGGGAGAAATTTTTGCATGGGGTAGGTTATCTTTTTACTTTGTTTAGTCTGTTTGCATGTCTGTTTGGAAGCTGACTTGGGATTCTCCCAAGTTCCAGCTTGAGAGGGAGTGTTGGAGTGTCTATTTACTTAAGTGTTTGTCTTTTACTTAAGTTTTTTTTTGTGACCGAGAGAACCCACCCCGGGCGAGTCTGACATGGTAAACTCTCGAGGCATGAGAGGGTGTGGTCCAGTCACCCCCCTCCCGCGCCAAATCAGTGTGGATTGCCGTTCGCAAAGTGCCTTCGGTGAGGTTCGAACCCGAGTCCTTCATTGGGACTTACTGAGCCATTACCACCCGGGCTACTATGGCTGGACTTTTACTTAAGTTTTGTTTAGTCTATTTGTAACATGGGCCCAATTGTGTATTGACCCACCAGGGCTTGTCTAAGTGTATGTATGTTTCCCCCTTATCCTATTTATAGGAAAGCCCCCTTATCCTATTTATAGGAAAGGGTGACTGTGTGATAACCCTGATTTTAGGTTGTTGATGTTTAGACTAGTACTTGAGTACATAATTGGAATAAAATGATATAATTGTGGAAGATGAGGTCTTATATGGTCAATTTGAGTAAGTTGATCTTGTGTTGATGATGCTAGAAGTTATATTGATGTATACTTTGGGTTGGATGCCCTTAAATATCAAGTTGGATAGTTATGACTTCATTTATCATTAGGGATACACATGGACCCAAAGGGTGGAATGATGAACCTTTGTATGCTTCATAATCAAACAAAGTGGATTGAATCTGTCATTATGGTTTGATGATTTATTTGACTTGTATTCAAGGTTTATGTGCTTATTTATAAGGTTGTTTGAAGAATCTATTTGCATGACCAACTAATGAAAATTGTGTCTCAAAAATAGATATGAGTTACTTTATGTTGTTGTGAACCTATGCCTAAACTTTTAGAGTGAAACAACCTTTCTACAAAAGATATTAAGGCTTCAAGGTTGATCATGTCTATTATGATTAACTGATTTAGATTTAAGTTCACATTGCGTCTATATCACGCTCACATTGGACAACTCTTTGCTGAGCCCAGCCCAAAGTCAGGCGGCGTGGCCTCATCGAGCTCACTGCTTTGGTAGGTTGTTAGGATCTGACGGCTCAGACTCCTTCTCCTACCTCCGAGCAAAGCGGGGAGGAGGGTAGCTCAGGCTGCGATCCAACCAAACGCAACAATCTCGCCAGTCTAGAACCTCATACGATTAGAGGAGATCAGTTGGATCCGCCACCCTTGGAGGAAGATGTTGACCCCTGAATCGACTTTGGAAACCCAGGGTACAAGTTAATAGTAGCTTTCCCCTCACCTTCTTCTCCATCGTCCATCATACAGGGTGACCAAGGTGGAGACAAGATGTTCCAGATTTCCACTTTCACCACCTAAGAGTATATCAGCATTGTAGAAACCCCTTCGAACTCAGTACACCCAGATATCCAACACCCGACAAAGCTTTGTAGCTAGGCTTCCATAGTCATGAGCTCGACACCCAGGAAGGAAGGTCAGGATTGGAGGGCGTTGTTGGGAGTTCTGTAACCCATTGAAGAGGCCGCGGCGAGCTACAAGAAGTCTTCCCTACTTTTTGAGGTTGGAGGAGGTTCTGCGGGGCTTTAGGGAAGGTTTCCTGACTTCTTCCATGCCTGGGGACGATTTTCCCCTTTTTGTTGGCGCCGCAGTGGTAACCATAGCCGGAGAGACCATGGAGGCAGGTCTCCAGTGGCGAAGCCAGGGCGTTCTTAAGCCGTGGAGATCAGGGCGAAGCCTCCGAGGCTGATGGTAGTCTTAGGATCTGATGCGGAGCACCTCCGCTCTATTGATCCCTCACCGCAGGAGAGCCTAGGCGGCGGCGGCGGCGTGGTGGCCGGAGATCTCGGCGATTTGGGGTTCTAAAGATGGAACGGTGAAGCTGAGCAACCGTGGAGTTCAAGCAGAGGTCGCCGAAGGTGTTGGCGGCCCTAAGAAGATGATGAGGATCACTCCTGCGCAGCCAATCGCTCACCGGAGTTGGGCAGCGCGGCGGCGCCCTGCCAAAACAGGGGAGGCCGGGGTGTTCACGAGTTCCAGATCGCGAGAACCAGGGACCACGGCCGTGGTCTATGGCGCATGCCCGTGTTGCGCAGGATCTAGCTCGGGGGGGGGGGGGGGGGGGGGGGGGACCATGAGAAAGACCAGCGCCCATGGCCATGTGGCACGACGGGATTGGCCGAGAAAGGTAATTATCTCACAAAATGCTCAGAACTTCAATAATCCATAGAAAATAGTATGAATGTCAGAAAAATGCAAATAAGGTACCGAAATTCTCAGAAAAATGTGTAGAACAATATGAAATCATAATATCATGCTTTTGATGCACTAATATCAGTGATATCTTATTAGTTGTAAAATGCTTAGTTCTGGAGTAATAAATATCAAATGATGATATTAAATTATGGAAAAATGTTAGTTAGTCTATAATCATGTTTATAATGCATATGATGTCAAATATGGTCATGTTGATGTACGAAACCATATAATTTGATTAATATGGCTAATTAGGGCTAATAACACTAAAGATAATGTATTAAATGCATGCATGCTCAATAAATGATGAGATTTACAGAAAACCCTCATATCTGTAACTGGAATATAATATATATATCTGAGATCAGTTATATGCATAGAATTCATGTTATATGAAGATGACCCTTAATACATGGGTTGTAACCCTAAATTGAATAATGTATATAAACTAGGGTTAATATGTGCACCAAAAAGGATATGGGACCTAATATTCAGATAATGAATCATAATCTGGAAAATGACATCAGTAAGATAAATATAAGACAATAATGCAAGGAAACGTTGGAATATCCTAATGAGATAATATGAACCCTAATGAACACGACTACGGTTAAGATGATGAGAATCTGATGATAGTATGTGGTCTTGTCTTAATCAGGTGATGACCAGACTTCTAGATGATCAAGGATAAGTTAGAAATCTCTGAACTCAGGTACGTGGGTTTATTTAATTATATGACTATGGTTTTCTTGCTTGCAAACATGATATGTATGTATGCTCTCTTCTATTTGCAATTATTGGATGTAGTATTGCTATGTAGTATTCGTTGTTTTGTCACTTGAAAACATAAATTATGAGTAGATGTTTTGTAGTTATTTAAGGTGTTCATTATCCCCCTTACGAGGGAATGGATTAATGTTGGCTAGTACACCTCCCTAGAGCACACGGTGTACGGGGAGTTTCCCTAGAGTACTTGGTACACGGGGATGGGCCCAATATGTATGTTTTGGTACTAGTCCACCTTTATAATGCAATTCATCTAGGAAAATGACTTAAATTGGCGTATTTCGCTTAATAAAGAAGTGTTT
Source organism: Alisma plantago-aquatica (assembly GCA_963693085.1). NCBI lineage: Eukaryota > Viridiplantae > Streptophyta > Magnoliopsida > Alismatales > Alismataceae > Alisma > Alisma plantago-aquatica. The sequence continues at coordinate 1,254,038,917 of OY856410.1, read as the reverse complement.
TCTATGATTTTCTTTCCTCCTGCAAATCTTTTTCAAAATTATGAAAGCCATAAATATATGTATCTTTCTGCCCATGTACACAACACCTTGTGTGTTGATTTGTTGTTTCACGTATGTTTTAGGTTCAGAGCTAGCGTGGAATAAAAGACGGGAAGTGAGCAGTTGTCCAGGTTGTACCTATTGTGTAGATCATGTTAGCATACATATTTAGACTTGTGTAAAATTCTCTTTCAATATGTAATTCTAATTCATGTTGTAATAATGTACATGTTGAATGCTGAGAAATGTTATGGTTGTACTGCCGCATCGCTCTCTGATATGATTGGATGATGTTTTCGGATTCTGACCTCTCATTCCCAATAGGGTATGGAGAAGCCAAAATCCGGGGACGTCACAGACTGCCTCCTATCTATCAAGCAATAAGAGAAAAACCTACATGTTTGGGGTATTCCCCACTCATATCGTTTTCCACAGTTATGATGATCATAATCATTATATACATATGCATATGTATGTGAATGTGTGTGTGCCCATGTGTATGTGTACATGGTGTCTGTGATGCATGTGTGTGTGCATGTGTGTGTGCATGTGTCCATATGTGTTTGTGTGTGAGCATGAAGCCTATGGCTATATAGGTTATATGAAGTTATGAAATAGTTTCATAATGTTCAATTATAGTGAAAGACAAGGAAATGAGGGGAAGTTTCAATTTTGGATGACAGAATATTAAGGAAAAAATATAACAAAACACAACATATCAATAAAATGCCAGTAATAAATATAATAAAGAAATAACATTTAAAGTAGTTTAATGTCCTTCTTGATGTTGTCAATTTTTATAAGCATTGTTCTTGTAGCAAAACGATGTGTTGGTCCATGGGACCATCATGTATTAAATGAGACTGCATGTTACAAGTTAAGTGTTATCAAAAATGGATATTAGAAAAGCATGGTATAAGATGACGACTTTATGTCGACTTGGATAGGTATGGAAGTGGAAGTTTGTGAAAACTTCAAGGAAGCTTATGATTAAAACTTTGATGCAATTTAAGCTTAGAAATAGCGAGATTGTGATGGAATTTTGTAAAATCATCAAATATAGCTAAAAACGATATATGTATATGTGTGTGTGTGTATTCTTCAATAATAAATGTCTAAAATACAAGCCTTATCGTGTAGATTGTAAATTCATTATCATTGAAGTTCCAAAGATACAAGCAAGCAAAGAAAGAAGCTAAAAAGGTGGTTCGGGAGGCAAGGTCTAGATACTTTGATGATATGTATAAGAAGCTGGACACTAGAGAAGGGGAAAAAGATATATATAAAATGGCTCGTATAAGAGAAAGGAAAGGAAGAGACTTGAGTCAAGTAAAATGCATAAAGAATGAAGATGGTAGAGTATTGGTGAAGGACGATGATATCAAAAACCAGTGGAGAAATTACTTCCATAAGCTTTTCAATGGAGATACTGCATATAATGTTAGTGACTCGTGTGACATGAATACGAGAGATATCATTTACACACGACGAGTTTCACCATTTGAGGTCAAGCATGCTTTAAAAAAGATGAAAATGAGAAAGACATGCGGACCAGACAATATTCCCATTGATGTATGGAAGAGTATGGGAGATGAGGGAGTTACATGGTTAACAAATTTCTTTAACAAGATTATGAAGACCAAGAAGATGCCGGATGAGTGGAGAAATAGTATTATAGTCCCAATCTACAAGAACAAAGGTGACGTTCAGAGTTGTACAAACTATAGAGGTATCAAGCTGATGAGTCACACGATGAAGCTTTGGGAGAGGATTATTGAGCAAAGGTTAAGATCTATAACACAGGTATCAAACAACCAATTTGGTTTCATGCCTGGAAGATCAACAACAGAGGCTATTTTTCTGATAAGGAGGCTTATGGAGAAGTATAGACAAAGCAAAAGAGATCTTCATATGGTGTTTATCGATCTAGAGAAGGCTTATGATCGAGTACCCAGAAAAGTGTTATGGATGGTTTTGGAGAAAAAGGGTGTGCCTATCCAATACATTGACTTGATCAAAGACATGTATGATAGCTCTACTGCAAGTGTCAAGACTCCTGGAGGAGAGACACCAACTTTTCCTATTACAGTTGGGGTACACCAAGGATCCACACTTAGCCCATATCTATTCGTTCTGGTTATGGATGAGTTAACAAAGAATGTTCAGGATGATATTCCTTGGTGTATGTTATTTGCTGATGATATTGTTTTGATTGACGAAACAAAAGATGGATTGAATGATAAAGTTGAATGTTGGAGAAAGGCATTGGAATCAAATGGATTGATGATTAGCAGGAGCAAAACTGAGTATATGCATTGCAATTTCAGCCAATCTCGCAGTGTGAATGATGGAGCCAAGTTGGACGGAGTAGATATACCAAAATGTGACAAATTTCGTTACTTAGGTTCTATTATTCAAATAGACGGGGATGTCCAAAATGATGTTTGTCACCGGATCACTGCAGGATGGTTGAAATGGAGGAGTGCAACTGGAGTTTTATGCGATCAGAAGATCCCTCTCAGGTTAAAAAGTAAGTTTTATAGAACAGCTATACGACCATCCATGCTCTATGGGAGTGAATGTTGGGTGGTGAAGAAACAAGGTCTCAACAAGATGAACGTGGCCGAAATGCGTATGCTGAGATGGATGTGTGGGAAGACAAGAAAAGATCGTTTGAGAAATGACTATATCAGGAATAAAGTGGGGGTGGCGAGCATTGAGGACAAGTTGCGTGAGGGCCGACTCAGATGGTACGGACATGTGCAACGCAGACCTACTAGTGCGCCTATACGAAGCAATGCTATTGAGCCAAACACTATAAATAGAAGAAGAGGAAGGCCTAAATTAACATGGGATGAGCTTATAAAGAGAGATTTTGAATCTCTACATCTCAATCAGAATATGACCCATGATAGAGCTGAATGGAAACGAAGGATCCATGTAGCCGACCCCAACATAGTTGGGATTGAGGCTTAGATGATGATGATGATGATGATTGAAGTTTTTTAACATTGAGACACGGTTAAGGGGCAACAAGTTACAAGCTTATACAAAATAGTTCAAAATACAACATAAATAATATTGTTATTTCCAAATGAATCCTAAATGTTTCCTAATCATTTTCTCACAATTTCGGTATATTTATTAATTTATTTATTAGAAGAATCTCAATGAATAAAATATTTTACTAAATTTGTGTAGATATACACAACATTAATGGTTGATTTAGTACATCAATATAAATCATAATAGTATTAGGTGTTAGAATCCATAACAAATGAATATATGTGAAAAAATGCATTTGGCTAACCAAGGTGAAATAGGAGGGATGAAATTATATTAGATGATCTAAATTTAGACCAAATCTAGTAGAGGATGGGTAGATGTAGTAGGTTTTAGCTTGAAAGCAGCAAAAGATCCAATGAAGATACTTATATTAAGCTCCAACATCATTTTTTCACAGTAGAGTTATTCCATCCATAACAACAACAATGTCGTCGAAGTTGGTCGACATCTAGGCAAGTCGTCGACTTTTTCTATTTGGGACACGTATTTTGAAGATGTAGCCTCTATTGATTGATTTGCAAACCCTAATGGTGACGCGGAGTATAATTGTCAAAGATGTATGAATTGACTGCCTCAGACACGGGTGTTGGTTGATGGACACGCCGTGTACAAAGACCACAAATTTCTAACAGAATGTGGACAACACGACGTTTCAGTGATGGACACGTCGTGTGACTAACTTGTCAAAGGCGTAACTCGACATGTTGGTGATGGACACGTCGTGTAACCTGTCGGGGTTGTAACTCTGCCTCTTGTCAACACGGTGTGTGACCTACATACTGGATGAAATTTTTGTATTGCCTGATGAAGACACACTGCGTGTAGATCGAGGAACACACCGTGTTCCGCGCCACGAGGGAAGATTTATGGGAAAAATGTTAGAAACGTCTAACCTAACTTCATGGATGACTCCTATCTACAAATAAGCCTTCAAGTTGACGATCTGAATGATATAAATGATGATTCAAGCGGAGATGACTTCCACCATGAATGATGATGATGATGGAGAAGGCGATCTAGATGGTTGAGATGAGTTCCACCACTATGAGGATGACGGACCGGATGGTAGGGTTGTAAATGGGTAGGGTAGGGTAAAGGCGTACCCTTACCCTTGCCCGCATTAAAGAAGCAGGTAGGGGTAGGGATGAGCAGCGGTCCGGGCCGGCCTGACCCAGCCCGCAACCCGACCCATATAGCCCGACCGGAACCCGGTCCACATTTGTATCTGGGTGGGACGGGTTTGAAAATTTGTCCCATATTTATAACCGGGCCGGGCTCGGGCTGACTACAACCCAAACCCGACCCATATAAAGTAATACATGTTATTTTTTATTTAAATTTATATATATACATAAGTAACATATGTTGTCCTAAGTGCCTAAGCCGTTGGATGAATTCAATCCAAAAGCAGCTATTGACCCCCGTGACTTAACAGCCACCGGTACCACTACCACCCAGGCACCCACTACTAAATGGCACTAGCTGCACTGCCCACTACCCAGTACCCTGGTCACACGACCTCACGCCCCAAAACCAGTCGCCGCTCAGTCTCTATCTCTTGCTCTCTCACCCTAGCCGACCGACCTCACCGCTAATCGCGAGGCCACAACCCCGTCGCCCGCTGCAACCGTAGCTGCCGGACAGAGGATCGTCGCTCAGTCTCTCTGGCTCTGGCTCTCTCACCCTAGCCGACCCACCTCACCGCTAATCGCGAGGCCACAACCCCGTCGCCCGCCGCATCCGCAGCTGCCGGACAGAGGAGACACGACGCGATGCGAGTCCGGGGACAATGTTGAAGTTTGATCGTGCATTTATGCGCCAACGCACAGCAAAACTCATCGGCTGATCGGCTCCTCCTCTACTCCTCTCAGCCTCTTGCCGTTTGCTAGGAGCATCTTCTTCCTCTATCGTTCTGGCTCTCTTCCCCTGCGATAGGCAACTGAAGCAGCCGTTTCTCCGGCCGGCGCAAGGTCATCCTCACAGTCACAGAGGGCATGTTTCTTCTAGTCACGGCTGGATTCCCTTGGTCGTTGCACAACTGGATCGCCCAAAGCTACACAATAGTCACTGCTCAAGGCTTCGACGTCCGCCCCACCCCTCTTTCGAGTATTGATCGTGGACACCCGTAGCAGCTAACTGCCCAAGAGCTAAATCGCTGATCAAGGATTATACAAGTACGGATTCTCAGACATCTATATTCTTGCCTAAGTGATCTGATCTGAAAACTAAGAGTTTCCCCATCTTAATGTCTTAGAATATCATACATTAGCAGTTCCATTACTGTTATTTTCTGTACTGTCATTTTCTGTAAAATAGGTTTTATCCTTAAATCTATTTGAATGCATTAAGTAGAAGTTTGTGCTTGATCCTATTCTGTCTAGCATACCAATTGCATTTTGTGTTTCATTGGTTCTTTTCGACCTCCTAAAGTAGAATTGTATTCTTTTTCAGAGTTTTTTCTAGATTTGGCTGTTGAAATTCTGGAGATTAATTAGACTCAAACGGGATCCTCTGAGGTATACTTGCATTTGTTAAAAATATCCACTTCACTACTTTAGTCATTGGGTTTAAATAGATGACGAAAATAATTGCAATGCCTTCTTTTATTTACTATAGATGTCGGATGCAAACACAGAGCAGTTGGGTCACATTGAACAGCAGAACATTTCTGATTCACCACAAGTAGAGCCTCCCTTAGATAACCATGAACCACCTGGAAATGATAAAAAGCGCAAAAGATCAAAAAGGAAAACTTCTCCAGTCTGGAATCACTTTGAAGTCATTAAAAGTCAATATGGGGTAGAAACATGTCGTTGTCACTATTGCAAAAAGAAATTGACATGCACTACTCTCAATGGGACTAGTCACTTAAGTCGTCACTTAGAAAGATCATGCCCCTACTATAAGAAATCTGATGAGAAGTCCCAACCTGTGTTAACCTTCAATAGGTCGGACTCTAGAAGCAATGTTGTTGCATGGAGATTTGACCCTGAGAGAAGTAGGAATGATTTAACCAGACTTTTCATTATGTATGAAATTCCCTTTAGGATGGTGGATCATAGAGCTTTTCGTGATTTTGTAGGCAATTTACAGCCTAAATACAAACCTATATCTCGATGTACAGTTAGTAGGGATTTTATGAAGATGTATGAGAGTGAAAAGTCCAAATTGATGGAGTCTTTGAAAAAGTCGACAAAAAGGATTTCAATTACAACTGACATGTGGACCTCAATACAATCATTAGGATACATGTCCATAACAGCACACTACATTGAGGATTGGAAGTTGCGTAAAAAGATCATAGCCTTTTGTGTACTTCCATCTCCTCATACTGGGGATAACATTGTCGATATGATTATTAATCGTTTGCATGAGAGGAATATTGAAAATTTGTGTGCAATAACTGCTGATAATGCATCTACAAATGATGTTGTTGTTAGAAATTTGGTGGACCACTTCTCTGTGAAAGGAGGGCTGCTTTTGAATGGGAAAGTATTTCATGTGCGTTGTTGGGCACACATTCTTAATCTTATTGTCCAAGATGGCTTAGGTGAATTAAAAGAGATCATTGGGAAAGTTCGAAATCTATTAAAGCATGTGAAATACTCACCAAGGAGGCTACAAGAATTCCAAGAGTTAGCTAAGACCGAACGCATTAGTTGTAATAAACGACTTGTTCTAGATGTTTCTACTAGGTGGAATTCGACTTTCTTGATGTTGGAGTCTGCACTTCTATACCAAAAAGTTTTTACTAGAATGAGGGCTCGTGACTTAAATTCTTATGATTCCCCTACCATCCTGAGTGGAAGAAGATTAAGTTTATTTGTGGTATTCTTGAAGTTTTCTATAATGCAACTAAGGTATTCTCTGGCCACCTATATTGTACTTCAAATCTCTTTTTTGAAAAAATATTTGAGATTCAACAAGAGTTGGTGAACTTGAAGGACAATGAGGATGATACAATTAGGAATATGGCTTTAAAGATGCAATCTAAATTTGACAAATATTGGAAAGATAAGAGTACTATGCTACCTCTACACATTGCCTCTTTCTTGGATCCTAGGTGTAAGATGGAGTATCTACAGTTCTATTACAGTAAAATTTATCCAGAATTTGATGTAGAATACCATCTTTCAAGCATTGAGGAAACCGTGCACTCTCTTTTTTCTGAATATTCATTGTTCTATCAAGATAGTATCCTTCCCATGAGGGCTTCCACATCTGAAACACTAGTTGAGAATCTAAGCAGCCCTAGTTGCAAGAGAAAGGGCAATATTAGAAAACTCTTTTGGCAAGAGAAGAAGGAGAAGAAGAAAGGGAATGCAGAATGGGTAAAATCTGAAATTCAGAGCTATTTGGATGACAAATCTGCTGATTATGAAGATGATGATAAGTTTGACATTCTAAAATGGTGGAGAGAAAATTGTATTAAGTATCGGATTTTGTCAAAGATGGCTCAAGATTTTTTAGCTATTCCTATTTCTACGGTGGCATCAGAAAGTGCTTTTAGCACTGGAGGCCGAGTGCTTGATCAATACCGAAGTAGATTGGATCCCGATACTGTTGAAGCTTTAATTTGCACCCAAGATTGGCTCCATGGAGAGCAAGGAGATGAAATAGATGAAGATGACTAGATGAGGCTGATTTCGTAAGCACAAATGGTAAGAACATTATTATACTGAAGTCCTAATATGAATTTTAGTTTGTTTACATTGAAGTTTCTTTTTGTTTTCTTCACAGGAAAGTTTCAACAAAAATATATATGATGCACTCATATTGCGATTATGCAAGACAGCCTATTTAGTTAATAGTAAGTGCACAAATACATTCAGTAGGATTATCTACTTTAAAATGTGTTCTTTATCAATTTTATATTAATGTAATCTATTTCCATAATGTAGGTATTGGATGAAGTCAATGGGGACTAGGAAGCGGAAGCCCAATTTTTGGAAGATGCATGCTGAATTTTAAATTCGAAATGTTATTGTGTTGTACTTCTGACTTCTAAATCTGTTTGCTGTAAACATTTATCCATGATCTTACTTGTTTAGTTTTAGTTTAGTTGGTGTTATTGTATGAACCCGGTTGATGGTTTGGTAGTGTGCCTATTGTATGGACATGTTCACATGGTTGTTGAGCTTTAGATGTCTCAATATGGTTGTTATGTAGTCTCTTGATGGCTATTCAGCCTGTTGTTGAATTGTTTGTGGCTGCCGTTTTGGTGAGCTAGTGCCCAGCAATTAGTCTCTAGCATGTTGTTGCTGGATTTATTCATATGGTTGTTTTTTTGTTGGCAAGTGCCAATTTGTACGTGTCTTGTTGGCTATTCAGCCATGTTTTGATAGTTCCTAACAGCCTTTTATGAACATGTAACTCCAACAGCTGGTCAGTTAATATAATTCTCATCATTGATGTAGCAAAGTTGACATTATTTATGTGTACAGCTGGTTTGTTACTGATTTACCATCTTTACAGCTGCTTTCTTTTCAAGAATAAAAAAGCAGGACATGTTGGCTGAAATAATACACACATTCTTTTCTTTTACTAAATCAAATAAATCTTCAGGCAGGACCTCGTGGCCTCTTTGTGAGCCATGCTCATGCTCTCTTTATATGGTACCTATCAAATGCGTATAAAAAAAGGGAGCCTTTTATATACATCACGGAATATTAGACTATTCGTTAGGCTAAAAAAAGAAAAGAATAACCAGAACTTTGATTTGCTCATGATGTAATCTGGGCTGGCCCGAGACCCGACCCGAAACCCATATTTTTAGACAGGCCGGATACCTTCTTTTCAAAAAAAAATCCGGACCTAAACCCGGCCCGCAACCCATTTGTAAATATGGATCTGGATCTGGGCTTACCTAAATCCGGTATGACCCGGCCCGATGCTCATCCCTAGGTAGGGGGTGGGGTAATTGCCCTTTTCCTAAAAGCCTTTACCCTAAACTTACCCTCACACTTTTACCCGCAGGGTAAATGGGTAGGATAACAGGTGAAATGGGTAAAATAACATAAAGATAGGTATACAATATTTTCAAAAACAATTCTATATGATATTCCCTACATTAAATACACATGACACTCTTAAAACGAATTTTTTTAAAACCCAATATTTCTCTAAAAACAAGGCTTAACCTTTTTAATATATTATTTCTTATTGATGAAAAAATTTTCTCTAATATATGATATTAAAAGGTGGTTACATGTTAGCCATTCTTTATTAAAGTTTTAGGAATCTTTATATTACAAATTAAGAAATTAATGGTGTTTCTTGTTGAAGTTTTAATAGCCATTTATACATATATCAGAATATAAAATTATGAATTCAAACTTATACTAATGGGTAAATGGGTACAGCGGGTAAGGTAATGCTTCTCCCTTACCCTACCCTCTTTAGATGCAAGTAAAGCAGGTAAAGGGTAAATGGGTGGTGGGTGAAAAAAATTACCCTAACCCTACCCTACAGGGTATGGGTGGTGGGTAAACGGGAAATACCCTACCCATTTACAGCCCTACCAGATGGTGGAGATTACTTCCACCTTGGAGAAGAAAACGGCAGGGATGGTGGAGATGACTTCGACCATGGAAGAGACCACCATGGGATTGTTGATCTTGATGATGCAAGAAAGATGACGGCTTGAATCTGGAACGGTTGAACCTTGTGCTTGGGGAAGACGAACGATGAACACACGGGGATGCTAGATCTAGATCTAGATAGATGACGATGAAGACTATACTTACAGATTTGGATCTAGATGATGGAAGATAGTGAAGGAACTTCAGAGAGAGAGGGCGTTGAAGATCACCCTTGGGAGAGGATGATGGAGATGGCCCTGCGGGTAGCCGGCCATGACAACGGTGCCCGCAGGCGGAGACTCATTGCTTTCTCTCTAAGGCTAGGGTCCCGGGAAAGAAGGCTCTGATACCATGTTGGAAAGAATGGATGGATGATATATTCACACTATTGTGCTATGATGTTATTGTGTTACAAGAGAGACACCTCTCCTTTATATAGGAGAAGGTGGACACGACTCTAGAGACTTCCAGATCTGACAAGACTTGACTAGACTAGACTAGACTCTATATGGGCCTACAGACTCCGACCCATATATGATATGACTTATATTTCTAACAAAAACAAAGTGATGTAAGACGTTAAAGATGAATGTTGGTTGCAGTTGATGTTGTAAGAAACAAGTCTGAGCCAACAACATTGAAGGAAGGATTTCATGAAAACTTGACAACAAATTCAAAAGGCTTATGTTATGTTACACTTTGGTTGCAATAGAAAATAAAATTTTTGTATCACAAATTTTAGCATAATACAAATGAAAAATGTCCTCGTTTTAAACACATTCAAGATGCTACATACAACATAACAAATTCCGCTTAATGTCTAGAGATCAAAAAACATGGGCAGGGCCCGGGGGTGAAACCAATAAATTAATATACAATAAAACATATTATGGGGTGAATTATGTTTAATATCGAGTATAAGTTCTTTCCGTAGTCAATTTTCAAAAGGTTAGCGAACGCGGCAGAGATACGTTTGAAATCATTTGTTTTTCTCTGTTTTATCTCAGATATATAAAGTCCATACAGGTATAATCCATCGACGTTCTCAAACAAAATTCACATCCTGGCAGAAAACCCTAAAATTCTTCCAGGATATAGTATAGTCTCTCTGATTAGGCTAAGTTATTGAAGTGATACAGCTGCAAATGTTAATGCCGTCAAAAAGTACCTGTAATTTAGAGGTCAGCCTTTGCTTTTCTTCTTCGAACTCCCTGATCTGCTCCATAATGGAGAAAACAATACATCACAAAAAGAACATTAGGATACTTCATTGTACTTAGATTAAGGATAGAGAAAACAGATCAGTTACTAATTGACTGTCATGCCTGTGCTCTTAATTTTCTAATAGTGGCCTCTTGATTGGCTTGTTTCTTTGATAAGTTTTCACCTGCAAAAACAAGAGGAAGAGAATAAAATATTTCCCAAGCCATTGACTCCACATGAAGGAAGACGTTTGGATTCTCTTAGCACATAAACAATGAAGTGGCCTAGAGCACATGCCTACATGCAGAGACCAAGGCCAGCTAAACGTCAGATCATATCGTTTCAGCATTAGTTGTGTGAAAAGTAAAAGAGCCTTCGTTTGGGACCAAGCTATCTAAATTACAGCTTTGAATTTATCTGTACAACTGAAGAGCTACTATTAATTTATTTATTTATTTAGAGCTTGAAAAAGGAAATGCAAAGTCAGTTCCTAGTAACAGATACACAATGATGATGCGTACAAATCGGCAATACAGTCAAAATATTCTTAGCAAGAATAAGACAGACGGAAACAATCAGAAAGCCAATATTAGCTTCCAACAAAGAAGCCACTAGAATGAAAGAAAACAACAAATAATGATATCATAAGTAAAACATCTCTATGTATGATTAACTTCTGTCTTCTACCTTCCGCCATCACTTGGTTAATTATCTCATCTTTTTCTTTCAGAAGAGCGGCTACATCACTTCTCTTGTTTTGTTCTCTTCTCAAAGTATCCCTCTCTTTGGTGAGTGCATATACCTGAAGATAGCCATGTCAATAACTTGAACAGCACACTGTCTATTTATATAGCATGATCATGCATCTATGGGACAAATATCACAATGTCATTAGGTTTCTCAGTAAAGCTACTTTTACATATGCATAAACAATTCGCTAGAGCATTTAGATGAATAATCATAAATTCCAATATTACAAATGGTCGCTGCCCATTCAATTTTAGATGGGTATGTGTAGAATGAGATAGGTAAAGAAGGATGGATAACACTATCTGAAATCAAAGCCACTAAATCCATCTAAAACTATTGTGTCGTTCATGTTAGTATATTTGATTAGTTGAGCTTAAGCCCATTGTAATTCCCCTTGTTTCTATTTAGACCATGTACTCCATGGCTCCTATATATAGGACGCCTAGTACTCTTATTTGTTTTATTAGAAAGCTACTTATTTGTTTCAGTTCATAACCAAATTCCCTTTCAGGTTCTTCATCCTAAGGAGCCATTGAATCACGTACCTCCTGAAGTTTTTGGACGCATATGTTTTGTTAATCAAATAGGCCCTGGTTTGGACAAGATAGGTCCAAAGTCTACTGAACGTGTCTTTTTGGGTTACTCTAGGGTACATAAGGGTATAGTGTAGTCCTAGCTTGCGCCTCTTCCTATTCCTATATAAATGTAGATCTCACTTTCTTTGAAGATGCGACATTTTTATGGTAGTTCTTCTATGACACGGGTAGATGCTGAGTAGTTGTTACCTCCACCCATTATTGGAGACCTTTTCACCTATGGTTGAAATGGTGTTCTTGGCTTCTTGCATCTAACACATGATTGGCATCTTCATCAGTTTGATATCAGGAATGCATTTTGCATTGTAATCTAAATGAGGAAATTTATAAGGAGCAGCCACGTGGGTTATTAGCTCATGGGAAGTCTGATCTAGTCTCTCAACTTTATAAGTCCCTTTATGGCCTAAAGCAGTCACCTCATGCTTTGTTTGGCAGGTTGAGTTGTGTTATGTCTGAGTTTGGTATTCACATGTGCAGTAGGAATGGCAAAAATAACCGATGTCCACGGCACCGAACCACAACGAAAGCCAACTGCACCATTTCATCTGAATATCCATATCCATGGATGCAATATGGATCGGTAGAAAAATCATCTGCAGATTTTGGTAGAATGCAATGAAAAACTGAAACGATCTGTTTTTCAACTTACTGTGTGTTTCTTACTTCTTCGTATTATGTGTTTTAGCTGCTCTCTGCCTGACTATCCCAGGGTCCTCTGTGTTCTCTCATCACGACGGGCTATGTAGTCGCCTGTGCCAATAATGGCGGGTACAGAGTCAGTGTAGGAGACGATGGCGACAGCAGTGGTTGTGGTCAGCCACACATCCTTGTCAATGTTAAGGGGATGTGTGCCTTTCTAGTGCCAAGAATGGTGGGGACGGCGACAGTGCAAGAGACGATGGCAGCAACTAGGGGTTGTGGTCGGCATCCGAGGTGGCAGCGCAGGTTGTCGTCGGGTCCCGTGCAATATGTTTGGCTCTTTTTTGTGTCGTCCTGACCTTGTGACCTGGCTTCACCACCGACGACGGGGATCCTATCTTAGTGCATGACCTTGTGGCATGGCCTCACTACCGTCAACGAACATGCACCAAAAGAGTCTAGTCTAAAGTGGGTATCCTGCTCAAGGTCATTGTCAAACAAAACCAGCTTTTGTTGTAGCTCGATAACGGGAAGGAGTCTTCGCTGCCGATGAGGGGGAGTTAATGGGCATGCATGAAGTCAACATGTAGGTGAGCGGCCCGCATGCAGTACAACATTGTAGCATGTAAGCTCGACGCCCAGCAGACCATGGCCACCGCCTCCAAACAAGTAACATCATGTAGCCGAACTCATCATCGTTGTTGAGCTCCTTTAAAAGAAGGTGCTCTTCTCCTCATAATGCCAATCCAGCTAGACGGTTGGGACCTTGCAAGAGAACCACGGCCTTTAGAGAATGGTTGCTTAGGCAAAGGCATAGCGGCTTCTCTCGCGGTTGCTCGGGCTAAAGCGAGACCGTCGTCTTGCACTTACACCTTCAAGGTTTCTCGGCGACTATCTCATAGCGACATGGATGACATACAATACAACGGTGACAAGGGACTCCGATAAATAGCAGGCAGTAGGACAGCAACGAGGGACCGAGTAAGGAAAAAGTGTGGTGCATTGCCTGAGATGCATGCATTGGGCCTGCCCGTCACCTACTGCATTATGAGTCTGGCTCGGATGATGGCTGGTCACCCATGGATGTCTGCTTCTAGACAACCATTCCAATCGAGCCGTAGGGGTTGGATATCCAATTAAATTTTGATTAACGTAGTGGTTTGGATGGAGGATGGATGTGGTTGTTCGCATTTTGCCACCCCAGCATGTGCACTATGGACCATTCCGTTTTCTATCAATGATGTGACTCGAGGTGCATCTTTCTGATAATCTATGTTGATGATATTGTGATCACTGGTGGCAATCAACCGAGGATTGAGCTGCTTAAAATCATTTCTTCAAGGACAGTTTCAAACCAAAGACTTATACAAACTCTAATACTTCCTTGGGACTGGAGTTGCCAAGTCAAAATTTAGAATTGTTATTTCACATCAACATAGCAACAATGTTTTAGATCTCAGTTAGACTAGCATGTTGAGATCTAAATCTACAAGCATTGCCATTAACCTTATGATCAGATTGACAAAGAAAATGAGGACCTTCTTGACGATCCTTGGCGCTATAGAAGGCTTGTTGGGAAGCTAAATATATCTTACTACCATGATACTTGACATTACCTTTCTTATCAGTGTTGTGAGTCAGTTTATGAAAAAACCTTTTGTAGGTCATCTGGAAGTTTGTTATGGATATTCAGTGCTATTTGAAGCAGTCTCCAAGAAAGGGATTGTTGAATCAAAATCATAGTCACACGAGAGTTTAGGATTTCTTTAATGTAGATTGGGCTAGATTTGGTATGGACAGACGTGTCATTTCTAGTTATTGCGTCTTTGAGGGAGGTAATGTGATTTCTTGGAAGAGTAAGAAGTTGATTACTGAATCAAAATATCAAGCTATGACTTCAACAACATGTGAGTTGTTGTGGCTCCAACATCTCTGGGAAGAGTTGGGGTTTGATCAGAATAACCCCATAGAAGCCAAATGTGATAATCAAGCTATACTTGACTATGCTCAAAATCATGTCTTCCATCATCCATGAGAGGATCGTTTTCTCAAAGAAGAGTCGGGATAGGTTGATCCAGCTTTCACCAGTTAGGTCTGAAGATCGGTTAATTGTTTTTTTATGTTAGGATAATAAGTGTTTATCATTTATTATACGTTATCTCCTATCCTATGTATATATGGGATTAGCCCCATAGTGTAATTGGGTTGTTGGTCGCCACCCAAGTCTATATAGACAAACATGCCATGTTTATAATACAACACAAGTTTCTATGCCTCCATAAGCTCTTACTTAACAGAATGTAACCCTAATCCTAGAAATAGGCAAGCAATACTCCGCTCCTAATTATTGCAGCCGTCTTTGCCGCCAGCACTATCCATTCTCTACAGTAGTTGCCCATGATTGTTGACATCTCCATGGTAGAAGTCAATTTCATCAACTCTTGCGAACTTCGTAATCTCACAGTGGAAGTCATCTCCACCACCTCAATGACCATCTCCTTCACGATGATTTCATCTATGTCATCTTCATCAACCACCAGTGGTGATCTTCAACGCCTGCAAGGAAACATTTTCCAAATCCGAATGGTGATTCATTCTCATCTCTATCTCTCCATATCATCGTCTCAAAGGCCGCACTTATCGCCATATTTTCTCTCCGAGAAGGGTAGGAGTTCCCTGACATCTGCCTCGTGGTGTTGACTAGATTTCAGGGTCAAACCAGTCAAAGTGATACATTACGTTGTTGAAGAATATGATATGAGTGGGGAAGATCCCCTTACGTGTAGGTTTTTTGTTATTGCTTGATAGAAAGGAGGCAGCCACCCTTTCCTATAAATGGGAGAAGGGAGGAAGCATACAGACATAGACCAAACCCTAATGGCCCAAGGACAGACTTGGACCCATATTACAAATAGACTAAAAGCAACCTAAGTAAAAGAGTAAACACTTAAGTAAATAAACACTCTAATACTCCTCCTCAAGCTAGAGCTTGGGAGAATCCCAAGTCAACTTGCAAACAGACAGACAGATAGACAGACTAAACAGAATAAAAAGATAACCAAACCCATACAAAAATTTCTCCCCCTCAACATTACAATAAAATACTCAAACACTCAAAGACTCCCCCTCAAGTAGATACTTCATAGCAAGGAATAAGGTTTCGCCGAAACTGGCGAAATTTCGCCCCAAAATACCGATTTTGGTGGCATCTGGTACGAAACCATGCAACCATACCGCTATGTCGAAATCGTAGAAATTTTTTGCCTAAAATTCGAAATTTTCTCAGAGAGTAGGAAAATCTCCTTTCCTCCCACATGAAGGACCCCCCCACCTATCCCCATATCAAATTTTATTGCATAAATCGATGCATTTAGGTGTAAAAATCATGCATGTAAAATTCCATGGCTTAATTCATTGATTTTGGCGTCGAAACAGGCATTGTTGCATTTATCGAAATTTTTGTCGAAATTTCAATAAATTTCGGTTTCCATGTTGTCGAAACGGCATCGAAATTGGATACCTTATTCCTTGCTTCATAGCGGCAGATATCTTGGCAGGCATGGAGGCTTCTTGATCATCATAGTGGCATCTGGAGTAAAAGAACAGATAGCGGATAGGCACAAAGTCTTCATCACAGTCGTCGTAGTAGTAACCAGAGAGTGTTGGATCATAAGTCCTAGAGAGTGACGTGCAAATAAAGCACGGACAAACAGAGAGTCAACATGCACAAAGCACGGACAAGCCAGAGAGTGTTGGCACACAGGAGCAAAAGTTGACGACATAGGCGAATAGCAGACCAGTGTACAAAGTAGCAAGCAAGTACATAGCTCCAATATGCAATGTAGATGAAGCTCCGCGTAAAATCAATCAACAAAAAGTCTTCATCATCTTCCCTCTTCATAAAGTATCCATCACAGTAGTAGGCGTCAGAGTCCAGAGAGTGTTGGGCCACAGTAGAAAGTCAACGTGCAAAAGACAGCACAGACAGCAGATAGTGCAAAAGCACAAAGCAATAAGTAAAATGTGCTAATCATAGCACAAGTAGCAACAATGATGTCCCAATATGTAACTTCATAGTAGCAGTCGAGGTAGATGATGAATGAGCAATAATAGCAGCAGAAATCTACATATAGCAGCAACACAATTATGAACAGGCCACATAACAATAGATAGATCCACATAGAAGCAAAACGGAACACCATAGAGCAACAAAAGGATCCATATATCAGTAGTAATAGTGGCATGAAAATACATATAGCAGCTTACTAAATTCTCTTCCTTCATCTCTCCTCCATCTCATCTGTTCCCTCTACTCTTCATCCTTTATTCTCCCCCTCAAGCCAACCACAAAAAGAGTCGAGCGTGGTTGGCGTGGAGAGCCAAAAATAATGGTAGAGGTATGGTTATGTAGGCAATATGTGGAGGAGGTAACCGAAAATGTGAGTCAAGGTGCAAAATTACCCAATTAGGTAGATCCGGTTAGAAAAATAAGTGGATCTCTCTCCGACCCAAAAAAATCCGATTAGGATAAAAATGGATCCGATTAACACATGTATGTAGCACAAAATGGATCCGATTAGCACAAGAAGAACAAAAGGAAGACTATCGAAATGTAAACTTCGGTAGAAAGAGAAGATACATTACCGAAATATATAGGGTGCACACCTTGTGTACCCTAACCCTTACTGTCCATACACCTTTAAAGGTGTATGGCCTGAGCTCGAGAATCTACACCCCTTATCCACTGACTTGGCCACAATGCAACGCCGAAGACAGGAACTCCAAGTTGTCCAGTTCCTCTGCGGCCTTCCGGACTCATATGCTGGGGCGGTTGACCAGATCCTAGCCAGCGATCCGTTACCTACTTTGGAGAGTGTCTTTCAGCGTCTCCAACGCCTACCGGCCTCCTCATCAGATGTGTCTTCTGACACAGCTGATCCCACTGCTCTTGCTGCTATGTCTGGTCATAGTCGTGGTAGGGGTCGTGGTCGTGGTCGACCGTCGGACAATCGTTTTGCTACTCCTGGACGGGGACGTGGCTCATCTGGTCGTGGCTCCCTTGGTCGTGGCTCGTCTACTGATACTTCTAGAAGTGTCGCTGCTCAGCGATACTGTGACTTTTGTGGCCGCACCAACCACACTGAAGACAAGTGTTGGAAGAAGCATGGCACACCTACGTGGGCCAATGTTGCGACTGATACTTCTCAAACGGTCAATGTTGCTCCCTTGACTGAGTCCACTGCTAAGTTCATCCTCTCTGAAGTGGAACGTCTCCTGCTTGAGAGGACTGTGCTTCCTCTTCATCGGCTACTACATCTGGAGCTCACGCAGCCACTTACTCTAGTTGTGATTCTGCATTCTTGAGTGCTCCCTCTTCTAGTGCTGGTAATATCAAATGGGTGATTAACTCTGGAGCCTCATCTCATATTTCTGGCAACCGTTCTCTATTTTATAAACTGACTAAACTCTGTTCCAAATCTACTGTTATGATTATTGATGGTTCTAAATCTGTTGTATCTGGAATTGGCGATATCTTTGCACAAGTTCTTCTGCGCTCTACTTTATATGAGCCGAATTTTCCACTGAATCTATTATTTGTCAGTAAAATTGTCTGCAGTCTTAACTGCAGTCTGACATTTGCACCGGGTACTTGTGTTTTTCAGGACCTTCGCACGAGGATGAAGATTGGTGGGGGGAATGTAGGACCTGATGGACTCTACTACTTCGATGAGTTGAAACAGATTGGCACTTCAGCTCTAGCTTCAGCACTTTCAGCTTATGTTTCTGTATTACAGTGGCATTTCAGACTTGGACATCCGTCAGTTGAGAAGTTAAAACATGTTATTTCTGGTGTTCGCCCGCATAGTTTTCAATGCGAGGCTTGTCAATTACGCAAACAGTCTAGATCTGTATTTCCCAAAAAAACTCAGATTGGTAGCAAAGCTATTTTTTATTTTGTGCATGTTCATGTATGGGCATGGTTGTATAGGCGGCCAGGCAGCCAGGCGTTCCAGGGGGACGCCCAGACAGCCTAGGCGCCCAGGCGGAGGCCCAGGCGTTTTATATTTTTTTTATTTTAATAGATATATGTACATTTTTTGAAAAATACAATCCTTAGTTCCTTACACATAAATATACATGATAAATATGCAATCAATGTGCTAGCATCGTATGAAGAAAGCAACAAAATCATTAGATATGGATTGAATTGTGGAAGTTTTACCTAAACAAAATCCATATAGAAATCAGAAAGCTAAACATGTATTATGTTTGTAGCCAAAATATGTATAATACTATTATGTAGAATTTAGGCTAAATCAAAACTAACAAGACCTAACTAGAACTGATTGGCCCTAATTTGAACTGATTTGATCAAAAAATTTGATCAAATTTGACATATTTTACCCTAATTTTTGCCTAAACCAAACCTAATTTTGTACACCATGACCTAATCAATCCCAATTTCCATAAAATTTTCATATATTCACCTAAATGAGACAAAATTTGGCCAAATAAGACTTAGTCATCCAATTTAGAACAATTTCCCCCAAATCATACTTGTTTCCCCTAAATTAGACCTAATGTGCCCAATTTGGACATGATTTGACTTAAATAAAACCTAATTTTGTATATTATGATCCAATCAGACCTGATATCCCCAAATTTTCCCTATATTGACCTAAACAATATCTAATTTGGCCAAATTAGACCCGATCTCACCATATTAGACCATTTCCCCAAAATCATACTTGTTTTCCCCAAATCAGACCTAATCTGCTAAAATTTGACATAATTTGGCCTACAATCAAACCTAATTTGCATAACATGACCAAATCAAGCCTAACTAACCCTAAATTTCCCTATGTTGATCTAAACGAGGCCTTACATGACCAAACCAAACCTAATCCCCCAAATTAGACCTAAACCCCCAAATCAAGCATGTTTTCCCCCAAATCAGACATAATTTACCCTAAATTGACCCTGTTTGGAATAAGTCAGACCCAATTTAACCATAAAATGACTCAATTTGATCAAATTCAGATCTAATTTATGCTAAATTAGCCTTGAATTGGCTTAATTTGGGCCTCAAAAGGCCTTAGGCAACAACTTAGGTCAATTAGGGGGTTGGGCGCCCAGTTTGAGGCGGGCTGACTTAAGCCTAGGCGCCCAGGCGAACGCCTGTACAACACAGTGTATGGGGTCCTCAGTTTTCAAGGCGGCCAGGCCGTGGCATGCTTTGGTTGGGCGCCTAGGCGTTGCCATATTTTTTTATTTTCTGCATATTTTATATTATATATAATATAACTTATATCACATAAATAAGGTATTTATGTGTATATTCTATTATCTGCACCCTAAATAGCAATGTAAGAGTGAGATAGCAGCTAAAAAATCCTAAAAAGAACTTACAAATGTCAAATATATGTTAAAATGACCTTATCCCAAAATAAAAAAATCAGGAAAAAAAGTTGTCTAAACTGTCTGGGCGCTCTAGGCGTCCCTAGGCGGTCGCCCAGGCGATCCTAGGCGGTGCTAGGCGCTCGCCCAGGCGTCCACTTTCAGTTTTAGGTCAGCGAGGAGCTAGGTGGACACCTCTTGGGCGCCTAGCCGCCTAGTCGGCGCCTACGCGCCGCCTAGGCGGGCGCCTTAACAGCTATGGGGGTCCTTGCCATATTCTGAGCTTATCTGGCAATAAATATTTTATTTTGTCCATTGATGATCACTTTTGTGCTACCTGGTTATTTCTGTTAAAAGATCGATCTCAAGTTCTGCCAACTATTAAATTCTTTTTTGCTGAAATTAAAACTCGGTATTCTATGCCTATTAAAATTCTTCGTACTGATAATGCATTGGAATTTGTTCAAAAAAATGTGGAGTTATTTTGTCGTTCTGTGGGGACAATTCATTAGACGTCTTGTGATTATACACCCCAACAGAATGGAGTGGCTGAGAGGAAGAATAGGCATTTACTTGAAGTTGCTCGTACTATAATGTTACACTAATGCTCCCAAATATTTTTGGCCCGAAGTTGTTCTTACTGCCTGTTTTCTGATAAATCGAATGTCTTCCTCTGTTCTTGGAAATAAAATTCATGTACAAGTTCTGCAACCAGATTTCTGTTCCTCCGAGGATTTTTGGGTCGACTTGTTTTGTTCATTTGCTTGGTCCTACTCAAGACAAGTTGTCCCCTAGAGCTGAAAAATGCATTTTTCTGGGATATTCACGAACTCAAAAAGGGTACCACTGCTATAGTCCGATTACTAAAAAGTGGTTCATGAGTAGTGATGTTTTTTTTTGAAGATACTCTGTACTATTCTACTAGAGGGACTACGTTGAGCTCCGATTTGATTGCAGCACCTCTACCTATTACTTGTGATTCTACCACTACTATGCAACCGGATACGACTACTACTCTTGTTTATCAATGCAGAAATCGGCCGCCACAACCTATTCCTGCTCAAGACCCCCCCCCACTAACAACCAATCTTCTCCTTCAGAAGGTCCTGTCCCTACTGAGGTAATTTCTGATCTAGATTTACCTATTGCTCTCAGGAAAGGTACTAGATCATGTACATCTCATCATAATGCTAATCATGTCTCCACTGCTCATCTGAGTGTTCATGTTAGTAATTTTGTTGCTGCTCTATCTGCTATTTCTGTACCCAAGAATGTGCATGACGCATTACAAAATCGGGCATGGACTCAAGCCATGACAGAGGAGATGGCTGCTCTCACTGACAGGGGTACCTGGGATCTTGTTGATCCTCCTTCTGATTGCAAACCTGTTGGATGTCGTTGGGTCTACACTGTTAAGTATCATCCTGGATTCCTGATGAAACAATTGAACGCCTGAAAACTCGCCTCGTGGCAAAAGGGTATACTCAGACCTATGGTTTTGATTATTTTGAAACCGTTTCTCCTGTTGTCAGGTTGAATTCTGTGCAGGTTCTTCTTTCTATGGCAATTAATTTGGATTGGCCCCTCATCCAGCTGGACGTCCAAAATGCTTTTCTTTATGGTGATCTTCATGATGAGGTATATATGGAGCAATCACATGGGTTTGTTGCTCAGGGGGAGTCACACAAAGTCTGCCGCCTCAAGAAGTCTATCTATGGACTCAAACAAAGTCTGTGTGCCTGGTTCGACAAACTGAGCACCACCTTGTCTACTGATATTGTAGTTCTTATTGTGTATGTTGACGACATTATTTTATCCGGCAGTGATCTCTCTGAAATTAATGCTACTAAAGTCTATTTATGCAAACATTTTGTCACTAAAGAGTT
The DNA here is from genome assembly GCA_963693085.1 of Alisma plantago-aquatica. Lineage (NCBI taxonomy): Eukaryota > Viridiplantae > Streptophyta > Magnoliopsida > Alismatales > Alismataceae > Alisma > Alisma plantago-aquatica. Next base: position 1,254,016,759 of record OY856410.1, on the reverse strand, counting down.
GGGAAAACTGAGGTATTTTTTGGGGATTGAAGCTTCCAGGACTGCTAATGCTATCGTTCTATCACAACGCAAGTATGTTCTTGATCTTCTACAGAAGACTGGCATGCTTGGAGCTCGGCCTACTATCACACCTCTTGATCCCAATGTGAATTGGGATGATGATGAATCTCCTTTGTATCCTGACAGTAAAAGATATAGAAGACTGGTGGGAAAACCGATTTATTTGACTGTTACTAGAGTTGATATTTCTACTGTTGTTGGTCTTGTTAGCAGGTATCTTTATAAGCCTAAACAGTGTCATTGGGAAGCACCGTGTCATATTCAGAGATATTTAACGAACTCTCCTAGTAAAGGCATGTTCTATAGAAAACACGGTCATTGCTCTCTTGAAGGCTATTCTGATTCTGACCATGCTGGTAGCAAGATAGACAGAAAATCTACGTCTGGTTATTGCACATTTGTTGGGGGTAATCTGGTTACTTGGCGGAGCAAAAAGCAAAATGTGGTTGCCAGATCCAGTGTTGAGGCTGAATATCGTGCTATGGCTCATACTGCTTGTGAGCTTCTGTAGGTGCAATCTCTTCTAAAAGAATTGGATGTGGTATCCTCTGCTCCTATTCCTAAGCACTGTGATGATAAAGCAGCTATCTTTATTGCAAATAATCTTTTTTTCATGAGCGGACTAAGCACATTGAAGTTGAATATCACTTCATCAGAGAATCTATTCTGGCTGGACGCATCTGCACTCCTTTCACTCGCTCAGAAGATCAGGTTGCTGATATCTTCACAAAGCTGTTGACCAAGAAACATTTTTGCTCTCCTGTGGACAAGTTGGGCATGATTGATATCTATGCTCCAACTTGAGGGGGAGTGTTAACTAGTGTTTTTAATTAAGCTCTTTATTTCTGATTATTATTTTTCTATTCTACAAGGACCTCTCAGTAATTGTTCTCTTCATAAATATATGGGGTGCACACCTTCTGTACCCTAACCCTTATTGTCCAGTCAAGAGATAGGTTAAATAAAGGGGGTAGAACAAGTATTGAGGAGGTAGGCAAAAGGTTATGCAGGGTTGGAAGACCGGGGGGTGTAAACAAAATTATAAAAAAATACTAAAAATGGGAAGATAATTATTGCTGGTAAGAGAAAGAAGGAACATGCCATGTATAGATACCTCTGAGACCGTATGATAGAATCATTGTAGCATGCCAAGATGTAGCAACAGGTAGCAGCGGCCACGTCGTGTTGTTGAGCAACACGCCGTGTCATTTGATACAGGAAGCAGCAGTAGCAGGTGACACGTCGTGTCAGTGAAGAGATACGTTGTGTCTGGTAGACAGTAGCAGTAGTCAGCGCCAGCAGAAGCCGGCAACACGTCGTGTCATTGAAAGGACATGTCATGTCAGTTGACAGAAGCTCGGGGCAGAAGCAGGCGACACGCCGTGTCAAAAAGATGGCACGTCGTGTCTGAAAGTGACACGCCATGTCCAAAACCGGCGAACGCAGTCGTGAAGAAGCATAACATCGCCTACACGTCGTGTCTAGAAGTGACACGTCATGTCGGTGGGGAACAGTCGTAGAAAAAGGCCCCGAAACAACAGTAAAAGTGGGGGGCAATAGAGGATGATGGATCCTCAATATCAGCGATAATAGATCTTTTCCTTGATTTAGGATTAGATCTGGCATGGGTGGATGCATGGATGAGCAGCGGCAACATACAGGGAGGCAACATTGAAGGCGGCGACAACATGGGAGACGGCATGCGATGGTGATTTGAATAGCAGCGGCTTCATCAAAGCAAGGCAGACAGAGGCATGGCGACCCTTATAGATCTAGATCCAGTAACTTCATTGGATGATTTGGTTGGTGAAGATGGAGACAGCTCCATGGAGACGGCTCCAAAAAGAGGCGGGGATAGGCAAATCCCTGGGGGCAACCATCAACAACGCCTAACGGCAGCGGCCGCCCACAAGGGGAGGAAACTCTCCTTTGTGCTCTCTCTCTTAGGGTTAGGGGCAGCTCAAGAACGGCTGCTCTGATACCATGAAGAATACGATATGAGTGGGGAAGATCACCTTACGTGTAGGTTTTCTATTATTGCTTGATAGAAAGGAGGCAGCCACCCTTTCCTATAAATATGATAAGGGAGGAAGCATACAGACATAGACCAAACCCTAATGGGCCAAGGACAGACTTGGGCCCATATTACAAATAGACTATAAGCAACTTAAGCAAAAGACTAAACACTTAAGTAAATAGACACTCTAATAGTTGCATGTACCGCGTTTCACATGTCATGTAGTGCAACTTGTCATCAAGTCAGAGAAGTACACGTCGCGTACTTCTACAAGTCGTGTACTATCATTTGGAGCAAAGATCCTCGACAACATACATGTCGTGTGACCAACACATGTCGTGTACCCAAAGTACTCCCCAGTAGTCTATCCATCATCAACCAATTTCTACACGATATGTACCCCAAGAATACATCGTGTCTCCAAAAGTCAATAGTATTCCATATGACGTGTGCCCCCAAGTACACGTTGTATACCCAAAAGTTTGTTCATCATCAACAATTTTCCACACGTCGTGTACTCTTTCTATTGTCACCAATATCACTTCCGCTTATTGTATACACGTGGATCAATGAAATTCACTCTCCATTATGTTTAAGAAGAAAGAAAAAGTGGTTCCCGCTCTACAGCCATCCCTCCTTGTTCGAGATAAAGTCATCACAAACCAAAAACTCCACGAGAAGAACTTCATTCAATGGAGTCGCACCGTCAAGATCTAGTTCAAATGACAAGGAAAATTCAAACAACTTACAAAGGGTCCTACAGGAGACACTCTAGCACAGTGGGAATAGAGTGATGTAAATCTTTTTTCCATTCTATGGAGGCTCAAGTGGCTGCCCTCACTAGCCACTTTGAAAGGTGCAAAGAAAAATGGGATCATTTTCACTTTATGTACTCATCAAACATTTCACACATGTATGGCATGACGGTGGAAATGTATAATCTATAGCAAGATGACAAATTGCTGACTCAATATTTTGCGAAAGTCACTCGCATCATTAATGACCTTCATGTTTTGCTTCCTCTATCCCATGATCTTAAGGAGCTCCAAAACAAAGAAATCAAATGTTTGTCATCAAGTTCCTCACCAGACTTTGACATGAGAATGAAAGGGCAGTCAAATTCTTTCTGAGAATGACCTTCCTTCTCTTATTGATGCATACAAACGTGTGTCACTTGCATTTTTGGAGGGATCTACTCATAAATTAACCATGGTCTCTATTTTGAATACTCACAATGGTTCCTCAACTTGTAGAAGGGGACGTAGAGGACGAGGTCGCAGAGATAGATCCACTTGGAGGCTGAGGCCATCCAAAATGCACTCACTACAGGAAGAAAGGACACTGAAGGAAACTTATTATGAGATCCATGGGTATCCATCGACCTAAATCTTCAACGGTTGATGTTGTGTCTACTGATAAAACTCTGGACACCACCCACAAAATCCTAGTTACAGAGAGTTTAGAAACCCAACCGGATCCAATCAGTTGAACTGCCATCCAGCAGGTATATCGGCTCGGTGACATGGGCCTCAGTCAAAGACAGCCGAGTTTTGTTGATTTTATTTTTCCTTCACTAAATGACCATTTGACTAATTTTAATGTCCTTTCATGCAAACCCAACTATTTCATACACGCATATATTCGCTTATTCAGTAAATTATAACTTGTTTTAAGCATTGCAAAACCATTCGTTTGCTTCTTTATGAATATTTGTTATATTTTGTATGTTTGATTTTTTCATAAATTATCATCTCATGCTTTCATACAGTAGATAACATACATATATATACACCCGTTTATAAAATCATATATATGAACATGTGCATATTATATGTACATACACACATACATGCATATGCATGTCTGTATATAGTAATATTATTTATATGGTGTCATGATGACGTAGGCAAGTTTATCGTGTCCGGTGGAGTGAAAACCCATTTTTGGCCATGACCCAAGGTTGACCTGGTGCCCAAACCGGTTCAACCGCTAACCCGGTGACCCGGCCCTCAGGTCAAACCCCAATTCGGTTTTGTTGGTTTTATTTTTCCTTCACTAAATGACCATTTTACTAATTTTACCTTTTATGCAACCCCAACTATTCCACACGTTGATATATTCATTTATTAAGTAAATTATAACTTGTTTTAAGCATTGGAAAACCATTTCTTTGCTTTTTATGAATATCTGTTTTGTTTTGCGTGTTTGATTTTTTCATAAATCATCATCTCATGCTTTCATATAGTAGATAATATACATATATATACACATGCTTATATAATTTTATATATATATATATGAACATACACATATTATATGTATATACATGCACACATGTGTGCATGTCTGTATATAGTAATATGATGATGATGTCACCGGGTCAATAGGGTCTATCCGACGGTTCAACCAGAGACCTATGACCCGGAAGTCTTGCCAGGTTCACCTTCGGGTCATGTATGAACACCTTGGTTACGGATGAATAACATATTCAATTATGCTAGCCCAAAACGTCTCAAGTCGGTCCCTCTACACGTAGAAGGGGACGTAGAGGACGAGAAGGTCATGGTGGCATATCCGTTCGAGGTTGACGCCATCCATAATGCACTCGTATCGGGAAGAAAGGACACGGGAAGAAATTTATTACGAGATCCATAGGTATCCACCTAGATTTTCAACTGGCAACGTTGCATGTACTAATGAAACTCCAAAAAAAATAGCATGCAATTTCCTAGTTACAGATGAAGGATATAATTAGTTCTACCAGCTCAAAACATCTCGGCAAGACTCTTCATTAGTTGCTTCAATTGCCTCCTTCACTCTGTTGTTCGTCTAAGGCCTTTGTTGGATGCTTCAAATTCCCATACACTTTATCATATTCTTTGAAAATATACATCATATTTCATACAAAAACAGAAACTTTATGTGCATGCTTAGCTTATTGGATTCTTACTCCAGGAAAACTTTCACTGAACTAATTAATAACCAAATCAAATAGTATTTCATGAATAAATGAATGTGATTTCGTGTTTAATTTATAGGTAAGCATTTCTTTGTTCAATTATAACAAGGTAGCCCTTTGTTTCTCCATTAATCAGCCTAATTAGGTTAATTTACGAAGTTTCTTTGGTCTATGATAATTTACTTGTAAGAACTGAGTTAAATGCAATAATTGATATTAAAGTAGCTCATAACAGAGAGAAAAAAGAGTCCCATTGGTAAAAGAAAACTGAGTACAAGGCAACTAATAGAAAAAATGTAAAAAATCTTTCACCTTTCTCTCCAAAGACGATATGCGTTGATGATATTCCTCTCGAAGAGCATCGATTTCAGCTTCTGAAGATTTTTTCTGGAAGCAGCAGCCAGAAATTGGGTCAAACTTGAATCTTTTATAGTATGCCATGAGCACAAGGATGAAAGATGGGGTTGCACATTTGAAGTATCAGACATTTTGCACAAATAAATAGGCATACTCATACATTGTTTCTTATAAAGATGTATAATATTGCACAGTGTCCTACACTGATAAACTGATCAACATAAGCTAAGCAGTTCATAAATACAGATTAACTAAGAACTTTAGTATATGAGCTCTCAAAAAAAAGATCAGTATATAAGAGCAAACAAATAATAAAATAGAATACTTAAGTTATAGTGCATAGATCCTTTGTGTGCATGTGCCACATCCTGAATTTTTCTGGAGTGTATACTAAGTGTTACATGCAGAGTACCTTTAATTAGATCAGATAGTACTTTTGTTTTATTATGCTTAAGGGGCACATGAATGTTAATTGAAACAAAACCTGATTAAAGTTCATGTTAAGATATGCTTCATGTCCAATTTTGGCACAGAAATGATAATCCTATTATTTATAAGGAATTATGGAAGTGTAAACCCAAATAATTTATTTAGGGATTTTGGTTGATAAAAAACGGAAAACTAAGTCACGGGTAATTATCTAAACGCTAAGAGGAAACTATGATTAAAATTTGAGATTTATTAGAGATTATTTGCTAGGGTAAATCAATATGTGAAATTAATGCCAATAGAACTAGTTTTATTCCTAATGATCTTTTTTTTCTGTTTGGTCCACGTTGGACTCAAAACCTGGGCCGATGGATTGCGCACGACGGCTTGAACTTGGGTGATCCCAGTCGTCCGGAGGTCTCCTTCTACCTCAGGACACCCAGTCTAGTCGCGTCCGGTGGTTGGTCCCTGTTAGCGGAATACGTAAAACGGAACAGCCGCGATGTGTGTGTTGCGCAAGGCAACGTGAGAGTTCCCAATAGGTCTCTCCTCTTTATTTATATAAAGTAGTAAATTGCACATAGGTACAGCAGTAATGAAAAATAGAAAATAAAGACATAAAGAAAGATATATTAACACTCCCCCTCAAGCTGGAGTGTACACATTGTGGATGCCCAGCTTGCCACATAAATTCTGGAACACTGCTGAACCTAATGGCTTTGTCAAGATGTCAGCTAATTGATCCTCAGACTTGACATATGGTGTCACAACATTGCCATTCTTTATCTGATCTCTGATGAAGTGACAGTCAACTTCTATATGCTTTGTACGCTCATGGAAGACAGGATTCCTGGCAATATGTATAGCAGATTGATTGTCACACTTGAGTGTCATGGGAGATTGAATCGAAATCTTCAACTCAGATAAGACAGATTTGATCCATTGTAATTCACAGCATGCATGTGCCATAGCACGGTATTCAGCTTCAGTACTAGACCGCGCTACCACCTGTTGTTTCTTGCTTTTCCAAGTGATCAAATGGTCACCAAGGAAAGTGCAGTGGCCAGAAGTAGATCTTCTATCAATCTGATTGCCAGCCCAATCTGCATCTGCATAACCTGTCAGAACCAAAGGTGATGAGGAGCTCTTTGGTTTGTAGTAAGTGATTCCCTTTCCAGGAGCACTTTTCAGATATCTCAGAATCCTGCATACAGTTGTCCAGTGTGACTGTCGTGGTGTGCACATATGTTGACTCACCACTCCTACAGCAAAAAAAATATCGGGTCTTGTTACAGTTAGATAGATTAACTTCCCAACTATTTTCCTATAGTGTCCTGGATCTGAATACTCAGTGTCATCATCCATCTCCTTGGTGTGATAATCCATAGGAGTGGATACTGGCTTAGAATCAGTCATGCCTGTTTCCTGTAGCAAGTCCAGCACATACTTCCTCTGAGATAGGTTTATACTTGCATGGGATCTAAGAACCTCAATCCCTAGAAAATATCTCAGTTTCCCCAGGTCCTTTGTGTGAAAGTGTTTTTGTAATCCTTCCTTCACACGTGATATACCTGTAGAATCGCTGCCAGTAATCACAATATCATCAACATAGACAGCAATAATGATAGACCCACAAGAAGAGTTTGAATAAAATAGAGAGTGATCATTCATGGAACGAGAGAAACCCATCTGTAAAACAACAGCACTGAACTTGTCAAACCAAGCTCTAGGAGATTGCTTTAGCCCATATATAGCTTTCTTCAGTTTGCACACTTTCTGGCACTCCCCCTGAGCAACAAAACTAGGTGGTTGCTCCATATATACCTCTTCTTGGAGATCACCATGAAGAAAAGCGTTCTTGACATCCAGCTGAAAAATAGGCCAGTCAAAGGTAGTAGCAAGTGATATAAGGATCCGTACAGAGTTCAAACGAGCAACTGGAGAAAAAGTCTCAAAGAAGTCAACTCCATATGTTTGTGTGTAGCCTTTTGCTACCAATCTAGCCTTCAGCCTTTCAACAGATCCATCAGGGTTGTGTTTGACTGTGAAAACCCATCTGCAGCCCACAATTTTCTTTCCTGCAGGTAAGTCGACAAGATCCCATGTGCCATTGTCTAATAGAGCAGATATTTCCACCTGCATTACCTGTTTCCAACCACTGTCCTTCATAGCATCTAAATGATTTCTTGGTGTCGTAATTGAGTCCATCCCAACAGCAAATGCACGAGCCTGTGTAGATAAGTGGGACAAACAACACACATTGGATATGGGATGTCTAATAGTACATGAACGAATATCTTTCCTGACAGCAATAGGAACATCAAGATCAGAAGCTTCTGCAGGAATCTCGTGAGTAGAAGACGATGGAGGAAGCTCAGAGACTGGTGTCGCTGCCTCATCTGGATTCTGTCTACCTCGCCTGTGATACACCTGTGAATAGGGCTGAATGACAGGTGCATCATCATGTTGCATGTCCTGAATAATAATGGGTGGCACTCCCTCACTCGGCACATGTGGTGCCACTCGCTCACTTTGAATTGGGGGTGGCACTCTCTCACTCAATTGCTCCCCCTAGCTCATAGAATTTGCAAAATATGGAGTGGTTTCATGAAAAGTGACATCCTTAGAAACAAACATACGACGCAAACTAGGACAATAACACTTGTAACCTTTACTCGTACCAGAGTACCCAAGGAACAAGGTTTTAACAGACCTAGGTGAAAGTTTGTCTTGTTTAGGATCAAAATTATGAACGAAGGATGTACAACCAAACACCCGAAGAGGAACATGAAAAGGTTGATCCATAGGGCGTAAAACAGAGAAGGGAGTGCGTCCATGCAAAACGGAGGAGGGCTGTCTATTAATCAAAAAACATGCGGTGAGAAGGGCTTCAGACCAGAACCGTTTAGGCACATTTGATTCAAACATGAGGGATCGAGTAACATCCAAAAGATGGCGATTCTTTCTCTCAGCAACTCCATTCTGCATAGGGGTGTGAGGACAGGATGTATGATGAATCATCCCAACCGAACTACAAAATTCATTCATCGCTTTCTGAACATATTCGAGAGCATTGTCAGATTGAAAAGTCTTGATGTTGCAATTAAATTGAACTTGAATTTCTTTATGAAAATATTTAATGATGGAAAGCACAGACTCACGACTTTTCAACAAATAAATCCATGTCATGCGAGAGTAATCATCCACAAAGGAAATAAAATAGCTAAAGCCATTATAACTTTGGTCTTTAACAGGACCCCACACATCACTATGGACTAACTCAAACGGACTAGTAGCTCGATTATTGACACGAACAGGATATGACAATCTATGATGTTTGCCCAACTGACACGATTGACACTCTAAAGAAGACAAATGAGCCAGATCTGGTTCCAACTTCTTCAGGCTTTCTAAGGATGGATGTCCATATCTGCAATGCCACAGCAAGGGGGAACCACTCATCATGACGGCTGAAACTGGAGCAGGAGGTGGATGGCGAGGTAGACAATCACCAGGGAAGAGGTAGAGATCACCTTTCCTAGGCCCCCCACCAATCATCTTCATACTCTTGAGATCCTGTAAAACAAAACAAGAGGGCCCGAGCATTTTACAGTGTCAATCAGCTTGGCAACAGAAAGCAAATTAAATGGAAATTCAGGCACAAAATGACAGATTTCAGATCAATATCTGGTGTAAGAGACACAGATCCACTAGCTACCACCTTTCTCACTGAACCATCTGCCAAGGTAACAGATGGATGAGGAATATATGAGTCAAGTGAACGGAGCAATCTCCTCATACCAGTCATGTGCTGGGATGCACCAGAGTCAACCACCCAAGGATTTGCGGATCCAGAAGCCATAAAGGATGTAGCCTGATTACCCGCAGTAGACGCAAGGTTGGCTGCCGAAGCAGATGACGCGCCCATGTTCCAGTGCTGAGTTGCCTGAATAAATCTGTCGTATTCCTCCTGAGTAAGAGTGATGCCAGGAATACTAGAACCCACGGCTGAAGATTCCGAGGTGGCACAGTTTGCAGCTCCAACAGGCGGGGCTGCAGGTCTCCCGTGTTTTCTTCCAGCATTTTTCTACAGTATGCCCAGGTTTGTCACAGAATGTGCATCTAGGATGAGTCCCACGTCCTCTGCCCAAGCCAGATTTGTCAGATGGTGCAGGTCATCCTCCTCTTACTGCTGCTGCAATAGAAGCATGAGAATCTCCAGAAGGAACAACAGAAATAGAATCAGCAGACTCAAAGGTGGACTGCTGAATCCTAGAGTAAGCTTCTGCAAGGCTTGGTAATTTGTCTGAAGCAAGGATCACACTTCTGGCCGAACCGAAGGAGGGGCTAAGTCCAGAGAGAAATTTAGCAGTGACCAGGTCGTCTCGATCTTTAATCTGCTCAGCAACTGTCACTGGATGATAGTAGCTCAGTTCTTGAGAAATAGCTTGAATCACACCAAAATACTCTTCAAGTGGCTTATCACCCTGTCTTTCCGCAAAAAGACGGTCATAAATCATAAACTGGCGAAGAGCATTCTTTTCTTGAGCATAATGTTGCTTCACGGCATCCCAAATCTCCTTGGCTGTAGAGTAAAACATGAACCTAGATGCAATTGTAGGTTCCATGCTGCCCCATAGCCAAGTCTTCACTAGGCTGTCCAGACGTTTCCACTCGGCATAGTCTTTGTCAGTGCTAGCTAGGGGTGCAGAATCAACGAACTTTGCCCTATCTCGGGACTCCAAGACGGTATGAACAGCATTCATCCATAGCAGAAAATTCTTCCCGTTGAGTTTGATGGGAATAGGCGACACCTCTCCATAATAGGTGGACATCTTATTCTCCATAATGCAACGAGGATAGGTGACGGAATGATACGCGTCACAAGGAAGGCTGGATTGACGGGAAGATACACGTCACGTGACGGAGAGATACACGTCACAACTGAAACTGGATAGAGGATGCATTACTGACGCATCGACAGCCTTCAAGAGAGAGAGGTTCCTAATCACACATGAAGGAGATGTGATTAGGAAGGCACTTTGGAAGAGACGCGACCTCCGGTTAGGGCTTTAGATGGCCGTTTGATCAACCGGAAATCCCCAAACAGCAAATTCGGCTTCCGAAAATTAGCTGAAAAGTTGCTGAAAATTTGCCGAAAACGTAGACGGAGCTTCGGTTCTTAGCTGTCGGGCCTACGGTAGCATGGAGGAGACTACCGGAGGTCCAGAGATAGTAGACGGGCGACGGAAGCCCTTAGCCGACGGGCTGCAGCGCCGGCGGTGGCGTCTGCCCTGCCCCTGCCGCGCGGCGGCGGCGAGAGGGGAAGGAGGCCGCTGCTGCGGCGGCGCCCTAGGTGGAGGACGGCGGCGGCCCTGCTGGGATGGAGGAGGAAGGGCGGCGGCGCTGGAGAAAGGAGAAGCGGAAGCGGCCGATCACACTGCTCTTGATACCATGTTAGCGGAATACGTAAAACAGAACAGCCGTGATGTGTGTGTTGCGCAAGGCAACGTGAGAGTTCCCAATAGGGCTCTCCCCTTTATTTATATAAAGGAGTAAATTGCACATAGGTACAGCAGTAATGAAAAATAGAAAATAAAGACATGAAGAAAGATATATTAACAGTCCCCAAAATCCCAATCAATACAAGGCGGCAACCCACACCTAACAAGAACCCTACTTTGCATTATCCACGAAACGCCTAAAGGTCTGCTCTTAAACTCTGGCAAAGACAACTAGCTTCCCACTGCTCCGGCCACCTCGGTCCAATTCTCACGCATGTAAGCTCTTAACCTTCGGTTCTTCCTTTTCCTAGTGTTTTCTTGTGTTGTGTTACAGCCTTGTGTTGTGTTTCAGCCATGTGTTGGTTCCACAAAACCCGACCATCAGGCTGGAGATGATGGTGATCGTGGGACCACATAGTAGGCATTTCAACTCGGTCTTTTGTCGTGTGTTCTCAACAGGCGTCGTCGATGATATATGTGCCTTTGGTTTGTGTGTGTGGTCGTCGTTTCAACAAAGCTAGATGGGTAACATTTGGCCTGGTTTTTTTTGCCTTAATGACAATCACAGTTTGGGGGTGTTTTTGGTAATTTTGCATCGCGTCCGGGTGCTGACCTCGGCGGGTGTCGTGAAGATGTTTCAATCTTCAGAAGTGTGCCTTAGTGCTTTGATCAGTGGTGGCTTGTCCTCCCGCTCTCCTCAGCTCCTATGTTCCTCCTACTACAGGGGCAACACAAAGATGGGCTCTTGTACTCCGAAGAACCTTAGTAGAAGGTTAATGGGTTCAATACATATGGGGGAAGGGTTTAGGCAGAGTATTGCAGGAATCTAAGCCCTAAGTTTCATTGTTTGATCGGAGCCTAGGGGGTGCTTTGCGCGCACGCCTCCAGGAGGAAGAAGCCAGGTCACAAAATGACATGTATGCCCCCATCATGTGAATAATGATGTCAAGCGTGCATGGGCATTTGCATGATCTTTTGTACCGCATCTCATATCAATCGCATGGTGATTTGGAGATTTATTTTGACCATCGCTGCCCGTCACGCTTATGATCAGAAAATAGAGTAATGGGCATATTCATCTTTGCTTTTCTATTGATCTAATCCCATAAAATTGTTACGTGGATTTATCTCGTCTTTCATTAGCCGATCTAGGTTAAACTTCAATAATCATAGAAACTAATGTACAACTCCGATGGAGTTGAACCTTATATGATTTTTATTGTCTTTTTGAGATATAGCCAACGGGCTAGGTCGCATGACATGTTTTGGCTTTTTTCACTAAGTTTCAGACTTAGCATAATTAGGGTTTAGAAACCTAATTAGATCATAATATGTGGGTTATAATTACAAGTTGATTAAGAATTGAGATTGGGAGTTTTCTAGGAGCTTTGTTCCTACTAGAATCAAGTAAGTGGTCCATGCCTTGGGTTTAAATCAAGGAAGCACAGATACGTTTCTAGACACGGACACGGACAGGGATACGGACACAGGACACGGCAAATTTCTAAAAAATAGGACACGGACATGGCATTGGAGGAGGGAAAAGTATTTTTTGTAATATATACATATATGTGGATGGATGATGTCTGAACTGGAATTTATTTTAAAGCTTGTCCAGTTTAATGTATCTATGTATGTATAATCTTATATGCATACAGATGTTTGTCTTTGTGTGTAGTAGAAACAATATGAAGTAGAAAACTAAACATGTGTTTTTTGTAAATATAGTAGATTACAGAGTATATATGAGTCCGTATTACTCATTTAACCAACTTATTAGATTATAATTTGATTCATAATATCTGATTCAGCTTTGACTTTACATATTGGTTCTTTTCAGCAGATTTGTTTATAATTGTAATTAGATCTCAGGTCTGTCGCATTTTCTCAGTAATAAGACATAATCAATAGCTGTATATTCAACATCTGCACTCTAAATAGACTACTGCAGCAGCAGCTGCTGCAGTGATGTGTCCAGGAAGTGTCTAGGCAGTGTCCAAGTTGCAGAAAAAGACCAAAACGAATTGGACACGTCCCAGCCGCGTCCAAAACGTTTTGGGCCATGTCCGGGAAGTGTTCGCGTCCGAAACGTGTCCGACACGGACACGGGGGCTGTCTAGAAGTGTCCGTGCTTCCTAGGTTTAAATACTTTTCTTATGTTTATCTTCTTATGCAGCATATACATAATGTATCATGGAACATGTTGTATTTTATTTAGTAATGCATATATTTGCACATGTTAAAGTAGGTCTTCTTTCTTATGATGATAAATTAATGAGATCAGATCATAAACTATGAAATATGTCATGTTCATGTACATAAATGATTATGTGGGTATAAGCCCAGAACTTGAAGTCCAACAAGATAATTGTAAGTAGGATCCTATGCTGATTTTTTGCTTTTGACTCAGAAGTAGGGACTTAGTCTTGTAGTTGTCGACAACATATACAACAACATATGTAGAGGACACAGTCAGAAACTTTCAGTTGTTGCTCTATGTGGTGGGACTCGTCCACTAGCTGTCAACACCATGTAGTGAAGACACCGTAATTTATGGTATGGAGGCTTACATCACAAGATGGAGACCAACCCTTTTACGTACACCTGGTTGTGTATCAAATCAGATCAGTCCAGGTGTAGATCTTCCTACTTACAAGTCATGAAATGATTACGAAGTAATTAAATGCATCCTTAAGTACTATAAATCAAGCTTTCAAGTTACTTTCAGCTTAAAGTTATTTCGCATATTATTCTGCACCCTTTAACCCAACCACTTGCAATGATTTTGTCGAATGCATGGCTATGTGTGGGTGCACATAGGGAGGGGACCACGTTAGCAGTAGTCGTTCCAACAGGAGGAGTTGCAATTCGAGGCTTTTCTGGATCCTACTTGGTGGAGTGTCATTCTTGATAGCTATTACTTTAACCTTTCATTCATGTTATGTAGAAGTTTCTTTTGTTGAACTCTCCTTATGTTTGGACTTTGTAGTCCCTTGTTTATGGCATATAAGAAGGCACTATTGTGGTTATTCATTTTTATTCTATTGACTTTGCGATGAATGATATTATCTTACGTTTTGTCATAATCTCATATGTGAAAATGCTTCTGCTATGGTTGTGTTAGTTTAGAATGGAGGTTGTGACAGTATGAGTGAAATATTCTTTTTCAAATGTCCATCCGATCGATATAGAGAGAGTTAAATGAATGCCTAATATGAAGGCTGAGGACCAGGGTTGTGTAAGTGGGACAAACAGGAGGCCACATCATTCTTTAGTGAGATGTGAAATCACATATACATTGTGGTGTAGTTTGCAAAATCACATAAAAGTCATAATGAATATGCAATAAAAGCTATACTGTGTTTGAAAATTCATATGGAGCCACTATTAAGCAAACAATATGCTCACGAGATAAAACATGCACAAGCAAACATGAAACATGTAGAACTCTTTGTATACCTTAAGTTCCTCTATTGTAGACTTCAATTGTTCATTTTCGTTCATCAATTTGGCAATTTCATCAGCTTTGGACTGCAAAAGAAATGAAGAAACAAATACGGGGTAAGCAAGTAGTCAGGAAAGATAGAAAACTGAACAAAAACAATGTAAGACAATAACAACACAAGTTTTGGCAGGAACCATAGACGAGTTGAATTTTTTGTGTAGTCCTGTAAGAAGACATAAGATACATGCAGATTAGGGTGCTCCTGCTGCAGACCGTCTGGGAGCATTTGAGCAATTGTCATTCTACTTTATTTTCCGACCAAGTTTCAGTTTGTTAGAAAGCAAGAAAAAAAAGACTACCAGATAGATGCCATCCTCTTCACTCCAATCATGTTTTTGTAGTCATATACATAATAACATGCAATGAGGCAGCCTTTCAGTTTCATTGTCACCTTCCAAAAATATGTGTATAACAGCATCTCTTATGGTCCTTGATGACTTAAACCAAAGCAAGGAGTCACAGGACATTTATTTTTGGCCAGTGTATTAGGAGGTATCCCCACAGCCAACTGCAGTGAGACTAACCCCCACTCCAAAGTCCAAATATGCCGCACTAGCGGTTTGCCAGGGAAGTTCTTCCAATAGTGGCTTCTCCTGTTGGAATCTAAATGAAAGTTGGCAGAATTTTCACTGAACCCAACCGCTAGTGGTAGTCATAGAATTAATATTACCAGTAAAATATTTCTAGTCAACGAGTAAATTCTATTGCAACCTTTGTCTGTAGGGCATGTATAAAAGACATTCAACCATGCCAGCAAAGACTCCAGTAATTTGTTGTTGTTTGTGCCGACTGGCAAGGTAAATGAACACATTAAAACTCATGTAGGGATGAAACCTTCACCTTTGAGTGTGAACCATGCAGCTATAAGGAGCAGATGTTGAAATCGTTTGTATTTGACATAGGCATAGTGTTTGGAAAATTAGATAGTCAGCCTTCCAATTTTCATTACATTCAGTCCATTGATTGTGCATATTAATCACCAACCTACAGGAATAGATTTTATATTTGAAAGAGGAATGCCCACAAGGTTTTAGGCTTTAGCATATTCCATGGAGATTTGCAAAAACTAAAACTGACAATCCCTTATAAAGTTAGATATCCCAAGCGAATACAAATAAAAAACACATTGCTGGTTCATTATTGACATTTGTTAAGCTAAGTATTTATCAAAATGTTAGTCATCTTACATATACAGATATTCAAGACACATACATCCTTGAAGGTGTGCACTTATTTTTAAAGAGCAGAACAAGAACAAGTGGGCCAGGATGAAAAGTTGGCAACCATAAAGATATTGCTTACTCCGTTGTTTGCAAATCATGCTTCTAGCAACCATAATGCTTTTGTAGGGATGATATGAGGGTTTTCCAAACCAGATATGACAAAATACATATATAGCTTGTCTTGAATTTGTAGTTGGCCACAAGCTAGGCTTGAAGAAAGAAAGAAGAAAAAATTGTCAAAGTGGTAAGGAGCTCCGGCTTCCTCACAATCAAAACTTTCCCCTCCAGTGAGACTAGGCAGACACCCAACATGCTCCTTTTTTACATGATTGTTGTATAGATATATTGTGTTACTGTGTTATTTACTTGTTGTTTTACTTTTAGTCTCACATTGCTCACTTGTACTTATGTCTCTACTCTCATTAGCTATATTAGAGACTATCATGTAACATGTTTTACTCACTGAATAAACAATTTCTTTTACCTCTAGATGGTATCAAGAGCAGGTCTCTTTTTCCCCACCCACCCGTCCGCAGTGACGTAAAAAAACTAGCCCCCCCCGCACCGCAGACCCCTCCCCTCCTCTCCTTCAGCCGCCCCCCCAGCCCTTCCCCACCCGCCCCCCCCCCACCCTCCAACCGCCACCCACCCCCCCTCCCCTTCCTCTCCCACTGCCGCCTCCTCTCCCCATCCTCCTTTTTCCCACCGCCAACCCCCCCCCCCCCGCAGCCTCCTTTCCCCCCTCCACCCTCCAAGCCTCCTCCCCTTCGGCTCCTCCTCTTCCCATCCCTGCTCCGACTACCACTGGTTTTTACCTCTCCTCTCCCTCTATGTCCGAGTGATCTTCGTATCTAAGTTCGGACATCCACTGGCTGTCTAAGTTTAGAGTCTTTCGTCTCACCGTCTTCTCTGCCTACGCCTCATGAAGGAACAATGAGCTTTCCTCATGACGGCGTAGGTTTCTCTATATATATGCATATTCTGCCCTATACGGGTTTTCTGATCTGACTCGCCAGATCCCTGCTGTTGTTATCTGCCCCTTTGTGGGTCTCTGATCTACTTTGTTGCTGCGCCGACTACTGCCTCTGCCATGGCCTTATATGAGCCTCCTCGCTCTCTATGTGTCACCACGGTGAAGCTCAACGGCGGCTCCAACTAACATCTGTGGTCGGCGTCATTTGTTCTATATGTCAAAGCACAAGGCCGATATCACCATCTTACGGCTGAGCCTCCTACTGGTACTACTGCTGATGTGGATGACAAAACCAGACAAAGCTATGCACAATGGTCCAAGGATGACTCCGGCGTCATGTCTTGGATCCTCAACAGTACTGAGCCTCGGATTAGCCAATCACTTCTCTGCCTTCATGATGCTAATTGCTAAGGCTATGTGGGATTAACTGTCCCACGTCTACTCTCATCAGGAGAATCCCAAGTGAGTTTTTGAAATTTTCAAAAACTTGGCTAAAAAGGAGTTTGCCCCTGACGCTTCCATTGATGACTTCTACAATCAATGCTCGGCTCTGTGGAATGAGTTTGAACTCTACCACCCATTGACGGCGGACATCAAAATTGCTCAGAAGCAACGCAACGAACTACATCAATTTTTGGATGCTCTTCCTGCCTCTTTTTTTGATGTGATTGACCAAATCCTGTCAAGTGATCTGCTGCCTACCCTTCGGATGTTCTCAAAAGAGTCAAACGCCTGCCGTCCATGACTCCTACTCCTGTTTTTGAGCACCCTGCGCTTATTGCTCGCTCTGCTGATTCTGGTCGTGGTCGTGGTCGTGGTCGCGGTCGTGGCCGTGGCGGTCGCCCTCCTCCCTCGGGAGGTCGAGGATCATCTGCTCCTGGACGTGGTGCTCCTCCCGGCCCTCGCTACTACAAATGGTGTGGTCGGGACAATCATAATGAAGATCGATGCTGGATTAAGCACGGCAAGCCCGCTTGGGCTAACCAGGTTGCTACAGAAACTGTTGTTGACTCTACTGCTGATGCACCTGCTGCTCCTGCACACGCGGAATGGCTACGTTCTGAGTTTGAGAAGATGTTCCAGGAGCGTCTCGCACAGCTGCCATCCTCATCTACACCAAGACCCTCTGCCATGCTCGCTTCTCCATCATCTGGTAACAAACAGTGGTGCATTGACTCGGGTGCATCCACTCATATGGCTGGTGATCTTTGTCTATTTTCTGTTCTAAATAAAACTGCTACTATATCATCTGTTACTGTTGCAAATGGCTCCAAAACTGCAGTTCATGGCACTGGCACGGTTCCTATTTCACCAAAACAGTGCCTTCTGTTCCTATTTACACCAGGACCCTCTAGATGCTGTAATCATCTCCCCACCCAAAAGGCCCTCAGAAAAAATCACCGTTGAGCTTCTCGTCAAGAAGGCACTATTTGGAAAAGCAGCTGTAACAATTGCCTGATTCTCTCCATCAGTTATTTCTCACACTGAGTAATGGGAACAGTGGCAAATTGGGGTAACGGATCACTGTCCACCACTTCCATTTAAAAATAATACGTACAATGGTGTAGTACAAAATCCTGGACCGTGGTGTCTTAGATTCACAACTAGGAGGCTGCCCATTTTGGTAATTTCCTTTCACTGTTTCCCATGACTGTCACACATCATACCTAGTATTGATAAGAAGGCCAATATGTGCTAGCTTGGGCAATATTTATCAGGTAACTTGGTTAGACTCATCCAACCCAGCAGTAAGTTGATTGACGGTCAAAACAAGACCTCAATTTGCATACTACTAAACTCTCATCGTCTGCCCATGGCGGTTAATTCCTCTAGAATAGCATATCAAACAATTTGTTTAGCTAGACATATCTCTATTATACTACATATGGATAGAAAAGTTATCAGGTGAGAGTTAACAGAGCTACAAGGAATGATAAACAACTTAAGAAGACTAGATATAAACATACATTATCACGGCAACTACCAAAGCAAGCAGAGAAAATTTTAAGGAGACTGTTTTCGGTTTAATTGGATAGAAAACAAGAATTGTCCGAGAAGATAAAGAGAAAGCGAAACGTTAGAAACTATGCTAAGATGCTGAAAAATAAAAACGAATATACAAATCGAATACCTGAGCCTGCCTAGCAGCTCCTTGTAATGCAGCTTCCATCATTTTCATTTCTTTCTTGACCTTATTGATATCATCTAGCAGCTCATCAGCATCCGATACATGATTAACTGAATGTTTGGGTGAATCTTTAACAGCGAACTCAACATTTGTTGCTGCCAACTTGGGTTCTGATGGTTCTGAGGGGCTAGTCTGTTCCACATCCCTAGCCTTCTGTGGTGTGGTTGGGGAACTAACTGATTCAAAGGTCCCATGTTGGATATCATTCTCGCTACTTGAACCAGGGGAGCGATCGTTATCCTCAGAGGGATGGCTTGGAATGACAGTGGGAGCATCTATCTCATTCATAAGTTTCCTGTTGTTATCCGGTACTGTCCCTTCATCAGAAGCTCCTTCTTGAACTAACTGCTCTACTTTATCATCTGTCTCCTCTTGGATACTTGGAACGTCAGCAGCACTGTGCAACTCATCCGTGGGAGTAGTTACACTGCTGTCAACAGCATCAGACACACGAACACTGGTTTCATCAGTTTGTTCTTCACTTTTAGATATTAATTCCATCTCCAGTTTATGCTCAGGTGGACTTTCAGATTCCTGGGGTTCCACATTTTGGCTTGATGGAGAAAGGTTTTCAGCATGTAATCCAGACTCGGGTTCATCACCTGGCTTCTGAGGGATATCAGACTCGGTTTCTACTGTAGCAGAGCTTGACCCTTCCACACTGGATTCGCTGACCCTGTTTTCTGATTTGGGGATTGCATCACTGTTTTGGTCAGGTTCAGATGTTATCTCAGCAAAGGATGTGGGATTATCATCCGCAGAGGGAGGATCAGTCGATTTCAATTCCTCTGATGCTTCAGAATCTTTGGTATCTTCTTCCTCTTCGGCATTGTGACCCATAAAAGACATAACTGGGTTGAAAAGTGATTTTGTGTCTGATGCCGATGGCCATATTCTGGAAGCTAACCATTGAAATTGATACAGAAGTCAAAGACACAATTCCACATTAGCACAAAATCATAAAACTAAATGCAGAGAACTCTAAGATGAAGTAGGTGCATGATTAACAAGTAAAAGTACAACTAAGAATGAAGCACAACTTGCAAAGTGCAAAATTCAAGATGGTTCGACTATATGGTCGGGGTTGATATTGTTATAGAATACAGGTTTATAGCACGAGGAAAGCAGGAATGGAATTTCAGTCACAGGTCCTATTACGGTTGTTTTGATCTACGCAGAAGAAAGTTGCAGCAAGTTTGAATGAATCAATCGAAGGGCACATTATAGTTACCTTCACCAGAGTCGGATTTCTCTTCTAACCCAAGGGCACTGTCGAAATTCTTCTCAATGTTCTTCACACTCTCGCTCAGCTTGTTCACTGCGCCGGCTAGATCCGGAAAGCCTCCGAGGGAGACCCTCCCCAACCACGCCATTTCCTAGCCCACTATTTCCAAAGGGGCCCAATACAGCAATGAAATCAAAAGCTCCTCTCTTTCTGTTTATTCATACCAATAAAAATCCGCCCAGACAAGAACCCCCAAGCAACACGGCATCAGATTGCTCCAAAAAAAAAAGTAAGAAAGTCCAATGAAACGCCCAACTACGACAGGAAACAGAGCGAATGCTGTGAGGATCTAGATATAGAACGAAGTACGAAGCGGCAAATCTGCGATTACAGCCGGACAATTGAGATCAGTTTTCTGGGATCTCTGCGTAGCGCCCGCGTACTGAACCTCCTGGATCAGAGAAGACAACCGAATTCAGGGACTTCTGTATTCGGTATCTCTCGTATATTTGGCGGAGGCGGCAGAGGGCGAGAACGCAGACTCCCGTCCGCCTCCGCAATCACAGAAGAATCAGAGCGCACGAACGATGAACGCGAAACAGGAGGAGGAGGAGAAGAGGATATGAACTCAGGAAGTCGAATCAACTCAGCTGTTAGCCCGCCTGCTTTGGGTATTTGGTTCTGGGATGCTAGGACGAGATCGGACAACCAGTTTGGGGTTTTTTAGATGATTAAACCAAATCAGGTTGATGCCTAGAATACGTAGAGACTTCAAGGAAGTTTTAAGCCGAACAAGACACTAATCGGGGATGATGATAGACGTCCAACGAGCCCGCCGAAGATGTACCGAAAATCTTTGGAAGTACTTCTCTATGATATATGTCATGCAAATCATTTGAGATCACATCACTTGAGGATCCGAGTGCATTTTTGTGAGTGCTAAGTTAATTAGTATTCATCTTTTTAAGAATCCTAGTTCGACTATTGGAGCTTGGGTTTCGATAACTAATATCAGGATGATTTGTTGGATATGTTAACGTAGAATATTTCGATTTGGTTAGTCAATATATTTTATCGTAAGTATCATAATAAATGCTTTGGGTTAATTATTATAGAAAGTTATTAAGAAATCGTGAAAGATGTCTATAGTCAACTTAGAACTTATTTTCCTCTTGTTTTAGTTGGGAGCTATTAAATTGTGTTTATACATAGAGAACTCCAAGAAAGTCACTTGTCCGGACTACATGTACCAATCATATACAACTTGAAAAGGAACTCAAATACCTTATTTTGTGGGTCACTCGGGACAAACATATCATAGTAAAGTGAGCTACATGGAAAAACTAGCATACTGGATTGTGTGGTAAAAAGAGAGAAAAGATAGAACAACAAGAAGGAGATCTGAGACAGTAATTCTTCTCAACTGTGAACACGGGTATTCAACCCATTATTTGGTCATTTGGAGCGTCCAAAAAAAAACTACCAAGAGAGTGATTGAGAGAGGCATCAAACATAAAAGAAAAATCATATAGACATGTCAAAAAATGGGGTTTAAAGAAAAGAGGCCATGAATGCACAAAATTAAATATCAATAAGAAAAATAGCAACCCTGACAACACATTGTTATGGTAGTTTAGACCAAAAATCGTACTCCACCCCTATAGGCATGCACCACAAGACTTTGTGATACAACTTTGATAAAATACTAGAAAATTTACTTGAAAATATGATGGTATCTATCACTCTCTTTATAGGCGGTCGAGGGAGAGCACCAACAACCTTCTCCTTTGAACGTGTACATGGTAGAATATAGATTACATGTTGGGCTTACATGAGAATGAATATAATTGAAATCTAAGATTTCCTAAGAATGCTAAATCATGATCCACCTACATGCATCAAAGATCATCTAAGAAACTTGATGCAATCAATTGTTGATCTCAATATCTCAAGCATAATTTTATTGGTATGTGGATGTTTATGATTGTCAATTATTCTGCTCAGAATACACATCTCTAATACACTACGCTAAGCCTTATAGATTCTAGATCCCACATAAATATGTATCATAGAACTAAACATTCCATGAATGGATATGCATGTGGATTACGTCAACAATTGAACTTAATCTAGTACACAAGGACAGTAGTGGATCTAGTACACAAGGACAGTAGTGGTTTGTGGAACCTAGTGTTCTGTGAGGCTGACGTCAGGTGTATCATTGTTTCAGTTACCTACATTCTAGGCCACGTAAACCTTCTCTTCGGCATGATGGAATACCACAATCTATGAGAAAGCACACAATAATAAGGGTTGTTTTGCAAATGGGTCTCTCAAAGAACATGCATGATATTGTGGAAGTCATGAGGACATGTGTCATAATGAATCCTTGTAGAAGGGGTTTCTCAGTAGCATAGATTATGGTAGATGACGAAGTCTTTGATGAATATTACTTTCCTTGGAAATGACACTGTCAATGGATCTTCCATGTCAAACTTTTGTGTGAAAGACACAGATCTATAGTATCCACAAACGCACCCAAAGATGGTCCATGCGAGACTCGTCTCCTATTTCTTCTTTTTCCTTTCTTCTAAGGTATCTCATCTCTTGAAGGCAACTATGAGAAAGAGAGATGGTGTGCCCGGATGGCCTCCATTCTGTTGTATATATAGAGGAGTAAGAGAGGATGTGGTTTTTGAAATCAAATTAGGCCAGGCTAGGAGACTTACTTATGGGTTCTTGAAACTTAGGATTAGGTACATGGATTTGATGTATCCATTACAATACAATCCTTGCCAACCTTTATTTGAGTAGTCTTTGTATGTGTGACACTATAGGCATGATATTAGATTGTCAATGATCTTAAAAGTCATTATTATTATCCATAAGCATTGAGAAATGTCCAACAACGCCTCGTTTCTACCCAAGTGATAAGACTACTCAAATAAGACTAAACCACAAATGATGAATGTTATTATGATATATAACCCTTTTTCTTGGATCCTAGATTAATAAGAGGCATAGGACAATCATCGGCATGTTATTCGCTCTTAGTTCCTTGATCTCTATGTAGACTAAAAAGAGACATGTTAGCTCAGTATCATATTACGAGTTATGTAAGCATGACCATGCATTTATCTAGTCTCCCTTAATAAAAGACCTTGGATATCACTCATATTATATAGGAGGGATAAATTCCATCTACATCTCTCACAATGTATAACATAACTCTCATCATACCAAACTATTACCTTTATCATCATCTAGTTCAAGATGATATTGAGTATATGCCAAGTATGATGGTCGTCATGTGACCATTGTAGTGATATTAGGTGGAAAGATCATAACACTACTATTGTTTGAGTGTTGACTATGAAATCCCTATAATAACCCATGAATTACTCTTAAGATAGGTCAACCTAGTACACTTTTTCTCATTGTAACTATGGATTGGGCTTGGTATACTATACATATGACCCATTAGACATGATCATCAGTTCCCAAATAAACCATTAGTACATGTATTATTGTTGTCAAATATACAATAATACTTGGAGAGGGATCATATCTAACAATATTGTGTTCTTATCATCATTGGGATGTAACGTCCAAGTCATGCAGTCTAGTGCCATGGTTTTGAACTGATCATTCCAGGGGAGTTAATCATGTTCCTTGATATTATAAAATCAAACTAGCATAAATTAAAATATTACCTTTATTAATCAAGTACAAGGTATAAGTTTAACGACCCCCTCCTCCTATTATCCCCATGGAAGGTGGACTAGAGAGACAAGGGCCATTATCCATACTTTTGAGATCTAGATTTGTCGAAAAATACTAAAGTATCAAATATTACATGAAATTTGAAGAAATGCCTTCATAGAAGCTTGAGCTACAAATTGGGTTGCCAATCCTTTTTGTATGGAAAAGCCCAATGATCTAAAGACAAAGTCTAAAGAAGTAGATGATGTAATCATCACATTCCTTTTTATGATATGTTGTATGCGTTGTAGGAGGGAAATCAAGTCATCAGAAAGCACACCAAAGATATCAAAGGCAAAGGGAAGGAAAATATGATGATTTGCTTCACATGCAGCCCCATGTTTGCAGCCTTTATGTGTGGTTGTGTCAGAAGCTACTTGACATGCTTTGAAGTTATCTGAAATATTCCCAGCCAATGGAGAGACACCAGTAAGATTAACACAAGTGTGCTTTCCATCAGTTCAATCAAATAATAATATGTCATCATGTCATTGGTTGTGAAGACCATCATGACGTGTCCCTAGAAAGATGACTGGATCTTCTTTCAAGGCTTTTATCCCATCATGAGAAATAGTGTCAAAGAGGGCATCTTGAATAACATCATGACATAACTTGAATCTTGGATGGATGTGGCAGTGCATCGCGTGGTCTCCAAAAAAAACAAGGTCTACAAAATGACAAACAAATAATAAATCTCCTCAAAAGAGTTAATGTTTACAAAAGGAATAATGAATCTCCTTAGAGGGAGTTTACAAAATTCTTGAAATACGGGAAAGACTAACATTTTCTAAAACTAATGTAAAAAAAGAAACTATCTAAAATCCTCCTTGGTTTTCTTCATGAACATTATTCTATTATCTTACGTGATGATCTAGTTCTTCACATTAGCATCTCTAACCCAAAATGCTGAAAGACAAAACACAGTCAACATTTATCTATAATGGGTATGCGGCCACAACCAAAAATATGCATGTATTTTTAACAACATTATGACAATTCAAGTCAAGTGATTGTAGATAGCATAAATTCAACATTATCATTTATGCAACCCATAATCTTTCTCATCTAATGATGTACCAATGTTGAATCCATAATTCAATTTTAGAGTGTATGTCCTGAGATTAGGCTCATTAGTGTGTATCCCATCATTGGATTCTTCCACCTCACTTATTATTAGTTCTTGGAACACTCTCATATTATTCTATATTCTTTCTTTCAGAGTGGGTTTCTCCCAAAAACACCCTTGTTAGGTATTGGTTATGGGGTTATATGTTATCCATTAATGGCACGCGTAAGATTTCATAATGTTTTAGTAATTGAAAGCATACAATCCACACAATGTGTAATTCACACATTTGGAAAACTTAAAAGAATCCAAAGACCTTAGTTAAAGTGAGTCCTCATAGATAACCCAAATACCTTGTCTTAGATGGTAGGTTATGTCCATAATCAAATAATCCAAGCAAAAATCACTAATCTAAAATTTGATATTCAATAAGTGTTATGAACTTCTCATATTCCTATCTTAGGGTTTCCAAGGTCATTTTAGAGTCTTGACTATTAATTAGGGGTTCGTTCCATTGATTCTCACTTTTGAGTTAGGAAGCCCTAGAATATGATTTTGAACCTTAAATCCCTTCATTCAAATATCCAATGTTCATTAAGAGAAAGATGTGTCTATATTTAAAATATATTATTTACTCATATGATCATTTTATAATAGAATTGTACTAGATTCCAATATTAGACCCAACTTTAGGGCATAAAGGCCTCATTAAGTTCAAGATCCAAAACTATGGTTTAACATCTAGTTATATAAGCTACATGCTTGCAAGAATTTGTATCTTAGATTCATTGATTGTTGGATTCAGAGTTATATAATCATAAACATCTTCATTGGGTTACTAAAAATTTATATATTAAGAGGATATGATCTTTTAGTATCTAGGGAAATAGAATAGAAGTATCCCTTTTAGTCATTATCATTGAGTTCCTAGTTTTCTTATGATAAAAAAATCATGTATTGTTTGTCCAGTCGATACTTTTTCTAATCGATGAATATTGAAGAAGATTTACCAAAATCTGATTGATATTGAACTCTAGACGTTAATCTATGGGTTGGGGGTAAGCCATGTTGCACATGGACCATGCATATGTGGGATGACACTGTGTCAGGCCCTTGCCTTAGACAACTTATGTCTCCCTCTACACACTGATGCCTTCATCTCTCTCTCTCATCTAACTCCGTAGGAAGAAACCCCGGCAAGCATATGCTAGTGTGGTGTCCCCCTATCATACTAGTAGGGTTATGAAAATGTGGGGAAGGGGAGTCTATGATCCCTACTGGCTGTCTCTAGTGGTAAGAAGCTTGCTCACCTCCAAACTCCAACACGTATGTGGGGGTCGAGGTATCTGTGGTTGTCAGTGTATAGGTGGATGTTGCTACCCTAGGAAGAGCACTACTGGTCAACCGCTATCTGTGCATCCACCTATGTCTCTCTCTTTCTCTCACCAGAGTTTCCACCAATGACTAATGTCTTGCCTCCAATGTAGTCAAGAAAAGCTGACAGAAGGTGAAGATTGCTTGGAGAAGGAGTGGTCATTGGGGTGTTTTTGGTGGGCACAAACAAAATGGTCGAGACTCCTAATGGTTGTTGTTATAAAAATACAATGATGGGATGGTGCCATGAGAAAAGGAAAGGGAGTTGGGATAAGCAAAAAAATTGAGGGGTGTTAACAACACAAAAAAGGTTAGATTTTTCTACATATTGCATGGGTCCTTCAGCCTTTTATATATGTGGAAGGAAAAGATGGGTTTTTGGTAGGCATTAACAATAATCACTTGTTATATTAAGTCATGCCAAAAACCTTCTCTACCACTATGGAATAAAATGGCCTTCTAGTTCAGATAACTAATTCTTCCAAATGATATTCTGAAAAGGAAAGTTCATCTTTGACATTATAACAAAGCCTATATGTACACATGACCCATGTCGGATAATTAATATGTAGACCACTACAAAATTCAAGGTGAGTTGGAATTCCATGATGTTATTTATTTATCACTCATTTTGCTACCATAAAAAGTTGCTAGAAAAATTGTTAGATTGATATCCCTTTCTTGGCCTTCAAGTCAGTCGTACATATATCCAAGTAAAAGTATCCAACATACCTTATAAAATCATAAAATGTTTAAGCTTGGAAATAACTATCCTGGATAGTATCATGAGAAAAAGGATCACCAAATGTGATATTTACTCCATTCAAACATCATTTCTCAAATTGACGTCCCTGAGGACACAATAGTATTTATTTAGATGATTATGTTCTAATAATAATTTCCTAATTACACTTTCTAGAAAAGTGAAAAGGAGAGAAACTTCCAAGTCATCACATAATTCTCCCTCAAATGAATTTTACCCACAAAATTTGGCTCATTTAGCAAAAGGGATAGTTGATCCTTTTGTTGGGAAATATGAGCACAGAATAAGACAGCAGAAACAAAAATTTAATCGATCCATATTTTGATATCATCAAGATCATGTCAACTACTATGAAATAGGAAGGATGGTTTAATGAGTTTATTCCTGGTCCTGGAGCAAGTCTAGCGACAATAACTCATTGCAATGCAACTATCTTCTAGTTGCTTTTAGACGGTGTTTGTACAACTCTTGGTCTTCACCATAGACATCAGACTCTGACAACTTCTACAGCGGCTCCTCAGATCTCACCACGGACTACGAGTTGATGTTACCCTCCTAGCAACAGCCAATAGACTCCTACCTCTATAGTAGTCCACACGGACCGTTTAGAACTCTTGTCATTTTAGTAGAAAGGGTAAGAAGGAGTTGTCTCTCTCGTTGGTGTACTAGTCACCAACTTGATCTCCCACAATTGTTTCTCCCTTGCTATCCCTCCCTTTAGTGGGTAGGACTTTCTTGGGCTCTTTATTGGTTACCACAACCAGAGAGGACAACAATTTTCAAAGACGATTGAGTTGTGTTCAGGGAAGCCCCCAGTTCCCCTCTATTTATAGGAGGGTTTAGGGTATGGGTTCCCAATTTGTATGGGAGTGGAAGGGACCAGGTGATCTTGAATTTTCACAACCTGTGACTCTCGAAATGGTCGGTTGACAACCAAATCAATCGGTTCACAAGTGAGATGGTTGGTTCACAGTGTGAACTGGTTGTTTCTCATGCTTCCTAATTGCATATGAATTTGGCAAAATCATTTCTAATTAATGCAAACATTAATTCCTTTTACCAATTGAATTGAACAAGTGAAACGAGCAATGTTTCTCACGAATTTGGGAAATCTACTAGAACCTTCATTTGACCCAACCAAGACGATCAGTTCACCAGGTGAACCAGTCGTCTCACTCAGCTGAGTCGATCTGTTCACCCAGTGAGTCGATCGGTTGGTGCCTTATTCGTGCAAAATTCCAGCCAATTTAGTTTCAATCAACCTGACACTCCAAACGGACATCTCAACTCTTGAGCCGATCATTTGACACTCCAAACTGTTGTCTCACCCTGTGAGATGATCGGTTGGCAATGTAGTCAGTTGATCTGCTGATTGAATTGAATACCTAAACACTTTAGTAATCAATCCAATTATCATTCAAGATTAAACTCCTCTTCTAATGAGTTCCTTTGTGTGTGACCCTATTGGTCCCATATCACGTTGGTAGTGAATTTCCATAACTAGCTTATGACATCACAAGCAAAGAACAGTGCCTAGTCGTACATTAGTGCTACCCAAGTGAATGGAAAGTTGGAGAAAAACTTCAACCTACAATCTATGTAAGGTGTTGCAGTGATTTTATAATTCCTTTTTCTCTAATATTCCTAATGAACTTGAGGCATGTAATCATCTTCCTCTCAATGTTCAATCCATATTCATTGAACCAAGAGCAGACTATCTGAGATAATGTGACCTCAATATCATATATTTATTCACATGTGCATGCACGTGCATTTCTTAGTCTCTCTTATCAAGTGGCCAGGATATCAAACTCCAATAGGAGGGGCAAATCCCATCTACAATACTCACAGTCAGTCCCCATGTGTCAAAGCTACCCAATCATCATCTTTATTGCAACTCGTATTTTAGGATTATGTTTGATGATGTCAAAGTATACCCAATGACATGTGATGAGTGTAGTGACATTATTTTTAAGAATTACAATCACCACCTTCATTGTGAGAGATGACTATGACCACTAATGATGGTTTCCATGTGTCACTCTCAAGGTGGGTCTGTCTGATACACTGTTCCCTAACATGTATTTGTGTGCTTGGTTTGATATACCATATCATGACTAATGAGATTTTATCATCAACCAACCCACACTCTAGTCTTATGTGCTACTGGTGTCTATCTGCCTTCCATATTAACGACCGATAGGGACATAATAAGAGTGTTCATACTCTTAGCATCTGTATGATCTCATTCTTCCAAGTCACATATTTTGAAGACAAACATCATTTAGTAATTTCATTCTTTTGACATTCATTATGTCTCCTCATTATCTCATAATTGAGTGAAACAAAATGAATTGGAAGCTTGCCTTTATCAGTATTAATCAAATCTTTTATGGTATGTGTCATGTCAATCATCACATGATTGGCTCTCTGGGCATACCTTACCAATAGACTCCCATTTGCACTTAGAGTCAATCACCCAAGAATCTCAATCTTAGTGATCCAAACATGTCCACCATGTTTCTGTTGTGCAAGTA
Source organism: Alisma plantago-aquatica (assembly GCA_963693085.1). Taxonomy (NCBI): domain Eukaryota; kingdom Viridiplantae; phylum Streptophyta; class Magnoliopsida; order Alismatales; family Alismataceae; genus Alisma; species Alisma plantago-aquatica. The sequence goes on along the minus strand of OY856410.1, from coordinate 1,253,986,817 downwards.
CTAATCCAACAGGTTAGCAACATTTTGTTATTAGTCTGTATATTGCATGTTTCTCATCTCTTTGCTCTGAGATGAAATCATTGTAATATGGTATCTGATATTCCTTTCCAAACAAGTAGCTCCATTGTGGTCACAGTATCACTATTGAGTCGTCAATGGTTAGAACATCTATAAGTTCATCATACGAACTTCTAGATCCATATAGTATCCATTATTCTTTAGACATTCATTATGTCTCCTCATTATCTCATAACCGAGTGAAACGGAATGAATTGGAAGCTTTCCTTTATTTATATTAATCAAATCCTTTATGGTATGTGTCATGTGAATCATCACATGGTTGGCTCTCTGGGCATACCTTACCAACACCTTTGCCATGTCATCTTTTAGATTGCAAGAGGTTTCATCCTTCATTGGTAATTCTATCGATCCTTAATTCTTGAGCTCCATCACCATTGAATCTAGGATCCTCATAGATGTTTCTAGGCATATCCAACTACCTTAGAGCATTTAAAGGTTTGAAAATCAACACATGGGCATGAACCTTACATGGTGCTTTAAGTCAGACACATGGACTTGTCGCTTATCATGTTATAGTCGGTGTAAGGACCCTGACCTGAGTTTTGAGGTAACCATGTTTTATTTGGTTTGATATTGTACTTAGGACCTTTCTTTAATCTTTTGATATGTGATTAGAGATTGTGGAGAGTTTATGTTTCCAGTTTGAGTTGGTTTGGATGATGTTTGTGCTTTTTGTTCTAGTTTTGGTACAAATTGCAATCTACCCAATATAGGGTGTTGATGTGCAATTTTCCACCTATAGAGTGTTCCTTCTCTCTCTTGGCTTCATCAGAAATAGTGTGGTGCTTTGGGGCACTTTGTTTGACCCTTATCTGAGTGGTGTCATCCTTAGTGGTGATTAGGGTTTTGTAGGGTTGGTGTGCTTTGATCTTGTGACCTTTGTTGGTTTGTCTTGACCTAGGGTTTGTTGAGGGGGTATTGTGGTCAAGAAACTTCCCCTCGGTGTGGTGGTCATTACCAAGGTTGCCTTGGGTTGAGACAAAGGCGTGGAGAGGTGTGTTTTGACCTAGGTTGCTTGTGGACATCTTGGTGTCATGACCTAGTAGTGTTGTTAGGGTGTGTCGTGACCATGGAGCCCCTTGGCGTGTCACGGTCGTGACATAGAGGGTGGAGTTTCTTAGGTGGTCGAGACACTACCTAGAGTTTATCACCATGCCTTGCATGTATGGATAAGGCGGTTGCATGTGGTTGCATGTTTGTTTCTTGTGTGGACAAGTGTCCTAGTAGAGCCCTATCTTGTTGACACCTCATCTTCACCCTCCTTCCCTCCTCCTTTGGTATATAAACCATTTCTTCTTCTAACAAGTGAAACTTTCGGTCCTCCTTCTTCATCCCTCTCTTTTGCTCGTCCTTGGAGCTTGGCGGAGCAAAGAAGGGCTGGTCCTTGGAGCTTTGATGATCAGATCCCTTGCTCATCTTCAATCTTGGTAAGTATCTCCTCTTCTTTTGCAACATTTTCCTTGAAATATCTACTCCATCTTCTTCCTTTTTTCTCATCCATGGACCATGATTGGATGTGATGATCGTTCTTGAGGAAGAAACCCTCATCCCTAAGGTCATGGGCCACGATGGGATGGAGTTCTTTCACATTTTCCTCCTCTTTCTTCTTTCGTTCAGTTAGGGTTTCCTTTCTTTGTCCTTTTATTGGGCTATCTTGACCTTGGCACCTTCTTTACTTGGAGGTGTTGTTGTGGCCAAAAGTGGGACTTTTGGTGGATCTTTTTCAACCTTTGAATTGTGTTCTTGGAGCTTGGAACCTTGGAGCTTGAGGATCTTGGTGTTGAGCTTCTTAAGGGGGGTTTTATAACTTTCTACCCACTTCTACTATTACCACTCTGAAATCTTACTTGTGTATTGATGCTTCTCTCTCTAAAATGTGCCCCTAATGTGCTAATAGATGATATCATGATCTAGATTTTAAGTGATAGTGGTGACCTTGCTTGCTATATTTAAAATCTGAAACCCTAAAATGAGGTATCCGATTTTGGAGATAGATCTCTCCTAGTGTAAGCTACTATTTCAGCCCCTAAGTATGACGTTAATGGAGCTCAATGATGTTATCTTGGGTTGAGGTTTAAGACCTTGTAGTATTCTCATGTAGACCACCCTCCTTAACCCTAATCTTTCTTGTGCTCATTTTGATAGATGTTGTTTCATGGATTTCCTTCTCCATGGTTGACCCTTGATCTTGCCTTCATGTTTGGTGTTTGTGCACCTAGAGATGGGAGAAAATTTAGTCTCACTTCTAGTTATCTTAGGCATGGTTTCTTTTCCCTTAGTTATGATTTTCTTAGATCTTTGCATTAGGGTTTGTGGAGATCGGTTTGCTTGAGGTTTTCTTTCATGGTGAACACAGTTCTTCCTTAGTTGGGTTCTGTTTTGGCGCCATGGATGTTCACCCTTAGTGTGGTCATGACCTAGGTGGCTTGGTGGTTGAGACACACACATGGGCGTCGCGGTCGTGACATGGCCCATGGTGGATGTCTGTAACCAAGTTGGCTTGGGGGTCGAGTTGTCTCTTCCTTGTGGTGAAGTTGGCTTACTGATGATGGGTTAGACCCCTTAATGCTCACCAGCCTAGTCACCCTTAGTTCCTTTCCTTGACCTAGCTAAGACGTCCTTAGTGTGTTGGGTTGCGACCAAGAGGCATTGCGGTCACGACATGGTGGTGGTGGATGTGCTGCAGTCGCAACACATAGTTGGTTGTCGAGATGAAGACCTAACCCTAACCCTAATGTTGTGGGTGTGACAAGAAAGGGATGGGTCGCGACATAGTGATGGCATTGAGGGTCGAGACATCCATGGTGGATGTTGTGGTCACGACATATCATGGAGGGTGGCCGAGACCCATGTGTCTGTGGTTGCATGATGATGATAGTGTTGGTATGTATGCCATGAGAGCCAATCATATGATGATTGGATTGGCATACGTTATGATTGATTTGATAAATGTCAAAGGCAAGATTCTAATTTATTCTAGCTCAATCGATTATGAGATAAGTGCTGGAGCAGAATGAATGTCTAAAGAATGAGAATACTCAATGACATATGTCTTCAAGTACGTGACTTGAACAATGAGATCATACAGATGCTAAGAGTATGCACATTCTTGTTATGTCCCTAGTCGGATGTCATTATGGAAGGTTGATAGACAACAATGACACATCAAGACTAGAGTGTGTGTTGGTTGATGACGACGTCTCATTAGCCATGATATATGATATCAAACCAAGCACACATATACATGTTAGAGAACAGTGTATCAGACAGACCCACCATGAGAGTGACACATGGAACCATGACATGGTAGTCAGAGTCATCACATAGTGATGGTGGTGATTGTAATTCTTAGACCTAAAATCAATGCACTCGTTGAATGTGATTGGGTACACTTTGACATCATCAAACACAGTCATAAAACATGGGTTGTTATAATGGTGATGATTGGGTGGCTTTGACGCTTGAGATAGATTGTGAGTGATAGATTATGGATTTGTCCCTCCTAAAGGAGTATGATGTCCAGGCCACTTGATAAGCGAGACTGAGAAAGGCATGCACATGCACATTTGAATCAATATATAATATTGATGTCACACATATCTCAGACAGTCTGCTCTAGTTCAAGAAACATGAATGAATGTTGAAAGGATGACAACTCCATGCCTTGAGTTCATTCAAGATATCAGAGATAAAGGAATTATACATTCATTGAAACACCAATCACAGACTGTAGGATTGAAAGTTGTTCTCCAACTTTCCTTTTCACTTGGGTAGAAATGATGTGCGACTATGCACCACTCTTTGCTTGTGATGTCATAAGCTAGTTATGGACATTCACTGCCAACGTTAAATGGGACCTATAGGGTCACACACAAAGGATTAACCTGGAAGAGGAGTTTGTACATGAATGATGTTTGGGTTAATTAATAAAGTATTTAGATACTCAATCAAACATTCAATCAATTGACTTGACTCAAAATCATCAAGTTCAAGTGTTGAACCAACTAATTTGAGTGTCAGATCGATTGAGAGCTGAATTGACTGTGTTCTGCACAACCACGACCACCAATTGACCGGTTCACTGGGTGAACTGATCGGTTCATGGTCAGTGACATGATTGGTTCACTCTGGTGAACCGATCGATTTACTTGTCAAACGAGTAGTGTTGGGTTGTCTCGGTTTGTGAGAAAAAGGTTTTCATTTCACTTGTTCAATTCCATTGGGACAAGAATTAATATTTGTGTTAATTAGAAACGATCAAGGAAAGTCAATTGGAGGTGAGTCTGGGAAGTGAAATGACCGATTCACACTCCCAACCGATCAGTTTACTAGTGAACCAATCAGCTCACCTTGCCAAATGACCATTTTGTTTATGAAACGATCGATTCTCCTGCCGCAGTGCACATTGTTCATGGAAATTCTAGACCCTTCTACTCCCACACAAACTGGGAACCCTGACTCTGCCCTCTACTATAAATAGAGGGATACAGGGGGCTTCTCCAGAGATACAACTCATAATATCAGTTACTTTGCAAAGTTTTTGTCCTCTCTGGTTGTGGTAACCGAGGGAGCACAAGCAAGTTCTACTCGTCTAGAGAGGAACAAGGGAAAGACAACTACAGAAAAGCAATCGGTTGTGGGAGAGTGTGTCAGTGACTAGTACAGTGACAAAAGGGGACAACTCCTTCTAGTCTGTTCTTCAGGACGACTAGAATTCCCAGTGGCTCGTGTGGACTATCTATAGAGGCGGGAGACTTCTGCCATTTAGGAGGATGACAGTCAACCATAGTCCAGGTCAAGATCAGGAGCTACACAGACGTCGTCAAAGACAGGTGGGTGAAGACCGCACTTCTTGCGAGACATTGTCACTGAGCAAGCCTCAAGACCAGGTATGACTCGCCAAAACCATCCTTCTCATTACATAGATGTTGATGCAATCTACTAGTTATGAGCTTATGGTAAAGTAAATTTTTTGTTTTCACTGCCTACTCCGACCACGTAAAACCCAACAATGGTATTAGATACATGTCAATACTCTATGTTTTGGGATAATCGATATGATCGAATTTTAGTTTTATCATCTTTTATTTATTGCATACGATGGGAATATTTAAATGACTAATGCAAATATCTGATAAATACCACATGATCCCAAACTAATATATGCATATATGATATGGTATATATATGCAATCGATACACATCACCCTAAAATGATTTTGATGGTGGATGTGTAGCATGGTTATGGCCTATAAACCCTATGTGCATGTGTGTGGTTGTGGTTGTTTGCATCTCAGTCTGTGCATCAAGCCCTCTTCTTCTATTCTGAATGTAACTCGAGATAACTCGAGATTATCTTCTACCTTTTCTCTCCTAGAATGTAACTCGAGGTTTCACAAAGATTATGTAAAAGTAGGACAGTTTGATTTCTTATTATGACGAAGACTGAAGATGACCACTTGATGGACCAGTTGGTGGCCTGAGGAGGAGCCCGACGACCCAACAAACCAATCGTCTGGAGGATCTAGATGATCGGTTGGTGACAACCAATCGACCATCCAGGAGGCGAGCCGATCAATCATAGGATGAGTTGATCAAACCAGAACGGCCTAAAGCACAAATCTTCATCAACAACAGGTTGCATGTGATGTAGACCTTAGATGATTGTAGTTCCTTATGGATCCAAGGAACTACAATAGGATGGCCATAATCATTGATTTATCATTATTGTATGTTTTCATTTGTGGGATATAGCATGTATATGATACATACTATATATGTGGTGATTGGATACATATATGCATATATAAGTATATTAAAACCCCTCAATAAAATATTAAGTTTTAGATGCCTTCTAAAAGCAACACACATGAAAAGCTTGATCGACTAAGTGTGGGCACACCCTAGTGTGGTGCACCATATATCTCATGAAAGTGTGATGGTGAATATGTGGGTCTGTCCTAGCAGGGTTCATATTCATTGTGTTGGCATTTGGGTCAGACTTAACAAGGTTACCTTGATCGGATCAAGCCCCTTGAGGCATAAAGATGAACATGTCAAGGAGTTGTGCATGACATCTATCAAGAGTTGTATATGATGCAATTGTTAAAGGTTGCCCACCTAAAAGATTCTAGTCATGGGTGACAACCCTAGGTGGTCCATGGCTGAGATAAAATCAAGATCTTGCTCACTAGAAGGTTGTACACTGCAATCTTCCGAATTGATGGTGAGGGCTATCAATTTGATCAAAATAGTGGGAGAGATAATTGATTAAAGACCTAATTAATATCATCAATTTTCAAATCAAATCAAATCAAAAGAGTTTTGGACTAAAATTGCAAATTTCCTTTTTATAGAATAAATGGCTACCAAAAACAATCACTTTTTGTTGTGATTGGTCCTTGAGAAGGACAAGCTAAATGGGAACAACTTCCATGACTGGTTTAGGACATTGAGAATTGTTCTCACTCAAGAGCGAAAGGTCTATGTCCTAGATACACCAGAGCCAGATGAACCCGCTCCCACTGCACTAAAGGCTAAAAGGGATGCTTACAAGAAGCATACTGAGGATGCCATTGATGTGAAGTGCTTGATCTCATGCTCAATGAACTATGAGTTGCAGAGATAACATGAGAACATGGAAGTTATTGAGATGGTTCAACATCTCAAGAACATGTATCAAGACTAAGCATGACAAGAGAGATATGATGTCTCCAAGGCATTGTTCAAGTATGTCATGACAGAAGGAGATCCAGTAGGCCCTCACACACTCAAGATGATTGGGTATGTGGAGAACCTAACTCAAATAGGATTCCCTCTAAGTCGAGAGTTGGATACTTATGTGATAATGCAATCGTTGCCATAATCCTATAGTCAGTTTGTGATGAACTACAACATGAACAACTTTGACAGGCCACTGACAGAATTGTAGGGCATGTTGAGGATAGCTAAGGCACATATGGAGAAAGACAAACCCAAACCTGTGATGATGATTAGTATAAAGAAGGGAAAGTCTAAAGGAAAGGGCAAGGGCAAAGCAAAGAAAGGTTCTGATGCTACCAGCAGCCCAAAGTCATCTTCAACTCTCAAAGCGAAGGAAGGGGTGGACAAGGGAGGCAAATGTCACTTGTGGCGAAGCGTTGAAAACATACATCATTAACTAAGAGAAAGCGTTCATTAGTAGCAGATTACTGAAAATCACTAAAAATTTATACACAGGAAAACTCTTTTATCAATAACCAATGTATTTCATTTACATCCTGGTTCATGAGTACATATTCTGTACCATTCCTTCTTCAAGATTACAAGCATCATCTGCTCTGTTAACAACTAAACACAGAAAACTTAAGAATCTCAAGGCATTAAGCCAAAATCTCAGATTGATTTATTAAAAATACTAGTTACTAACTCCGAGGACCTGAGACTACAGAGATGACACATATGACTTCTATCTACAAGACACGACAGACAGTACACTTAACCTGAGCTGTCACTGCTGTCACTGTTGCTGCTGATGTTCTTCCTCTGCAAGATATTCTCAGTCTCCTCCATGTTTGTCCACCTAAAAAAACATTGGATCCCATGGGGGAGAGACAATTGTAATTGCCCCAGTGAGAGATATAACTTTACACCAAAAACATTATTATTGGAGTTTAATAATATAAATATGAGCAGAGGATAAGCAGTTTAGATCATTCTTATCTTTAAAGTATTGCAACTATCTATGATAGAGAAGTAAAACATATATTCTCTTTATAAGAAATAGAAAGAACATCTATATCATTTATCTATCATACTATTTCAACATATCAAGCTTTTCTTATAATACTCATTATCCTGATATGTCACCCATGATTCATTCTTGTTTCTATCTGTTGGCCTTAGCCAATCTGCTAAACAAATATCGAATTATACCAGTCATGTGAGTATTCATCATCATATTCTCTCTAGGCATTGAACCATGCCAATCCTTTGGTTATAGGCTTCATGCCTCTGTTAATTATTGGATTTAACCAATCCCATGATTATAGGCTTAAAGCCTCTTCCAGGTATTGGACTCTACCAATCCTGATTACACAGCCAAGCATTGGACTTCAACCAATCCTGATTACACAGCCAGGCATTGGACTTTAACCAACCCTGATTATAGGCTTCATGCCTTTGCCAGGTATTGGACTTTAACCAATTCTGATTACACAGCTAGGCAGTGGACTCTAACCACTCATGATTACAAGATTCATGCCTCTGCTAGGTATTGGACTTTAACAAATCATGTGCAACTATTCCAGGTATTGAACTATGCCAAAACTATGCAACTATTCCAGGTATTGAACTATGCCAATCCTGTGCAACTATTCTAGGTATTGGGTTGTGACTAATCCTGTGACATTATTCTAGGTATTGGGTTGTGACCAATCCTGTGACATTATTCCAGGTATTGGGTTATTACCAATCCTGTGACATTATTCCACGTATTGGGTTATTACCAATCCTGTGACATTATTCTAGGTATTGGGTTGTTACCAATCATGTGACATTATTCCAGGTATTGGGTTGTTACCAATCTTGTGACATTATTCTAGGTATTGGGTTGTTACCAATCCTGTGACATTATTCCAGGTATTGGGTTGTTACCAATCTTGTGACATTATTCCAGGTATTGGGTTGTTACCAATCCTGTGACATTATTCTAGGTATTGGGTTGTTACCAATCCTGTGACATTATTCCAGGTATTGGGTTGTTACCAATCCTGTGATATTATTCCAGGTATTGGGTTGTTACCAATCCTGTGACATTATTCCAGGTATTGGGTTGTTACCAATCCTGTGACATTATTCCAGGTATTGGGTTGTTACCAATCCTGTGACATTATTCCAGGTATTGGGTTGTTACCAATCCTGTGACATTATTCCAGGTATTCGGTTGTTACCAATCCTGTGACATTATTCCAAGTATTGGGTTGTTACCAATCTTGTGATAGAATTCCAGGTATTGGGTTGTTACCAATCATGTGACATTATTCCAGGTATTGAACTATGTGAATCATGTACAACTATTCCAGGTATTGGATTATACCAATCCTGTGCATCTATTCCAGGTATTGAACTATGTCAACCATGTGCAACTATTCTAGGTATTGGATTATACCAACCCTGTGCAACTCATCACATATTATCACATATTGTCACCTCTCATTAGGCAATCACCATTCTCGTGGCTTAAAAAGCACATTCAACATCTTGGCACCTCTCACTAGGTAACAATTAACATCACTCTTTAAGAGTTGGATGTGACATCTTTCTATGATGTCTTGAAGCATTACCTTCCTTATTACTTTTAACTTACTTAAGTTTATCAACTTATCTTGTATTAAGGTATTTCCCATCTTAATACTTTTATTCACTAACCTATCACCTTTATCATAAAGTGCATAGGTCATAGAATACTCATTAGAATTGTCCCACTATCTTCAATGATATGGACTCATCTCAGGTTAAGGCATTGCTTGCTATAAGGTTACCTATAGTCAATCACTTTAGGTATTTCCCTTATCAATGTATTAGTCACCATTCCATTATTAGGATTACACCCTTTATTAGGGTTAGGGTTTCATATACCATCACTCTTCATTAGGATTAGGATTTCACATAGCATCACCCTTCATTAGGGTTTCTCATGGAATCACCCTCAATTAGGGTTCCTCATGGAATCACCCTCAACTAGGGTTTCTCATGGAATCACCCTCAACTAGGGTTTCTCATGGAATCACCCTCAATTAGGGTTTCTCATGGAATCACCCTCAACTAGGGTTTCTCATGGAATCACCCTCAACTAGGGTTTCTCATGGAATCACCCTCAACTAGGGTTTCTCATGCCATCACCCTTTATTAGGGTTACATCCTTACCCTAGATTAGGGTTACACCTAGCATTGCCCTAGATTAGGGTTAATGTTCATTAATCTTTTTAATTAGGGTTTCATGATCACTTCATCAAAGATCATACCCTAAAATCTTAGTTTATTCATATTGAAGGTGTTTGAGGCTTATCCATTACATGATTATCCTACATGTATGGATTCCTCTCTCTCTCATCCTCTCTAGGATGTTGACTATGTCAAACTTGGATAAATTAGGTCAACCAACCCTTTAATTAAATACATTCAATTAGGGTTGACATAATGTATTGAAATATTTCTTACTTAAGCTTCAGGGATTAACTCATCTAGGGTTACCAATCACTTAGTACCTTAAAGGTACAACCCTAGTGATTATCTTTGAGATAAATCAGTAACAACCATAGGGTCATTTTATCTTTCATCACCTTAGGTTTCCAATTGACTTAATCACATTGAAACATACAAACGTTCTTGACCATTGATGCTCCAAATGGTTTGAAACCATTTGAAACCAAACGGTCCTGAGACCGTTTGACCCCAAACGGTTTCAAGACCATTTGGACTCAAACGGTCTCAAGACCGTTTGGTCCAAACTTCCCTTGAAACCAAAAATCCAAAAGAGGTACTTCTTCAACTAAATCGATTAGGGTTTTGCATCAACAATTCCTTCATCAATTGGATCATTGAAGTCCATCAATGTATGATCCTTGGATCTTCAACCCTCAATTGAAACCATTAATCATCCAAACAGTTTTGGTTGACCTTGTCCAAATGGTTTGAAACTGTTTAAGGCTCCAAACAGTTTGAACTTATTTGTCCAAACGGTCAACCCAACCCCAAACGGTCAACTCAAATATGTTCAAATGGTTTGAAACCATTTAAGGCTCCAAACAGTCAACTTCCCATTTGGTCAACATGCCCAAACAGTTTTGGTCCCATCCTCCAAACGGTTTGCAAACCGTTTGGTCACCAAACGGTTTGTCAAAATCGATTGGGCCAAAATTCATGAAATTGTTTGCAATTAAATTATGTTGAGATGTGTGCTTAGGATGATGTCATCATCATCAAGCTTCAACCCCTCAAAATCTACTACCATTTCCATGGTAGTTTCATCAATTAATCAAAGGAATTTCAAGAAGAACAATTGAACATATCTAATTGAGGAATTGAATTCAATAACAATGAATAAGGGTTCAAGTTATATAACTTGCCTTCAAATGAGCCTCAAAGCTTGGAGCTTCACATAAACAATGGTGGTAACAACTCCTTCAACTAGACCAAGGCTCGTCCTCAAGTCTTTGAGTGAAAGAATTGGCTAGAGTTGAAGATTGAGTGAAGAAAAGAAGAAATCAAACATTGATTTGTGATTTCCACCATGAAATCAAGGTGAAGGAAGGCCACGGAGCTTACCTACAGGTTGGGGGTCGTCCTCCTGTTTCTCCTAAGCTCCCTTGGTCGTTTTGCAAGCAAAGAGTGAAAGTGGTTTCGAAATTACCCTTTCAACTCATGGATAAATGAGCATATATGCATTTTATTTGAAAATTCATTTAAGAGAGAGTAAGTAGGGGATAACTCCTCCATTTCCTTGTCACTTTCCCCCTTATCTTTCTTAGATATGAGGCTATCTTCCTTGCCTCATATTCCTCTCAATTATCCACGATTTAAAGGAAACAAATTAAGCACCTTAAATCATATAATAATAATATCCATAAGTGAGTGGATATTTCTTTTTCTTATATTAATGTGAGTGGGCTCTCCACTCACTTGGATATTTTCGTGGCCTTTGCAAGGCACAAGGACGTCCACACTTATGGATTTCAACCATTTCAATTTTGGTTGAAGGGTACTTCATTTAATATAATTATTTTTGCATTAAATTGAATTAGGGTTTCAATTATGCTTAAATCTTGATTATTTTAATATCAAGTTTCTCTTTCCTCCAAAATGATACAAATTAGATGCCCCTCTCATTTTATTTGCTCTAAATGATTCAAAGAAACATTAGATGCTATTTTGAAGTGGTAATTTGCATATTGAACCCTGGGTTTTGGGTAAATTGCGCATCACACCAAAACTAGGTTTTAATGCATAAACATTGCTTTATCAGCTCTTTCTTGGTACTCAGGCTTTCCCAAGCCATACCTCTGCATCATATTCATTCTCATGATGTTTCAACACATGAGGAACATTTTATCATGTAAAATTTGCAATTTAACCCCTCAACTTGGGTAATTTGCACTTTAGTCAAAAATAGGCAAAACATTATTTCAACATTGTTCAAAAAGGACTAAAATTGAAATATAAGTTCCTCTTGAACCTTAATTACTTTTCAAAAGATAATAGCAAGCATATAATTATCTTTCTTAAACAAAACACCTAGGGTTAAAGCATAACCCAGGTCAGGGATGTTACAAGTTATAAACCCCTAACAAGGATTTCGTCCCCGAAATCCCAGATAAAGGGAGACATATATTATTCATATATCATCTCATCAAGTCTTCACATAGCATCTCAATGTCATGTTTATGCAAAGCATAAACCCCTAACATATGATGTCCATGCTATATAATATAGCTAAACTGATTTCACAGTTAACCCCTTCTAGGTAGTCAACATAAATTATCTGATACCAGAATTCCTTACCCTGGTATTCATCACATGTGCTGGAAACACATCACATTTTCATCTTTCATCCTGAGACATTACTTGTTATATATGTCTTTTTCTTGGAACCCAAGTCCAAGACAAACTGATACTTTTCTCAGTATCCATCAGATAAACATTTTTCATTGTGCACATCAAGTATCCTAAAAACCCACTTGATTGCCATGTCCCTGAAAGGAAAGAAAACAAAGGATCATATTCTGCTTATCACCCCATCATTATCCAGGGTTGTCTATCCATGAAAAGAGGTTATCATCTCCTCTAATTATTGCATGAACTTTCTGTGTTCATGAGTTATTTACCCTTATTTTATCCTTGGTTCCTTGCCATCAGCATAGGAATTTTAAGGATAATTATATATCATTATCTCTCATCATCATTATCACCATGAATACTAGATATGGGTATTCAAACCTTCAATTCATCACTGAACATTGTTATCTCTTATCAGATAACTGTTACCTCTAGGTCTAAGGACCAGGGTATACATTATACTAAACATCTTCTTTTTGTTTATAAGTTGATTTATAATTAAATCAAATACCTCTGTATATCAATTAGAATGTGGTAGAAATATCCATGCCACATCTCCTACTTCTTTAAACCCTTGAGATTGTTTCAGGATGACTACTTGATTAGAGTAATCAGAAAGATAACAATATAGATATGTCATACTTACCTTGTCTTCAATAAATGAATACCTGGACAGGGTATTCAAGAACTGAAATTAGGTAGTATGCATCTATTTTGTATTATATTTCATTTCTTTAAATTTTATATACTTAATATCTTAGATTTTCTCTGAGCTTTTCTTTTACATCTCTTCCCTTTCTTAATGAAGAGAGAAATTTCAACATATCAAAAGAATATTGAACTGAATCTATATTTCCATCTTTTTTTATCTCTTCTCCTTGTCCTTAAAGGAGTGACTGAAGAAAGCTTATTTATAACTACTTTACTCATAATCAGTAGGCAAAGAGAAGAAAAGGAAAGATAATTTAGAATGAAAATTTTATCCGACATGTTACCTTTACATGTTATCTATTGTCTTATCTGTTGGGTCACCTCATTGCTTTCTTTTTGAACATTTCCACCTCAGGTGTCCTCTCTGTCCACATCTATAGTAGGCTCGGAGCCTTTTTGGTGACTGCTGCGTTGGTGCACTACATTGTGGTTGAGTCAGCACTGCTGAAATCTTTGATTGTTTAGTACCACCAATCCACTGTTCTTGTGGCTGTGTAGACTTTCTTTTAAGGTCTGTCTCATGTTTCTTTGTCGTAGACCTTTCTATCCTCCAAATTGATTCCACAAATGTAGCAAACCTTTCTCTACTTTCTAATGCAGATGTCGGGATGGACATCTCCGCATTCAATCCCTTCTCAAAACGTCGGATCTTTTCCTCCTCAGTAGCATCCATTTGAGGACAAAATCGCAAAAGTTCCATAAACTTAACCTCATATTCATTTATCGACATGACTCCCTGTCGAATCTTCTCAAACTGTGAGATCTTTTCATCTAAGTATGTCTTTGGAAAATACTTATTGATGAATTCTCGATGAAATTCCTCCCAATCAACCTCTTCATCATTCCTTTTTATTTCTTCTATAGCCCACCAATGTCCAGCACTACCCTTCAAAAGGTATACAACATGTTTAACTTTGTCAGCCTCTGGGATACTAAGGATCTTAAAATCTTTTTCTAACTCAGTGAGCCATAAATCTGCATCTGCTGGGTCAGATGTCCCAACATATTATATGGCTCCAACACGACGTAGTCGTTCAAAAGTCTTACCAGACCCATATCCCTCATTAGGAGTTGGTGCCCTGGGTGGTGGTACCGGCATCCGGTCTGTTATATGCATCACTGCAGTCATGAATTGCCCAAAAAGAGTAGAAAAATCTGGGTTTCTCATCATGACCTCATCAATAAGGGGATTCTCAGGCACTGTTTCTTCTCTTGCCTGATCCCTGACACATTCTACTGGTGCAACAACATTGCTCTCAGTAACGCATCCCTCGTATTCTCCAGACATCTTGGAGTTATATATCTTCTTCTGCATAAGCAAAATGCACTATAAGATACACTGAGGTACACTTAGAACAGACTCGATACCTTAGTCCTATGTCTCTGTAGACTCAGCGAACCTAGAGCTCTGATACCACTAAATTGTGGTGAAGCGTTGAAAACATACATCATTAACTAAGCAGAAGTGTTCGTTAGCAGCAGATTACTGAAAATCACTAAAAATTTAAACCTTTTGCAAAGAGATCCATACACAGGAAAACTCTTTTATCAAGAACCAATGTATTGCATTTACTGAAAACTACTAGAGGGGGGGTGAATAGAGTTTTATAAAGTTTTTAATAATAATTTAAACTCAAACAACCACAATGAAAATATTGGACAAGGAGACACATGGTTTAGAGTGGTTCCAACTATAGCAAATACTATAGCCGTCAGTCCACTACCCGGTTGCTTACCCAACCGGGATTTGAAAAGAAATTTATTTTATTACCTCGCAAGGACTTTACATAAAATACAATTTCTTTTCCCAAACCCTTCAAGCAGCCTTCACCTAGAAGTAATCGCCCAACCTTGAAGCAGCCTTCCCTTGAAGTAGATGCACCAACTCCCGTTGCACCAGCCTTCTGAAGTAGCTTCCCGTGCGATAGCCTTCTTGAAGTAGCTTGAAGTCCCCTTCTCCACCTAAGAAGTCAACCCTCTCCAATCCGCAGCCTCCAACCCTAGGAGTAGCAAGGAGAGTACAAAAGATACAAAGGAACAAGAAAGAAAAAGGAAATTACAACTTATCCTTTAAGCCCAAGGCTTGATTTGCCTATATCAAGCGTGTAGATCTCCTAACCAATGTGTATGACAATGTGATTGTAGTGGATAGGAGATACTAGCCTATAGGACACGAAATGGGAGCAATAGGAATGAATGGCAAGTGTAGAATTTGCTCTATTGCTCTAAAACATATTGCAAGTGAGTATACAAGCTCAAGTATAGCACAAGTATAGCTTAGATGTATTTTGGTGTCCTAAGACATGTCCTATTTATAGGAATGGCCTATAGATGCTTAAGGACGTTCTAAACAACTTCTAGGGGTTTTTAAGTGCTTAACTAGCCGTTAGATATAAGTTAGGTGCATTAGTAACGGCTAGTTACTTTATTCTGCAGTTGCTGTCAGAGACCATCTCGGTCGACAATTTGTCGACCGAGATACCTTCTCAGTCGAAGTTTTGTCGACCGAAAGGCTCTCTGGATCAACGTTCATTTGCAACTGCCAACTACTTTGTCAGCTGTGTCTAACGGCTACTTGGGTCATTCTCGGTCGAGAAGTTTGTCGACCGAGAGTGTCTCGGTCGAGGAGTGTGGTCGACCGAGAGTGACCCTGTTTTCAATCTTTTAATTAAACCACTAAGTATGTGTATGAGTGTGCTTATGTGATCCTATTTGAAGGAGATGACTTAACTAAGTGTGGTGTTTAGCTAGGAAGATCCAACGCTTGATTTACATGCAATCTAAGTACTTGTACATTATATATTTGTACAAGTTTTTACAACAGTGATTACATTGCATGGAAATATAAATATGTAAGATCTTGGATTTCCCTAGTTGCTTTGTCATCCACTTTAATCCTGCACACTCAAGTAGCACGTTAGATCAACAAGAATGAAATGTTTGTCATCATCAAAACAAAGGGATTTATCATAATATCCAATTTATCCAACATTTACATCCTGGTTCATGAGTACATATTCTGTACCATTCCTTCTTCAGGATTATAAGCATCATCTGCTCTGTTAACAACTAAACACAGACAACATAATAATCTCAATGCATCAAGACAAAATCTCAAATTGATTTATTAAAAACACTAGTTACTAACTCTGAGGACCTGAGAGTACAGAGAAAACACATAGGACTTCTATCTACAAGACACGATAGACAGTACACTCAACCTAAGCTGCCACTGATGTCACTGCTGTTGTTGATGTTCTTCCTCTATAAGATATTCTCAGTCTCCTCTGTGCTTGTCCACCTAAAAAAAAGTTGGATCCCACAGGGGTGAGACAATTGTAATTTCCCCAGCGAGAGATATAACTCTCTGCCAAAAACATTATTATTGTAGTTTAATAATATAAATCTGAGCAGAGGATAAGCAATTTAGATCATTCTTATCTTTAAAGTATTGCAACTATCATTGATAGAGCAGTAAAACATCTATTCTCTTTACAAGGAATAGGAAGAACACGTATATCATTTATCTATCATACTATTTCAACATCTCAAGCTTTTCTTATAATACTCATTATCCTGATATGTCACCCATGATTCATTCATGTTTCTATCTGTTGGCCTTAGCCAATATGTTAAATAGATATCGAATTATACCAGTCATGTGAGTATTCATCATCATATTCTATCTAGGCATTGAACCATGCCAATCCTTTGGTTATAGGCTTCATGCCTATGTTAATTATTGGATTTAACCAATCCCATGATTATAGGCTTAAAGCCTCTACCAGGTATTGGACTCTACCAATCTTGATTACACAGCCAGGCATTGGACTTCAACCAATTCTGATTACACAGCCAAGCATTGGACTTTAACCAATCCTGATTACAGGCTTCATGCCTCTGCCATGTATTGGACTTTAACCAATCCTGATTACACAGCCAGGCAGTGTACTCTAACCACTCCTGATTACAGGCTTCATGCCTCTGCCAGGTATTGGACTTTAACCAATCTTGTGCAACTATTCCAGGTATTGAACTATGCCAATCCTGTGCAACTATTCCAGGTATTGGGTTGTGACCAATCCTGTGACATTATTCTAGGTATTGGGATGTGACCAATCTTGTGACATTATTCCAGGTATTGGGTTATTACCAATCATGTGACATTATTCTAGGTATTGGGTTGTTACCAATCCTGTGACATTATTCCAGGTATTGGGTTGTTACCAATCCTGTGACATTATTCCAGGTATTGGGTTGTTACCAATCATGTGACATTATTCCAGGTATTGGGTTGTTACCAATCCTGTGACATTATTCCAGGTATTGGGTTGTTACCAATCCTGTGACATTATTCTAGGTATTGGGTTGTTACCAATCCTGTGATATTATTCCAGGTATTAGGTTGTTACCAACCCTGTGACATTATTCCAGGTATTGGGTTGTTACCAATTTTGTGATATTATTCCAGGTATTGGGTTGTTACCAATCCTGTGACATTATTCCAGGTATTGGGTTGTTATCAATCTTGTGACATTATTACAGGTATTGGGTTGTTACCAATCATGTGACATTATTCCAGGTATTGGGTTGTTACCAATCCCATGACATTATTCCAGGTATTGGGCTGTTACCAATCCTGTG
Organism: Alisma plantago-aquatica; assembly: GCA_963693085.1. Lineage (NCBI taxonomy): Eukaryota > Viridiplantae > Streptophyta > Magnoliopsida > Alismatales > Alismataceae > Alisma > Alisma plantago-aquatica. The sequence goes on along the minus strand of OY856410.1, from coordinate 1,253,968,787 downwards.
ACATTATTCCAGGTATTGGGTTGTTATAAATCCTGTGACATTATTGCAAGTATTGGGTTGTTACCAATACTGTGACATTATTCCAGGTATTGAACTATGTCAATCCTGTGCAACTATTCTAGGTATTGGATTATACCAATCATGTGCATCTATTCCAGGTATTGAACTATGTCAACCCTGTGCAACTATTCTAGGTATTGGATTATACCAACCCTGTGCAACTCATCACATATTATCACATCTTGTCACTTCTCATTAGGCAATCACCATTCTCGTGGCTTAAAAAGCACATTCAACATCTTGGCACCTCTCACTAGGTAACAATTAACATCACTCTTTAAGAGCTAGATGTGACATCTTTCTGTGATGTCTTGAAGCATTACCTTCCTTATTACTTTTAACTTACTTAAGTTTATCAACTTATGTTGTATTAAGGTATTTCCCATCTTAATAATTTTATTCACTAACCTATCGCCTTTATCATAAAGTGCATAGGTCATAGAACACTCATTAGAATTGTCCCACTATCTTCAATGATATGGACTCATCTCAGGTTAAGGCATTGCTTTCTATAAGGTTACCTATAGTCAATCACTTTAGGTATTTCCCTTATCAATGTATTAGTCACCATTCCATTATTAGGATTAGTGTCTCCCATACCATCACCCTTTATCAGGGTTAGGGTTTCATATACCATCACTCTTCATTAGGATTAGGATTTCACATAGCATCACCCTTCATTAGGGTTTCTCATGGAATCACCCTCAATTAGGGTTCCTCATGGAATCACCCTCAACTAGGGTTTCTCATGGAATCACCCTCAACTAGGGTTTCTCATGGAATCACCCTCAATTAGGGTTTCTCATGGAATCACCCTCAACTAGAGTTTCTCATGGAATCACCCTCAACTAGGGTTTCTCATGGAATCACCCTCAACTAGGGTTTCTCATGAAATCATCCTTAATTAGGGTTTCTCATGGAATCACCCTCAATTAGGGTTTCTCATGGAATCACCCTCAACTAGGGTTTCTCATGGAATCACCCTCAACTAGGGTTTCTCATGCCATAACCCTTTATTAGGGTTACATCCTTACCCTAGATTAGGGTTACACCTAGCATTGCCCTAGATTAGGGTTAATGTTCATCAATCTTCTTAATAAGGGTTTCATGATCACTTCATCAAAGATCATACCCTAAAATCTTAGTTTATTCATATTAAAGGTGTTTGAGGCTTATCCATTACATGATTATCCTACATGCATGGATTCCTCTCTCTCTCATCCTCTCTAGGATGTTGACTATGTCAAACTTGGATAAATTAGGTCAACCAACCCTTTAATTAAATACATTCAATTAGGGTTGACATAGTGTATTGAAATATTTATTACTTAAGCTTCAGGGATTAACTCATATAGGGTTACCAATTAATTAGTACCTTAAAGGTACAACCCTAGTGATTATCTTTGAGATAAATCAGTAACAACTATAGGGTCATTTTATCTTTCAGCACCTTAGGTTTCCAATTGACTTAATCACATTGAAACATCCAAACGTTCTTGACCATTGATGCTCCAAACAGTTTGAAACCATTTGAAACCAAACAGTCCTGAGACTGTTTGACCCCAAACGGTTTCAAGACCGTTTGGACTCAAACGGTATCAAGATCGTTTGGTCCAAACTTCCCTTGAAACCGAAAATCCAAAAGAGGTACTTCTTCAACTAAACCGATTACGGTTTTGCATCAACAATTCCTTCATCAATTGGATCATTGAAGTCCATTAATGTATGATCCTTGGATCTTCAACCCTCAATTGCAACCATTAATCATCCAAACAGTTTTGGTTGACTTTTTCCAAACGGTTTGGAACCGTTTAAGGCTCCAAACAGTTTGTACTTATTTTTCCAAACGGTCAATCCAAACCCAAACGGTCAACTCAGATATGTTCAAATGGTTTGAAACCGTTTAAGGCTCCAAATGGTCAACTATCGCATTCGGTCAACATGCCCAAACAGTTTTGGACCCATCCTCTAAATGGTTTGCAAACCGTTTGGTCACCAAACGGTTTGTCAAAACTGATTGGGCCAAAATTCATGAAACCGTTTGCAATTAAATTATGTTGAGATATGTGCTTAGGATGATGCCACCATCATCAAGCTTCAACCCCTCGAAATATACTACCATTTCCATGGTAGTTTCATCAATTAATCAAAGGAATTTCAAGAAGAATAATTGAACATATCTAATTGAGGAATTGAATTCAATAGTAATGAATAAGGGTTCAAGTTATATAACCCGTCTTCAAATGAGCTTCAAAGCTTGGATATTCACATAAACAATGGTGGAAACAACTCCTTCAACTAGCCCAAGGCTCGTCCTCAAGTATTTGAGTGAAAGAATTGGCTAGAGTTGAAGATTGAGTGAAGAAAAGAAGAAATCAAACATTGATTTGTGATTTCCACCATGAAATCAAGGTGAAGGAAGGCCATGGAGCTTACCTACAGGTTGGGGGTCGTCCTACTATTTCTCCTAAGCTCCCTTGGTCGTTTTTCAAGCAAAGAGTGAAAGTGGTTTCGAAATCACCCTTTCAACTCATGGATAAATGAGCATATATGCATTTTATTTGAAAATTCTTTTAAGAGAGAGAAAGTAGGGGATAACTCCTCCATTTCGTTGCCACTTGCCCCCTTATATTCCTTAGATACAAGGATATCTTCCTTGACTCATATTCCTCTCAATTATCCATGATTTAAAGGAAACAAATTAAGCACCTTAAATCATATAATAATAATATCCATAAGTGAGTGGATATTTCTTTTTCTTATATTAATGTGAGTGGGCTCTCCACTCACTTGGATATTTTCGTGGCCTTTGAAAGGAACAAGGAAGTCCACATATATGGATTTCAACCATTTCAATTTTGGTTGAAGGGCACTTCAATTAATATAATTATTTTTGCATTAAATTGAATTAGGGTTTCAATTATGCTTAAATCTTGATTATTTTAATATGAAGATTCGCTTTCCTCCAAAATGATACAAATGAGACGCCCTTCTCATTTTATTTGATCTACATGATGCCAAGAAACATTAGGGACTATCTTGAAGTGGTAATTTTCATATTGAACCCTGGGTTTTGGGTAAATTGCACATCACATCAAAACTAGGTTTTAATGCATAAACATTGCTTTATCAGCTCTTTCTTGGTACCCAGGCTTTCCCAAGCCATACCTTTGCATCATATTCATTCTCATGATGCTTCAACAGATGAGGAACATTTTATCATGTAACATTTGCAATTTAACCCCTCAACTTGGGTAATTTGCACTTAGTCCAAAATAGGCAAAACATTATTTCAACATTGTTTAAAAAGGACTAAAATTGAAATATAAGTTCCTCTTGAACCTTAATTACTTTTCAAAAGATAAGAACAAATATATAATTATCTTTCTTAAACAAAACACCTAGGGTTAAAGCATAACCCAGGTCAGGGATGTTACATCACCATTGTCATGAGCTAGGACATTCGACGAGAAATTTCCCTCTCTACATAGATGAACTAAAGAAGAAGAAGGAGGGGATGGAAGTCTCCACCTCAGGTATCATGAAATAAACTTAAAATTATTCTTTATCTTAGGTATATGATACCAATATACAGATCTAACATATATGATGTGCATGATCTAAAAAGAAGTGATGGCCTTTATGAAAGGATCAAGAAGGAAGACTCATCAACATTGGAGCAAGTGTTGCTGCCATAAATAGTAGTACTTTTAGTTTATTTCAGACCAAAGGGCATGTAATAGAGTTATGAACTACTATTTCATTTTGCCAATAAATAGAAACATTTTATTTTTGCATCTTGTAATGACAAGGATGTCTATCAATAAAGATTCATGTTTCAATTTCAAAGATATGATCTTTTATGGCAATGCCTTAATTATCTTGTGGTACTTGATATGCATGAGATAAAATATACAATACCTAAAAGTTATTGATGACTCAAATAATTAGTTAGCATTATCATCTAAACAGATGAATGAGAAATTCATATCTAGGTTCCATGTTGATGGATAAACTAGACTCTCTTAGTTAACGAACCATTAAGAGATATGCATATCTTATTTATTGGGCACGATGACAAGTCAATCTTCACTAGATGTAGTGGGAGAATGACTTTTCCATTAGGTATAATACATATTGATGTATATACACACCTATTAGAATAAATGCTAATACTTCAGATATGGTACTTAATGAAATACCAATATGAATATCTTGAAATGTTCAAGAATTTCATAAATGAAGAACAAACTTGGTAAAAGTATTAACTCTTTGATATGATCAATGAATGAGATACTTAAACCAAATGTTTGAGGACCTTGTGAGTAACTATGATAGTGTATCATAGAGAACTCATGTTTAAGGTAGAACAAACTTGGTAAAAGTATTAACTCTTTGATATGATCAATGAATGAGATAATGTTTGAGGACCTTGTGAGTAACTATGACAGTGTATCATAGAGAACTCATGATTAAGGCATAATGATGTCTAAATCAAAGAATGAATCATAATCTAATTATTAAGAGCATGATCATCAAACAAATAACTAATATTCTAGAATTCTTCTAAAGAACATGCTTTATACTAAATAAAGGTACAAAAGGAGATTAAAAATCACAAATGTTGTGGAATCTCAAATTCCTTATGTAACAAATACACCTCAAATATCTAATTGAAAACACCTTGATCTTGATGGATAATGATGTCCTACAAACTCAAAGGTGATTAATTGATCATATGATGATGAGCCAATAATCCATCTAGATGATGTTGAGGAACCAGATTTTGAGTTATGGCTTGAAGCCATAAGATCCAAAATGACTTCCATGTGAACCAAATAAGGTATGATCTTAATGGTAGCACTTATAGGGATAAACCCATAAGTGCAATTGGGTCTTAAGAGTTAAGACTAACATGGATGACATTTGAAGAGCTAATTGGTTGAGATAAATTCAAGTGAGTTCAAGGTGTTGAACCTGATGATTTTATTTAACCAATTGTAGTGGCTATAGGCCATACAAGATCATGCTTGCTATTGGAACTTGAAGACTATGAAATTTGGCATATGGATATTAAAAATGCATTCCTAGTAAGAATAACATGAGGCTGTGTACATGACACAACCTAAAGGGTTTTATAATTCCATTAATGCAAATGCAGACTATAAGTTACAAGAGATTAATCAATATGATTGATTAAATACAAGCACCTCAGAACTGGAGTCTTTACTTTGATTATATAGTCAAAAGGTTTGGATGATATGTCAAAATAAAGAAAGTATATGTAATTTCAAAGATTTAGTGGGAGCATATTCATATTCTACATGATGATGAGGAATGAAACGTTCTAATAGAATGAAACTGGTCTGGATATACCTTCTTTAAAGGGATAAAGAGAAATGTCCTATGTGATAGGAATAGAGATCTATAGAGATAGTTCTAGAAAGTCTCTTGACCTGATAAAGAGATACATACATTGGTAGTATGTGCTGAAGGGTTCAGTATGCAAAGATTCAGTGGGAGAAAACTTGTCCATGTTACATGGAGTTAGTCTCTCAGATGCCTAGTGTTCCAAATTCTTATGAAGAATAGGAACACATAGATGGATGCCTTATGCATTTGCAATTGGATCTATCATGTATGTAATCATCCCATTATCTTGTATGTATTGGAAATGATAAGAAAATATATATACATTCATCATCTTGTATGTATTGGACATGACAATATGATATTCTCATCCAGTTATCTCGTATGTAATGGACATGATGAGTGGATGTTTGTCTACTTCCAGTGAGAGTCACTAGAATACCATAGAGAACTTATTTAAGTACTTATGAAGTATTAAAGGATCGGTTCTATGGTAATAAAAGGAAGAGTTGACTGTAAATGAGTTACACCGATGCAAGCTTCCAAAATGATAGAAAAATGACCACAAGATGCAAAATATAAAAGTTATATTCAAGATATAAAAGTGAATATATGTTGTTAAATGGAAACGTTTCGAGTAAAATTAAAAGACATTTAATTCTAAAAGGGAATGTCGAGTATCCTTGTGTTATGAATAATAGAGGATACTATATGGATATAGAAGTTCATATAGATGAACTTATAGATATTCCAACCATTAATGAAAAAGTAGAAATACTAAGTCAAACAATGGAGCTAATTGTTAGGCAAGGAATATCAGATAGAATATTATGACAAATCCATCTCATATGAAATGTCGTACAATGAGGAGATGTGAAACATGCAATATACCTACTAAAGCAAAGTGTTGCCAACTCACTGGATTAGCACTAGCACGGTAGAAACATGTGGGACATGTTTAGAGATCACTAAGAATATGATTCAAAGGTGATTGTATCTAAGTGCAAGTGTGAGTCTATTGGTATGTATGCCCTGAGAGCCAATCATATGATGATTGGATTGACATATGTTATGATTGATTTGATAAATATCAAAGGAAAGCTTCCAATTTATTCTAGCTCAATCGATTATGAGATAGATGATGGAGCAGAATGAATGTCTAAAGAATGACAATACTCAACGACGTATGTCTTCAAGTATGTGACTTGAACAATGAGATCATATGGATGCTAGTAGTATGTACATTCTTGTTATGTCCCTACTCAGATGTCATTGTGGAAGGTTGATAGAAAACAATGACACATCAAGACATCATCAAACGTAATCCTAAAATATGGGTTGTTATAATGGTGATGATTGGGTGGCTTTGACGCATGAGATAGACTGTAAGTGATAGATTTGGGATTTTCCCCTCCTAAGGGAGTTTGATGTCCAGGCTACTTGATAAGCGAGACTGAGAAAGGCATACACATGCACATGTGAATCAATATATGATATTGATGTCACACATATCTCAGACAGTTTGCTCTAGTTTAAGAAACATGAATGAACGTTGAAAGGATGACAACTCCATGCCTTGAGTTCATTCAGTATATCAAAGATAAAGGAATTATACATTCACTAAAACACCAATCACAGACTGTAGGATTGAAAGTTGTTCTCCAACTTTCCTTTTCACTTGGTTAGCACTGATGTGTGATTAGGCACCACTCTTTGCTTGTGATGTCATAAACAATTTATGGACATTCACTGCCAACGTGAAATGGGACCTATAGGGTATCACACACAAGATTAACCTAGAAGAGGAGTTTGTCCATGAATGATGTTTGGTTTGATTACTAAAGTGTTTAGGTAGTCAATCAAACATTCAATCAATAGACTTGACTCAGAATCATCAAGTTCAAGTGTAGAACCAACTGATTTGAGTGTCAGATTGATTGAGAAATGAATTGACTATGTTCTGCACAACCTGGACCACTAACTGACTGGTTCACAGGGTGAACCGATCGGATCATGGTTAGTGAGATGACTGGTTCACTCCGGTGAATCGATCGGTTCACTTGTCCAAATGAGCAATGTTGGGTTGTCCCAGTTTGTGAGAAAAAGGTTTTCGTTTCACTTGTTCAATTTGATTGGGACAAGAATTAATATTTGTGTTAATTAGAAACGAATAAGGAAAGTCAATTGGAGGCAAGTCTAGGAAGTGAAATGACCAGTTCACACTCCCAACTGAATGGTTCACTAGTGAACCAATCGGCTGACCTTGCCAAATGACCATTTTGTTTATGAAATGACTAGTTCAGCTATCGTAGTACAAATTATTTATGGAAATTCCAGACCCTTCTACTCCCACACAGACTAGGAACCCTGACCCTACCCTCTACTATAAATAGAGGGGTACAGGGGGCTTCTCTAGAGACACAACTCAGAACATCAGTTGCTCTGCAAAGTTGTTGTCCTCTCTGGTTGTGGTAACCGAGAGAGCCCAAGCAAGTTCTACTCATCCAGGGAGGAATAGTGAGGGAAAGACAACTGCAGAAAAACAACTAGTTGTGGGAGAGTGTGTTGGTGACTAATACACCAACAGAAGGGGACAACTCCTTCTAGTCCATTCTTCAGGACGACTAGAGTTCCCGGTGGTTTGTGTGGACTATCTATAGAGGTGGGAGACTTCTGCCGCTTAGGAGGCTGACAACCAACCACAGTCTGGGTCAAGACCAGGAGCTGCACAGATGCCATCAAATACAGATGGGTGAAGACCACACTTGTTGCAAGGCATTGTCATTGAGCAAGCCTTAGGACCAGGTATGACTGCCAAAACCATCCTTCCCATTACATATATGTTGATGCGATTTGCTGGTTATGAGTTTATGGTCAAGTAATTTTTTTTGTTTTCGTTGCCTACTCTAACCACATAAAACCCAATAGGTAGGTGGTTGAAATGTATGCTTGGGCACATGATAATATCCTTGTATGATTAATACATAAGTTACATGACATGCTGTTTGGATATCATCTAGTCTACGCTAATCATGTTCATTAACCCTAAGGATGCTCCAAGACTATGGGAAGTGGTGAACCTTGGATTGGTGGTTGAATTTAGCTTCCAAAACCCCAATCAACTATGGAGGGGAAAACCAAATCCCAATGATGAGTAATGTGACATGTTTGCTTCTCTTTCTTGGAATGACTAGTATGTTATGATATTATCTCTCTTGTCTTTGAATCCCTAACTTTGCAGGTTGAATGCATGCCACTGCTTGGGTATTCTATGGTAATGATTATGAATAGTGGAGGCACGAGGAGATAGTGATGTGTCACATAGATTTAGATGTTTCCTCTTTCTCATTTATTATTTTCTAACCATGCAGGTGATGTGAGCTTATATATCATAGCTAGTGCATGCTATGGTGAGTATGATGTGACACTTGTGGAATGAGCCTTTATGGGGCACGATGAAAGAATTGTAATACAAGAATTATGTAAATGGGTCCTATGACCTGGTGATGGCCTGTCTATTGTGAAGTGGTACCCTCTAGTGCTATGATTAAGGGATTGATATCCCATGGTGATGTGACATTGGTGATAGCCTTGAAAGGTTGTGTAACAGTGGTGATGGTATTGTGAGTGGCAAAAATACATGTATTATGTGGTGATAGTCTGACAAGCTCACACCCTATGTGTTTACATCTGTTGAAAGTGTGTTATGCCCTTATCTTATAGAGTTTGTTATGGTTTTATATTTTGTAAATTGTTTGATGCTAAATGTCACCCAATTGGCTAAATAATCAAGTGGAACCTTAATCACATAGGTGCCATGTACCATAGATCCTTTCCAGTGTCACCCTTAATTGCTGAATAGGTGAGACGAGTTTTGCACGGAGCACATATTTTTTAATATGCGGGGTGCAAGTCAAGTATCCCCTGGCATCCTTAATTTCAGGTTGTGTGAGACAGACATGCATGAGATGATCTCGTTGTGATATGGATGGCCATGCGTGAGCCACTCTTTCTTGTTAAAATGGCCATATGTGAGCCTTTTTATCTAGCATCGTTACTTGTACTGAGGTGGGCTAGGTATTGATATATGTGTACCGCCATGTGTGGGCTGATCCTACTGTTGACTATGAGTCACTTGTATAGTTGACTAACATGTCTCTGCAGTCTTACTCTCGTGCTGATTGGGAGGTGTTGGAGAGGTCGTGGATTCTGACTCGTCCATTGACCTTGTATGGAACTAATTTTGACTTAGCAGTGGTCAGTTGGATTTGAGTGGTACAACTCAAATCCTCGGGGCATAATAAAATATGTAACTAGTCGTGTAGTGTACATTCTTAGGATCAAATACAAAAATATTGTATGAGGCCTTGCTTGCTTTTGTATAATATAGTTGGTAGTGGATATACATGTTCCTCATATTCCTTTATTGATGATAACATGTTCTACAATCCATTTGCAATTGTTTGGGATGCTTAGTAATGATTATCTGCTTTAGACATATCATTTATCTAAATCACTGCTTTACTTTATCTGTGCTTTAATAGATGTTGGCAGAGAGTTGTAACTCTCGCTGGTACATTTGGTCTCACCCCATGGGTTTCCACATCTTTTAGGTGGACGGACATACATGTTGGGATAGAGATCGTGTTGCTGAGGCAGACTTTCTATGGTGTTGTAGCTGATGGATCATGGATATGCAACTAGTGTCTTGTAATAGAGTCCTATCTGTCATCCCTATACACTCAGGTCCTTAGGGGTGTTTTCTGTATCCACCTGCTTTACTTTATCTGTGCTTTAATAGATGTTGGTAGAGAGTTGTAACTCTCTCTGGTATGTTTGGTCTCATCCCATGGGTTTCCACATCTTTTAGGTGGACATACATGCTGGGATAGAGATCGTGTTGTTGAGGCAGACTTTCTATGGTGTTGTAGTTGATGGATCATGGATATGCAGGTAGTGTCTTGTAATAGAGTCCTATCTGTCATCCCTATACACTCAGGTCCTTAGGGGTGTTTTATAAACACTGTACATCGATTTGAGTTTTTGAGTCTACATGATGATGGTATAGAGATGGTTTACATACATGAGCAGGTGATCACATGTAATCAATTGTGGCTAGTTAGCCAGTAAAAAATGTTAGGTAACTTCTTTTAATATGAATGAAATACAAATGGCTCCAGATTATGGCTTCAGACATGATGAGTTCAACTTGATGCATGATTATGAAATGGGTTTTAATTTCTTGTGGTTTTTCAGTAATCCGCTTGCTTAGTGTTGATTCATGTTCAGTTTTGAGTAGTCTCACTTTGTGTGGAAAAGGGTGTCACCGTTGGGTTAGTGGGGCAAGACGTTAGATAAAACCATAAACCTATTCTAAGACCTCACAAGAGTCTCTTGTTAGGTTTCAACTTCCTTAATTCATTGCAATGGTATAGATGGCTTGAACTCTTAAAAATACATAAATTTCCAATAGATGGATAAATCCATGTATCATGCATTAGCACAAGATTCTTATTAGGATTGACCATCCAAAACCAACAAGAGCATGTCCAAGATGGAAGGAAAAATCATTAGCATTACATATATTATTTCAATCCACATCATTATGCTAAGCCAAAATTATCAAGTGACCTTTACCCATCAACAAGGATAGATCAAACAAGGATTCTATATCATTATTATCATCTATGAGGAATGTAATCCTCTTCAAAGTGTATAGTTCCAAGCTTAACTTCATAGGCATCTTAACTGAGTTATCATGTCTCAAGTCAATCAAAATGGGCTCTACTCAAGTGAAGGCTTCTACTTATGAACAAATACAATCATATTTGCTTGGGTACAAACACAATATTTCTACACCATGGACTATTAACCCAAATACAAGGATTTATAATTGTATCTCCTCTTTGGTTTTGGGACTCTTCCCTTACCCATATGTATGATTCATTATACATGCCTCTTCTAGGATCTTGGGACTTTTCCCTCACTAGATGTAAGGTCTATTAGGTCAAAAAGCATATATGGAGGTTAGGTCCCCTCAAGACATATGGGGTTTCATATATCATACCATATATCATGAGGCGATTTAACTATTAGATGTGTGCATTTCACATATACTTTTTGCACATGTTAACACACAAATTCAGTTCATTTTACTCTCCATTTAGCCTCTATTTATACATAATTTGCCATGTTTTAGTTGTTTTACTTGTTGCATGATTTTGATCACAGATACACATCAAGGATGATGACATGAGGATAATCCAACCCAAATACAACCTTATTTGGATCCCATATTGATTTGCAGTTGATATAGAGTCAATCCTAAAGAAACAGAACAAGACACACCGTGTCTTTATTTGTACACAACGTGTAACTTTCCAAGAAGGGCATTCCTCCACACAAAGAAAAACACACGGTGTGTGTTATATAATACATGACGTGTAAGTTTCTAAAGGACTTCGTCTCCAACTACAGAATAAAAGACCCAGAGTGTCGTTCGTTGAGACACGACGTGTCCCCATGTTCAAATGCCAAATTCATTGTTCTACCAAAGTACATGACATGTGTTTATTAACACACAACGTGTGCCATCCATCCTAGGCCAACTCCAATTTCAGCTACATAATGTGTCTCTTTATTGGAACACGCCATGCACTTGTCATGAAAGAGCACTTCAAGCGCAAGTTGCACTATGCCACACAGTGTGTCTTCACAAAGATACGTTGTGTCTTTGTTTATTTTCTACAGACTTTAGAAACAACTGCCCCTCATTTTAAAAAGAAGTGCAGCTACTTTGGGCAATTATCACTAGTCATTTGAAGAACTTTTCATCTAGAGAGAGTTGCAGAGAAAGAGAGGGGTGTTTTGGAGAAGAAGGTGAGGTTTCTTGAGAAAGAACCTCCATTCTTCACCATTTCCTTCTCTTTTCCTCCTCCAAGGGAGTAGTTGAGCTTCTCTACTCTAGACAAGCTTCTTGAGAGAGAACATAGTCTAAGGTGGAGCTGCTATAAGGGTGGAACTTGATCCTCAAGCTGGAGTTTTGCTCCTTCTAGTTCATTCTTGGTTACTCTTAGCTTTTCTTCTCTCTAATCATGAAAAACTGTGAAAGTTCTGCAACGTACTTGTGTTTCTTCATTATGTACAAGTAGAACCTTTCTTCTTGGGCATGAGAGAGTATCTCCCATGCTATGACTCATGTGAACTCGTAATATATATCTAATGTTTGTTAGTTTGATTCTCCATGAGTTTCTATTGCGTTTTACTGCATGTATCTTTACTAGCCACAAATTGTATATGTTTTATGCTTCTTTGTGTTGTTCGGGAGAATGTATGAGGGAGTAGGGAGTAGATCTCATGGAAACATGGTCTTGACCATGGGAGTGGCTAGAGCATGTTGAGGATCCAAGGTTGCGTTTGAATCTAAGCATGGACATGGGAGTGCTATGTGAAGATGAGAACCGTCTCATGTCACCGGGAGGTGCATGATGATGACAAACTCCTTTGCAAATTGATTAGCATGTTTAATTTCATAGTTACACATGACGTGATAGTATGGAGATGAAATCTTATGTCCAAGATCTTCCAAAATATTATCTCAACCTTTAAGATTAAGCTTTTTCAATTTGCTTGACATCTAGTTAATTACAATCAAACTCATATGTTGTAATCTAAATTCGATTGTTGAAAGTTAGCTCTTTTGTGCCTAGCTCTCTATGGTTTGACCTCCACTAATATTGATCTCATATACTTGCGGTTAATTGATGAGTTGAGACATATAAGATTTAAAACCAACTTGCCTTAGGCAATCACCAAGTTTTTGGTGTTGTTGCCGAGGAGTTATGATAATTTTAGTTGGAGTAAAAGCACTAGTTAGTATTCAAGACTAAGTCATCATTTTCTATTTGTCATATTATGATACCTTTTTAGTGTTGTGATTCTCACTTAACTATTGCTTTTGTAGGTTGCATGCATCACTCTAATAAGGGTTTTGAGACATCAATCTTCTTAGATCCAGAAACTGAGTGAACTTTTTGCAGTCAAAGGAAAGCATGGAAAGGTGACAACTCCACAAACTTGGAGGAATCACAAACACCATAATCTCACTCAACACCTTCACCATCACCCTCAATCGATCACTGTCAAAAATCAGAAATGGAGGACAACCGCCTGCTTAAGCAATTCACTGTGTCGACTTCCATCAACACCTGTGGAGCCATTGATCATCCTGCAATTAAATCCAATAATTTCCCTATCAGCCCCACCATAATGCAGATTATCCAGCAAAATTGTTTTGGAGGAACTCCTATAGAAGATACAAATCTTCACATAGCTGAGTTTTTGCAATACATGAATACCTTCAAGATCAACGATGTTCCAGTTGAAGGAGTACGTCTACTCCTATTCCCATTTACTTTATGATACTGAGTCAAGGCGTGGCTCTCTTATTTTCCCAAGTAGTCCACCAAGAGTTGGGATGAGTTGTTGCATGCTTTTCTCACCAAGTACTTTCCTCCTAGCAAGACAACTCAACTAAGAAGCCCACTCACCAACTTTAAGCAACAAGAAGGTGAAACACTCTATGACACATGGAAGAGATTAAAGACTTGCAATGCCTTTGTCCTCACCATGGTTTGACCAATTGGCTGTTACTACAAACTTACCACAACAAATTATTCTACAACACCCGTATGACTATTGATGTTGCTACAAGAAGAGATTTAATGAACAAGTCCTATAGTGAAGCACATTCTATTATTGAATACATGACACTCAACCACAATCATTGGAGCATTGAAAGGACCAACCAACCCTTCTGATCAAGTAGTTCAACTGAGAAATCTAGTAGGAAGCACATTTTAGATGCAATAGATCTAATTACCGCCAAGCTTGATGCTCTGACTCAAAAGTTTGAGAAGTTGATCACTCATCCTTTCCAAGCAACTGAGCAAGTTTGTGAAGCATGTGGAGCACTTGGTCATAACTATTCTTCTTGTTATGCACCACAAATGAACACCACAAAGATGCCAGAGCAGGTCAATGTAGTAGGCAATTTTAGCAAGAGACAAGCCTACCTTTCTCAACAACTTACAATCCAGGATGGAGGGACCATACAAACTTATCCTATAGGAACAACTCTCAGAATCAACAACAATAAGGTCAAGTTCAGAATCAAAAACAACCTATGACCAACCGCCAACCCATGAACATTAATAGTCAACAACCGTCGGGATATAGCAACAACAACAATAGGAATTTCAACCAGCTTCAACAAATGAGTCAGCCCCAACAAAAGTCCAATTTGGAAAGTCTTCTTGAGACCTTTGTAGCTACATATATTTAACAAAATGATGAGTTTTGAGCACATAGTAATCTCTTGAAAGATGCCATCACCCAAATCTATTATAAAGTTGATGGGATTGTCACCCATATGAAGATGCTTGAGAACTGGATTGCTCAATATGATTTATCCAGTCAAAAAGCCTCCTCTATATCACTACCTAGCCAGCTGGAGATGAACCCATGTGAATGCAAGTCCATTTATTTAAAGGAGTGGTAATGTCATAAAGAGTCCATTTTCAAAATAAGAACAGAAAGTTAATGATAAGAAGGAAGCTGATGGTGAAGAAAAATGAAGGAAGAAGGAGTCGAATGAAGAGTAGCCATCCTATAAGACAACCATTCCTTTTCCATAGAAATTATCAAACAAGAAGGATGACACCAAGTTCTACAAGTTCATGGACATGCCAACAAATTATATGTCAACCTTCCCTTATCTGAAGTGATTGCCCAGATGCTCTCATATGCAAAGTTCCTCAAAGACCTTCTAAAAAGGAGGAGGATTGATCACATGGAAACTACCATGCTATCCAAAAGAACTAGCTCTATCATTCAAAATAGGTTACCAGAGAAACTTGATGATCAAGGTGCCCTCACATTGCCATGCAAGATTGGTGACACAACATTTGACAAAGTTTTAGTTGACCTTGGGGCCAACATAAGCCTTCATTCGTTTACACTAAGGTTTAGTTGACCTTGGGGCAAACATAAGCCTTCATTCGTTTACATTGTGGGAGTAGCTTGATATTGGGGAATTGAAGCCAACCAAGATGACCATTCAACTACCTAAACATACTATCAAGTATCCTAGAGGTATTGTTGAAGATGTGCCTATTCAAGTGGGAAAGTTTTTCGTCCCTTGTGATTTCGTTGTGATTGATATGAATAAGATTCCTTCCAACCCTATTCTCTTTGGAAGACCCTTTCTCCACACAGCTGATTGTACAGTCTATCTATGGGAAGGCAAGATCACTCATAGAGTAGGAGGGGAGATAATGGAGTTCTCCATTATAGATGCAATGAAATCCCCAAGCAAGATGGAAAATATCTGCTTAGTGGATTATATTGACAAATTTTTGGAAGAAGATGAAGATTTTTCTGATTTTCTTATTGACTATTGTGATGAAACTGAGTTGGACATTTCCATGGAAATAGAAAATCTAGATGTTACTTCTAGTACCACATCATCTCCATCTCATGAAGATACTTCACCATTGAAGAATGATTCTAGCACACCTACCACAGAGAAAAATGTAGAACTCAAACCCCTTCCACTGAGGCTAAGGTATACTTTTCTTGACCCTAATGCTACTTCTCTTGTGATAATAAATGTTGATTTAACCGATGATCAAGAATCAAAAGTTGTTAAATGAATTGCAATTGAATAAAGAAGTCATTGGTTATTCAAAAGATGATTTGAAAGGCATAAACCCCTCTATTTGCATGCATAGAATAAATCTAGAGGATGATGCCAAGACATGTGTAGAACCTCCTAGACGTTCAAATCACAACATGATTGAGGTTGTCAAAAAGAAAAATTTCAAGTTAAAAGATGCAAGTATCATTTATAAAATTAGTGATAGCCCCTAGGTGAGTGTTATTCACATATTACCCATATAGGGGGGTGCAACTGTCATAAAGGGAAGCAATGATGAACTAATTTAGACCTATGTTTCAATAGGATGGTGCATGTGTATAGATTATAGAAGATTAAACATAGCAACTCATAATGACCACTTCCCATTGCCTTTCATTGATTTAATGCTTGAGAGACTAGCCAATCATTATTATTTCTGTTATCTTGAAGGCTATTCAGGATTTTTCCAAATACCAATTTATTTGTTGAATCAGGAAAAGATGACTTTTACATGCACCTATGGTACCTACTATAGGTGCATGCCTTTCAATCTTTACAACGTACCAAAGGCTTTTGAACGTTGTATGATGGCTATTTTCTCAGATTTTATTGAACGCTCTATGGAAGTTTTTATGGATGATTTTAGTGTCTATGATCATTCTTTTAATGATTCCCTATCTAATCTATCTAAAGTCCTTGAGTGCTGTAAAAAGGTTATCTTAGTATTAAACTGGGAGAAGTGCCATTTTATGGTACAATCCGGGGTGGTACTAGGCCATGTGATTTCTAATAAGGGTATTGAAGTTGATAGGGTAAAGGCGGAGGAAATTAAGAAAATGTAAACTCCTTCTAATGTCAAATATGTCAAAGGTTTTCTTGGCCATGCAAGTTTCTATAGACGATTCATCAAAGACTTTTCTAAGATAGAAATACCTCTATGTTCATTGCTTGCCAAATATGTTGAGTTTGTTTTTGATGAAGAATATCATGCTACCTTTAGAAAGCTCAAAGATGCACTCATTGCATCTCTTATTATTTGGCCACCAGATTGGAATGCACCATTTGAGTTGATGTGTGATGCAAGTGACTACACCATAGGCTCAATCCTTGGACAAAGAAAGAATAACAAGTTGCATGCCATCCATTATGCCAACAAGACACTTGATGAATCCCAAGTAAACTATGCCACAATCGAGAAAGAGATGCTAGCCATTGGTTATGCTTTCAACAAATTTCATCAGTATGTCGTGGGCTCCAAGGGTGGAGTCTACTTTGACCATGCAACCATCAAGTGTTTGCTGAACAAGAAGGATGCAAAGCCTCATTTGATTCGCTGGATACTGTTGCTCCAAGAGTTTGATCTTGAGATAAAGGACAAGAAAGGAACCAGAAAAAAAATGTTGTTGATCATCTATCTAGAGTCACTACAGATGCTAAAGACACAATGCCTATTAAAAGAATGCATGTCATTGATACAACACAAGCTCCTTGGTTTGATGATATTGCAAACTTCCTTGACACAGGATGCCTTCCACCTGATCTTACCTACTAGTAAAGGAACAAGTTTCTACATGATGTCAAATTCTATTACTGGGATGATCCAATGCTATTCAAATAAGGGACCGATGGACTGATTTGCCAAGCCAAAGAAAACATATCAAGCATCATATCTGGCTACCATTCTTCTTCTTATGGAGGTCACTATGGGGGGAGAGAAACAACCACCAAGATCCTTCAAGCTAGATTCTATTGGCCTACTTTGTTTCGAGATGTTCATGCTTATGTCAAAACATGTGAGCAATGTCAAAGGGCAAGTGGGATATTAAGACAAGATGAGATGCCTCTCAACTCCATCATGGAGATTGAAGTGTTTTATGTATGGGGTGTCGATTACATTGACGCTTTTCCATCCTTCTGCAACCACAAATACATTTTGGTTGCATTTGATCATGTATCTAAATGGGTATAGGTCATTCCTACCCAAGACCCAAATGCAAGGTCTATACTCAAGTTGTTAGAAAAGATTATATTTCCATGCTTTGGAGTTCCAAGAGTCATTATCTCATATGGACAGACACATTTCAATTAGAAATAGTTCAATATTCTTCTCTCCAAATATGGTGTGATGCATAAAATCTCTACACCCTATCATCCCCAAACACCTGGACAAGTTGAACTATCAAATAAACATATTAATAACACCCTAGAGAAGATGGTTACAAGCTTGAGGAAGGACTGGGCACTTAAGCTAGATGATGCACTTTGGGCATTTTATACAGCTTACAAGACTGCAATTGGCACTACACCATTCCACCTTATCTATGGCAAGTCTTGCCACCTACCCTTGGAGCTGGAGCAAAAAGCTCTATGGGCAATCACGTTTTTGAATTTGACATGAAGAAAGTAGGTGAGAAGTGACTTTTGCAACTCCATAAGATTGAATAACTTAGATAAGACGCATATGAGAATGCAAAGATCTACAAGGAGCGAACAAAGGCATGGCATGATAAGAAGATTAGAAAGAGAAACTTTGTTAAAGGACATCAAGTTATGTTATTCAACTCATGACTGAAACTCTTCCCAGGGAAGCTTCGATCCAAGTGGTATGGGCCATTCACAGTCTTAAAGGTTTTTCCATATGGAGAAATAGAGCTATAAGTCAAGCAATCCACCTTCAAAGTCAATGGGCAATGATGCAAGATGTACAAAGAAGGTGAAAAGATTACCCAGGGAGCCTCCTTCTCCCTCTTAGATACATGATTACAAAATCAAGAGTCTTACTCTGGACTCTAAATGGAGGACCTTGTCAGAGTTGACCCCATATTAGGATAGATTTCTTAATTTAGCATCACTCAAGAAGATTTTCATTCCCAAAATAAATTTTGTCATGGATGAATGTAATAATGTAGACCCTCATAGCCTTATATCATCATCTCTACATGTGTTGAGCAAAGAAGTTAAGTTTTGTAGAGAGTCAGCAAGGCAAGATGAGTCTTTTGATGTACACGATGTGTCTACTTTCACCGATGGGCGTTCTAAGCAAGACTCCAGAACACACAACATGTTCATTGTGCGACACGACGTGTGCGGCCACAGAAGTCAGCTACTGGAAACTCACACAAAATGTCTTTATTTGAACACGTCGTGTCCTAATTAGTACAAAGAAGCCACAATCCACTAGAATCGTACATGGCGTGTCCACTTCGATTAAGAGAATTGAAAAGAGTAGACAATTTGTACATGGGAATACACAATGTCTTTAAAAAGACATGCCATGTTCGAGCACCAGAAATTGGGTTTTTAACCCTAAACCCCAATCGCCGACTTTATTCCACCCACGTCTCAGTCGTGTGAAAGATTCATGTACGCCCTCTCCAGTGCGTCATCGAGCTCTGCATCATCGCCACAAGCTGCCCTTGCTCACTAGAGCAAGCTCGTCTATCTACTAGAGTTCTTTGCTGTCTTCCTTGAGTTTTGTCCTCTGCTACTTCTTCTCTGGAAGATCTCATCTTCTCTAGCAAACTTTTCCTTCTCCGCCAGACATCCTCACAAAAAACTTCAACGAGCTGCAAATCCACATCCAAATCACCGTCAGAAGCCTTCTCTGCTTCAATCTTCACTTCCAAGCATAGATCCAACATCAAGGAGTGATATTAGCCAAGTGTTGCCATCATCCCCAACCTCCAAACATGCCGGAGTTGTAGGTACATGATGTGTACTTCTTCGAATATGCCGTGTCTTCTAGTACAATCGCCAAACTTCATTGTCTTTTACTATTAGGAAACACGCCATGTCTCTACTCAAACATGCCATGTCATTTCCCTCTAGTCCAGTTCTCCACAACTTGACGCTAGGAAACACGTCATGTAAAGTCAAAGACATGTCGTGTTCTAACACTTCTCAGTCCAACCTCATCAACAATGGCTCCAATCAAGTAAGCCTAAAAGTGTTGACATGGAGAGAGCTCATCTTCGGCCCCCGCCTACATCTCCACTACTCAATTTTGAGTCATGGAAGCTGAAGATCCCACTTACCAGTTCCTCATATGTCGTAGGGTCCTCCATACATGCTTGCATATGATCAAACCATGATCACATTGGGATTCAAAGACGAAGTCATAGGGTTGCTACAGAAGTTAGGACTCCAGTATATCTACTGCATGGTGAGCTACACTTATCCTAGACTCACCTATGAATTCTTGACTACTCTGAGGTTTGAGGATGACCCAAAGAAGCCCCTTGAGCCCTATGCTATTATCCATTTCCGTCTTCTGGGTCAATGCTATAGACTCACATTCCAATAGTTCTGTGACATACTTGAGTGTCACTATCATGGTGGGTTGGCTTGTCCTCCAACATTCAACAATGATAAGTTTTGTAGTGAGATCACATATGAGACATATCATGAGTCTAGTAAGGCTAGGGAAACCACCTCCGTAATCTTATCTTTTGATATGTTCACCGGCTCCTAAGCACATGTGTTTTTGCCAAAAAGGAAACTCAAGGGGTATGCGGGAAGTGGGATCTTTTCTTTCTATGGGCCATGGTGAATGACTTCTAGATCAATGTAGGATTCTTCATTCTCAATAGGTTCTTTAATATCAAGAAGATCAAGAAGAGAGAATTTGGAGACATCATGTGTGGGGGTTTGATAACCCACATTGCTAGGAAGATTGACACTGATTTACTAGCTTGGAGGCTGCACCGGGGAAACATCTGGTTGACATCCAGTTATTTGTTTCTTCTGTTCTAATTGTTATGGTCCCCAATGATGAAACAAAATTCAAACAATATTTTGAAGATGATCAATATATTGAGCTACCTGATCCGGAGATCATGACCCTCACAAAGAAGAGCAACTGGAAGATTGAAGTAATTGCTCCTAATTTTGATGAGCATGAGGATACACAAGATGCACCTACTTCTTCTGCCACTCCACCACCTCCTTCCATTGACACACAGACAAACTACAATTGGTCTATGCCTGATGTCCATCACTTGTACGCCTATGTCCAATAGAGATTTGATCATATGGACAACCACCTTGATCTCATGGGTCAGCAATGTTATGTTATGCATGACATGGTTTAGGGGATGGATATTTGGCACATTTCTTAAGGCCACTATCCCATGCCTCAGCCTCTGCAACCTACACCTCCACCGCCCCAACCTCATCCACATCCCACTCCTTCATAGATGATGGTTGTAGAGATTCCTGACGATGGTGACTTGTTGTACCAATACTTCCATGCTGGTCATGAGGGCGCTGGCCCTTCATTTTAATTTCCTCCATGACAGGTAGCCAGTTTCTATCACCTCAGGTTTGATTGATGTAGTGAGGACAATGTAAAAATTCCAAGCTTAGGGGGGGTGTAACCAGCCGGTAGTGTAGTTTTATTTTCTTTTTATCATTTTTTTTGGAAATAGGTAAATAGTATTGCCAAAAGCGGTATAGCAAGCTATACAATACAAAGACAGGCACGAGGCCAACAAGCAAACCAGGGGGTATTATCAACAAAATCCCCAATACATTTTAGTATTTGTACTAAGATTAGTTGTCATTTCGGGTCTAGCTGCAAAAGATCATCATATGTCCCTACTAGTGGTTCTAATCAAGTCATTTTCAACCAGAGAACCATTGTTGTGGACTCTTCTATTCCTTTCCCTCCATAAATGGTAAATGACACAAGCAAGGAACAACCCACCAATGCTCACATCCATCTCACTTTTGTCAAATCTGCTCATGAACCAGTTGATGGCTTCATCAAGGTTGTTAGGAACCCGGTGTCCCCACTCGTTTCTAAGGCAGATGATTTGCCAAATGCATCTGGAATAATTGCACTCGAAGAAAAGATGCTCATTCATTTCAGTTCCTGTATGACACAACAAGCAACCAGTCTCCATCTGTATACCCCAATTTACCATTCTTTCTTTGGTGGGCAGCCTGTCAAGCTTGGCTCTAAACAAGAGAGTGCTCCACTTTGGACAATGGTACCTCCCCCAAACTACATGGAACCAAGGCACATCAGGTTCATCACTAGTGTTGATGCTGGGTAACAAAGGTATGACCCCTTCATGACCCGAAGGATCAACAGAAGGCTCCCCATAATTTTCCCCATACAGCTTGCACATGCTTCTCTAGATCCTTGAAGGATTAATACAACCCTCCAAAGTGATGGAAGGACCATATCTGTTTCTCATCCATTGGACCCAAACATTATCAGGTTGGCTACAGAATTTCCCAATCCTTTTCAGCGTACAACTCTCCATGATTTTGCGACCATCGCTAATCTGCAGGCCCCCTTTCCGGTAAGGTTTAGCCAGCTTATCCCAGGTGACGCCATGGCTGCGCCCGCCTCAAAGAAAAGCTGCTGACACACTTTTGATTCTGTCCAGACAAGCAAAAGGAATATCACAGAGATCCCCCCAAAATCTCAGCATGCTTTGAATGACCGTTCTGATAAGCACCATGCGACCAACCATCGATATATTAATACCCGACCATTTGTCCACTTTGTCTTTAATCTTGTCAATCAACATACTAAAGTCTTTGACTGCACCTCTACCACCTGTGATAGGAATTCCAAGGTATCTGGTTGGCCAAACACCCCTTCTCACTCCCATGGCTCTTTTGAGTCTGCCTCTTCTTGAATCGCAGGATTTGGAGTTAAAGATCTGAGATTTAATCGTATTGATGTAAAGCCTAGTAGCACGTCCAAAGCTGGTCACAACTTTCTTGTACTCTTTCAGACGATTGACATGCCCCGCAGAGAAAAGCAACACATCGTCCGCGAAGATGAGGTGCGACATTACTTTGTTACCTTTAATTCTGAAGCTTTTAATCTTGCCATGTTGTTCAGCTAATTTGATGGCATTAGTAAGCCCCTCCATCATGAGGGTGAATAGAAGAGGTGACAAAGGGTCACCTTGTCTAAGGCCGTTCGAAGCACGAAACAGCCCAGCCGGTGTGCCATTAACCAAAACTAAGAAAGAGGTTGTCTCAATGCATTCTTTCATCCAATCGATCCAAGTTTCAGAAAAGCCCATCACCTCCATGATACGCCACAGAGCAAACCACCTGACAGAATCAAAGGCCTTCGTGATGTCAATCTTAATACAAGTTTTAGAGGTGGACCTCTGTTTATTAAAGTCCACTAGAAATTCAGTGGCAAGCAGAGCACAATCAGCAATATTTCTGCCTTTAATGAAGGCATTTTGTTCAACCGATATGAGACTGGGAAGAAAGATCTTCAATCTGGCTGCAAGGAGCTTAGAGAGGATTTTATAAAGTACTGAACAGCAGGCAATGGGCCTGTAGTCGGTAATAGAAATGGCATGCTTCGATTTAGGAATCAACTTTAAAAAGGCATGGTTTACGGCTCTGACCATCCGACCACCATTGAGAAACCAATTAATGGCTTTGCAGATATCCTCCTCAATGAGATACCACATCTTCTGAAAGAACATGCTATTAAATCTGTCGGGACCCGACGCTTTGGAGTAGTGGATAGAAAAAACAACCTTTTTTATTTCCTCAGCCGTTGCAACTTTACATAGATCAGCATTCATGGCTGCATTCAGCCTTTTTCTTTTTATCATTGTTTTCTTAGTTTGTTGTTTAACATGATTTTCTTAGTTTGTCATTTTTAGTTTCTATTTTTCTTATGGAAAATCTAGTATGATATGAGGCCTATCTTGTGTAATGGATTCAATTCCTCATGTATTTGAAACTATCTTGTCCTTTCCCTTGAGAATGTCATATGTTTGAAATTGCAAAAGGCATGCATAAATCAAATGAAACTTTATGGCCACCAACATGTGTTTAATTTTGGGTTTATGTTTCTAGCCTAAACTTTCATATTTTTCATCCTTGATTGATTAACACATGTAATGGTAATGAATTTTGTAAATAATTTGACTTTGCAACACTAATTAGAACACAGGATGCCCTTGCCAAACCCTTAGTGAATTTTCAACCACCCTCTTTCAGTGAAAATTTTCAAATCAAATGAATGGAATCCAGCTAATGTTGCAATTTATTTAACTCTTCTATGTTTTGTGGAAAACAAGTGAAACCCAATATCATTGGAAAATCTCTTTTGGTTTGCTTTACCTTAATTACCCCATAAAAAGATGGCTAAACTGCCCACATGTCATACTAGCCTAGTGTAAGTCCGATCTGGCCATGACAGTTAGGTGATATGTCTTCAAAAGAGGGTAATATACCCCAAATGGCACTCATTGTGTGCATAAGCCTACATAGCAGCCGAGTGTCAGAATCCATGATCCATTGTCATACCTTTTGGGAAAACAAGGAGAGAAAGCTAAAACCTATTAGCATTGACTAAGTTCCATCTTTTGCATCCTTAATAGCTGCAAGTCTTGGTTACAAATTCACTATTTGTTTGGCTTGGTCATCCAAGATCCATTTAGTGTTGCATAGTTGAATATTTCATTTAATGCATTACCACCCTGCTGAAATTGAAATCTCTTTCTTGGATATTTAAGTTGAAATCAAGGCTATGAGTATAAACATGTCGATTATGGTTGGTTTGGTCTCGTTCACATATTTCATTTCATTTGATCTATACATAAGCTTGACAATTCCTTCATTTGTATTTCTATGCTCTTTTTGCTTGAGGATAAGAAATAGTTCAAGCTTAGGGGGATTTGATGTGTGCATATCATATATACCTTATGCACATCTTCGCACACAAATTCATCCCATTTTGCTCTCCATATAACCTCTATTCATACTTAATTTGTCATCTTTTAGTTGTTTTACTTGTTGCATGGTTTTGATCATATGTGGACATCAAGGATGATGAGATGAGGATAATCCAACCCAAATTTGATCTTAGCTGGATCCCATGTTGATTTGCAGCTGATATAGAGTTGATCCTGAAAAATCAGAATAAGACACGCCGTATCTTTATTTGTACACGGCGTGTAACTTTCCAGGAAGGGAATTCCTCCACAGAAAGCAAAACACATGACGTATGTTATTTAACACACGATGCTTAAGTTTCCAGAGGATATCATCTCTAACTGTAGAACAAAAGACACGGCATGCCATTCATCAAGACATGGCATGTCCCCACGTTCAAATGCCAAAGTTCAATGTTCTGACAAAGTAGTGTGTTTATTAACACACGACGTGTGCCATCTGCCCTAGGTCAACTCCAATTGAATCTACACAGTGTGTCTTTATTGGAAGACAATGTGTACTTATCACAAAAGAGCAGTTCAAGTGCCATTTGCAGTGCGCCACACGACATGTCTTCACAAAGACTCATTGTGTCTCTATCTATTTTCTACAAAATTTAGAAACAACCACCCCACATTTTAACAAGGAGTGCAGCCACTTGGAGTGGTTATCACTCATCATTTGAAGCAATTTTCATCTAGAGAGAGTTGCAGAGCAAGAGAGGGGCAATTTTGGAGAAGAAGGCGAGGTTTCTTGAGAATGAACCTCCATTCTTCATCATTTCCTTCTCCTTTCCTCCTCCAAGGGTGTAGCTGAGCTTCTCTACTATGGACAAGCTTCTCAGGAGGGAAGATAGTACTACAATGGTGAAACTTCATCCTCTAGCCAGAGTTTTACTCCTTTTACTTCATTCTTGGTTACTCTTATCTTTTCTTCTCTCTAATCATGAAAAACTATAAAAATTCTACAATGTACTTGTATTTCTTCATCATGTACGTGTAGAACCTTTCTTCTTGGGCATGGGAGAGTAGATTCCATTATATGACTCATGTGAACTCATAATTTATATCTAGTGTTAGCTAATTTGCTTCTCCATGGGTTTCTATGGTGTTTTACTGCATGTATGCTTGATTGGCTACCAATTGTACATGTTTTATGCTTCTTTGTGCTATTTGGGAGAATGTACAAGGGAGTAGGGAGTAGGGAGTAGATCTCATGGAAACATGCTCTCATGTCACTGGGAGGTGCATGACGACAACAACCTCCTTTTCAAATTAACTAGCATGTTTAATTTCGTAGTTACGCATAACGTGATAGTATGGAGGTGAAATCTAATGTCCATGATCTTCCAAAATCTGATCTCAACATTTAAGATGAAGCTTTTCTAGTTTTCTTATCATCTAGTTAATTTCAATCAAACTCATATGTTGTAATCCGACTTAGATTTTTGAAAGGTAGCTCTTTTGTGCCTAGCTAGCCTAGCTCTCTGATTTGACCTCAACTACAATTCATTTTGTATACTTGTAGGTGATTGATGAGTTGAGACATATAAGATTAAAAACTCAATTGTCTTAGGCAATCACCACTCTTCTATTTTAGGAGTATCTCAATTTAGGACTTTCCTCATGTGTCACAGTATAATTTGAGGTTAGGCTCTCTAGCCACAAGATCCGCCCTCCTATGATTGAATTTTTTTCCCTCAAGGTTTACCCCTCTCTGGGGATGGTTAACACAAGTCCTAACACTAGTTCACCTCTTCTATAAATAATTCATGTCTCATGTGGATGTTGTCATATTGTTTAGCTCAATCTAGGTCTAGGTACAAATGTATTTACTGGGCATGCCAAGTTACCATCAATGGTGAATCCTCAAGATGATATCATACATGTTTCTTATTCATACAAGGGTACCCAACATATGTAAGGTTTGTAATATGTACCATTGTGGCAAACAAACCATCATCTACCTTTAGGAAAGTGATAATATATATACATATATACATCCATTGAAGGTTGAAACCAATAATTTCACAAGTATGGTTTCACATTCTCCTTCACTAAATTATTTTGTCACAAATTTTTAGGTTGTGTTGATGCAAAGTTTATCTTTTCACTAGACTCATAGGTTGGTGAGAACCTATATGTATTTAGATCATATTATTAATTCAAGCTTTAGACATATATGTAAATCTATGTATTAGGGGTGGATACCCAATCTCTTAGACCTACACTTAGGAGAAAAATTTATTTCTATGAAGTCAAAATACAAAATTTTCCCCATTTCACTTGTAGATAAGGTGAATCCACATTTCATCTCAAATTTCAAGATTTAGGTGGAGACATGTCCAATGAGTGATTCTTAAAACATGAACATTTTTATAACTCCCATGAGTTGTCAAAAAACATTAAGCCAAGAAGAAATGTGCTTTCCGTAAGGCCCTTGAATTTTTGCATGATCTCGCTTAAGGTTTTATTATAACATGTGATGGAGCTTCCACTCACGTGGAATTGCGTGCACCACTAAAAATCCTAAAGATGGTAAGTCATTAAGTTTAGCCTTGCTTATACTAGATCGAGAACTCCACCCATGTATGCTAAGATACGTGGAAGTCTTATCGTAGTATAGTTAAGGGTTGAATCCTCGGGACAACGGTCTTGTTGGGAGCAACAAGATGAAAAATGTTAAAACTTCACTTAATCTCTTAATAGCAGGTGCTTAGATCAAAAGGTTGGTTTGGTTGTTTTCAAACTAAGATCAAGTAAAGTAAAGCAAGTAAATTAAAGGATGTTAAACATTGATAAGAAGTCACAAGGGTGTGATTGGTTTTCACCGCCACTACACATGGATCAAGACATGCAAAATAAAACATAACCTGCAACAAGAGTATAGTCAGTTAGTATCTTTGTAGACTTAGTTTCCTTTCGGAGAACTAACTACGAGAAGTGCGGGAATGTTGCAAAGTCAGCCATCCCCGAACGAATGGTCAACTACTTTGCATCATTCCCTTCATAAAGTACGTTCCTCGACTCATCAAGGTTGTACTTTCATACGTCAACTGATTCCATTTCATAATATGAAAGTACAACGATGGAAGCGAGTTTACTCCACTTCTTGAGATACACTCCTAGATACCGAAACAGATGCATGGTGGATACATGCACCAAGAACCAACATTCAAACGAGTTTCGAATCTAGTAGTAAAAACATAGACAATTCATACTAAAAGATAAAAGATAACACAAGTTGGTGATCAAGCAACAAGCATTCATTAAACGTTTGATGTTGAACTGAAAAGATAGTATCTCTATATTGCAAACTATGGATTACATTACATGAAATGAAAACATGGGTAGCGGGGCTACTCCCCGCACCCTAGTGAAATGAGACTATTCGCTCATGATAAGGACAAAGAAGGAGGTGAGAAGAGAGAGAGAGAACATCATCCCCATGAGGGAGAGAGGAAAGTAAACCCCTTTGGTGAGAGAGAGAAGGACGATCTTCACACTTCGCAGGTTGCTCGATGATGAGGACTCCTCTTCCCACCTTCTTTGGCGATGAGAGAGAAAGCAGCTTTTAAACGGAGTGTGGATCTCAGACCGGTAGCCTTTAGGTGGAGGATGGAAGTTGGATTAGCTCTGGAGTGATAGAGGCAGCCTCTGGGTGTCTGAAACTTGATCCCCTTTGGGAGGACCCCTTGGGGTCTTATTTATAGGCCTTAAGTGAAGTCCAAACAGTTTGGTAATTTTGGGTCCAAACAGTCTTGGAAACCTTTTGGACTCTAAAACCGTTTGGACCCCGAGACCATTTGGACTTCGAGACCGTTTGGACCCCGAGACCGTTTGGACTCCGAGATCGTATGACTCCATGCGGTCTTGAGATCGTATGACTCCATGCAGTCTTGAGATCGTATGACTCCATGCGGTCTTGAGATCGTATGACTCTATGCGGTCTTGAGAGCGTATGAATCCATGCGGTCTTGAGACCGGTTGGCTTCATGCGATCTTGAGACCGTTTGACTCCATGCAGTCTTGAGACCGTTTAAGTCTTTTGTGATTTTTTTGTGTCTTTTTCTGTAAGTAAAAGGAGAAAAGTTATTCTAACAGTATGTTTGCAATAAAAAAGAGAATAGTTAGAGATTTTGTCTACTTTATCTGAGAAAGAGTGTGGGAAACTGAAGAATATTACTAAGATAACATCACAAAATTGGAGGTTTTCACCCCCCCTAACTTAGAGTCTAGCTAGTCCTCAAGTTAGATAGAGCTGAGGCATGTAATGGCGAGGCGATTATTCAGTTAAGATTTCCATACTCTTGCTTCAATTCTAAACCTGAGATCTCCTAAGGTTGTGTCAGAGCTTTTTGCCTTAACTCTTTCAGGTATTGAGAGTTGCTTGGATCTCAGGTTTCTTCCATATCTTAGCCCACATTGGGACCAATTTTTATTCGGTGCATGTCGTTGACTCTAATCAGTTTTATACTCCTCTGAGAATCCTACCGGAAACTAGAGTGGGTACGTGGGTTGGCTAAAGGATTAGTGTATAACTCCCCCTTCAAGTGGGGGAGGGGTTGTCTATGCTTTTAGGATATCACTACTGGGCACGATACATCTGCCTTTTTGAGGGCAGCTGAATGTACCGGCCGGGCGAGTCCTTTATCAACCTTTCATATATTTAGATACCTTAGGGTTTCACTATCGGGCACGACACATCTGCCTTCTTGAGGGTAGGCGAGACCTTTGTTGGTTCTTCATATAGATCC
This sequence comes from Alisma plantago-aquatica, assembly GCA_963693085.1. Lineage (NCBI taxonomy): Eukaryota > Viridiplantae > Streptophyta > Magnoliopsida > Alismatales > Alismataceae > Alisma > Alisma plantago-aquatica. Next base: position 1,253,939,199 of record OY856410.1, on the reverse strand, counting down.
TTATTTATGGCACAACTCTCATGGTTTTATTCAACACTCTGGCTTTTATTCATAAATTCACAGGCTTGGGATTTGGATATTTAGGGATATTGATTTTTGGGCGGCCAAGCCTCTTTTATTTGGAGAGAAGAAAACTGTTCTTAGAGTTGTTCAACATGCACTTATTTGGTTTCTACTAGTGGTCTACTTGCAAGGATTCATGATTTGAATGTCACCTGATGTCCCTCTCGTCCTTGAGATTGTTTTGGTTTATAGCGGCCCTGATGTTGTCCTGTGGAGGGTCAGATGTAGAAATGGAACAAAAACATGGAAATTGAGTGAAGATGATTTATTAATTTGCCATTACATGTCTATGTGCTATTCTTGTTGTTTCTCTTGAGGGCTACTAGATTCTAAAGTTAGTTGGGGATGACTTTGTTCCAAGTAGGTTTTATTAACATCAAAGACTAAAAATGTGTAGAGAAAACTAAGAAGGAAAGTTATACGGAATTGAGGAAGAAGATAGAAAGGGAAGGATTTAGAATTGATACCTCGCCCTTGTCCAGTGTACTACCCCCTTAACTTATCACTCACTCTGTCCTCAGAGTGTCAAAGGGAATAGGCTGAGAGGTACAAGGACAAGGGAACTAGGCGTCTGTTAGTCCTTTATTTGTGCCATGTGTGCGAAGGAGATTAGCAGCAAACTTTCCACGTAAGGCATGGTAATCTACGTCTGTCATATCCTCTACTAGTTTTTGAAGGGTCATGATTGTGTACATCCAGTAGAGGACGTGGAAGCCACAGTCATTTGATTCTCGAATTTGTTGGGGGCATTTGTGGTTAAAGGATGGACGATGAAAGTGGTCTTTGCTGTATGCCCTTGTGTGCTGACTTAGAACATCGATTAGTCTGTCTGCACATTCTTTCACCACTTCCTCTGTGGGCATCTTTGGTGTCACTACATATTTCTTCTGTCGTGGATTGAATTGGCTGTCGAAACTGTTGTAGATAGTAGTTGTTCCTTCGGGTAGGTTTTTTGCTAGAAGCAGCCAGTGCTCATGGTGAAGGAATGGTAGCATGATAAACTTCGGTGTTGTGTGTTGTAGGAAGGAGATTAGTGCTTTAGTTTTTTCCAAAGTTCTTGAGCTTTAAGAGGTCGTCCTTCATGTATGCGGATGCCATATAGGTTGTAGGGTGATTCCGTCCTATAAGAGATTGATAGACAGCCATCAAGCTCATGGATAGAGACCCTTTGAACTGTACAGTTTCTCGTAATGTGTCTGCCATTACTAAGATGTCACCGGACATGAAAACGAGATCATCTTTCTCGACGTAGAGTCGTGACATGATGAGACATAGTTCATTGTCGGAGAGACTGTTACAAGCACTGAGGTCGAAATCCGGGAAAGTTGGTTCTATGGCAGATAGGGGCACCATTTATGATGGCAATCTCCTAATGGTTGCCCCTGACAAAAGATCTGTTTCCCCTTTATCCTGTGCCAGATCAAATTGGGAAGGGTCCCATTTTCTTTGCTCAGGAACTATGGCTGGTTGTTTGTTTTTCTCCAATTCTTTTAAGGTTTGTATGAAAGGTTGCCGTTGCGGATGTTGGATTGCTGAAAAGAGGTAGTGTGGGACGTCATCTGGTACCATTGTCGGGTCCTTGAAGAACCTTCTATCACAAATAAGCTCCATGGCATAACGCCCTCGCAGAGAGTGAAAATCTTTGACGATCATCTCTGTAAAGGGGATTTCTTGGTTTAGCGCTTGAATGTGACGGATAGTGCAAAAAGCGCAGTCCCCAGATCCCTCAGTTGTTTGGACTTGCGGGTTTATTATTTGGAACCATAGTTGGCTCCAGTCCTGACGTAGGGACGGGCGTGCAACCCAAATTAGCTTAAGAAGCCAGAAAGGTATACATCGTGCCTCTCCTACTTCTTCTCCAACAAAGTTTATTGTTCCGGTTGGTAGCTCAGTGGTGCAAAAATTGTACACCTTGGCATCCCGAGCCTCGGTGTCCACAATCATAAATAACCAGTGATCGGAAACTTGAAATGGCACGATAAGATAACGTGCCTTCCGTGCTAAACCAGTGCGCAGCCGCTCTATTGACTTTGCTCGTATGTCCTTGTATAGCAAGCCTATAGACAGAGCAGGTGAGGCGTTAAAGACTGGTTGCTGCCTCTTAGAGCTTCTGTAAACTTCTATGCAGTTGGCAAGTAGGACGCAGAAGATTGTCATTGACATCGTTGACCGTGGTCGCAGGATGTTGCAGAAATCTTCGCGTGTCAACTTGCTCTTAGTCTTTGTATTGTGGTAGATGATGTCTTCCCCCTCTTTGGCATCATCGACAATAGTGTTCAGGATAAAGATGTCCTGAGCATCTAGTGTAGAGATGGCCACCATATCTAAATCGTGCATCTTATGCGGTAGAGGTGGTGGCGGGGGAAGCTTCTGCGGAGGGGGTGAAGAAGTTTGTTCCAAATCATCTATATAGCCTTGCAGATCGTCATCTGAATCGGAAGCAGAATCGAGTTCTTCGTCTGTATCTAAACATACTCATTCTGATTCTTCCTGTTCTGGCGGAAAGGGTACTCATTGGTCAGGTGCAGAAAAAGGGTGAGTGGTTGTTGCTGGTGGGTTTGTGCTGGTTTCTAAAATACATTGGTGGAACTCAGCAAAGGCCGCATCTTTCACAGATTCCCCTATAGATCTCAAGGTAGAGTAATTGAGGAATTGGTCCCCATATGATATGTTTACATTTTCGTTGTGGGTGGGGGATTTGGGAAGATGTCCACCTTTGTGGTGGTTTTTGTCATATCCTTTCTGAGAAGGTTCTGCTCCTTGGCTTGGGCCCTCCCCAGCTTTGTCTGGGGCATCAGAGTTGTCATCTGAGGAGGTGGTATCGTTGTTAGAATCAACTGAGGAGTCAGAGTCATCTTCGTCTTCATCATCGCCTTCTTTGTCAGCTGTGGATTTGTCTGTTAGCTTTTTGTTGTTTGCTGTCTTTTTGCACTGCCGATGGATGGTTTGTAACTCATCAAACACCACTTGCACATGCTCGTGTGTTTCGAGCAGTGCGTAGTGTGCTTCTTTGAGATTGTTGTATCGGCCCTCGGCGGAGAGGAGTCACGCTGTAAGATCTGTTATTGTAGCTCGTAATTGTTGGATTTCATTGTTTGTCGACTCCTCTTGGCGATTGTTGAGTTGTGTGAGAGTGTGGCTGATGTTGTCCAAGTGTGAGCTAAGATCTGTTTGTTGCTACTTGAGTTCGCAGAGAGTCTCGGGCAGAGGTTGAGTCTGTGTAGAGAGCTCATCGATTTGCTTGGCCATTGCTTCTTGCTGGTTTTTTGCTCCAAGGACCAGTTCGCGCAAGTTGTTGTAGTGGCTGTCGATGTGATCAACTTGCCTGGCCACTACATCTTGTCGTTGTTGAAAACCGTGGAGGATGTTGGGCAAGGCACGGTTCTTCTCATCGATCTTGGCAACCTATTTAGATATTCCCTACACACAAGAAAAAATGGAATGCATAATGTTAGAGGGATCGGTGAGGAGGTTTCGGATGGCGTCAAATTGACGTCCAAATTCCTCACCGATATTTGAAAAGGGGACCCCAGAAGCGGAAGGGTGGGGTGGCTGGGGTCTGAATGGGAAGGTTGCGGTGTCTTGCGGAAGAGACACTGGTGATGGTTCCACGAACTACGTGGTGACCATAGATGGGGTCACCAGCGGTGTCGGGATGGTGGCGGATGGGAAAGGTGGTGGTATATTTGGTGAGAATGGTGGGATTGATAGTGTTGGGGGAAAGACAGTGGAGGTGGAGGTGAAGGTGGTGATGTCGGGCGTAGGAGTGGAGAAGGGGATGCCCGAAGGGAAAAAGGGTGAAGGGGAGGATGCAGGTGGTGTAGTTGTGTAGAAAGATGGAAGAGTGGTGGATTGTGGAAAGGTGGAGGGTGGTGAGGTGGTGGTGGTAAGCTCAGCATGCAGACTCATAATGAAGGAGTCTAGAGATGAGGTGGTAATTTGTTCTTAGGGGAGGGGGGTTTCTATCTCTAGATGCGGTTTTGATGTTGGTGTCCCCGATAGCTGTTGTTTCTGCAAAAGTCGTCTTGAGGGGCGTTTTACTGGTATTTTTGCCAAACTAGTTGTCGGGGCAGATATGCTGAGTTTTTTCTATCCTTCTTGGGTTGTCTTAGTTTGTGCTTTGATCGGAGCTAGGAGTTTGGTAATCTCTTCATTAGTGAAGAGAAATTTGTCTTTGTCGTAGTCCGCTAGCTCCGGAAGCGGTAATAGGATTCTGGAAGATCGGACTGTTGGGCAGAAGATGTAATGTAGTTTTGCATCCTTCTCCTTGATAATGTAGGAGTTCTTCAAGGTTTGTTTGTTTGTTAGGATGTTTCCCTTGATCTTCGTGCAGTGAGGGAGTAATCTGTCCATTTTGATGTATTTAATAATGGAGGTTATGTGTCCTCCCATACAGATTTCTTTTCTTATGACGTAGGTGGAGAATTTTTGTATCAAATGCTGTCCGATGTTGACCGGCTTTTCATGCAAGATAGACCATAGGATTAAGAGGTCGGTAGCAATAACGTTTCCTCCCTCTGATATGGGGGACAGCGCACTGGTAATGATTTTGTGAAGCGTGCGCACGAACCCTGAGTGAATATTGGAGGCTTTGCATGTCTTTGCCTCGTAGCTCGGGATCTCTGTTAGTGTCTTCCTGAAGTTATGTTTATTGAACGGGTAAATCTCCAATCCTGCAGCTACAACTTTCTTGAGCTGGTCAGGATTGTCGATGAAGATTTCATTCAGAAGATTTTCTGTGATCATGATGTCATTGCCAAAAAGCTTGGTGACCAGCCGGTGGTCACCCCCATCCCTTGCTCTGTGCGCAATGTCCACCGTCTCTTTGGTAAGATGGGTAAAGAATTCTGTGGTGGGTTTGACATATGAGATTTCAGGGACAAAACAGAGTCTGGATAAATTGGCGTTGTCGAGCGTTGTGAGGATTCTGTCATAGATCCCCATCTTGAGTAGTACGCTTGAGCAAACATACTTTGTTAGTTTTAGTATTTTGTCGATGGATGGGATGGTGTGGATGTAGAGGTTTTCTGGTGGAGGCACGGTGGTAGTGAGAATTGAGAAGATGGGGGTGGTGGTAGGAGTGGTGGTGGCAGGTGCTTCCAGGGTTTGTCCCCTAGCAGAGGCGGGGTGGACCTGTTTTCTTGCGCGTTTCTTTGAGGGTTGTCCAGTTGCGGTTTCCTGGACCTTTTGTTTCCCCTTGGTTTTTTCAGGTGGGGATTCTTCCTCGGGGTTTGGCTCGTATTCAGAGCCTTCATCACTAGAGGAGATTTCTTGCACTTCTTCTTCAGGCTCCTCAGCTAGGCATTTGTTGAGGCGTTCAATTTCACACAAGATATTTATGATTTTGACCTTTGGTGGGGCCTGTCCAGTTTTGTTGTAGTTATCTATGATCTTTTGGAGTTTAGCTCAGTCTTCCAGTAATTGCTCTGTTATCCAGAATGGAGCGTCGACAGTTCCTGTGGCTTCCTTGGCTGGTGATGCCATTTCTGAAAATGGAAGATCATGAGTAAGAACAACATGCTTAGTATTAGAGAAAGATTTGGATTTTATTTGTGTTTATGTGGTTTTATGTTTTAACAAAACTTAAGCGATTGTGGAAGGCCAAACAGTTTGAAGACCGTTTGGTCCCAAACGGTTTGAAGACCGTTTGGTCTCAAATGGTTTCAGGACCGTTTGGTTCCAAACGGTTTGAAGACCGTTTGGTCCCAAACGGTTTGGAGACCGTTTGGAAGGTGAAACGTCGGGGAGCGGCCGGCGAAAGAGAGGCAGAACTGGTGATGAAAACAAGGACGAAAGCGATAGAGACAATGGTGGTGATAGAAAAGGGGATCACGGCGGTGCTGTAGACGGCGGAAAGGGTAAAGATAATGGCGACGGTTTGATAGAACAGGGATTCGTGGCGGCGTAGTCAGTGTCGGTGATGGTGGTGCCAACCTTATTGCTGTGGATGGGGAAAATGATGGCAAGATCATCGGTAGTGGGGGTGCAACCGCTGTGAGGATGCAAAGAACCTGAGAGGGATGGTCGGCGAAGAGAACCCGTGTTGCAAGGTGCGCGGAAACGGGAGTAGAGAAGGAGTAGGAAGAGCCGTTCGCGCTAGGGTTTAAGGAAGGCTCGAGAGTCAAAAGAAAGAAGAAGAAGGGGGAGAGGTTATATTTATAGGAAATGGGGGTTGACTTTACAAAAACCCTAGGTTAAACAGTTTAGCGACCGTTTGGACCCCAAACGGTTTCAGGACCGTTTGGCTCCAAACGGTGTCAAGACCGTTCAGCTCCAAACGGTTTTAGGACCGTTTAGATCCAAACGGTTTTAGGACCGTTTGGCTCCCAACGATTTCAAGACCGTTTGGCTCCAAACGGTGTCAAGACCGTTTGGCTCCAAACAGTTTCAAGACCGTTTGGCTTCAAACAGTTTCAGGACCGTTTGGCTCCAAACGGTTTCAAAACCGTTTGGCTCCAAATGGTTTCAGGACCGTTTGGGAGGGTTAAGGTCGAGCGGATTTTTTTTTATATTTTTATGTTTGTTTTGGTTATATGAATTTTTATATATTTTCAGAAGATAAATCTAAGGTAACTAAAAGAACGGAAGATAGAAAAAGATGCTCAGATCTTGGGTTGCTTCCCAAGTAGCGCCTGGGTTTTACGTCGCTGGCTCGACGAAGCTTTGATGTTGTTATGTTGATGTTGTGGTGTCGCTGATTTCAATGGTCTGTCTCGGCATTTTATCTACTGGAGTGTAGTATTTTTTCAATCAATGGCCATTGACCGTCCTTTCTCCTCCGTTATCGTCGACAATTATGACAGCTCCAGTCGGGTATATATGCTTGATGGTGAAGGGCCCAAACCATTTTGTTTGGAGTTTTTTGGGGAACAATTTGAGCTTGGAGTTGAAAAGGAGTACTTTGTCACCGATGGCGATGTATTTCCTTTTAAGATGACCGTCGTGCCACATCTTGGTTTGATCCTTATAAATCCTGGCACTTTGATAAGCGGTCATTCGGAGTTCCTCTAGCTCATGTAGCTGGAGTTTTCTATTTTCTCCGACACTTTTAAGATCAAAATTTAGTTGTTTGATGGCCCACCAAGCTTTGTGTTCCAGTTCTACTGGAAGATGACATGACTTCCCGTATACCAAACAGAACATGGTTGTCCCGATTGGTGTTTTATAGGCTGTTCGGTAAGCTCAAAGGGCATCGGGGAGCTTGGTGGACCAGTCAGTGCGGTTTCTATTGACTGTTTTTTCTAGGATCGCCTTTAGTTGTCTATTTGATACCTCAACCTGACCACTGGTCTGTGGATGGTAAGGCGTGGCTACTTTATGGTTGACTCCATATTTTTTCAACAGGGCTTCAAAACTTCATTCCAGAAAATGGGTCCCGCCATCTGATATGACAGTTCTGGAGACTCCAAATCTGGGGAAAATAATATCTTTAAACATTTTAATAACTGGTTTGGAATCGCTGGACACTGTGGGTATAGCTTTGACCCATTTTGAGACATAGTCCACCACAACTAGGATGTAGGAGAAACCATAGGAAGAAGGAAAGGGGCCCATATAGTCTATCCCCCAAACGTTGAAAAGTTCAATTTCTTGCCACATTGTGAGGGGCATTTCATTCCTTTTAGATATGCTACCAGAAAATTGACATTTGGTGCAAGATTTCACAAAATCATAGGAGTCCTTTGTTATGGTTGGCCAGAAGAAGCCTGATTGCAGAACTTTTATAGCGGTTTTCTTTGCACTCATGTGCCCCCCCGTGGGGCCTGAATGGTAATGCTCTAGGACGGGGGTAATCTCTTCTTCCGGTAAGCAGTGAAGGAAAAGTCCATCTGCGCATAGGTGAAAAAGGTAAGGTTCATCCCAATAATATTACTTTATATCATGGAGGAATTTCCTTTTGTCGTGGTAGGAAGCGGAGGGGTGAACGATTCATGTAGCTAGATAATTGACAATGTCCGCATACCAAGGGAATCCATGGGTAACCTTCATTAGTTGGTCATCTGGAAGAGAGTCTCGGATAGGGACTTTATCTTCATCTTCAACTTCAATACGACTGAGATGGTCGGCTTCGACGTTTTCCACTCTGCTTTTGTCTTTAATTTCCAAATAGAATTCCTGAAACATCAACACCCAGCGGATAAGTCTGGGTTTTGCATCTTGCTTCTGAATTAGGTATCGTATGGCGGAGTGGTCAGTGTAGACAATGACCTTGGATCCAATCAAACAGGAGCGGAATTTCTCAAATGCGTAGATGACAGCCAGGAACTCCTTCTATGTAGTAGTGTAGTTCTTCTGTGCTTCATCGGGCATTTTAGATGCGTAGTAAATTACATAATGTTTCTTGTCGATCCGCTATCCTAATACGGCCCCTATGGCGTAATCGCTGGCGTCACACATGATTTCAAACGGTTGCGACCAATCTAGGGCTTTCAATATAGGTGCAGAAATTAAAGCATTTTTTAGAGTTGAGAAACTTTGCAAGCATTCTTGGTTAAAAATGAACTCAGTGTCTTTGGTCAGGAGTTGGGTCATGGGTTTTGCTATTTTTGAGAAATCTTTGATAAATCTTCTGTAAAACCCAGCATGACCCAAGAAAGCCCGTACTCCTTTTATATCTTTTGGTGGCGACAACTTCGAGATAACATCGATTTTTGCCTTATCGACCTCAATCCCTATGTTACTCACTCTATGCGTGAGGACGACACCTTCAGTTACCATGAAATGGCATTTTTCCCAATTCAGTATGAGGTCCGTTTCCTCGCATCGTTGTAAAACTTGTCCAAGGTTGATTAGACAGTTATCGAAAGAATCTCCGTAAACTGAAAAATCATCCATTAACACCTCCATTATGGATTCTGTTAATCCTGCAAAAATGGCAGACATACACCTTTGGAATGTAGCGGGTGCATTACACAACCCGAATGGCATTCTTATAAAAGCATAGGTTCCAAAGGGGAAGGTGAAGGTAATTTTCTCTTGGTCTTTCGGGTGTATGGGGATTTGGTAGAACCCAGAATAACCATCTAGATAGTAGAAGTATTTCTGATGGGCTAAGCGTTCTAGGACTTCGTCGAGAAAGGGCAGAGGGTAGTGATCTTTTCACGTGGATTTGTTTAATTTCCTATAGTCGATGCACATCCTCCACCCCATCACCGTCCTAGTGGGTACTAACTCGTTTTTGTCATTAAGCACGACTGTGGTGCCTCCCTTTTTAGGAACTACTTGGACGAGGCTGACCCATTGAGAGTCTGAGATCGGGTAGATTATGCCGGCTTTCAGTAATTTGAGGACTTCAAGGCGAACCACTTCTTTGAGATTAGGGTTTAGCTTCCTCTGATGTCCGCATGATGGCTTAAATTCTTCGACCATGGGCAGTCTATGCATGCATAAGGCTGGGTTTATTCCCGTCAGGTCAGTTATCTTATACCCTATGGCCTTCTTGTATTTCTTCAGCTCATCAAGAAGCCTTTCTTCCTAATTTTCTGTTAGGGTGGAACTGATGATAACCGGACATAATTTTTCCTCGTCCAAGAAGACATGTTTAAGTCCCATGGGTAGTATTCATCTCAGGAGTCTTAGGTGGCTCTGTTGCTTCTAAAATGGTGACAGCTTTGAGTTCTTCAAAGGTGGCCGTCGGTGCTTCTTCGGCCTTCTCTAAGTGTTGCAGACACTGTTGAACCAATTCATTTGCAAAGAATTCGACTTCTGGGTTGGTTAGAACATTCTCTAACTCGTCCGATGGCTCAGATGTTTCTAATTGCGGCATTTGATGTATTGCGTCTAGGAGAAAGACCTTGTCTTGAATGCTGGGGCCTTTCATGCTATTTAGAACTCGGAATTGAATTGCTTCTTTTCCGAGTCTTAGAATGATCGTGCTGGCTTCAACATCGATAAGCGCCCTGGCTGTGGCGAGGAAAGGTTTGCCAAAAATTATCGGGTATCTCAGATCTTCCTTAATATCCATGATGACAAAGTCGCACGTGACATAGGCATCTTTGCCTATCCTAACTGGAATATCTTCAATAATTCCCAGAGGTGCGGTGATGGTAGAGTCAGCTAACTGAATTGTCATTGTTGTGGGCAGCAAGTCGGTGAAACCTAATTGTTTGCACATGGAATAGGGCATGATTGATATGCTGCCCCCTAGACCAGCTAATCCCTTTTTGTTTGATGCATTTCCAATGCAACATTGAATGCCGAAGGAACCTGGGTCCTTCTTTTTCTTTGGCATTTTATTGAGGATGATATCGGAGGTGGTTTGGGCCAGTTTTACGGTTTCTTGTTCCTCAGTGATGTACTTCCTTGATAATAAAGTTTTTAAGTATTTAGCCCAAGCCGGTACTTCAGAGAGAGCATCAAGGAGCGGAATGTCGATATAGAGTTTCTTCATGGCCTCCTTAAATCTTTGGAACGTAGTGTCCATTTTTGTCTCACGTAATCTCCCCGGATATGGTATCCTTGGTTTATACTGCGGGATTTCTGGATCTTTGGAAGTTTGTTCTTTTTCTTTGTCTTTCGAGTTCTCTATAGACTTCTCAGTTCCTAGGTTCGGGGTTGCATTTGGAATAAGGACGGGTGTATCATCATCGTCAAGAGTGATTCTCGTTGTTTCGTGAAGGGTGCGCCCAGATCTTGTAGTAACTGCATTCAACTGCTTAGGTCTATTCTAGTTGTGCATAGGGTTCGACTCAGGTTGGCCTGCAAAGGTGCCTGTTGGAGGCTTTAATTGCGCAACAATTTGTGCTAGTTGAGCTTCTACTGCCTTTTGCTGAGCTTGTTGATTAGCGAGCATAGTTTGTTGGGACTGTAGCATCTGTCTTATCAAAGTCATCTCATCTGCTAGCTGGGAGGGGGTATTTTTCTGGGTGAGCTGTTGTTGTCCTTGATGTGGTTGTTGCAGAGGCAATGCTAACTGAGGTTGCTACAACTGAGGGTGCAACTATGGGTGAAGAGGAGGATTGTTATACTGATAGTAGTTGGATAGATTTCTAGGGTAGTTGGATCTCGGGAAGTTATTTCTGGGGTTCCCTTATTTTGATTGAAGTTGTTTTGGAACCCAGGTGGCAACCTACTGGAAGATCCGCACTGCGTCTGGTGTTGCGGATTTGCAGTCCCAGCAGGGTTCCCGTATTGAAATCCTGGGTGGTTTCTTGGTTGATTGGGATTATAATAAACTTGTCCAGGAATGGAATGAATAGAATTGACTTGTTCTGGCAATTGCTCCTCAGACTGTTCAATGATTGGTTCGTACTGTTGTGGTGGTGGATGCATATCCATCATCATATTGTAAATCAATTTACATGAAAGAGTTGGATGATCAGATGCGTGACAGGCTTCACAGGTTCCTGTGGCAGCTTTGACCTGTTGGACCTGAGGGTTTTTCTTCTTACCAAATTCTCCAAGAGAAGTTTTAAGAGCTTGTTGCTTATGAGCTATGGTCTTTAAGGCTTCAACAATAGCCTTCATCTCCATTGATTCCTCGACTTTATAAACTTTGAGGACTCCTTTTCCAGCTGATCGTCCCCAGTTGGACTGATTCTGAACTCCAAGTGTGACTATTTTCCAGGCATCCTCGTAATTCTTTCTCATAAAATTTCCTCCAGATGAGGAATCCAAAAATTGCTTGATGTCATCACTCACTCCCCTATATAATGTTTCTATTAATTGGTTTTGGGAGATGCCGTGATGAGGACACTTTCGTAGAAGCTCTTTGAACATTTCCCATGCTTCCGTAAGTGATTCTCTGGGAAGTTGGGTGAAGTGATTAATCTGCCCCCTAATTTCGTAAGTTAGTGAAGGGGGGAAGAACTTCTCCAGGAACTTTTCTTCCAGGGGAGCCCATGTGGTGATTATTGGCTCCCTGTCAAGTGAGTTATACCAACTCAGAGCTCTCCCAAATAGAGTGAAGTGAAATAGATGTAGCATTATTACGTCGAAGGCAACTCCGGCCTGTGGGACCAGTCGGCATAGTGCCTTGAACCTCTTCAGATGATCCATACAGTCATCTCCACAACCTCCAGAGAATGAGATGCCCTACATGATCTGAATCCATTGGGTCCGGATCTCAAAGTTGGGTATGTTGATGATCAGAGGTCGAACCAGATGGTTGTCTTCATAATTCTTAGGGATAGCATAATCCCTCAACTACTTGTTCCTTAGTTCTAACTGGGCAGCTTGGTTTGCTGCCTCATTTTTGACTCGGATGCGGGCCTGTTCTTCCGCTCGAATCTCCGCTTGAATCTGAGCACGAGTAGCAGCGACAAGTTGCGCTCTTTGAGCGGCGATGGCATCATTGACCCTCTCCATTACTAGTGCAACCTGGCATTGATCTTCAACCATTTGCTTGGCTCTTTGGCGATTGAGTCTGATGCGGCGGTGGAAGTTTCTCTCTACCTCAGAGTCGTACTCTAGATCAGGGGAGAATATGAGATTATGCGATGATTGCATACACGTCTTCTACCTGAGTAGAGAAAAGAAAACACCTTTTAGATTATGCCAGAGATATAATGAATTCGATAGTTCAAAGAAAGTGTAAAACCCTATCCAACTAGTAAGATTCTAAATGAGATTAAAATGTTCCGTTGTCCCCGACAACGACGCCAATTTTTTGATGGAGCTTCCACTCACGTGGAATTGCGTGCACCACTAAAAATCCTAAAGATGGTAAGTCATTAAGTTTCTCCTTGCTTATACTAGATCGAGAACTCCACCCATGTATGCTAAGATACGTGGAAGTCTTATCGTAGTATAGCTAAGGGTCGAATCCTCGGGACAACGGTCTTGTTGGGAGCAACAAGATGAAAAACGTTAAAACTTCACTTAATCTCTTAATAGCAGGTGCTTAGATTAAAAGGTTGGTTTGGTTGTTTTTAAAATAAGAGAAAGTAAAGTAAAGCAAGTAAATTAAAGGATGTTAAACAATGATAAGAATTCACTAGGGTGTGATTGGTTTTCACCGCCACTACACATGGATCAAGACATGCAAAATAAAACATAACCTACAACAAGAGTATAGTCAGTTAGTATCTTTATAGACTTAGTTTCCTTTCAGAGAACTAACTACGAGAAGTGCGGGAATGTTGCAAAGTCAGCCATCCCCGAACAAATGGTCAACTACTTTGCATCATTCCCTTCGCAAAGTGCGTTCCTCGACTCATCAAGGTTGTACTTTCATACTTCAACTGATTCCATTTCATAGTATGAAAGTACAACGATGGAAGTGAGTTTACTCCACTTCTTGAGATACACTCCTAGATACCAAAACAGATGCATGGTGGATACATGCACCAAGAACCAACATTCAAACGAGTTTCGAATCTAGTAGTACAAACATAGACAATTCATACTAAAAGATAAAAGATAACACAAGTTGGTGATCAAGCAACAAGCATTCATTAAACGTTTGATGTTGAACTGAAAAGATAGTATCTCTATATTGCAAACTATGGATTACATTACATGAAATGAAAACATGGGTAGCGGGGCTACTCCCCGCACCCTAGTGAAATGAGACTACTCACTCAAGACAAGGACAAAGAAGGAGGTGAGAAGAGAGAGAGAGAACATCATCCCCACGAGGGAGAGAGGAAAGTCAACCCCTTTGGTGAGAGAGAGAAGGATGATCTTCACACTTCGCAGGTTGCTTGATGATGAGGACTCCTCTTCCCACCTTCTTTGGTGATGAGAGAGAAAGCAGCTTTGGAACGGAGTGTGGATCTCAGACCGACAGCCTTTAGGCGGAGGATGGAAGTTGGATTAGCTCTGGAGTGATAGAGGCAACCTCTAGGCGTCTGAAACTTGATCCCCTTTGGGAGGACCCCTTGGGTCTTATTTATAGGCCTTAAGTGAAGTCCAAACGGTTTGGTAATTTTGGGTCCAAATAGTCTTGGAAACCGTTTGGACTCTGAAACCGTTTGGACCCCGAGACCGTTTGGATTCCGAGACCATTTGGACTCCGAGACCGTTTGGACCCCGAGACTGTTTGGACTCTGAGACCGTTTGGACTCCATGCGGGTCTTGAGATCGTATGACTCGATGCAATCTTGAGATCGTATGACTCCATGCGGTCTTGAGATCGTATGACTCCATGCGGTCTTGAGACCGGTTGGCTTCATGCGGTCTTGAGACCGGTTGGCTTCATGCGGTCTTGAGACCGTTTGACTCCATGCGGTCTTGAGACCGTTTAAGTCTTTTGTGATTTTTTTGTGTCTTTTTCTGTAAGTAAAAGGAGAAAAGTTATTCTAATAGTATGTTTGCAATAAAAAAGAGAATAGTTAGAGATTTTGTCTACTTTATCTGAGAAAGAGTGTGGGAAATTGAAGAATATTACTAAGATAACATCACAAAATTGGAGGTTATCAACACATCTTTTTATTCAAATACATCATTAGCCTTAGTCATTCCCTTAGGATCTCTAGGGGTATAGGTAGTTATGGGGTGGAACTTTTTTTCTATCCCCACAAACCTTATGGAGTTAAATTTCCTCCAGACCCCTTGGACCTTATGTACCCAAAATCCTTTCTACTTGACCCTAGGGTTGACTTGGGGCTTTACCCTACATAGGCTTATGTGAGGTGTTACAATTTCTATTACGAGTCATGCTTTATTTCAAAACAAGGATTTTCTAACATGTATCAGGATCTTATGTCTCAATGACTCATATTGAACTAGGCATGGTTTCTCTTGATCTATTATATTTATATAACATATTCATCTCACTTTTCATCAATGTTTCTAATAAATGTGTATTGGAAAATGCCTTTCAAAACACCAAAATAGAATATGTTTAGTTCATCATTCTTTAGGTGCAACATACTCAATTCTAGGCATATAGATCAAATTTATCCTTTTAGGCCCTATTCAATTATGTTAATATCCAATACCCCTCTCCCCAATTTAAAATGCTCTAGGAATTATAGGAGACAAATAGTATCATGAATGCATTATTGCCTTCTATATATGTGGTAAAATAACCATAATTCATTAGTAACATGACTTAAGGTATACATAACCCTAATGGTTAGTTTGACTGTAAAATGACACTCTAAAATTGTACTAGGAGTATAAAATACAATAAAATAATTTAATGTGAATTACAATGTCACAATTTATTAGTTAAGATGAGTAAATACAATAAGAGGATGCTTAATATATAATATTGAAATCTACTAATAACATTTTCAAAATGTGAAATTGATGCGGAATTTGGATTCCCCACCCTTCAATTAGCTAACCTAGCAACTTTCATACCAACTAGATGTTAGATAACCCTACTAATTGATTAATGATGGAGGAGATCATAGTAGACCTATGTCTAGTTAGGCAATTCATTACCACATTGATTTCCTTAATGATCCGCTTAAGCTATTAGACCAAGTCCGTATCCCTATTCTTCCTCCCCTATCTGTGCGTCTCACACTTATATTCTTCACAGATGACCAACTCCGTCACCACCAATACTTGCCCACTCCTCTCCTCTTATTCTCCCTCTCTTCACTTCTGCAACCACCAAAACCCTAGCCGTCGACACTCCCAATGCCAATGGCCATGTGACGAGAAGGCTATCACTATCAGATGCAGGTCCCATGGTGATGAGTTCTCCTTCATTTCCCTTCCATCATTGTTTTGCAAACCCTATTCGACCGCGCTCACCCTCTCCCCCCTTGTGCGTAGCACTAATGTAGTAGAATGACTGCTAGCCTCACACAACTACATCGACCTCACCTTTGAACATCTGGATCCCACTTCACTGTGTTGTGATCCTTGAATACTCACGACCCCTTAGATGGTTTTTGCCGACATTGGATTTAGCTAAGTTGCGACTCGGGATGTCACCCTACAGAGTGCACAAACTCATTTCCTAGCACCGACCTATTAGTGTAGATTAGGAGTCCTAGTGTGTTCTTGTTAATGGCCCTACTCTTCCTCCAAAATAGATAGTTAGATCTTTCTAGGGTCATCGAGGAGCTTCTCAGCTCTATTCACTTTATCTGCTTGGTAACCTCCCCACACTTCAGCAACCTAGAAACACCTTTGATGCCTACAGATCTTGCAAGCTACCTTCCACTAACACCAATCAGGTTGCATCCACCAACGCTCCCTCTCAATGTGTCGAGTCCTGCCATCGTTAGTAGTTGAAAGAGAAGTTGCAAGATCTGATCTGCAGGCTGCACGGTAGTTCATAAAGCAAGCTCCTCTGGCTTCGAGTTTTGCCCTTGATTCGTTCTGTATGTTGATGGCCTATTGAGAAGAACCCATAACAACTCTGGTTACGTTGGAGGTTGGTGGACAGCCATGGCCATCCTCCATGCAAGCAAGCATCCACCACCAACTTCCATGGTAATCGTCGACCCTGTTAGCCTCCAACCAAGTGCAAATTGCCTCCCCTTATCCCACCTATGACCACTACAACTCAATGTCCTCACCCTAATGGTTACTTCCCCATTGAGTATCCATATATGGAGAGAACTACCTCCTTCCTCACTGTGAGTGTCGCCCTGTCCACCATAGGCTCGTATTCAACTCCATCAGTGACCTAAAAAGTCAACCTAAAAAACACACACACATGCAATAGTCAGATTAGCAACTCAGAAACCTTCTCATGTTGGATCAACCTTCCTCTGACAAAACACAGAATCAGGGAGCTAGTTTCTCTCATTTATCTATATCTCCAAGAACCACAAACCTGAAGATGATGATGAAATATTTCTTTGCATCATGCCATCATCCACCCAGATCTTAGCCATGTTTTTGCAAAAAATTATGCAAACTCCAACCGCAACCATGGTACTATTAAAAGGCTGAGCATCATACCGATCAATTGTAGATGTAGAAAACTGTAAGTCTTTTTCTTCCAAATCATATATTTGTATAATAGATAATCGCTATGCTAAACCACAGACATGATATGCCACCATAATAGTTAGATCACATGATTGATATCCCTAATATCTACCAATAAATACATGTTAGACTAAAAAATATTATTACCCAATTATTAAACCTTCAATCTTATAATAAGATACTTAGTAATATGATATTAAGCTCATAATGGAAGTGAGACAATTATAGTATATTGATGTCATTCAAGAATCTAATATTGCTAACCTACATCATTAATGATATCTAGACCTAACTTCATTTTAAGTATGACATGTTAGTGACATTCTAAGTAATTCCATCCTTGATTATTATGACCCTAGAGAGAGAGAGGGAGAGAGATATCCATTACAGACCTAAATGGAAAGTTATACATTATCCCTTAAAATGTAAGCATATGATTGATTCTCATGCCAAAATGGAGTAGTGTGAAATATATTGGTTTATCCATATGCATATTGTACAATAAGGAGTATATATGTATACAAATATGAGTGTATGGGATATTTAAACCTAGACTCCCACAATAGGTGCATTCAAATAAACATACCTAATATGGAGTATATACTTGACCCTCATTGACTAAACTTGAACTATATACTATATTGAGAGGAAATAAGATTACAAGACATAAATGGGAGAAACTCATATAGTTACCAACACACATGAAACCTAGACATACCTAGATATGTGTGGCAACACATCCCACTATCATACTGACAACGAGGTGTTACACGAAAACGTGCGGAAATCACCATAAACACATATTACCAAAAACACAGGTTAATTAAAACCGATTACGGAAAGCAGATACATTGAGAAACTATTACATTTAGGTCCTCATCCTACAAGGAAACATGTTATATAAATATTTACAAGTCTTGATACGTGTCTACATCTTAGAGGAACAGCTGTCCTATCATCACATGAGTTCATCACCTGTTTATATATACATAACGGCCCACATCCGGCCAGCAATAGGGCATACAAAGCATCAACAACTATATATCGTGAAACAACGTCAAAATGCATCCAAGGACCTGAGAGTATAGGGATGACTCTAGACTCTTCTACAAAATGACTAAAACAACAGCATATCCATCTCTTGCCTTCTACTGCTCGTCTTGCTGCTCGGCCGCAACTCTGCGACCACCACCACATCTAGCTCGAACACCTAAAAAGGGTGTAAACTAGCGGGGCGAGACACACAGTCCCAGCGAGAAACATAACTCTCCGCTGAAACTACAAAACCTCAGAAGGATAAAGTAACAACAATAGATAACTGATAAGAGGTATACAAGAGCAGCTTATAGAGTAAAGCTATTCATACCGTCAAGCTTACCAGATATACAAGGGGCATATACTCAAGGTATTTCTTTATAGAACATGATTAACAAGATAAGATTTATAAGATCTTATCACAGAACATAAGAAACGTATAAGTACCTGCAAGGTATAGCAAGATTAACTAAACAAGCAAGGCCTCAACCAATGTTCCGTGTTTTGCCTTAAGCAGTAAATACTATTCGGCTGGATTACGTATTATTATTATGCCCTGAGGAAGTGAGCCGTACCGCTTGAATCCAACCTTTGGTTGCGAAACCCAAGCCGGTGCTATACAAGGTCAATGGAAGAGCCGAACTCCATGACCTCCCACCTCGTGGTCAGTGCACGAGTACAACACAAGTAGGACTGCAGTCTCGTGCTTAAGTGGCCTCAGCCACAGGGTCAGGCTACCCTCTGCCTAGCCCACCTCGGTACAGGTATCGACGCTAGTGAAACTGAGCCACGAGCCTGTTCACCGTGCTCTGAGCCATGAACGCATTCATGCTCCCATATCACACATCTTGAGCCATGGGCTTGTTCACCATGCTCTTCAACATATTGAGCTACATGCCTGAATCCGCACTTGGGAGTCTACAACTGAAGTTTCACTCTTACCTCCTCATTTTTGGCTAGGAGAAACCACACATATTCAATAATATGCGCTTTCAGGTTAACCCGCAGGAGAACCTATTTCACCATCACCAACTCCTGACGATGATGGATCTATGACCAGGGCAACTACATGATTTGTTCCACTGTGATTAATTAGTATATTTTAAGTGGATTGCAAGATTCAACCAAGCTGTATAACATGCACACTATAACAAGAATAAACAACATGAAATTTAATATTATGCTTTTATTGTCATCAACATCATCCTGATTCATCACAAGGATCCAACATTACACGTTATCACTTGGCCTCTTGCCAATCATCTAGATCCATCTCGAGGATCATCACATTACCATGGGATATCAATCCCTTATAATGCCACTGCCTCTCAAGGCTCACATCATCATCATGGGATAGCAATCCCAAGCACTTTAGCCAAACACATTATACATGTTATCTCATTATCAAGAGTAACCATCACAACAGAGTTACCCAACATATATACCTCATAACCCTTTACCTGGCTATGCATCTGTAGAAGACCTACATGGTTAGTATGCATAATCATCATGAATTACTTAGAAGACCATCTTCTAATCTTAGGGTGACATTTATCATTCATGCCTCAATCTGTGATCATATGCATGGGCCACAACATTACACAAAGCATAATACATGTTTATCATTTCCTTAGCATTATACAGGTGATTCAAGATGATTATAAGCAGATGTAATATCATGTCAAATTACATGGATGTGCACTTACTATAGCAATTACCATCAAGCATATCAAGGGTTACTATTGTCAACCAAACGTGACATCATAGAACAAGATTTAACATATAGGTTATCCATATAAGGAATGAGACTCTCACCAGAAACACCCACTACCCTTACCAAAGGTAGTATCGGGCAAGGCACTCTCCCCTATCGCCCAACACTCAACTCCTGTCGGCCAAGCCAACCAGCACCTATCGTGCAACGCTCCGTCAGCCATCTAAGGTGTAACGGTGCCCTGCTACCATCTGAACCAGGCGTGAAACCCAATCCATGTCATGCAACGGTGCGTTGGGCATCTCTGTGTCGTGCAAGGGGTGACATCCATAACGTCTATCGGGTAGCAGGCTCAAGAGGTGTATCATGCAACTGGGAAAAACGTGCATCCAAAGGTGTATTGGGCAACCACAGCGAGCAACTCGGACAAAGGGGACATCTCAAGCAAAGGCGCATCGCGCACAAGGCATATCGACCAACACATAAGACTAAGGTGCGATGCCCGACACAAGACCAGATCACAGATCAAACTAACGACTCCATTCCTCAAAGCATAATGACACCAGGCCATTACATGGGCTAAGTGTATCGGGAAGGTTATTCATCAAGGTGTGATGCCCGACACACACTCAAGGCAGGGACCAAAGGTGACACCCGAAACAACCACAACATGTGTCGTCCAAAGCTCAAGGTCAAGAGGGATATCGGGCAACACCTCCCCCAAGATCATAACGGTCAAGATGCAACTCTACAAGGTCGTCATCAACCTCAAGCACAAGGGAACCAAACCCTAATGGATCAAGAAGATGGCTCACCTCTCAACAACTAAGAGAGAGGGGTCTCACACATCTCTTGTCACCAATTGGGCAACACAAGGAACAACCCTAACAAGGTTTACAATCACTACAAAGCTCACCTTTCAAGTCCATGGTGAGAAGAGGGTGTTGCTCAAGCAACTAGAACACAAGCTCACCTCTCAACTTAAATGAGAGAGGGGTATTTCCCATATTACTAGCACTCAAGCTCACTCCTCTAGACCAAGGAGAGAAAGGAGTGTTTCTCACCAAGAACCCTAGGACATAGGTTCAGCCAACAAGAGGTAACTAAGCAAGAAACTAAACTAGTAACATGCATAGCCGACATGATCATAAGCAACATACAAGAACATATAAGATGGTAATGTAGTTAGAGTTAGGAGTTATGTAACCTGCCTTAAGAAAGCTCCAAGATCCTAGCTCTAAGCGCCACCATGCAAGGAGAGCAAGGCACTCTAGGGTTCAGCCACCACTAGAGGAAGAAGGAGACTCCAAGGAGGATCGACCACCAAGCTTGCAAAGGAAGAGAGGATGTCGTGCACCAAGGAGAAGGAGACTAAGGAACTAAAGGGATCCTTAGCAAGGGAAAGGAAACACATATATAGAAGGGGATGGAGGAGAAACCAAGGAAAGACAAGGCAAGGTGTCGCCTACCTAGGGACACTTGTCCATGAGCAATGCCACCACTCTAACATGCCCTAAACACATGTCCAAGGCCATTGCCACATGCAAGCATCAAGCACCAAGTGTCCACTAGTGGTGACACAAACGAGGTTAAAGAAAGTCAAAGGGTCCATGGGCAACACACCCCCACACCATGGCTGACACACCCCTGGGCGACACACCACCAGGGTGACACACATGCTGAGCGACACACCTAGGCCGACACAACATGCACTTGCCCGACACAAGGTTCAAAGAAGCAAGGACAAGGCACCACAAGACCCAACAAGCTCAACCCGGCCTAAAAGAACTCAAGCAAAGAGCCCAAACCTTCCTCTCAACACTAGAGGAAGCAAGGAGAGGGAGGAACACCTCACAAGGTGGCAAACTTGCCCACAAACCCTGGACTTAGGTTAATTTCAAGTAGCACCTCCAGCTCTCAATAAAGCACCAACAAACCCTAATCACCACTAAAGGTGATTAGCAAGCAACTAAGCATTAGGGTTAAGCAAAGCAAATAGGATAAGCCCTAAACGGAGGTCTGGGTCCTTACAATATGTGTGCATAAAGATGAATATTAGAAGTAATGGTCTATTGGATCACATATTCACTTAATAAGAATAAAATTCCTAATATGCCTTTAGGTGACCAAACTCGGGGTAAGACCAATATGTATAGCTATACTAGAAGTGTATACCCAGGTTTACTTTGGTTTGACTATAATACTTAATGTGTTCTTAGGGTGAAAACTTGACTTTGTGGACCAATTATATATATTGACTTAGCCATTAGTCTTGAAGATCATGTATTTACATCCTCTATTTTATTTTGGGCATTATTTAACTTAAATCTAATTATTTTAATGAGGCATCTCTTGAATACTAATTTTACTTGAAACTCAATTGTTGGACATTCATATTTCCTAATTTGAACTTACTAAATTCGTGTAATTGTTGAATTACTCTTTTATAATGGGTCGTTGGACCCCTCCTGCTATGATTGCCTTTTTATGAGAAATTGACTAAAATTCTTGTCTTTCCACTCTATTTATGCATGCTACATGTTTGACTATAATATCTATAATAGTGGTACTTAAGTACAACCATACATTTATATAGAGCGTGCGTATTCTGCCTGGGGTGTGTGTTTCCACCCTTATTTCTTTTAGGCCATGATCCTATGGTGTTATGGCCCTAGTTTAGGTATATTTAGTCTGCATTGTTATGCATGCAAAGGTTTATTATTTTAAATTGGAATTGTGGTTAACTATTATGGCAAGGTGCTTTTATTTTCATACTTTTAATCTAAATTTTTATATGATTCATTTCTCTTGTTATAATTCTTTTGAACTTACATAACTGCAAATAGCCCCTTCTTGTGGGAACATCTCTTTTTGTGCTTTTAACCCAATATAATGCCCAGAGTGTTTATTGTATGTACATACTCAGTCTTCACTGACCTATACGTGTTTCCTATGTTCTGGTGATGTTCCCTTCCACCTAGGTGTAGGTACATTAGAAGACAAGGATGCATAAGATCATATACATGGTATTGGACCTAAGGATAACTTGGAATGGCAAGGTTTCCCTCTACAATAGGTCTTGTACGTGATTAGGTTTAATAGATGTATGCCTTTTTTACCTTGCTATACCACCTTTTATGGTGATGGAAAATTGTAAAAGAATCATCATGTAACTTTGTAATAGTTTTGTTTCACCTAATTTATAATTACATGGCATATCATATTTTACCATTTGAGTGGATCCCCTTTTGGGTCCCACTCTCTACATTTGGTGATTTGCACGTCTCATATATTATATTACCAGGTTACAATGCAATTCATATTTTAGGTTTAGGTCCTTTCACGACAGCCAAAGTCATTTCAAAATTCAAATCAAAGACCAGGTGGTTCAAATTATCCTTATACGAGGATTGTGGTGTATGATGTTCTTTGATTTCTTAATAGGAGGCTAGGCTATCTAGACACATATCAAAGCACTACGTGCTTTGGACTTTCCTTCCTCCACAAGGTCCTCCCCTTCTAAGGGGATGACTTTCCATGTAACTAAACAACACTCCTAAAGGAGAGTTTGAGTTTTACATAAACCTTTACATAACCTATGTGTTTTGGTGTATAAACATCTATATGTGCCCCTTATACTTGCTTGTTCCCTATAATTGCATGGCCACTACATGTACCTTACGTACATGCATGCATGCAATTCCATTGGTACATGAAATATTGTGGCTTGGACTCATGGGAAAACCCAGTATTAGCAGTCCACATATCGTCAAACATCATCATATGCTAGCATGGATTCGTAAGTTAGGTTGAGATGATAAAACATGTGCTTTGATTTCAATATTGGTTCAACCCAATCTTTTCCCAACTAGAATTGCATTTAAGTTCTAGGCATTAGTTTTGTAAATATCATTCAACTCAACCACATATAACCACATCACTATTAATAGACAACAAGGTCAAAAACTTATATACATTTATCTTAAGACACAAAGTTAGGTTATTTTCTTTGCAAGGTAGGCTTCTTCCATCTAGCGTACGTTTGAAAACCTTAGGGCAGTTTGTCATGATATATCCTCCTTTGGAGTTAAAGTGTACTGTCTAGATGTATCAAATAGATCCGTAGAGGAATATATATAATGTCCAACATGTTGGTAATCCTATTATTCTTTTCATCATTACCTTCCTTAAACTGGTTCCCTTATCCCTGGCTTGACCGTGAGTATTGTTGTCACACTACTTGGAATTCATTTCCTTCTTGAGCCCTCAACAAACCATGCATACGATATTCCTTTTGTAACCCTAAGGTATGCTATTTCTATGTCATCATACATACTACAAGAGTGAGATCTATAAGTTGCAACCATGGGATTAAGGGTCAAGAAGACAGTTTAAGAAACCTGACTTTCTTCTTTTAGGGTATAGGGACCTTTCCAAAAGTCATTACTTACATGCTTATACTGTCGTGCACTCACCACATGTGTGTATGGAATCATATTTATAATTGGTTGTAAACTCATGGTAGGGTTAAGGAAGTTGTTTTTAAATATGATTAGTTTCCTCACCACAACCTACTATTCCTTGTAGCACCTAGATGGCATAATCACTTTCTTGTTCTTAGGTGTATCAAGGACCAAGAGGATATCTCTAGGAATATGGTCCCATTTTCGGGCAATATTGTCTAGGGTTGATCAGACTCTAGGGTCTTGTGTTCCTCCTTGGGATTTAAGGCGGTATACATCTATCTCCACTTATAGTTAGGGTTTTAGGTACCACTTTCCATTATTAATTGTAGTTATCTTAGACTGGGACATAACATCCCCAATTTTATCTTGCACAATTTATAATCATGGCAATTAAGACCCAATGGTGTTGTAGAAGAAGCATCAAACCATATATATCAAACACATTAATTCATTACATAATTCAAATGTTTGAATTACATGACCCTGATAACACCAATGTTTGAAATATTACATTCACTTGATTATCATTCTATAAGATATTAGACATTTGAACATTAACTAAGCATCCTATCTGATTAACATGATGTTTCTCTTTCCAAGATCTAATTATAAAATCCACATGATGAAACTAGAGGTCTTCATTAAACTACGGTGGGAGGGGAAATAAGAACCATAACAAGATGAGTTAGACCGAAGTAAAAGTATGGAGAGGTATATAAAACAAGTTGAGAAGACTATGAAGTTTTGGAACATTTGATAACATGAGATAACAAAAAATTGAGTTTATGGTATGAAATTTGGAATATTTGACAAAATATCAAACACTATCATGGAGAGAGGTGGTCCATGTGGGGGAGGAGTTGAATCTCATTGAGCTTGTGAGTGAAAAAGATTGCCAAGCCCAAGATAACCCAATCATTTTTAATTTTGTCATATATCTTTTGTTTACTATCTTCCCATAGAATTTTGTATTTTGTCTTGTTGGAATTTTTATGAGTACAGAAATGGTGCCTTGATGCTTTTGTGAAGTGTGAAGACATAGCAAATCTTGGAACTACTAACAACTAGGTCGGTGGCACTGAATGGAAATTGAATTTGCATCATGAATTTTGGAAATTTTGGTACCACCAACAGGGGGTTGGTGGCACCAAATCTCTATCAGGTGGAGTTCTACAAGAAGTCGCTACTACCTACGGTGAGGTTGTTAGCACCAAAATTTGATGAAAAAATATAGGATCCCAAAAAATTATAGCTAATACTACCAAGAGGCTGCTCGGTGGTATCGACTCATTCAACTCAAATTATGGAAAAATCCACATAGCTCGGTACCACTGACACAAAAATTCAGTAGAACTGTCATGAGACATCAAAACCACCCAAAATTACAGCTTAGTACCACCAACACCACGTTGGTGTCACCAACTAAGAAGATCAGAATCCATGGAACTGATATAAATGACTGAGATCTTCAAATATAATGGTCGGTGTCACAGATATAGGCACACATACAAGAATTTGGTACCTCCAAATTTAGTCAGTACTACCGACACAGAAGGACCTTGGCTCGGTACATTGACGGCTCAAGGTTGTTAGTAATAATGGATGGCATTGATGCCCATAGATAGTGACAAAAGTCGGTACCACTGACACTAAGAGTCGGTGGCACCGACAAGGAAACTCTTCAGCTATATAAGGGGAGAAATTGGGTGCTATCCATTCACACCCAAAGCAATCCCATTGTACTCAAGAAGGCACCAAATGTTCCCAATGGTTTACATAGCTCCCCAACATCTTCGAGTTTTCATTGAGCTCCCTTTGTTGACCTCCTTGCTCATTTATGCAACCATGGCTTCAAGGAGACAAGCTTCATCAGTAGGCACGTCTAAGCAGGTGGGGTAGAATCCATTAAGGATGGCTTCTCTAGACAAAGATCTGAATAAACTCTTCACCACTAATGAAGAAGAGGGAGATCTATACCCACACGGTATGGTGACCACACATTCCTCAATGACATTTGCTTCGCCAATAGAATGTGCCAAGTCTCCACCAAGCAGAGTATGGGGGCAACCACATTCTCTTTGTTGATTGGCCCACCTACCTGGTATATAGCTTGGGAGTTCCTCATAACTCTGGAAATTTAGTGCATCCTCGAGCATGGGGAAGGCTGGAAGATAGGCTAGGTCAAGTTATGACTTTGTACAACAATGATTACCATATCACTCTATCTAAGTTCAACTAGATATAGAGTTATCCAATGGGTGGATTATGCTTAACGTCAGGAGATTTTGACTACACTATGGATTGGGGAAAGTTGAAAACCCTTCCTCAGGGGTTCATTATCTGTTGGCACCTCTCTTCGATGATGATATTGATCATCCCTTTTCCCATATCCTACATCAATACCTAACAACACCATATTCACAAGGTCCACTCAAGGGCATGGGAAGGTCCAAAAGGTGGACCTATTCTTTCCGTGGGCATTCCTGACTTTGAAGAGGGAGATGATTAATATTGGGCCATTCTTCCTTCAGAACATGTTGGAGGTAAAGAGGGAAGCTCATAGGAAACCCCCAATCCACTTTGAGGGAGTGCTCACACCACTCTCCCTAGACCTCAGCCTCGACCTCTCCAAGGTCAATGGTTCAAAGACTTTGTCAACACTCGACTTCAAGAACTTCAATAAGACACACCTAGTAGCCAAGTACTAGGATAGGGTGTACGCCTACTGCACTATTGACAAACAGATAAAGGAAAGGGCCATTGTTGACCCTATCTTCCACCTCAGAGGAATGTTCCACCTTATTTGTCTAACAAACAACATTGAGCCTATAAAAGAAGGAGAGCATGTCGAAGAGGAGGAAGAATAAGAATAAACATAGGAAGAGTAAGAGGAGGCTTCCATGCCTTTCGCCTAGATGAGGCATTTACACAACATTCCACACCTCTGATTGCAACATATTTCTCTATAGCTCCACCACCTCCACCACCTGGAGACTAATTCTACATGGAGGGTTTGTATGGGATAACATAGTCCATTCAGAAGGGACCACAACAACAGTCATCCACCTTGACTGATATTCATGGCGTCTAGGAGCAACTCCTTCAGCAGAAGATGAGATCTTCGATAATGAGTTCCTTCTCCTAGCCAACTAGGAGAGCATGGACACTCTCCTGTAACACAGAGTATCATCACTAGACACTCTATGACCATCATTACAGTCAAGGAAACTTTGTTAGCTACCCGCGGCCACCACATATGCCAACAAACCCACCCACATTCACTGGCACGTTCGACACTCCAGATTCAGAGACGCCATCGGGAATGTTTCAAACACCACCACTACCCTTCTGAGCACATGGTGCCCTCATTCCACCTATTTGTTTGAATTATGACTCTGAGGATGTAACATCCAAATTTTGTATCAAACAAGTTTAGGGTCTTAATAGAAATTCCACCACTAATTAAATTAAAATATAAGATCCAAATGAAAAAAGTCCCATATGAAAAACCTTAGTTTGTGTTAAATTTGATTACATGGACCTAAATGATTGTAATTGAAATGTCACATGAATAAGAATAACATATTAACCTCTTTAAATATTGTTACTATGATAATAGCCATATTTTACTAGAATACTCATCAAACTTACATAAAATATGGAAAATAAGAAAATAAGAATGTTCTAGAGCCTACAATACACCTTTGGTACAAACTTAGGTTTAATTGAACCTAGTTTGACTCCTCTAATGAATTTGGAAAAACTTAATATAGTTTTAACCCTAAATATGTATTTATGAATTTAGATAGCCTAGATATAACTATGTATGTCATTTAATTGATGTCACACTTCCCTTTTTCTCATTTGTTCTAGGTTGGACTCTCGAGTCTGTGGGTAGCGGGAGTTGTCACTCCCATCTGAGTCCAGTCCTTGCTAAACTCTAACTGTTCCATGGGATCTCATCATTTCCCAGATCTTCTCCCAATTGGTCTTTGACCTAGATAACACCTCCAAAAGATCCATCTCTATTTGTTAAACCTTCCCATCCTTAAAATGTAGAGTTTTGGGTCCCTAAAACTCCTGGACTCCCAGAGCCCTCATAAACCTCACACTATTTTGGACTCAGCCTGAATTTCTACAAGCTTCAACCTATATAAGAAACCATCATAAAATGATCAAGGATCCTTAAAAGGCACAATACCACCATCATTACACCCTATAGTTCTCTGGAACCCCATCCCCAACCTCCAACTGTTCCTCCACCATAACAATGGCCTAAGATGAGAGAACGAGACATATTTGATCCTTCTTACTCATCGGCTCAACTCAGGGAGACCTCGTGAAGCTTTATTCACCTTTGTTTTACCTCAATTGATGGTACCCATAAATCCCCTCTTTTTCACCTTGTTTCAAATCTCGTAGCTGACTTCTGATTGTGTTTGCCTTCTTTATCATTTTGACCATGACTGTCTCTACTTTGAATTCATGAATTCATCTAAACCTTCGTTCTTCATCATGTTTTGGCATTGAGAGGTTTCCAACCTCCACCCCTCTCCCAGCCATGGAGGGAGGTGTCATTTTGGGTGTTCCTGTCATAAGCATGCTTGGGTCAGAGGTTGTTGAGACCGCAATGATTCCATGAACTTGTTTCGTAGCTAGTTCTCAACAAATCCATCAACTTTTTTATATTGCATCCTCAAATTCAAGCCTTGGTGCTTTGTGTCGTCTTCGATTTGAGGATGAAGATTCTAGGTTGGGTTTTTCTAGTTTATCCCTAATCAGGGTTTCTAATTATCACGCTATAATGGACAAATTGGTCCTTCACATGTTTCAATATATACAAGCACACATTTTCTTTGAGTGGGAGCGTCACCCTCATGTTCGACCATGATTGGGCTAGATAAGTAGCCCATCCATGAATCTGGATTTTTCCTTTTTGTCTAATTATCAATATCTCACATTCTGATTGGATGATAATATAGAAATTCATAGTAAATTTACCGTTCATCACAAAAATAAGTAAAAATATAATTTGGAAAGGTTTCTTTGAGTAGAATATGATTTTATGATTTTCAAACTGTAATTCAATGATGGCAGACCATGTTTTCCTAATGACCTACGATTAGGGTTTAAGATGTTAAAAAGATGATAATTAATATAAAGCATGTTATTTCAGGGAACTTACGATTGAATAAAAACCAGAGAGACTAAATTAGGATTTGCATTGCTCTAGGTAAGCGGCTCATGCCACTACACATATGTAACTTGGATGAATTGCATGTTAAGTATCATTTAGGATTATGGTGTAAGTTTCAAGTTGATGAATGAAAATTTAGATAACAATGATTCCCATGACTATATTATTCCATGTTGTTTGTTATATTCATAAAGTCCTATAGTCATCACTGATGCTCATTAGTTTAATGTTATGGTCATGTAATGATTAAGACATTGAAGAAAGATTCATGTAAATCATGTAGTTATTAATTTCAAGAATAAGAGGGAGAAATCCCATGATGATTAAGATAATGAACTTAAGTTGTGAATTGCCTCTTGATGTTATTTTGTCTTTATGACATTGATGAGCACTTTGGTGAAACTAAGATGAGTCTTAACCGGAATGATGAGCACTTTGGTGCAATTATTGGATGAGGACAATTTACATTGATGGCAAGATAAGAACAATGATGTTAATTATTACAATAAGAGAAATAAGTAACTTATTATATGATTCTCAGAACGATGTACCTCTATGGTTGTTATGACAAACCATGGGCTTTCCGAGCATGACGTGCCCCTTGTGGGCAGTTATAGAGAGAATGCATACACTAATGTTTCTCAATTCATTGAGGTAATGAAAGCTAAAGTGTAATGATAAATCTTAATGTTAAGTCATGTCAAGTTATTTTAGTTCAAGTATATATGCTTATTTTTCAGTTCTTATAAAATGCATAATGCTTCTTATTTATGTTGTTGCTTTGTTTTGCATGACTGTGGGATGAGGTGTCCCTAGATCAAGGAGAAAGAGAGAATTGAAGTGATCACTTCAGTATAGATGACATCAAAGGAAACTCTAGCTTGGTGGGGTGGCATCTACCACTCAATAGATTATCTAGTCAAGTTATATTCCATGTTTTAGATTTTCTTAGCCCAGATGTATTAGGTTTGAAATCAAGATGAGATAGTTTAAGTTTTTCCTTTCAAGAACAATGTATGAATCTATTTTTTGAATTAATGCATGGTGTTACCTTTATCTTGCTGTTATGTATATCATGTTTTGTGATGTTCCTCCAAGTCGAGTGACCCTTGTTATGGACAACATAGGTTTTTCTTCTGCTGATATATATGTGCTTAGAGGGGTATTACATTAATGGTATCAGAGCAAAGAGTAGATGACCACTAAGCTAACATTCACATGTTCTACCCAGGTATACCTTGTTTTCCATATGGCCCCTAAGAAGTCTCACAAGGGAAAGGATAGGGATGATGATGCTAGATCGTCTAGTAAGGGAAGTGACCAGGAAGGAACCCTAAGGCAACCTTAGAGATATTAGTTCAAATGCTCACTAATGCCCTAGGACAAGGACAACATCAACCCAGAAATGACAAGATGACTTTAGTGGACTTCTTTAAGAGAAGGCCCGACTCCTTGCTGGAGGAGGAAAAGTTGATGTTGTCACCAAGGGAGAAGAATAGATTAGGAGCATGGAGCATTATTTTTGTGACATGGACTGACATCAACAGTCTAGGGTTCAGTTCGAGACCCATATGCTGAAAGGAGCTGCTCGTACATGATGGGGGAATCTCCTCAATTCAAGGGAGGCCAATGCACCTACACTGATGTGGGAAGGATTTGTGAAGGCCTTCTAGGAGCATTATGTATCTGAAGACATGATAGAGAAGAAGGATATGGAGTGTGCCAATCTAGCTCAGGTTGGTGACATGACTGTCACCCAATATGCGATGAAGTTTAGGATCATGTAGAAGTATGGTTATGATAATGATATGAGACGTAGGACAAAGAAGTTCATCCAAGGAATCAAGCTTGACCTAAGCTTTTCCCTATCAGGAAGAGGCCATAAAACCCTTCAAGATACTTTGGATGCAGCTCTAGAGCTAGAAGACCACTCTGTAAGAGTCGTACAGGAAGGAAGCTCCTAAAAAGAACAACCATTATCAACATCAACCTCCCAATAATAGGAGGAAGGCTCATGAGGTTGAAGCCACTACTACCCAAGAGAAATCACAGTGCTTGACGTGTTAAAGGGTCCATGGAGGGCCGTGCAAGTTTAGTACTGGATTATGCTATTATTGTGGAGAGCATGAACACATGAAGCTGGATTGTCCTAAGATACAGAGGAAGGAAGCCAGAAACCAAAACCCACCTCCTAAGAGATAGGTGAGAATCTTTGCAATGAACATAGAGGAGGAAAATTATCAAGGTATAGTTTAAGATTGTCATTTTTAGATTATGACTTTATCCTTAGATCCTATATGTGTATAGTCATGAGCTTTTGAATATTTTTTTTACATTATAGAAACATGTAAACCCTAAGTTGGGTAGTAGTCTAAGAAAATTTTGAGGATGAAATTTATTTAAGGTGGGTAGAATTGTATTATTCCAAATTTTGTATCAAACAAGTTTAGGGTCTTAATAGAAATTCCACCACTACTTAAATTAAAATATCAGATCCAAATACAATATGTCCCACTTGAGAAACCTTTATTTGTGTTAAATTTGATTACATGGACCTAAATGACTGTAATTGAAATGTCACATGAATAAGAATAACATATTAACCTCTTTAATTATTAATAATATGATAATAACCATATTTTACTAAATACTCTTCAAACGAACATAAAATATGGAAAATGAGAAAATAAGAATGTTCTAGAGCCTACAATACATACGTGGTACAAATTTGGGTTTAATTGGATCTAATTTGACCCCTCTAATGAATTTGGAAAGATTTAATATAGTTTTAACCCTAAATATGTATTTATGCATTTAGATAGCCTAGATATAACTATATTTGTGATTTAATTGATGTCACATGCCCCTTTTTATCAGCCATTATGGGTTAGACTCTCGGGTCTACGAGTAGTGGGAGTCGTCACTCCCACCCAAGTCTAGTCCTTGTTGGACTCTAACTGTTTGTGGGATCTCATCGTTTCCCAGATATTCTCCCAATCGGTCTTTGACTCAGATAACACCTCTAAAAGATCCGTCTCTATTTCTCGAACCTTCCCATCCCTAACATGTAGGGGTTTGGATCCCTAAAAATCTTGGACTCCCATAGCCCTTGTAAACCTCTTAATTTTGGACTCCAAGGTGAACCTGAGTTTCCCCTAGCTTCAATCTATATAAAAAACCATCAGAAAATGACCAAGGATTCTCAAAAGGCACAATACCACCGTCGTTTTGCCATGTAGTTCTCTGTAACCCCATCCCTAACCTCTAGCTCTCCCTCCACCATAATGGTGGCATGAGACAAGAGAATGGTACATATTTAATCCTTCTTACTCATCAACCCAACTCAGAGAGACCTTATGAAGCTTTCTTCACCTTTGTTTCACCCCAATTGAAGGTACCCAAAAATCTACTTTTTTTCACCTTATTTCAAACCATGTAGCCAATTTCTGATTGTGGTTTCCTTCTTTACATCTGCACCTTCATTCTTCATCATGTTTTGGCCTTGAGGGATTTCCAACCTATGTCCCTCCCAACCATGGCGGGAGGTGCCGTTTTGAGTGTTATTGCTGCGAGCATGCTTGGGTCAAAGGTCGTTGAGGCTGCAATGATTCTAGGAATGTGTTCCATAGCTGGTTCTCAATAAACTCACATTTTTATTTTTGGTTCCTTGAGTTCAAACCTTAGTGCTCTCTGTCGTCCTCAATTGGAGGATGAAGATTCCAGGTTGGGTTTTTCCAATTTTGTCCCTAATCAAGTTTTATAATTGTCACATTACAATGAAAAATGTGGTCCTTCACATGTTTCAATCTATAGAAACACATGTTTGCCTTGAGTGGGAGCATCACCCTCATGTCCAGCTGTGATTGGGCCAGATAAGCAGTCCATCTGCAATTCTAGATTTTCCTTTTTTGTCTAATTATCAATATCTCGAATTCTAATTGGATGGCAATTTAGAAATTCATAGTATATTGACCGTTCAATGGAAAAATAAGTAAAAATATAATTAGGAAAAGTTTCTTTGAGTAGAATATGATTTTCTAGTTTTTAAACCCTAATTTAACCATGGTAGACCTGTTGGTATGTATGCCCTGAGAGCCAATCATGGGATGACTAGTGGGATACATTAAGATTGATTTGATAAAGATCAAAAGCAAGCTTCCAATTCTTTCTAGTTCAGTCATATGAGATAATGATAGAACAGATTGAATGTCTAGAGAATGATAGTACTCAATGACGTATGCCTTCAGGTTAAGGACCTGAACAATGAGATCATACAGATGCTAAGAGTTTGTACATTCTTGTTATGTCCCTAGTCAGATGTCATTGTGTAAGGTAGATAGACAACAATGACACACAAGACTAGATTGTGGTGTTGGTTGATGGAAAAATCTCATTAGTCATGATATGGAGATATCAAACCAAACACATATGTACTTGTTAGAGAAAAAGTTTACCGGACAGACCCACCGTGAGTTTGACACATGGAACCATGACATGGTAGTCATATTCAGTTCTCACAGTGATGGTGGTGAGTGTGATTCTTTGACCTGAAATCACTACACTCAACACATGTCGTTGGGTACACTTTGACATCATCAAACGCAGTCTTGAAACATGGGTTGTTATAAAGGTGATGATTGGGTGGCTTTGACACATGGGGCTTTTGAGGGATGAGTGATAGATATGGGATTTGTCCCTCCTGAGGGAGTTTGATATCCATGACCACTTGATGAGTAGGATTGAGATAGGTGTGCACACACATGTGTGAATCAGTATGTGATATTAATATCATACATATCTCCTCTAATCTACTCTGAGATCAAGAAAGTGAATGAACGTTGATAGGATGACTGTTCCATGCCTTGAGTCCATTCGGGATATCAGTGACAAAGGAATTATACATTCACTATAACACCATTCACAGATTTGTTGGGTTTTAGGGAAGGCATAGAAGGCAGCGGAAACAAAATTTTTTATCCCCCAAACCCAGAACAAGGAAACACGTCAACGTCTATACAATAGGAAAGGATGGTTTGTGGAATCATACCTTATCCCGAGGCTTGCTCAGCGACAATACCTCACGCCTTGCGCGGTCTTCACCTCCGGTCTTGGACGGTGTCTGTGCAGCTCCTGGTCGCACCGGGACTGAAGACTCCTGGTTTCATCAGGACTGTCGAGATTGACAGTTGTCCTCTGAGTGACAGAGGTCTCCCGCCTCTGCAGTCGTCCACACAGACTGCCTGGAACTCCAATCTCCTTGTCCCACAAGGAATTGGAAGGAGTCACACGCTCCTATTAGCGTACTAGTCGCCAACACACTCTCCTACTGCCAGTTGCAACTGCAGTTGTCTTTCCCTTGCTGTGCCTCCCTTTTCGGGTAGCACTTGCTCGGGCTCTCTCTCGGTTACCAAAACCAGAGAGAACAACAACTTTGCAGAGCAACTGGTTTGCACTGAGTTGTACTTTGAGAAGCCCCCAATACCCCTATATATAGGAGGTCATGGGACAGGGTTCTCTATCCCGGGCAATGCGGGATTAAAAGCAGGAGTAGAAGGGTTATAGATTTTCCACAAAAAAAAACCAACTCGCAACCTGAACCGATCGATTCACAACTGAAACGGTCAGTTGGGGACCTGAATCGGTCGGTTGACACCTCAACTGATCGGTTGGGACCTATGAGCCGATCGATTCACTCTTGAATCGGTCGGTTCGTGGTCCTAATCAGTTCCCGATCGACTTTCCTTCTTTTGTTTCTAATTGGTATCGAATACCAATCCTTGTTCCAATCAAATTGGGCAAGTGAAATGCAAGGAAAATTCTCACCAATCATACTTTCCCAACTTGCCCGGTTGCAATAGTTGAACCGACCATTTCAATACTTGAAGCAATCGTTCACCCTATCCTTGAGCCGAACGACTCACCACCTGAGCCGATCGGCTCACCAAGCTGAGTCGATCAGTTCATCACATGAGCCAATCGGTTGGGAGTGCAGATTGTGCAGAATCAGTCAATTGTGATTTCAATCAATCCGATACTCTAATCAATCAGTCCAACACCTTGAACACTATGATTTTGAGCTATCAATTAATCAAGTGTTTAATTGAACTACTAAACTCCTTTAATAATCAATTTAAACATTGTTTGTGGACAAAACTCGTCTTCTAGGTTAAATCCTATGTGTGTGACCCTGTAGGTCCATTTCACGTTGGCAGTGAAAGTCCATAACACTTATGACTTCACAAGCAAAGAGCAGTGCCTAGTCACACGTCAGTGCTACCCAAGTGAAAGTAGAAAGTTGGAGAACAACTTTCAATCCTACAATCTGTGAATGGTGTTACAGTGAATGTATAATTCCTTTGTCACTGATATCCCGAATGAACTAGAGGCATGGAACAGTCATCCTGTCAATGTTCATTCACTTTCTTGATCTCAAAGTAGATTGGAAGAGATATGTATGACATCAATATCACATACTGATTCACACATGCGTGCACGCCTTTCTCAATCCTACTCATCAAGTGGCCATGGATATCAAACTCCCTCAGGAGGGACAAATCCCATATCTATCACTCACCCCTCAAAAGCCCCATGTGTCAAAGCCACCCAATCATCACCTTTATAACAACCCATGTTTCAGGACTGCGTTTGATGATGTCAAAGTGTGCCCAACGACATGTGTTGAGTGCAGTGATTTCAGGTCAAAGAATCACACTCACCACCATCACTGTGAGTACTGATTGTGACTACCATGTCATGGTTCCATGTGTCAAACTCACGATGGGTCTGTCCGATACACTTGTTCTCTAACAAGTACCTATGTGTTTGGTTTGATATCTCTATATCATGACTAATGAGATTCTGTCATCAACCAACACCACAATCTAGTCTTGTGTGTCATTGCTGTCTATCTACCTTCCACAATGACATCCGACTAGGGACATAACAAGAATGTACAAACTCTTAGCATCCATATGATCTCATCGTTCAGGTCCTGAACCTAAAGGCATACGTCATTGAGTACTGTCATTCTCTATATATTCAATCTATTCTATCACTATCTCATATGACTGAACCAGAAAGAATTGGAAGCTTGCCTTTGATGTTTATCAAATCAATCTTAATGTATCCCACCAATCATCCCATGATTGGCTCTCAGGGCATACATACCAACAGAATCCCACTTGCACTGTGAGCCAATCACCCTTGAATCATATTCATAGTGATCTTCAAACATGTCCCACATGTTACTCTGCTCTAGTGCGAACATAGTGAGTTATGGAAACACCTTGACAAAGTCAGTTTAAATTGCATGTCTCACATCTCATCGCTGTACGTCATACGTATGAGATGGAGTTGCCATAATATGCGATCTAGTATTCCTTTGCTAACCTTTAGCCACATTGCATGATCAAGGATTCCATACTTGTCATCAATGAGCAGAATATCAATAAGTTCATCTCATGAACTTCCAGATCCATATAGTATCCACTACTGTTCTCTAACACATGGATACTCGACATTTCCTTTTAAATAGTTTTATTGGAACACTTCCAATTATCAACAAACTTTCACTTTTATATATCCTATATATATTTTGCGATTAATGTTCTGTCCTTTTGGAAGTTTGCATCAATGTAACTCTTTACATTGAACTCTTCCTTATCTGCATACAACTAGTACTTCCCAAGTACTTATCAAGTTCTCATGGTTTCCAGTAACCCTTACTGGAAGTAGACAGACATCCACTCGTCATGTCCCACATACGAGTTATCAGGATGAGCACATCATATTGCCATGTCCTACATACAAGATGATGAATGCATTTTTGTTCTTACCATGTCGATACATGCAAGATAATGGGATGATTACATACATGATAGATCCATATATATTCTTAGTTTTCCCATTCTTCATAAGAATTGGACACTTGGCCTTGGGATACTAACTCCATGTAACATGGACAAGTTTTCTCCCACTGAATCTGTGTACACTGAACCCTTCAGTACAAATTGCCAATGTATGCTTTCTCTTTTCAGGTCAAGAGGTTTTCAAGAACTATCTCTATAGATCTCTATTCCTATCACATAGGAAACATCTCTATCTTCCTTAAAGATAATTTCCACTTTTGTATTTCCATTCTACAACATATCCATTTCACATCAACATGTGGAATGTGAACATGCTCCCACTAAATCACAGATCCCTTCTTTATCTTTGACATATCAGTCAAACCCTTTGACTATATCATCAAAGTAAAGATCCAATTCTGAGTTTCTTGTACTCAATCAATCACATTGATTAGTCCATTGTAACTTATAGACTTCATTTGCATTAATGGATTCATAAACCTTATAGGTTGTGTCACGTACACATCCTTGTTTTATTCCTCATAGGAATGTAGTTTTAGTATCCATATGCCAAATGTCTTAGTCATTAAGTTGCAATCAACAAGCATCATCCTTCTAAAAATGTTATCCATGTGTCTTAACACTTAAGACTCATTTTCACTTATGAATTTCATCCAATGGGTGCTACCATCAAGGTCATACCTTATGGTTCACATGGATGTCATTTAGGATGTAATGGTCATATACCATAACTCAAAATCCAGTTCCTCATATTCATCTAGATAGTTGACTCATCACATGAACAACTCATCACATAGATAAACGAGGTGCATCTGTCAAGGATATAAGAACTTACAACTCCTTGTGATTCTTAATGTCCTTTATTAGTGTGGGGTATTCTTTTATTAAGAAGAATTTAGTTATTTGATAATCATTCTCTAACTCCTTAGAGTATGAGTCCTTCTTGATTTAGACATCACCATGCCTTAATCACGAGTTCTCTTATGATACACTATCATAATCACTCATAAGGATCTCAAACATTTGGTCCAAGTATTTCATTCATTGATCTCATCAAGAATTAACACTTTACCAAATTTGTACTTCATCTATGATAATCTTGAACACTTCAAGATATTCATGTTGGTATTTCTCTAAACACCATTTGAAGTATTAGCATTTGTTCCAATAGGTATGTAAATACATCACATATATTATACCTAATAGGATAATCATTCTCCCACTACTTTTAGTGAAGATTGATTAATCATGTCTAAGAGATTCATGTCTCTTACTGGTTCTCTAACCAAAAGAGTCTAGATTTATCCATCACATGGAAACTAGAAATGAATTTCTCATGATTGATGCTAATTTGATTGTTTGAGTTATCAATAACTTTAGGTATCATTTTATCTTATGCATATAAAATACCACAAGATAAACAAGGCATTGCCACAAAGATCATATCTTTAGAAATTGAAACATCTCTTTATTCATTGCTATCATTGTCCTACAATATGCAAAAATAAAGTGTTTCTATCTATTGGCAAATATGAAATAGCAGTTCATAACTGTATTACATGCCTTATAGGCTGAAAATAAACTAAGTACTCCTATCTATGGTAGAAACACTTGCCCCAATTATGAGTGCTTTACACTTTACATCTTGGTATCATATACCTCAAAAAGTGTTACAAGTTTACTTTCATGACACCTTTAAGTGGAGACATCAGTCGTATTCTTCTTCTTTTGTTCTTCCAGATAGAGAGGACAATTCCTTTTCCAATGTCCTGGCTTCTGACAATGGTGGCAATTTCCTTTCTTGGTCATGCCTCCCTTGGCCTTGAGAGCTGAAGACGACTTGGGCTCCTGGCTAGCATCAGAACCTTTCTTAGCTTTGCCCTTGCCCTTGCGCTAGGACTTGCCTTTCTTGCTCATGATCACCATCGCGCTAGGACTTGCCTTTCTTGCTCATGATCACCATCACAGACTTAGGCTTGTCCTTCTTCATCTGTATCTCGGCTGTCCTCAACATGCCCAACAACTCTGACAGTGGCCTATCAAAGTTGTTCATGTTGTAGTTCATCACAAACTAACTGTAGGATTCTGGCAACGATTGCAGTATCACGTCAGTAGCCAACTCTTAGCTCAGTGGAAATCCCAGTCTTTGTAGGTTCTCCACATACCCAATCATCTTGAGTGTGTGAGGACCAACTGGATCTCCTTCTGTCATGACGCACTTGAACAGTGCCCTTGAGACATTGTATCTCTCTTGCTGTGCATGATCTTCATACATGTTCTTGAGATGCTGAATCATCTCAATTACACCCATGTTCTCATGTTGTCTCTGCAACTCGTGGTTCATAGAGCACAACATCAAGCACTTTGCATCAATGGCATCATCAGAATGCTTCTTGTAAGCATCCCTTTCTGTCCTTGGTGCATTAGGAGTCAGTTCCTCTAGAATTGGAGTATCCAGGACATATAGATTTCGCTCTTGAGTGAGAACAATTCTCAATGTCCTATACCAGTCATGGAAGTTTGTCCCATTTAGCTTGTCCTTTTCAAGGACCGATCACAAAGAAAAGTGATTTTTGTTCGTCGTCATTTGTACTACAAAAGGAAATATGCAATTTTAGTCCAAAAACTCATTTTTGACTTCTTTGATTCATTTGAAAAGTTGACGATATCATTAGACCTTTAATGAATTATCGCTCCCACTATTTTACTTCAAATTGATAGCCCTCACCATCAATTCGGAAGATTGCAGCGTACAACCTTCTAGTGGGCAAGATCCTGAAATCCTCTAAGTCATTGACCAGCTAGGGCTGTCACCCACAACTTAGATCTCTCCGGTAGGCAACTCTTGCCAATTGCATCATATGCAACTCTTGATAAGATGTCATATGCAACTCCTTGCCATGATCATCTCCATGCCTCAAGGTGCTAGATCCTATCTAGGTCACCTTGTTAAGTCCGACCCAAAGCAAACACGATGAATATGCACCCTGCTAGGGTAGACCCACACATTCATCCTTCACACTTCCACGAGATAGACAGTGCACCACGCTAGGGCGTGCCCACACTTGGTCGATCAAGCTTTTCACGTGTGTCGCATTTGGAAGGCATCTAAAACTTAATATTTAATGAGGGATTTGGTGTTTATATACATATACATATCCAATCACCACAATACATAGTACGTATCATATACATACTACATCCCACAGAAAACATGCAAAACTATAAAAGCAATGATTATGGCCATCCTAATGTGATTCCTCGAGCCAAGAGGAATCACAATCATCTAGGTCTACATCACATGCAACCTGTATAAGATGAACTCTGTGCTTTGCCTTCTGAGTAGATCAACTCATCACATGAATGACTTACTCGTTCTGGCCTGGTCGTCTGGGTGCCACCAGCCAATCGGTTGGCTCCTCCAACCGATTAGTTCGCCTGGTCGTCGTGCATCTCATCATGGCCGCCACCCGCTCGTCTCGCTCCTCGAACTGGGCATCAACCGATTGGTTCACTCCTTGAACCGATCGTCTGGTATGTCAACCGATCGGTTCATGCCTTGAACCGATTGTCTCAGCTGTCGTCTGTATATCCGCCGTTCTTCGACATAACAAGAAATAAAAATCTATCCTAATTTTACATTGCATAAGAGAAACCTCGAGTTACATTCGAGGGGAGAAAAGGTAGGAAAGAAATCTCGAATTATTTCGAGTTACATCAGGAATAGGAGAAGGAAGATCGATGCGTAGATCGAGATGCAAGCAACCACTTACAACCATACACAGATACAGTTTATTGGCCATAACCAAACTAGACATCCACCACAAAACTCATTTACGGGCGACGCGTATCGAGTGCATTTATAATACATATCATATATGTAGATTGGGATTTGTGGATTTAGGATTGGACATGCATAAAGCCAATATTATTCGCATCGTATGCAATAAATAAAGGCGACAAACTAAAATCAATCATATCGATAATCCCTGAAGTATAGAGCAGTTGACGTGACTCTGATACCACTGTTGGGTTTTAGGGAAGGCAGAGAAGGCAGCGGAAACAAAAAATTTTATCCCCCAAACCCAGAACAAGGAAACGCGTCAACGTCTACATAATAGGAAATGATGGTTTGTGGAATCATACCTTATCCCGAGGCTTGCTCGGAGACAATACCTTGCGCCTTGTGCGGTCTTCATCTCTAGTCTTGGACGGTGTCTGTGCAGCTCCTGATCTCACCGGGACTGTCGGGATTGACAGTTGTCCTCCGAGCGATAGAGGTCTCCCGCCTCTATAGTCATCCACACAGACTGCCTGGAACTCCGATCTCCTTGTCCCGCAAGGAATTGGAAGGAGTCGCACCCTCCTGTTAGCGTACTAGTCGCCAACACACCCTCCTGCTGCCAGTTGCAACTGCAGTTGTCTTTCCCTTGCTGTGCCTCCCTTTTCAGGTAGCACTTGCTCGGGCTCTCTCTCGGTTACCAAAACTAGAGAGAACAACAACTTTGCAGAGCAACTGGTTTGTACTGAGTTGTACTTTGAGAAGCCCCCAATACCCCTATATATAGGAGGGTCATGGGACAGGGTTCTCTATCTCGGACAATGCGAGACTAAAAGTAGGAGTAGAAGGATTCGAGATTTTCCACAAAAAAAACCAACTCGCAACATGAACTGATTGTTTCACAACTGAAACGGTCGGTTGGGGACCTGAACCAATCGGTTGACACCTCAACCGATCGGTTGGGACCTATGAGCCGATCAGTTCACTCTTGAATCGGTCGGTTCGTGGTCCTGATCAGTTCCCGATCGAATTTCCTTCTTTTGTTTCTAATTGGTATCGAATACCAATCCTTGTTCCAATCAAATTGGGCAAGTGAAACACAAGGAAAATTCTCACCAATCCTACTTTCCCAACTTGCCCAGTTGCAACAGTTGAACCGATCGTTTCAACACTTGAAGCAATCGTTCACCCTGTCCTTGAGCCGATCGACTCACCACCTGACCCGATCGGTTTACCAAGCTAAGCTGATCAGTTCATCACATGAGCCGATCGGTTGGGAGTGCATATTGTGCAGAATCAGTCAATTGCGATTTCAATCAATCCGATACTCTAATCAATCAGTCCAACACCTTGAACACTATGATTTTGAGCTATCAATTAATTGAGTGTTTAATTGAAATACTAAACTCCTTTAGTAATCAATTTAAACATTGCTTGTGGACAAAACTCCTCTTCCAGGTTAAATCCTATGTGTGTGACCCTGCAGGTCCATTTCACGTTGGCAGTGAAAGTCCATAACACTTATGACTTCACAAGCAAAGAGCGGTGCCTAGTCACACATTAGTGCTACCCAAGTGAAAGTAGAAAGTTGGAGAACAACTTTCAATCCTACAATCCGTGAATGGTGTTACAGTGAATGTATAATTCCTTTGTCACTGATATCCTGAATGAACTCGAGGCATGGAACAGTCATCCTGTCAATGTTCATTCACTTTCTTGATCTCAGAGTAGATTGGAAGAGATATGTATGACATCAATATCACATACTGATTCACACATGCGTGCACGCCTTTCTCAATCCTACTCATCAAGTGGCCATGGATATCAAACTCCCTCAGGAGGGATAAATCCCATATCTATCACTCACCCCTCAAAAGCCCCATGTGTCAAAGCCACCCAATCATCACCTTTATAACAACCCATGTTTCAGGACTACGTTTGATGATGTCAAAGTGTGCCGAACAACATGTGTTGAGTGCAGTGATTTCAGATCAAAGAATCACACTCACCACCATCACTGTGAGTACTGACTGTGACTACCATGTCATGGTTCCATGTGTCAAACTCACGGTGGGTCTATCCGGTACACTTGTTCTCTAACAAGTACCTATGTGTTTGGTTTGATATCTCTATATCATGACTAATGAGATTCTGTCATCAACCAACACCACAATCTAGTCTTGTGTGTCATTGCTATCTATCTACCTTCCACAATGACATCCGACTAGGGACATAACAAGAATGTACAAACTCTTAGCATCCGTATGATCTCATCGTTCATGTCCTGAACCTGAAGGCATACATCATTGAGTACTGTCATTCTCTAGACATTCAATCTGTTCTATATCTATTTCATACGACTGAACCAGAAAGAATTGGAAGCTTGCCTTTGATGTTTATCAAATCAATCTTAATGTATCCCACCAATCATCCCATGATTGGCTCTCAGGGCATACATACCAACAGACTCCCACTCGCACTGTGAGCCAATCACCCTTGAATCATATTCATAGTGATCTTCAAACATGTCCCACATGTTACTCTGCTCTAGTGCGAACATAGTGAGTTATGGACTAGGCACCACTCCAACTTTCACTGCCATGATTGAAAGTTGTTCTGCAACTTTCTATTTCACTTGGGTAGCACTAATATGTGACTAGGCACCGCTCTTTGCTTGTGAAGTCATAAGTGTTATGGACTTTCACTGCCAACGTGAAATGGACCTGCGGGGTCACAAACATAGGATTTAACCTGGAAGAGGAGTTTATCCACAAATCATGTTTAGATTGATTACTAAAGGAGTTTAGTAGTTCAATTAAACACTCAATCAATTGATAGCTCAATATCATAGAGTTCAAGGTGTTGGACCGATTGATTAGAGTATCAGATTGATTGAAACTGTGATTGACTGATTTGCACAAGTCTGCTGCCCCAACCGATCGGCTCATGAGATGAACCGATCGGCTCAACGGGTGAGACGATCGACTCATGTGCAATGAACCAATCGGCTCAAATGTTGAACCGGTCGGCTCATGTGACCAACCGAGATTATTTGGAAAGTCAGAAGACTATTTTGCAAATACAATTTATTTCACTTGTACAAATTCATTTTGGACAAGGATTAATATTTGATTAATCAGAGACAAATTTGAAAGTCAATTTGAGTTGGACCAGGACCACGAACCGATCGACTCATGTGATGAACCGATCGGCTCAGGTGTCCCAAATGATCGGTTGAGGTCACCAAACGATCACTTTAGGGTTGAAACGGTCATTTGAACTGGTGCAAGTTGCTTGTTTTATGGAAAATCTCAAACCCTTCTACTCCTGCATTAATCCTGCATTGCCCGGGATAGAGAACCCTATCCCATGACCCTCCTATATATAGGGGTAGTGGGGGCTTCTCAGGTACACAACTCAGTGCACCAGTTGCTCTGCAAAGTTGTCGTTCTCTCTAGTTTTGGTAACCGAGAGAGAGCCCAAGCAAGTGCTACCCAATAAGGGAGGCACAAAAAGGGAAAGACAACTGTAGAAAGCGAATGGTGGCAGGAGAGTGTATCAGTGACTAGTATGCCGACAAGAGGGTGTGACTCCTTCTGATTCCTTATGGGACAAGGAGATCGAAGTTCCAGGTGGTCTGTGTGGAGTACTTCAGAGGCGGGAGACTTCTACCGCTCGGAGGACATCTGTCAATCCTGACAGTCCCGGTGAGACCAGGAGCTACACAGACACCGTCCAAGACCAGAGGTGAAGACCGCACAAGCCGCGAGGTAAAGTCACTGAGCAAGACCGGAGGTAAAGTCCACAAACCATCCTTCGTATTGTATAGACGTTGACACATTTCCTTTGTTCTGGGTTTGGTGAGAAGATTTTTTTTGTTTCCGCTGCCTTCTCTGATTCCCCTAAAACCCAACAAGACCATGTTTTCCTAATGACCTATGATTAGGGT
This sequence comes from Alisma plantago-aquatica, assembly GCA_963693085.1. Lineage (NCBI taxonomy): Eukaryota > Viridiplantae > Streptophyta > Magnoliopsida > Alismatales > Alismataceae > Alisma > Alisma plantago-aquatica. The sequence goes on along the minus strand of OY856410.1, from coordinate 1,253,894,284 downwards.
TTAAGATGTTAAATAAGATGATAAATAATATAAATCATGTTATTTTAGGGAACTTATGATTGAATCAAGACCAGGGAGACTAAATTAGGATTTTCATTGCTCTAGGTAAGTGAGTCATGCCACTATTCATATGTACTTTGGATAAATTGCATGTTAAGTATCATTTAGGATTATGCTTTAAGTTTCAAGTTGATGAATGAAAATTTAGATAACAATGGTGCCTCTGATTATATTATTCCATGCTATTTTTTGTATTCATAAAGTCTTATAGTTATCATCGATGCTGATTAATTTAATGTTATGATCATGTAATGATTAAGACATTGAAGAAAGATTCATGCAAATCATGTAATTGTTAATTTCAAGAATAAGAGGGAAAATCCAATGGTGATTAAGATGATGCAATCAAAATTGTGAATTGTTCCTCTTGATGTTATTTTTTCTTTATGGCATTGATGAGCACTTTGGTGCAACTAAGATGAGCCTTAATCATCCTGATGAGCACTTTGGTGCAATTTTTGGATGAGGACAATTTACATTGATGGCAAGATAAGAACAATGATGTTAATTATTAAGATAAGATAAATAAGTAACTTATTATATTCTTCTCACAACAATGGACCTTTATGGTTGTTATGGGCTTCCTAGCAATGATGGGCTTTCCGAGCTTGATATGACCCTTGTGGGCAATTATAGAGAGAATGCATACAATAATGTTTCTTAATTCATTGAGGTAATGAAAGATAAAGTGTAATGATAAATCTTAATGTTAAGTCATGTCAAGTTATTTCAGTTCAAGTATATATGCTTATTTTTTCCATTCTTATAAAATGCATAGTGTCGCTTACATTGTTGCTTTGTGTTTCAACTTCATGGGAAGAGATGTTCGTAGATCAAGGAGCAAGAGAACACTGAAGCGAACCCTTTAGCGTAGCTGACATCAAAGGAGACTCTAGCTTGGTGGGGTGCCATCTACCACTCAATATATTATCTAGTCAAGTTATAATTCATGATTTAGATTTGCTTAGCCTACATGTATTAGGTTTGAAACCAAGACATGATAGTTTAAGTTTTTACTTTCAAGAAAAATGTATGAATTTATTTTTCAAATTAATGCATAATGTTTCATTTATCTTGTTGTTATGTATATCATGTTTTGTGATGTTCCTTCAATCCGAGTGACCCTTGTTATGGACAACATAGGGTTTGCTTCCGCTGATGTATATGTTCTTAGAGGGGTTTTACATATGACATAGTCAAGTTCAAGCTTAGGGGGTGTAGGAACAACTTTATCTTGTTGATTTTCTATCTTGTTAGTTTTTCTGTATTTTGCAAATATAAGATCTACAATCTGTCTATTGTAATAGTGGATCTTAGTTATTATGATTTCATCTATCATAAAAATAGAATATGTTTTGTGCCTTTGCAATGAAATTTAAAAATTTAAATTGTTCACATCTTTTGAAACTCATTTTGCAAACTCCAAGGCAACACCATCTAGAGAAGTGTATGTGTTAGTCATCTTAAGGACACTTAATATGAATGAAAATATTAATTTATCCAAGATTTGTATATGGTGATGGGGTTTGAGCCCGAATAGGCCAAATAAGTAATGAGACCTTAAATGGATTTTTTTAGAAAGAAACCCTAAGGTTACCCTGTATATAGGTTGATAGGAGAGGGACATATCATATTGCAGACAGACATTTTCTATGAATCATGTGTTTCCACCCACATGACATTTCATCCACCACCAAAAGATGATCAAATAATCCAAATTATTTCTTCTTGAATACATTGCATAGCATAACAGGGAGCATGAAAGCTAGTTCCTTGTAGTGCATTAGTTAGATAAAGAAAAAAAATATAGATGTGCATAACAAATTTCATGTAGATTGCATTTTCTTTTTGCATCATTATTTGCACCATGAATATATGTAGCTTTCTCCTCAAATACAAAGTGGAAGGATACACATCCAAATCTCCCCTAAATGATTAAAAACAATGAAACGTATTGAAGAAAAATCCTGAGAATAAAGCACAAATGATGCTAAAATAAGAGGGAAAAGAAAAAATATCAAATAAAGAGGGAGAAAAGGATGCCTTGAACTCAATCTGAAGTTTCTTCATAAAGAGGGTGAAAATAGTTACATGTATGAAATATTTTACCCACACTCATCAATCAGATGAGACATTTAGTGCATTTCATCATTCCACCATAATATTAGGCATTAGGATTCATGCATTTTTCATTTCTTTCATTATGTAGGTTCATCCAATCTTATTTTTGTATAAATGATTTGGATGTTACTTGTGATTCTTGTTAAGAGTGACCTATTTCATTCCATCCATTTCTCTTTATGGTAGGTCAAATATATGATTGACCCACACATGCATTGTTATATGGGGAACTGCTTCCAACATAGTTTGGTAGGTAGACAAGAGTAATGTAAATAGGGAATCACATGGTGCATCAAGCAGATGCCCTATTGACTATGATGTTAACTCCTCTATCAATAGTGTTTCATTAATATAAGGATGGACATCTTTAATGAACATTTTTGGTCAATTCAGAGTAGTCATTTGTTCAATGGTTGGTAAGAGCCGATTCAAGACTGTAAGATGTGGGTATTTGAGAAATGTAGTTCATATTACTTGTCCTCTTATTGACTGATTTCAAACATATCCAAAGGTAGTATTGATCGAGGGCAAGAAACATTCAAGCTTAGGGGATTTTGATCCACTGAGTTTTAGTTACTTTCCACATGCTATTTTTTCATGTATTTAATGCATAATTGCTCATTTTGATATTATTTATGCATTGTTTATCATTATTAGATAATGAACCACTTTGCATCAATTAATAATATTTTTTGTATTATGTTAATTTATCAACTTTTATTTGGACTTATGTTGGTTTTTCCTTGTTTCAAGCAATTCGAGCACTTTCAGGACATCTCAATGTTGTCAAAAATAAAGTCAGTGGTATCAACATTATGGAAAATCCAACAGGGAGTTCTACAAATCTTGGTTCTACTGAGATAGCATTCAATGCTACTGAGAAGGCACTCAATGCTACCCAAAAGAGGAGTCAGCACTGCCCAAAAAGCATAAGGAACCACTTTTAATGGATTTGGTGCCCTCGACATGCTAGTTGTTGGTATCGATTTTTGCATCCAGAGCAAGTCATAATTCGAAGAGCAACTCAGTGCTATCAACATACTTTTTGGTAGTATTGGCGCTTATCAAAGGTTTTGAGTCAGCCAACAACTCAGTGCCACTAAAATCCAGTCAGTGGTATCGACTATGTGTGATCAATACAGATTAGAGACAATGACAGATCCATCAGATGTGGCTTAACGATGACCTAGTCCCACTTATGACCTAAGGGGAGTTTAGAAAAAATGAAATAGTACGTTCGATCTCATTGCAATGAAGCACAAAGTTGATAAAGGAGGAGATGAAGGTGATATCCATGTACTAAATGTTTTGTGCACTTCCAATAGGCATATTTGCAGTCAAAATGATGTGGACCAAGGTATCTACCAGAGGGGTCATGAGGACCGCTTCTCCAAGGGTTTTCATTGGTTCATCTAATGTTTAGCTCTTTTTGTCTCTATTCCTCTTTATATTTGATGGTAGAAGTCATGAAAAGATAGTCCCCTTGTCCCTAGGACCCAGGAGTAGCCCAATTTTGTGTTGTATATGACATTAATGAATTAATACATATATATATATATGTATATGTGTATATATATGTGTATATATATATCCTTTAATTCTAGACAAAAATCTATGATTGATTGATTAATTGTTTGTGCTTGATCACCACAATTGATGCATTAGATCATTAATTGCTTTGGGAGAGGGATTAAGGGCTGGAAAAGTTGTAGATTTACACAACCAATACTATTTATTAGGAGAGGGACTACGAGTGTGAAGGGAATAACCCAGAGTTATCATTAACTCACCTAGATAATTCCTAGACTGCTACAAAGTGGGATTTGTTATAGTATATGTAGTATAATTGCACTGCGAGTGTGGGAAATACTTCCTATAGGTCCTTAGTCTAAGTCTAAGGGTGAATAATCATTAATGAAATGGAGTTGAATGTAATGTGTACGGTGGTGAAAATGTAATCCTAAAGAATTCATCAATTCTCGATCACATTCTAGTTAATTTATGTTTTATTATTACATTTTGTTATAAAACAACAAACAAATCACCTTTTCTAGGCCTAGATGATTAGGTTATAGTTAGTATTAGTCTCTAGAGAACGTTTCCCTTAGTTCAACATTCAAACCTCATTGGCCTATACTACTCAATGTGTACATTCGGGCCTCATAAGACTATAATACTGGAGGCATACACTTACATTTGACATTCGGCCTCATAGGCCTCTAGATATTTTTATGTAACTAGTTTGATTATTTCTAGTTGTGATTATGCATGAAATATAATGTGTGTTTTATCCCTTGACATTTTGACCCTAGAATCAATGTTTCCACTCATGTGTATGTTTGAAATTTGGGGTGTTACACATATCATATTGATGTATGTGGGTTTCTAACCACATGGTCTCTTGTTTAGAATGTGGATATCTTTGACATACCTTGATCTATGGATTTTGATATCTCGTGAAATTTTTTATCATAGAGTGAGATATTCTACTGGGAAGATGCTTGAGGCCTATGTAATTAATAATAACACTTAATACAACTTTTGGAGTTGACTATAGTTAAAAAAACTTGGAATTTTGCAAGTACATGTGAAACATCAGTTCAATGATCTTTGTGCCATACGATGTACTCTTAATTTTTGGATCCATGTTACACCATGGTCAAAGAGGAAGATCCACGTAGAAAGGTACATTCCATGAGTGGGGATCTTCAAAGAACTCACGTGACATCATGTTAGTTTTGAGGTCACATGTATGGCTGACTCCTCATGGAAGGGGTGGTTTGGTGGTGTTGAACATTGTGGAACCTGACATTCCTTAACATGGATTCCTTTCTTCAAGATAGACATCAATGGATGTGTTGTCTAGAAATTGTGTGTTGAAAATACACGTCTCATGATATCCATAAGAGCACTCAAATATGGCCTAAGAGATGCTATATCATCATCTATATCTCTAGTTACTTATATAATTTTCAATTCTTGGAGGATAGGGTTTCTAATTCTTGAAGGACTCTATAAACAATTATGTTGTATCTTGATGACCTCACCTCATACCATATGTATATATGTATGTATGGGATCAGGAGAAATGTTCCCCCCATATCCCCCAATGTGTAAAGGGGTTTGGATGCTTAGGGGGTACAAAATCCAGAAGTGCTTGTCTTATGGTTCGACCTTGCTTACTTCTTTGGGGAACACCTCAATTCTCCATGGCTCTACCCTCACTAACATTTATGTATGTATGCATATATGTATGTATGGTATTAAGATATAAAGATTTCTCCCCCCTCTCACACAATATATAGATAAGGTCGGACACCTAAGGGGTAATAAATCAATAAATTCTTGTGTGGTGGTTCAAAAATATGGGTTCCTTCATTGGGGAACACTTGAATTCCCCACTACACTATCTCTTACTGACATGCATGTATGTTATGTATGTATGTATGTATGTATGCACACACACAAAAACACAAACACACACACGTGTATATATATGTGTGTGTATATATATATATATATGTATGTATATGTGTGTGTGTGTGTATGTATGGGGGCTCATTCATCGCCCGTGTGGGTAAGTAAGATTTTTCTACCCGCACATCCTGAAAAGGTCAGAAAAGTAACTACTTGGATAAAAGATTAAATATTGCACTGGAAAGGTAAAACTAGGAAGATTACAGAGTAAAAATTCAGGACAAAATATGTAATTGTACATATATAACAACTGTAACTACTATGCATGTAATGTAATGATTTGGAAGGTAATTTAACCATGCACACGTGTAAAGTAAAACATCACAGATAGAGCAGGTAGCTACCCAAACATGTATATATGTGTGTGTGTGTACACACACATAGATTGATATATATATATATATTTATTTATGTATGTATATATATGTGTGTGTGTGTGCATATATATATATATATATATATATATATACACACACACACACACACACCGGCCGATATATGCAACTTATGTGTACTAGCCATTAAAATGACATAAATGGAGTATGTTCATAAAATTCAACCATATAGATTGATTTAAGACTATATATATTAGATGCATTTCAAAAATCATAATGATATCTCATATCATCATGAGATATATCAATATAGTAACCAACAATTTCTTTAGTGTCTACAACTTATCATTGATTAGAAAATACACATATCATTTCTTTAGATGCTCTAGTAATATCAGATTGTGGTAATTTTTGATACACATGTTATCTAAGGGGCACATATCACATCCATATGGTTGGATTTCTCAATTAAATTTTGCATCATCATAAATGAAGATGGGTAAATGTAACCTACATGTACTCGGGTACACAATTATTTTAACCTACATTTAAATATATATATGCATATATATATATATATATATATATATATATATATATATATATATATATATATATATATATATATATATATATATATATATATATATATATATATATATATATATATGATCATATATTCATTACCCGAGTCAGATAATAGACTTTAGTTACCCATTGATGCAATTTGGTAACTGGAAGGCACCATCCTGTAATGAGACAACCAACTTTCTAATACAAATATTTGTTTTGTAGATACAATGTCATATCTAGATTGTGTTTACTAGACACAATAAAAATGATATTCCTAGAAAGAAAAAAGTTTTTGGCCCAAACTATAACCAGACATGAAAATTTTGAAAGCAAAATGCCAAAATTGTAACCAAAGTGCTCAAATTGTAACTAGAATCGTTGGGTAACTAGTTCATGTTACCCAACTGGGTAACAAAATACATCCCTTATATATATAGAAATATGAGAGTATGGGGTTTCAAAACACAAATTCATGCATGTCATGGCCTTAAAACTTACGAGTAAGTCCTTGGGATTATTTTACAAGAAAAATAAAGTCCCTAACAATCATTCTTGAGTTGTCTCCCTGTGCGTGAACCAATGAGCATGGTACTACATTGCCAATGGAATCGATAACCATTATTATTATTCATAAGAAATGTGTGATGTATAGAAACACATAATTTCCACAGAAGTAGTAGAATATATTAGATAATAAAAAACCACAAACAATCAAAATTATCATGTTGTATAATACCTTTGTCACAAAGATCCAAGCTGAAATGGATCATGGAGAAGTCATCCTTGTAATATACAATCCTAGTTCTTAAATCTCCAACTAGACTATAATGACACATATAAAATCAATATCATATAATGACTCTCGTGGAAATGATCATGCATCTCTCTAGTCTTATTTATCAAGAGGCCTATTAATATCACTCATGTTATGTAGTAGGGACAAGATCCTTATATGTCATTTACAACGAGCAATATGACTTTCTTCATGGCCAACTATTACATCTAAGAAAATCTTCTTCAAGATCACATTGAGAAGTGTCAAAGTATGATGATCATAATATGGCCATTGTAGTGACCTCAAGTCAAAGGATCAAAACAAGATGTTTGTATTGAGAACTAATTATGCCAATCATCTAACATTCCATGAACCACTCTTAAGGGGTTTGGTGTAGTTGTTTTGTAACAAGTACCTATCTATTTGACTTGGAATCCATTACTTATGACCCATGAGACATGGTCACTAGTCACAAAAACATACTAGTCTCGCATGTATATAACTTTGCAATCCACAACAATATTTTACTAGGGACATTCAAGTATATTCTCACATCGTCACTACGATCACATACTTCAGGTCAATTGAATTGAAGTAATTATTTTGTTCATTAATGGCACATGATAAAATGAGAGCAAATAAAATAGAATGATCTTTATTGTACAAATAAAAGCTACAAAGTATACATGTAACCATCATGATGGTTGGATTCTAGGGCATATACACAAAAATTATCCTAATTTGGAAGATACCACCACTAGCATATTTCTTTGCATGGTCCAAGGGATAACATACCTTGTGAAATCATTTCTTAAGATCACTTAGAGATTCCTTATTCATCAAGAAGCTACTATGATATTAACAACAAAATTGAAAGAAAAAGGAACATAGATTGCAAACTATAGCACAAGATAAAAATAAAACTTAGCATCTCTCAAGGAAAAGGATATAGTTTTTCTTTGATTAGGAGCCTCTACTTGAGGCATTGCTTTACTAAAGTGATTTACAAAATTGGAATCAATCTATATTAAAATATAGAATGGCTTTCTGTAAGTGCTCATGTAAGTCTTTACGTTCCTATATGGTCCATATTTATTCAAAAATACCACCGATCATCACAACATCCATTGGACACTCATGGGGGAATATATTCATCTGGGTAGAAAATTTCATTTTAAAATGGCTAATTGAACACTAAATTGATTTAGTCAAACTATGAGTCTGTATGAATTTATCTTGATTGGAATTTCAATGTGACCAAGGGATGCTATACCAGATAAGATCACCCCATTGTATTTCAACTTATTTGGTGGTTTGACCAAATGCATTTTATTCAAACTTGTAGTTCAACATACATTTTCTCAATCAATATTAGAGTTCAACTAAGAATGATCATGGAGTCTTATTGAATCTCTCAACTGGTCCTTCTCAATTAAACTAGAATTTTTATAGAGGACCACTGAGCCAACTTGTATTCTGGCTTACTAAATCTCTAGTTGAGGCACTATTTTACTAAAGTGATTTGCAAAATTAGAATCAACCCATATCAATATACGAAATTAGATATATTTAACTACCATTGGTCATCACAACACCCTTTGGACACTGATGGGGGTATCTAGTCATAGTAGTTAGGAAAAATCATTTTAAAATGATGAATTGAGCTTTATTTTGACTCTATGACTTTGTATGACTTTATCTTAATAGGAATTTTTGTGTGACCAAAGGATGCTCTACCAAAGAAGATCATCCCACGACTATGTCTCAATTGAGTTGGTAGTTTGACCAAATGTATCTTCTTCAAACTTGTAGTTCAAGATACACTTTCTTAGTCAAACTTATAGTCTGACCAAGAATGATCATGGAGTACTAAAATTTATGGTTCTAATATGTTCCTATAGGTATATGATTACATCAAAAAGCATGTCATGTCTATATTAAAACCAATGTACACTCTTAGATTTATAATAGGATGGGTCGACAATAATATAGTGATGGGTTGAATCCACAAAGAATTAATGCAATTCAACACTACTTTTTTTAATTAATCATGCAATACAAATAACAAAAGTTGGTTGGTTGATTTAGTCATAATTTATACTAACATTGCCACATATCATCTTTCAAAAATCAAGTCAAACAAATGCATCTGGTACCTAAGAAACTACTAATCACTTGATGACCAATTACCAAATATAGATTTAATTCCCTGTATTATCCACATCTCACAGTACATTACAATCAATGATTCTCTCCTATTTATCACCTAGGTGGATAGAGTATTTTTCTCTCAACTGGTAGTCTATCACAAGATATTAATATCTCCAAGTTCAATCCAAAGAGAGTTATAAATCCACCTTTGTTGCATAAACAAGAAGACTATAGCATAAATAAATATTTATTCACTTTCATGTAATAGAATTAGATCTATAAATGCCCTCCATCATATCTATACCTCTCACAAGATATAAATTTGATGACTTAGAAGATAGTGGCCATCAATTCCCATAAACAATTATTGAAAGCTGGAGTAACAAGTGAGAACCTTTGTAATGTTAACGAATCGTTCATCAAATGAGTAATAGGAACCATTTAGACACCAAATACAAGAAAAATTACTCCATACACAAATAAGATTGAACATTAAGCAACTAACACGTGTCAAGGAGCAAATGAAATAATTTACATAAAAGGAAGAAGAGAAACAAAATGCAACATTTGTAGAGGATTTATGTTGACTCAAGGTTTAAATTGACTAAACCCTTATTTTGATGATGAATAACCATTCCAAGTATTTGTGTCTAATGCTTCTACTTGAGTGATTTTATATTATAAAGAAACACTCCAAATGCATAAAATTGAACATCCTAATTTGGAGAAATCAAGTCATACAAGCACAAAGATTAAGATTGAAGAATAGATAATTTTCTCCTTAGATCTTTGATGTAAATCACTTGTAATGATTATATGACTTGTAATTAAGCTCATGTGTATAATAGAATTAACTAGGATGAATTATATTACACTTGGGAGGTTTGGGAACACCCAAAATAGTAAGTGTAATCAGCCGAGATTGCACCTGGGATAACTCAGCCGACAACACTATTTACTTGGGCTTTCCAGAACCTTTTGTCATTCAAATTGGTAACCCAACTGACCAAAAAATATTCTAGATAGAAAGGTATGTCAGTCAAGTTGTCCCCATAGGTAATTCGGCAAACCATACAGTAGCAACCATTTTTTGTAGTGAAAACAAGTCATTCAAGGGGTGAAAAAAGATGTGTTGGACACCCAAATAATGGCTAAAATTCATCCTAAATGGTTCTAATGCCTAGAAGACATCCTCAACTATAAATAAGACCATTTGTGCTTCATCCCAAGGTTAAAAAAGCACTACGAAGGTCCCTATACTATAGTTGAGAGGGATTAGCCTACAAAGAGCCTCCATCTACTTTGATGAGCTTAATTACTTGCTACATCCATTAGAGTGAGTACAAGATTTGTATGAGAGATAGTCCTACATGTATATCTTGTGAGGTCTCACTTACTCCACCTCCCAATATATCTTTCTAGCATGAAATGAAGATTCTCTCTCTTGGCTAATAGAGGTGAAGAAGAAGAAGAGAAGGAGTCCCTTGGTGAAAAGCTTCTCCTTGGTGAAGGTGAAGTCAAAGGCGGAGGATCCAAGACAAGATTGGGTAATTCCTTGAAGTCTAAAGACTTGTTGAAAAAGTTGGCAAGTCCTTAGAGAAAGCCAAAGACTCATTGCAAGAGTAGGGTAAGTCTTTGGTAAGGTAGAAGACAATTGGTCATGGATAGGCAAGTATGTTATAATGATTATTGGATCCTTGATCTGAAAAGGAATGCTAGTTTATCCCTTGACCTATAAAAGGGTGGTCTTATGTTGTAACTATTAATGGAATATAAGGAGCGAGACATGGTTGAAAGTCTTAAACATTGACCCCTCTAGGTAGTGGATGTACATCTCCTAGTTTATAGGTTGGAACAAAACTTGTGTTATTTGGTGCTTGTTCAATCTCTCTCTTCCTTGATATGCTTTTTTAGTTGCACTCAGATTTCATACTTGTAATATTATATTGGAAAATATCTTGAAGGGCTCATGAATTTTATTTAAGTAGTTTTAGCTATGTTCACCCCTCTATAGGCTATTATAGATCCAATGATTGGTATCAGAGCAAGGTATTTTCCAAGTAATACTTGGAAAGTAGGAGAAGATAGGTGATAATTAAGGAGGGAAATACTACTCCAACATTCCAATCTTTGATGGGAACAAATCCCTCTATTGGAAGAGAAAAATGCTATTCTACATTCAAGGATCAAGTCTTGATCTATGGAAAATGGTGCATCTTCCATACAAGAAACCGGTGACAAATCCAAAAGAATGGGATGGGGCTACTTTGAACAAAGCTACCTTGAACGATAGAGTCATCAACATCGTCTATGCTTCTCTTTACCCCACCGAGTTCAACCAGACTTCTTCTTGTGAAATAGCCTATGAGATGTGTAGAAAGCTATGTGTCACTTATGAGGGAATGAAAAAAGTAAAGGAAAGTATAGTCTATATACTCAATGAACTTTTTGAAGCCTTTAATGTGGGAAAGAAGGAGAGTGTGTTTGAAATATTCTCATGGCAAAACACCATTGTAAATGGTCTTTCTGTCCTTGGACATGTCATGGATCAAGGAAAGGTGAACTCAAAATTTCTCTGTACTATTCCTCAGCATCAGTAAAAGGAAGTGGCTACTATAGAAGGAACAAAGTCCCTCTCTGACATTCCTATTGAAGAACTCATAGGAAACCTTCAAGCACATGAAGTTAGATTCAACCAACAAGAAGAAGAGGAGATTGAAGAAAAGAATCAAAAGAAGAAGGAGAAGGTGATTGCATCCATGCTTCATCAAGTCCCAAATCCTTTCAAGTTGAAGAAGATGCCATGCACTCTAAAGGTAGATTCTACAAAGGAATGTTTTATTCCTCCACTTGGTGCTTCAAATGTAGAAAGAAGGGTCACTTCAAGGATGATTTCCAACAAGGCCAAAATATCCATCATCACAAGAGAAGGAAAGAGAATTGTAAGAAGGAGAAATGACGTAAAAGCTCTAGTGACTCCTCCAACTAAAGCCCGAGTGAAGATTCTAGTGAAAGCTCTAGTGTAAGTGGAGATTGCCACTTTTCCCTAGTTGAAATGAAGATTCAAACAAGTTAAATATAAAATCTTTAGTTCCATTATTCATGCTACTTGTTCATCTTTTGAGTATACTAAGCATAAAAAGAAAAAAACTTGATAAGATTTTTTATAACTTGCATGAAGAAGAAGATGAATTTGAACATGTTAACATTTTCTTGCAAGATGATGTTAAAAATATCCAAAAGTTTTTTTTAAGAACTTGAATTTAAATACAATGGTGTTGTGATAGAAAATAATACTTATCTTTGTCAAGTAGATGCTCTTAAACTAGAAAATGCTAGATGCTTGATAAGATTAGATTTCTAGAAGCTTAGTCTCTTATGCCTGGTTCTAATAATGAGCATAATAATATTGTGAATTCTCCATGCTTGATATTGATGTTCTTAAAACTAGAAATGAGGACAAAGAATTTGTTTTGCAAGGAATAAAATTTGAAAATGTTTCTATGATTACTATGCCTGATAATGAAACTTTTTCCTTAATTGCTAAAATCAATGTGGTTGAATTGTTCTAGTTCTACTAGTAGAGAGAAAAATGCTGCTCCACTTCATATTGAAAATATTCTTACTTGACTATATATATATTTGCTTACAAACTAATATTTTTCATGCTAGAGAAAATATAATCAATTGTCTTACACTATTACTCCTCTTATGCATGGTAATCATAGTTTGAGATCCTTTTTGCAAATATTATTAGATGGTAAAAAGAATCTCAATGAAATCCTAGACCATACTTCTAAACAAATGTGTAGAAATGGTATTGGAGTTGATCGTATCCAAAGGAACAACAAGGATAAAGGGCCACTAATGTTCAATGGAAATTTTTCTAGTTCCAAGTATATGTTCAATGAAATTGGTCATTTTTTACATATTGAAAATTTAGGACTTGGGTGGCAAAGATAACCCCTCCAGACCCAAAAATATGATGGGGACTAGTTCATCTTTCTTCTTGTAGGTCACTTGAAAATGGATAGACATAAGCTATTAATTTGCAAATTGGTTTATCAATCCATATAAAAGAAGAAAGGTGAAATGTGTATGGGACGAAAACAATTGGAAAAGAAATGGTAAGAATAGAGGTAATAATATTCTTTCTCATATCCAAGCATTGCATGTTTTTACCAAGTTTATATGCACCATACATATGGTTTTTGAGTTAAAATTGGTATCCCTATATCTTGCAAATACTTGTCTAGAATTGTTATGCATTTATTGATGATAATCATTTGAATTTCCTTATTGTGATTAAATTGCTTCGATTGTGCTCTAACTTGCTACATGTATATAGTTATACATCTTGTTTTGATGCAACTTGTGTTTCTTAGTAATAATCATCTTTTGGTAATGATGCATATTTCTGAATGAGACATATACATCCATGCTTCACAAATTGCTGATTCCCTTGTATAGATATTTCTCTTAATCCATGTTTCAAACTTGCATATCTTTTGTTATGACCTAGATCCTACTAGTAGTCTTAACTTGTAATTTTATCTACTAGTAGTCCATATACATGTAGTTGTAGTTTTGTTTGGTATCCAATTGTATATTATGTTTGTAACTTGGTTCATACATACTCAAGCTTGTTTCTTAATTTGCATATCTGCTAGCTTGAGTTACTTGCTAGTATATTCTTGCCTTGATTATTTTACTTGAACTACATATAGGGTTGTTCAAATGCATGTCTTGATTATCTTCACATACATTGTTTAGAGAATCCCTTTGTTTTTCTCTTCTACTCTCCCTTTTCTAAACAAGTTTTGTTTTATGTCTTCAATCCCCTCACTTTTTGAAATGACAAAGGAGGAGTCTTATATAAAGGGGAGAAGACATATATGTAGAACATATATGAGGAGAAGATATCAATCCTATAAATGTTATGAAATCTAACCATGCATGAGAAATAGCATAATTTGAGGGGGAGATAATTTGAGAGGGAGAATATGTACTCAATTCATTGAAACCCCTAGGTTTCTTTGAAGGTATGATTTTATTTATCTTATGAAAAAAGATTTCAATACATTTATGGAATGTTTTCATTTTCAAAAAGGGGGAGAATTTTGACTCACAGTCCAAATTGATTAAACCCTTATTTTGATGATGACTAACCACTACACTTATTTGTGTCTAGTGCTTATACTAGAGTGATTTCAGATTATATAGACACACTCCAAATGCCTAAACGTGCATATCCTATTTTAGAGAATTCAGGTCATACAATCACAAAGATCAAGATTGAAGAACAAATAATTTTCTCATTAGATCTTTGATATATGTATCACATGAAATGATTGTATGAGTTGTAATTAAGGACATATGCATAGTAGAATTAACTAGGATGAATTATATTGCACTTGGGAGGTTTTGGGATGCCCAAAATAGTAAGTGTAATTGATTGAGATTACCCCTTGGGTTACTTAGTTATGGGCATATTTTATATAGATTTTCTGCCCACTGGTGCATGCATTTTGAATCCACCTTATATGCCATTCTGCCTCTAATCATACTAGACTTCCCACTTTATAGTTGTCTTTACTTGTTTCATCTTTATGATCATAGGTATATGATAATGACAAGGAAATGGGCTTAATCTAATCAAAATCTGACCTTAGTTGGATTCCCCAAGTGATTGCACATTCTTCAGGGAAATTCTCAAGTTTCTAAAAGAAAAACATAATGTCATTTGTTGAATACATCATGTTAAGTTGCAGACAGATAACATTCCTCCCTATGAGCAACAAAATGATGCGTCTCTCAGATGACATGTCACATCCCTTCATTCAAAGATTTTGCCAAAGTCCCTACCTGCCAACATGGTGTATGTGCATTAGCACAAATCATGTTCACTTCATCCATATTTGCTAGATCTTCACCAATTAACATCAACAGAACGTGTTAGCCAACCGACACACTATGCATCATTTGAGAAGTACAGTTCCACCTTTTGTTATTTGGGGCAATATGTTGTGTCTCTTCATAGACACACCGAGTCATAGATGATTTATGTACGTTTTAAGAGAAAAGTCCCTCATTTATAAAAATGAAAGGAAACCTATGGGATGGTTATCACTCGTCATTTGGAAGGACTTTTTTACCAGAGAGCAGAGCAAAGAAGAAAGTAGGAAATTTGAAGAAGAAGATGTAGTTACTCGAGAGGGAACCTCTTCTCTACTCCATTTCTCTACACTAACTGCAGTAAAGGCTTCTCCACTTCATTTTGACTGCTTGAGAGAGAAGGTTGTTGGAGTAGGATTAGTTGTAAGGATGAAACTCTATATTCCAGTTGGACTTCCTACTTGTTCTTCCACTCCTACAAATTTCTTTCTTATTCCCCCTTCTCTACTCATGTTTTATAGCTACTCCATGATTTAGTGTTGGTACCTGGATTTCATCACTATGTGCAAGTAGAACTTCATTTCCAGGGGCATGGGAGAGTAGCTCCCATGTCATTACTTATCTGGACTCAGATTTCATGTTTAATGCTAGTTGATTTACTGTTCCAAGATATGTGTCAGTGCTTATTTTCTTGTTTGCATGTCTGGCCATCCTATTTGCATGTTGTATGCTTTTTTCTATAATCATGGAAGTTATGTTAAGAAGTAAGGTGTAGCTATCTTGGAAACCAATTATTGACTATAGAAATGGCTGAGATTTGTTGGGATTCCAAGGTTTGTCGTTCAACACTAAGAATAAGCATGAGAATGCTATATGGAGTTAGAGCTATCTCACATCGCTAGCAGTGTGTGATGACGGAAAACCTCCTTTGTATGGTTGAATAGTATGTTGGAATTCCATGGTTGTATGTAAGTTGTGATGTGGAAGTGAAATCCCATATCCAAGATCCTCTTAGACGTTAATGTTTCTCCAATTGATTATCATTTACTATTTTCTTTTAACTTGTTAATTAGTTTAATCCAAAACCAATCATCCTTTTATAACCAATCTAGATTGTTGAAAGTTTAATAATCTTGTATCTGACATTACCTTGATCCTTGGATGACCTCGATAATACTAAAAGCACCTCTATAATTGTGGGGGTAGTGTTTGAGTTTATAAATTTAAGACTTGCGCACATGGCTAATAAGTTTTTGGCTCCATTGCTGGGGAGCTATGGTACTTTTAGTTAGATAAAGAGTGTTAATTAGTATTTGAGAATAGATCACCTCCATTCACCATACCTACAATCATTTCAATCATTTGCATTCTCTACTTTTGTCATTTAACTCACTCATCTTATTTTATTTTTTATAGGATTGTATGCGACATTCCAAAAGGGGTCTTGAACCGTCCATATTTCTAGACTCAGAGATCGAATGCACATTTAGTAGTGTAGGTGATCAAGGATGAGTAGAAGCCCTTTAAACTTGGAGAATTCATAGCCATCTCCACCCCCATTCAACACCTTCATCTTCACCTTATCACCAAGAGCCGATCATGGAGGACAACTGACCATTAAAGGATTTTTCTATACCTACTACATATATGGATCCATTGACCATACTATTATTGAGGCTTATAACCTCTCTATCAGCACCACTATTGTGTAGATGATAAAAAAAAAAGATTTGGAGGAACTACGATCTGAATCTTCAGATAGCTAAGTTTTTGTAGTATATGAACACCTTCAAGTTAAATGGTGTTCTTTCTAATGAAGTATGCCTACTGTTGTTTCCTTTTACCTTGAGGGATAGAGAAAAACATGACTTTCTTCTCAACCTAAGAGGTCCCTTAAAAGCTGGAATGAGTTGTTGAATGTTTGGCTTGCTAATACTTCCCACCTAGAAAGACCATGCAACTAAGAAGCCAACTCACCAATTTCAAACAACAGGAAGGTGAAATGTTGTATGATATGTGGGAGAGGTCTAAATACCTTCAAAAACTTTTCCCTCACCATGGTTTGATCAACTGGATGTTATTGCAAACAATTTACAATGGGCTATTCTACAATACCCGTATGACTGTAGATGTTGCTGCAAATGGAACCTTGATGAATAAATTCTACAAAGAAGCATATGATGTTATTGAAGACATGGCTCTCAACCATTGCCAATGGAGCTCAGAAAGGACCAACCAACCTTCTTCATCAAGCTCTTCTACTAAAAAGTCTAGTGTAAAACACACTGTTGATGTGGTTCATCTCATTGAAGCCAAACTAGACGCCCTTTCCAAGAAATTGAAAACTTGAGCACCCATCGTATCTAAGAAGTTGAACAAGTTTGTGATGTATGTGGAGTTGTAGGGTACAATTCTTCATCTTGTTTTGTCCTAGAATTGAATGCTCAGGAGATGTTGGAACAATCCAATACAGTAGAAAGTTTTTAGAGCAACCAACCGTATAACCCCTACTCCAATATTTACAACATAGGACAGAGAGATCATCCCAACTTTTCCAACAAAAACACAAGCAATGCTCAAAATGCAAATCAACAACAAGGTCAAAATCAGAACAACAGATGGGCAACTGACAACCCATGAAAGAAAACCCATCGAGATTTAAAAATAACAAATGAAGCTACAATAAAAAACAATCACAACCAAAGTCCAGTCTAGAGAGATTACTCGAGAACTTTGTCTCAACCTAAATCCAACAAAATGATGATTTTTTCAACCATGGGCAACTTCTCAAAGATCTTATTACTCATATCTCTTCTAAAGTAGACGATATTGCTACTCATACAAAGATTCTAGAGAATCAAATTGCACAACAATCTCTAGCCAATTAGAGGGGCCCATTAGGGTTTCTTCCAAGCCAACTGGAAATGAACCCATGAGATTGCAAATCCATTACCTTGAGGAGTGGATATGTGATTGACAACCCCCACCAGCAAATGAGAAGATAGTCGATGGTAATAAGGAAGATGATCCATTGAGAAGCAAGGAAAGAAGACTATAGCTGAAGCACCATCTTCTTGCAAACCAACTATTCCTTTTCCTCACAGGTTTTTAGACAAGAAGGATGATGTTAAATTCAACAAATTCATGGACATCCTCAACAAAATTTATGTCAACCTTCACTTTGCTGAATTCATTGTTGAGATGCCATCCTATGCAAAGTTTCTTAAAGACATCTTGACTAAGAAGAGAATCCATGACCAAGTGGAGATGGTTATGCTATCAGATAGGATGAGTTCTATCATCCAAAATAAGTTACCAGAGAAACTTGATTATCTTGGCACTTTCACCCTTCCTTGAAAGATAGGCAACACCACATTTGAAAAAAGGTCTAGTTGACCTTGGGGATAGCATCAACCTTATTCCCTTTGCACTATGGCAACAACTTGATCTTGGAGATTTCAAGCCGACTAAAATGGTCAATTGGAAGACCATTCTATCAAGTATCCTAAAGGTATTGTAGAAGATGTACATGTACAATTTGGTAAATTTGACATTCCTTGTGACTTTGTTGTGATAGACATGAATAATGTTCTTTCCAACCCTATTCTTTTTGGGATACCTTTTCTCCGAACTGATGATTGTATACTTTATGTGTGAGAAGGCAAAATCATTCTTAGGGTAGAGAGGAAACTATGGAATTCTCTATTTTTGATGCCATGAAAATCCAAAGAAAGAAAAAGATATGTCTTGTTTATTGTGTTGATAACCTTCTAGAAGAAAATGATGATTTTTCTAATTTTATAATTGATTGCTGTGAAGAGAATGAAATGAGCACTACTATGGCAATTGAAGTTTTAGATTCTACACTTGTCTCTGATTCACATCCAACCAATGAAGAAATTCCATCACCAGAGGATGGTTCTAGCAAGTCTGCATGGGAGAAAAGGTATAACTAAAACACCTATCACTTGGGCTACGGTATGCATTTCTTCATCCCAATTTTAATTCTCCTGTGATTACATATGTTGATTAAACTGATGAGAAAGAACTAAAATTACTTGCTGAACTCTGTTTGTACAAAGATGTTATTGGTTACTCTATCAAAGATTTGAAGGGCATTCATCCTTCCATTTGCATGCATCATATTAATTTTGAAGATGATGCTAAATCATGTATTGAACCTCCTAGACATCTAGATTAGAATATCTTAGAGGTTTTATAAAAGGAAAATTTTAAACGAAGAGATACATGTATAATTTATCCAATTAGTGATAGCCCATGGGTGAGTGCTATTCATGTAGTACCAAAAAAAGAGGGTGCAACTATTATTAAAGGATATATTGATGAGATGATCCAAATATGTGTAGTCATAGGGTGGTGCATGTGCATTCATAGGAGACTAAAAAAGGTAACTCGCAAAGATCACTTTCCTTTGTCTTTCATTGATTTGATGATTGGCCAATCACTCATATTTTGTTATGCTGATGGCTATTCTGGATTTTTTCAAATATCGATATACCCATCAGACCAAGAAAAAACCACATTTACATGCACCTAAAGAACTTACTCTTATATACACATGCATTTCAGTCTTTGTAACACTCCAACAACTTTTCAATGTTGTATGATGGCCATTTTCTCTAATTATCGAGCACATAATGGAGATTTTTATGGATGATTTGAGTGTGTATGTCAATTCATTTGATGATTATTTATTAAATTTATGTAAAGTTCTTTAGTGTTACAAAAAGGTTAACCTAGTACTCAATTGGGAGAAGTGCCATTTTATGGTACAGTCTAGAGTTCTACTAGGCCATGTGGTATCTAACAAGGGTATTGAACTTGATAGGTCTAAGATGGAAGCAATTGAAAAGATGTCCACTCCAACATCCATGAAAGATATTCATAGCTTTCTTGGCCATGTAGGATTTTGCATGTGCTTCATCAAAGATTTCTTAAAGATAGCCAAAACTTTGTTCTCACTCCTTGCTAAAGATGTTTATTTTGTTTCCAATGAAGATTGCCAAGCCGTTTCCAAAAAGTTGAAGTATACCCTTATTTCTACCACCATTATTCAACCTCTAGATTGAAATGCACCATTTGGAATTATCTTTGATGCAATTGACTATGTTGTTGGTGTAGTTCTAGGAAAAAGGAGGGACAAAAACTCCGTGCTAATCATTATTCTAGTAAGACCCTATTAATCACAAATCAACTACTCCACTATGGAGAAGGAGATTCTAGCAATAGTATATGCCTTCAAAAAATTTAGGCAATATCTTGTAGGATCCAAGGTTGTGGTCTACATTGACCATGCTGCAATAAAGCTGAGCAAGAAATATGCCAATCCATGTCTAATATGCCATGTACAATTTCTTTAAGAGTTTGACCTCACGATAAGAGTAAAAAAAGGTATAAAAATGGTGTTGATCACCTCACACATTTGAACACCGATGTAGCAGATTCTCTCCCTATTGACGATTACCTTCTATTTGAAAGATTGTATGCTATTCATTCTTTTCCAATCCTTTGGTTTGCTTATATTTCCAATTTCCTTGCCATTGGAAACCTCCCCCTGATATCACTTATCAACAAAAGAAGAAGTTCCTTCATGATGCCAAATTCTACTATTGGGATGATCTATTGTTATTCAAGTAAGGGGCAATTGGGCTGATCCGACTGTGTAGCTGATGAAGAAATTCCAATTGTATCTATGAATGGCATTCTTCTTCCTAAGAAGGACACTTTGGAGGGGATAAAACAACTACAAAGATTCTACAAGCAAGTTTCTATTGGTCAACTTTATTCTAAAACGTTCATTCTTATGTCAAAGCTTTACAAAATGCCAAAAGATAGGAAGTATATCAAGAAAAGATGAAATGCCGCTCAACTTCATTCTTGAGATCAAGGTATTTGATGCATGGGGAGTGGATTCATGGGCCCCTTCCCATCCTCATGTTGTTATGGATATATTTTGGTTGCTTGTGATAATGTTTCTAAATGGGTTGAGGCTATTCCTACCCAATCTCCAGATGCAAAGTCTGTCATAAAAAATATTTCAAGAAATCATCTTTCCTCACTTTGGAGTTCCATGAGCTATCATTTCAGATGGAGGTACAATTTTAATGAGAAAAATTTCAATAATCTTCTCACAAGTATGGAGTTAAGCACAAAATTTCTACTCCATACCATCCTCAAACTGCTAGACAAGTTGAAGTGTCTAATAGACAATTCAAGGGAATTCTAGAAAAGATCATTTCAAGTTCAAGGGAAGATTGGGATCTCAAATTGGATGATGCACTATGAGCATATTTGACAACATTCAAGATAACAATTGATACCACGCCACTCAATCTCATATATGGAAAATCTTGCCATCTCCCTCTAGGCCTGGAGTACAATTCCCTATGGGCTATCAAGTTTCTAAACTTTGACATGTAGAAAGTAGGTGAAAAGTGACTGCTGCAACTTCAAGAACTTGAGGAGCTCTGTCTGGATGCATATTGAAATGCAAAAATCTACAAAAAGAACCAAGGTGTAGCATGACAAGAAGATAAGAAGAAAGTATTTCTCCACAAGAAATCAAGTGTTTCTATTCAACTTCAGGTTGAAACTCTTCCAATGAAAGCTACGTCCAAAGTGGTCTGGACCATTCTTAGTGTTGAAGTTCTATCCATACAAAACTGTGGAGTTGCAAGGAAAACAATAAACATTCAAGGTTATTGGGCAACAATGCAAACTCTACACTAAAGAAGAGAAGATAGAAAAAGGAGTCTCCTACTCCCTCCTAGACATTTGATGATAAAAGGCTCAAATCTTACTTCGGACTCTAAACAAAGGACCTTGTGGAAGTTGACCCCACACTTAGGATAGATTTCATTTTTGTTTTTAATCCAAGAACATTTACTTTCCTAAATAAAATTTTCATGTATGAATGTAAGAAATTTGACCCTCATACTATATATATCATTCATTACAGGTGCAGAAGGAAAACATAGAAAGATATCAAACTTCTATAAATATTTAGGTTCAACATGGCATTTTTTCCAAGTGACACTGTGTGTCACAATCCAAGCAACATACTTTGACTAAATAATTTAGAACACACGATGTGTGGTGAGAGAGACACACCATGTTCGAAGCAAGTTTTATAAGCATACATTTTTTAGAAGACATACATGTGCCTTGACACATGCGACATGTACGGTTAAAGAGAAAATTTCAAGTATTCTGCTGGAAACTCACACGATGTGTGGTTTTTGTGGACATGGTGTGTCTGAAAGGAGGTTTGTCTTTGAAGATTTTTCTAGGAGAACACATGGTGTATCTTTATTAAGACATTTTTTGTCATCATCAAGCAGAGAAAAAAGAAAAGAGGAAAGGCAGCTTGATATACATGTAAACATGGTGTATGCCTATCCAAACACACCATGTTTGGAAAACGGAAATAGGATTTTAACCCTAGTTTAAAACTCATTCTCCAAGTCACCCTAGTTCACCTTGTGTTCAAGCAAAGAAGAGAGCAGTTGTGCCTGCCATTTTGGCTGACGTGCGCTCCATCCCACATCTGCAAGCAGCTATGTCCATCCTTGACATCGCCCATCTTATTTGCCACCTGCTTCACCTCTCTTCCACCTGGTTCACCTCTTCTCTACCAACACCACTTCACCACCAGATTCCGCAGCTGTCAGCCGATTGGTCCCATCAATTACCTCACCAAGAATGACAAGCCCCGCTCCAAAGGCACCCTCATTCAAGGTCACTGACCTCGTGAACATGTTGTACGATGAGTGCACATTGTATTTGCTAGCATCATCTTCAACCTGCAAGCCAACTTTACAACAAAAGACATGTCATGTCTCTACTAGAACACGTTGTTTTGTGCATACAGTAGAAACACTTTAGTCATGATGGCCCCCATCAAGCAAGCAGCCAAGCGCCATAGGGGAGAAATCTCTTCTTCTGCACCAACCTACATCTCATCCACTCAATTCAACATCACTAAGGAATAAGATGCCACTTACCAAAATCTAATAACATGTAGGGCCCTACCTAAACATTTTTCTTGTAAGGAGACAATGGAAATACTAGGTTCTAAAGATGAGGTCTTAAGATTTCTTGAAGAGCTAGGGATCAAATACACCTGCTACACTGTAAGCCCTACTTATCCCAGGCTGACCTATGAATTTTTAACTACTCTGTATGCAGAAGATGACCTAAGAAGGCGACATGAACCTGACGTTATCACCTTTTGACTACTTGGGCACAGTTATAAAATTACATTCAAGCAAATTTTTGATGCTTTTTAATGTCATTATGGAGGGGCCATGTCATACCCTCTACAATTAAACAATGATGGTTTTTGGAGAGAGATCATTAAAGTTGACATACATAATGTTGCAGTCGCTATGGCATCACTCATTCACAACACTATCTTCTTCTACATACACATGTTCTTCAACACATGTGTTTTTGCAAGAAAGAAAAGACATGGTGTTTGTGGAAAGTAGGACATATTCTTCTTAGGGGCAATGCTACACAATTTCAATATCAATGTAGGTTGTTATATCCTCTATGGTTTCTTTGAGGTCAGTCTCAAGGAATCTAATGACATTATGATTGGAAGACTAATTACCCATATTGCCCACAAATTAAATGTTGAATGGATAGGTTTGGAAGTTGCACTGGGAGGAATAAGGTCAACCTCAAATATATCATCTTCTTAGGTCTAGTTATTAGGGACACCTCATATGACAACAAATTCATACAATCATGATCATGAAGAATTCATTGAACTTCCTGACCTTGAGGGGTTCAACCTAACAAATAAAGAGGGAGATTCAATTTTGATGATGGGACTGATTCTACAGACCAACTTGACACTTCCAATGAAGCTATATCCCCACCACACCCTCCCACTATGGCACTCAGATAGACTATATCTAGACTATGACATATGTAAAACATCTGTACAAGTATGTCCAACAACACTTTGCTTAGCAGGACACCCACTTTGACCAGCTAGGCTAGTAGTACAGTGATATAAATTCCTTGATCTAGAGGATGGATATGTGCCACATATCTCATGGCCACTATGCCATGCCTCCACTACTACCACAACCATTGTAGGGGCCTCGATTCACCGATATTCATAATGATGATGACACATTAAGAAGGCATTTTTCGGCTAGACATGGGGGAACTGGACCTTCACTCTGATCCATCCACAATATTTACCCAGTTGCAAACCACTTTAATTTAGCTTATGCAGTGAGGACACTACAAATTTCAAGCTTAGCGGGGAGCAACCGACCGACAATGTAGTTTTAGTTTCTTTTCATCATCAATTTTCTTAGTTTTCACTTTAAATTTCTATTTTAGACTGTGACAAATTTAGTATGATCTGAGGCTTGCTTTCTTGTTGAATGAATTCCCTTTGTGCTGAATTGTTTGTTTGAATTTCGTATCGAGAAATATCAATTCAAGAAAAATTGTACAAGCCCTTCATTAGTTAAAAGATTCTTTTTGCCAACAACTTCCACATCAATTTCGTTTATTGCTTTTATCCTGCATGTTCACCTTTCACACTCTTGCTTATATATAATACATGTAACAACTAAATCTTCTTGGACTAATCAAAATTACAGCCTTCTTTATCATTCTAGATGCCCTTATCAAAATTTTAGTGCATTTTCAACCACACTCTCAATGCAATTTTTAACCAAATGAATGAAATCTCATTGACTAAGCAATCCAACAAAATCTTTTACACTTGGAGGAGAAATATTTTAGTTTAAGGCCTCATGGTTCTCAAGTGAAACCCGATTGAGTTTGATTAAATTGACTTATTCTTCAAAACAATTACATTTATCCTCATGAAAGGTGGCTAAACCTCCCACACAACATGTTATCTGAGTGTAAGTACGATTTGACTGTGATGGTTAGGTGTTACATCCTAAAGGAGCATAAATGACCCCAACTGGCATTCCACATGTGCATAAGTCTATATTAGCTGGCCGAGTGTCAGAACCCATACTTCATCTCTCAATCTCATTCTAAATGACAGGTAGAGTGAGATGGATTGATTTGTTGATTCATATTTCATCTTTTAAATCCTATATAATTGAAAGGATCAGGTTTTATATTCACTATTTCTTTGGTTGGGTCATCTGATTTCTACCTAACGTTGTTATGTTGGATTTTCACACTTTTGCTGAGCTAAAAATTCAATCTTGGTTGTTTAGTTGAACTCACGGAAAATAGCAACAATCGTTGATTATGGTTGAATTGGCTTGATAAATTTTCTTCATTTCATTTGATTGATACTTTTGCTTGGCATTTTCTTCATTTGTGTTTCCTTGCTCTTTTTGCTTGAGGACATGCAATACTTAAAGCTTAGGGGGATTTTATGTGCACATTTTATGTAGACTTTATACTCACTTTTGCACACATAATCAACCACTTTGTATCTCATTTTGCCTCTAATCATATAAAATTTCCCAGTTTACAGTTGTCTTTACTCATTTCATGTTTGTGATCACAATACACAATAATGATGAGGAAATATGTTTAATCTGATCAAATGTGACCTTAGTTGGATTCCCCAATGGATTCCACATTATTCAGGGAATTTCTCAAGTTTCCAAAAGAATCACACCATGTCATTTGATGAACACGACATTTTAAGTTGCAGATAAATAACATTCCTTCCTAATGAGCAGCAACATGGCATGTCTCTCAGATGACATGTTGTGTCCCTTCATCTAAAGATTTTGTGAAGTCTCTACCTGGAAACACGGTGTGTGTGTGTGTATTATCACATAATGTGTTCACTTTGTCCATATTCAATAGATATCCACTAATTATTAGCAACATGACATGTCAGCCAATTGACACACTATGCATCCTTTGAGGGGGCAACTCCACCTTCAGTTATTCGGGGTGATACGATGTGTCATTTCATAGACACACCGTGTCGTCGGTGATTTTTGTATGTTTTGAGAGAAACAATACCTCATTTTTATAAACAAAGGACACCTATGAGACGGTTATGGAAGGACTTTTTGACGAAAGGGTAGAGCAGAGAAGAAAGGAGGCAATTGTGGAGTAGACGAGGTAGTTACTCGAGAGAGAACCTCTTCTCTACACCATTTGTCTACATGACTACAACAAAGGTTTCTCCATTCCATTCTGATCACTCAGGAGAGAAAATTCTGGAGAAAGTGTAGTTGCAAGGACAAAACTCCATCTTCCAGCTAGAGTTCCTACTTGTTCCTCCACTTCTATAAATTCCTTTATTATTCCCCCTTTTCTACTCATGTTTTACTCCATGATATACTGCTTGTGCATGCATTTCATCACTATGTGCGAGTAGAACTTCATTTCTTGGGCATGAGAGAGTATCCTCCATGTCAAAACTTATGTGAACTCGAATTTGATGTTTAATGCTAGTTGATTTACTATTCCAAGATATGTTTTGGTGTTTTTTTGCTTGTTTGCATGCCTGGACATCCTATTTGCATGTTGTATGCTTGTTTCTATAATTTGGAAAGACATGTTAAGAAGTAAGGAGTAGCTATCTTGGCAACAAATCCTTGACTATGGGAGTGGTTGGATTTTTTGGGGATCCAAGGTTTGTTGTTCGAAACTAAGAATAAGCATGGAAATTCTATGTGGAGTTAGAACTATCTCACATCATTGGGAGGTGTGATGATGACAAACCTCCATTATATTATTGACTAGTATGTTTGAATTTTGTGGTTTTGTGGTTGTATATAAATTGTCATGTGGAAGTGAAATACAATTCCAAGATCCTCTTACCATGATCTTAATCTTTCTCCAAGTGATTACCATTTATGCTTTTCTTGTTAATTAGTTTAATCCAAAACAATCATCCTTTTGTAACCAATCTAGATTTTTGAAAGTTTAATACTCTTGCATTTGACATTACCTTGCTACTTGAATGAACTCTATAATAATACATGCACCCGTATACTTGACGGGTAGTGTTTGAGTTTATAATTTAAGACTTGGGCATGCGGCTAACGCTTAGCCGACAACATTGGTCACATGGATTTCCAGAACCTCTTGTCAGTCAAATTGGTAAGGTCTATCAACCGAGTTGTTTCCAAAGGTAACTGCACTGACCGTATTGTAGCAACCATTTTCTATAGTGAAAAGTTATAGGGGTGAAAAAAGATCCGTTGGACACCCAAATAACGTTAGAATTCATCCTAAATGGTTCCGAAGGAGGCATCCTCAACTATAAGTAGGACCACGTGGGATTCATCCCATGGTTAGTGAATTACTATTAAGGTCCGTATTCTATAGTTGAGAGAGATTAGCCTCCATCCACTTTAATGAGCTTAATCACTTGCTACATCCATTAGAGTGAGCAGGAGATTTGGAAGAGAGTTAGTCCTACATGTATATCTTGTGAGTTTCTCACTTCCTCCACCTTCCATTCTCTCTTTCTACCATGAGGATGAAGATTTTATTTCTTATCTAAGAGAGGTGGAGAAGAAGAAGGGAAGGAGTCCCTTGGTGAAAAGCTTCTACTTGGTGAAGATGAAGTCAAAGGCGGAAGATCCAAGATAAGAGTGGGTAAGTCCTTGAAGTTTGAAGACTTGTTGCAAAAGTGGGTAAGTCCTTGAATAAGGCCAAAGACTCATTTCAAGAGTAGGTATGTCCTTAGTAAGGCAGAAGACTGTTAGTCATGGATAGGTAAGTCCTTTATAATGATTATTGTCTCCTTCATCTAAAAAGGAATGCTAGTTTATCCCTTGGCCTAGAAAAGGATGGTCTTATGTTTTAACTCCTACAATGGAATATAAGGAGTGAGATATGGTTGAAAATAATATATATTAACCCCTCTAGGTAGTGGGTGTACATCTCCTAGTTTAGGAGGTTGGAACCATTGTAAATACCTTGTGTTTGTTGGTGCTTGTTTAATCTCTCTTCCTTTCTATGCTTGTTTAGTTGCACTCAAATGTCATACTTGTAATATTACCTTTGGAAATATCTTGAAGGTCTATTAAATTTCAATGAAGTGGTTTTAGCTCTATTCACTCACCCCTCTAGAGTCCAATATAGACCCAACAATTTACTTTCTATAGTGGAGCTTCATTTGAAGATTTCCATGATTGGAGAGAGACAATTTCTCCTCTTAAACCTTCTTGTTATTCAAATCAACCTCTTCTTGGGTCGATTCACCTCTCCTCCTTTCTCCCAAGTTTGAACAAAAAAAAAATGAAAGATGTCCCTCAATAACTATACTATCCTCTAACTCTTTATACTTTTTTTCACTTACATAGTGGTTCACGCCATGCATAAGATGTTGCATGTCAAGTACTGTAACATTTGCCAAATATCAGGATATCAGGTTCAGGACTAGGTAGAACATCATGTAATTGAAGGTGCAAGTTGTACTTTAGTTTGTGGGGAGATCTTACTACTGAGATTGCATGACGTGCCATTGAACAAACTTATTATGCATGATGATAATTGCCATCAATACATATTGATATAACACACGTCATGTATGGATGTGACACGTTGCGTATAGTGAAGTCGAGTTTGCTGACAATTTTTGGGATCAGGCACGTCATGCGCACATAGTCTCATGTTATGCAACAAACTTGGAAAATTGGAATGAGTGCCTATATAGGTGCATGTTGTGAACATATAGGTGCACAACGTGCTAGTATATATAAATGACTTCTCTTCATTTCCTGGGGTTCCTCTGTCAGTGACAAAGGTTGCATTGATTCTAGATGAACCAAGCTTCATAATATCTATAATGAAAACCATTTACTATATTAAATGACAATTAAAGAACTAACTAAAGTAATTATGAAATTGCTAGCTTAACATTATATTCAGACATTAAATGCATGAAATTAGGGTATAAAAGTAGTACAAACTACGTTCATTAAACCACCCCAAGATTAGAACCATTATTGGTTGTCCTCATGCAACAAAACCCTAATAAGATTAAACAATATAACATGCATTCAAAACATGAAATTGAATTAGTGTCAATCGAAATTTCTATTTTTTCAGTGGATTGCTGACATGAGTTGAAAATCCTATTATTTAAAGTGTGGTTTTTTCAAGTGAGATAAATAGCAAAGGTCTCCCACCTATACTAAAAAATCCACCATTCTATATATTTTACCCCCAAACCACAACCAAAAGACTGCCACCTAAGAACTCTTCAACTAAGCCAAATATGCCTCAATGTTTTCATATGAAATAATTTTCGCATTTCACAATTGGGACACATTGGAACCCTTTTCTAAATTGAACTCAAGGTACCCAATCTATAATACCAGGTTGGCATTTTAAAACATGTTGGCGTACCAAGTGGGTTTTAAGGATTTACATTTTAGTTCAAGGATTTTTGACAAAGCACCTAGAAATTACAACTAGGTGGATGCTTTAAGCTAGGTTAGCATACTAAGTGGTAAACATTCACCAATTGAATGAAAATGGAATACAAGTTGATACCAGATATGAGTTTCTCTAGGTAGTCTAGTCCTAGGGGTCTATAATGAAGCACTCTAGATTAGATGATTCAACACAAAGGTAGGGATGGATAATTTGTAACATCAAGATAATAGATTGATAAATTAAGTTCATTTTGACAATTGCAATAGTCATTTTCATCATTCATGTCCTTGAATCAATTGCAACACTACAACACATTTTGTTGAGAAGTTTAATCTTAATATATTTCATAGTGTATCATGCTTACCTCATCATTATATCAGCAAAGAGTGGACAAGATCATGGTATAGGTGATGGAATAAAATGATGAACTAGTTCGATCATGAAATTATATGCACATTTCACATGAAGTTTTTGTTCAAAAAAAAATTTCTTGCATTTTGGATACAAATAAACTTGCAATTATATAAGCACACAATATAAATAAGATTGCTTACACCAAATTCAAAAACCAAAAACAAAGTTGTCAAAGTTCAAACATGATGCATACATTACATATGAATAAAAGATGCTACATAAACATGGAAAGAAGGCACACATGTTAACATAGTAAAAGATATTCATACAACTAAAAATAAAGTACAATTGCCACCCCACCCAAGCTTATTCCAAATACAGTACACACTGTAAGAACAAGATTATGCAAGTCACAACTAGATGTTCACTATGGGGCATTAGGATCAAAGGACCTTGTCTATTGTCTCAACTATTGGGACAAGTGGTAGGTAGTTTCAACATTAAGGTCGGACTGAGGAACATAAGGATCGAGATGGTATTGTTGGATGACGTACCGTACATCCATCCAACTGAGGACTTATCCTATAACTAGTTGTGTAATCCTAGATCTCTGCTTCATGGTAGTAAAAAATCCTAGTGGTCTGGCCTTGCCAACTATTACTTGAAGGAAGATGGCATGAACGTTTACGTATGCTTCCAGTAGGGGGTGGACTAGGTGTCTTCTATTTGAGTCTTGTTGGAAGGAAGTATCGATATAGTTAGTGGTGTTGAAGATAGGTTGATGTTGTTTGTGCCTTTCTCCTAGTTTCATGGCTTCCACTTGAGGTTCCTCAGGTCAAACAAGGACCTAGTATGTAAATGGAGCCCTCATGATGCATGTCTATATCAACGCAGTAGTGAACCTCAAAATAGTGAATTCACTAGTAAACATGTGCCAATTAAGTTATTTCCCTTAAGGGTGGGAAGTTTGGGGGGACACCTTCAACTTATCAATTATCTTGAAGCCCATACCTCTTATGAGAATGTCCCCATCAAACTTTTTCAAAAATTCCAATTTTCGAAGTTTATCAACGAAGGAATAACCTACATTGATCCTCTTCTTGTATACCATGCATCATAAAAAATACAACTCATCACGAGAAACCATGCCATGTGTCTCCTTTCTCCCAAAAATGGTGTTCAACAAAACACATTAGATGATGTAAAGAACAATAATGTGGATGTGTGTGACCCTATCTCCCCTAGGATCATAAGACTCATCATTAGTGATATCATACCAAAATGTTTGATAGTTAAATTCTAAATAGAGGTTGGTCAATCCTTCATTGTCAAAACACATTTTTTGACAAATCTATTTTCCCCAAGAGAAAATTTGTTATCTCCTAGTTTGAAATTGATTACTCAAATATCCTAGTTATCTCATTCTTGCAAAGTAGTCAGAAACTCAATAATCAGAGTGGGATAGGTTTTGTATTGCCCTTGGAAACTGCCTTTAGGATGGAGATGTTATGGAGGATGGGCTTGATGATTTTGGTTAGGTCAAATTCCTCCAACATATCTTTGCACAAGAATTGGGTGGCATGGATGCTATGAGCCATGAGCTTATGAAAGTGCTCAATCTCCTCCTCATATTGAATGGTGAAGGGGCAGGTGCATAAACACCTTTCTCATATTCTTCTTCACTTCCATCCCCTCCTCCACCTTAGTCTTGGGATTCATATCTTAAGTGTGAATAGCTCTTTGTGTGGCCTCTTGCCTCCTACTTGAATCCTAACCATGGTAGTGTTGATATGGAAAGGCGTATGAGATTTAATTAGCATGTTGCGAGTGTCTTGCAAGGTGTGCACCTAAAGTTGCATGGTGTGCACAACCCAGGGGATGTTGTCTTCTTGGTTGCAAGTGTGTCATGCACTTCAAGGCTTTACATTGTGTGTCATGGTGACAAAGTTGTGAAATGAAACATCCAAAGCTTGATAGAGAAGGAAGGAGTGGTGGATGGATGTGATGATGGTCAAAGTGTACCTCATACAATGGAGGAGGGTAGGCAAAGGGGTGTCAAAAATGTGGCTCCCATGTTCTGTGAGGTAGAGGAAGAAGCATCTAGAGGAGGATTATTCTCCTCTTCCTCTCTAGGTTAATTCTGGTGATGGTCTACAACACTATAAGGAGATTTGATTTAGAAAATGACATCGATCACTGCTCTAGGGTGGATTCTTAGCACCAACGGTGGGTGTTTTTCTTTCAAGGGGGAGTGTGCTTGATCTAGTGTTTCCACATGTTGGCACTTGCCCATTGTTACTTTTTTGAATACCTATCGAGGTGCATGACATTATGGATGTTCTGTATGACATGCTCGAACCTAGACAATCCCCAACTTTGCAAACTTTGTTTCACGATGTGCTGAAATTTTGCATATCGTGTGTGATATCAGGTTGATTGGCTTTTTAGTCCACCAATAGGCATGATCTGCCACATGTCTAGCATGTTGAGAAGATCCTTAGTAGATGATGAAATTAGAAATGGTGACATTCCGTTACCACATAGTTTAAGGTAATTGTAGAGTTCATCACGTCCCTTCTGAACATGTGAACAAAGTGTGTGCAGAAGTGTGCACCATGCACCTAAGGATTTTTT
The DNA here is from genome assembly GCA_963693085.1 of Alisma plantago-aquatica. NCBI lineage: Eukaryota > Viridiplantae > Streptophyta > Magnoliopsida > Alismatales > Alismataceae > Alisma > Alisma plantago-aquatica. Next base: position 1,253,861,518 of record OY856410.1, on the reverse strand, counting down.
TAACTTTACTTTTTCACTTTGCCTACATCAAATGCTGAACACAAATTTCAACAGTATTCACCATGCATCAATTAAGAAAAGGTTTTTCACACCAACGTGTTTAGTGGAACATATTGGAATGATTTTAAGTAAAAACAAATTATAAAATCTAGATGGCATGTGAAATGGGGGTTATCTCCCACTATTAACCTGGGATCAATATCCCTCAACCAGATAGAGTTTTTCTCTTGAACTAGGCTCAAATGTAATGGAATGCTTCATGAGGTTTTCATGGATATAGCCCATTTCTCCTTCCACTTCCATCCCAAGTGTTGACTCAACTAGTTTCAAAGGCTTCAAAGAAAATGATCTTCTCGTCACATATCTTTATGCTCATTTCACCTCTATTCACATCAATTATTGCCTTGAAGCTCTCTAAGAATGGACATCCTAAGATTATGTCTCCTAAATTCTCACCTTTATCATCAATGATTATAAAGTCTACATGTCATAGAAAGCTTTGACCCCATCAACACATTTTCCACCATGTCCATAGAGCTTGCAGTAGAATGATCTTCCATATGAAAATTAACTTTTACTTTCTTGGGTGAATTTAAACCCACCTATGAGGATACAATTAGTGGCATAACATATAAGGTAGTAAATTGATCACATAATATAGTATAGAAGTTCATGTTACCTATGTCATTGAGATGTAGAAAGCTCTAGGGTTCTACTATTTAGGAGGAAGATTGCCTAATGATGTAGTTTTTACATCACATGCAAGCACAATATCTTGAAGTTCATCCTTCTATCCTTCTTCAGATGGAATCCCTTGAATGGAAAAGTTTGGAGTAAGATTGTTCTATATCTCTTCATCATGAGTGGTGATAGGAAGTGGTTGTGTGGTTGGTTGTACTGTATTATTCCTCAAATGTGGAGGTACATTGGGGTTTTGGTCATATATTCTATATTAAATTTTGTGTCTTGACTATTATATCTCAGTAGTGGGTCAATTTGCTTAGGAAATAGCATAGAAAACACATGATGCAGTATCACTTGCACGGGATGTTACTTCATTGGCTCACCACTCCTATTGACTTGATTCAAGAAGTTGACCTTGATTGAATTTACATGCTACCTAGGGTTCACCCTTGTATTTCCCACTCTTTCTCCCTTCTTTTATCTTGAGTTTGCCTATGGTTGAAGCTACCTTCCTGATTTAATGCTCAAGACTTTAAATAGATGTTGCTAAGTTTTGCATAAGTGCATATGCCTTATTTATGAATTTAGAAAGAATACATTCAATCCATTCATCCTACTCGGGCAGTCATTAGTGGTTATCTTGACATTGTTGATGTTGGTCATTACCCTTATAGTTGAAGTTTGGATGGTTTCTTCAACACCTATTGTAGGAGTTTGAAAAAGGGTTATTCATAGGGTTAAACCAACCAATATTTACTTGGTCCTCATTGAATACTTCTACAAAAGCATTACAATCCACATTATGGTGTGGACCATTGATGTCTCCTATTGTACATGGTTGGTACTAATGACAATGAGTTTCTTGGTGATTTTTTCAAGCTTTCCATTGAGAATAGCAATGACTTTGTGTCATTCCCACTGCCACAGTCTATGCCCCTAGAATATTAGTTCATGGACATGATCTCAATTAGGTTATTGGCTTCACTTGCATCATTGTCAAGAAACTCTTTCTAGTGTTGCATCAATAGTTGAGGTAGTATCAGGGGATAAACCTTCAAAAAAAGTGCTCAGTTGGGTAGCTCTTGAAGAATGTGATCTGGACTCCATCGAAGAAGATCTTTTCCCTCTCCCATGCACCAATGTCTCTCTAAGATGTTGCTCAAAGTTGGATATGTTCTTTAGGATCTAGCTAGTTTTGTCAGGAGGAAAGAATTTCTACAAGAAACATGTTAGTAAGGAATTCCAAGTTTGGTTCAACCCTTTCTACATGCCTTGCATCCATTACATGTCCTGAGATCTTAGTGTACAAGGGAAGAGGCAGATATGTGGACCATCATTTGTCTTCCTCATAGTGTCACACAACTTGAGGAATTTCTCTACATGAAGATTTGAATTTTCATTGGCCAAACTTGAAAACTGATTTTTGTTGCATAATGTCTATTAAACTCGGGTCTATCTTGAAGAAAGTAGCATCCATATTTGGTATCAACATTTTTGAACTAGACACCTTGTTAGTATGAGGGGTGGTAGTCAAGAAATGCCTTTGTAGTCGAAATTGTTGTTGGATAATGAAAAGTTGTTTTAAATCTGATGTTCTTTCCTTATTGCTCATAGTCACCAATTGGTGAACACTACCTCAAGATTATTGAGGATCTATGTGAAAGAGTCCCAACTACATTGGGTATTAACCATGCATTAGTTCTTTCTGAATAAGAAAAAACATGATTTAGTTCTCAAGAAAATTATTATGAAACACAATAACGAAACAATTGTAGAAAGTTAATCCTACAAACCATGAAATCAACAAAAATAATTGTAGTTGAATTAGCACAAAAATTAGCTTCCTAGAATGGCATCAAAAATTGATTGTGGCACAAAGAGTGTCCTATCAATAATAAAACCAATGCACAAATTAAGAGTGTCACAAATCATGTTTTGAAAGATCAAATCAAACAAATGCATTTGTACCTAACCACCTATTATTCACATTAGGAACAATTACCCAATAAATATTAAATTCGCTCTCTTTTCTCAAGCTACATTACTATTAACGATTCTCACCTATTAATTGGGTCAAGATTACTTGTCTATCAACTCATAATCTAGAAAAGTATATTAAGTTATCTTTAATCGCTACAAAGAGAGTCATACATCCACTTCATTGCACAAACAAGGAGAGTATAGATTAAGGAATCTCTATTCACTTTTATGTAATGAAAATTATATCTCTAATTGATGAACTAATTCCATTCATCTCTCAAGACATGAATCTGGGGACTTAGAAAATCCTGTCCATCGATTCTCACAAACAATGATCAACAATTAGAGAAATCATAGAGACAATACGTAATAATAATTTTTTTTGTTCATCACATGACTAGTAAGTGCCATTTAGGCACCTAATATAAGAAAAAACACTCCATATTGATTGGTGATGCACAAATAAGGTTAAACAAAACTAAATGAACAAGTTTCATGAAGAAAATGTGTTGACTCTAAATTTTTTAGTCTATATGATTTGTTTTTGTAACAATTATAGATGAGATAATTGTCAATTGGAGAGATAAAAAAAAGTTATAGATGTGAAATCAAACTACAAAGTCAGAATAGATGTAGTAATGAATTGCACATGTAACCATAAACACAAAAATCTGATTGAAATTCACTAATGGTCTATGTGGAATGAGAGAAAGCATTGCAAAACCTCTATAGTATAAAAGTAAAAATCTGAGGGTTGTCATGATGCAAAATAATGATTTAAAGGAAAGCTCAACATATCCAATAGACCGTGTGAATTCTGACTAGATTTGTAATAAAATATTGAGACATGAATTGACGATCAACTCAAGTTATGAAGTCACTGATTGAATTTTAATTGTAGATGACACTGTAGATCTCATGATTAGTGAACATTTTTATGCATTAAAAAATCAAAGTCTCTCAATGGGAATGCTTTCAAATGGGATGGATTTTCAATTCACGAATGTTTCATTTCATATTACCGTGATCGATGTTGTCACTAGGGTCCCCAACCCAAGATTGTCTTGTATCATGATCCCCATATGTACAAAAGCATCCCAACATGCTCATTATGCATCAAATTGGCCATGAGATGAGTCATATCAAGTCAAATCAGACCTAGAAAGGAAGGCACCTATCTGACCCATACCCCTATATCCCACATGCGTTGGGCCAACTAGAAGGTTAGGAATACACACTGAGAAGACTCCATGATGTGGGGGCACATATCTGGCACGCACCTTAGTTTCTAACCCTCTCGTATTGACCAGTTAACTCCACAAGAAAACACCTCAAACATATTGATGTGATGATTTTGAGAAGCAAGTAGGATTGAGAGGGAGAAAGGAACATGTCTCATTATATTTTAAGAAGAATAAGTACATGATGTAGTTCTCTTAGATATTCCATCTCACCTTGAGACGAGATGATATTGCATGCATCATTCCACCCAAATGTAGGCATTAGGGCATTTTTACTTGCATATGCATCATTTAGGTCATTATTGTTTTGTGCATATTAAAACCGTATAATGCTTCCATTTATTTCACTAGCCACCCATTCCATCCACCCGTTGCTCGAATTGGTAGGCCACCATGATTTTCTCCCCACTCGTTAATACCAGGAGAGCTGCTTCCATGTAGATGGTAGTTAGGGAGAGCAACGTAGAATAGGAGATCACAAGATGCACCGAGTCTGAATCGGAGAATTTTATTATGTTAACTTCCTTATATGATAGTGTTCATCAATTTTGAGGTAGATATCTTTTATGGATGATTATTGTCGCCTTTAGGGTAATTATCATTCCGTGGTTAGTGAGGGCCGGAATGTGAATGTCTGGCGGGGATCATATGGTGATGTTTGTTGTGATAATCTGTTCTCTAGTTGACCCTCGCAATTTTATTCTAAAGTTTAGTTGCTCAAGGACGAGCAATGTTCAAGCTTAGGGGAGTTTGATGCGATGATTTTGAGTCACATTTATAGACTTGTTTTACTTGTGTTTTATGCGTTTATTGGTCATTTTGGTGGTTAATATTGCATAATTCACTTACTTTAGTCTATGATCCTTCTCAGTGTCAAATCTCTCTTATTTTATTATTTTGAGCATAAATGATTACAATAATAGGTTTTATCTCTGCTTATGTGGTTTTGTTTTGCAATTTCAGGAAAAACACATATCTGCAGCTGTCGATACTATCGACACAACCACAGGCAGCCAGCCGCAAGGAGCAGTGCAGAGTCGATACCATCGACAGGGAAGTCGATGGTAGCGACATACCATCAGGTTGCTGGCGACCAGTTAGTCGATACTATCAACACCACAATCAATACTATCAACACGTTTAGCTTTAGCGATGGAAAAGGGATAAAACTGACACCTAAGGGCGTCGATACCATCAACCCGTGTCGATGGTATCGAGTCAGCATCAGGCGCAACGATGAAAAGAAAAGAAGGCTTGCCGATATCACGAGGGGTCGATACCATCGACCCGCGTCGATGGTATCGACGTCGTCAGATCAGAGTTTGTTTCAGATCGGCTCTAATCCAACGATTGTGATATTTTTGCAACCTATCTCAGTGATTATACCTAATGACAGCGGCTAGAAGCAATCTATCACATCATTAGCCGCTGCACACATCCTGAGAAGGTGTGGAGAGAAGAACGGAGCCCAGAAGCACGCCCCGACTGTTCCGGAAGCCGAAGAAGACGTTTTCCACCCCTGAAAGGCTGTAGATCACACACTCTACGCCGAGGAACGCTTGGATCTTCTTCGTTCAGGGGTTTCATTACTTATTCACATTTTTCTCCATGTTTCCCCTTTCTTCAACCATGTCTTGCTCTGAGATGAACATGCAGGGCTAATCCCCTTTGTCTTTAGGACCGGGAGTAGCCCAGGGAAGCATTGTATGACATTTTTATCATAGTAATTCATAATTTGTCTCTTAAATCCATGGTATGATTTCATTTTCTCAATTATATTGTTATGCTTGATCACCATAATGATAATCCAATACCTTTAATTACTTTGAAAGAAGAATTAACAACTAAAAAGAGATGAAATTCATATTAATTAACAAATCCCTTGAACAAGGTGATGTAAGGTTAATGGTGGAAACCCAGAGGTCGATTCTAATGCACCTAGTTTAGGGTATAGGTTACTATGACGGTGGAACCAACCTAGACTTAGGTAGTGAATTGTACCACGACAGTGGACAATTCTGACTACAGGCCACTACTCGGATTGAGAGATGAACCTGAATAATTATATGGAAATTCGTACAATGAAAACCCGTGGTGAAACCGCAATCCTAAAGATCTCCATTTGAATTGATTAAACTAAATACTTAATCGATTGCATTGTTTTATTTTATTTTCTTTTATTTCACAACAACTCTCATCACCTTTTTATTGGTCTAGCTGATTGCGAGTAGTTATTAGTAGTCTACCAATAATTTAGTGTCCCTGAGTTCAACTCGGGCCTCACAAGGGCCTGTACTACATTGATGCGTGCACTTGCGTTATACGCATGGTAAAATCGTGTCAAGTTTTTGGCGCCGTTGCTGGGGACACGGCAATTGTCGGCACTACGAGTGCTGCAAGCGGCCATTCTAGGCCACTTTTTATTTTTATTATTATTTTGTAATCAATTTTGAAGTTCATAGTTTATCTTCATAGTTTGTAATCGTCTAGCACGGTACTGAACTGAAATTATCATCTTGCAGGTACTGGTGCATGGTGAGGACGTGTAGCACAAACTACACACAACATCACTAGAGGTTCCACTGCCGGGACCAGACGACGAGGAGAACAATGTTCAACCTCAACTGGAAGATATAGATTCGGATTCTGAACCATAAGCCATGGCAAAAGAACAGACGATACGGGAGAAGATAAAAGCTTCGTCTTCATCCGCTTCAAAGGGGCCAATAAAGAAGTAGGCAGTCAATATTCCAACTTATAAAATTGATCCCGCTTTAATAAATTTGGTCAAATCAAATGCATTTCACGGGCTTAAAAACAAAGATCCAGTGACTCATATAATCCAGTTCGTGGAGAACTGTGATATGATTAAGATAGACAGGTTTCCACAAGAGACGCTCTACCTGAAGCTGTTCCTGAGTTCTTTGGCAGAAAATGCATGAGAATGGCTACATAATCTTGATGATGAGTATGTGGAATCATGGAACCACATGGTAGAAGTGTTCTTTGAAATATTCTTTCTGCTCGAGAAGACGAATGATCTGATTAGAAAAATTCATAATTTTAGTCAGAAAGCGGGTGAAACCTACTCTGAGACTTGGGAGCGCTTTCAAATAATGCTGAGGAGGTGCCCACACCATGGTTTGGACAAGGAAAAATAGGTCAAGATTTTCTATTTTGCTCTCTCTGAGCATGATAGAAGTAACTTGGATTCGGCAGGATCATGGTTTTTCTTGAACAACACATGCACTAGGTGTTGGGAGATTCTGAAAAATATGGCAAAGAAGCAGTCTTGGGGCAATCGGGATGCACCAGAACAAGTCAAAGTGGTAGGTGAGTCCAAGGCCATTAAGGATCTGAATGACAAATTAGATCTTCTAGCCAAGAAATTGCTTACCAAAGAAGATGCAGAATCTGAGGAGGAAGCCCAGGTCAAATTTATGCAACAACAGGGATATAGAAATAATGATTATGCTTGGAGGAAGGATAAGAAATTCTCATGGAATGATCCAAAAAACTTCCTACAAGATCCAGATGCAAATCCACAATCAACAACAGAGGATAAAAGCACCGCGTTGCTTAGTCAAGTGGTGCAACACAATCAAGAGATGATGAGTATGTTCAGTAAGCAGTTGCAGTCCCAAGGTGAAATTTTGACTAAATTTGGGCAGACATTGCAGAGTCATGGAGCGCAGATGCGGACATTAGAGGCGACGATGACTCAAATCGCCAATGAAGTAATTGAGGCGACGATGACTCAAATCGCCAATGAAGTGATTGCAGAGTCATGGAGCGCAGATGCAGACATTAGAAGCATACAAATCAACAAAGACAGGCTGGAAATGCAGAGGTTGCTCAAGCACATCATCAAGTGAAGTACATATCTGTGATTGAGGAGGCAGAGTTCCCGGTGGTGGAGGTCCAGGAAAAAGGCAAAATGATGTTTGATACGGAGGCTACACAGAGAATACCATATCCTCGTAGTCATTATGGACTACCTGGAAGATTTATCCCATTCAGAAAATCCCGCCAAGAGCTCACCACGGCTGTGCCCACACCTAAGCATGAAGAGCAGGTGGGGGCCATACATAATGGTGAAGTTGCAACTACTAAGGAAGATGAGAAGCCACAAGTTACACCTGTTGAAAATAATGTGCCAAAGTCTACGCCAGAGGGTGACAATGAAGCAAGCTTAGGGGAGGAGACCCCGACAAGCCCATATGTGCCACCTCATAAGCGTATTAAAAAGGCAGTGGTGTCTTTTCCGAATAATTAGAGGTCGAAGAAGGAGCTCAACACTACCGGAAGTTCTTGGAGATGTTTAGGAAACTCCACATTAATATCCCATTAGTAGAGATGATAGAATAGATTCCCGCATACGGGAGTTTCATCAAGGATATCATCACTAAGAAAAGGTTGATAAAAGACACAGATGTTTGCCGCGTGAATGAGATGGTGAGCTCAATTATCCATGGGAGTTTACCACAAAAGAGGAAGGATCCAGGAAGTTTCTACATTCCATGTTCTATAGGAGGCCATAACTTCTCTTATGCACAGTGCGATTCAGGCGCTAGCATTAATCTTATGCCACTATCCATGTTTTAAAATCTTGGGTTGAAGAAAATAAAGAAATATGCTATGACTATTGAGTTGGCGGATGGGTCTATCGTGAAGCCATACGGGGTGTGTGAGGATGTGCTTATCAAAGTTAACAGGTTTATCTTCCCGGTGGATTTCATTGTCATGGACATGCCGTAGCTTAAAGGTTGTGAGATGCTATTGGGTAGACCATTTTAAGTGATGGCTGATGTTATCACAGCTATCGGGAGAGGTACATTGACATTAGGGATTGGTCAGGATCGAGTTGAGTTCAAACTGCCGAGTGATCCCCTAGGAACACCCTCTGAAGCTCCAAGCTGATGAGCTTGATTTCATCCAGCCTACAACGTTAAATAAGGGCGCTTGTTGGGAGGCAACCCAGCCATTGGTAGTTTCGTTTAGTTTCTTTCACATTTTTAGGTTAGTTTGATTCGATTTTGTTTTTAGTGTAAAAATGATACCATGATCATTTGTTCAGTGTGCTGGCCTGAGGCAGGGTCGATACCATCGACCCTTCTGTCGATGGTATCGACATGGGTACAGTTAGGCGGCTGCAAAAATTTCTCTGCGTCGATACTATCGATGGCCTCGTTGATGGTATCGACCTACCATCAGTAGCACTGAAGAAATCGCCAGAATGGGGTCGATAGTATCGACATGGCTGTCGATACTAGCGAGATCCCTGAAGATATTCAGACGAAATTTGTCTCAATGAATTCGATACCATCGACGGGCCTGTCGATGGTATCGACCCGGTTACAGGAAGGAAGCGGCAGTCGGGCCTCGCGAGGGTGTTTGTCCTAAGAAGAGTTGATACTATCGACTTGCGTCGATGGTATCGACGCGACCTATCACCGATCCGCGAGAGGAAATCAACGACGATCACTACATCAAGAGAATCGATCTGTGGGATGGGTCGATACCATCGACATCCGTCAATGGTATCGATGCGTCATCGATCCGGGCCCCCACATCAGGCTATCGAAAACCGTTGATACTAGCAGAAGACCGGATTGCGCTACAGGTGTCGATACCATCGACCAACATCGATGGTATCGACGAGTGCATAGCAGCGACAACCGTAGTTATAAAAGAGAGGGATGGTTGTCATATGACGTCACAACTTTAGAGCCTTTGCCCTCCACTTGTGCCATACATATTGTTGTGCAACTAGAGCCCAGCTACGAGCATCCAAGGAGCACGATCTTCCCCGAGCCTTCACCGAGTGAAGATTGTCTTCTCTGACCTTCACCAAGCTCCATCTTCTATTCCTTCTTTCTTGACAACAATGGTGCATACAACCGATGCATCTTCTTCACAGGCGGCTCCTATGGAGATCCCCGAGTTCATTCCGCCACCTTCTGCATCGATTCCTCATCCGAGGATTGTCCATCCTTCCGTGGAGGTCCGGAAGGTCTACGAGGAATTGATGAAGAGAAAGATCGAGCCCACGCGCTATGTTGATCGGGCGATGGTCCGTGAGCTGGGGTTCGAGGCCAACCTCGCCTACGTCTTGAAGGGGCAGGCGAGACACACCACCAGGAGGACCGACCAGTTGGAGTACCACGCAGATGGCCAACCATTCTTCAGCGAGTGGCCGACTTACAAGGAACTCGTGGTGGAGTTCATGGCATCATTGGACATTGATGTGGTGCCCAATGACTTGATCGCCACCGATAGAGAGTGGAGGAAAGGGCGGGTGTCGTTCAGACTCTACAACAACAACTACACCCTCACTCTCGCCCAGTTCAATTCAGTTTATAACTGTTATCATGATGACTACCAGCACCGACGGCCAGACAACCGGATGGACTACGATGCTATCTTTGCTCAGTTGGTGACTGCGCCTCCGGGCAAATCTGTGAGCTACCACAACGCCGCAGTAGCCGACTTCGAGCATCCGTTTGTGCGGATTATTCACTGCATGCTCTGCACCACGCTATTTGCTCACGACGACTTATCTCTTAGCAAATTCTAAGAGACATATTTGTTCTTCCTGCACAAACTGCTGAAGCGCGAGGAGTGCAACTGGGGCGCATTCTTCTTGACGCACGTGTTGGCCATGAGGAGGAGTACGCGGAATGCTCCTATCCATTTTGGAGGGCTCATCACCCCGCTGGCCCTCTACCTTGGGTTAGATTTCTCCCAGCTTACTTCCCTTTCTAACAGGAGCAAGGTCAACTTGCAGCATCTGCACCGCTCCAACCTCCTCCTGCTCCATGATGGCTTGGTGTATGCACACTGCCATGTTAATCACGCATATCAAGAGTGTTCACTTCCAGACCCCGTCTTCAACATAGAAGGAGCTCAGCATTTCCGATGGCCTGTCATAGCTATCGACGACTCTGATGAAGACGGCGGTGATGATGACAACAATGATGAAGGCGATGAGCATGAAGAGGAAGAGGAGGCTTTCACTCCTCTTCGGGCACGAGTAGTACCCAGGAAGCACCCCCACATGCATCCGGGTGCATCTTCATCTTCGCAGCCTCCGCCACCTCATCCCTCTTATCAAGGAGAGGATGCCTACTCCATGCAAGGGATGTACTCGATGCTGCAGGAGATTCATCAGACGTAGCAACAACATACATCATCCTATGCCGGTATTCAGGATACCACGAACCAGCTGTTAGATAACCAGAGGGCCATTTTCGAGAATGAGCGCCTCCTCCTGGACAACCAACATAACATCCACGATAGGTTGCACAGGATGGAGATGCAGCAGCAGCCCTTCTATGACAATTACTGGAGCTAAAATTATTTTGGGGGGTATCCACAACCTCCGCCAATGCCCCAGTATGATCCGAGCTTCTAGGGGCAATACCCATCTTGGGACCCCACGACTCCGCAGTACCTGCCTCCTCCTGAATAATAATCGGTATCACTGTTCCACCTTTTAAGGTTATTTTTTACTATGAGGCCATAGTCAAATTCAAGCTTAGGGGGGGAGTTGGAACAATTTTTATCCTTTAGTTCTTAGTTTTTAGTTTTTATTGCTTTGTGTTTTGTCTTTTATTTCTCTTAGTTATCTCATTGTTTGTAGGATCCACACTCTATCTAGTGTAATTGTGGATGTCTTAAGTCATGTGTCATCTCGTTGCTTGTACATGGGAATTAGGGGCAAATTAAAAAAAAATTAGTGCTTTTGCAAGCTTGTGCTGTTCAACTTTGAGCACATAACTTAAGGAAATATTGGGTTTGTCAACTCTAAAATAGGAAATCACAACTGTACATTCCTATGATGCATGAAAAGTGGACGTAATTGGTTGTTTGAGCTTAAACTGACCAAATGATAATGAGACTTTAATTTGAAATAAGAGAGAGAAACCTCTTAATTACTACACAGGTCAGTAAGGAGGGACACATAATAATTTCCAAACGTTCAGTCAATTAGTCTTGTGATCTATCCACCCCATTGTTTTCATATTCCACCTTAAGAACTGGAAGTACATTACAGTTTTAATCTCTTTGATTGCATCCCATGTAGGTAGGTTTTGCATTGCAACTATTTTCACATATTTATGCATGAAAAAAAATAGACTAGTTATACATGCACATTATCCTTAAGTGCATGCCATTTAGTTGCATAATTATCATTTTGTAGCTGCATTCACATTTTTGTACATATAGTACATCATGCAACTTATGTCTTCTGAAACATTAAGGGTGATGAACTTGTTCCATACCTTCTGAATGCTTCAAATGTATAAGTGATGCAGCAATAAGTGAGCCCGACAAATAATTCGTTGTCAACTTGAAAATAAGGGCTTGAAAAAAAGAAAAAAAAGAAGTTGTAAAAAAAAAGAGTATTGAGAAGCAAGTAGGATTGAGAGGGAGAAAGGAACATGTCTCATTGAATTTTAAGAAGAATAAGTACATGATGTAGTTCTCTTAGATATTCCATCTCACCTTGAGACGAGATGATAGTGCATGCATCATTCCACCCAAATGTAGGCATTAGGGCATTTTTACTTGCATATCCATCATTTAGGTCATTATTGTTTTGTGCATATTAAAACCGTATAATGCTTCCATTTCTTTCACTAGCCACCCATTCCATCCACCCGTTGCTCGAATTGGTAGGCCACCATGATTTTCTCCCCACTCGTTAATACTAGGAGAGTTGCTTCCATGTAGATGGTAGTTAGGGAGAGCAACGTAGAATAGGAGATCACAAGATGCACCGAGTCTGAACCAGAGAATTTTATTATGTTAACTGCCTTATATGATAGTGTTCATCAATTTTGAGGTAGATATCTTTTATGGATGATTACTGTCGCCTTTAGGGTAATTATCATTATGTGGTTAGTGAGGGTCGGAATGTGAATGTCTGGCGGGGATCATATGGTGATGTTTGTTGTGATAATCTGTTCTCTAGTTGACCCTCACAATTCTATTCTAAAGTTTAGTTGCTCGAGGACGAGCAATGTTCAAGCTTAGGGGAGTTTGATGCGATGATTTTGAGTCACATTTATAGACTTGTTTTACTTGCGTTTTATGCTTTTATTGGTCATTTTGGTGGTTAATATTGCATAATTCACTTACTTTAGTCTATGATCCTTCTCAGTGTCAAATCTCTCTTATTTTATTATTTTGAGCATAAATGATTACAATAATAGGTTTTATCTCGGCTTATGTGGTTTTGTTTTATAATTTCAGGAAAAACACATATCTACATCTATCGATACTATCGACACAACCACAGGTAGCCAACCGCAAGGAGGAGCGCAGAGTCGATACCATCGATAGGGAAGTCGATGGTAGCGACGTACCATCAGGTTGCTGGCGACCAGTCAGTCGATACTATCGACACCACAGTCGATACTATCGACATGTTTAGCTTTAGCGACGGAAAAGGGATAAAATCGACGCCTAAGGGTGTCGATACCATCGACCCGTGTCGATGGTATCGAGTCAACATCAAGCGCAATGATGAAAAGAAAAGAAGGATTGCCGATATCGTGAGGGGTCGATACCATCGACCCGCGTCGATGGTATCGACACCGTCAGATCACAGTTTGTTTTAGATCGACTCTAATCCAATGGTTGTGATATTTTTGCAACCTAACTCGGTGATTATACCTAATGACGGCGGCCAGGAGCAATCTATCACGTCATTAGCCGTTGCACACATCCTGAGAAAGTGTGGAGAGAAGAACGGAGCCCAGAAGCACGCCCTGACTATTTCAGAAGCCGAAGAAGACATTTTCCACCGCCGAAAGGGTGTAGATCACACACTCTATGCCGAGGAATGCTTGGATCTTCTCCGTTCAGGGGTTTCATTACTTATTCACATTTTTCTCCATGTTTCCCCTTTCTTCAACCATGTCTTGCTCTGAGATGAACATGCAGGGCTAATCCCCTTTGTCTTTAGGACCGGGAGTAGCTCGGGGAAGCATTGTATGGCATTTTTATCATAGTAATTCATAATTTGTCTCTTAAATCCGGGTATGATTTTGTTTTCTCAATTATATTGTTATGCTTGATCACCATAATGATAATATAATGCCTTTAATTACTTTGAAAGAAGAATTAACAGCTGAAAAGAGATGAAATTCACATTAATTAACAAATACCTTGAACTAGGTGATGTAAGGTTAATGGTGGAAACCCAGAGGTCGATTCTAATGCACCTAGTTTAGGGTATAGGTTACTACGACGGTGGAACCGACCTAGACTTATGTAGTGAATTGTACCACGACAGTGGACAATTCTGACTACATGCCACTACTCGGATTGAGAGATGAACCTGAATAATTATATGGAAATTCATACAATGAAAACCCGCGGTGAAACCGCAATCCTAAAGATCTCCATTTGAATTAATTAAACTAAACACTTAATCGATTGCCTTGTTTTATTTTATTTCACAACAACTCTCATCACCTTTTTATTGGTCTAGCTGATTGCGAGTAGTTAGTAGTAGTCTACCGATAATTTAGTGTCCCTGAGTTCGACTTGGGCCTCACAAGGGCCTGTAATACATTGACGCGTGCACTTGCGTTATATGCACGGTAAAATCGTGTCACATATCTAAAAGGTGGAATGTGGATGTAAGACACACACCCTTTTCTTGTCATCTCATGTTGACCAATGGTGAAGAATTGTATAGCATAAAAAGTTCAGTGGTATGTGAAATCCCAAACTATTACCAAATGAAAGTATGAAAAGTTCACCAAAAATAAGATACATCTTATCATAGTATATAACCTAAGGACAATAATTTTTAAGAATTGATCGATAGATTTACTAAATTAGGAAGAATTTTTAACAAAAATGATGTTTGTTTGTTGAGTACACTAAGAGCAGGAATAAAAGACTAAATTAAATATATGGTTAATAGAATGGATGGAAACAGAGGGTTTCACCATCACTAACTACATTTTCTTTCTCACTACATCGCAATCAATAATGAGTAAATAACATTGAGGCTAGCAAATCCCTCTTTAGATGTCAGGATACAGATAGATATCGCCCAGGCTAGTTGTCACATTACCTAGAGATCCTACACACATCACCTTTGAAAACATCTATTTGAAGTTCTAATTAAGGGTTTAGCAAGAATCAAACTATATTATAGGTAGTGGTTTTGAAGTTCTCTAAACTCAAGATTATGATGAATGTGTAAAACTACTTACCAAACAAGCATACAAGTTTAAAATAATTGATTTGAAATGCAACAAGTTTCATAAATATTAGATGTAGTAAAACAACAAATGTAGGTAGTGAGGCTATTCCCTACACCATAGTGTAAGAGACTACTCACTCCTCATGGTGGAAACAAGATAAACATTGTTTAGAGAACAAACAACCATAGTCACAAAAGAAAATGGATGAGCAGTCATGATGTGCATATTCTTGTATTCTTTCTTAGGGACGTCTTGAGAGGAGCACAATATAATAGTAGTCGAATCGATGTTGGCATGGAGTTCGATTAATACTAGTGGAGGTGTATCAAGATAACAAGGTAGACCTCAATTGGCCTATCAAAGGTGGAGAGGTTGATCAATCTATGGGAAAAGGTGGCCAGTCAAGATATGGAATGATGTTGGTCGACTGACTGCCTCTATCAAGGTTAGACTATAAACCTAAGGCTGATGTCAGATGACTGACCTATCTCTACTGAGGGTGGTCGATCAAGCTGTAGAGTGGTGGAGATTGATTGATATATATCCTTCATGCTGATTGATTGAGATGGAGCACAGGTTGGTTAATCTATCTCTTTCGAGGTTGATTGGTTCAGCCTTACAGGTCAATCTATATCTCTTTTGAGGGTGTTTGATCAAGTTGTGTTGTGGGTGGATGTGAACTGGATTTGTAAATAGAGTCTTGTAGCCTCTAAGAGTATCTAGTTCCCTTCAAGTGGAGGCAATGACTTTCTATTTATAGGAGGTCAAGAGGAAAAACTACAGCCTCCAACGAATGTGATATGATGCCTGTAATAAATGCATCAACATGGGAAGATGAAGGGTCACATGTTTTGGATGGCATATGAAAGTAGATAAGTTGAAATTGATTAATGGAGCTCAATTAGGAGGTCAATCATTGAATAGTTGATTGAGGTGATCAATCAGTAGAGATCAATTGTAAGGTTGATCAGTGGAGCTCAATTAGTAGAGATTAATAGATGATTGATCGGGGAGGTCGGGTTGAGTGGTCAATTGATGGTAAATCATGGATTTGAGCCAAAAATATTGATTGACTTGGCTTCTGAACATGCCCAAAATCAATTCCAGGGTAGGGCATAACCCCTTACACTGTAAGAGGTGCCCCCCTTTCAACTCCCACCTGGTGAAGGATAATGGACCCCCTCCCCTATGATGCACTGATACAAAGAGATAAAACTCAAAACTTGCAAAGGAATTTGAGAGAAGTATCATAACCCAAGCAATTAATATAAAATCTAAACAGAACTGAACAAAGTTATTTTTAAGGAAGACTGAGAAATCTAAATGAAAAACTAGATTAAAAAATACGACCAATACTAGGATGAGTATGCATTCATTGACCATTTAACTCTACATCACTCGAAAGACACCCTAGACGACTGCAGAAGGTGGAGTGCCAATATGACACACACCCACTTTGATTGTCTCGACCAATTTGAATGGACCATTTCCTAAAGAATCTAGAAAGACCTTAGTGACCTAACTTGTGTCTTTCCATACTTTAGTCTCTTTTATACTTGTAAAACAATCCTAACTAGACCACCCCCTAGGAACTCCCTGGACACTATGAATATAGTTCTCTATCCACATTTATAAGGGCTAGAAAAAAAGGACTAGCTCTTGGATACATGGGAGGAAAAACAATTGTACACCCCTAGGCTAGTGTTTTGTGGTATCTTTAAAGAGGATACAACTTATAGATCTAAGACCATATAACTAGGATGTTGAAGGAGATCAACCTCTTGAGAGATAATGTCTTCCTTTCCATAAAAAAAAGACCAAGAAAGGCAGGAATGTGGATCATCCACAATGTTATCTCTCATATCCTTTCCCCCTTTACCAACCCCTCAGTGGTTTGAGGATATGAGAACCCGAGATTGATAATCATTGATAGAATTTTAATAATACTAACATCATATATATAAGTTTTTATTTGTTATTCTTGCATCCCTTGCTTATTTCTTCTCCCCCCTTTTACCAACCCCTCAACAATATGAGGACATGAGCATCCTCGGTTGGTGATCACATGTATAATCTTGTTATTACTAGTGCTTGATTTGTCCATGGTTTTTGTTATATCTTGCAAACACAAGCCCTATTTAAAGAAAATAAATGCCATAACCTCCTTGAGATTTATGATACTACAATGATATCACAGGGATGCCTAAAGCCTTCCCCATGTGTAATTTGATGTCTGCTAACCTCCCATTTTGTGATGTTATCTTACTAGTTTTTCTTAGTATTCCATACTCTTTCTTAGATAAATTAGATAGAATACTTAACTTTCCGCTTTATTGTGAATATACCAATAGACTGATATTTTCCCTTTTTCTTCTTACAGAAAAACCCAAAAAAAATTTGCAAGAGTTCCAAATCGGTCCTAAGACCGTGAAGGCCCTAGCAGTCCCAAGACCGTGAAGGCCATAGCGGTCCTAAGACCGTGAAGGCACTTGCGGTCCCAAGACCGTGAAGGCTCTATAGGTCCCAAGACCGTGAAGGCCCTAGAGGTACCAAGACCGTGAAGGCCCAAGACCGTGAAGACCCTAACGGTCCCAAGACCGAGCAAGGTCCTAGCGGTCCCAAGATTGAGCAAGGCCCTAGCGGTTCCAAGACCGTGAGGACTATAACAGTCCCAAGACCGAATGAAGATTTATTGACCCCAAGAACGCGCGAAAGCTACCAGTCTCAAGACCGATAGGATCCAAACGGTCTCTAGACCATGAAGACCGTTCAAGACCCCTTTGGAGCCTATAAATAGGACCCAAGGGGTCCTCATTATGCATCAAATTCTTGGACGCCCAAAGGCTATCTCATTTGTTCCAGAGCTATTTCATCTTTCAACCTTTGCCCCAAGGCTGTCAGTCCAAGATCCGCACTCCATCCTTAAGCCTACTTTCTCTCTCATCGACATAGAAGGTGGGGAGTGAAGGACTCATCACCAAATCAACCACACAGTGTGAAGATAGTTGTTCTCTACTCCAAGGGGTCAACCTTCCTCCCTCCTATGTAGAGATGATGTTTTCCTTCTCTTCTCCTGTCTCCTTCTTTGTTCTTGCCATGAGCGAGTAGTACCATACACTAGGGTGCAGGGAGTAGCCCCGCTACCCATGTTTTCATTTCATGCATTGTAATTCATGAGTTTGCAATAGAGAAATACTATCTTTTCAGTTCAACATAAACCGTTTAATGAATGCTAGTTGTTTGATCACCGACTTGTGTTACCTATTATCTACTAG
This sequence comes from Alisma plantago-aquatica, assembly GCA_963693085.1. Classification (NCBI taxonomy): domain Eukaryota; kingdom Viridiplantae; phylum Streptophyta; class Magnoliopsida; order Alismatales; family Alismataceae; genus Alisma; species Alisma plantago-aquatica. The sequence continues at coordinate 1,253,843,110 of OY856410.1, read as the reverse complement.
TACAAATTGTCTACGTTATTGATAAGGAACAAGCATCCAAGCTGAAAATGTGGCAGCCACAACGACTGCTCAGTTATTGATAAGGAACAAGCAACTTCGAGACTACGCTGTTCCTAAGAATTCTGAGGATAATCACCCAGTTCATCCCCCATTCATTAATGTCCCTAACCTCGAGATTCAAACACAATGAATCTAAATCATGCAAAGCATCTCATTCTCTGGAAACACTGGAGATGATTGCATGGACCATCTAAAGAGATTTAAGGCACTTTGCCGACTGGTACCACAAGCCAGTGCTACGCTCGATGCAATCATGCTCTGACATTTCAACTTCACTATGTCTGGAAAGGCACTAAGCTGGTATTAACTCTTTAGATGGAGAGCCAATCACCACCTGGGCTCCCTTGGGAGAATTATTTTTGGAGAAGTTCTTTCCTCCCTCATTGACCTACCAAATTAGGGGACAGATCAACCAGTTCCACCAACTTCCTGGAGAATCACTAGAAGAATCATGGGAAATATTTAAGGAACTTCTGAGAAAATGCCCACATCACGGAATCTCATAAAACTAGCTCATAGAAACATTCTACAGAGGGGTAAGTGATGAAATAAAGAAGTTTTTGGATTCCTCATGTAGAGGAAATTTCATGAGGCAAAATTATGAGGATGCCTGGAAGATTGTTACGCTTGGAGCCGAGAACCAATCTAATTGGCGAAGGCCATCTACAAGAGGAGTCCTAAAAGTCTGCAAAGCTGAAGAATCTATAGAAATGAAAGCTATCACTGAAGCCCTAAAAAACATAGTTTATAAGCAGCAATCCCTTGAAACAACATTTAGAGAATATGACAGGAAGAAGAACTCCCAAGTTCAACAAGTCAAAGTAGCTACTGAGACTTGTGAAGCTTGTCATGCATCAGATCATCCCACACTATCATGTAGCCTCTTATACGATGTGATGATGAATCTACAGACACCTCAACCACAATATGAACCAATCATTGAACAACCCGGGGATCAACTGCCAGAGTAGGTTAACTCTATCCACACCAAACCAGGTCAAGCATACTATAATCTGGATCAACCAAGAAACCACCCTGGATTTCAGTATGGGAATCCCGCGGGAACTGCCAACCCGCAGCACCAAACACAAGGTGGGTCTTCTAATAGACCACCACCTAGATTCCAGAGCAGTTATAGCCGAAACCAAGGAAACTATAGGGGTGGTTTTCAATGATTTGCCTACCCAAGAAATTCTTCTTCATACTATCAATACATCCACCCTCCATTTCACCCTCAATTGCAACAACCCCAGTTACCACAACCACAAAATCAACAACTTCAGATGCCAGCACGTCAACAACAGCAACCTCAAGGGTAGCAACAAAAGAATACCCCACCTCTGCCAACAGATGAGTTATCTCTGATAAGGAAAATGCTGCAATCTCAACAGACCATGCTTGCCAACCAGCAAGCTCAACAGAAATCTATAGAGACCCAATTGACACAAATTGTAGCTCAATTGAAACCTCCGATGGGTACTTTTGTAGGTCAGCCAGAAATAAATCTGAGACATGATCAACACAAACCAGAACAACTGAATGCAGTGACCACAAGGTCTGGTCATGTTCTTACTAACGCTACCAAAGTCATTCAAGAAGATGAAGATACAACTGAAATCATCCCAACTATAAGCACAAATCAAGAGGTTGAAAAGGAGAAGGAAAAAGAACTAGTTCCCAAGGAATCAGAGGTCTCACCATACAAGGCCAAGATACCCTACCTAGGCAGATTGAGGGGGACTAAAATAGATTCTAGATTCCAAAAGTTCAAGGAAGCAATGAAGAAGCTATATGTTGATATTCCGTTCCTTGACGCTCTCTCTGAAATTCCAGCCTGGTCTAAATATATAAAGACTTTGCTATCAAATAAATACATGACCGAAGAACACGAGACAATAAAATTAGCTCAGACTACTTTTGACATCATTCTCAACAAAATGCCAAAAAAACAAAAGGACCCTGACTCCTTCGACATCCAATGTTCTATAGGAAACACCTCTTGCAAGAAAGGATTAGCTGATTTGGGGGACAGCATATCTATCATGCCCTTTTCTATGTGTAAAAGATTGGGCTTTACTGACTTGCTACCTACAACAATGACAATCCAGCTGGACAATTATACCATTACCACACCTTTGAGAATTATTGAGGATATCCCAGTGAGAGTAGGAAGAGACTCCTATGTCCCTTGTGATTTTTTTGTCATGGACATAAAAGAAGATCTGAGGTACCCAATAATATTCGGCAGACCTTTCCTCGCGACAGCCAGAGCACTAATCGATGTCGAAGTTGGCACAATCACATTAAGGCTAGGGAAAGAAACTGTACAATTCAGAGTCTTTGACAACTTTAAAAGTCCTAGTATCCATGATGAAGTCTTTCTTCTTGAGGCAATAGATAAAACGTCACAGCTAAAGTAAGAAAATCCTGAACCATCTGATGCTCTGGAAGACGTCTTAATGAATCCAGAAGTCGAATTTTCAACTGATGAACTAGTTTGACAATGTTTGCAATACCTTGAACAAGCCGAAGAAGTTCCAGAAGCTACTTTTGAGGAGTTGAAATCTATCACCACTCTGGAGACCACTGAAGTTCTCAAGGCACCTGAGATGAAAGTCCTACCAGCTGGACTCAAACACGTCTTTCTAGATGAAGAAAAACTATGTCCGATCATTATCAGTTCCACTTTGATAGATGACCAACACTAGTACAGGAATGGTCTGTAGCGTCAGTTTTTTTAAGCCTGTAGCGTCACTTTATAACCGACCCCTAAGTGGCTGTCGCTATAAAATTTACTCTATAGCGTCAGTTTCTTGACCAAAGAAAGCCAACCTTATAGAGTAAACACCGACCCAAGAGGTTGTAAAAAATCTAACCCAAGCGAGAAAAGAAGAGCATGTAAGTTGGGTATTCCAAAAAAGTTGACCCTATAAACTATCTCGGTCGAGAAATATTTTGACCGAGATTATTTCAAATGAGAAAAAAGAGCATGTAAGGTTAGTTATTCCAAAAAATCTGACCCTGTAAACTATCTCAGTCGAGAAATATTTTGACTGAGATTATTTCAGTCGAGAAAACCGTCAACAAGAAAGTATTATCTGAAGCATCAGAGATTTATTCGGATGATAAATTTGTCGACAGAGAGACCTTCGGTCGACAAAATTGTCGACCGACAGGTTTTTGGTTGACTAAATTGTCGACCGAGGGAGTGTCTGCAGTCAGTTATTCAATCTTTAGGGTCAGTTTTTTTTATAAATAACTGACCTTAGAGGGTCTGGAGCTCAATCTGTTGACCTACTAGCATTGGTTTTCCTAAAAAACTGACCTTGTAGAGGACCTATTAGGTCGGTTATTTAATAAAACTGACGCTAGAAGGTTTACAGATTGAGCTTGATAACCAGACCTCTGGGGTCGGTTATTTGAGAAAACTGATGCTAGAAGTTACATTTTTTAAAAAAATTTCTGTAGAAACAGAAACAGAACAGAAGAACAAGAAGATTCATATATTTTGGGAGATGGGAGCATTGATGATCAACTGTCACCATTCCAAACCACACATTCATAACAAAAATGATTCATATATTCAGTTGAGTTACACATAATCACATCATAATTTACAAAATGATAGATTGCAAGGTCTGAGATGTTTTATATGTCAGATACAAAAGTAAACATGAACGAGTTCCAAAACCACATACATAAATGGAGCTGACATATTCAATCCAATGCTATATTGACTTCATTTAGAAAAGCATCTGACCACTCTTCTCGAAATTCATTTAAGCCCTCATGTGTGTAAGGCTGAGTTGTAAAGATCTGTAACAGAAAATGCACATGCTAATATTTTATAAAATGACTACAATCACTTGTAAATTTATGATGTTATTCTTTATTACCTGACCTATAGTCTGAATGTCATGTGATGCTTGTTTGACAATAGCTTGCATATATTTCATTACATAGTAGCCACAAGCCCAGTCATTATTTTTTATAGGACACTACAAATAACAAATTATACTTAATGTTAGTAAACTACTATAAACATGAGTTGAGATAAGACTATAAGAGTTGACATGTAAGAGTTGAAAATTAATACATATAAGGCTAAGAAGTTGTCAAAGTAGCTACCTTGACATTGTTCAAAGTCAATGTCTTTAATTTTGTGGGTATTTGTCCTCCAACTTCATGAAAAGTCTTTATACCCCAATCAATTAAATGATAGTTGGTAAAATAGAAATTCTAAATAGAAATATCATGTTGAAGCATTGACTAAATTTATGCTTACTCCATAGTTGGCAATTTCAGTTTGTGACCCCTTGTTGTTTTACCCATTGGGTCAAGATAATAAAGAGTCATCAATTTTGGGACAGTCACCACTAATTCCCAATGTCTAGATCTGAGTAAGAATAAAACAAACATTAAAATAAATAATTTTATTAATTATTAAAATTATATTGAATAATAATACTTACTGGACATTAAAAGGAATTAGGATAATTTGCTTCCCCTCACTGGTAAAATATTTGAATGAAGTAGAGAAGTACTCATTCACATCCTCAATATGTGTCGCCACTTGACTAGTGATTGAAGGAACTAAGAATCCAACATTTCTTATATCAAAGTTTGTGATCTCGGTATATAAATGGCTGTAAAACATTTGTAATTATTTCCATATATAGAAATAAGCTAAAAATGTGTATTGGAATTTTCTATATTGATAGATCCTTACCTTATCCATACTTCTATTATCGAAGTATTTATCCAATCATACCAGAACAACTCTATAATATCATTAAGAAAAATATAACTGTCAAAGTCCCTCCCAGTTGCATGTTCTGTTAAATTGATCAACATTTGTAATCCAGAGCTTTGGTTGGCTAAGTATCGACACAAACATTTACATTTACTTCCCAACTCATAAAATGTGGATTCTAGAATAAAAGATGGCTTGGGCATAGGAGGACGACTAGTAGAATTTTTACTTTTTGGTTTGCAAACCTGTTAATTAAATTACATACTTATATTACACGAGTTCATATATGCAATCAAATATGAAAAATATGGTAGAATAAAGGTATACCTTGTCATTGATAACCAAGTGTCTAGGCCAACCCACCATAGCACCCTCAGCTTCTTCAACTGTACTATATTCAGAATTAGGTATGGGTAGTGGTTTGTCCCCCATTCCGTCATACACAAGATGGATGGACACACGACAAATGTCATCGGTAATTTGTTGGCAATGCAATGTACCACCAAGGTTGTATACCTTGCTTGCTTCCACAACATTATATTCTGGAACCTCCACTGCAAGTTTATAGTTCATACCAACCTAGAATTGAAATAATATAAGTTATATACGAAGCGGTAAACCAGATACCTATTACAATATATATATATATATATATATATATATATATATATATATATATATATATATATATATATATACATCATACTAATAACACTACATATAGAATAAAAACTTACTGCAGATTGTTGTGGTGGGTCATTGGGAGTGCTCCCATGACCTTCTACAATTGGAGCATGGGCTTGTACCTCATCACTTGAGAGACACATAGTATGAATAGGTTGAGAAGGTTGAGTAGGCTGAAATGAAGACATTATTTTTTTTACTTTCTGTGCTACTAATGTTTTAACCTCCTCTTGTGTAAGACCTCCTACATGACCTCTTTTAGATTGCGAATGGCCAAAATAAGACTTGAATCATATGCTAGATCCTAATCTCCTAACACGACCAGGATGCTCCTTCGTACCAAGAGCAACTGATAGTTCATCCATGTGGCCAGTTGGGATGAACTTTCCTTCCTTCCTTTGCTCGTGGAGATCAATCTATTCATAGTTAATAAAAATATTAAATCACAATATCAATTATATATAAATAAATCTAAGTTTGTGGGAGTTACTCTTTACTTAGTTGGGATAAACCTACCATCTTTTGTGCCACCTCCTTAGTTGCAGTGTTGACAATTTTACCTACTCGATTCTTTCTAGCATCAATCCACTGCAAGTGTCGGGGTGGACACTCAACTTGAGTTGTACTAGACTCTTCTCCAGAAGAGAGTTGCTTCTCTTGTAGTTGGCGGCGGAAGGCATAACCACCAGGCCCCAAATGATGGTCATGCACATTTTTGGCCTGTCTTTCCTTTTGGGCCTAATGAATAGCCTGATCATTTAAAATGAGGTATTGCAATTTAGACTTGGAAAACATATATAAAAAGATTCACCTCCTTAATTGTATAAAATTAAATATTCATAGAATACATCACAATCTTTATTACCTGAAACTCTTCCATGTTCCTAGCTACAACAAATCTTTCCCACACCTTAGGGTCTATAAAAATATACATATCTATTGCTTTCTTTTTTTATTTAGGATTATCTATAAATTCCCTTTTGAGATATGTCTTAAAAGCCCTCCATCGTACGCCACAACGTTGTAGCACTTTTTTCTTGTGATCTTTTTCATTTAGATGAAAAACACCCTATACATGCAAAATAAGCAATAATGTTGTCTTAAAAAGGATATGTTGACATAGATGAAAAACTAAATTAGAATCAATAAACAAAAACATATTTAAATAATATCACTTCCACTCATAGATATATCTTTCCATAGGAGGTCTTTTAACACATTAGAAACATCATGCCAATTTTATATATCTATTGGCACCTTACTGCATGCGGTCGCCCCTACGTAATGCTTGAAAGCACTAGCATGTTCCCCAATAGGTTCTCCTGTGACATCAAACTGGACTGCCAATTTCTCCCCTTTAGCCCCGAGCTTCTGCAGCCTACACATCAGTGTGGGACCTCTACTTTTCTTAGCATCACCACTACCATCCTCATGGTTCTCATGCTCAGAATGTTCATCTTCACTTTCCATTTTAGAACCTGCAAGTATACATGATAAAATAAACATAAGTGATAATAAAAGCACAAGTGGTTGAATGATATATGATGTATATTTAAAAGATTACATGCTTGAATGATACTAAAATAAATAATTCAAAGAATACATGCCTCTAGTATTTGTTGAGTTGTTAGTCAAGTAAAATTCCTTCAGCATGGTCTGGACATTTATAGTATTCATCGGTGTTATCTTCAACATTTATAGTTGGCAAACCAATTGAGAATGGGCTGGAATCATCACACTTTTCGTAGTATTCTTCTTCATTTATAGGATCTACAGTAAACTATCTTTTTCCTTGAAGAACGACAGACCAATTTTTTTTACCAGGTCATCAATATAGAATACTTGTTTTGCTTGGTCTGCCATGATGAATGGCTCATCTTTCTCACAAATCTTTTCAAAATTAACCAATTTGAAACCCAATTCATCCACTAAAACTCCTTTGTTGTTGTCAACCCAATTACACCTAAAGATAGGAATTATGAAATTTGTATAGTCCAATTCCCATATGTCCTCAATGACGTCGTAATATGACATCTCAACTTCACGTGGTTTTTTATCTTTGGCACTAGCAAAATACAACGAACAAGCTTGAACAGTGACCCCACTATTTTGAACTACACTTCTTTCATCTTGACGCTTTGTGTAGTATGAAAATCCGTTTATGTCATAACCTTCATATGACATGACATCCATTTTTGGCTTAAAGGCGAGCCATTTTATGTTCTCAGCAACATTATTCAGTGATTCAGATAGTTGATTAAAGACTTTATCTTCAAACCACCTAATAAATGTTCAATTATGCTCTCTTGCAAGCCACATTGAATTGGATCACAGATGATTTCTCTTGATAAGATCATTGTGTTCTGTGATGTAGCTACTAACTTCATCGATGTTGTGTAAAATATACAAATGTGCTTGTTCCCACAACTCACAACTGATTCCATTCACTTGTCCTCCCAGAGTTCGTTTGCCACAATAAGATTCAGTATGATGGAAATTTTTTAGATCGCTAGAAGTTTCATTGCAATTCAAAAAATCATTGCAAAAGTCCATCACCTCCCTAGCCATATAACCCTCAATAATACTCCCTTCAGGACGATAACGATTCCGAACATCACCTTTAAAAACACTCATGTAGCGTTCAAATGGATACATCCAGTGTAAGAAAATTGGATCCAACATCTTCACCTCCCTTCTAATATGTACTACAAGATGAACCATGATATCAAAAAATGAAGGAGGAAAGTACATTTCAAGCTGACACATGGTAACAATTACATCTTTCTGTAATTTATCAAGAGTATCAGGATGTATCACTTTGTTGCATATTTCATTAAAGAAGAAATAGAGTCTTGTGATTGCAAACCTTACATGCTTCAAAAATATAGATCAAATAGCCATAGGTAAAATTTGTTGCATTAAGGTGTGACAATCATGAGATTTGAGACCTATCAACTTCAGATCCTTCTTTGATACCAATCTATGAATATTAGAAGAGTATCTTTGTGGAACCTTAATATTATTCAAGCACTCACAGAAAATATTATTCAAGCACTCACAGAAAGTCTTTTTCTCCTTCTTTGACAAAGTCTAACAAGCTGGTGGTAAATATGTGCGGTTACCCCTGATCTCCACTGATAATTCTTTTCTTATACCCATTAATTCTAAATCTTTTCTAGATTTGATGTTGTCTTTAGTCTTTCCTGGTATGTTCAATAGCGTACCAATGATGCTATCACAAACATTTTTTTCAACATGCATGACGTCAATGCAGTGTCTAATTGCCAAAGATCTCCAATAAGGAAGATTCCAAAATATTGACCTCTTCTTGTATAGAGATTTGTCACATGCGAGAGTATGACTACTTGAACTCTTTCCAAATTTATTAACAATATGTTTCACTCGATCATATACAACATTTCTTGGTATAGGTTTAAGAGCACTTCGTTCCTCAGTTGACCCATTAAGGATTTTGCATTGCCTTCGATAAGGATGCACTGGTGGGAGAAATCTCTGATGACTAAGATATACGATTTTACCACCATGTTTCAGTCGGATTGAATCAATATTTTCCTCACAAATAGGACATGCTTTGTATCCTTGTATGCTATATCCAGATAAATTTCCATAAGCTGGAAAGTCATTAATCGTGCAAAACAACATAGCATGCAAACGAAAGATCTCTTTATGTGAAGCATCACATGTCATAACACCTTCTTCCCATAGTTTCATTACGTCATCAATTAGAGGTTGAAGGTAAACATCAATATCATTTCTAGGTTGCTTGGGCCCTGATATCAATATTGACAACATGACATACTTAATTTTCATACACAACCAAGGAGGAAGATTGTATATAACAATCATAACATGCCACATGCTATGTTGGATGCTTAATGTACCATAGGGATTCATTCCATATGTACAGAGTCCAAGTCGTAAGTTTCTTGGTTCTTTACCAAATTGAGGGTATAATAAATCAATTTTCTTCCATTGTGGTGAATCAGATGCATGTCGTAGGATGCCATCATCATTTGCCTTTAACTCCCCATGCCAAGACAAATTTTGTGCATCTTCTGTATTAGCAAATAAGCGTTGAAATCGTGGTATTATTGGTAGATACCACATCACCTTGGCAGGAGAGCCATTTTAGCCTTAGCTGAATTTGTGGTCTTATACCTTGATGCACCACATTTTGGACAATTTATCAAATTACTATAGTCCTTCTGAAATAACACACAATCATTTGGACATGCATGAATCTTCTTAGCCTCCATTCCCATTGGGCACATTATTTTCTTTTCTTGATATGTTGAAATTGGAAGCTCATTGTCTTCAGGAAGAATTTCCTTTAACAAAGACAACAGTGAAGTGAAACTCTTATCGCTCCACCGGTTTTGAGCTTTAAGAGAATATAATTGCATCACAACACTCAACCTCGTGAATTTAGTACAACCCTTATATAATGGTTTTTTAGCATCATGGACAATGTTTGCAAATAAAGAAGGTGGATTAATGACATTGTCCTGACAACTACGTAGCATCTCATCAACCATATCATCCTGAATCGGGTCATCCTGAATCGGTTCATCATTGACATTATAATCATTATCTATATCTTCTATGCCACAACTATTAGTATCGACATTTTTTTATCCATAATTAAATTTCTCTCCATGAAAATACCATTCATTATAACCTAGTATGATCCCATTGCATATGACATGATTCTTAATTTCCTCAGCAATATCAACTTTCAAATTGTACCAAAATTTCTACATGGACAATATAGCCGATCTGTAGGTAGTTTCCTATGTTCTTCAACAAATCTAATAAATTCATCAAGACCTTTGGCAAACTTTAGACTACAACGATTCTTGATAGACATCCAACTTCGATCCATTTTCTATATCACATTAAAATTAATTATAAAACTAAGCATTTAATATTGATACTATAAGCTGTAAGTTTTTATTGATAGGAAGTTAATTACTTTTATATGAACGTGTACCACCTATCCCATTTTTGAATATTTAATCTCACTAATAACTGTATAATGGATGTTTAGTTTTGAAGAAAATTTCAGCAGCATTTCCCCTAAGTTCTCCAAGTACATCGATATAAATGGAAAATAACCACCCAGATATGTACCCAGAGAACAAATGAGGAAATACTACTAAAATTTTCTTCAAAACTAAACATACATTATACAGTTACATCCTAAGTGAGATTAAATATCCAAAAACAGTCCCAGACCGGGGACTATCCAAAATTTACTCCTAATGAGTAAATTTTGAACGGGTTTCTAAGTTGATACATGCATAAATGCATTATTGTCATATTTATATATTAAGTTAAACATCATGCATCGATGATCTCATCTATAAACCCTAAAGTGTCAATCTGGGAGTACACATATCTAATCTCATATTAATTTTTAGAATTTATATAATGATTACATATGAAAAAAATACATTTTGTATTATTGGTTGGGTTTCCAATCATATAAAATAGAAAAACAATATAACTGTCATAAGAAATGCGCGCAGGTCCACTCTCAGTCGACGAATTCATCAACCCAGAGTCCACCTGCGTGCGACATCCAGGTCCACTCTCGGTCGACGAATTCTTGACAGAGAGTGGACCTGGACGCCACGCGCAGGTGGACTCTCGGTCGACGAATTTTTGATCGAGAGTGGACCTGGACGCTACCTTGGTCATGGCAGCGGTACCATAGTGGGCATAGATAGACCTATATAAGCAGAAAGTCTTACCTCTACGACCGTGGCAGCGACAACTTTGAACTCCACTTCGGTGTCAGCCACTTCAAGCTCCACTCCGAGTTCCTCTTCTCTCAGATGATGACAATGGCAACGAGAGAGAAAGCTTTAGCGGTGCGGTGCTCCACTCCGAGCTCCTCTTCTCTCGGACGACGATAATGGCAACATGAGAGAAAGCTTTGGCGGCGTGAGAGAGAAAAAAGGAGGTTGTGACAATGTGAGTTTGTCCATTATTTAATTTATAATTTTCACCTTTATAATGATCATTCATATTCTCTTTTGACTCCTTGATCAATATGGATACCTAGAATCAAATTCTTTTGTTTTCTATGATTTTCATACACTTTTGGGCACCTTATTTAGCTTAATACACATCCTTGTTCAAACACTTAAGTTTGACTAGTTAACTTTATCTTTTGGTCTCCAAAGTTATACACATTATTCTACACTTCATGTTGAAGATATGGTCCAAATTTGAGATCATTTGGACCTTCCCATGATTTTATACGATTTTTCTAAGTTTCTAGCTTGTTCCTAGCTTTTTAGCCCTTTTTCCTCTTTTTTTTTTCTTCTTTCCCCTTGCTGGGCTCGGCCCATCTAGTGTTGTGGGCATCGCTGGGCAAAGCTAGCCCTTAGGTTGACCCAACAGCCTTGGATCTCAATCCAACGGCGCTGGGGTCATCCCCTACCTTGCGCCTGGTATGGTAAGGTCCACGGTGGACAGCCACCCTGGCTCCCAACCTCGATCAAGCAGACCTGATATGTTGCGCCCGATGACTCAACCAAAGAGTCCGCACCCCTTTCTCAAAGCTTCCGCGTGGCTTGGTAGGGTGAAATCGCTTCTCAGAGGCCAAGCAAGCAAGCCGACCCCATGGGGTGCGCCGCCCCCTGGTAACCCTAACCCTAGCTCCCTTAGGATATAAAAGCCGGGCCATCACCCTCAGCGAGGCCCTTAAACCCCATCTGGCACCTCGCCCCTCCTTATATCTCCCTCACCTACGTTTACCTCCTTCTCCAATCTATGCGCCGCCGCGGAGCAAAGCTTGCTCGTGATTGAGTTCTTTGTCTAAGACGACCAGCAGCAACCCTTGGATCTGGGTCCATGCTGATCTAACCAAGGATCAACGGTCCTCGCGCCCTCCTCTGCTCCTTCAGTCTTACACAAGAGATCAACAGCGGGTCGCCTCCCAGCCGTAGGATCTGGATCTGATCAAGTCTGATCGAGGAATCCAACGCCCGTCGTTTTTCCTGGCCTTTCTTTTCTGGTACTGTATACCCCTCCTCTGCTAGGATATTCAATTAAATGCCCATGTCTTTTTTTAATCATAGAATATACATCCAAACTCTGAAAATTATGAATAGGTAGTCAAACTTAATCAGAAAAATCCAACAGACCAGTTAAAAATACTTGTGAAGCTTAATTCTCGATATTTATCACTGATATGTCATGATCTTGTTCCTTTGCTTATTTAATTATCTTATATGATGATTAATCCTTGAGAAACTCTTATTCCTGATTCTAATGATCATTCTGAGACACCAAATCATATTCTTAATATAATGATGCTTTACCTTAATCTAGAAAGCCCCCTTAATCATAGGTCTCCCTAATCTAATTTTGAGTCTAACTGTGCTATTTCATATTGGAAATGATCTAGAGATTTGAATAATGATACTAATAATTAGGGTTGACATGTATTCCTAAATATACCTAGGAAGGTCATCCATTCATGAAACATGTTTGATAGTTGAATATTTGTTGGGCTTTTAAGGAATATTGTTTATGACCTAAACCTAAGGTAGAAATAGGAAAATGTAACCCTAATCTCAAATAACAAAGCATGATCTTTATAAATTATGATCTTGACCCTTGATCCAATATTTTGATCTAGGATCTGACTCAAAGGGTTGATCTACTCTCTCTTGGGATCTATACTCCAAATACTCTTTTAGAAAGGTACGCTATTATACTACTCCTCCTTGGTTGTATGATGATACTTTTAGGTATCTCTTGAAATATGCTTGGCTAGTTAGTTGGATGAACTATTGTTCCCTATGAATAGTCTTCCATTTTTCTTCTATATTATATTTTGAGAAACATGAAACCCTAAATCACAATACCCATTATGACTGCCCGTATATTGATGTTGGAAAAGTTGATAATGTTGATATTGAATATAAGCAAAGCTCCCTTATTGGAAGGTGGGATTTTGCACTTCGATCTCCTATCTCATATGGTGATAAGGAGCTTTGTGACCTCCCCATCGCATTGGGGTAGTAGAGTCACCTAAATTAATATAAGCATGCTTCTTGAATTACAACATAATGGGAAATTCGTAATAAAATTCATGTTGAATAACATGTTGGTTTTTGGAAGATGTTCGATAATGTTTTGAAACATAAGTCCTGCCAAGCATGCTAGTTTTCTTATAAACTGCTTTAATTGTTTTTATATAGCGTACCGTGCAATTGCATTGACATTATGTCTTGATTTTCTCGATTTTAGGTAATGCAAGGAACTAGATTCATCTACTCAATTATCCACTGCAATAAAGACTGCTACATCACTTATGGACTCTACATGGGAGCTAATTGTAAAAGGGATGTAGTCGTAGGCTAGTTCTTATCTTTTTCTCTTTCCTATTGCCTACATGCCTTATGTACTAAACATTTTGGTTCATTTTAATAAAGAAGGATGTTATTTCATTTTTGCATGTTATCTGTGAGTGATTTTCGGGCCACTCAGGGACGGGCACTCTAATCCCTTTAACACTGCCCTTTTGGACAATGGGATTGGGATTAGGGTAAGAACAAATCTGTGACAGTTGGTATCAGAGCCATAACACACTTCATATGCATTAGTGAAATTATGTTCTTAATCTCTGAACCAAGGAAGCCCTAAAATTCACTATGGTGAAAACTGAGGTGTCTAGAAAGAGCACAAAGGGGGTTCTGGCATAATTCCTCCTATCCGTCTTCATGGTGGTTGAGGTTCCTCCTGCTCCACCTGGCCTTAGTTGATCCAAAAATGGATGGAAGGACTTCCTATAACCCTAGAGAGTCTTCTAGCATCTTATCTCTTCTTTAAGGATTACCCAAGCACCTATTAGAAGGAATTAGGATGACTCCTCATCTTCTCGTTCTCCTTAAGGTGTCATGACTTGATCTATATACTCTCTCTCTATTTTGGGTAAATTAAGGATGGGAACAACTAAAATCCGAAAATAAATTGAGAAAACCTGTTACAATATTTCCACGATCTATCATATTCTTGCTTTGAAGGTTATAAACAAGGAAACTTATATTAGTTGAACTCTTGCAGATGGCCCCAAAAACCAGGAACAACAGGGATGGTGAAGGGACCTCTGGTACTAAAGACAAGAGGAAGAAGCCCCGCATGGATGATGATGAAGATGTCGGTTCTTCCAATAAGACCAACAATATGGGGGAATGGGAACTAAAACAAAAGGCCATTATGGATGCCCTCCATAACCTAGCTGTCCGTACATCATCCCTTGTGCCAACCCAAAACCCATCACTATCCAGGATTTTCTAAAACTCAGCCCTAAAACCTTCTATGGGGAAGACAAAGATGATGTCCTAGATAAGGCTGATGCTTGGTTAGTGTCCATGGAGAACACTTTAAGGGTTTTGAGGTGCCCTGAACAAGACAAGGTTGGTTTTTCCACTTACCAGTTGAAGGGAGCGGCCAAATTGTGTTGGGAGAATTATATCTGGTCACAGCAGGTCATCCCTGTCAACTAGGAAGCCTTCAAACCCATTTTCACCAACCGTTTCCAACCCACATCTGAGAGAAAGGAGAAACAAAAACAATTCCTCACCCTTACCCATGGAACTAACACAATGGCTGAATACAGCCGACAGTTCCACATGCTGGAGAGGCATGTCACCAACCTTACCGAGGAACAAAAACTTGACCGCTACATTGATGGGCTTTTCCTTACCCTAAAAGCTTTTGTATCCTCATCCAAACCCACCAATTTTCAAGACGCCTATGACCATGCCTTGTCCATGGAGAGAACCTTGGGGAAGGGACACGGGAAACCATTACCTACCCTTACCTATCTAGGCCTGACTGAAGTTGTACCTGCAAAACCTAAACAGAAGGGAAAACCCCATATTGGTGGCAATAAGAACAAGAACCGACAGAAGAACCAGAGGAATCCTCCTACCCAAGGCCAGAACTAGAATTACAACGGTGGTCCTGCACAAAACCAGAATCATGGCCAAAACAGGGGTCCATGCCAGAATGCCAATATTCCTTGTTGTCATAACTGTGGTAATTTCCACCCTGGCCAGTGCAAGTATCTGTCCCCGGTATGCCATTACTGCAAACATGAGGGTCACTTCAGAGACAGCTGCCCCACCCTCCTCCAGCATGGGCCAGGCAAGGTGAACATCGACAGGCCCGTGTCTTTGCTGTGAATGCAGATGAGGCGAAGGCCCATGAAAAAAAACTCACGGAAGGTACCTTTTAAATTCAAGATTATTTCCAGAACTTTATATCATGATTATCTTGTACATAGCCCTTACACAAAATATTTGTATACGTAGGTATGATGCAAATCTCCGACCATTTTGTTGTTACTCTTTTTGACTCCGGGTCAACAAATACTTTCATGTCTAAGAATCTTGCCCTTATGTTGAATCTTGAAACAAGGGACTTAGGGTACGTACTTGATGTAACTACCCCAAGTGGGAAGATGAAAGTCTCCTACTATATTGTCGAAAAAGTCCCTCTATCTTATGCTGGATGTAGTTTTGAATCAGATTTCATAATCTTAGACATGGAAGACTTTGACCTTATTTTACGGATGGATTGGCTCCATAAAAATCATGCTCTAATCGACTGTCGTGCCAAGAAAGTCATTATTTCCCAACCCAATCTCCCTATTCTTGTAATTCCTGGAAGGAAAGATCGAAATCAAAACGTTGTCATTTCTCTGATTAAAGCCCAAAACTTGATAGCTAAAGGGTGCAAAGCATACCTAGCAACTGTAACCATAGTAAACCCTGATACGAGTGCCCTAGAAAACATTGATATAGTGCGAGAGTACCCGAGTGTCTTTCCTGAGGAGCTCTCTGGGCTACCACCAGATCGTAATGTCGAGTTTTATATTGATTTAGAACCTGGTACCGCACCTATTTCTTGGGCACCCTTTCGGATGGCTCCTGCTGAATTAACTGAGCTGAAAAAGCAGTTGCAGGAATTACTTGACAAGGGTTTCATCCGCCCTAGTACCTCTCCTTGGAGAGCCCCCATTTTATTTGTCAAGAAAAAGGATGGTTCCCTTCGCATGGGTATTGACTATCGTCTGATCAATCAAGCTACTGTGAAAAACAAGTATCCGCTTCCTAGAATTGATGACCTTTTCGATCAACTCCGTTCTGCCCATGTCTTTTCAAAAATTGATCTCCGTTCTGGTTACCACCAACTCAAAGTTAAGGATGAAGACATCCCTAAAACAGCCTTTCGAACCAGATACGGGCATTATGAATTCCTTGTCATGCCTTTTGGGTTGACTAATGCCCCTGGTGTGTTTATGAACTTGATGAATAGTGTCTTCCAACTTTTCCTCGATGAGTTTGTAGTGGTCTTCATTGATGACATATTGATATATTCAACTGATGTTGAATCACACCACATTCACCTTCGCAAAGTTCTTGACATCCTACAATCTCAGAAATTCAATGCAAAGTTGTCAAAATGTGAATTTTGGATTTCTGAAGTCATGTTATTAGGCCACATAATTTCTGCTGGGAAAATTTCTGTTGACCCCGCCAAAGTCTCGACTGTTCTTGAGTGGCAAGCCCCAAAGAATGTTTCGGAGATTCGCAGTTTTCTAGGTCTTGCTGGCTATTATCGACGTTTTATTCAGAACTTTAGCAAGACTGCCTTGCCTCTCACTAAGCTCACTAGGAAAGGAGAACAGTTTATCTGGTCAAAGGAGTGTGAGTCCAGTTTTCAAGAACTAAAGACAAAGCTGACAACGACACCTATCTTGACTCTTCCCTTGGGAAATGATGGGTTCGTCATCTTCACTGACACATCTAGGTTCGGTCTGGGTTGTGTTCTCATGCAAGAAAGAAAATTAGTTGCTTATGCCTCTTGTAATTTTAACAAGAAATCATGTACATTATAAAAATTGAAAATTTAGTCTAATGGAATTATTGTATGAATGTTGAAAAGGTTGCAAAATGGTGCAAAATGGTGAAGAGATCACACAGTTTCAAAACCGTGTAGGGTTATGTGGTTTAAAGCATGAAACCATGAGGGTGAAACCCGTGAGGGTAAAAACGTTAAGAGCAAAACCGTGAAGAGATCAAATGGTTTTCAAGACTGCGAGAGTCCATGCAGTTTTCAAGATCGCGAGGGTGAACTTGTGAGAGTGAAACCACGAGGATGAAACCATTAAGAGTGAAAACTATGAGGGTGAAACCACGAGGGTGAAACTGTGAGGATGAAACCGTTAAGAGTGAAAACTACGAGGATGAAACAGTGAGGGTGAAACCACGAGGATGAAACCGTTAAGAGTGAAAACCATGAGGATGAAACCACAAGGGTGAAACCACGAGGATGAAACCGTTAAGAGTGAAAACCGCAAGGATGAAACCGCGAGGGTGAAACTGCGAGGATGAAACTGTTAAGAGTGAAAACCGCAAGGATGAAACCGTGAGGGTGAAACTGCGAGGATGAAACCACAAAGGTCCATGCGGTTTTCAAAACCGTGCGAGTCCATGTGGTTTTCAAAACCATGAGAGTCCATGCGGTTTTCAAAACTGCGAGAGTCCATGCGGTGTGCGAGACTACTAGGAGTGTGCAGGTGTTGAAACTGTGAAGGAGTCGAAATGGCGGCGGCGACGAGCATATTAATGGCGATGATGGTGAAGTAGCAGCAGCAATCGAAGGCATCGGTGGTGGCGGAGAAGAAGGGTACATGTTGCGTTGATAGTGGTGATGAAGAAGAGAAAAGAACACACAATGTGGTGACAGTGATGGGCGTGAACACCATCTACCTTGATGATTGGGGTGATGGTTGCTTGGAGAGAGCGGCGGAGAGGGGGATGACGTTGCTATCATGAGCGTGAATAGAGACGGTGGAAGTGAGACCGGAAGCGAGAGTGTGGACGGAGACGATGATTGGCTTGGGTCACACGGGAGCAGAGAAGTTGGAAGGAATGGAATAGGGTCTTGTGAGAGAAGATTCGGGAGTTGAAGAAATGAAAAGGGAGGGGGTCGAGTAGTATTTATAGAAAGAGGAGGGGCGATTGTACAAATTCCCTTTAGGTCAGACAATCTTGAGACCGTGAGGACCAAGACCGTTTGGATAAGACTATTTTAGTTATTGATTTTTATATTTGTTTTGATTGTTTATATTGATTTGTATATTTTCTGAAGTGAAAAAGAAAGGTGATACTCAGATCTTGGGTTGCCTCCCAAGTAGCGCTTTGGTTTTACGTCGTTGGCTCGACGAGATTCTGGCTTGATCAGGTTGATGCAGTGGGGTCATGAATGTCAATAGTCTGTCTTGGAGTTTTATTGGCTGGAGTATAGTATTTCTTCAGTCTGTGGCCATTAACAGTCCTTTCTCCTCCATTATCATCAAGGATGATGACAGCTCCAATTGGGTAGATGTGTTTGATAGTGAAGGGTCCGAACCACTTTGTGTGGAGTTTCCTGAGAAACATTTTGAGTCTAGAATTGAAAAGAAGGATCTTGTCTCTGACGATGATATCTTTTCTTTTAAGGTGGCCATCATGCCACATTTTAGTTTGCCCTTTGTAAATCCTGGCATTCTGGTAAGAAGGCATTCTTAGTTCTTCAAGTTCTTATAATTGAAGCTGTCTATATTTGTCAGCACTTTTGAAATCAAAATTCAACTATTTAATAGCCCACCAAGCCTTGTGTTCTAGTTCAACTGGAAGATGGCATGACTTTTCATACACCAAACAAAACAGAGTTGTTCCTATTGGTGTCTTGTAGGTAGTACGATATGCCCAAAGAGCATCAGGAAGCTTGGTGGACCAGTCTGTATGGTTTCTATTGACAGTCTTCTCTAAAACAGCTTTCAGTTGTCGGTTTGAGACTTCAACTTGACCGTTGGTCTGTGGATGATAAGGCATGGTGACCTTGTGTTTTACTCCGTATTTTCACAGTAGTGCTTCAAAAATACGTTCCAAGAAATGTGACCCTCCGTCGGATATGACTGTTCTAGGAACTCCGAATCTAGGGAAAATAATATCCTTGAACGACTTAATAACCGGCTTAGAGTCACAAGATACAGTAGGTATAGCTTCTACCCATTTGGATATGTAATCCACAACAACCAATATATAGGAGAATCCATATGATGAGGGAAATGAACCCATATAGGCCACTCCCCATACATTGAAGAGTTCAATTTCCTGCCACAGAGTTAGTGGCATTTTGTTCCGCTTGGATGTCCTTCCAGAGAGTTGACATTTACCACATGATTATACAAATTCATGTGCATCTTTTGCTATTGTTGGCCAGAAGAAACCATATTGTAAGACTTTAAGAGCAATTTTTTTTGAACTCATGTGCCCCGCAGTGGGACCCATATGACAGTGTTCCAAGACTGGGGTGATTTCTTCTTCAGTAAGGCAACGGAGGAATAATCTGTCTGCACATAAGAGGAAGAGGTATGGTTCATCCCAGAAGTATTGCTTGACGTCATGGAAAAATTTCTTCCTATCATGATAGGAAGCAAAAGGATGGACAATTCCCGTAGCCAGATAGTTTACTATGTCAGCATACCAGGGGAATCCAATGGTGACCTTCATGCGTTGGTCGTCGGGTAGAGAGTTGCGGATAGGTATATTATATTCATCTTGAGCTTCAATGTGACTCAAGTGATCAACGACAACATTTTCCACCCCACTTTTACCCTTTATTTCCAGGTCAAACTCTTGAAGCATCAGCACCCAGTGAATAAGTCTAGGTTCGACGTCCTGATTCTGAATCAGATATTTTATTGCTGAATGATCTGTGTAAACTGTAACCTTTGATCCAGTTAGGTAAGAGCGGAATTTCTCGAAAGCATAGATGACTGCCAAGAACTCTTTTTCCGTAGTTGTATAGTTCTTTTGGGCCTCATCAAGTGTCTTTGATGTGTAATATATCACGTAGGGCTTCTTATCTATTCTTTGCCCTAGTACTGCTCCTATAGCATAGTCACTAGTGTCACACATTATTTCCAATCAGGAGCTCTTAGTGTAGGTGTAGAGACTAAGGCGTTCTTCAGAGTTGTGAAGCTGTGTAAACATTCTTGATCAAAATTGAAGTATGCATCTTTGGTTAACAGGTGAGTCATAGGTTTGGTTATTTTTGAAAAGTCTTTGATGAATCTTCGAAAAAATCTGGCATGGCCCAGGAAAGCTTGTACTCCTATGATGTCTTTTGGTGGTGACAACTTTGAAATAACATCTATTTTTGCTTTATCTACTTCAATCCCTCGTTCACTCACCCGATGCCCGAGGACAACACCTTCTGTCACCATAAAGTGACATTTTTCCCAATTAAGGATCAGATTTGTTTCCTCGCATCTTTGTAGCACTTTACTGAGATTAAGTAGAAAGTTATGGAAGGAATCTTCGTAGACTGAGAAGTCATCCATGAATACTTCCATAAAAGATTCAGTTAATCATGCAAATATGGTAGACATACACCTCTGGAATGTAGCGGGTGCATTACATAACCCAAAGGGCATCCTCCTGAAGGCGTAAGTTCCGAAAGGGTAGGTAAAAGTCATCTTTTCTTGATCTTCAGGGTGTATCGGAATTTGATAAAACCCTGAGTAGCCATCGAGATAGCAAAAGAATTTCTGGTGAGCTAGACGTTCAAGAACTTCGTCAAGAAAGGGTAAAGGAAAATGGTCTTTCCTTGTTGCCTTGTTCAATTTTCTATAGTCGATGCACATCCTCCACCCGGTAATAGTCTGGGTGGGTACCAGATCATTTTTATCATTAAAAAAAATGGTGGTTCCCCCCTTTTTAGGGACCACTTGAACCGGACTTACCCATTGAGAGTCGGAAACTGGATAGATAATACCATCTTTTAGCAGTTTTAGAACCTCAAGGCAAACTACCTCTTTGAGATTCAGGTTTATCTTCCTTTGGTGCTCCTGTGATGGCTTAAATTCTTCCACCATAGGTAATCTGTGCATGCACAAAGCTGGATTTATCCCGGTTAGGTCGGTCATCTTATATCCAATGGCTTTCTTGTGCTTACTTAGCTCAACAAGGAGACTTTCTTCCTGCACTAATACATTTTTTGCCAATAATGTCACTACTTGTAGGGTCAGTTTTTCCAAATAATTGACCTTATATGTCTACAAAAATGTGGGCACCACTTAAGACCTCTTGGGTCGGTTTTCTAAAAATAACCGAGCTTGTAGTGTACCTGTATTGGGTCAGTTTTCCAAATAACTGACCTTATATGTCTATAAAAAATGCGGGCACCACTTAAGATCACTTGGGTCAGTTTTCTTAAAATAACCAACCTTGTAGTGTATCTCTATAGGGTTAGTTTTCATAAAATACATGACCTTATAGACAATGGGATTAGAAAACCCATTACAGTTTCCCGCGGCAAAAATTTGCTCGATTTTGGCTTCGCGCCTCGATCTATAGGGTCAGTTTTTCCAAATAACTGACCTTATATGTCTTCAAAAAACACGTGCACCATTTAAGACCTCTTGGGTCAGTTTTCTTAAAAATTTGACTTTACAAGACCTTTGAGAGTACTTTCTCGATCTATAGGGTCGGTTGTTTCCTTATAACCGATCTTGTAGGGATTCTCGGTTGAAAACAATTTCAACCGAGTTGAATTTTGAATCCATTTTCTTTTCGTGCATGTATAAGTACCTCTAGGGTCAGTTTTTTCCTTTTAACCGACCTTGTAGGTCCCTTCGGTCGACAAAATTGTCGAACAAATTTAATTTTGGATCCAGTTTTCCTTCGCGCGTGTATAAGCATCTCTAGGGTCGGTTTTTTCCTTTTAACCGATCTTGTAGGTCCCCTCGGTCGATAAAATTGTCGACCAAATATAATTTTGGATCCAGTTTGCCTTCGTGCATGTATAAGCACCTCTAGGGTCAGTTTTATTCTTTTAACTGACCCAAGAGGTCCCCTCGGTCGACGAATTTCTCGACTGAGGTTCTCTCGGTCGACGACATTCTCGACTTTGTTTGAGTTTGGGTGTTTAGGGTTTTAGATCTAGATTTCCTTCGCACGTGTATAAGTACCTCTAGGGTCAGTTTTTTCCTTTTAACCGACCTTGTAGGTCCCTCAGTCGACAAAATTGTCGACCGAATTGAATTTTGGATCCAGTTTGCCTTCACGCATGTATAAGCACCTCTAGGGTCAGATTTTTCCATTTAACTGGCCCTAGAGGTCCCCTCGGTCAACGAATTTCTCGATCGAGGTTCTCTCGATCAATGACATTCTTGACCGAGTTTGAGTTTGGGTGTTTAGGGTTTTGGATCCAGATTTCCTTCGTGCGTGTATATGTACCTCTAGGGTCAATTTTTTCCTTTTAACCGACCTTGTAGGTCCCTCGGTCGACAAAATTGTCGACCGAATTGAATTTTGGATCCAGTTTGCCTTCGTGCATGTATAAGCACCTCTAGGGTCAGATTTTTCCATTTAACCTACCCTAGAGGTCCCCTCGGTCGACGAATTTCTCAATCGAGGTTCTCTCGGTTGACGAAATTCTCGACCGAGTGTGAGTTTGGGTGTTTAGGGTTTTGGATCCAGATTTCCTTCGTGCGTGTATAAGTACCTCTAGGGTCAGTTTTTTTCCTTTTAACCAACCTTGTAGGTCCCTTGGTAGACAAAATTGTTGACCGAATTGAATTTTGGATCCAGTTTTCCTGCACGCATCTATAAGCACCTCTAGGGTTGGATTTTTCCATTTAACCGACCCTATAGGTCCCCTCGGTCGACGAATTTCTCGAACGAGGTTGTCTCGGTCGACGAAATTCTCGACCGAGATTGAGTTTGGTTGTTTAGGGTTTTGGATCCATATTTCCTTCGTGCATGTATAAGTACCTCTAGGGTCGGTTTTTTCCTTTTAACCGACCTTATAGGTCCCTCGGTCGACAAAATTGTTGACCGAAATGAATTTTGGATCCAGTTTGCCTGTGTGCATGTATAAGTACCTCTAGGGTCGGATTTTTCCATTTAATCGACCCTAGAGGTCCCCTCAGTCGACGAATTGTTCGATCAAGGTTCTCTCAGTCGACGAAATTCTTGACCGAGTTTGAGTTTGGGTGTTTTTCATTTACCCGACATGGGCAATGCTTATCTCTTGGGTCGCTTTTTTGTTTTAACTGGCCCTACAGGTTGGGCCCGGGGTTTGAAGTGGCTGAGACGTACTTCTTTCTCTCCCACAAGACCTACCTCTTCTTTGTCTCTCGTGTCGAGGCCTACTTTTTTTTCTCTCACACTGTCGAGACCTCCTTCTTCTTTCTCACCCACGCCGTCGAGACCTTTGTCACGGATCCGTTCTTACCCTAATCCCAATCCCATTGTCCAAAAGGGCAGTGTTAAAGGGATTTGAGCGCCCGTCCCTGAGTGGCCCGAAAATCACACACAAATAATATGCAAAAATGAAATAGCATCCTTCTTTATTAAAATGAACCAAAATGTTTAGTACATAAGGCTCGTAGGCAATAGGAAAGAGACAAAGATAAGAACTAGCCTACGACTACATCCCTCTTACAATTAGCTCCCATGTAGAGTCCATAAGTGATGTAGTAGTCTTTATTGCAGTGGATAACTGAGTAGATGAATCTAGTTCCTTGCATTACCTAAAATCGAGAAAATCAAGACACAATATCAATGCAATTGCACGGTACGCTATATAAAAACAAGTAAATAGTTTATAAGAAAACTAGTATGCTTGGCAGGACTTATGTTTCAAAACATTATCGAACGATCTTCCAAAAACCAACATGTTATTCAACACAAATTTTATTACGAATTTCCCATTATGTTGTAATTCAAGAAGCATGCTTATATTAGTTTAGGTGACTCTACTACCCCAATGCGATGGGGAGATCACCAAGCTCCTTCTCACCATATGAGATAGGAGATCGAAGTGCAAAATCCCACCTTCCAATAAGGGAGCTTTGCTTACATTCAATATCAACATTATCATCTTTTCCAACATCATTATCAACATCAATATACGGGCAGTCATAATGGGTATTGTGATTTAGGGTTTCATGTTTCTCAAAATATAATATAGAAGAAAATCAGAAGACTATTCATAGGGAATAATAGTTCATCCAACTAACTAGCCAAGCATATTTCAAGAGATACCTAAAAGTATCATCATACAACCAAGGAGGAGTAGTATAATAGCGTACCTTTCTAAAAGAGTATTTGGAGTATAGATCCCAAGAGAGAGTAGATCAACCCTTTGAGTCAGATCCTAGATCAAAATATTGGATCAAGGGTCAAGATCATAGTTTAAAAAGATCATGCTTTTTTATTCGAGATTAGGGTTACATTTTCCTATTTCTACCTTAGGTTTAGGTCATCAACAATATTCCTCAAAAGTCCAACAAATATTCAAGTATCAAACATGTTTCATGAATGGATGACCTTCCTAGGTATATTTAGGAATACATGTCAACCCTAATTATCAGTATCATTATTCAAATCTCTAGATCATTTCCAATATGAAATAGCACAGTTAGACTCAAAATTAGATTAGGGAGACCTATGATTAAGGGGGCTTTCTAGATTAAGGTAAAGCATCATTATATTAAGAATATGATTTGGTGTCTCAGAATGATCATTAGAATCAGGAATAAGAGTTTCTCAAGGATTAATCATCATATAAGATAATTAAATAAGCAAAGGAATAAGATCATGGCATATCAGTGATAAATATCGAGAATTAAGCTTCACAAGTATTTTTAATTGGTCTGTTGGATTTTTCTGATCAAGTTTGACTACTTATTCATAATTTTCGGAGTTTGGATGTACATTCTATGATTAAAAAGAGACATGGGCATTTAATTGAATATCCTAGCATAGGAGTGGTATACAGTACCAGAAAAGAAAGGCCAGGAAAAATGACGAGCGTTGGATTCCTCGATCAGACTTGATCAGATCCAGATCCTGCGGCTGGGAGGTGACCCGTTGTTGATCGCTTGTGTAAGATTGAAGGAGCAGAGGAGGGCGCGAGGACCGTTGATCCTTGGTTAGATCAGCATGGACCCAGATCCAAGGGTTGCTGCTGGTCGTATCAGACAAAGAACTCACCCGCGAGCAAGCTTTGCTCCGCAGCGGCACACAAATCAGAGAAGGAGGGAAATGTAGGTGAGGGAGAGATAAGGAGGGGCGAGGTGTCGGATGGGGTTTAAGGGCCTCGCTGAGGGTGATGGCCCAACTTTTATAGCCTAAGGGAGCTAGGGTTAGGGTTACCAGGGGGCGGCGCACCCCATGGGGTCGACTTGCTTGCTTGGCCTCTGAGAAGCAATTT
This sequence comes from Alisma plantago-aquatica, assembly GCA_963693085.1. Classification (NCBI taxonomy): domain Eukaryota; kingdom Viridiplantae; phylum Streptophyta; class Magnoliopsida; order Alismatales; family Alismataceae; genus Alisma; species Alisma plantago-aquatica. The sequence goes on along the minus strand of OY856410.1, from coordinate 1,253,817,294 downwards.
CACCCTACCAAGCCATGCAGAAGCTTCGAGAAAGGGGTGCAGACTCTTTGGTTGAGTCATCGGGCGCAACAGATCAGGTATGCTTGATCGGGGTTGGGAGCCAGGGCGGCTGTCCACCGTGGACCTTGCCATACCAGGCGCAAGGTAGGGGATGACCCCAGCACCATTAGATTGATATCTAAGGCTGCTGGGTCAACCCGAGGGCTAGCTTTGCCCAGCGATGCCCACAACACTAGATGGGCCGAGCCCAGCAAGGGAAAAGAAGAAAAAAGAGAGGAAAAAGGGCTAAAAAGCTAGGAACAAGATAGAAACTTAGACAAATCGTATAAAATCTTGGGAAGGTCCAAATGATCTCAAATTTGGACCATATCTTCAACATGAAGTGTAGAATAATGTGTATAACTTTGGAGACCAAAAGATAAAGTTAACTAGTCAAACTTAAGTGTTTGAACAAGGAGGTGTATTAAGCTAAATAAGGTGCCCAAAAGTGTATGAAAATCATAGAAAACAAACGAATTTGATTCTAGGTATCCATATTGATCAAGGAGTCAAAAGAGATTATGAATGATCATTATAAAGGTGAAAAGTATAAATTAAATAATGGAAAAGCTCACATTGTCACATCCTCCCCTCCTTATAAAGAATTTTGTCCCCAAAATTCAAACTTCCTTGAAGAGGTCAGGAAATCGTTCCTCCATGTTTGACTTCAACTCCCAAGTAGCATCATCACTCCCATGGTGCTTCCACAACACCTTAACCATATCGATTTTCTTATTTCTGAGTTCCTTGGTGCGAGTATCAAGTATCTTGACCGGAGTTTCTTGGTACACAAGGGTGTCCTTTAATTCAATTGGTTCATGATTGAGGACATGGCTAGGGTCTTTGACGTACCACTTTAGGTTCGACACATGAAAGACGTTGTGCATCATGCTATATTGTGGAGGTAGAGCCAACATGTAAGCACATTCCCCAATGGGATCCAAAATTTCAAAAGGACCCACATATCTAGGACTGAGTTTTCCTTTGTTCTTTGCAATGGCTCGAATTTGTCGAATCTTCAGGAAAACATGATCACCTACTAGGAACTGAGTGTCAGTCCTGTGTGCATCAACATAAGACTCCTGACGATCTTGTGCCCTTTTTAACCTTTGCTCGATTAGGTTGACATTGTCATAATAGAGTTGTAGTTCTTCATATTTCAGAAGTCGTCTTTCGCCTACTTCATCCCAGTAAAGTGGAGATCCACACGGTCTTCCATACATAGCTTCATAGGGAGGCATGCCTATACTGGATTGGTAGCTATTGTTGTAGGCAAACTCAACGAGAGGAAAGTAGTGGTCCCAAGAACCACCCCAATCGAGGAAGCATGATCTCAACAAGTCTTCTAGAACTTGGATTGTCCTCTTAGATTGTCCATCAGTTTAGGGGTGATAGGTAGTGCTGAAATTTAGTTGAGTTCCCAGTTCTTCCTGTACTTGTCGCCACAAGCGAGAAGTGAACTTTGCATCATGATCTGATACTATAGATACATGAATTCCATGCAGCCTGACTATCTCTCGAATGTAAGGTTCTGCTAACTCAGGAACCTTGGTTGTTGTCGTGATTGGAATAAAATGGGATGATTTAGTGAGACGATCAACTACAACCCAAATGGCATCACTCCCTTTCTTGGTTCTGGGTAGTCCCACCACAAAATCCATGGTGATGTTTTCCCATTTCCACTCAGGGATAGGTAGGGGTTGTAGAAGACCTCCTGGACATTGGTGTTCAGCCTTGATCTGTTGGTAGGTTAGACACTTGGAGATGAAAGTAGCAATGTCAGTCTTCATATTCCTCCACCAGAAGTGCCTTTGCAGATCCTTGTACATCTTCGTCGATCCAGGATGCACAGTATATTTTGACCTGTGAGCTTCTCATAACACCATTTCTACCATGACTGAATCTTCTGGGACCCATATGTGCTGTTTGTATCAGATTCCACCATCCATAACGACTGTCAGATGAGTTTGGGGCTTCTCTAATAGCTTAGTCATATCATTAAGGCTCTTGCTATTCTTTTGGGCTGATAGGATTTTGGACTGGAGGCCCAGTTTTACATGGACACTAGCCAATATAAGAACGTTTCTCATACGCCTTGGGGCCCAAGGTGACATGACTTCCATGCTTCTCCATTCAGAAGTAAAGACAGCAACACACTTAGCCTACTTCCTGCTGAGTGCATCGGCCACCACATTTGCCTTACCGGGGTGGTAGGCAATGGTTAAGTCATAGTCTTTAAGGTACTCGAGCCAATGCCTCTGTCTGAGATTGAGATCCTTCTGTGTCAAGATGTATTTCAGACTCTTGTGGTCGGTGAGGATGTCGAAGGTGGCACCATACAAGTAGTGTCACCATATTTTCAAAGCATATATGATGGCGGCAAGCTCGAGGTCATGGGTTGGGTAGTTGACCTCATTTGACCTGTGTGCAAAAATAGGCAAAAATCCGATTGACTTGCCCAAGGTCATCCACGACCTTCAGCGCATCAAAAAATGTTTAGCAGAAGATCCAGTTGAAGAAATCGAAGATATCTCCTGAACCAACAAAGGCTCGGACTACACACCAGACCCTGACGAGGAATCTCCAGCCGCAAAGTCAAAGGGAAAAAGGAAGGCCCAGGACGTTTTTCAGGAATGACCTACCAAACGATAGGCCAGGAAACAAGTCCAGCCCACAACCGCAAGAGAACAAATTCTGGCAGGATACGCTACTCCGCCTACTGCCATCACCGAAGTAGCAACACCAGCTGATCTGTATATCCAACAACTACAGGCTGGTGACAAAATTCTACGACCAACAAAGTATGTATGCTCCAACATGCTAAAAAAGATGAGCATCTACGACAGAGTTCTTGCCTTTCTTGACGAGGTAAATCTTTCAAAACTCTACTTTGTCGCCAAAAATTCTTACCTTGAGCCCACACTGGAATTCTTTACCTACCTTACCAAAGAACCAGTGGAGGCCAAGGACAAATCAAGAGACGGAGGTGAACACAAGCTTGTAACCTCACTTTTCAGGAACAAGGTTACACTGACTGAAAACCTGTTGAATAAAATTTTCATTGACAACCCGGACCAGCTGAAGAAGGCTACGACAGTAGGTCTGGATTACCCACAATTCAAGAGGCACTTTTTTCTGGAAATCATTGACTAGAATCCCCAATTATGATTCCAAGACCTACAAAGCCTCCAACATTCATTCCATCATGGTGCGAACTCTGCATAGAATAATAACAGGCACACTATTCCCTAGAAAAAAGAGCAGAAATGTGCTCATTTCGGACCTCTTCATACTATGGTCCATCCTAAAGGGGCAGTCGGTCAACATCAAATGACATTTGATACATAAACACACATCCTATGCCCGCATAAAGGAAATCTGCATGGGTGGTCACGTAACATCAATTCTGAAGTATCTCAAGATGGACAGACCACTCCTAAGAAGTACTTTGATAAAGGGTGACATCCTAACAAATGAGCAGATTCTAAAGAACACCTATATCATAAAGGAGAAGGATGCCAAACTCCACTATGTCTTCTGCCCAACTGTCAAAGCATCCAGGACGATGCTACCACTTCTGGAACTTGCTGATTATGATAAAGACAAGCTACTCTTCACTAAAGAGGAGCTTGCTAACCTTCTAGCCTTAGTAAAAGGAAAGGACAAGAAAGAAAAAGCTGGGCAAATAGAGAATAGTGTCATTGTCCCAATGACAAGGCCAAAGAAAATACCAGTAACACGACCGTCCAAACTGCGAGCACAGAAGAAACAACAGTCTGGGACGCCTACATCTAAGATTAACCCAGAGGCAGAACATCCCCGCAATGAAAAAAACACCGTCAATCCAACATCAGACCCCTTCATCATGGATCTGGATGTTGGGATCACCTCTACAACCACCCCCACCACCCTTGGGATAAAGGGATCAAGACCTCATTCTCCACTACAATCCCATCTTCCACTCTCCTAACGTCCACCACCTATCCACTCCACACCACTCTTCCACCTTTTTCAACAATCATACCCACCACAATCCCTTCCCCCACAACCAAAACTTCACCCACATCTCTTGCCTCACTCCCTTTCCCCACGGGCGTCCCAATTTTCACCTCAACGCCTGATCTCACCTTCACCTCCACCACCTTCCCCCCAACATTCTCGGTCCCACCTTCCATATCTGGGATGTCGCCACCTTACTCATCCGTCACCACCCCGACACCATTGGTGACTCCTTCTACAGTCACCACACAATTTGCGGGTACGCCAATGACGTCTCTCTCACACAATACCACCACCCTTCCACCTGGAACCCAACCACCACACCCTTACACCACTGGGGTCCCCTTTTCACAAGTCGGTGAGGAATTCAGACATCAATTTGATGCTATTTGAACCCTCCTCCCCGACCCTTCTAACATCTTACAATCTATTTTTTCTTGTGTGTAGGGGCTTTCCACGCAGGTGTCCAACATCGACAAACAGACTCATGCCTTGTCGGACCTTCTCACGAGCATTCAACAATGACATGAAGCAGCAGTCCAGCAAGTCAACCACATTGATGATTACTTCCAAACCCTACCGGTGTTGATGCTTAGTATGAAAAGCCAGCAAGAAGCGTTGGTCCAGCAACTCGACAGGGTCTCCAGGAAAACTCAACCTTTTCCTGAGACCCTCCGCGAGCTTTAGAAGCAACAAGTTACACTGAGCACGCACATGGAGGGCATTGATAGCAACCTCACACAACTCATTCGCCGCCAAGAGGAGCACTTAAATGAAGAACTCAATCAGTTACGAGCGCAAGTGGCTGATCTAACAACACGACTCCTCTCTGTCGAAGCAAGATGTACATATCTCAAAGAAAGCCACAACGAACTGCTCGAAACCCACGAGCATGTGCAAGTGGCACTTGAAGAATTACAAGCCATCCATCGATAGTGCAATAAAGCTGCACCTAAGAAGACAAAAGACAAGGCAACAGATGACGATGATGATGACAATGAAGATGATGATGATGAGGATTCTGACTCCTCAGTTGACTCCAATGCATACAACTCCTCCTCAGATGACCAACCAGATGACCCAAGCAATGTGGGGAGGGCACCAACCGAGGAGCAGATAATACAAAGAGGGGAGATGGTAGATACCACAAGGAGGGAGGAAGCAAAGACCACCATGCCCCCGATAATAACGATAACGTCACAATGTCATATGGGGATCAATTCTTCAATTTTTCAGCTATGGGCTCTCTGGGGGACAGTGCCAAAGACGCGATTTTTGCTGAGTTTCAGCAATGCATAGTGGAAACCAACACTAGCCCACTCACAACATCTTTCAAGGAGTGAGATGTAGTCTTTCCCCCAAGACAGGAGGAATCTGACAGAGTGAGTCTCGACACTGACGATCAACTTGACTCTGACTCTACAGATAATGAAGATATGCCACATTTTTTATGACAATGAACAAACTTCACTTCCTCATCCAGAAGACCTTCCCCCTCCGCCACCCCTACCTCACAAGATGCATGACCTGAATTTGGCGGCCATCTCTACATTAGATGTTCAAGACATCTTCATCTTAAACACTATTGTAGACGATGCCAAGGATGGGGGGCATCCTCTATAACAACACAAAGACAAAGCGCAAGCTGAAACACAAAGATTTCTGTGTTCTTCTATGACCTCAGTCGGCGGTGAAGATGGCTATCTTTCGTGTACTGCTTGCCAATGCAATATAGGAATTTCGCAGCCCAAAGAAAAAGCAGCCCATTTTTAATTCTTCACCTGCTCTAGCATTATGCCTATTGAATAAGGACTTACATGCAAAATTCATCGAGTGGCTGCAAACGGGTCTCGCGATAAAGGTATGCTACATCACAGTGCCTTTCAAAGTTTCTGGCCACTGGCTCCTCATGATAGTTGATACCGAGGCCCGCGACGCCAAGGTGTACAATTTCTGTGCCAGTGAGCTTAAGGAAGGAACCATTAACTTCACCAGTTCAGAAGCTGGAGAAGCGCGATGCATTCCCTTTCGGCTTCTTAAAGTTATATGGGTCACCTTCCCATCTCTTGCACACGGATGGAGCTAACCTTGGTTCAAAATCATTAACCCAGTCGTTCAAACACTAGAAGGTTCAGGGGACTGTGCTTTCTGCACAATCATATCCATTAATGCGCTCAATAGACATATCCCCTTTACCGAGCTAGCCACAGAAGATATGCATTCCTTACGGGGACGTTACGCCATGGAGCTCATTTGTGACAGACGGTTCTTTAAGGACCCGACAATGGCACATGCCGACGTACCCCGTTACTTATTCTCTGCTGTCCAACGTCCACAAAAGCAACCATTCAGACAAGTTCTAAAGGAGTTGGAACAAAAACAACAACAAACCGCCACGGTCCCAGAAAAATGATAATGGGATCCCTACACTTTTGATTTGGCAGAAGATAAGGGGGACACCGATCTGTTAATAGGAGCTACCATTAATAGATCATCCAAATATATGGTGCCTCTATCTGATATACAACCAACATTCCAAAAATTTGACCTTGCTACATGCAAGAATCTTTCAGACAACAAACTTAGACTCATCATGTCTCTGCTATATGCAGATACCGACGATCTTGTTTTCCTTGAAGGAAATATTCTTGTAATGGCAGATGCACTCCGTGAAACCATACAAGTAAAAGGTTCACTATCCGTGAGCGTCATGGCTGCCTACCAATTTCTTCTAGCATGGGACTTGCCTATAGTTTACATGGAGTTAGCATACCTAAAGGAGGATTTACTCAGCTCAAAGAACTTCAGACCACTGAAGCCCTTATCTCATATCTTCACCATACGACTCCAAAGTTCATCCTATTTCCATTCCTTCACTCTGAGCATTGGATGTTGCTGGCAATGAACTTACATAACAGAACTACAATTATCTACAATAGTTCCGATAGCCAGTTCAATCTCAACCAGAGGGAGTATGATGTTATAGCAAAGACGCCCACAAAATAAGTGGAAAAGGATTGTGCCAAACGAATGCATGATCTTCTTGACAAACACACAAAAGCGTACAACATAGATCATTTCAAGCGCCCAGCCTTCTGCCACAGATGTCCCCAACAAATCAGAGAATCAAACGACTGTGGATTTCACATCCTTTACTGGATGTATACCCTCACTATTCTTGGAAAACGTGTGGAGGACATGAAGGATGTGGATTATCACACTTTATGGGGAAAGTTTGCAGCAAATCTTCTCCACTCTTATGGAGCAAACAAGGATTTAACAGAACCTTGACACCCTTACCCATGTACTTCTCAACCTATCACCTTGACACTCTGAGGACAGAGTGAGTGATACGTTGGGGGGGAGTACATTGGGCAAGGGAAGAGATATTATATTCAAATTTTCTTTCCCCTTCTACCCTTTCATTTACCTTTGTTCTTTCACACAAATTATTTTCTTTTTGACATTTACATTTTCTGATCATTTCTTTGATAGAATAGCTTTTGTACATAAGACAACATTCGTTTTGGTAAGGGGACACCCCTAGCTAAGTTAGAGACAAAGTAGTCCTAAGAAGCACTTATAAGAAGCATTTAGGCATGCAATGGTGAATTAATAAATCACCTCCACACTCGATATACATGCTTCTACTTCAATTATACATTTGACTCTCCACAAGTCAAAACCGCGGCCGAAATAAGCAAACACTCTCAAGGTCAGAAGGTAACCATGTGAAATACTAATCAAGGAACCTCGCAAGTGGACCACCAAGTACGAAACTGAAACAAGTGCATGTCGAGAAACTCTAAGGAACAATTTTCTTCTTTTCAAAAAGAGGCTCGGTAGCCCAAGTAAAATCCTTAAAATACCCAATTCCTAATCCAGTGAGCATACGAATAAAAGCCTGAGTGTTGAATAAAAATATGAGAGTTGTGCCATGCATAAGGACCTATATGAAGAGCCAATAAAGGTCTTGCCCAACTGATACATTCAGCTACCCTCACAAAGGCAGATGTGTTGCACCCGGTAGTGAGATCCTAAAGTCTCCAAATATATGAAAAAACTAATAAAGGTCTAGCCCGACCAGTACATTCAGCTGCCCTCACAAAGGAAGATGTGTCGCGCCCGGTAGTGAGACCCTAAACGTTTAGATAAACCTTCCCCCCTTCAAAGAGGGAGTTCCACCGCAACCTTCAGCCAACCCTCATACCTGTCTTAGCTTCCGGTAGAAATTTCAAAGAAGTATAAAACTGCTTAGAGTCGAAGACATGCATAGAATACAATCAAGGAAAGGGTGGTCCCAATGTGAATTACGTGATACGGAAGAAACCTGAGCTCCACGCAACTCCTGATACCTGAAAGAGTCGGTGCAAGCAGAAGCCTCGATAAGACTATGGGTGATCTCTCGTTTAGAACTGAAGCAAGAGTATGGAAATCTTCACTTAATAAAATCGCCTCACCACTATGTACCTTAGCTCTATCCAGCTTGAGGACAAGCTAGACTCTAAGTTAGGGGGGGGTGATAACATCCCATTTTGTGATGTTATCTTACTAGTTTTTCTTAGTTTTTCATACTCTTTCTTAGATAAATTAGATAGAATACTTAACTTTCTACTTTATTGTGAATATACCAATAGACTGATATTTCCCCTTTTTCTTCTTACAGAAAAACCCAAAATTTTTTTTGCAAAAGTTCCAAACCGGTTCCAAGACTACGAAGGCCCTAGCGGTCCCAAGACCGTGAAGGCTCTAGAGGTCCCAAGACTGTGAAGGCTCTAGCGGTCTCAAGACCGTGAAGGCCCTAGCAGTCCCAAGACTGTGAAGTCCCAAGACCATGAAGGCCCAAGACCGTGAAGACCCTAACGGTCCCAAGACTAAGCAAGACCACGAGGACTCTAACGGTCCCAAGACTGAGCAAGGTCCTAGCGGTCCCAAGACCAAATAAGGTCCTAGCGGTTCCAAGACTGCGAGGACTCTAGCGGTCCCAAGACTGAATGAAGATTTATTGACCCCAAGAACACGCGAAATCTATCGGTCTCAAGACCGATAGGATCCAAATGGTCTCTAGACCATGAGGATCCAAACAGTCTCCAAACTGTGAAGATCCAAATAACTCAAGACCGTTCAAGACCCCTTTGGAGTCTATAAATAGGACCCAAGGGATCCTCATTATGCATCAAATTCTTGGACGCCCAAAGGCTGCCTCATTTGTTCTAGAGCTATTTCATCTTTCATCCTTTACCCCTAGGTTGTCGGTCCAAGATCCACACTCCATTCTTAAGATTACTTTCTATATCATCGACATAGAAGGTGGGGAGTGAAGGACTCATCACCAAAGCAACCACACATCGTGAAGATAGTTGTTCTCTACTCCAAGGGATCAACCTTCCTCCCTCCTATGTGGAGATGATGTTTTCCTTCTCTTCTCCTATCTCCTTATTTGTTCTTGCCATGAGCGAGTAGTACCATACACTAGGATGTGGGGAGTAGCCCCACTACCCATGTTTTCATTTCATGCATTGTAATTCATGAGTTTGCAATAGAGAAATACTATCTTTTTAGTTCAACATCAATCGTTTAATGAATGCTAGTTGCTTGATCACCAACTTGTGTTACCTATTATCTACTAGTACGAATTGTCTACGTTTGTGCTTTTAGATTCGATTATCGATTGTATGTTGGTTCTTGATGTATGTAGTCACCATATATCTATTTCGGTATCTAGGAGCGCTTTTCAAGGAGTGGAGTAAACTCACCTCCATTGTTGTACTTTCATACTATGAAATGGAATCAGTTGACGTATGGAAGTATAACTTTGATAGGTCGAGGAACACACTTTGCGAAGGGAGTGCTGCAAAGTAAGTGACTATTTGTTCGGGGATGGCTGGCATTGCAATACTTTCATGTTTCTCATAGTTAGCTATTCGAAATAAAGCTAAGTCTACAAAGATACTAACTGATTAGACCCTTTTTGTAAGCCATGTTATTATGATGTATGTTATGATAACATGTGTAGTGGTGGTGAAACTTGATCACATCCTAGTTGTTTCCAAATATTGTTTACAACCTTAATTTTACTTTCATGTCATTTGATTTATATTTGCATTTTCGTTTAATCATCAACCCAACTCTTCGATCTAAATATCAACTCTTAAGTAGATAAATAGAATTATAACGTTTCCATCTTGTTAATCCTTAACAAGACCGTTATCTCGTGGATTCGAGCCTTAACTGTACTATGATAAGACTTCCACATACCTTAGCGTATGTGGGTGGAGATCTTATTATAGCACACGTAAGGCTAAACTTAGAGACTTACTATCTCTAGGATTTTTAGTGGTGCACGTAACTTCATGCAAGTGGAGGCTCCATCAAAAATTGGCGCCGTTGCCGGGGACAACGGAACATTTTAATTTCATTTATCAACTTGCTAGTTGATTAGGATTTTGCATTTTACCTTGATAACTACTTCATATCTTTTTGATTCCATCATCTTTCCATCATCTAAAGTGTGATTTTTTATAAATGAAAATAAATCAATTATTGATTGTGTTTCTTATAAAAATTAATTCACGGACTCAATGATTTTTTATCGTGCAAGTTTGTTACATGGAAATTTTCCTTGAACAAAATGCATGCAGGGAACTACAAAAATATTCTTTTGCATATTTTTTTACAATATACCTTATGATTAAGTGCCCCCTCATTTCCTTACTATTACATACAAAAAATGAGTTTTTATTTTTTAAATCAACACATCACACTTTACACACTCCACTACCAACTATGACCAATACATAAGTGCAACACTCATGTTGAACATCCCAAACATCACCCAATAGTAGTGGTAGGGACCCCCAGTAAGTGGGATAATCCTTAGAGCCAAATGTACCCACTCCCTTATATCAGCAATTGATTGTAGGCACCGTGATCATGAGGTATATTGAAGGTAGTACATGTTGATGAACCCAGAGATCCATGTAGGATTCAAGTATGTTGTACCCCTAGTGAAGCTGAGGACATCCATTTCACCTAATGTAGTAACATGTGTGGATAGATCAATGATATTTTTATTAAACTCATGAGGGATAAAATAGGGATACATATTTTCTTGTGACACATGCATGAATGTACCCACTCTAATATAAAATCCAAGATAGAGCTAGAATGTTGTTCAAATTTTGGCTCCTTTCTAAAACTCTTTTGAAAACATGAGCTACATTGTGCTCACATAAGGTATTGATTTTGGTAATACCCACTTTTGAAACCCATCACAGAGCTAGAATGCTTCCCAAATTTTGGCTCATTGGTAAAGCCTTTTTGAAAATCCAAGCTACATGATGCTCATTTGGGGTATCAAACTCAGTAAAATTAGCTCTTTGGTAAAACCTTTTTAAAATATGAGCTACATTATTTCCATCCACCATGAATTTGGACACAAAACTCAATTGATTTTTTTTAAATGCAATTGAGGTCGATCTTATTCATCCTGCACCTCACGCAAGCCAAAGATATCAACAAGAGAGATTACATCATATTACCCTCACCAATGAGAAACTCAATTGATTCACCTAAAGGATTTTTCTCTATTATGTCATCTGTTGAGATTTTTAACCCAATACTCGGTTCACAACACTATAGGTGTTGCTTTTTCTAAAGTAAAATATAGTCATGAGAAGGGAATAAAAGGTGAAAATATATATGTAGGGACATCCCATCATACCCCAAAAATGACTAGAATTTATGTTAACTATCTCTAGTAGCTAGTAGCTACCATCAAATATATATAGGACCTATTGGAATTCATCCTAATGTTACCAACCTTGCTCCTATGCTAAAGTTGATAGTGTGTGGCTCTGGAGGCCCTAAATCACTTCTTGAGATTTATCATTCTATGTGATCATTATAGTGAATTAGGAATATTGTAAGAGAGTAGTTCTACTTATTTACATGAGAATATTCATCTCTTTCTTTAAGGTGATGATTTGAAGGTGTTCCTTGACTAAGGAAGGAAAAATAAAGGACATTTGGCACAATGTAAGGGAGGTGAGTCCCTTGTAAGGTAGTTAGATCCCATGCCCAAAAAAGGAGAGCTAGTTACTTTTAAATTGAAAAGAGGGGTTCTTGGTGTAATCACTTATTGTAGAATATAAGGTTATACTCAAGGTTGTGTCTCCAGGTAATTGAGCTACCCCTTGCAATACAGGGGCACTCTACATTATTGCCTTGAATTGTGATTATTTCAAACTTCCTCTCTCTCTTTCTCTCTCAATTTTAAAAGTTTCAATATTTATCTTGGGTAATATATTTAAGGTCTAACAAAATTGATTTGAGTTTGTATACATGACTTCACGCCCCCAACCCATAAACCTAACATTGTATGCTTGCAAACTTATCTAATAAACTAATCAATTTTGTCTCAATATATATGTGTACATGCGTAGGGATATGATAGTAATCAAGTATATGTTTCATCCAAAGAATATTTTTGCAATAACTGTCTGCTTCAATGTACTCAACTTTGGTTGCTAAAAGTACAACATGATTATGCTTTTTACTATACAAAAACACAAAAGAATTCATAAATAAGAAGCAATCTCCACTGGTAATCTCTCTATCTAACATAATCATGCATAATCAATATATACAATAACCTCTAGGTTTTCATCTTTGCAATGCAATATACAAATGTCAACTTGTATGTAATAATATTTTTTATCAATTATATCATGATCCAAACATATGTAAGATGGCATTTCTTAGGATTGGATTGAAATCTAGCACAAAATCCTATTGAAAAAATATGTTTCGTCTAGAAGCAATGAGATAGAGAAAATTCTAGTCATGAATCTATGGAAGTGATTGTCTAAGGATTCTCCTCTACATCTATACTTATTCTAGTAGATGTAACCATATGAGTTTTACTATGGTTATAATTTTACATGTTGAATCTTTTAGAAACTTTAGTGTATTTGTTACGAATTATGAAAACATCTATCAGAATTTATTCAATAGAAAATTGAGGAAGAATGTGTGTTGTTACATTAAGTTAATTTTGAACTCATATTACTAAGTCCTTCACATAGTTATGTCATTAGCTGTGATGTAATATGAACTACATTGACATTTTCTCTAACAATGTCATGATAATAATATTGAAAATAGGAAAATGATCCAGCCTATGCCTAATTGGATTTGGACTTGAGTAGGAGTTGGCTTGTGCTACAAATCCCAATAGGAGTCAAATCTAAAAGGAAAAGAAGATAGATCCCTATGTACAACATGAAGTTGGATTTAGAATTAGATAAGGATTCGTAGTTGCAACCACATGCTATGGAGGCCAATAAATAGAGGTTTTGGGAGAGATCATTGAGATCATCCCACTAGTTGAGGTGTGAACCCTCTAGTTGCTTGTTGGTGCCTTCTATAGTAGAAGAGCCGGCAAACAAGAACAATTAGATGAGATTTCTTGGTTGAATAAGAGAGCGTCAATGACTTTACCTTCAAGCAAAGTAACGGATGACAGTCGGTGACACATTGGGTGCACTGACAGAGAAGCTCTCTTGGTTGATAAGAGAGGGCCAACGACTTTACTTTGAAGCAAAGTAGCGGTTGGCAGTTACAGACGTAGTGTTGCCATAGCGGCAACGGTCTGACCCAGTCAGCAGTCACATCGGCAACAAGCAGTCCCCAACAATGACAACAGCCTCGTGAGGAGATCAAGTAAAGAGGGAGGTTTTGTACACACTGGGTGTGATTCTCTTCTTCCTCATATTTGTTCTCGTGTGGGGAGGGCTACCTGGATTTAGGGGTAATCAAAATCTAGGCAATGTAAGTTATAATCTTAACTACATAGTGCTTGTTAGTCAGTATTGTCCCGTGATTTCTCTCTCCATGTCTTAGGGAGAATTTTCCACTTTAAATCTGGTATTTCTTCTTTAGGTTTATACGCTTGTCGACAATGCTTCCGTAATAAATTTTTGTCACATCCGGGACCGTATCGGTACAACATCCCCAAAAAATAGCTTTTCATAGATAAAATAAAATCGGTTTAACAATCTCAAATTTTGTTGGGAAAAAAACCAAAATAGCATGGTCCAACAAAAATATATACATGTATAGCATGAAAGCAATCTTATTTCCCAAACTAGCCCACTTTGTCGAAAAAGCGTCAAAATATTTGGCGTTTTATAGGTGACATGAATGAAAGCGCCGAAACTGTTGGCGTTTAAGAAAGAAACCACATGACGTTTAAGAAAGAAACCACATGAAAACTGAGCACACATCTAAGTAGAAGCGCTATTATCATTGGCGTTGTTAAGGAGGTTAAAATGCTCCCGCCATGCTAGTTGGCATTTTACAATGGCTTTTTTTAGTAAAGTTATAAAATTATCAAAAATATTTCTAAATAAATAACTAAAATTATATAAAAGTATATAAAACTAGATTCCAATGTATCCAATCAACTCCGATAGAAAGAAAAAGGAACTAGTTTCAAGATGCGTAGTCTATTCTCATCGAAAGAAAACATGCTACAAAATAAAAAAGAAAATTATATTCTGCAACACTGCCTACAACTGACATAGAATAATAGGCTACTAGAAAAATCAACCATGTAATCAACACAGAAGAATTATTTAATTAGAAAAAGTTCTATTATAATTAGTAAAGTGTTAGAACAAATTGATGCATATCTAACGAGGTTGACTCCGCTCTCCCCCGCCTCAGGTTCCTGGATAAAAATGACGCTTTGACCCATGAGAAGGCTCAATTAGACTCAGATGTATATGTTTAACCAGATATGTAGACTTATTCAGAGGAAGTGACGGTGTGAGAGGCCTAGTGGAGGGCATGGTCTTGGGTAGTGAAGGTAATCTCAAAAATGAATCACTAGATACTACAATGTAACAGTTAGATAAAATATAAATTCTCACTTGACTTGACTCTTGTGTATCATTTTCGGGATCAACTATATCACCTTCACTACCCAGGACGATGTCCTCCATTAGGCCTCTCACACTATCACTTCCTCTGAATAGGTCTACATATCTGGCTCAACATACACGTTTGAGTCTGAGTAAGCCTTCTCTAGAGTCAGAGCACTCAGTGTATCATTCCGGTGCACGAACAAGTATGCATCAATTTGTTGTAATACTTTACTTCTTATAATAGAACTTTATATAATTAAATCATTCTTCTGTGTTGATTACATGGTTGATTTTACAGTAGCCTACATTTCTGTGTCAATTGTGGACATTGTAGGAGAATGTATTTTTCCTTTTATATTGTAGCATGTTTAAATGAGTATCATTTTCTTTCTATGAGACTAGACTACGCATCTTGAAACTAGTTCCTTTTCCTTTCTATCGGAGTTGATTGGATACATTAGAATCTAATTTTATATACTTTTATATAATTTTAGTTGTTTATTTAGAGATATTTTTAATAATTTTGTAACTTAACTAAAAAGCCATTGTAAAACCCCATGTAGTTTGGCGGGAGTATTTCAGCCTCCTTAAAAATGCCAATGATAATTATGCTTCTACTTAGATGTGTGTTTTGTGGCAGTTTTAGGCTAAAATGTCAATAATTTTGGCACTTTCATATTAATACGCCAACACTTTCGACAGGGCGCTTTCAGTCCTGTCACTTATAAAATGCAAAATATTTTGGCGCTTTTTCGGCAAAGTGCGCTAGTTCGGAAAATAAGATTGCTGTCATGAAATACATGTAAATATTTTTATTGGACTGCACTATTTTGGTCTTTTTTCTAATTTTGTTTAATAAGAAGCATTTGAAATCGCTCATATCCGGACATGGAAGCTTGTTTTAATCCACGTAAAGTTTCTTAAACTTATAAAAATAGTCGGCATATTGTAAGTTTTTAAGACACGTAGTTCAAATAAACTACTCCTATTATTCCATTTAAAAATGTGTTCTTAATGTCCATCGGAAAACTTCATATCTACTACATTAGCAAGGGCCAGTCGCAGACTATCTAGCAACCAAGAAGTCTTATAAAATTTTATTCCTCCTTGTCGGTTATATCATCATAAGACGCATTTTTTTCTGATTATATTACCAGATTCACGGAGCTTGTTCAAATAAACCCATGTGGTTCCAGTTACAGTTTTGTTTTGTGGTTTAGAAACTGACTCCCAGACATTATATTTTATAAAATTGATAGCAAACACATTTTATCATCCGCATTCGGCTTTTGTTCCTGTATAGGTACGAACCAATAGTAATCATGAAGCGTATATATTTTAGTTTTTTTCCTCTATTCTGGATGCGAAAGTCCTTGAGCATGTGTGGCCCTTGCATAGGCATTAAAAAAGTAAACTGTTGTTTTCTTCTGTTTGCTTGTTTGATGGTTTAAAAGGAAAACACGCTTCCCACTAGTTCGGTTTGATGCAGCGTGTGCGAGTTATTTTTAAATAAAGGATAATTTTGTATTCGTTCATGTTTTGTTGGATTCTTTCGAATCCCAATAACACTCAATAGTCTTCATGTTTAATTGTAATCTTTAATTGCCATTTTTTTATTGGAGCTCTTACTTGCTTTGAAAATGTTCGTTGTCTTGAGCCGCCAAATATGTCTCATCGGCTATATGGCCACGTATAGATGATTAACATAAAGTCCATTAGATATGGTAGCTATCAGATCAAGTACACTTTTAAGTTAGATGGATGTAACCGATATCGGGTCGTCTAATACTAATTACCAGTCAAACATGATATCCACCCGACCAAGTACGCTTCCATAGATTATACTCATATAAAACCTTTCGATCAGATTTATTTATATTCTTGAATGTGATTTTCATTTGATCATATGATATGCTTATCAAATTGAATGCCTTTCGTCACCTTCTCGCTTTTATATAGGAGCAAATTCACTGTTTTGATAACATTATATTTTTAGCCATTTTATGATGTCTGGTCCAACATCATTATGCTCACGGAACCTGAAAATAACAAATACAGAATTTTAAAAAGAAAACTTAACGATGTGCCTTTTCAGTCGACCTTGTCCTGTTACTTTGAAGGAATCGGTATGGCCATTAGTAATACAGTAGTTAAATCTAAGATATATTACGTATAATTAGTTGTCCAATTGTTGTGTGCATGAGCCTGGTGCGTTCCCCTTTACTACTCTTCTGTCTGTTATTCCGATGCACTATTATTTTTGCAAACCTCTCTCCTGTAACATCGTGCATTTCTTATAGTCGGTAAATGATACATAACTAACTCGATTGCTTTATTCATCGATATATGAGAGACAATTGGCAGTTCAAACACGATCTCTTGTTGGCACCAATAGAGAAAACCTAAGCTCTAGAAGTCAGAGTGAAGAATGCCTTATGTCTAGGAGCGTTTTTTTGTCAACTCAAGCTCTTTTATTATTTTTAATTTAAATATGATGTATAATACTTTTGAATTTTTTTTAAGAGAACAAGCTCTCATCAAGTAAAAGAAAGAAGAGAAAAATATATGTGCATTCAAGCCTTAAGGCACAAAATAGAAAGAAACAAATGGAGATCCCACAAAATTAAAGTGAGATTAGACAAGCTTAATAGCAAGACTGATCTACATTTCTAAGCCAGATCTTCAGGAAAAATGGGCGGTAACTTGTACCATCAGAAGCTTCAAACAAGTAGAACAACTTGACAATAGTCTCTAGCTAGAAAGTAAATGTAAGGATAGGGACCTAAGAGGGTCCAATCTTCACTAAATTGAGGAATAAAACCGTCCAATTCTATATACTACAATGTATAAGGAAAAAGAGATATTTTTATTTTTTATTTCTTATATGGTATGAAACACAGAGCTAATGTTTATAAAGCGGAGGAAAATATAACTATTTAGATTATCACAGGATATTTCATATGCATTAGTCCTCACCCTAAATGTGATATAACAAAGTAAACGACTACAACTAATTATATATAAGATTAGTTGCACAGGGCAACCTGACCATCCCAAGCTATCCTCAAGTTCAACTTCATTTATACAATCTTCATGTGTCCATGTCTTTTAAAACACCTACTTCTGGGTGGTTTGGGGAGCAACCCTAAAAATGTATTAAAAAATGGCATGTGTCAATAAGCATTGGTATATGTGCACAATATAAGACATTTGGACATTTTAAGAACTTCAAGTACAAGAAAAGATGTTCCTACAAAAGGGGGCTAATTACATATATGTAAGTGTACGTGAAGTGTACATCACAAGGATGAGGCATTTTAAATAAAGAGTGAAAACTGAGATAACTAAGAATTAACACATTCTACAATTCACAAGATATACAATATCTTTTTTTATTATCATTGACCGGCCTGCACGATGGGTACCATTTCAGAGGCGGCCGCTGGGTTTCGAACTCGGGTCCCTTCATGAGGGGACACTGTGTCGAACCACTTAAACCACTCCTAGCCAACAAGATATATAGTATCATGTATATATATTATAGACTAGATATACATATGTAGGGCCAAGACACCAATGAGTCTTTGGCCTAAAGTCAGTGGAGAAGACACACCTTGGGCAGAGAAGACATGCCAAATATATATAATAAGGGTATAAAAAGTACACATTAGACGGAGAAGACGTGTCTTAATAGTTATAGATAACCCAATCTTAAAACCATGCACACATAATAGAGTGATAAGACAATAATATTTAGTCAATATCACATTTCAATGGCTTTTTAGCATATTTAATGATGACAGACATGGGAGTTATGAACCCAAATCAACAAGAATACATAATACCACAAATGAGTCAGAAGTTTAATATTGGCAATTCATGTGATTGACATTATAGCCTTAAAAAAGAAATTCTATAAGAGAATGCCTCATTAGTGAAATTTGGGTTCATAGTCATACCAATGCCCAAATATAAACACATGATTTCACATACATGAGCTTCAAGACCAACCCTATCTCTAGGGGTGAAACTCTCAATTTGTCCTTCTCAACCTAAAAGTATTTCATATACACATTATTGGACAATAATATTCTTTAAAATAAGAAATTCTATTTTAAATCTATGTTTTAGTAAAGGTGTGTCCATCTAAGTGATATGGAATTGTCTAAAGTATCCTTACTATCCATTCCTATAGTTTTGTTTACAACTAGATATAATATAATTATGTGGGGTTATTCTCAGTCTTGACTACTTGAATTGTATATCTCTATCTCACTACTGTCAACAAAATAATATATTTTGACATGTTTAGAATCTAGGTTTCATACATGGTATAATCCATATTGTCATCTAGATTAAGCATGTTATATTTAAAGTCACAAAATTTTATATTTATAAAATAAATCTCCCTATACATATTCTCTCTTACTCACTCTCATATACTACCTTTTATAAGACATGAACACATTTTCTTGACCTTATTTTATTAGTACACAAGCATACAAATCATCAAAAATTAGTTGACATATTTAATTAATCTATAAGAATATGTGTGTATACTAACATGATATGAAAGCATGTAAGGGATTAACTACTCTAGACAACTACATGAATATTACTAGATATTATATCATTTTCATTATCTCATTAACAAAATTCTTGACAGATGAAATACTAGATATCTATTAGAAATTACTACATACTATGAATTTTCTTACCGTGATCAATCTTGATGTGCTCCTTGGTTAAAGTGAACTTTATCCCTATCCTTGTACTTCCTAGAGTCGAGATAGGGATGATACATGAGGAGCATCCAATTGATTCTCACATGCCTATGTATAGGCCTTTCATCAGAATGATCTTGATTTATCATGTTCTCATTGATTGGTGGCCAAGTCAAGTAAACCATCGGCTTCCCCAAGATTACTCATGATTTATTTGATCGACTTCAGGATCTATAGTTCCTCCTCCAACAAAACATCCCATTAGATTGCAGAGATATGCAAGGGTCAATTCTTCTCATTAAGTTCACTAGAACTCAGAGTTTGTTTCCACTTCACTTGCCATCACCATAAAAAGGTAGATATTCTCAGCTCTTGCAAGCTTTATACATCTAGGGGTGGTTTCAGGCTGTAATGGTGAAGGAATCTAGGAGTAGCGGTGGGGTTGTGCATGTTTCACTATTGTTGAGTCAAAGAGGTTGGTGGTCTTTTAGATATTGCAAAGCCAATATAGTATGTAGCTAGGGTTTTGGCTGTCATTGATGTTGGCTCTATGGCTTTTGGGATTTGGTCAGAATAGAATGGATCTGCATAAGGCCTCAGAAATGTTGGTCAATGTGGAGGGTAGTTAGTAGTGTTCAAGGTTGTGTCGTGTAGGTTGACGTTATTTTATTCCTTGTTTATATATTCATATTTCTCTATGAGGGATCTAGGACTTAAACATATTAAGGTTTGAAGTGGAGGATGATTTGGAAGTAGTTTTGAGGAGAGTGATGGGTCCCAAGGTGAAGGAAGGGCAATGTGTGGTGGCTAGGTGGTGGATGAAGCCATCAAATGGGTGCTTCCTATGACCATGGTGGTTGTCCACATGGTGAGAAATAGGGAGTATGGTGGCTATGGGCTTGCCGTGTCAAGGAAAGAAGGGAGAGGAAGATATAAAGAAAGAAGTAGTTGGGGAGGAGTGACATATGTTACATGTGGGGGGCAAAACGACTAGGAGGAAGGTGCTACACAAAGGAGTGAATGAGTTAAATGGAAAATGTCATTCAATGATAATATTGAGTCCAAGAAAGATTTTATTTCAAACATTTAAAAGAATGGGTAAACGAGGCCCGATTAAGACCAAAATTAGAAGGAAGGTATATTTATGTCATTTTATGGACTTTGATGGGCTTAAGAGTTTACTCATTCTTCAATACTTTTTTCTAAAGACAAGCTATTATATTAATAATATAAATTATTTTGAGAAAATATTAGTGGATTGAATAAATTTAAATATCATCATTTATAAAAATGATATAAATAAGCAATTTACTAAATTTTTAATTGCCTACAAATATTTTCTCCACCAAAATTGAGAAGAGGGTATATGAGGAATTCTAAATGTAAGACCCTTGACCTTGATTTTTGGTTGAACAACCTTTATGATCATAATTGGATGCTTAAAATCTTAATCTAACACTAATACATGCTTTTATATCATTTAGACAAAGTTAAGTTTCAAGTTTGGTCTAGTTTGGACATTGTTTGAGCAAGTTATGCATTTATATGCTTATTTTGAAATTTTATGCAATTTACCCATATCTATGGTTTTTCTTGTAATTTGTTTCATGCTTGTTGTTCTTCTTATCATGCTTGAGTTATTTGTGCCTTTGGGCGCCTTGGTACACCTCAGTTTGGTGGTGACATCTACCTAGGGTTGAACTTAGGGCCTTCCCTCATGGATGGGCTACCTTGACTGCTAGAACTCGATGGTTCTTCTTGTGAGTTAGGATCCGATGTCTTTCCTAGTGTGTTAGGATCTTAAGGTTGTCCCTATAGGTGTGAGGGTTGATGGTTATTCCTCTTGGATTGATGGTTCACCAAGTAGAGGTGCAAACTAATGGTGGTGCTAGGGTTTCCACCCTTGTGACCGAAGGTTCAAGATAATATGGCCACCCTATTGTTCGAGGTTGATAGCTGGCCTATTCATTAATATTCAATGGTTCTCCTAACTTCTACAACCGATGGAACTACTAATTTGTGTGTACATGATGCTTTAGACCTTGGACACATGACAAATATAGTTAGACACCTTAACCTTCTCTTTTCTCTCCCCCATAGCTTGTTATACCTTCCTCTTTGTATGCAAACGAGTTCATTACACACCTATCTCTCCCTCTTCATCTTCCTTGCTTCTTATAGCTCTTCCCTATTGTTTCATGGTGGAGAAGTAGCCCAAGGTAGAAGAAGCTTGATCGATCTTCTTGCATGTGCATCTGAGGTTCAAATCTACCCTCTCTTAAAACTTGTGGAGCTTCCTTAGCTTGTTATTGACCTAAGCAAGTAATGTCTCCCTCCTTTACTTTGTTTTCTTTTTTGTTCTACCATTTTTTCTCTTCTTCTTGGTCATATCTATGATGAAGCTTGTGATAGAGCTTGAAGAACACCTCTGTCTTGCTTCCTTGACTTAGGGTTTGCTTCATTTTTGAGAAGGAGCTAGCTTGGCCAAGTGGAGTGCTCAAGATTGGGTTTCTACCTTATTTCTTTGATCTACGTTTTTGTTTGGAGATTCATCTTAATCCTAGAGGCATCTTATATAACTTTCTTTGTGTTTATTTCTTACTCCTAGCTTGCATGTACTAAATCTTGCCCTAAAAATGAAGTTTTGAGTTAAAAGTTGCTATCTTGCCTAGGGTTTGAACCTATGTGGTAGATTTGAGTAGTTCATCTCCTTGTATGAACTCCTTATTCTTATGCACGAACCTCCCTTGGAAGAGGAAGCTCTAGACCTTTCTTTCATGTGGAAAATGATGGTTGTTGCTCTCAAACGATGGTCACTAGTTAGGGTTTTTTGAGCTGGTTTTCCTTCTTATTTTGCAACCTGATGGTTTGGTTATGGGCACTTTTTTCTCAACCTTGATGTGTCTACTAATGGTCTTGACTCAGTTGTTGTTTTGGGTTTTCTCTTGTGCACATAATGGATGGTTATGTTTCCCCTCACATATGATGGCTTGGATGCCCTTCAAATGATGGTTTTGATGCTTACATGTTGTTGTTTAATTTGATGATTTTCCTCTTTACACCAAACGATGGTTTCAATTATATTTTGGATCTATTTTACACCTCTTGACCACAACCAATGGCTTCACGGGGTTCCACACTCTATGGTCCCTCTAGGTCATCAACCAATGGCTTTCTGGTTCAACACTCGATGGCTCTTCTGACTCATAGGTTGATGATTTCTCTGAGTCTTTGGCCTATGGTTCACAACCAATGGTGGTTTTGGATGCCACATCCGATGGTGGCACTAGATGCCACAACGGATGGTGGCATTGGGTTCCACATCTGATGGTTTACCTTATGTCCACAACCGATGGCTTGACTAGGACATGTTTGATGACTCTTCTAGGTCATAACTCGATGGTTTTCTTAAGCATATGGTTTAAGGTTTTGCTTGAATTACATCTGATTCCTTTGGTGATGTCCTCAACTGATGGTGCTTTTGAAGTTAGAAAATTATGGCCCTTCTAGTTGTATAATAATATGGCTTCTCATGATCCAATAGTGGTGACTAATGTGTCTGATTCAAAGGTTTTATTTGCCTTGAAATCGATAGTTTTATGAATAGTTTATGATTTGATGGCTTATTCTTATTGCACCTAATCTGATGGTTTGGATTTTATGACTTATAGTCTATGGTTTTAAGTCCATGAGTTTGTAGTCTTATTTGAGCCCTAAATTTTTTTGTTTTGGTTGATGGTACAATTCGATGGATACTCCTTGAGTTAGTATGCTTGTGGATAGTATGGGATTTGATGGTGCTGCTTTATTTTGTGCATCCATGGTTGTATGGGAACACTATGTGTGAAGAATGTACTTTGACCTAAGTAAGTGTATGAGCCTATGGTTTAGTTTGAGGTACTAATTTGTAACATCATTGCCACCTATTTAGTTGAACTTAACTTAATACAATTAAGGAATTATGATTAATCATACTTAGCTTCCTTGCATGATATGATGAAGGGAAATTCCCTCTAATGTTTTTGTAACCCTAATATGTTAACTAGTGGTTATCATAGTCCTTATGACTTATGCTTTCTTATGTTATATCAGTGTATCACAAGCATGATGGTGTACGTTGAACCTTCTTCAAGGTGTAGAAAGATAATGATGATTATGCAAGAAATGTTGTGATGGTCTTAATGACCCTTAGGATGTCTTGATCCCTTATGGATGTGTAATCCTTATTGTGTTGATAGGGGTTGGTACACTGGGATAATGTGATAAAGATTTATATTATATGATGGTGTGATGACAAATATAGCCTCATGAACGACAATGAAATAGTACCATGTGATGTTGAAATGAGAAATATGTCTCATACATTTTATATCTTATGGAGTTATTATACACCTATGCTTGTTAGAAACAAAGTAGGGTTTGTATGTCCACTTGTTTTATTCAACCTTAATTCACCTATTGGGCAATAGACAATCAACTAAAACCATAATCATGTAGTGCCCTATGTCATAGAAACATTCTAGTGTCATGACTTTCTAGATGGGGAAATAAGTATTATGGAAGGGAAGCTTGGAGTTGCATATTATTGAGTATGTTTGGGTGCAAGTGACTGTGTGTCCTTGACATCTTGATCCCAAGGTTTTGAGGATGGTTGTAGTCATACCTCAGTAAGAGAATGGATATGGTCGTATCTTAGATATTTGTACATGTGATGTGATTGAGGACAAATGTTGTTGTACATTGGATGATAGGGTTTTGTATGCCCTGGTTACTACTATCGTGACCTCCACCAAGGATGGACTAGGATGTTTTGTAGCTTGACCTTATGTGTCACTGGGGATGACTCATTCTAATTGAGGATGGATGGGATCTTAGAATTTTGGCTCTCTTAGATCTTGTATGAAACTGATTGCAACCATGTGGTGGCCAGTTGGACTTTGAGTGGTATGACTCAAAGTCCCCATGGCTTAATAAAAGATGAAATACAACTGTGTAGTATATCTGATTAGGGTTATACACATTGCTTCACATTGTATGATAACCCTTGTTTGCTCTTTTCACATATAGATGATATAGTGGAGTAAGATAAGTATCCATGCCTATGTTGTAGATATACTGATATTGTTGGTTATATTTATGGTGTTGTTTATTTCATGTTGTTAGGTATGCTTATACTTCTAGCCATGCTTATGTAGTCAGATATGCTTATATTGTTGATCATGCTTATGTCGATAGGTAGACTTATGTTTCTAGTCATACCTATGATGATAGTTATACCCATGATGTTAACTACACTTGATCCTTGAGAATAATGTTAATCATTAAATGCTACTATAAGACTCTGATTAAGTCTTCTGTTAAAGAAGTTTTATATTTGGTGTTCTTAATCTGTTATATAATCTTCCCTATTGTTGTTATACCTTTTTCTTGACCTACCTAATATGCTTAGTTGGTTTAATCTATTTAGTTATATAACTTGTTGTAATCAACAAGCATTGTTGAGAGTTATATCTCTCACTGGGACATGGGTCTCACCTCATCGGTCACCACATCTTTTTAGGTGATTGGTAGTAGTGGAAGCATACCCATGGCAGTGAGGAGGAAATATGGTGATGGACCTTAGAGAAGGTTGTTAGATGTCTAGTGTGTCCTAGAGTCGTATTTGTACTCTCATGTTCGACAAAGAAAGTTGTATACAATGTTTTAAGAAACTCGAGTTTTAGTAGCATTCTGATGCTTGTACGTGTGTTAATAGTGAATATTGTTCTTATGTATGTATATGTTGTGGCTAGGGCCACTGAGCATTTGTATAGGATTTTTGGTATGATTCATGAATATAAGCAAGATGTTGGGCTTTTATGTAAAAGTTTTGGACATGTATGGAATGTTTTATCAGTTTTAATTATCCCCTTTTTCTATTATGTGGTTAACTAGAGAGTGATCATGTTTTGAGTTATAAGTAATTTCATTTAGCATGATGGGTTCTTGTTGGTATGTATGCCTAGAGAGACAATTATATGATGATTGGGATATGACATTAGATACCTGATTTGATAATAATAAAGGCAAGATTCAAATTTATTTTTTATATTCAGTTATGAGATAATGAATTACATAATAAATGTCTAGAGAATGATATTACTCAATGATATGTGTCTTCAAGTACATGACTTGGAAGAATGAGATCATACAAATGTTAAGAGTATATACATTCTCATTATGTCCCTGATCGGTTGTTATTGTGGAAGGTAGATAGACAACAATAACACATAAGATCAAAGTATGAGTTGGTTGATGACTAAATCTCATTAGTCATGATATGGCAATATCAAACCAAGCACACAGATACATGTTAGGGAACAATGTATCATACAAACCCACCGTGAGACTAACACATGGAAGTTGTCATCATGGAAGTCATAGTTAGGTCTCATAGTGATGGTGGTGGTTGTGGTTCTTAGACCTAAAATCACTGCACTCATCACATGTCATTGGATACACTTTGACATCATCAAACGCAGTCCTGAAACATGGGTTGTTATAACGGTGATGATTGGGTGACTTTGACACATGGGGATTGATTGTGAGTGATAGATATGGAATTTATCCCTCCGATAGGAGTATGATATCTAAGGCCTCTTGATTAGTGAGACTGAGAAAAGTATGGCCATACACATGTGAGTCAATATGTGATATTTAGCTTATACATACATCGCATGTAGTCTGAACTGATTCAAGGAACAAGATTGAATAATAATGAGGATGACTACTCCATGCCTCTAGTCCAATCTGGATATCAGTGACGAAGGAACTATATAGACATTGTAAAACCATACACATATTCTAGGTTGAAGTTGTTCCCCAACTTTCCATTCACTTGGGTAGCAATGATGTGTGACTAGGCACCCGCATTTGCTTGTGATTTCATAAGCTAGTTATGGACATTCACTACCAATGTGATATGGGACCTATAGGGTCACACACATAGGAACTCATCTAGAAGAGGAGTTTGATATTGAATGATAATTGAATTAAGTACTAAAGTGTTTAGGTACTCAATTCACACAACCAGATCAACAGATTGGCTAAATGAACTTCCAAACAACCATCTCACTGGGTGAGATGGTTGTTTGGATAGTCAGACATGCATCTCAAGTGTTGAGATGGTCGTTAGGGTTGTCAAGCATATCAGAAATTGAATTGGCTTAGTTTTGCTCTATGAACCAACCGGTTCAAGCAGTTGAACCGATCGGCTCGACTCGACCTCACTAGATGACCAACTGGGTGAGTGAGATGGGTGTCTCTCTTGTGTGAGACGGGCATCTCTCTTGTGTGAGATAACCTGGTTGGGACTAACGAAAGTTCTAGAGCTTTCCCAAACTCATTTCAATTGCACATACTTGGGGTGCAAGTAAATTAATGTATGACATTAATTAGGAAATGATTTGCCAATTCATATCTGATTGGGAAAGTGTGAAATGAACATCACACTTAGCGAGATGATCGTCTTACATCCTAGATGACCATTTCTCTTAGCAAAACAACCATCTCGTGTGCGAGACAACCGTTTCATTGCACGTAGGTTGTGAAACTTTCAAAAATGTTACCAAAATTCAAGATCTACTTGTCCTCTCCACTCCCGCTTTAGTCCCGCATTGGCTGGGGTCTGGGAACCCTAACCCTAACCCCTCCTATAGAGAGAGGGGTACTGGGAGTTCTCAGAGCACAACTACTACACAGACCATTGAGAATCAGTTGCTCTGACAAATTTTGTCCTCTCTGGTTGTGGTAACCATGAGAGTCCAAGCAAGTCCTACCCGACTAGGGAAGGATAGCCATGGGAGAGAAATAACTAAGATCATTGTTGTGGGAGATCATGTTGGTGACTAGTACACCAACAGAGGGACAACTCCTTCCTGTCCATTTGTATAGGACAATATGAGTTCTATTTGGTCTGTGTGGACTACTCTAGAGGCAGGAGTCTGTTGACTGCTGCTAGGTGGGCAAAGTCAACTCACAATCAGTGGCGAGATCTGAGGAGCCGCTGCAACAGTTGTCTGAGTACGGTGTCCCTAGAGGAGCATTCAGACGAGTTCGAGTGCGACTAGGAGCTGCACAGACATCGTCCAAGACAAAGTGTGCATCTACATCAGTGAGGATTGTCGTTGGACTTGCTCCAGTACCAGGTATATCTTCGTGAAACTATCCTTCCCATTGAATAGTTATTGATGTGATCTGCTAGTTAATGGGAACGATCAATTGGTTAATGGGAAATAGGTGAGTAAATTTTTTGTTTCTGCTTCCTATCTGATGCCATATTTCTCTACAGTTCTCACAAGTTGGTATCAGAGTCTAGGATCACTGAGTCTACATGGACACTAGGACTTAGTTATAGGATGACGACTGAATAAGGAACATGACATATGTACATGAGGAATACTGCCTAATCTCAGTACTTGGATGCCCTGGCTAGGTTTTCAATTATTGAAGAAAAGGTATGTGTGGAACTCTTAGATTGATATCCTTCTTATTACTTTGATCAAGTAGTCAATTTGAAATAATCTAAAGAGCATAATGAATAAGAAATCATGGTGAAAATATCTTAATCTTACACTAAAGAAAGATGAAAGTCACATCATAAACTATCAAAATTTGAATGTTTGGTAATGAAAGAGAAGATACGATACCCTGAAACCCAAATATGAATACAAGTGAGTTGAAGAGGAGTTCTTGAAGCTATAATAATAGAAGATGACGAAGTAAAAGAAAGATAAATATGTGTGAATAGAATGATTCAAGGCATAAAATCCACATAAAAAGAAGAGAACTCCTGAGATAAATGTAATATGAGAAAACGAATAAGAACAATGATAGATGAATAAAGTGGAACTTGAGTAAACTTAGACCAACCTATGTGTGTAAGAAAGTGTTAAAGTAAAATTATCATGACACATGGAAAAAATTAAAGGGAAATGATCCCTATCTAATAAAGAAAATGTGAGATATAATGAACTACCCATTGATAAGTGATCGAAAAACATGATAAAATGAGAGAACTTACACAAGAATGATAAACAATTAATGACAAAGATAATGAAGTACTATAATCATGCTAATTCCTATGTTGATAGCTAGGAATCCAAACTAAAAAAGGTAAAATTATAAATAAAAAGTTGTAACTTGCATGATGAAGATAGAATTGGTAGCCCCTTGCTAGTAACCCCTGGACAGTGCTAGTGTGTTGCAAGAAGTGTGTTTCCTTTTGTGTTCTTTCTTTTCGGGGTGCAACTCTCAAGTGGATCTTATGCCACTTGGTATGAGTGGATTTTCCATAATCCTGGGGGTGGATACCTTGGTGTAGCATGTGGTCTCTTTGGACTATAGTTCTGAGATCATGACATGTTGTGATAAGCATGCTTTTAAGCCTTCCAAGAGATTGGAAGACTTCCTATACGTTTTGAGTTGGTTATGATGATGAAGAAGATGATGAGTCTGGGGTGTGAGTTCCTCTTGGCAACTAAAGTGGATACCAAGGTGATGAGTCCTAGTATCCAAGGTGTACCCGTAGTATGTGAGTTGAAGATGTTTATCAGATGAGTTTTCCACATTTCTTTTCCCTTAGAAGGAGAGAGTTTGATGTTGAGATCCTCCAAGTATTGTTTGGGAAGGAAGACAAGTGGTTCCATGATGATGTATATGGATATCAACATACAGACAAGATCACCATCAAGGATATATGGTTTGTGGATCAGTTGACAGATGCTACAATGTTCCTTCAGATAAACCTGAGGTCGGGATATCATCAAATAAGTTTGGGATACCTCATCTTCTGTAATGTTTCAAAGAATAGTTTGGGATATGTGCCCATATAGGACACGAGAATGATTCCTTTTGCTTCATGATAATGTAGGACGGACAAGGAGGATGTGGAAGTTGATGCACACAAAAAGAATTCATATTTGTCAACATTTGCAGTCAAGGCATAGTTATGCTCTTCGATGTAGCATGAACAGACATGACAACATTGCTTCAACAAGAGGATGTTCAATTGAAAGTATTTCAGTTGGCGGGATCAGAGGAAGGATTAAAGACCCAATATCAGCCGTCCATGAATGGCTGCTCTCCCCGCTCTCACCCTAGCACCGCTAGGGTTTCTTCTTGCATAGGCGGCTGCCTGGGGGGAGGGGGTTTGGCCGCCGTAAAGCGGTGCCCCACTCCCCCTCGGCCTGTTCTCGCCCGTCATCAGCAGGGTCTCTTCTTCGGGAGGTGTGTGGACGTGGTGTCTTTGGAGGCAGCGGTCTTCTTCTTCCCTGTCGTTGAGCCCGACTGTGACGATTTTCCTATCCCTTTCTCTTTTATTGGCTTTCTATTTTTTGTTCTCTTGTTTTGTCTATCTCACTGTTAATCAGCGTTACTTTCTCTTCTCGTAGTAGATTTTTCTTTCTCGGTCAATTTTGTTGTGGAGTTTGTATGGCAGTAAGTGCGGGGAAAATATCCT
The DNA here is from genome assembly GCA_963693085.1 of Alisma plantago-aquatica. NCBI lineage: Eukaryota > Viridiplantae > Streptophyta > Magnoliopsida > Alismatales > Alismataceae > Alisma > Alisma plantago-aquatica. The sequence continues at coordinate 1,253,787,106 of OY856410.1, read as the reverse complement.
TTTGGAACACCGATTTGGTGCAGGCACTCTACCACATATACATACTCAGGTTGAAGGTATTCCTCATAGAAAGTTGCCTTAGCCAGCGAAGGAGAAGAGGAATCTATACATCATTGTCCTTATCAGATTTCGATATGAGTTTTTGTTGTGGTTTGTATCTGTTCTTGATCTTTGTGTGGTCTTTTAGTTTGTTTTTCTCCTCATGTAGATGTCGTATGGCCCCTCCATAATGAAATTTGTCTGTTTAAGTTCAAAAAGAAAAAAAAGTTGGCGGGATCATGGACACAACTATAAGTCATACCAACACCACTATAGCAGATCAGAGGTATACAAGTGGATGGTACCATAATGCATGACGTTAGATTAGAGTAGCACATCGAGAAGCATGATGGATTCCATAGGTCAAGTGATAAGACTGTGTGCATCCACCACCAGACAATGATATCGGACATTGTTGATTTGAGTGAGATAGTAGGGAGACTCATTTGCAACACATATGATGTATCTGGTAAATACACAGATGTATCATAAGTTGAAGAACATGCAATTGTATCCAAGTGTAAAGCAATGTATGGAACATGTATGATCAAGTGTGCTTAACAACAAGAGTCACCATATAAGCTTAGACATGACACCTTGTGAAATTGGATAGGGAAAGAGATACAAGACATAATGATTCTGCAATAGATGGAAACAGTTAGGATAGGCAGTTAGAGTTCCAAGTCAGAGTTACTAACAAAGTTGCACAGGTTGCATAGTAGTTTCTATGCTCCATGACTGGGGAAGTATCTCCTTGATACTGGACAAGTAATACAGACAATGGAGGTGGAGTTGGATGAGGATGTTCTCTTATGTGGGAGTTTCTATGTTGACCTAAGATGACACATGCAAGAGTTGAGGGAGAAGAAAACATGTCTTCTATGAGAGTGTTATTACATCACCATGGGATGAAGTGACCATATGGAGGTTAGTGTATGAGGTGCATAGGAGGTACCCATCTTTGCTTGTCTTGGATATCGGGGATGAAATCCATGTTAGGGGTTTATGGTTGTAAGACCCCTGACCTTGCTTTTTGGTTGAACATGCTTTATTACCATAATTGGATGCTTAAAATCTTAATATAACTTTAATATGTGTTCTGACATCATGAGACAAAGTTAAGTTTCAAGTTTGGTCTAGTTTAGACATTGTTTGAGAAAGTTATGATTTATATGTGTATTTTGGACTTTTATGCAATTTACCCATATCTAAGTTTTTTCTTGTAATTTGTTTCATGCTTGTTGTTCCTAACATGCTTTGTGATCATGTTTTATTTAGTTGTACCTTATGGCACCTTGTTACACCTTAGTTTGCTGGGGACAACTACCTAGGGTTGAATTTGGGGTTTTCCCTCCTGGATGGGCTACCTTGAGTGCTAGAACTTGATGGTTCTTCTTCTGAGTTGGGATCTGATGGCTTTCTTGGTTTTGGGATCCTAAATTGGCTCCTATATGTGTGAGTGTTGATGTTTATCCCTCTTGGATCTCCTTAGATTGATGGTTCACCAAGTAAAGGTGCAAATCGGTGGTGGTGCTAGGCTTTCCACCCTTGTGACCAAAGGGTCAAGTTCCAATGGTCACCCTGCTACTAGAGGTTGATGGATGGAGGGGAGTCAAGATTTGATGGTCCTCATGATTCCCAAAACCTATGGACCTTTGGGTTTTCGTGGACATGATGCTTTAGACCTTGGACACATGGAAAACATGGTTAGAAACCTTAACCTTCACTTCTCTCTCCCCCATAGCATTTTATACCTCACTCCTTGCATGAAAATGAGTTCTTTACACACCTATCTCTCACTATTCATCTAGCTTGCTCTTGAAGCTCGTCCCTCTTGTTCCATGGTGGAGAAGGAGCCCAAGATAGAAGAAGATTGACTGATCTGCTTGCATGTACACCTTGTTGGTATGTATGCCCATAGAGCAAGTCATATGATGATTCTAATGGGATACTTTGTAAATGATTTGAAAATTAATAAAGGCAATTTCCTATCTATATGTTTAAACTATTTCTGAGATGATAGTGGAACATGATAGATGTCTAAAGAATGATTTTACTCAATGAAGTATGCTTTTAGGTTAAGGACCTAAACGATGAGATCATGCGGATGTCAAGTGTATACATTCTTGTTTGGTCCCTAGTCAGTTGTTATTGTGGAAATAACCATAGACATCAATAACACTAAAGACTAGATTGTGTGTTGGTTGATGACAGAATCTCATTAGTCATGATATTGTGATATCAAACCAAGCATATAGGTACTTGTTAGAGAACAAGGTACCAGACAGACCCACCGTGAGAGTGACACATGGAACCATGACTTGGTAATCATAGTCAGCTCTCACAGTGATGGTGGTGAGTGTGATTCTTAGACCTGAAATCACTACACTCAACACATGTCGTTGGGTACACTTTGACATCATCAAACGCAGTCCTGAAACATGGGTTGTTATAAAGGTGATGATTGGGTGGCTTTGACACATGGGGCTTTTGAGGGGTGAGTGATAGATATGGGATTTGTCCCTCCTAAGGGAGTTTGATGTCCATGGCCACTTGATGAGTAGGTTTGAGAAAGTCATGCGCATGCACGTGTGAATCAATATGTGATATTGATGTCACACACATCTCACCCAGTCTACTCTGAGATCAAGGAAATGAATGAACATTGACAGGATGATTGTTCCATGCCTCGAGTTCATTTAGGATATTAGTGACAAAGGAATTATACATTCACTGTAACACCATTCACGGATTGTAGGATTGAAAGTTGTTCTCCAACTTTCTATTTCACTTGGGTAGCACTGATGTGTGACTAGGCACCTCTCTTTGCTTGTGAAGTCATAAGTGTTATGGACTTTCACTGCCAATGTGAAATGGACCTGTAGGGTCACACACATAGGATTTAACCTGGAATAGGAGTTTGTCCACAAACATGTTTAGATTGATTAATAAAGGAGTTTAGTAGTTCAATTAAATACTCAATCAATTGATAGCTCAGTATCATAGTGTTCAAGGTGTTAGACTGATTGATTAGAGTATCAGATTGATTGAAACTGCGATTGACTAATTATGCACAATCTGCACTCCCAACCGATCCGCTCATTTGATGAACCGATCGGCTGAGCTTGGTGAATTGATCGGCTCAACTGGTGAGTCGATCAGCTCATGGATAGGGTGACACGATCCGTTCAAGTGTTGAAACGATCGGTTCAAGTCCAACTGAGCAAGTTGGGAAAGTAAGATTGGTGAGAAATTTCCTTTCGTTTCACATGCCCAATTTGATTGGAACAAGGATTGGTATTTGATACCAATTCGAAACAAAAGAATAAAAGTCAATTGGGAACTGATCAGGACCACGAACCGACCAGTTCATAAGTGAACTGACCATTTCATGGGTCCCAACCAATCAGTTGAGGTGTCAACCGACCAGCTCAGATCCCCAACCGACCGTTTCAGTTATGAAACGATCAGTTTAGGTTACGCAGTTGGTTGTTTTTGTGGAAAATCACAAACCCTTCTACTCCTGCTTTAGTCCCGCATTTCCCGGGATAGAGAACCCTGTCCCATGACCCTCCTATATATAGGGGTATTGGGGGCTTCTTAAAGTACAACTCAGTGTAAATCAGTTGCTCTGCAAAGTTGTCGTTCTCTCTGGTTTTGGTAACCGAGAGAGCCCGAGCAAGTGCTACCCGATAAGGGAGGCACAACAAGGGAAAGACAACTGTAGAAAGCGATTGGTGGCAGGAGAGTGTGTTGGCGACTAGTACGCTGACAGGAGGGTGTGACTCCTTCTGATTCCTTGTGGGACAAGGAGATCGGAGTTCCAGGAAGTCCGTATGGACGACTGCAAAGGCAGGAGACCTCTGTCACTCAGAGGACAACTGTCAATCTCGACAGTCCCAGTGAGACCAGGAGTCTTTAGTCCCAGTGCGACCAGGAGCTGCACAGACATCATCCAAGACTGGAGGTGAAGACCGCACAAGGCACGAGGTACTGTCGCCGAGCAAGCCTCGGGACAAGGTATGCATCCACAAACCATCTTTCCTATTGTATAGACGTTGACGCGATTCCTTTTTTTCTGGGTTTTGGGGAGAAAATTTTTGTTTCCGCTGCTTCTCTGCCTCCTCTAAAACCCAACAGTGGTATCAGAGCCACGTCAACTGCTCTATATTTTAGGATTATCGATGTGATCAATTTTGGTTTGTCGTCTTTATTTATTGCATACGATGTGAATAAAATTGGCTTTATGCATGTCCAATCCACAAATCCCAAATATACATATATGATATGTAATATTAATGCACTCGATACGCGTTACCCTTAAACGAGTTTTGTGGTGGATGTGTAGCATGGTTATGGCCTATAAACCCTATATTTGTGTGTGATTGTATGTGGTTGCTTGCATCTCGGTCTGCGCACTGATTCTCTTTCTCCTATTCCTGTTGTAACTCGAAATAATTCATGATTTCTTTTCCTACCTTTGCTCCCCTCGAATGTAACTCGGGGTTTCACAATTCAATTGTAAATAGGATAGATTTTATTTCCTGTTATGTCAAAGAACGACAGACGACCTGAGACAATCGGTTCAAGGTGTGAACCGATCGGTTGGTGTTCCAGACGACCGATTCGAGGAGCGAGATGAGCGGGTGGCGATCTGAGGAGATGCAAGACGACCGGTGAACCGATCGGCTGGAGGCTCCAGTCCATCGGCTGGTGGCACCCGAACAACCAACTTGATGGCGAGCCGATCAGTCATGGAGATGAGCTTATCAAACCCAGAAAGGCAGGCACAGATTTCATCTTGTATAGGTTGCATGTGATGTAGACCTAGATGACCGTGATTCCTCTTGGCTCGAGGAATCACAATAGGATGGCCATAATCATTGCTTTTTATTATTTTGCATGTTTTCTGTGGGATATAGCATGTATATGATACGTACTATATATAGTGGTGATTGGATATGTATATGTATATAAAAACCAAATCCCTCATTAAATATTAAAGTTTTAGATGCCTTCTAAATGCGACACACGTGAAAAGCTTGATGGACCAAGTGTGGGCACGCCCAAGCGTGGTGCACCGTCTATCTCGTGGAAGTGTGAAGGATGAATGTGTGGGTCTGCCCAAGCAGGGTACATGTTCATCGTGTTGGCTTTGGGTCAGACTTAACAAGGTGACCTAGATAGGATCTAGCACCTTAAGGCATGGAGATGATCATGGCAAGGAGTTGCATATGACATCTTTCAAGAGTTGCCTACCTAGAAGATCTGAGTTGTGGGTGACAGCCCAAGCTAGTCCATGGCTCAGAGGATTTCAGGATCTTGACCCACTAGAAGATTGTGCGCTGCAATCTTCTGAATTGATCGTGAGGGCTGTCAATTTGAGTCAAAATAGTGGGAGCGGTAATTAGTCAAAGGCCTAATTAACTATCGTCAAATTTTATTCAAATCAAATCAAAAGAAGTTTTTAACAAAATGCAATTTTCTCTTGTAGAATGGCAAAGGAATCATCTTTTAAAATGGGCAAAATAATTGAGAATAAATTCCATAACTGGTTGAGGACTGCGAGAAGTATTCTGCACAATCCAGATATACCAGGAGCCTTTGAATCCACTCTATGTACGCTTAATGCATTGGTGAAGAAGAAAGAAAGTTCATTGATAGATATCAATGGAACGAAAGGTAAGGGAGAGAAGGGTTCTCTCGCCAAACTAATTTCTTCTACATGGAGAGGATGGAATGAACGATGGAAGAAGAAGTTAGAGATAGAGATCTCTACTTCTGGTGTATATGTGATAGAAATTAACTTTACTACTTCTTCATCATGGGTACTTGATACCGGATGCGGATCTCACATTTGTTCAAATGTGAAGGATCTTAAGAGAAGTAGGCCTTTGGGGAAAGGTGAGGTTGAACTACGTGTTGCCAATGGGGCAAGAGTTGCTGCCAGTGTTGTAGGAACCTATGAGTTAACTCTACCAAGTGGGCTAATAATAGAGTTGAAGAACTACTATTATGTACCTGCCATAAATAGGAATATCATTTCCGTCTCTTGTTTGGACAAGGATGGATTTGAATTTCTTATGAAGAATGGAAATTGTTCCATTTCTAAAGATGAGATCTTTTATGGCAGTGCCCCCATGTCTTATGGTCTATACTTGATAGATCTAGAGACAACTGTATACAACGTAAACACCAAAAGCCAAAAACTCAAAAACTCAAATGAAACGTATCTTTGGTATTGTCATCTAGGGCACATAAATGAGAAGCGCATTTCTAGACTCCATAAAGATGGTTATCTAGACTCTTTTGATTATGAATCAATAGAGACATTTGAATATTGTTTGTTGGGCAAGATGACCAAGACTCCCTTTTTAGGTAAAGGTGAGAGAGATAGTTATCTATTAGGACTCATACATATTGATGTATGTGGGCCTTTTAGAACTAATGCCAAAAATGGGTATCAGTACTTCATTACCTTTACTGATGATTTCAGTAGGTATGGCTATGTGTACCTGATGAAGCATAAGTCAGAAACCCTTGAAATGTTCAAGGATTTCATGAATGAAGTACAAAACCAACTTGGTAAAAGTATTAAAGCACTTCGATCCGATCGAGGTGGAGAATACTTAAGCCAAGAGTTTGAGGACCTTCTGTGAGCCCGTGGTATTGTATCACAATGGACTCCACCCAGAACACCACAGCATAATGGTGTGTCTGAAAGAAGGAATCGCACATTGTTAGATATGGTGCGATCAATGATGAGTTTTGCTGATCTTCCGATTTCTTTCTGGGGTCATGCTCTTGAAACCGCCGCATTTACACTTAACCGAGTACCATCTAAATTGGTTCAAAAGACACCATATGAGATATGGACTGGGAAGCGTCCCGATTTGTCTTTCCTAAAGATTTGGGGTTGTGAGGCTTATGTTAGGAAAATGTTTCCTGATAAGCTTGGACCCAAGTCTGATAAATGTTATTTTGTTGGATATCCCAAGGAAACGAGGGGATATTATCTATACCACCCTACTTACAACAAAGTGTTTGTTGCCAGGACAGCTGTGTTCCTAGAGAAGGAATTTGTTTCTAAGGGAAGCAGTGGGAGGAAAATAGAGCTTGAAGAAGTTCAAGCCCAACAAGAAACATAGAACTGATAGATGTACAAGAGGAAAATGGAGATTCACAAGGTGTTGTGGAATCTCAGTCTCCTCAGGTAACACAAGGACCTCGTAGATCTAGTAGGACTCACCTTGAACCTGAGAGGTTTGGATACCTTGTGACTCAGGAAGGTGGAGAGTTGATCATAGATGATGATCCAACTACCTACATAGAGGCTATGGAAGGACCAGATTCTGAGAAATGGCTTGAAGCCATGAGATCTGAGATGGAATCCATGTACTCCAACAAAGTATGGACTTTGGTGGAACCACCCGAAGGGGTAAAACCCATAGGGTGCAAGTGGGTCTTCAAGAAAAAGACAGACATGGATGGCAATGTGCAAACTTATAAAGGAAGATTGGTTGCAAAGGGATTTCGACAAGTTCAAGGTGTTGACTATGACGAAACCTTTTCTCCAGTTGCCATGATTAAGTCCATCAGGATCATGCTTTCTATTGCAGCTTATTATGACTATGAGATTTGGCAGATGGATGTTAAAACCGCATTCCTTAATGGGAATATAAATGAGGATGTGTACATGACACAGCCTGAAGGTTTTGTAGATCCAAAGAATGCCAATAAAGTCTGTAAGCTGCAAAGGTCAGTCTATGGATAGTAGCAAGCATCTCGAAGTTGGAATCTTCAATTTGATGACGAAGTCAAAGTGTTTGGCTTTATTTAAAATGAAGATGAACCTTGTGTGTACAAGAAGGTTAGTGGGAGCTCAACCGCATTCCTCATATTGTATGTGGATGACATACTTTTGATGGGGAATGATGTCTTAGCCTTAGAGAAGGTAAAGACTTGGCTTGGGAATACTTTCTCAATGAAGGACTTAGGAAAAGCATCCTACATTCTAGGAATTAAGATCTATAGAGATAGATCTAGAAGGCTTCTCAGACTAAGTCAGAGCACGTACATCGACAAAGTACTGAAGCAGTTCAGCATGGAGAACTCAAAGAGAGGCAACATCCCCATGCTACATGGAGTCACCGTCTCTAGAGCTCAATGTCCCCAATCTTGTGAAGAGAGGGAGCGTATGAATGGGATCCCATATGCATCAGCCATCGAATCCATCATGTACGCTATGTTGTGCACATGCCCAGATGTCTTGTATGCTCTCAGCATGACGAGCAGGTACCAGTCAGATCCCGGGGATGCTCACTGGACAGCCGTAAAGAACATCCTCAAGTATTTGCGAAGGACTAAGGATCAGTTTCTTGTTTACAACAGTGAGGAAGAGTTGGTTGTAAATGGTTACACCGATGCAAGCTTCCAAACCGATAAAGATTATTACATATCGCAGTCAAGATTTGTATTTTGCCTTAATAATGGAGCTATGAGCTAGAAGAGTTCCAAGCAAGAAATAGTTGCCGATTCTATTACAGAGGTCGAGTATATTGTTGCTTCACATGCAGCAAAGGAGGATGTGTGGATCAGGAAGTTCATTTCTGAACTTGGTGTAGTCCCCAGTAGCTGTGATGCAATTGAGCTTTATTGTGATAATAATGGAGCTATTGCACAAGCTAAGGAACCCAGATCACATCAGCGGTCCAAGCACATACTGCGGCGCTTCCATCTCATACGAGAGATCATACAACGAGGAGATGTGAAGATTTGCAAAGTACCAACTAAAGACAACATAGCTGATGTACTGACTAAGGCCCTTTCTCAGGAGAAGCATAATGGTCATGCTATGTCACAAGGACTGAGGTTCCTTGGTGACTGGCTCTAAGTGCAAGTGGGAGTCTATTGGTATGTATGCCCATAGAGCAAGTCATATGATGATTGTAATGGGATACTTTGTAAATGATTTGATTAATAATAAAGGAAATTTCCGATCTATATGTTTAAACTGTTTCTGAGATGATAGTGTAACATGATAGATGTCTAAAGAATGATTTTACTCAATGATGTATGCTTTTAGGTTAAGGACCTAAACGATTAGATCATGCGGATGTCAAGTGTATACATTCTTGTTTGGTCCCTAGTCGGTTGTTATTGTGGAAATAACCATAGACATCAATAACACTAAAGACTAGATTGTGTGTTGGTTGATGACATAATCTCATTAGTCATGATATAGTGATATCAAACCAAGCACATAGGTACTTGTTAGAGAACAAGGTACCGGACAAACCCACCGTGAGAGTGACACATGGAACCATGACTTGGTAATCATAGTCATCTCTCACAGTGATGGTGGTGAGTGTGATTCTTAGACCTGAAATCACTACACTCAACACATGTCGTTGGGTACACTTTGACATCATCAAACACAGTCCTAAAACATGGGTTGTTATAAAGGTGATGATTGGGTGGCTTTGACACATGGGGCTTTCGAGGGGTGAGTGATAGATATGGGATTTGTCCCTCCTAAGGGAGTTTGATGTCCATGGCCACTTGATGAGTAGGATTGAGAAAGGCATGCGCATGCACGTGTGAATCAATATGTGATATTGATGTCACACACATCTCACCCAGTCTGCTCTGAGATCAAGGAAATGAATGAACATTGATAGGATGATTGTTCCATGCCTCGAGTTCATTCAAGATATTAGTGACGAAGGAATTATACATTCACTATAACACCATTCACGGATTGTAGGATTGAAAGTTGTTCTCCAACTTTCTATTTCACTTGGGTAGCACTGATGTGTGACTAGGCACCGCTCTTTGCTTGTGAAGTCATAAGTGTTATGGACTTTCACTGCCAATGTGAAATGGACCTGTAGGGTCACACACATAGGATTTAACATGGAATAGGAGTTTGTCCACAAACATGTTTAGATTGATTACTAAAGGAGTTTAGTAGTTCAATTAAACACTCAATCAATTGATAGCTCAGTATCATAGTGTTCAAGGTGTTGGACTGATTGATTAGAGTATCTGATTGATTAAAACTGTGATTGACTGATTCTGCACAATCTGCACTCCCAACTGATCGGCTCATGTGATGAACCGATCGGCTGAGCTTGGTGAATCGATCGGCTCAACTGGTGATTCGACCGGATCATGGACAGGGTGAAATGATCTGTTCAAGTGTTGAAATGATCGGTTCAAGTCCAACTGAGCAAGTTGGGAAAGTAAGATTGGTGAGAAATTTCCTTTCGTTTCACTTGCCCAATTTGATTGGAACAAGGATTGGTATTTGATACCAATTCGAAACAAAAGAATAAAAGTCAATTGGGAACTGATCAGGACCACGAACTGATCGGTTCAGAAGTGAACCGACCATTTCATGGGTCCCAACTGATCGGTTGAGGTGTCAACCGACCAACTCAGATCCCCAACCGATCATTTCAGTTATGAAACGACCAGTTCAGGTTACGCAGTTGGTTGTTTTGTGGAAAATCTCGAACCCTTCTACTCCTGCTTTAGTCCCGCATTGCCCGGGATAGAGAACCCTATCCCATGACCCTCCTATATATAGGGGTATTGGGGGATTCTTAAAGTACAACTCAGTGCAAACCAGTTGCTCTGCAAAGTTGTTGTTCTCTCTGGTTTTGGTAACTGAGAGAGCCCAAGCAAGTGCTACCCGATAAGGGAGGCACAACAAGGGAAAGACAACTGTAGAAAGCGACTGGTGGCAGGAGAGTGTGTTGGCAACTAGTACACTGACAGGAGGGTGTGACTCCTTCTGATTCCTTGTGGGACAAGGAGATCGGAGTTCTAGGCAGTTCGTGTGGACGACTACAGAGGCGGGAGACCTCTATCGCTCATAGGACAAATGTCAATCCCGACAGCCCCGGTGAGACCAGGAGTTTTCAATCCCAGTGCGACCAGGAGCTGCACAGACACCATCCAAGACCGGAGGTGAAGACCGCACAAGGCGTGAGGTACTGTCACCGAGCAAGCCTCGGGACAAGGTATGCATCCACAAACCATCTTTCTTATTGTATAGACGTTGACGCGATTCCTTTTGTTCTGGGTTTTGGGGAGAAAATTTTTGTTTCCGCTGCTTCTCTGCCTCCTCTAAAACCCAACACACCTAGGGTTGGATCTATCCTCTCTTCAAGCTTATGGAGCATCCTTAAATTGTTCTTAACCTAAGAAAGTCAGGTCTCCCTCCTTTCCTTCACTTTCTTTGTTTTCCTACCTTCTTCTCTCTTCTTCTTGGTTAAATCCATTGTGGAGCTTGAGCTAGAGCTTGAAGAACACCTCTTTCTTGCTTCCTTGACCTAGGGTTTGCTTCCTTTTCGGAGAAGGAGATATCTTGGCCGAGTGGTGTGCTCAAGATTGGGTTTCTACCTTCTTTCCTCAAGATACCTTTCTATTTGGAGCTTTATATTCATCCTATAGGCAGATTATATAACTTTCTCCATGTTTATTGCTTACTCCTAGCTTGCATTTACTAGATCTTGCCGTAAAAACAAAATTCTAAGTGAAAAGTTGTTATCTTGCGTAGGCTTTGAACCTATGTGGTAGATTTGAGTATTCAATCTCCTTGTATGGAATCCTTATTCTTATGCATGGACCTCCCTTGGTAGAGGAATCTCTAGACCTTTCTTGCATGTGGAAAATGATGGCTTTTGCTCTCAAATGTGGTCACTACTTAGGATATTTGAGCTGATTTTCCTTCTTGTTTTGCAACCCAATGGTTTGGTTCTTGGTGATGTTTGCTTGACCTTCATTTGTCTACTGATGGTAGTGTTTTGTATTTTCTCTTGTTTTTTTTTTGGGAAAAGTAGAGACTATTTATTCACCCTGCTCTCCACCGCAGGAAAGGATCGAAGGAATGTTCACAGAGGTGTTTAAGGAAAGCCATATAGGCTTGTTAACAGAAAAATAAAAGTTTTGTAAAGTACTGCGGGCTTGCTTAGCCAACTTGTCCGCAATGGTATTGGCCTTCCTCGGAATATGCCTTATTTGGACAGCATCGCAGTTGCTCAGAAGGTGCTTGATCTGGTGCCTATAAGGTTGGTACTTGTCCATCGGACCAACGCTGGAGTTTGCCATGGACACCGCTTGCGTGGAATCCGACAGGATGATAGAATTGCGCCAGTTCTGCTCTAGACAGACCTGGATGCCTTGAATGATTGCCTGAAGCTCTGCCTCAAGAGCACAGGAACTGCGAAGGAGAGAGCCACTTCCATAACAGCATACTCCCGCTTCATCAACAATGTGAACTCCAATGCCATTGTATTCAGACTGGGAAACAAAAGAAGCGTCCACCAGGACATAATGGTTGAAACGCTGAGCTTGCGCAGCCATCACGACGACCACACTGTCACGCTTTATGGGATTGCGTAGCACCTTGCAATGCATTCGAATTGAGGAGGCGCGAGAAAGAATGAACTCAACCATGATAGAAACAGGCTTTAAGAGGCATGTATGCACCTGTTCATTACGGGATTGCCAAAGATGCCAACAGGCAACCTGCATAATAGGGCCTGCACTACTGGATTCCGGCACAAACTTGCAAATAGTTGATATCCAGTCATCCTCTCCAAGGGAGAAGAAAAGGGGCTCCATCTCCAGAGCAATCCAGACAGGTTTACTGGAGGGACAGTCCCTAAGACAGTGAATAATAGACTCATCTGCATTGTTGCAGCGTGGGCAGATAGTACTTATGTCCATGTGGCGTCGTTGTTTCTCCTTGTTAGTAAGTAGAGCTCTGTGCTGCAGGAGCCACAAGAAAACTTTCAGGCGTGCCGGAAGGGAAGAACCCCAGATATCCTTCCATCTCCCTGGGACTGAGCAATCTTTGTGTTCACGTAGCCACCTATAGGCTGATCTGGAAGTAAACGTACCAGTGCATTCCATATCCCAACCAAGGGTGTCCCGCCCATTGTCAACATCAGGTACAGGCATGGATTTAATATAATCCCAGGTAGAGCTAGGTAAGTAATGTCGAATGAAATCCCAATCCCATTCTCCTTCTTGCAAACGCATGGAGCTCACTTTTAGGTTCTCTAAATCAGTAGGGGCTTGGAAGTCAGGCTGAAGATCTCGGATTGATTTGCCCATGATCCAGCGATCCAACCACACATCTGTATCGTTACCATTATTAATGATTTTGTAGTTGTTGCTTTGTAGCAAGGGAATATTTTTCCTGATGAAACTCCATGTTGACGATCCACTTTGTTTAGTGAAAGTGCCATGACGGGCGTACTTCTCCTTCATAATCTTGACCCAAAGCTTCTTCGGTTCGTTGAGAAAAGACCAGGCGTTCTTAAGCATTAACGCTTGGTTTTGGTCCCTCGTGTCCTTGATACCTAGGCCTCCCAGGTCTTTGTTAGATGTGATCTTCTTCCATGATACCAGAGACATCCTGTTTTGTTCCCAAGTACCGGACCAAATAAATTTGCGAACATGGCTATTAAGCTCATCACAAAGTGAGGGAGATAGCTGCAAAGTCTGCATCGTATGCGTCGATATAGCTTGGAGCGTAGAGCGGGCTAGGGTGATGCGTCCAGCAAAAGACAAGTGCTTCAAGGACCAACTGTTCATACGATTTCGAAGAGAAACAGTGAGGTTTGCGTGAGTAGACTTATTTACCCGGTGATGCAGCGTCGGCACCCCGAGGTATTTGCCCAGGTCCGTCGTCCAGGGGATGTTAAGCTTCCTACTGATTGCCCGAATGATGGGCCTAGGCGTATTAGTACTGAAGAAACATTTTGATTTTCCAGGTGAGATGACTTGACCTGAGACATTAGAGAACCTAGCAAGAACATCCATAACCATGGCTGCCTGGGTGACTGATGCCTCTCCCATAATAAGGATATCGTCAGCGAACATAATATGCGAGATTGGTGTACCCCCTCTAGAAAGGGTCATAGGTTTCCAAGTATGATTCTGCACAGCGATATTAATCTCTTGGCTCAGGCGCTCCATACATAGAACAAAAAGATATGGGCTGATCGGGTCGCCCTGTCGAACCCCTTGCGAAGCTTTAAACGAGGGCAAGGGTTGTCCCTCCCAAAGAACCGAGGTGGAACCCTTTGTAATGATCTACATGATAATGTTGTGAATATTGCTTGGGACGCTGGTCCGGCGCAGCGTGTCGCTGATGAAGTCCCAATTCATGCGATCGAAGGCTTTAGATAGATCAAGTTTAATACACATCCAATTCTTCTTGGACGGGCGCGATCTCATAGAGTGAATGATTTCTTGAAGGATCAGAATGTTATCGCTCATCGAGCGCCCTGGAATGAAGGCCGATTGAGATGGAGAAATCCACTCCTGGAGAAAAGGTTTGATTCGTTCGACCAAGACCTTAGAGAGGAGTTTAAAGCATCCATTATTCAAAGAAATGGGTCTAAGATCATTACAACTTTGAGGAGATTTAACTTTTGGGATGAGCACCATGTGAGAATCCGCCAACTTCTCGTCAATGATTTGTGTGTTGAAGATGTTCCTGAAAGTGAGCATAATAGATCCACTGATAACATTCCAATTAGTTTGCAGGAATTCGTTATAACTCCTAGCTTGTATTTTCTCTTGTTCACACAACTGATAGTTATGTTTCCCCTAAAATATGATGGCTTGCATGCCCTTCAAACGATGGTTTTGATGCTTACATGTAGTGGTTTAATTCGATGGTTTCCCTCCTTCCACCAAATATTTGTTTCACTTGGATTTTGGATCTATTTTACACCTATTGATCACAATGATGGCTTCACTGGGTTCCACACTCGATGGTCCCTCTAGGTCATCAAGAAATGACTTTTCTAGATCAACACTCGATGGCTATTCTGACTTTTAGGTTGATGGTTTCTCTGAATCTTTGGATGATGGTCCACAACCAATGGTGGCTCTGGATGCTACAACCATTGGAGGCACTGGATGCCACAACTGATGGTGGAATTAGATGCCACATCTGATGGTGGACCTGTTGTCCACAATTAATGGCTTGACTAGGTCATGTTTGATGACTCTTCTAGGTCATCACTCGATAGTTTTCTTAGGCATATGGTTCAAGGTTTTGCTTGTATTACATCTAATGCCTTTGATGATGTCCTTAATCGATGGTGCTTTTGAAGTCAACAAAAGATGGCCCTTCTAGTTGTGTAATCATATGGCTTCTCATGATCCAATAATGGTGATTAATGCACTTGATTCAAAGGTTTTATTTGCCTTGAAACTAATAGTTTTATGCATAGTTTATGATTTTATGGCTTGTGCTTGTTGCACCTAATTTGATGGTTTGGATTTGATGATTTTGATTCAATGGTTTTAAGTCCATGAATTGGTAGTCTTACTTTTTCCCTCACATTTATACAATTTGATGGTTTGTTGAGCAGCAAGTTTTGTTGTTTTGGTTGATGCTACAATATGATGGTTACTCCTTGAGTTATGTATGAATCCATACTTGAGGCTAGTATGGGATTTTGTGGTAGTTCTTTACTTTGTGCATCCATGATTGTATGGGGACACTATATGTGAAGAATGTGCTTTGACCTAAGTAAGTTATGAGCCTATGGTTTAGTTTGAGGTGCTCATTTGTAACATCATTTCCACCTATTTAGTTGAGCTTAACTTAATGAAACTAAGGAATGATGGTTAATCATACTTAGCTTCCTTGCATGATATGATGAAGGGATATTATCTCTAATGTTTGTCGTAGCCCTAATATGTTAACTAGTGGTTATCATAGTTCTTATGACTAATGCTTTCTTATGCTATATTTGTGTATCACAAGCATGATGGTGTAAGTTGAACCTTCTTCAAGGTGTTGAAAGATAATGATGATTATGTAAGAAATGTTGTGATGGTATTAATGACCCTTGGGCATCTCTTGAGCCCTGACGAAGATGTAATCCTCTTTATATTGACAAGGGTTGGTACCCTGGGATAATGTGATTACGATTTATATCATGTAATGGTATTAATGACCCTTGGGCATCTCTTGAGCCATGATGGAGGTGTAATCCTCTTTATATTGACAAGGGTTGGTACCCTGAGATAATGTGATTAACATTTATATCATGTAATGGTGTGATGACAAGTATGGCCTCATGAATGGAAATGAAATACTACCATGTGATGCTGAAATAAGGAATATGTCTCATACATTTTATATCTTTTGGAGTTGTTATATATCTATGATTGTTATAAATGAAGTAGGATTTGTATGTCCACTTGTTTGATTCAGCCTTAATTCACCCAATTGGCAGTAACTAATCAAGAGAAACCCTAATCATGTAGTGCCCTATTCTGTAGAACCATTCCAGTGTCAGGACTTGCTGGTTGGGGAAATGGGTATTCTAGAAGGGAAGCCTGGATTTGTTTACTATTGAGTATGTGTGGGTGCAAGTGAATGTGTGTCCTTGACATCCTAATTTTAAGATTTTGAGGATGGCAATGGTCATACCTCAGTAGGAGAATGGTTTCGATCATATCTCAGATATTTTTACATGTGATGTGATTGAGGATAGATGTGGCTATACCTCGGATGATAGGGTTTTGTATACCTTGGTTACTAGTTTTGTGACATGTACCAATAACATACTATGTTGTTTTGCAGCTTGACCTATGTTCCATTGTGGTGGACTCATATGGATCGAGGGCAGATGAGATCTTAGAATTTCAGTTCTCCTACATCTTGTATGAAACTAGTTGCAACCAAGCAGTGGTGAGTTGTACTTTGAGTGGTACAACTCAAACTCCCTAGATCTTAGTAAAACATGTAATCCAGCCATGTAGTATATTTGATTAGGGTTATACACAACACTTCACATTGAATGATAACCCTTGTCTACTCTTTTCACATATATATGATATAGTGTAGTAAGATAAGTACCCATGTTTATGTTGTAGATATATTGATATTGTTGGTTATGTTTATGATGTTGTTTATCTCATGATGTTAGCTATGCTTATACTACTAGCCATACCTATGTAGTCACATGCGCTTATATTGTTGATCATGTTTATGATGATAGGTACACTTATATTTCTAGTCAGACCTATGATGATAGTTATACCCATGATGTTAACTACACTTGATTCTTGCGAAAAATGTTAATACTTAAATGATACTATAAAACTCTAATTAAGTTTGCTCTTAAAAAAGTTTTATATTTGGCATTCTTTGTCGGGACCCACTCTTTTGATCAGCATAAATACCAACCATTAGAGATAATCCCAAACCTAAACCCAGATTATGAAATAAAACAATGAATTCTCGACAAAGGCGATTAAACAATATATGAAAAACACAGATAAATTTTTCCTTTTTCTTTCTTCACAAACTCATAAATCAATGTCACATCAAGGACATCACATTCAGATATCACAAATCATATTCAACTCCATTAAATCCAGAATCAAATCTTATTCTCATATACGATTCAATTTACATCAGATACATGTACATTGATGAACAAACTAAATCTACAACCCATCCCGGGAAAGAGAGAGTACAGGGACATTCTAATCTATCTAGATTATACTATTTATATCTTCTTTGTCATGACCTCTCCACTGGATAGCATTATACCTAAAAACATTTGAAACAACCTCATGAGACTCATATAGAGCCCCAGTGAGTGGATACCTCCCACTCAAGCTAGGTACATGCATCAGCATCAGATTAAGTATAATAAAATTAACAGAAACATGCAGATATTGAAAAGTCTAGCAGATAGTTCTACCATGAGTCAAATCTATCTTACAATGGTAATCTAATCCAACAGATAAGGTAATCACTTAAACCAATTATAACTTTGAAACATCTGTTAAAGCATGTCTATGAACAAATTAGCAAATACTTCTTAGTTCATATTAAGAATCCTACTGCATGAGTAATAAGTCAAGTTCTAAGCATTTTGAATCAATACATGACAATAACATTATATTTGTGACACTCCACTAGCCGGACCAGGAACACATCCTGCAGTCCTAAAGCTGAAGTACACATAATACATATCTACCAAACAATACTATCAAATAGCAAGCAATCCAACTCATATTCAGAATAGATATAAATTACAACATTTATAACTTGTCAGCATGACAGATCATAATATGAAATAGGAAATGTCCATAGCAACATGATTACTTTCCACAACATGAAGCTTAATAAACAATAACAAATCATCAAGTAGTAGTACAAAGAATGTAACAACCATTCAAATCACATTCTACACGGCTTATCATCTTTTATTCATTTGCCCTGAAACTACTTGTCTTGTACCTCACCAAGTAGAAGTCTCCACGCCTGATTCTTGTGTCAACGACTCACCGTCACTATCTTAGGGTTTAGCCAGCCACCCTGAGATATCAACAACAGACCCTGGCCACCTCAGGGTTGCCTAAAGAGGCTCACATCCTCATCTCGGGTACACGAGATAGGAACCAGCAAAATAGTACATCACATATCACAGTATTTCACATATTTTTCATTTCACATTTCACATATTTCATTTCAACAGAGTCTATTCCATCTGGACATAGACTTTCACATCAAGGATTTAGGGCCAGAGCCACTCCAGATGACTCACTCCTAAATCCTGGTGGTCTAACCTTTAAGGTCTCGATCCACACTCCAGAAATCCTTCTCATAATTCATCGATTACTACAAGGAGATCCGTTTTGTTTCCCCAGTGTGGTCCTCGGGGGAAACTCACGCTGTTCAGGGCACCTAACTAGATGTTCAATCATTTCACTTGTTATTAATCTCTTTCAGTCATCTTAAAAGAATTCAAAACATCATATATCATATATGTGTATTCTCATGTAACTATAATAACATGAAACAGATTAAGTTTATCAATAAGGGCAATGATCAAATCATGAAGCACAATAAGTCTATAGATTGCAACAAATATGATTATTTCTATATTCTACATCAATTCATAGCAATCATCAATAGTGGGCCTTCAACCCAAGACATAATCTTATTGTCCATCATTTACCCCATCAGGGTTTTATCATCAATAGTGGGCCTTCAACCCTAGACATAATCTCATTATGCAACATTTACCCTTATTAGGGTTTCTCAATGTAAGGAGTGCATATTAAATTCCATTTCAACATAAATCTTATCAGCTCATTGTATATCACAGTTCTGAACAAATATTAGCAGAGGCATTAAAACTATCAACAGTAAAAGCATATAGATATCATGTATCATTCCTCATACTCTGAATAGATTTATCATACAGCATATGCATGTTCCATCCAATCTGAATAGATGCCAATAAATTTCATGCATATACATGCATACCATACTTAGTTCTCTTCTTCTTTTATTTCACAGTCTTCATATGGTGTTACTAGTCATCACATGTTGATTATCATTTGAATTCCATCCAAATATTTCATTCTCATAATACAAGTATTCTATCAAACAATCACAATACAAGAACACATTCTTGTAAGTCGATTCAAATACTTGGGTTTCATCATTTAGTTGAATTCAACTACGGTTATGTACATCTCTTAATCACCCATTTGAGATTGTCATTCATTAGCATCATCAAACTCATCATTTTAGGGTAAGAGTTACATTCTTAGAATCATCTACTAATTCCTATCTTTTTCCATCATTTTATACTCAGTAGTCTCAGCTTCTTTCATTTCATGTTCATTACATCATCTGGATCAATCTTTCTTGATTCACTTTACATACAATGCTTCTCTTCTACATAACATTTATCAAAGTACAATTCTTAGTATATTTTATTTAATTTTGGTTAATACATATGTAATTAAATAAAAGATAAAATACTTCATCATACTATCTTCATTAGTTTCATCTTTATCTTGCAATCACCATTAAGTACATCTTGTTCATATTGTCTCTTATATTCAGATAAATGTACCTTGACGTTGACTACTAATGTCATTCCCATAATCAACAATGATCATTCTTTATTATACTAAAACAAATGCATTAGACTTAGATGATATAGTAAGACTCATCATATTCAATTGAAGTATTAATACTTTCAACTTCAGCATTTGATCACATTTCAAACATAATATACAAGTTCTAGCTTTATCACTCGTAATTGTCTTAGTAATAAACTTTTAGTGTTTTCAAGAAGTCATTCCTTAGTTCAACATATCATAAGAATCATATCATTCAGTAATCCAATCATGACTCAAGGGTTCATTAGGGTTATTCACAAACATGGAAACCCTAGTTTCCATTTTCACACATTTCATTCATCAATCATAAGTATACATTGATTAATTGACTCATTTGATTCATTTCCTCAACACAAATCCTAATCAAGATATGTGGTCATTCAATCCCATTAACATTCAACAATACACTTGTATAGTACAATCTAGTACAATTCAAATATGACTTTATACATGTCAGTTCAATTCCAAGCATATCGGCCATTGGGCTGATTTTTAGGAAAAATTCACATGAAATACCATAGTCATATACCCATAAGAATACCCATGCATTCTCAATCAATATAACAAGAACTAATCAAGTTTCAATCAATGAGAAATAATCAAAATTAGCAAAATTGGATTCCCCAATATCATTCCCAAATCAAATCCAATCACATACATATACCAACAAGGTTTCTGATTGTTTTAGCCAGATTGAATTAGGCTTTCAACATGAATACAAAGCTTAAGAGGGAGAAAAACACTCACCTCAGGTGCCAAGCACCTTAAAAACGGAGGTCAACCTCTGAATTTTTGGAAACCCAAACAAACTCTCACAAAAGAATCCAATTCTTTCTCCTCTCAACTCGGAAACCCTAGAAGTGGGGATTAGAAGAGAAAGAGTGGGAAAAGAGGGATATTTGATGTGATTTTGAATCAAATCAAGGGAGGGATGGAATCTTGACACGTGAGAGAAGATTCACCATGAAATTCTATGCAAAGAAGCTAAACTTACTTGATTTCATCATATCTTGGATAGAGAAACCTTAGGTCATCATCTCCTCCACTTTCTCTACTCAAAACCCTAGCTCTCCTCTCTCTCAAGAATTTCATTTCTTTGACAAGAAGGACGAGTTATGAGAGCTTCTTGTGTTTTAGTTTAGTGATATAGATAAATTGAGGTGCTTAGAACATTTGCAAACAAGCCCCTCAATGTATTTTTATTTTGCTCAGACTGGTTGGTCGGTTGAGTTATAAACTCGACCTAAACCACATGTTTCAGACATCAAACCTCATCCAAAAATGATGAAACTTTAACCCAATGTCGGAAATTGAGTTTTTAAGACACAGTAAAAGTTTTAGATCATTTGGAGTTACCAATAAATAATTAAAAATCAAATACTACACTGATATATTGCAGTCAGCAGCATGGTCGGTCGAGTTTGTCCTGCACAGAACTCGACCGACACCCTCTCTGTAGAGATCAAAACTCATCCAAAAATTACTCCAATTTAAAAAGGTGTCTAAAATTGTGTTTATCAAGTAAATTTAAAGTTTGAGATAAATTGGATATACCAACAAAAAGATAAAATTCAATTACCACACTGCTATATCAATCTAAAAATATGATCGGTCGAGTTTGAAACTCGACCGATAAATAGGTCAGAACATTCTTCAAAAATTCTAATATTTTCAATATTTTTCACATTTTATATATACAAATCATATTTAAATTTATATAAATAAGAGTTACACATAAAATACTAAAAATCATTTAGTGAGACACTATACTTATCAAATTTTGTATTCATATATCACCAAAACCCTAATTTGGGCCGATTAGGGTTTCTGAAATGTTAATCCTAATTAGGTGGATCAAAGTATGATTAAAACTTCTCATTATATTTAAAATATGAAAATCTAACTACCATCACTAATCAAGATTTAAACAATGATCATCTTAATTAAGCATACCATCATCCAAGTAAACCCTAATTAGATGACTAATTTGAAAATGGGTCATTACAAATTCTCCCCTCCTTTTAGGATTTCGTCCCAAAATCCAAGAAAAGATATGGAAGAATATCATATCATCTAATCGTTCACCTCTCTGGACATCAAATTATAAAGACTTTCATTTTATCTTTCTTTCATATGACATTTTTTTTTGGATATTCCATCCCTTGTCATCATCATCTCTCCTTGGGTATTACAAACACTCACTTCACAAATATTAGTAATACATCATTTATCAAGATTTGATTCACATCACCTTTCACATCCTTTTTTTTTAAATTGATTGTGTATCTCATGGATTAAGATTATGACTCATTCACATATTATCATCTGCATTCATCAATTTCCTTTATAAAGGAGATCATCTAGTGTGCATCTTAGTTCATAGCTTTTCTCACAATTTCATATTTCATACTCAAATTCAAACTCATTAGAGATTGTCTTTATAATCCATTAAAATGTCATCTTTCTTATATGAAATTTCATGCTTTCCATAGGTTCCATGTTGAATTATAAAATCCTTTTCTCTTTCACCATTTTATCGCCATTTTTCTCTTTTTCATCATGTATCTTATTATACTACCAAACTATGTTCATCTGGATACTTAGTCAGGGCATCCAGAAGAAGTATAGTCAGTAGTTCCATACTAGCTTAGCTCAATACCCAAATACTTGACCAGAGTACTGAATTCAGTCAGTATGCACATCATTCAAGTCATATTCAACATCGACATTATCAATTAGTCCTAGATCCTATTGTCCATGTAGACTCATCTAACCTAGGATCTGATACCACGTATGTCGGGACCCACTCTTTTGATCAGCATAAATACCAACCATTAGAGATAATCCCAAACCTAAACCCAAATTATGAAATAACAATGAATTCTCGACATAGGTGATTAAACAATATATGAAAAATATAGATAAATGTTTCCTTTTTCTTTCTTCACAAACTCATAAATCAATGTCACATCAAGAACATCACATTCAGATATCACAAATCATATTCAACTCCATTAAATCCAGAATCAAATCTTGTTCTCATATACGGTTCAATTTACATCAAATAGATGTACATTGATGAACAAACTAAATCTACAACCCATCCCTGGAAAGAGAGAGTAAAGGGACATTAATCTATCTAGATTATACTATTTATATCTTCTTTGTCATGACTTCTCCACTGGATAGCATTATACCTAAAAACATTAGAAACAACCTCATGAGACTCATATAGAGCCCCAATGAGTGGATACCTCCCACTCAAGCTAGGTACATGCATCAGCATCAGATTAAGTATAATAAACTTAACAGAAACATGCAGATATTGAAAAGTCTAGCAGATAGTTCTATCATGAGTCAAATCTATCTTACGTTGGTAATCTAATCCAACATATAAGGTAATCACTTAAACCAATTATAACTTTGAAACATCTGTTAAAGCATGTCTATGAATAAATTAGCAAATACATCTTAGTTCAGATTAAGAATCCTACTGCATGAGTAATAAGTCAAGTTCTAAGCATTTTGAATCAATACATGACAATAACATTATATTTGTGACACTCCACCAACCGGACAAGGAACACATCTTGCAGTCCTGAAGCTGAAGTACCCATAATACATATCTACCAAACAATACTATCAAATAACAAGCAATCCAACTCATATTCAGAATAGATATAAATTCCAACATTTATAACTTGTCAGCATGACAAATCATAATATGAAATAGGAAATGTCCATAGCAACATGATTACTTTCCACAACATGAAGCTTAATCAATAATAACAAATCATCAAGTAGCAGTACAAAGAATGTAACAACCATTCAAATCACGTTCTACACGGCTTATCATCTTTTATTCATTTGCCCTGAAACTACGTGGCTTGTACCTCACCAAGTAGAAGTCACCACGCCTGATTCTCGTGTCAACGACTCACCGTCACTATCTTAGGGTTTAGTCGGCCACCCTAAGATATCAATAATAGACCCTGGCCACCTCAGGGTTGCCTAAAGAGGCTCACGTCCTCATCTCGGATACCAGCAAAACAGTATATCACATATCACAGTATTTCACATATTTTTCATTTCACATTTCACATATTTCAATTCAACAGAGTCTATTCCAACTAGACATAGACTTTCATATCAAGGATTTAGGGCCAAAGCCACTCCAGATGACTCACTCCTAAATCCTAGTGGTCTAACCTTTAAGGTCTTGATCCACACTCTGGAAATCCTTCTCATAATTCATTGATTACTACAAGGAGATCTGTTTTGTTTCCCCAGTGTGGTCCTCGGGGGAAACTCACGGTGTTCAGGGCACCTAACTAGATGTTCAATCATTTCACTTGTTATTAATCTCATTCAGTCATCTTAAAATAATTCAAAACATCATATATCATATCTGTGTATTCTCGTGTAACTATAATAACATGAAACAGATTAAGTTTATCAATAAGGGCAATGATCAAAGCATGAAGCACAATAAGTCTATAGATTGCAACAAATATGATTATTTCTATATTCTACATCAATTCATAGCAATCATCAATAGTGGGCCTTCAACCCAAGACATAATCTTATTGTCCATCATTTACCCTATCAGGGTTTTATCATCATCAATGGGCCTTTAGCCCTAGACATAATCTCATTATGCAACATTCACCCTTATCAAGGTTTCTCAATGTAAGGAGTGCATATTAAATTCCATTTCAACATAAATCTTATCAGCTCATTGTATATCACAGTTCTGAACAAATATTAGCAGAGGCATTAAAACTAGCAATAGTAAAAGCATATAGATATCATGTATCATTCCTCATACTCTGAATAGATTTATCATACAACATATGCCTATTCCATCCAATCTGAATAGATGCCAATAAATTTCATGCATATACATGCATACCAGACTTAGTTCTCTTCTTCTTTTATTTCACATTCTTCATATGGGGTTACTAGTCATCACATGTTGATTATCATTTGAATTCCATCAAAATAGTTCATTCTCTTAATACAAGTATTCTATCAAACAATCACAATACAAGAACACATTCTTGTAAGTCAATTCAAATACTTGGGTTTCATCATTTAGTTGAATTCAACTACGGTTATGTACATCTATTAATCAACCATTTGAGATTGTCATTCATTAGCATCATCAAATTCGTCATTTTAGGGTAAGAGTTACATTCATAGAATCATCTACTAATTCCTATCTTTTTCCATCATTTTATACTCAGTAGTCTCAACTTCTTTCATTTCATGTTCATTACATCATCTGGATCAATCCTTCTTGATTCACTTTACATACAATGCTTCTCTTCTACATAACATTTATCAAAGTACAATTCTTAGTATATTTTATTAAATTTTGGTTAATCCATATGTAATTAAATAAAAGATAAAATACTTCATCATACTATCTTCATTAGTTTCATCTTTATCTTGCAATCACCATTAAGTACATCTTGTTCATATTGTCTCTTATATTCAGATAAATGTACCTTTACGTTGACTACTAATGTCATTCCCATAATCAACAATGATCATTCTTTATTATACTAAAACAAATGCATTAGACTTAGATGATATAGTAAGACTCATCATATTCAATTGAAGTATTAATACTTTCAACTTCAGCATTTGATCACATTTCAAACGTCATATACAAGTTCTAGCTTTATCACTCATAATTGTCTTAGTAATAAACTTTTAGGGTTTTCAAGAAGTCATTCATTAGTTCAACATATCATAAGAATCATATCATTCAGTAATCCAATCATGACTCAAGGGTTCATTAGGGTTATTCACAAACATGGAAACCCTAGTTTCCATTTTCACACATTTCATTCATCAATCATAAGTATACATTGATTAATTGACTCATTTGATTCATTTCCTCAACACAAATCCTAATCAGGATATGTGGTCATTCAATTCCATTAACATTCAACAATACACTTGTATAGTACAATCTAGTACAATTCCCTTGGATGTTTGAGATAACTAGACGGGACATCAAAGCTAGACCCCTGGTGGGTGTTATCTTTACTAACATCATTACTTTGTGTGGGCGGAAATAAATAGTAGATTACACGGTAAGAGGGCCTGTGATAACATTTTGGGGTTTGAGACAGTTGTAAATAGGTTGAGTTGGCATGTTAGAGCCATGCCTAACCTCTTGTTAGGGGTCAATACTCTTATAGCTCAGAGATGGGATCTTGCCTAGATCTTGTATAGTATTTGGGATTTTGTGGTTCCCTTATACGTTTTTTTTTTGGTGTTTAATGATATTTTACCTTATCCAAAAAAAATATGACTTTATACATGTCAGTTCAATTCCAAGCATATCGGCCATTGGGCTGATTTTTAGGAAAAATTCACATGAAATGCCATAGTCATCTACCCATAAGAATACCCATGCATCCTCAATCAATATAACAAGAACTAATCAAGTTTCAATCAATGAGAAATAATCAAAATTAGTAAAATTGGATTCCCCAATATCTTTCCTAAATCAAATCCAATCACATACATATACCAACAAGGTTTCTGATAGTTTTAGCCGGATTGAATTAGGCTTTCAAAATGAATACAAAGCTTAGGAGGGAGAAAAACACTCACCTCAGGTGCCAAGCACCTTAAAAATGGAGGTCAACCTCTAAATTTTTGGAAACCCAAACAAACTCTCACAAAAGAATCCAATTCTTTCTCCTCTCAACTCGGAAACCCTAGAAATGGGGATTAGAAGAGAAAGAGTGAGAAAATGGGGATATTTGATGTGATTTTGAATCAAATCAAGGGAGGGACGGAATCTTGACATGTGATAGAAGATTCACCATGAAATGCTATGCAAAGAAGCTAAATTTACTTGATTTCATCATATCTTAGATAGAGAAACCCTAGGTCATCATCTCCTCCACTTTCTCTACTAAAAACCCTAGCTCTCCTCTCTCTCAAGAATTTCGTTTCTTTGACTGGAAGGATGAGTTATGAGATCTGCTTGTGTGTTAGTTTAGTGATATAGATAAATTGAGGTGCTTAGAACATTTGCAAACAAGCCCCTCAATGTATTTTTATTTTGCTCAGACTGGTTGGTCGGCTGAGTTATAAACTCGTTTGAAACCACATGTTGCAGACATCAAAGCTCATACAAAAATTACGAAACTTTAATCCAATGTCTGCAATTTCGTTTGTAAGACACAGTAAAAGTTTTAGATAATTTGGATTTACCATTAAATAATTAAAAATCAAATACTACACTGCTATATTGCAGTCAGCAACATGGTCGGTCGAGTTTTTCCTGCATAGAACTCGACCGACACCCTCTTTGTAGAGATCAAAACTCATCCAAAAATTACTCAAATTTAACAGGGTGTCTAAAATTGTGTTTATCAAGTACATTTAAAATTTGAGATCAATTGGATATACCAATAAAAATATAAAATTCAATTACCACACTGCTATATTAATATGAAAATATGATCGGTCGAGTTTGAAACTCGACTGATAAACAGGTCAAAACATTCTTCAAAAATTCTGATATTTTCCAGTATTGTTCAAATTATATATATACAAATTATATACAAATTTTATATAAATAAGAGTTACACATAAAATACTAAAAATCATTTAGTGATACACTATACTTATCAAATTTTGTATTCATATATCACCTAAACCCTAATTTGAGCCGATTAGGGTTTCTGAAATGTTAACCCTAATTAGGTGGATCAAAGTATGATTAAAACTTCTCATTATATTTAAAACATGAAAACTTAACTACCATCACTAATCAAGCTTTAAACAATGATCATCTTAATTAAGCATACCATCATCAAAGTAAACCCTAATTGGATGACTAATTTGAAAACGGGTCATTACATTCTTAGTCTGTTATATAATCTACCTTGTTATTATGCCTTTTGCTTGACCTACCTAATATGCTTATTTGGTTTAATTTGTTTAATTATATAACCTGCTATAATCAATAAGTGTTGTTGAGAATTATATCTCTCGCAGGGACATGGGTGTCACCTCGTGGAAACCACATCTTTTTAGTTGATCGGTAGTAGTGGAAGCAGACCCATGGCAGCAAGGAGGAGTTGTGCTAATGGACCTTAGAGAAGGTTGTTAGATGTCTAGTGTGTCCTAGATTCGTTCCTATACTCTCAGGTCCGGGAAGGAAAGTTGTATATGATGTTTTGATCGACTCGAGCTTTTAGTTGCATTCTGATGCTTGTACATGTGGTAATTGTGGATAATGTTCTTCTATGTGTATATGTTGTGGCTAGTTGTACATCATTCTTATTATGATACATGAATATAAGCAAGATGTTGGACCTTTATGTAAAAGTTCTTGGACATGTTTAGAATGTTTAATCATTTTTAATTATCCCCATTTTCTACTATGTGGTTAATTAGGATCAATCATGTTTTGAGTTTTGATTAATCTCATTTAGTGTGACAGATTCTTATAATAAAATAAATAAAATAGTAAATTAGAGTTTTAAGATAATTAAAATACTTAATTATACTAGAGGGACATAGGTCATTCTAGGGTTCTCTATAATATGAGCTCTATTTTGTTATTATTTATCCAAATATTTTTATGCCGATTAATAAATATTTAAATGTATTTATTAACATATATTATAATTACTCAAATTAAGCCAGCTTGTATACAATGACATATATAATTCATTATATGAGATCTAGCTTAATATTAATACATATACGACCATGTAATCCAGGTCTAAGGGGGTTGCAACTAATCCCAATGTAAAGGCATAAAAATACTATGAGGGGAAATATCTAGATTTTGGAATGTTATAGCAAACTAGACAAATCAAAAGAGAAAATACAAACAAACAAAAAGAAAGTAGGGTTAGACTCCAAGACCAGTGATTGTGCCTTTAATAATTTTCCATAGAGAATTGGCATTAAGATACTTTGATTCATGAACCCTTGAATCTTGTTCAAATCATGTGTAATGGATAATGAATAAACCAACAAGGTGATTTTGCTTGATACTGAAATTGCAAAGATCATTCGTGTTGAAGGGTATAGTTGGGATAGATATATCATTGAAAGAAGAGCTCCATATAGTGTAAGAGTAAGGGCAGTTAATTATGATATGAAGACCATCCTCACAGTTGGAGGAACATAGGAAACACATAGGAGTTGAGAATAGTCTTTTCTTGCATATTCAGTGGTAGGAAGCATGACATGGCTAGATTCTATGCAATATTTGGATATCTTCTTGGAGTTTTAAAAGATCAAATCTAGGAAAATAAGTCACCATTTAGCTCGAAAAACCCTCCTTACAAGGTTCAAATTGGCATTTCTTTCCCCACGTATAAGAAGAGCATCTATGACACCACTAGGCATACAAATTCTCTGAAAAAACTATAATATGTCCTTGTAATATCGTGCTTTAAAACACCTTTTTACCATAAATAATAATAGAACTTGGCTTAATTTCTACATGCAGACTAGAGTTAATAATATCCTTTATCCAAATGTAATCACCTAAAATTTGACATTGCACAATTCAAGGGTTGAGCCAAGTGTAGGTGGCAGCCCCGTCTTTAATAGAAAAGTTGATCATCTTCTTACAGTCATACAAGTTCCTAAGTATTTGAGTGTAATGCCAAGAATTGAGATGAGAATTCAAGTTTCCAAATTGAATATTTATTTATATACCTTTCATGGATCTACTTCATCGATAGTGGATCTCTCTTATAAACAATTCTTCATGTATTTAAGATGATTGTAGCTTTGTAGATATCCTTGACCACCTTGATGCCTAGATCACCCTTGACCTTGGGCTTAATAATATCCTCCCACTTGATAAAGTTGAAACTACCCTTTCAATTTCATCACTTATGGAGAAAGGAAGTGAGCATATAGATGACCAATAGAGATGAATAGCCGAATGCATAGACTGAACTAGCTCCAATCTACCTTAAAAGCAACTACTTGGCTTTCTAACTAACCAATCCTTTTTTAGTCTGACAATAAGAGGAACAAATTGACTTTTAGATAATTTCTTGATGGAAAAGGATTCCCAAGTATCTTTTTGGCAAATACTCTTATTGAATGCCATGGATATCAATAGGATCTTTAACAACCCTATTTGAAAAATGGAACTTTTCTCTTGACTGAATCTAAGACCATCAATATTCATAAAACATACAAAGATGTGTTTTAGATGATTGACATTACTTTCAATAGCCTCCGTAAATACCATGAGGTCATTAGCAACAATCAGGTGGGAAACATTTAGATTCTCATAATCTTGCAAAGGTTGAATGAACCCAACTTCAACATGATTATTGATCAGTTGGGATAAGATCTAAGTAACTATGACAAATAAATAAGGTTCTAGAAGTTCACCTTGATCAATTCCATTATAAGGCATGAAAGGATGACTTGGATCACCATTGAAGAGGACTTCATAGGGAATGGTATAGGATATTTCTTCAAATCGGATAATATAGCATTCAATAAAGTTCATATGATCAAGAATAGTAAAGAGTGCATCTCAATTCACAATGTCATAAATCTTAATAAGTTCAGCCTTAATACACATTTTATGTGACACCTCGTCACGCTAAATGAGATTACTCAAAACATAAAACGCAATCAACTATTAACAAATAACATAGTAAAAAAGTGGTATAATTAAAACCAATTTAAGCATCATAATCAAGTACGAAAACATTTACATCAAGGTTCATCTTTTCCATAAACTCATATATCATAACATGTATTTACATACGTATTCAATGGTTGAGGCCACTACTTGTACACAAAAGAGATATTCTACATGCACATGCCATATATACAAGCACTTGCATACTACCAAAAACTCACGTTGATACAAGTATATTATCTACAAAACACATCCCATACCCGGGCCTGAGAGTACAGGGATGACACTAGGACTCTACTACTAATAATGACATATGTACAACCTTCTATGTCTACTGATCACCAGACTGCTCCTCTTCTGCAACATGAACTCAACCACGTTGTCAACAACCACCTAAAAAGATGTGGTGGCCCATGGGTGAGACTCATGTCCCAATGAAAGATATAACTCTCTACACTGGTTATTGATTACAACATATTATTTAACAATAAATATATTGATCAGATAGAGTATTTACTAAACAACTGAGTAGATTGAACAATTACAACATACTGAGTAAGTTAAGCAGATAGGCTTAGCAACAAGTACGATTGTCAAAGTATACAATGGAAACATATGGATCTTTTTCTTTTATAAGATGATTACTCATATTTATCCTGATTGCATCATATACCAAAAGTATAGTATAAAAGATATGGAAAGGGCTAACATTCTATGTGAAGTATATATAGCCCTAGAAAATATACTACACAGCGTGTATTACATATTTTATTTTTATGCCATGGGGAGTTGGAGTCATACCACTCAAAGTCCAACTAACCACTGCAAAGTCAAAATTAGTTCTGCACAAGATCTAGGATAGCTGGAGTCCTAAGATCTCAACTATGCCCGGTCAGTACAGGTCAAAATACAACAACATAACAATCAAGCTACCTACAATGATAGATAATCAAGTTGATAACAACTAGTCTGCCCTTGGTATAGGTAATGGCACTAGACATCAGGGTATGCAAAGCAATTCCCTATCACCTAAGATATAGCCATAGGGTACTTGATGTATGCACAAATTGTCGTTATTTTGATATCTAATTTGGTTATTTTCTTTGTCATTTGTGCTTAATTGAATATCTTTTTAATACATATTTTACCAAATTAGTAAAAATCACTTGTGCATATATTTTTACATGTATTATACATGCATTTTACATGTTTTAATTATTATACTAATTATTTGATTTTATTCATTGATTATTTTATTACAGATAATTATTATTTACTGGAGCAAAGTCGATACCATCGACTTGCAACTCAATGGTACCGACATGGCATCAGAGTACAAATATTTTTTGCTCCAGATTGAAAAGGAAAAGGACGTTTTACTGTGAAGAAGTTGATACCATCGACTCAGACGTTGCAGACCAAATTTTAATGTGTTAAATCTAACACATATTGTTTTAAAAATTACATTTTAGGTTTCCTCTTGACCTAAACATGTACGACGGCTATAAAAGATACCATTAGAACCACAATTGGGAGATCTATCACGGGGGGATGATAAGGCAGCCGAACGGAGAGAGACAAGTAGAGGAATCCTACACGGAAGACCTCGGAGGCGTTTTGGCAGTGGAAATGACGTCAAATTCTCTCCATCTTCTCCAGATCCACTCTTTAACCCTTTATCCAACTTACTGTATCTCAAAATTCATGTTTTACATCTTTTCGACTTACTGTGATACCATGTCATCTATTTTCAGCTAAAAACTGTAATTCCTTAGGACCCGGGAGTAGCCCGAGTATGCATTGTGTCTGATTCTTATGAGTTAATATATATTTTCCTCTTAATTTTTGAATATGAATATATAGAAATCGCATGTCCTTATTGTGCGTGATCACCACAATTAGCATATTAGATCCTTAATTACTGTTGAAAAGGGGATTAAGGGTTAGAAATACATAGGCACCCGTTTATCGGCGTCCCTTGGGAAAGGTGGGGCATAAACGTGAGGAGATGACCCAGAGTTAAACCAAAAATACCTAACTAATGAATCAATTACTATGAAAATAGAATTGGCTTTAGATTAGGTAGGGGAATTACATTGCGGAAGCAGGTAGTTTCTAGCTACAAACTCTTTATTCAAGATTAGGATGGAGTTATATTAATAATTAGGGATTAGATTTAGTATTTCCCGTGGTGAAACCAAAAGTCCTAAGGAATTCGTCCCTTCTTGATCACAACAACCTTAGTTAGATTTACTTTTTGTTCTTAGTTAATTAAACAACCAATCACCTCTTGTTTTTTGCTTAGCTGATCAATCCTAATTAGTAATAGTCTTTAACTTCACAACTCCCCATATTCGATAACTTGGGACTCATAATTCCATATTACTTCGACATGTACACTTGTGTATTACACGCATGTTATATGTGTGTCAGTACTCAGTCACATCATGCATACAAATATCTGAGGCATGACCGCAGCCATCCTCCATAACATGCAATTGTGGATGACAAGGATATACACTCAAGTTGTCACCCCCATATACACAACAATATGCGCTTTGAGTTTCCTTTAGGAATACTCGTTTCACCATCCGACAAGTTCTGACACTGGAGATGGTTCTACAACATAGGGCACTACATGATTAGGGGTTTACTTGATTATTTATACCAATTGGATGAATTAAGGCTTCATAATACAAATGGATATACAATCCAAATTCATTTCTAACAAATGTATAAGTATATCAACTTCAAAAGATATAAAATTTTTGAGTGTAAATTTGAATCACATTACCACCAAACATTTGTTTACTGAATTTCATGAGACTATACTAATCAATGTACCACCGCAAGTTACAATTCCATATTACAGTAATCTGGGGTTCCAACCCTTATCGTGTTTATATAGAGGATAACACCTCTAATAGGCCTCAACCATGACCAAAGGTCATTAAGACCATCATAGCAAACCTTACAAGTTCATCATTATCTTTATATGATTTAGAATAAACTCAACAAGTCATCAATGCACATGTGACATATAAGTTTAACATGGCAAGGAACTATGATGTTCAGATATCACCATATGAGAGTCTCAATCAACAACAAGAGAACATTTTATTATCTCAGTAATCATTCAAGAGGGTTGATTACAATCATTCACTATCACTTAGTCACATTAGGGTTAGGTGTAACAAGCTACATCTCATTTAGATTTACACATCCACTTATTATGGTGAATTATCAAATATATCTATACGAGTGTAAATCAGAATCACATTACCACCAAACACTTGTTTACTGAATTTCATGAGACTATACTAATCAACATACCACCGTAAGGTACAATTCCATATTACAGTAATCTGAGGTTCCAACCCTTATCATATTTATAAAAAGGATAACACCTCCAATAGGCCTCAACCATGTCCAAAGGTCATTAAGACCATCATAGCAATCCTTGCAAGTTCATCATTATCTTTATATGCTTTAGAATAAACTCAACAAGTCATCAACGCACAAGTGACATATAAGTTTAACATAACAAGGAACTATGATGTTCAGATATAACCATATGAGAGTCTCAAACAACAACAAGAGAACATTTTATTATCTTAGTAATCATTCAAGAGGGCTGATTACAATCATTCACCATCACTTAGTCACATTAGGGTTAGGTGTAACAAGCTACATCTCATTTATAATTACACATCCACTTATTATGGTGAATTATCAAATATTTATATGAGGGCAAAGGTAAGACTACAAGTTAAGGGCATTAAACCATCAAATTATCATCATTAGAATTAAAACATTACATTATAGGGTTCATCCCAAACCATTGGATATTGAAGCATTAGATCCTCATCGTTGGATTAAGTTCTTCATTCAAAACCATTGGTTGATGTGTAGGTCTAACTCTTGAATCATTTGACCCAAGAAACCATCACTTTAGGACTTAAAATGATGAAATCATGAGACCTAGTCTCACCATCAGTTGTAGTCTTCTAGACCACCATCGGTTGTGACACTTTGTGTCACTATAGGTTGTTGTAGTCTAAACTACCATCGGCTAACACCACTAGATGTTGAGCTACTTCTACCATCGGTTGATGCCACCTTTAGGGCACAAAATCATCGAGTGTTGGTCAGTAAAAAGAGTCCAAAGATGATCTAAGGTGTGATTTTTTATTGACACAATCGGTGGCCACCATTAGTTGTCACCATCGGTTGCCATAAAGGCAACTCCATTGGTTATAGTATAAGGACATTCATCATTTATAGCACTAGGAAGAAAGAAGCCTAAAACCCTGAGTATAAGCCATTGGTTTAGAGGTACTAGGCACCATTGGTTATCATGTAAGCAAGAACCAAGTCATCCTATACCTCAAGAAGGTCGTGAACATGGTTTTAGGTCCATCTCGAGCTGGAAACTACTTAAGGAACAACAACAAAAAAACTAAAACTCTAGGAAAGAATAGCTTCTAAGTGCTTAGATCTTCTAAGAGCAAGAACATGAGTAAGCAAGCTTGTAGTAAGAAATAAATGAGAAGAGGGTTATAAAACTCTCCTCTAGGGAGAAGATCAGACTCCAAGAAGAAAGAAAACTTGAGCAAAGAAGGTAGGAAACCCTAGTATAAGCTCCGAACTCAGCCAAGTAGCTTCTTCTCCACAAGGGAAGAAAACCCTAGGCATAAGGAGCAAGAAAGGTGAGTTCTTTGAGCTCTGGAGAAACATTTACCATGGAAAACCAAGGTTCTGCCCAAGAAGAAGGTATAAGGAAGAATAACAATAAGAGAAATGAAGGAGATAAGGAGAAACTTACTAGTTAAGGTCAAGAACGCCTAAAGGAAGCTTCACAAACCCTAGATGAGGATAAATCTGAACCCTAGATGCTCCAACAAGAACATCATCTATCTTCTTCCACCTTGGGCACTATGTTTTCCATCAATAAGGGGAAGACAAATCTCTCAAAAGGGAAGGAGAGATAAGGAACCAAAGGTTTCATTTGGGAGCTAAAGTATATGTATATAAAGCTTATGGATAAGGCAAAAGAAAAGCCTGAGGTGTCCTAGTAGCTTTCCATGTGTCCATCGCCTAGAGCTTCCATGGCCATGCAAAAGGCAGCTCCACCAATCTTGGAGACCATATTAGACATTGGTTGTTGTCTATCCAGGCCAACCATCGTTTCTTTGGAACCCTAGTCACTTAAGTGATGAATCATCGGTTGGCCACAACTTTTAAGTGAATTGTGGGTCCATGTGAACCCAAACAAGAAAACCATCAACTTACTACTTCTAGGGATAACCATCGGTTGTCATGACATGTTGGTGAACATAGGTTGTCTACAAAAAAGGGGGACCATTGGTTCTAAGTGTAACATACTAAAATCCAGGGTTCTCCCTGCAATTTACCCAATTTCACCTTTTCCTTTTCTTTTAAGTTCTTTTGGACCTTTCTCATAAATTTTCCATCTTTGGTATCCTTTTTGGCCTCCTTGTGCAATTTGAGCATACTTTGATGGTGAAATCAATATTTACCCTCATTCATGTTAATGAAAGGGTGTTTGCACAAATAACCCACTTCATGTGATAATTGGGGACTAATGATGCAAATTGGCCATTAATGAGTGAAAACTAGTGGATAATGTCAATTTGGGGATTTTATATCCTTTTGGGATTAAGAAATGAGAATTTATGTGCACTTGGAATTATTAATGAAATAATCACCCTCATTTCTCTCTCTCTCCTCCAAATTTCTATTAAAGCAATAAAATGGAGAATGAGTGGTGGGACATGACACTTAAATTATTTTATGACAATTTCCTCGAATTTTATAAAAGAAATCACTTAGAAAATGATTTTGTGTTTTAAAATGCATTAATATACACATTAATGGGTCATATGGTGTTTAAGGGCCATATCTTGTGAAAAACGAAAATATAATTCTATTGCATTAATCTAGACTTCAATTCTCGCCTATGGTCCAAATTTGGGGTCAATTGGACTTGGTTTGACCCTTCAAATTGTTTTTATAAGCTTTAATATAGTGTAACTGTAGTTATTGCATTTATGCCAATCATTCCATTTAATGTCGCACATTTAACCTAAGGTCTGGCTGTCACGCGTTACTCTTGATGCGCGCCAGTTTCCAACCGTTGGATTTCAATACGACGGCCTGGGCATCGTCTTCTTCCTCAGTTAAGAAGCGAGTCAGAAACCATTTTGGGTGAATTAACTCCCCGGTCGTTTTCTCAGCAATTACTCCATCATTTCGAATGATTTCTTCTCCCTTGAATCGTCCGTTCTCTACCGATCAAGACGAGATCTTATTCGCACTCTGTAATGCACTAAGTATGAAATGCCTCTCCCAGCTCCTCACCCTCTCTCCGCCTTCGGTTCACAGCAGGACCTAGGGCTCATATCCCACCTATATAAGGTGTCTTCGAGCAACCAAACAACACACCCAACCTTCCTCCTCCTCCAATTTGTCCTCAAACCCCCTCTAACCCCCTGACCTTCTCAGTGCCCTCCTCCGACGACGGCCATTTATATTTCGAGCTAAAGGCCACCTCCGTCCAATCCAAGTCGCGGTAAGCTCACACGAACCCTTCTTTCCAGTTTACCATTGCCTCTTTGCCCCCAAAAGCTCTCGATCTCCGTACCCTACAACTACGCCGTCATGCCTCCACCGGCACCAAGCATTCTCGAGTTTTGGTGCTCCTCCATGCTCACCGAAGCTATTCCCGACCTTAGTTTCCTTTTCTGTGGGGTTTCGCTGTGGTTTTCCCATTTCTCTGTTCTCCCGACTCTCCTCTGTTTCGGGTTGCTTCCCGCGACCTGAGGCTCACGGATACCCAACTTGGGGGTTCCCCGTAACCGCGAGACGTCAGGGAACATATTCCCGGTCTCCGTTCGAGGCAGCTCAAAGGCAGGAGCAAGCTGGAGTCTAAAGTCCCAACTCCAGAGAGCTACTCTCGCCATGGCTAGGGGGAACAATCCTGGTCAATCAATGGCCATGGATCCCCTGCGCCATTGATTAACTAATTAATCGAGTATGGGCAATTCAGTTAATTTGCCTTCCTATTTTGTTTCTCGGCGCAAGTTTTGATAGATTGAAATGACGATATTGCCCTCCCAGTTTCGATTGACCAAAGCCAAGCAGGCGCGGACCGAATGACTAGGCCAAATCTGATTGGCCCGTGTCAGCGTGGGTCCGGCCTCTGGGGCTCGCTGCTTTGCAAGTTTTTGATGCCTAGGTGGCATTTTTTCAAATTCTGATTGATTGGATTCGTTTAATCCATTATAAATCAATGTCTTGTCAAAAAAATTTGAATAAGTAGTCATTAGAAAAGATTTTTAATATAGAATCTAAATTTGTGGTTTTTTAGTCTTCATTCTCTTTCCTTTTGTGAAGTTTGCCTTCGATACCATTTAAATCATATTAAATGTTCTAAAAATTGTAATTAAATCATTCTAACTCCAAATTGAGAAATAAAAGGTATTTTCTTAATAAGGAGAATATGAATAATCGTTTGGTCTAGGTTTTGAGTCCCAAATTGAGGTCTTAGTTTTGAAGGCATAAATTAGGGTTTCAACCCTTATACATTACATTAAACTCTAACCCATATATATTTGAATATAGGACAAAAGTGGATTGGGATACAATATAATCAATGAAAGTGATGTATATGAAGCTACAATAAAGTATGTGACACCTATTTCTGTATGTGAATGTAAACATCTAAATGTGTGATTCATACCCTATCCTTCTGTTGGGCCTTTTTATCCAACCCATTTTTCCCAATGAGGCTTTAGCCTATTATACTTATTCATGAAATTCTTCTATTGCCTTTTTTTGGCTCTTTATTTGAGTTGGATCTCCTATTATCAATTATTCTTGTTGTTGCTTAAATTATTCTAGGGTCATGGACCCCACTTGCTATTGTTAGAAAATTATCCTAACTGCCATTTAATTACTTAGCATGATGATGAAAATGACTAGTTAACTAATGTAGTGTACATGAGTACAAACCACCCATAGAGCACTGAGGTTTATTCGTACTACTAGGCACTGGGGTTTGATTCCCCTGCCACTTTATATATATTTAAGGTTTGGGAATGTGTTATGCTCCCTTACCCAGAGGTTGAGGTCCGGTAGTGCCTCAGTCCTATATTAGATTAATCTAGCCACATTTAATCATGCATGTTGTTATATCATTATCGTTGAATTATTGGTAGAATTCCTAATTCTTATTTGATATACTTGCCTCATTCTTTTGACATCTTAGTTTAGTGGATCTTTTAATATTCAATGCTTTAGCTTATATTTGTCTTTTACTTCTATTGACACATACTTTTATCTCTCTTTTGCTGGGTGACCCCAACCACCTAGGTATAGGATCAGAGTGCGCAGTTGAAGCTTGGTGAACCAGTATAAGGCTAGGATGTGGAGTTCAGCCATATAGCTTGGACTTGGCTATGTGTGTTAGTTATTTTTTTTGGAGACAAGTTGGTTTAGTTTAGTCTTCCTCTACCTAGATCCTTGTATGTATAAAGTTGTACCCCTTTTTGGGAAATTTTGCAATGTACTCTTTATACTATTGAATAAAGTCAAGTTTAATTCTTCCGTTGCTACACAATCAATGTTTTTGTTTATCATGTTTATTTAGTAGAGGCATCATTATGTGGTGTCTTTACACTAAGCATCTAAACGAAGCTCATCCATGAAGGGGTAAAATCCTAAGTCACCCTAGAAGAGAAACACCACCTAACCAAGGTACAACTAAGTGACCCATGGCCCAAAAAGGTAAATCGCAATAGGAAAACATCTAAGGAGCATAAAGAATGTGACAAATTGCAAAGAAAACCTCATATGAGGGTAAATTGTATAAAATCCCAAAATGTGCACAAAACTACATAACTGTCACAAACAGTGTCCAAATTAGACCAAACTTGAAATTTAAGATTGTCACATGATACCAGAACATGTGACAAGGTTAGATTATAGTGTAAAGAACTCAATTATGGTAATTAAGCATGTTCATCACTTTAAGCATGGTTAGGGGTCTTACAAATATAAACCCCTAACAAGGATTTTGCCCCTAAAATCATACACAAAGAGAGATGTGTACTTTCTATACATATCATCCTCTAACTCACACATGGCTTCCTATATACTAAAGTGATGCATACAACCTTCACTAACACTATATCCTCCTTCTTCAACTTCTTCACCCTTATATCCAGGATCAACATAGGGCCATCAACATAGGAAAAATCCTCATCTAACTCAACCTCCACTGGATGGATTGTCTACTCTGTTGTACAAGCTCAGGACCCAAGCGTTGATAGTCACATGTCTCACACCAACAAAGTGGAGACTGAAAACATCTCTCATATAGAGCATCATAAGGTTCCAAATCTATGCTCCTCTAATAGTTGTTGTTGTACACAAACTCTATCAGACTCAGGTGTACATCCCAACTAATAAGAAACTACAACACACATTCCCTTAAGAGATCTTCTAGTACCTGAATAGTCCTTTCAGATTGGCCATCAGTCTGCAGGTGGAAAGTTGTATTGAACCTCAGTTGTGTTCCCATTGTTAAATGCAGACATTCTAAAAACTAACTTGTAAATTGTGGACCTCTATCAGAAACTATAGTTACTAGAATGATATGTAAATGGACTATCTCATCAACATATACATGTGCCAACTTTTTTGATGTAAACGTCATATTGACTGGAAGGAGGTGAGTTGACTTAGTCAATCTATCTACTATCACCCATATGGAATCATGGCCTTTGGATGTCTTAGGAAGGCCAACCACAAAGTTCATAGTAATATGATATCACTTCCACTGCAGTAATGGCAACAATTTTAGTGTCTTTGCGGGCTTCTGGTGCTCAACTTTAACCTACTAACAAACTAGACACCTAGGAATAAACTCTACCACATCACACTTTAATCCTAGACACCATTACATGTCCTTTAGATTATGGTACATCTTGGTACTTCTAGGAACATCAGGAACTACTGTCTTATTGTGAAAACAAACTATACTATCATCTGCCTCATGGAAGCCAACATGCTTCTCACTACCCAATTCTGATCGAATATTTTGTATCATACAATCGTTCTATTGTGCATCACATACTTATTGTCTTAAAGTAGGTGTAACATGTAACTGTTCCAACAACCCTATCAACAAGGCAACCTCTGGGTGCACATTCATCTGACGAAGAGACACCACCATGTCTCGCTTGTGTCACAATAATGAAAATAATTGTGTCTGGTCTGTAGATAATGACTAAGACAATTTCCTACTCAAAGTATCAACTACAATGTTTGCCTTTCCAGATGGTAGTCAATTGTGCAATCATAATCCTTGATTAGCTCCATCCATATTTTCTGCCTCATATTCAATTCTTGCTTCAAAAAGATATATTGTGGATTCTTTAGGTCAGTAAAGATTTGACACTTTTTTCTATAAAGGTAGTGCCTCCATATATTTAAGACATGAACCACCACTGCAAGCTCCAGATCATGTGTTGGGTAATTCTCCCCGTGTTTCTTAAGTTGTCAAGAAGAAAAAGAAATTACATTTATGTCTTGCATCAGCACACATCCCAAACCATTCTTTGAAGCATCATAAAAGACAATGTAGCCTTTTCCTTGCTTTAGCAACACTAACACTGATGCACTGGTCAACTTCTCTTTCAACTCCTAGAAAGAATGCTAACACTTGTTGTCCCAAGAAAAAGGAACATGCTTTCATGGTCAACTTAGTGAAGGGTAATGCTACAGAATTGAAGTCCTTGATGAACCTCTTGTAGTAACCTACCAAACCTAGGAAACTATGAATTTCTATCAATGTCTTGAGCTATTCCCACTCTAGAACAGACTCCACCTTCTTAGGGTCAACACAAACACCCTTTGTAGATATAACATGCCCCAGAAAAGACACCTCAGACAACCAAAAATTACACTTACTAAAATTAACATATAACTGGTGTTGCCTCAACAACGTCAACGCATGTCGAAGGTGTTTCTCATGGTGTTGTTTATCCTTAGAGTATATCAGGATGTCTTCTATGAACATGACCACACATTGTTTTAGATATTGTCTGGAAACCCTATTTGTTAGATCCATGAATGTTGTCGGTGTATTGGTTAGCCCAAATGGAATAACCACAAACTCATTGTGAGCATAGCTAGTCCTAAAAGCTGACTTAGGTATGTCATCCCCCCTTATCCTCAACTGGTGATAACCTGATCTGAGATATATTTTTGAAAACACATAGGCACCTCTCAACTGATAAAAAATGTCATCAATCCTTGGTAATGGATACTTTTTCTTTATCATCACCTTGTTCAACTATCAGTAATCTATACATAACCTCATGGAACCGTCTTTCTTCTTGACAAACAACATAGGAGCACCCCAAGGGGAAGTGCTTGGTCTGATAAATCCCTTCTCTAGTAGTTATTTTAACTATTTCTTTAACTCCTACATCTCTATCGGTGTCACCATGTATGGTTATTGTGCTATATGTTGTGTTCCAAGAAAAATATTGATCTCAAAATCAATCTCTCTAAGAGGAGGAACACCAAGAAATTCCTCAGGAAAAACATCCTTGAATTCTTGTACCATCGGTAACTCCTAGATACTAGGACCTCTTGCCTTGGTATCCACAACATGTGCTAAGAAAGCCTCACATCCTTATCGCATCAACCTCTCTGCTGTAATAGCTGACATCATACACGTAGGAAGAATCTTTATATCACCTTAGAAGATCCACAAGACATATTCATCATGGAATGTTGTCACCTTAGTACTACAATCTAAAACAACCTTGTACTTTTCCAAGGTATCTATCCCTAGGATCACATTGAATCCATGCATATCAAGTGGCATGAGATCCACTTGAATGGTGCATCTCGAAAAAGAAAGAACACAAGAGGGACATACTTCCCAAAACTCGGCAGAACCAACTAAAGGAGTTTCTAGATGAAGACTATCAAATCTATTACAAACATGCAATTACAACTATCTATCACCTCTCTGGTGATAAAAGAGTGCATCATACCTAGGTCAACTAGCACAGATACAAAAGATGAAGTAGACAAATTAGAATGAAATAACTCCATCTGACATGTCATGACCTATGGATTAACAACTACTTCTAACTGGCTCATGGTGTAGAACCTAGCCATCACTTGCTGCCATCCACGTCCTCTACTAGACTATCTAGAGGATCCTACCTGTGACACATGTCCATGTCCTCTACCACCACCACTGCTAAACTATCATTGTTGCGAACCCTGCTACCTCTAGTTTGGATGTTGAGTCACCTCCTCATATTTCATAGGGAAATATGGTCTTGGATGCCCGACCTTTCCACACTTAAAACAAGTTTTATCCTCGTACCATGGCCTATACGGCCCTGTCATTGAAATTGATGAGGTATTGCAACCTCCTGACGAAGGAAAATTGTGACCTCTGCCCCTACTCGGGGACCACTATTACGGTGTGTGTGATCTTTACTCTATAAAAGTCGACCTCTGTTGCGACTGTAGTGAAGATAACCTCAACTTCTTGAAGCCTCTAGAAGACTGCCCTTGGAATTGAGTCAATCTTTTCTTAGCATTGGCTTCACACTTCTCTATAGCAGACCTCTCAATCCTCCTCACTGACTCCACAAAGGTGGAAAACCTTTCTATATTCTCCAAAGTTGACGTTGTTGTAGTCAACTTTTTACTTAGACCTTTTTCAAACCTATGGATCCTTTCCTTATTTGTCACTTTTGTAACGATCCTCGAAATTCAGTCCCAAAAAAAAATCATTGGTATTTAATAAAGGTGAAAC
The DNA here is from genome assembly GCA_963693085.1 of Alisma plantago-aquatica. Taxonomy (NCBI): domain Eukaryota; kingdom Viridiplantae; phylum Streptophyta; class Magnoliopsida; order Alismatales; family Alismataceae; genus Alisma; species Alisma plantago-aquatica. The sequence continues at coordinate 1,253,743,556 of OY856410.1, read as the reverse complement.
CCTAAGTTGAAAGAATCCATTTTTCATATGATGACTTAAGTTGAGACCATGCTTAATTCGTAATCCAAAATGAGCTAAATATGCCAAGTGGACCTTGAATTGAATCTTTTACATCAATGCTTAGTCACATTAATGTCATGTATAATGCATAAAAACCTAACCCTAATTATGTAATGGTGACTAGTTGGGGTTGAATGCTAGTTTGGACCTACATAGATGTATAATGTATCCCATTAATTGGTATATGAGTAGATAATAGAATAATAGAGCTTCCCTCAGATTTTGGTAATAAAATTCCTTTTCAATGATTATTATTGTGTTAATTACACTAAGTACCTAATAATGTAGAACACATGTTTACCTAACTCATATCCAAAATCTAATTAGATAATTAAATTCCTCATGTTCGAATTGTCAAACCCACCAAGTTTGGAGATTTGGATAATAATAGATGCTCCAATATATATTAAGAAGAAAAGGAAAGATAATGTCAATTTATGACCTAATCGTTTAATAATGTACATGATAATCCTGACTTTAACAAAGTTCAGGATAATGGGAAGATTTTTGAGCTCTGTATGAGTCATCGGATGAGGATCTAACAGGAGGAACTTCATCCCCTACCTCCCACATTACCCGCGTAGGGAGAGGGAATAGAACCTCGAGCCGTCACCAACGATTTCTCAGCCCCTCCTCAACGGCTTGTGTTTTATCTCAACGCCACAAGACTCTGGAGATCGCCGCAAACCTAATGAGCCCTAACTCGACCCATATAAGCGCCCGTAGAGAAAACTCCCTATTAACCTCCTCCTTCAGTTAGTGTAGCCCACCCCACCAGGTGACTAGGCCCCATCGCGTCCACTTCAAAGGGTATAGGAAGCAACTACAACCCCCATTAGACCCTCCTCTTCCATCAATTTCATCAGAGTCGATGCAAGCTAGCACCGCAAGCTCAACCTTCTCTAGCGACTATGGCGAAAGCTAGCAAGCACCTCCGACCATCCCAGCGTAATTCGACCTCCAGTAAGCTTCCTCAGACTCCATACTTGCTTTTCTTTCCACTCATTGTCAGCACCCTAGCCCCCTTTGCTATACCCTGGAAGCCGGTTCTAGGTCGGTAGAACTTGCCACCGACCTACCCTCTCAGGCACATCCAGACCACAAAAATCGGTCCCTCAACTTCGGTAGACAAAAACAAAGAGGATTCGATAGTTATTTTACTCAATTTGCTTACACGTCGTCATTTTGTACCTCGAGCTCCATTGTCCTGGTTCCGACAAACTCAAGGCTAGCTCCAAGATACAAGTGTCCTTTTAACCTCTGGTCATTCTCAAATCGTCGCCTAACACTCACAAGCCTTATATATTCTTCAAGCTTTGGATTTCTCCAGTATATCGCCATCTATCCCTTATGGCTTCCTATTCCATGGCAGGATGATGGCCTGGACAAGGCCTCCAACCACTGTGCCTCATGTTATTTTGGGCTCACTGAGATCGGAACAGCCAACCAAAGGCACTCGAAAGGTTTCCCAGTCACGATCTTTTCCCGATCTCCATGTTTGATCAGATGTCCAATTCTCCAGGAGAGCTGGTCGTGCATGGCTTAAACCAGGAAGAAGCCTGGTGTTTAATTTACTTCAGTATCCCCACAATTTTAATCAATGTATCACACGTATAGGGGTACTACGAGTATTTAGAAATTTATATATCAATATAGTTGTGAGTATGCTAAGGAGTATTTTACTCATATGCCTTGTCACGCCTCCTGTCTCAGATTGAAAATGTGAGGTCAAAATAGTAAACAGATAGCCTATTTTCAATTGACTTCTAGATTTATTGTAATAGCTTTGATCGATTTTAACAGATATATTTTCACTTGCTGCAACTCTACAATGGCTAGAAACACTTTTCCGTACAGTGCAATCGGTCAAGTTTCTATAAAGGTAACTCGACCGATCCCACTAAAAGACAAGACCAATTTAGGCCATCGGTCGAGTTTGTCCTGGGGTAACTCGACCGATTCACTTAAATCAGTTTTGGTCAGTAGAGGGATCGGTCGAGTTCTGTGAAGTATAAACTTGACCGATCAAAAGTCATTTTCAAGATCCAATCAGGATCGATTGAGTTTGCAACTCGACTGATGAACAACCTGATTTGAATCTTGGAAAATGGCTTTTGAGTTCCTAAATATTCAATCTAAGTGCTCCTAATTTTTTCTAAGCTTAATTACAAGTCATAAAATCATTACAAGTGATTTACAACATGATTCTAATGGATTTACATCATGTTACAAAAATGTGCACTTGTATTGACTTTGACTTGTCTTTTCTCTAAGTTGAGATGTGCAAGTTAGGGCATTTGGAGTGTGTCTATGCATAATCTAAAATCACTCAAGTAGAGACATTAGACATAAATAATTGGAATGGTTTAGTCATCATCAAAACAAGGGTTTAATTAATTTAGACATTGAGTCAACATTCTCCCCCTTTTTGAAGATGACAAATCATTTCATAAATGTATTGAAAGCATTTAAGTAAAGTCATACCTTTGGAGACACCTAGGGGTTTCAATAGAATTGAGTTCATATGCTCCCCCTTAATTGATGCTAGTGGATTTCTCATACTCCCCCTCAATTGATGATATTTCTCCTGCATGGTTAACTTTCATAACATTTATAGAATACTATGTCTTCTACTCATATATGTTCTACACATATATGTCTTCTCCCCTTTACCTTCTCCTTTACATGGACATGCTTCTCCTCTTCGTGTAAGACATGCCTTCTCCTTGTTTTTACAAAATAAGGCATACCTTTCTCCCCCTTTGTCATTTCAAAAAGTGGGGGTATGAAGAAATAAGAAACACCACTTGTTAAGAGAGTAGATAACAAAGAGTTATATAATGGGAGTAGAAGAGAACAGATAGGGGCTTGTCCAAGCATAGAAAGAAAAATAAGTTCAAGCATGCACTTGAACAATCCAAAATGCAAGATAAAGTCCTACAGAAAAATAATAAATCATAATTTTGACCCTTAAGATGACGGAATTTGTTCAAAAAATGTCGGGGTTCATGGAAAAGCAATGAGCCTTGCTCAAAAGGTAGTTTCTACATAAAAAACACTGGTCTTGCACCAAAAATTGAAACTGGAGAAAAATCTGTATAAAAATGCTCCAATTTCTACATATAATGTAGATCTATGCATCCTGCATTACAATGTTATGCAAGCAACTCAAGATAGTAGATATGCAATTCAAGGAACAAGCTTGAGCAAGTATGAAACAAGATACAAGCATAGCATATAGTTGAATATCACTTGATGAACAGAGCTAGAACTACATGTATATGAACTACTAGTAGATGATATTACACGTTAGGACTACTAGTAGGATCTAGATCATAGCAAGAGATACCAAAATATACACAAGATAAAGCAAGCTATGAGACAAGATATAGAGATATATCCAAATAAAGAGATATGCAATTTTAGAAACAAGTAAGGATATAACTCACTAACAAGTATGCATCATTACCAAAAGATGATCACCACTAAGATATTTCCAAACAAAGAGATATGCAATTTTAGAAGCATGAAAGGATATAACTCACTAACAAGCATGCATCATAACCAAAAGATGATCACCACTAAGAACCTCAAGGTTGTATCCAAAAAAAATATACAACTATATAGATGTAGCAAGTTAGAACACAACGGAAGCATTTTAAGACACAACTAGGAGATCCAAAGAGATCATCATAAAAACATGCAAAACAACTCAGAGCAAGTAATTGTAAGATATAGATATACCAATTTAGAGCAATTAGAAATAAAGAGTTGTATGCAAGATAGGAAATTTAAAGGCATGGCAATATTCATATATAAAGGTACCAAGGGATTGCCAAAGAATAAGGCTATTTGGTTGAGAAAATCTAGTTGAGAGGGAAATTCTCATCTAAAAAGCCAACTGTATATTCTATACATAGTATTGTCAGTCGAGTTTTGTGTATTGACAACTCGACCGATGATAGTTGTTGACAACACCTATTTGTGCCTATCAGTCGAGTTTCAAACATGATAAACTCGACTGACAAAGCTGCTGTAAAAAAGCACATATATTTCATAAAAATATATTTAGATACATGCTAAAGATATAAGCCATATCCAAACATGTGTAAGCAAGTTAGTGATGTACTATGAAAGCATTAGAAATAGTTTTTGAGAAAGAGTGTGAAGAGAATCATAAAATACCATTTTTGACTCAAACATAACATGCATAGTGCACACTAACTTGACAAAAACAAGTTAGGAGTGGTTAAAAGCCAATAAAACCTTTACCTTTATTCTTACCATTCCTTTTCCACTTGTTATTGTCCCGTACACATCTCACCTTTCTTCTCTCATGTGGATTGAGAAGTCAATTTGCAATTCACTAGATCATGTCAATCTATTTGCATGTAACCTACAAGAAGAAAGATGAAATGGTCCCCAATCATGTTTTTGGATCCGGAGGGGTTAGCTTAGCAACCCAAGTCCTATTGCTCTTGTGTGCTTTCCTAAAAGGACAACAAGTAGAATAATGACCAAAATCATTGCAATAGTTGCATGTGCCCATAGTCTTGGAACTAGAGGATTCTCCATGGAATATTGGAGGTCATTTACCCTTGTTGTTCCTTTGACTACCATCATACCCTAAACCATGTCTACCAATTTGTTTAGTAGTATGAAATAAGATATCATTAAGATTCTTTTTATCAACTAAGAATCTTCACAAAGACGATCTCAAACTATGATTATCATGCATGCAAGAAGAAATAGTAGAATATAAATGATTGATATTATCTCTAGCATGCAAAAGATCATTTTCTAAGCAAACAACTTTAGTTAAATAAGAATCTCTATCAATATGAAGAGCAACAACACTATTCTCTCTACTAGTAGAACTAGAAAAAGATTCAAGCACATTGATTTTAGCAAGCAAGGAGGCATTTTCTATTTCAAACAAAGTAATCTTAGAAATATAAACACCATTTTCAGATTCTAATCCTTGCAAAACAAAAGCTTTGTCCTTGTTTTTAGATTTAAGAACATCAATATCATGCATGAGAGAATCAACAATTAAAGTATACTCTCCATTAGAACTAGGCATAAGAGGTTGAGCTTCTAGAAATTTAATCTTATCAAGCAAACTAGCATTTTCAAGTTTAAGAGAGTCTACTTGACTAAGACAAGCATTTTTGTCATCAAGCAAGCAAGAATTAGCATTTTCAAGATCATCTAATTCTATATGTATATTATCAACAATTCTAGCAAGCTTTTTCCTTTTCTTTTTAGAAGACTTAAGAGAGGCAGAAGTATCATGAATAATAGTAATCGAAGATTCTTTATCTAAAGAGTTTAGATTTACCTCACTTGAGTCTTTACTTGTTGATGCCATGAGAGCAAAATGACATTCTCCTTCTTCACTATAGCTTGATCTTCCACTTGACTCTTCACTTGAGCTTGAGTTGGAGGAGTCACTTGAGCTTGAGTTGGAGGAATCACTTGAGCTTGAGTGTCATTTCTCCTTCTTCTTATACTTCTCCTCTTCTCTTGTGAAGATGGGTCTTTTTGCCTTGTGGGCAATCTTCCTTGTAGTGACCCTTCTTTCCACATGTTAAGCATCGGATGTAGGAGGACTTTCCTTTGTAGAGTTTACCCTTAGAGTACATCAAATCTTCTTTAACATGAGAGGATGGAGAAGCTTGACTAACAACATCCTTGATTTTAGGCTTATTCATTCTCTTGAGTTCTTTCTCTTCTTGTCTTTCTACTTCCCCCCTCTTGTCAAGTGTGGCTTCATGTCCTTGTAGATTTCCAATGATCTCTTCAATACCAATATCCTTAAGAGACCTTGCTTCTTCAATCGAAGTCACCTTGGGTTCCCACCTCTTGGGAAGAGATCTAAGGATCTTTGAGTTGATCTCTCCTCTAGACATATGGTGGCCTAGAACCGCAAGACCATTCATGATGGTGTTGAGCCTATGGTACATATGACGTATCTTCTCCTCCTCTCGCATCTTGAAGTTCTCAAACAGCCCTTTGAGCATGTAGATTTTGCTTTCCTTCACTTGAGTTGTCCCCTCATAAGTGACCCATAGCATTCTATGTACCTCATAGGCTGTTTCACATGAAGAAACCCAGTTGAACTCGGTGGGGGTCATGGAGGCATAGAGGATGTGCATTGCTCTAGAATTCAAGGTTGCTTTCTTCAAGGTAGCCTCATCCCATTCTTCAATCATTGTCTTTGGTAGCTTGTATGGGTTGTTCACCATTTGCCACATCTCAAGACTTGATTCTTGGATGTAGAATTGAAGCCTTCTTCTCCAATAGAGAAAATCACTACCATCAAAGATTGGAAGGTTGATCAAGTATCTCCCTCCTTGGTAGTCACCCATCTTCTCCTACTTGTTGAAGTATGCTTGGAGAAGACCCTCTCTAATATCAATTGTTTGATCCTAGATAGGTGATTGGATGCTCTAGAGGGGAGTGAATAGAGTTGAATGCACTTAAACAAAATTCATTAGTCCTTCAAGATATATCACAAGATAAGGTTTCTAAATAGGAAATTTATGTGCAACTAAAATATGCATAACAAGGGAGAGAGATATTGAACATACACCAAGTGACAAGCTATGTAGAGTGGCTCCACACTTCAAATTAGAAGTGAGTCAGTCCACTACCTAGAGAGGTCAACCTCTAGGATTTCTTAACCATTGCACTCTTATATTCATTTATAAGACTTACAATACGCGACCAACCAAAGGACTTACCTATCTAATACAAAGAGTCTTCAACCTCACCAAGGACTTACTCACTTTGCAATGAGTGTTCAGCCTTTACCAAGGACTTACCCACTCTTGTACAAGTCTTCAACCTTGTAGGGATTACCCACTCTTCTTGGATCTTCAGCCATTGCCTTCACCTTCACTCGGAGAAGCTTCCACCAATGACTTACCCACTTGAGCAAGGAGTCTTCTGCCTTCACCAAGGTCTTACCCACTCTTGCTCCAAGTCTTCATCCTTGATTTTCACCAATGGATGCATTCCCTTGTTCTTCTTCTCCTCTCTTAGCAAAGAGAGAGAACCTTCATATTCATGGTTGAAATGAGATATAGGGAGGTCGTGGAAGTGAGACCCTCATAAGATATACATGTAGGACTAGATCTCTTACAGATTTCCTACTCACTCTAACGAATGTAGAAAGTGATTAAGCTTAGAGAGAAAGAGGAGGCTGTAGGAAGCACTCAACTATAGAATAGAAACCTCACATAGAGTTTTGCATTGAATGCTCAACCTTGGAATGAAGCCTAAGGGGTCCTATTTATAGTTGGGGATGCCTCTTAGCCTTTGGAAACACTTAGAATGAAAACTAGACATTTTGTGGCTTGCAACAGATATATTTTCACTTGTTGCAACTCCAAAATGGCTAGAAACACGTTTCTGCACTTTTTCATACAGTGGAATCAGTCAAGTTTATATAAAGGTAACTCAACCAATCCCACTAAAAGACAAGACCAATTTAGGCCATCAGTCGAGTTTGTCCTAGGGTAACTCGACCGATTGACTTAAATCAGTTTTGGTTAGTAGAGGGATCGATCAATTTTGGTGAAGTGTAAACTCGATCGATAAAAAGTCATTTTCAAGATCCAATCAAAATCAGTCGAGTTTGCAACTTAACCGATGAACATCCTGATTTGAATCTTGGAAAATGGCTTTTGAGTGCTTAAATATTCAATCTAAGTGCTCCTGATTTTTCTAAGCTTAATTACAAGTCATACAATCATTACAAGTGATTTACAACATGATTCTAATGGATTTACATCATGTTACAAAAATGTGCACTTGTATTGACTTTGACTTGTCTTTTCTCGAAGTTGAGATGTGCAAGTTAGGGAATTTTGAGTGTGTCTATGCATAATCAGAAATCACTCAAGTAGAGACATTAGACACAAATAACTGTAATGGTTTATTCATCATCAAAACAAGGATTTACTCAATTTAGACATTGAGTGAACATGAACTTGTTTATAACTCTTCTCATGATCCAAGGTTTCTACTTAGAATCACCCACTTGACTGTTAGAGCTTGGTTCTATAGTTTTTGAATTATGTACCATTTTTAGATGAGCTTAGGTTTACATATTTTTACTTAGGGTTTGATTGAGATGTTAAGATGTTAGTATATTTTTGATAGGTTGCATCTATGCTGCCCATATGCCCATTATTCATGCAAATAAGTTGTTACTTAATAACACATTACAAAGTATTATTACACTAAAAAGAACCGAGGGGTTTGAAATAGGTAGAGGAGGTGTGCATTATGCAATTCATCCAGAAATTATTTGGGGAAATAGTTTTCATATCATGTGCATACATGAACTTAATCATAGGGTAAGAAAAGGTTAATCAACGTAGTTTCCTAAGTAATTAACTTGTAAATGCTATACAATACTAAGTCATTAATTAAAGTATTGTAAGCCCCTTTCTTTCCTAGGTAATTCAAGTGTTGTGAGTCCTATTCTATCTACTTACACTCTAATTATGTTCTTACCTATTGCACACTTGGGAAGCCTTTTTTATGTTTGAGATAAAGGAAAATGTCAATGTCAAACATATGTAATAATAAGACTAATTCCATGGATAAATTTACATGACAATTTTAGCAACCACATGAGAGAAACATTAATCCGTTTGAAAATTCACTACTGTGTGAAAATGAGCATCTAATCAATGTTTCATACAATAAATTCCATAGCTTCACTATTTGCATTGCAAATCCATCATCAGTTTGAAAACCTACAAATCATTGCCAAATTTCACGTAGTAAATAGCTATATGTGCATAAGACTGATAGTGTTTTCTAGTGCCCCAAGTCATACATTTTCCTTTTTACTAAATTCACACTGTCATAAAACCATATAGGGTAGACTAAACTGATAGTTGTAAATAGCAAGTGAACGGTACTTCCAATTGTATAAAAAAGATCATCAAACAAGAAAGAAACAAAATTCAAAGTTTGTACCTTGATTCAACATGCTTTTCCCATTTAAAGTGTCATTACAATTTTGTCCACATTTAGATAAATTTATTGCACTAAAATAGATCCATGGAGTCTAACTAATAAATGATATTAGACAAAAAGTAGCATACAAGTAGGCCTCATCTAAATTAGTAAGGCTCAGAATCTCACATCTACATGTTATTTTATTTATACCAATTTACAGTTAATGTATGACAACATTTTACACGATAATATTATATTTTGATCCAAAGTAAACTAGCATGGTATATTGATGAAATTTAAGAACTCTGAGAATAAGAAGTAGTAAAAAATAGAAAAAGGGGATTAAATTGGAAAAGAATTTCAAATGTACTATGTTTACATTTCCTTGTACCAATTTGAAGTCCCAGACAATGTATGGATTCATATCTAGGTACATAATCAAATGATCTATAGATGTAAAATTCTAAGCCTCGCTAGTTTAGATGAGGCCTATAGCAAGTGACTTGTCATCTGTACCATGTAGTGGCATTGAAGTCTTGCCAACACTTAAGAAGTAGACGTTTCACTTGTAAAAGTCCACCATATTAATAAAGTGATTTTGTGATGATGTGAACTATTACGAGTTCAATATAGAGAGTTCTCAAGATGAACTAATGGAAAAGAAACATGTTGAGATGACCAAGGTAGATTTCTGAGAGGTTAGGTATGCAATTGGTTGTTGTTATATATGAGCTACATCTAGTTTATTGCATGATGTGAATTTTATATCAAGCTATTTTGTGAATGATTGTGCTTTTATAGTGTTCATTATAAGCATGCACTTGAATTGTCTGTGAATCTAATTTGAAATCTTGGGAAAAAAATTGCTCAACAATTGTATCTAAGTCAAATGAAAAAAAGGAAGATTTGGACCCTTAGATCAAGGGATATCTTCATAATTGAAGAACTCAACAAACCCAAAATAGTGATTTATAAGCAACATATTCAACAATCGATAAGGTACGATAAGAGGAAAGAATAACTCCTATGCTCCTTACATAATAAGAGGCAAGAATACATCCTATGTTCTTGCCAAGCCTCTGATATGAGATAGTTTAAGAATTTTAATTGTATAATAGGATAACTTGTCAACTGCCATCTAATTGCATGTCAAGTTTGAAGAGCCTGGGGGTACATGTTTGGCATGGGTTCAATAAATAGAAAAGTTGATATCATGTAGTTTATGGTACTTAAGAAAATGTGCATGAACCCGGTTTGACCAATTCAATGATTACTCTAATCCTTAAATGTGATGATCCCTCTCAATGTATCCATTTTAGACTAATTTTGCATGACAATGTGTGTATGGAATTAATGAACAAGATCATTACTAAACAAGAAATTTTTTGTATGACACATTTGATAAGCAACATTCAAAGAAGCTTCATCAATGGTCAACATATTTTCAACAACATTCTCCTGGTAGACAAATAATTTATATAAAACACACAAAGAAGATGCTCATGGTCATTAAAAACAAAGGTTTTTAACACTATTATATGGGACTTTATCTTTGATACCCTTTTCAGAGATGGTTTTCCACCAAGATTATCTACTATGTTTAATACCATCTTAAACTACAGTAATGTCAATATTATCTGGAATGAGGGTAAACTAAGTACATGTTGTACATGTTTTTTTATTGAAAAAGTTGAACGAAACTGATAATGATCACATATAGACAACAATAAAAATAGAGATGCTTGATTGGCTGTAGTTATTTTTCGAGAATCTTATAGAAGATGAAAAAAGTCAAGGAATAAAATGATGTAGACAACAGATTTGGGAATATCTACCATTTATCTATGTAAGGTTTCCCCATTAATGTAACTACAAAAATTATGCAATAATTAATGTAATAAGGATCCTCTAGAACATGTCATTCTTTATGGTGGAAGTTTACCTTCTCCTCACACCACAGATCAAATCTGAAATATTTCAAAACCTAAGTGAGTTGTAGGAATTGATCTTAGATATTTATATAGACACATACTTGTTCCAACATGGGGTAATTCTTCCTTCAAGGCATACAATGGTAACAAAATTGTGAGGGTGATTCAGTGCATAAGCCATCATGTAAGAGCATAACCAATAATAAATAAATAGATAAAGGATCACCATTACTGCTCAAAGGGAGAGAGAAAGTGTGTACTCATCACATGCAGTAGCACTAGCCTAGACTTGAATCAACAATCAAGGCAAAAATGCCTACTGCAAGACACTTTACATGTGAAGGTCAGGAACGGGAACATCACAAGCTCTCAAAATTCATGAAGGTTTTAATGTGACTATTATGATAAATGTCCATCCTTGACTTAAGAACAATGTCATGCAATTGACTCTAGAAACATTTGTATTTTTTTTTGAAGTTAAACAGACAAATTTCTTTATGGAGGAGCCATACGACATCTACATGAGGAGAAAAACAAACTAAAAAACCACACAAAGATCAAGAACAGATACAAACCACCACAAAAACTCATATCAGAATCTGATAAGGACAATGATGTATAGATCCCTCTTCTCCTTCGTTGGCTAAGGCAGCTTTCTATGAGGAATACCTTCAACCTGAGTATGTATATGTGGTAGCATACCTGCACCAAATTAGTGTTCCAAAAGGATATTTTTCCCTCACTTGCTGCCATACAAACTCCACAACAAAATTGACTGAGAAAGAAAAATCTACCATGAGAAGAGAAAGCAGTGCTAATTAACAGCGAGATAGATAAAACAAGAGAACAATCTAAATAGAAAGCCAGTAAAAGAGAAAGGGGATAGGAAACTCGTTGCAGTTGGGTTCAACAACAGGGAGGAAGAAGATCGTTGCCTCCAAAGACACCACATTGACACGCCTCCCGAAGAAGAGACCTTGTTGATGATGGGTGAGAAGAGGTCGAGGGGGAGCGGGGCACTGCTTTGTGGTGGCCAAACCCCACCTATGGAGGAAGAACCCTAGCGGCGCTAGGGTGAGAGAGCGGGGAGAGAGTTCAACTAGAAACATTTGTATTTGTTGGTCAATGGAAGTTAAAAACAAATCAGAGATGTGAAGTCATCAGATAATAAAATTCTACCTAAACCATGAGCTAGATATAATAATTACATGCATATTAGATTTGCATCGGCAGTGAAAATACAATATATTAGAAGTAGGTATATAAAAGTTATTGTTTAGAGAATACTTAATACCTCATTTGAACAATGAACTACTAGTGTGAAGGACACCAAGGATTATGCATTCTTTGCGTTTTCTACATTTGAGGGTGAGTTTGTGAATTTTTATCGAAAGGAGGGAAACAACTTTCAATAGTAGCCTTTAAGAAAGTAAAAATATATGTCGATATTTGTATGCAGTCATGACCATACAAATTAGTCTATAGTTGTTACGAAGTACCTATGGATGATGGCTTGGTGGGTATCTATTTCTATCACTTTTCATGGGAACCATTCCTCCAAAAAGACCGCTTTCAACACCTTGCATTTGAAACAAGCATGGTATATTGATGAGATTTAAGAACTCTGAGAATAAGTAGTAAAAAATAGAAAAAGTGGATTAATTTGGAAAAGAATTTTAAATGTACCATGTTTACCTTTCCTTGCACCAAGTCAAAGTCCCAGATAATGTATGGATTCATATGTAGGTACAAAATCAAATGATTTGTAGATGTGAATTCTGAGCCTCACTAGTTTAGATGAGGCCTATAGCAAGTGACTTGTGCTCCGTACCATGTAGTGACATTGAAGTCTTGCCAACACTTAGGAAGTAGAAATTTCACTTGTAAAATTCCACCATATTGATGAGTTGATTTTTTAGTGATGTGAATTTTTACGAGTTCAATTTAGAGAGTTCTCAAGATGAACCAATGGACAAGAAACATGTTGAGATGACCAAGGTAGATTTATGATAGGTTAAGTATGTAATTGGTTGTTGTTATATATGAGCTACATCTAGTTTATTGCATGATGTGAATTTTATATCATGCTATTTTGTGATTGATTGTGATTTTATAGTGTTCACTATAAGCATGTGATTGAATCATCTATGAATCTGATTTGAAATCTTGAGAAAAAAAATTGCTCAAAAACCGCATGTAAGTCATATGAAAAACAAGGCAGATTTGAACCCTCAGATCAAGGGATATCTTCATAATTGAAGAACTCAACAAACCCAAAATAGTGATTCAGAAGAAGCATATTCAACAATTAATAAGGTATCTTCAAGGAAGATTAATAATAGGATAAGAGACAAGAATAACTCCTATGTTCCTTACATAATAAGAGGCAAGAATACATCATATGTTCCTATCAAGCCTCTGATATGAGACCGTCTGAGAGTTTCAATTATATGATAGGATAAATTGTCAATTACCATCCAATTACATGCCAAGTTTGAAGAGCCTGGGGGTACATGTTCAACATGGGTTCAACGACTAGAAAAGTTGATATCATATAGTTTATGGGACTTAAGAAAGTTTGCATGAACCAGGTTTGACCAATGCAATGATTACTCTAATACTTAAATGTGATGATCCTTCTCAGTGAATCCATTTTAGACTAATATTTGCATAACAATGTGTGTATGGAATTAATGAACAAGATCATTACTAAATAAGAAATCTTTTGTATGACACATTTGATAAGCAGCATGCAAAGAAGCTTCATTGATGGTCAACATATTTTCAACAACATTCCTCTGGTACACAAATCATTTATATAAAACACTCAAATAAGATGCTCATAGTCATTAAAAATAAAGGTTTTTAACACTATTATATGGGAATTTATCTTTGATACCCTCTTTTGAGATGGTTTTCCACCAAGATTATCTACTATGTTCAAGACCATATTAAACTACAATAGTGTCAATATTATCTGCAATGAGGATAAGCTAAGTACATGCTGTATGGGTTTTTCTATTGAAAAAGTTGAACGATACTGATAATGATCACATATAGACAACAATAAAAATAGAGATGCTTGATTGGCTGCAATTATTTTTTAGGAATCTTATAGAAGATGAAAAAGGTCTAGGAATAAAATGATGTGGACAAAACATTTGGGAATATCTACTATTTATGTATGCAAGGTTTCCCCATTAATGTAACTGTAAAAATTATGCAAATATTAATGTAATAAGGATTCTCTAGAACATGTCATTCTTTATGGTGGAAGTTTACCTTCTCCTCACACCATAGATCGGATCTAAAATCTTTCCAAACCTAAGTGAGTTGTAGGAATTGAACTTAGAAATTTATATAGACACATATTTGTGCCAACATGGAGTAATTCTTCCTTCAAGGCATACAATGGTAACAAAATTGTGAAGGTGATTCAGTGCATAAGTTATCATGGAAGAGCATAACCAACAATGAATAAGTAGATAAAGAATCTCCATTACTAGTCAAAGGGAGAGAGAAAGTGTGTACCCATCACATGGTGTAGCACTAGCCTAGACTTGCGTCAATAATCAAGGCAAACATTGCCTACTGTAAGACACTTTACATGTGAAGGTCAGGAATGGGAGAATCACAAGCTCTCATAATTCATGAAGGTTTTATTATGATATTATGATGAATTCCCATCATTGACTTAAGAACAATGGCATGCAATTGACACTAGAAACATTTGGATTTTTTGGCCAATGGAAATTAAAAACAAATCAGAGATGTAAAGTCATTAGATAATGAAATTCTAACTAAAGCATGAGATAGATATAATAATTACATGCATTAGATTTGCATCGGTAGTGAAAATACAATCTATAGAAGTAGGTATGTAAAAGACATTGTTTAAAGAATACTTAATACCTCATTGAACAATGAACTACTAGTGTGAAGGACACCAAGGATTATTCATGCTTTGGGTGTTCTAAATTTGAGGGTGACTTTGTGAATTTTTATCAAAAGGAGGGAAACGACTTTCAACATTAGCCTTTAAGAAAGTACAAATATATGTCGATATTTGTATGCAATCATGACCATAAAAACTAGTCTATAGTTGTTATGAAGTACCTAGGGATGATGGCTTGGTGGGAATCTATTTGTATCATTTTGCATGGGAACCATGCCTCAAAAAACTCACTTTTGACACCTTTCATTTGAAACATATTTACAATAGGTCTAGTTCGATTGCCTTACATGTGAAACTTGCCTAATCCATCCCCACTTGAATTGCCTTGTCTAGAAAGCCTGCCTAAGCCATCCACAGTTGAATTATGTTGCCTGGGAAATATGTCTACATCAAAACCACTTGTATTGTCTTGTGTGTGAAATGAATCAAAGGTCATACTCTTTCCATTTGTTAAATATAACAACAATGTTTCATTCATACATTGCAATTAGTAGGCATACTAATTTGTTTGACAGACAATGTGAGTAATATAGGTCAATTTATGTTTCTTACTGCATTAATAATCATCCAATTACTTGGAATGCGATAAGCAAAAGGTTATTGTAGAGATAACTATCAAACCATTATAGGAGGGATCATTCATGTTGTGTGTTGTTACTTGGAGTCCCATGTTTTAGTTTATAGACTTTACCACACATTGAATTTGGATTGTCTAGTTGATTAGTAAATCAAAATATAAAAATGGAAAAATAAAATTGAAAAACTTTTGCACCCATGTGATGGGAACAAACTTAAATAAGACATTCCTAATGGATGATCATTTTTTTTATTAAGAGAACCACCCCCCGTAGAGCACCACTTTTGTGATCCCCCAGACAACATAAAACACTCGGGCCCCGGGCGCCCCACCCACTCGAGAACTGATTAAAGTGCACAGTTGTCTGACCTGCACGACAGGTACCACTTCAGAGTCAGCCACTGGGTTTTGAACCTGGGTCCCTTCATGAGGGGAAACCATACTAAATTACTTGAACCAATCCTCCCCAATAATGAGTGATAGTTTCATGAGTGTATATAAGTAATATTTACCAATTTCATATACCAATCATAATGATACTCAAATATAAATATTGGAGTATCCATCTAATAAGAGAAAAAAGGATTGTTCCAACCTCCTTTCAGATAATATGATTATCCTAATAGAAAGGTAGAATTTTGTGTATAGTCCTACAGAGCAACAAAATTTGTGTGACATGAGATGATATTGTGAGCATTTTTTCAAAAAGATGATATAGAATATGATCATCAAATCCCCCTAAGCTTAAACCCTTTCTTGTTCTCAAGAAAAAAGAAACATAGAAACATAGCTAAAGAAATAACATGGCACATACATCCTCTTAATGAAATGGAAGAATTTAATCACAGCATGTCAATCATTGTCAAAATATTACAACCAGATTTGAATTTGTTTCAATCACTCATTATTGGAAATTTTATTTAAGAAGGCGGTCAAATTGCTTTGGAAATATCATCAAGATAGAAATCAAAAGAGATATGATGACAAAGTCAAAAATGTAGTGAATGTGCAACCAAACCCTTATGATTATAAGGATGAATAAACTTGATATTCTAGCTTGGAATCAACAAATATGCAATGACTCCTTCATAAGCATTAATATTTTAAAATTAAGATCTTTGGGTAAGGCAATCTGCTACTAATGTAGGTTTACACGCACGTGGAATGTCGTTTGGGATTTATTGACCCTCTTTCTGACATAATCCCATGCCTTCATTGGTTTGGGAGATTACGTGGGTGACCTAGCCATCTTTTGTAGGGATGTAGAAAAAATTTATTTTGAGAAAACAAATACCCCCTTTAAACATGATTCCAGTCCTTCTTTGGAACATCACAATCTTAATCTAGTTAAATCTTCAAAGAGAAAAAGGGTCATGCAGATAGGTGATTCGAAACTAAAATTACTTTATTTGTAAAAGTTTTCATCACAGGGGTGGTGGAAAACACATTAAAGATTTGAAACATTCATCAAAAATGCTACACATGGCTGCAAATTGATTAATCCAAAGTATTTTGAACCATTACATGCATTAATATGAGAGTGATAAAAATTAAAAACCACGTTAGACCAAAATATCATGGCAAAATGAGCGATTGGCCAATTATTTTCATTAAGTTGGTGGATGTGCATGATAGGATTCTTCAACTATTACCTCAATGAGTAGTACAATGGTTTATATAAATGGGAGTAAAATTTCACCCAAACAAAAGCAAGTGTTTTGAGTCATGTTCACATTTTCACTTAAAGAAAAATAAAAATGAAAAAGAAAAACAAATAGAAAATTACAACTACCGACCATTTTCTCCCCACTAACCTAGAAATCTACAATGCCCTCATTGTAAAATCAAACAAAGAGAATAACAATCGGTTACCTCATCATGGCGAAGATGCCAAGGTGGAGGGCATGGGATTTGATTAGTAGCCAAAAATTGTTGCGGGTCTACGCCTCTTTGTCAATATATATTTTTGATTTGGGATAAAGATGCATACTTTTTATTAGCAGTAGGTATGGTCTTGTGGACATATGTGTTGTTTGTTCCATCATTATCTTCTTCAAACCAATCAAATTTTGACTAAAGGAAAATTTTCTCATCATCGAGCAATGTGGAAAAATGACATTTGGCTTGCTTGAAGAATCCCCTTATGGGGAGTGTGTAGCTTTTCTTCCTTTGAGCTTCAATTTCATTGCTTACATTGGAGTCAACAACTTCGTACGATATTGTATTTGATGGTGAAGAAGATCTCCTACAATAGCTCCACTCCTCAAAGTAACTAATGTGTATGTCTCCCTTGGATTCATTTCTAGTTGATTAGGAAAGAAAGCTAAAGGTGCTATTAGATTCAAAAGGGATAGATGAGCAGTTTGGTTCTCCAACATTCTTATGTGAACAACAATTCCATTCACCTTAGGAAAGAGAGTGAAAATAGAAGCCTTCATGAGCTACCTTTGTTGGAGGAACTCATCATTTTGCTTCATTTGAGATGAAACAAAACTTTCCAAAAGTGACTCTAAGTTGGATTTTGATTGTGGTTGTTGTTACTGAACTTGTTGTTGTTGAAGAATTTGGGAATTGTTGTTTCTGTAAGAGGAGATGTTGGGATGATCTCTCCATCATGTATTATAAGTGTTTGAATAATTATTGTAACACTAATTGCTCCCATAATCCCCTATCACATCACATTGTTCCATGGTTTCCTCAGATGGAATGAAGGAAAAATAGCTTGAGGAAAAAATTTCTTAAGAACTTCACTTGTCTCACATAATAAGTTGACTGGACAAGCTGATTGAGTTTTTGGATTTTCAAACTTTTGGGACAAGGTATTCAACTTTGCCACAATGAAATTTACTACATCAATATATTGCATGCCAACTTGCTTCCCAGAAGCAATTGAAGAAAAGTAAGGTTAATTTCCCATTTCAGTGCTCCATTGGCAATGATTTACTACCATGTCTTCTATGATAGAATAAGCTTCTCTGTAGAATTTTTTCATTAAAGTTCCATTTACAACTGCCTCTATTGACATCCTTGTGTCATAAAATGAACCATTATAAAAAGTTTATAGAAGCAACCAATTGTTGAGACCATGGTGAGGGCAAAGGCGTTAGAGGTGTTTGAATCTCTCCCACGTGTTACAGAGAGTCTCCTCACCCCATTGAGAAAAATTAATGATATGGCTCCTCAAATATGTCATTTTTCTTGGTGGGAAGTACTTGTCTAAGAATTCTTTGATAAGATCCTCCCAATTATTAATAGAATTCCTTGGAAAAGAAGAGAGTCACGCCTTGGCTCTGTCCCTCAAAGTGAATGGGAAAATAATTACATGAATAGGAACACCATCTATCTTGAAAGTACTAAGATACTGCATAAATTCAGAAATATGGAGGTTTGGATCCTCCATTGGTGTCCCTTCAAACCAGTTTTGTTGTATCATCTATATAATTGTGGAGCTGATAGAAAAATAATTTCCCTAAATTTTTGATATATTGATAGCCCCATTGATGTATATTGAAGTCGGAACAACAAAATCTTTAAGGGAATCACCATCTTTCATGATTGGTTCTTCTTATTGAGTTGGATGTTAGGGCGAAGGTGATGATGATGAAGGTGATGAATATTGTGATTCCTCTAAATATGATCGTGGTTAGGTCTTCCTTGCTTTTTGAAGGCTGCTGATATTGTGCTCAATTTTAGGGTGAAGTACAAAAAAGAAAATGGAAGAAAAAAGTATATGACAATGATGATGAGCATGATGATGGATATGATTTGATGTGGTTTTGGTGTGATCTAGTCTCTCTTACTATTCAACACTTCTTACTCTAACAAAAATATTGATGTTCTCTGGAAACAATGCCAAAAACTTGGTAGTTATGTGCACAACTCTTACATT
Source organism: Alisma plantago-aquatica (assembly GCA_963693085.1). Taxonomy (NCBI): domain Eukaryota; kingdom Viridiplantae; phylum Streptophyta; class Magnoliopsida; order Alismatales; family Alismataceae; genus Alisma; species Alisma plantago-aquatica. The sequence goes on along the minus strand of OY856410.1, from coordinate 1,253,724,165 downwards.
TATAAACTCAAACACCACCACACAAATATAAGAGTGTGTATAGTAGTATAGAGGTCACCAAGGAGAAAGGTATTGTTAGGCACAATAGTGATGAACTTCAAAAATCTAGATCTTTTTAACAAGAGATGTTTTGTTATGTTAACTAAGAAATTTAGAAGAATACAAACTAAACATAATTCATATGTATTAAGGATCAAAATGGATTGGGGATTTTTGAGAATAGGGTTTCATATCCACATCATAACATGAAGAACAACAAAGATCAACAATACTATAAATGACACAAGGGAGGTTTGTATCCTACACCCACCTCTTGGTAGTGTAGAACAGTCCTAATTTCTTATACCACTCTTATGGATATACTCAGATTTGGACTACAAACCTTTGTTTACCATCACATCCCTTCCACTCTCATGGTCAAGGTAGTGCAAGTAATGTACATTTACTTACTCATCTACATATCTTTCCATATTATACAAAGAGTATAAATCATACACACAAGGTGGTCAGCAAAGCATGTAAGAAGAAATCAACACCGGTGAGCCTTAGAACAGTGAAACAACTAGCATTATATATAAAATTCATGTTCAATATATTTATGACATAGGAGTTACTCCCCCATGTCCAAGAAAGAAGATCTACTCATACATGGTTGTAGAAAGTAGATACAAGCAGTAGAGAATAGGACTAGACATCATTGTAGAAGGAAATAAACTTGGATGTCTGAGGAAGAAGTAGGAAAGAATTGAAACTCCGATCAAGGAGTCAAAACTCCTTACTTGCTGCTAGAAACTGTCTAGAAAGCTTCACTCCATAGTGGAAAGAAGAGAATGAATAAGATCCCTACTGCAATTGTTGGATAAGAAAGAAGAAGGAGAACTTTTCCTCCTAAGAAATCAACTTTTCTCCCTTAGAACGCCTCCAACTCATCCTCAATTTTCCTTGCCCGAGTCCCACCCCAAATGATACAAAATAGTCTATGATAAATCTCCAAAGAAAACTTGGTGTCATATATATAAGCGTGGGGCATATAAATTCATGTTTGAGTGAAATTTACAGGTGACACGATGTTTTGGATGACCAACACGGTGTGTTATTTGCAATGACTACAATCAAACTACCCTGATCAATGATGACATAGTGTGTTGGTTGGTCAACACAACATGTTGTTGCAAGTCATCCTAGTTCTATGATGTGATATGGTGTGTCAAAATCTAGACATGATATGTCTGAAGTCTAGACACGACGTGTTGAAATCTGGACAGGGTGTCACTGACAGTTTCAACTGCATTTTTTCTGAATGTTTAGATGATTGGGAAATGTGTTGATGGATGATATGATGGTATTTTCTCCCCATTTTGGTGCCAAGATGTTGTACCTACAATTCAAACTAAGTAAAGATAACAATAAAGTGAGAATTCGACATGATTAAGAGTGACTATTGGGTGAAATTGATTTGGAATTGTGACCAAAAGTGGTCCAAAAGATGACTTAAAATATTCTCATCAGGTAGCAGTTTACACAACATCTAGATAATTAAGGCCACCTCATTGAACTTCTTCAAATAGTACTCCATGTCATGACAAGGGATTCAAGACCACAAATGGAATAGTCCATAATGATAGGCACACAATTCCATTTCATCACAATATAATGAAGATTATCAACATAAGAAGCAAACTCCTTCCCTCTACTCTTCCCCACCACTAAGAGGTACTATTAAATAATGAGCGAGCAAAGAACCTTCATTGAGGTTTATGTATCTATTGAGTCATCTATTTTGAAGTCATATGAATGGATAAGTAAGTTAAAGACTTCAATTAACCCAAGAGGTTAGCGAGAGTTTCAACTGACTTCATGACTCTCCTGAAGCCTTTGAAAATTAACACAATTTTCTAAGAGAGATAGTAATATGATTTATTTTTGTATAGATATATCCAATCTTGTAATTTGTGTAAAACATAATTTCAGCATCAAGAAGTATGCACCTTGCGTAGATTACAAATTCTGGGAAGCTATAATTGAAAGTAGGTTTCAAAATCTACTAAAATCACAACTAGACTATAGGAATAAGTTGGGCCATTGAGATGTTGAGCACTCATAATTGAGGAGGAGCTTAATACCTACTCCTCTCAATGAAAAATCTAAAAACACTATTCTCCTCCTCTCTCCCTATGCAAAGTTAATAGTGTATATCGATGGTGGATAACTACAACTTATTAACGTGGTAGTGGTTCTAGTGATAAGACTAACAGAAGGAAAGTATGTAGCTAGGATTTTGATGAGCATTTTTACAGAAAAAAATTGTGGAATTGGCAACATTGGCCTGGCTTCACTATACAATGACTAAGGCCTTCTTACATTTACTCACAATCTCTAGGAATAGTATGTAGTTTACATCATAGATCTTTTTTTACCAAGTTTAGAACCTATTAGTTGACCAATGATTCTTATTCAGTAGTAAGATGTTGTCATTCTCACAAGTACTTTGTATTAGGTCTCCAATTTTGTTCTTAATTGCGACCTTTCCATAGAGATATACGCCCTTGCATGTGTGTCCAAAGAGAATACATGGAGAGAAGAGGTTTTGGAACTAGTGACCTTTATTTTGGAGTGTGATATACCCTAAGAGGCATAAAAGATCCATCACACAGACCTGACACTGGAGATGATATCATGTCTAAGCATATAGCGAGGAATCATATGTTCAAGCAGAGACCATATGTGCAAGTTTGGATCCACAATGTAAGGTTTAGGACATGTGGGAGGCCCTCCTTACATAATCCATTAGGACACATCCCTTAGGTTCATTTCTAGATATCCCTCAGATTTAGGGTCGAGCTTTCTTCCCAATATTGGTGGTTCTGATTCAACAGAGAATGAGCATACTTGCTAGTCTTATAAAAATTAGTTGTCCATCTAAAAAGGTTTTTCTTGAGCTATATGAATAGTTGGAAAGGCAGAGCCACCAACACCACTGATATCAAGGCATTTTGTATGTGAATGTATGAACCAGAGTGATGAACATGTTAGATCAATAAACACATTGACAATCCATCACCTCCAAGCATTTGTGATTCTCGGGCTAAAAGTGACAATATATAATACCATGTATCTAGTCAACCATCAATGAGAAAAATTATGCTTATGAAATGGAGTAGCCTCTAGTTTGATCAACCTTTTTCTTTTCCCTCCATAATAGCTCTACACAAGGTCAGACTTCTCCTAGAGGCTCTACCCAAGGAGGAAGATGACACCACTAGATGAACCCTCTGCATCAACAACAATCAATGGTGGCACTGGATGAGCCCTTTACAACAACAAAGTTCTTTGAGAAATGGCTGCAAGAGGAGTGGGGGAGGGCAGAGAGCGATCAAACATGAACACGCGGGGATGATCATGTTTTTTCTTCTTCTATTTGTTATTTTTATTGACAAAATAATCATTTTCCATGGATGGAAATATGGAGGTAAAGGATTATGAGATGGAGGAAAAATACCACAAGACATTTTTATGGAATGATTAGTGTATAATGTAGTTATGAGGGATTAGTGTCCTCAAAAAATGTGAACTTATGTTAAAAACACAATTGAGGGATTTAGCCCCACATTTGAGGGGTGAGTTCACTTAAATGTTCTTGGATAATAGCCCCATTTTTATAATGAGTCAAACTAGATATAATCAGACTTGAATCCATAACAAGATATGGGTTAGTAAGCCCCACGAATCTAGGGTTTGGGCATTGGGGATGACATTCTAATTGACAACATGTTTTTTATGTTGCGATCATAGGATGGACCCTAAAATATAAAAAATACTTCTAGGACTTAGTGATAAATAGAAAACAACATTTTGTATGAATGATTAGAGGAGGGTTTTGCATACATGATTAAAGTGGTTATTTTTATGTGACAACTTCATGACCTTGCATTTGGTTGAGTTGAGTTGAGTTGAAAGCAACTCAAGCAAGGGAGATATGATATAATGTTCATGAAGCCAATATCTTAAAGTTTGATGATTTTCGGACCTATGGTGTAAACCCGAGCCAGGTTGACATGAACCTGGACATATTTTGGTTACTGGACCCATGTTAAATTTGAGAGATGAGGTGAGATGATTTTGTTTTGGCTTGGGTAAACTAGAGCCAATTTAAGCCCAACCTTGATGTGTTAGGATCCCATACCATATTAGATTTTTTTTTATCGAGTAATGTTTAAAGAGTGTCTTAAGAAAAGAGGAAGTTTTGGATGTTGGGTCACCAACCCAGACAGGTCCATGATGAGGTTGATCTTGTCTTGATTTTGAAGAGAAGTAGTGAGTTTTGACTACATTGGTGTTGAATCTAACTGGGTTAAGGAGAACTTGATTGAGTTTAGTGGAGATGGTTTCCATGTTGATGCTTGTCATCCTAGGCATCATTTCCTAACTCGGTCGAGTTGGTTGCATCAAGTAGTTTTTTATCATAGGTAAGTGATTGAACTGTAGGGCTTTGCTAGTGGGAAGTATTCAACCTATGCCTATAAGTAGAAGACCCCAACATACCTTCAACCCATTTACATTAAATGGCTAAAGTGCTTCTAGAGATATAGGAGAGCCTCCCTAGTGTAGACTAAGTGGGTTCCTTGCATGTGGAATTTTTGGCTTGGATCTTCGAGATCCAATCTAGGAGCTTCTTCCCTAGGCTAGATCTATTTGTTTTTATGTTAGATATACACATTCTTACACCTTTTTCCTTATTTTCCTTCTTATTTCTACCTTCTTGAGACATATTGTTTTGGAAAACCATGGTGGGAAATGTGTCTCTCACCCAAGTTCGCTCTTTATACCTTTGTTGGCATATATCAAGCTAGATCTTGCTTAAAGGAGCATTAGGAGAGGTAGAGTAGGTCAATTGGGCCTTCCTCACCTTGGAGAATCTCTATCCATATTGGATACTGGTGGAGGACCTTGATTTAAGTTAGGTTATTCCATGTTCATGTTTGTTCTACTTCTTCTTTGCCCTTCTAAAAGCCCCATTGATGTTTTTCTTGGTTGGATCCAGAAGATCACAAGATTCTTTCTTCATATACCCTCGTTTCTTAGTTCTTTGGCCGTTAAAAAAATAGGAGATTTCATGTAGAGCTTTTTGGTGCTTAGGCATCTATGGAGAGGCATTGAGGAGGCCAGGCTTCTACTATTGTCTGCAAGAGAGATTCTAGAGAAGGAAACTAATCTGGAGGGATCCTCAAAGAAGAATCTTTATTTTGTGAGATTCCATGTGGACTAGTTTCTCTTTCCTTATTACATACAGATGAAATAGCTTGAATAAACTAAAATATACAATCTAAGCTTATCTGATATTTGATATATCAAGTTTAAGTTTGGAATCTATATTTTTTAGAGAATATGAACTTTTCTATGTGGATAAATGTTGTTTTCACCTCAATTAAAAAATTTCAATGTTTCAAAATAAAACCTTGTTCCTTACCTTATTGGACATTATAATGAAATCAAGATCATAAAATAGATATGGAATCAAGCCTTTCTCCCTCCAATGAACATTTTAAGTGCACATCTACTGTAGCATGACTCAATTTGTGAACCCAATATTGTTCATATGGGCAAAAATACCATTTTGTCATGACACCCTATTCATGCCTAAATGAATGTTATAATGATGTTAAAAGCTTAACATAGATATTTTACTTCCTTTAATGAACATTTCAAGTGTAATCAACTATTTTCTAATCTTGCTTGTGAACAATGCTTGGTTCACATGAACCCAACCAAGTTCATGAGGTAGAAAATGTCTTTTTATCATGACACTCCTTTCTTTATTTAAAGGGATACATTGTTAGATAATCAACTTCTACCCTATTTTTCACTAAAATAGATGCCATTCTTACCTCTAAGAGGTTCACATGAATGCTAAAGATTTATAATTTGTTTTAACTAGATATATATACAAATGGTATTGAGATAGATGTTTATAGTTAAATCTGGTTAGATTATGAATTTAGAAGTAAAAATATACATGCACATTTAAACTCATGATAGGATCTAACTAAGAAAGTATGAATGAAGATGATTTAAATAATATTTAATCAAACATGTGATATATATAAAAAAGGCAGCTTATATGAATATAGACCTATAATGGGATTTTTTCCTCTTAATATGAAGGCATGTGCTTTTTGTGAGAACCTGTTACACTAAACGAGATTACTCAAAACATAAAACACAATCAATCACTAATTAATCACATACCCAAAAATATGGGTAAATTAAAACCGATTTCAGCGTCAGCACCCGCTCATAAACATTTGCATAAGATCCCAAAATCTTTCTTATATCCATACTATGCCAAGGTGATACAAATTGATCTATCGCCTTAGCCACAACATATATACACAGGAGAACAATATTTGTATATGTCACACAAACAAGCATTAACATGCTAACAAAATCCTGATTCATTTGAAACACCATATACAAACTTTTCCTGTCCAGACCTGAGAGTACAGGGACGACTCTAGGACACACTAGACATCTAATCAACTTTATCAAAGATTCATTACTATAGCTCCTATTTGCTGCCACATGTTTATTTTCGTCACTTCCGATTACCTAAAAAATGTGGTGAACCACAAGGGTGAGACCCATGTCCCATCAAGAGATATAACCTCCAACAACGTTTATTGATTACAAGATTTTAAGTAATTAAATAGTTAAGCAGTTTAATCAGATTTAACAAATAAGATCAATAGTACTAATGATTAACAAAATACATTAAGGAGCGGATAATAACTATCATCATTAGCCAGACTATCATCCTTTATCTTGTTGACAATATAAGCAATTCAGTAGCATATGCATATCTAGCATCATGAGCAAGTCTAGTAACATAGAATCTCTATCATTATGAATAAGTTTAGCACATAAGCATAGCTAACAACATGAGCATGTCTAATTGGTTGAACATATCAACATTATAAGAAGAGCTAACAACATAAGCACAACTATCTGGATAAGCATGATTAGCAGTATATGCATTTCTAGTTACAAAGACATGGATAGCAGTATTAAACATAGCTAGCAGTATCATCTTTATCAACAGTGTCAGCATATTTGACAACATAACCATGTTTACAACATGAGCATAGCTACAACATAAGCATATCTACTATCTCTTATTGTATTACACATGATCTCAGTGAAAAGAAAGCAAACAAGGGTTATCATCCAATATGAAGCGTTGTGTATAACCCTAAATAGATATGCTACATGGTTGTCTTACATCTTTTATTATGCCCTGGGGAATTTGAATCGTACCATTCAAAGTCCAACCAACCCCTGTGAAGGGCTATTCGGATCCATACAAGATCTAGGAGTGTCGGTATCCTAAGATCTCTTCCCCTCGGTCAGTACGAGTAAAAAGGCAGTGGCATATTAGTCAAAGCTGCCACCACAGTGACATATAGTCAAGTTGATAACCACTAGTCTGACCTTGGTACAAGTCACGGCACTAGAAACCAGGTTATTCAAACCCAATCATTGAGGTACAACCGCAGTTGTCTTGTAATCACATCATATTATAATCACCAAGACACAGCCGCAGTCGTTCTCAATCACATCAGATGTATGAGGCATGACCATAGACAACCTCCACAATCTGCATTGTGGATGACAAGGATATATCCTCAACCTACCACCCACACATACTCAATAGTATGTGCTCTGAGTTTCCCTTAGGAATACTCATTTCACCATCCAGTAAGTTATGACACTGAAGATGGCTCTACGGCACATAACACTACATGATTAGAGTTGTACTTGATTAGTTATACCAATTGGGTGAATTAAGGATGCATCAAACAAGTGGACATACAAATCCTAATTCACTTCTAGCAAGCATATAAATATCACAACTTTTAAAATATATAAAATGTGTGAAACATAATTTCTCATCTCATCATCACATGGTACTATTCACTTGCCATTCATGAGACTACACTAGTCATCATACTATCACAAGATATAAATCCTTTTCACAATATCACAGGGTATCAACCCTTATCAACATAAGAGGATTACACCTCATTCAGGGCTCAACCATGCCCAAAGGTCATTAAGACCATCATACTATTCCCTACAAGATCATCATTATCTTTCCATGCCTTATAACAAGGCTCAACAACATCACTTACATATAATACACTAGATCAGCACAATATTGCATTAATGGGATAGGAGATATTCATAAACAAACATAGCAGGGTTATATTAACATAAGAACATTCTTTTATTACATCAACATGTAAGGAATCTAGATATTATTAACACTCATCATATTCGTAATGCACATGTTTAGCATAATAAAGTATCAACCATGTGGCTATGATAACCACCAATTAACACATTAAGGTTATGATCAGGTTAAGGAGGTTATTCCACCATCACTCCATCATATAAGAATGTTAAACATGAATACTCATATTTATCTATTTGCATTAGAGTTAGGTTCAACATGATAAATTATATCAATGTTACTAATCAACACTCATACCCAAACCCTAACTCACGACATCCCCATTGGATCATGGATGCATAAGGTGAAGCATCACCATCACCTTCCATACTATTCTCAAGTATTAACCCATACATAAATCAAGGTGCAACCATTGGGTTATATCATACTAAGGTTTCAACAATAATAACAAAGTCTCCATGATTGTATTAGTCAATCAAGGACTATTCCTACCCAATTACCGTCATTTAGTTATATTAAAGCAAGGTATAACAAGCTATACCTCTTTAGGGTTACATATCAACACAATATGGTTATCTATCTCCTATTCATATGAGTGAATAGGTAAGACTACCTTATCAAGGGTAACCCTCCATTTGTTCCATCATCATTCAACCTGTATCACCATACCACAATGTCACCCAGAACCATTGGATGTTTAAAAGGTAAGGCCATGAGTTGTTTACATAAGTAAACACCTTAGATAAGCCATCTATGAAGTCCTTGATTTGTTCTTTAGAAAGAGTCACCATCTAACCTTAGGCATCCCTTAATTAACAACACAAAAAGTTCCATTGAAAGTAGGGTAAAACCCACAATCGACTGTTCTTTTAAAACAAGCCATCCATTATCAACAAGTAAGATCCTTAAGTTGATCATATAAAGGAAACCATATAAATCACATTATTATGACCAACATATTACATTAGCCATCATTTCACTTTATTGGAGGAATAAACATTAGATCTTGACCATTGGGTCAAGTTCATATGTTAAAACTATCAATTACAGTATAGGTCCTACCATTGCATCAAGTGACCCAAGAAACCATTGGTCTAAGGTTTAATTGATGCTATAACTACAATGATTAACTTAACATAGGTTGTAGAGACTTGATCCACCATCATTAGTGATCATTAAATCACCATAGGTTGTTAGATCAACACTATATTCATTAATCAGCATCAAATATTAAGCTAATGACATCATTGCTTGATAACATCAGCAGGGTACTTAATGGTTGATCATTAAACTTTTAATTGGTCCAAAACATGACCTAAGGGGTGACCATAGGTTGTCACTATCATTTGACACCCTTGATCACGACCATCAGTTGTTATGAAGAAGACACCATAGGGTTGTTGCAATGGTACCATCATCGGGTCATGGTTTATAGAAGAAATCAGCTTAAAATCCTAAAATTGGCCATTGTTTGATAGGTGCTTAGCACCATAGGTTGTCAAACCAACCTGATCCAAGTCATATTATACCTTAGGAATAACATACACATGATCACAGGTTCATATATAAATGAAATCAGAACAGGGAACATTATAAAAATTGAAATCCAAGTCAAGCATACCTTTTTAGTGCATGAATCATCATTTTCAAGAAAGAACATGATCTAGAAAGCTTATGGTAAGCAATAAACGTGGAGCAAGTTATAAAACTTGCCTTTAATGAGAAGATGAAACCCCACACAGAAGAAGTCTCGAGCAGGTAGGGTAGAAAATCCAAAAATACGTTATGAATTCATCCATGTAGCATCTTTCTTCATCAAAGAGAAATGGAGAAGGAAAGAATAAAATAACTTGTCTTGGTCGGAATCCCTAGAAGATGACCTTGGAAACCCTAAAATGAAGTCAATTTCAACCTTAGAGCCTTTCTCCAATAAGATCCCCACTTTATTCTTTCTTGGGCAGAAAAATTTGTAGATGAACAGAGGGAGAACGAGATTGGGAGAAGGAGTGAAGTGGTGGAGAGAAAATGGCTCATTTTGGTGCTTGGGGATAAGTATATGACACTTTAAGATAAAGAAAAAGAAAAAGTTGAAATTCTAATATCTATCCAAGTGTTCATGGCCTTAATTTATTAAGAATATACAAACACACACACAAGCAGATCCCCCACCATGTGTATAGACCTGCTTAGATTTCCTTTGTCGAATTTCCCAGCCAATCAAATAATTCATTAGTTGATAGCTACTAAAGGTAGCTCATCCGTGAAGGGGAAAACCCTAAATTACCCTTGGAGAAAACACCTTCAAACCAAGGTTTAAATAGGAACCTCATGGCTCAAAAAGCTCAATAATGATGATACAATATCCAAGGAACATCATTCAAGTGATAAATTTCAAAGAAAACCTCTCAATTGGGTAAATTGTAGAAAAGTCCAAAATGTGCATAAAATTGCATAACTTGCTCAAACAGTGTCCAAATTAGACAGAATTTGAAACTTAAGCTTGTATTATTATTTCAAAGAATAGAAAAATGTTATATTAGGGTTATAAGAATTCAATTATGATAATTAAGCTTATTCAATTCATTAAGTAAGTTTAGGGGCCTTACACTTTTATTCTATTATATTTGTAATAATATTTATGGCAATTGCTAAGTGTGATATAAACATGACACCATAAGATGTTTCTTCTATATGGGTTGTAAAAGTAGGCTTGATGCCTTGAAAAAAATTGTATGAGTTCCTTCACGAGATGATGGCAAGGGCTAATGCTAAGCACTAAATATATACTTGAAAATAAATAAAAAATATGAGATGCTGGAATAAATTACAAAACACTTATGGATGAAAACTATGTTTCCTGATGTGTTTGATACACTTTCCTTATAAATGATACCCTACTCTTTGATAAGTAGGATGTATAATAGAAATGTAACGATGATTAATTGCCCTTGAACTGGATGATTATTAAAAGAGCAATGTGTTAACCCATCATAATAACTCCTTACACTTGTGCAATAATGGTTAATCTTGTTAAATGTTATGTGTTATTCTATGTGACAGTTTATGATAATTACCAACAATAAGATAATGACCTATTATATGTGTTTTCTATATGAATACTAAATATGTATGTTGGAAAGATAAATACATCATGTTGATGTCTTATTGAAGACTAATGTTGATTTATTATGGCATAGAGGGGTATGTGGCATGGATGATAAGCCCAAGGGACAACCCCTACTAATCATAGTGATGATTATAGGCATGTGTCTTATTGATGATGATACATGAAATGAAAAAATACTTAATATTATGTGTTATTTCCAGTATAGCTCGTTTCATTTCATTTTAATATTATATTCCACTCATTTGTGATATACTTCTTACATTGAATTTGCATGAATATGATAAGCTAAAAGTTTATAGTTGAGTCAGATTGAGAAAGATAAATGTTTCTATATAAACGGGATATGAAAGACAACTAGTTGAAGTAAGTAATAAAATGAAACTCAAATAATGTATTGTATCCCCTGAAACAATATATATTCCCAATGTTTCGAAGTAGGGGAAGAATAATAAGTATTCTTATAGCAAACTAAGGGCTGTGAGAAGGTGCTCAAAGTTGTAAACCATTGAGTATACCTTAGTAACTGAGAATCTATATCAGATATGATCCCCTCGACACCTTTAAATCACCACTGTTATGAGTGCAATCAAGATATGATAAAAAGAAATGTGACATGTGATATATAATATTATATTGATAGGTTCCATGACATGTGTATCTGGGGAGAACCTAATGTTGTAAATTGGCTTTTGAGCACTTTGTAGTAGGCTTCTGGATGATGTGCCCCTACTTCTTATACTCACACTAAATGAGGCGTGGTAAGATCCTTATTATACATGCTTCTTCTTGGATCCTTTATGGTGGGCTCAAGGACTTCATAGTCATAAACTTGTAATTTGCAATTTACACTCCAAATTAACCACCCCAAGAGTCTAATATAATATATGATCAATTAGATTTCAAATTATAATGATATATCATGGTACTTGCATGATGTTGCCTCAAACACTACAAGAGATGTTATGTTAATTTACTTGTAATTGTTGATATATTATATTACTGCCAAATTAGCTAGAGATATTATATGTTCAATGATAAATATGCCTAGACTTGAACTAACATATGAGGTCTTCTAATTGCATTGTGAATTGTATAATAACATCTTTCAAATTCTTGTAATTTATAAACATTACTAAAATATGTGTTTAAACCTCTTGATGGGATAAATCCTCTGATTAGGACTTTTTAATGAGTGATACATGTTTTTCCACATTTTTTGGGTATATTTATGTAATAAAAAGGACATGATGATCAAGAGCTTACAAGAAATAATGTATTTATGTCTAGATTTTCATTGTGCTCTCCTGAGTGTTGGGTGGGTAGTTCTTAATACATATTGTACATTGTTTTCCTTGGAGAGTTGTGAACTTGAATAGAATACATATTTTGTGTTGTCTTAACATGTCTTCTCTTCAAAATGTTATTGATGTGAAGTAGTAAGCTTTTCAATGACATCATGTGTATGATTATTGATCATATTCAGAGCTTTTTTGAGTTTGTTTTAGTTGGATTTCTTGATTAGGATTTTTGGTTTTTAGTTTTAAGTTAGGTTTTCTTTAGAAATCTATCCTAAGGATCATTTGGAATGTCATCAGTAGGATGTTCCTCATTGTTTGGTATCACAACATAGGTAAGTTGAGTCTACATGGATAATAGGAACTAGGATTAAAAGTCAATTAATTGATGAAAATGACACATACATGATTCATGCTTCTTGAATTTAATATTTCGGTGCCCTAGCCAAGTATCTCGATGTTGAGGGAGAATCAAAGTGGAACTCTCTGGTTGTTATCCTTTTGGGTACTCTGACCAAGTAGTTAGTTGGAAAAAAACCCAAAGCATAATAAGATATAAAATCATGATGAAAAGAATGAGATAAAGTTGATGAGAGATACAAAACACAACTTAAGTCTGAAATTTCTTAAACATAAATAAGTATGTAACTAGATAAAAATGGATGGAACTTTCTAATATAATTACTTGATAAGAACAATAATTCATGTCTAACTCATTAAAGGAAAAGATATAACATGATGGTGCTTAACCTAAATGTAAACAATATAGAAAGGAGTTCTAGAAACTTAAAATGTTGCCTTGTATAGACAATGATCTAGTGTTTGAAGATGAGATTCTAAAGAAATAAAAGATTAATGAGGGCTTTCTAAATGAAGACTTAATACGTGAGAGTTCATGGAGAACATGTCATGAGAAATATTTGACATGAATTCCATGTAGGAGGATGGGAACTCAGGTGTTGAGTAGGATCTAAGATGATAAGATGTAAGACGTTGGATGAGAAGTGTAGGAATCTCAGGCTATCTCATTCTAGAAAACAAGGATTATGTAAGTGTTAAAGTAAATAATAATGATACATGGATGGAGATATATGGGAAAGTAAAAGTTGAGTCTTCAAGGATATAATGCCACGTGAAGGTACACCTTTTTGAAGGGGAATCATGAGGAGAATAGCGTGTTTACTTAGAAAATGATAAGATGTGATAAATGAATATTATAATATAAGTTAAACGTGAGTTTGAATCACATTTAGGAAGAAAAAAAACCTAATCTAACATATAGTCAAATTATAGTAGAGTCTCCATGATAGTGAGTAAGATTAGATTTGAGAATTTGTGTGATTGAGTGATGAGTAAACAATACTCATGAATTCAGTAAGTCAACTCCATAGAAAACAAGGATAAGTGATGACATGACGACTGGATGTGATGTTGTTCAAAATCATTGCAATGATGGAGGATGTCATCTATAACAATTGCATGTTTTGGAAAGAAGACTTATTTGTCATCTAAATGTTCCAACTGTAAACAACATCATGATGAACTACCTATGAATCTATATCAAGCTGAAGGTTTTCACCTGAAAGAAGAGAATGATTTGTATACAGAAGTGGTCATTGATGGAAAGAGATCCAAGAACCCATAAACTAATCTCCATAATGATAGAAACCCTAAACATAAAAGAACAACAATTATCTAAGAATGGTCATAAGAATGATAAAACTACCCTTAAAGGGTGAATTGTAAGTATGATAATAAGATAAGAGACATGAGAAAGAGATATAAAGAATCCACAAGGTCAATGGGGAATGATAATATCACTCATCTTTAAGTGTATTCCAAGAAATCATTGAAAAAATAACAACTTAAGAATAAGAAATTGAAACTAAAGATTAATCATAAAGGTTTTATATGAAGGGTAAGAAAGAACTTCACGGTAACTATGTACTATCAATAATAAGGGAACATGAGCCATACCTAAAAGATATTGAGAGAGAGATATTTATGCATTTATCATTGTTTCCATCTGCCTTAGCTTTGGGATTTTAGGGGTGAAATCTTATTAGGAGTGAAGGCTTGTGAGGACATGACCCATTCTTTACTCCAATATCATATTAATTATCTTAATCACCTAATTGTGTTTGATGATATGAGATAATAATGATACTTGTTTATTATGCTTGAATAAGAATCAGATTCTTAATCAAATATGTTAAATGCCCAATCAAACTGAATATATAAAAACTTGAATGTGTAATAAAATCTAGGACGGTAAACCCAAAATTGAGTTGGGGTTTGTCCATTTGGGATGAAACCTGAATTGATGATATGTTTTTGTATATTGTGATAAGACAATGGACCCCAAAAAATATAATAATACTTGTATGAACTTAGTGACTACCTAGGACTTGAATTTTTGTATGTATGATTATAGGAGGGTTTGGAATGAATGGTTGAAGTGGTGGTTTTTATGTGACAACTTCTTGACCTCCCAATTGGTTGATTTGATCTAATACCAGCCCTAGCAAGGAGATAGGATGGTATAATATAGTCATGAAGTTGATATCTTGACATTTGATGAAGTTTAGGTTTGAGGTGGTGTAAACCCTAGCTAGGTTGACATTAGTCTAGATAAATTTGGGGCCTTGGACTGAGTTTAAGTTTGAAAAATGAGGTGAGATGGTTTTGATCTATCTTTGGGTAAACTTAGTCTGAGTTAAGGCCAACCCATCCAAGTCTAGGATCCCATACCCAAGTTAGATGTTCTAAATTTGAGACAATTAAAGTTTGTAGAGTGTCTTGATGAGAGAAGAAGTTTGATAGGTTGGGTGATGAACCCAATTGGGTTCTTGTGAATCCATGTAGTTCATGAGGAGGTTAATCTTGACTTGGTTATGGAGAGAAGTAGTGAGTTCTGGATGGGTTGGTGTTGAACCAGTCCGGATTAAGGAGAACCATGTCAAATTTAGTTCATATGGTTTTTGGGTTGATGCTTGTCAACCCAAGAAGGGTTCACTTAACCCATCCAGGTTAGTTGCATTTGGTAGTTTTAGTCAGAGGTTATGTAGGAACTGTTGCAATGTGTTAATGGATAGACTTGGACCTCCACCTATATATAGAAGACCACCATGTATATACGACCCATTTTCATCTAACAAGTCCAAAATGCTAGAGGAGAGGAGGAGAGCCTCGATAGTGTATACTCTGAGTTGGTTACTTATATGTAAATATTATGGCTGGGATCTTGGAGATCTAGTAGGAGCTTCTTCTCCAAGATAGATCTACCAATTTTCATGTAAGATCTCCACATGTTCACACATGCCATATTCTTCTTCTTCTTTCTACCTTCTTTAGTGACTACTTTTGGGAAATCATGGTGGGAAATGCCTTCTTTCACCCAAGTTCCTTCTTTTCTACCTTCTTCGACATAGATCAAGCTAGACTTGCATGAAGGAGCATTAGGAAAAGTGGTCCATGTAGATATAAGTCATTGCCTTAGAGAAGGACGATCTTCAGTTGGGTCTTGGTAGAGGACCTTCATTTGAGGTAGGTTCTTCCCTTTTCACTTTGTTCTTCTTCTTATTTGCTTCCTATAATCTCCATGGACATTTTCTTTGCAGAATCGAGAAGATACCTAGCTTCTTTCTTATTCTACCCTTGTTTCTTGGTTATTTGGCTAGGATCAAGGTAGGAGATGGTGATGTAGAGGTTTCTAGTGCTCAATTAGCCATGGATATGCTATGAGAAGGCCATATTATTGTTGTGTAATATTTACCACATAATCTGGACAATACACTTCATCATTTGTTAGATAATACATTTCAAACTATCAAGGATTAATAATATTTTTATCAAAAATTAGTTTTTCAATATAGTAGATTTACATTATTCTCCCTATACTTATTTTAATACTTTGATGAGTTCAAAAGTTATTCCTCGTGATAGAAATACTTGATTCACTAAGTTAGCAGATCTTGAATACTTTATTTACTCTACATATGTTTTGTCTTTCACTGGAAATTTAGCCTAACTTTCATAATTTCTAACCATTTTCGATTCTCAATCCTTCACTAGGAGTTTTTCATTGAGGATTCTCCATCTCCAGAGCAATGGTGAGATATAGTTGGGGGGTCTAGTTTTTATGGTGTCTAGAGTCAACCATGTATGGGGGGTCCAAGTAAGGTTTCTTAGATACAAAAATGTATCTATGACTCAAGTTTTGGTTGTATTCCTTATATCCATTGTGTGTATTGCAAACATGAACATGTATACCTTTTATAAATAGGTTGTGACATAGGTCATACATGATGATCAATGTATATTTACTTTTTTTTTGGTCGGTAAAAAACTCTGTTGCTATTGATTCCAAAAAACTTTAGGTACAAAAAATGTGCACCCCTTAACCCTCAGAAGAGGATTACCAAGACAAACAAAAGAAATGAAAGCCTTGTACAAAAGACTCGAAAAAGAAAGAAAGATACAGAAGGAGAGACAACAAAGAAATCGACTTACAGGATAAAACCAATAACCCCATCTAAACAGTAGAGGAGCTCCACTCTCATTATGCACACCCACAAACTGTGAAGACAATACTGTTAGAGTGGAGAGAATATTCAGCTGAAGTTAGTACTCGATATTCCCTTGTTGGCATCAATCCGATATCAGTCAAACTGCTAATGCTAAGGATTAAGATTATCTTTAGCATCATCCTATTGTACCAAACTGAATCATAGAAGAAACTTTGGCTAGTTGTACTGCATCAAAAGCTAGAAATAGGAACCTGACTC
This sequence comes from Alisma plantago-aquatica, assembly GCA_963693085.1. Classification (NCBI taxonomy): domain Eukaryota; kingdom Viridiplantae; phylum Streptophyta; class Magnoliopsida; order Alismatales; family Alismataceae; genus Alisma; species Alisma plantago-aquatica. Next base: position 1,253,706,708 of record OY856410.1, on the reverse strand, counting down.
CCCTTCTACCTGGCATTAACCTCACTCACTAAAATTAGAAGAAGGAAGAACACAGATTTAATCTCCACGCAATCAGACCACAGCACAGAGCCTTGGAGCCTTATACAAACTCAGATAGAACCAAAGGAACTCAAGGATTGGGGTTAAAACTATCCTCCATCCTTTTTCTTCTTTGGTGATTTTTTCCTTCTACTCGGCCTAAACTTACTGAAATCCAGTGAGTCGGCTTCCCAGGGGTTAAAATCAATCACCGAGCTTGAATCCGTATTGGAGTCACTGTTGTCTCCAAACAGATTAACCTTCTCCTGTTGGAGCTCAGTAGAAAATTGACCACTACTGTTCCAAATCTTGTCGACTTGCCAGGAAGAGGAACAAGACGCACCCTTGCTCAGTCTGCTCGTTTCCAGCTCCCACTCCAGGTTGAGATTCCCAGTGTTGACAGCCGGAGAGGATACAAGCATCTCCGGCTCCAAGAAATAGAGATTGACCTGAGATTGAGAGCGTAGCTCAGCAGTCGCTGAAAGAAACACGTCTCTCACCTACTGAGCAATGGAGTCTTGCAACTCTTCATCCACTGCATCTGGGGTGGCCGCAAGGACCCCTACCTGGCTAACAGTCTTCTTCCCCTTCTCCCCTTTGGATTTCTCCTTGGAGGACTCGTTGGCATTGTCTCGAAGACCTTGAGACTTACCCAGCCGCACCTATAGGTCTTTATCCGGAAGAGGTCTCCTTGACTTTAGAGGACACGAAGTCGCTTTGTGCCCAAACCTTTTGCAGCCAGCGCAGATCACAGGTTTTGAGATTGCCTCCGTCTTCAAGGTCTTGAGCACTGAGTCGACTTCTACTAATGTTTCTTTAGGAAGCTTCGAATCATATCCCATCTCTATACAGACTCGGGCAGCATCCAGGCAACCAGCAGCAGTCGAGTGATCATCTACGTCCACCGGCCTACCTAGGGTACTGGCGACGCAGGAGATGTTTTCCGAGTCCAGGGGATCCCCGCATTTTCAATACTGAACCAGACAGGGATCTGGGTGAAGGATAGGGGTTGGAGGGAGGAACCTAGTGTCCACACATGAGCCACTATCAGCGATCCATCCATGAACCATGGCGCTTCCTTGAGAACCCAATCCCTGTCACCACAAGAGGGCATCTTGACAATAAAGCCCTCCCTTTCCTCGGACATGATCTCGACAGGGCCGCTTGGTCTCCACGTCCGTCAAATCCAACCAGTCAATTGGCCACCATACGGCTTCCAACCAACAAACCTTATGGAAAGGAACTTACCCCAGTCAGGGACAGGGCTATCTTGGCTCGAGATAGATGCACACATCTTGCCATCCCTGACAGACGGCTCAATGTATATTTACTTAATAATATATAAAAAATATGGGGCTTTCTTTATGCTGGTATTGGTGGATCTTGTTGGAGATATTATTTGAAAATATTCTTTCATGTGTGATTGATCAATGTTAGTTAACATTGAAGTGGGTCTTTTGGTTTTGGGTTTTCTCGTGCGGCTTACTTGACCTCAGATGTGCTTGTGTGTTGATCATGGGTTTGGGTTCCAAAAATAAGGTAGTGGTTGACTAGAAAAGGATCAAGAATGAAGACCTACTTTAAGTTCGAAGAAGAGATAGCAACAACACAATTTTCATTTGATAAATCTTGGAATTGTCAAGTCAAGAAATAATGATGACAAGTAATAATCTAAAACTTGCTAAAAAGGTCAACATGGATATACATGAACCTCCAACCATTGCAACTTGGATAGTGAGGATGAAACTTATCTTGAAGCATAGTTGGGATGTAATCAACCAATCTTTGATACATTAGCCTAACCAAGTAGTAGATGTCTTAACCAGGAATCACCTCAAAACTCCTATTGGCATTCACAACTACATGAAATTATTAGAATCTATCCTCAAAATAGTTTGTTCTAAAGCTAATGGTATTAGTAATGTGTATATAAAATTAGACTCACATGTTATAAGTAGCTATTTTTGTCATGCAAAAGGAGAGAAAGGAGAATGCATAGTATATGTACTTATCTTATAAAAATCTAGGAAACTCTTCTATTGGTTAGGGTTTTTTCTATATGTTTATCCTTGAGAAAATTCTTTATATGGTTCGCATAAAACATCCAAGTTGGGTGAAAACCTTACTCCATCTGAATGATAGATTTGGTAACAATCACATGTCAGTCCAAAAACAATTTAAAATGAGGAAGAAAGCATTTAGGGTCATAAGGATTAGTCATATATCACAAACTTAATGTAGCACTATACTCTCTTAGGTTAAATAAGTTCTATTAAGCGATAAACACTCTGGACTTAGTCATTTAATATGGAAATAGAGAAACCATACACAAGAGGATGGTCATTCTTAATTATGAACAACTAAGATATCTTAACATGACATACGAGATAATCATGCACTAAAATATTAAAAAGAATATTCATACATGATAATCATGAAAACTACTCCCATAAGCCTATATATATTGAATACTCACTCAAGATGTTAAAAATGGGTAAGAACTAGAAGGGAGATATATGTTTGTATACAACAAGTAAAATAGTAATAAAATAAGTAAACCTAAGTGTGAATGCCTCTTGAAAGATGACTTTACATTCCCAAGTAGCTTAATCACGCCTCATGTCCTCTACTCTTGATCTTGGTTGGTGAAGAATATGGATTCTCTATGTCATATGCTAAAGAATTGAATGACATGGAGAATATCCTATGTGGAGAGCCTTCTAGAACCCATAATCCTCTTAGAGTGTCCATTAGTGTAGACTGTGTCGTCCTCCTAGTGTAAAAATAAGTGTATATTTACTTATTTTGACAACTTCCACTTGTTTCAAAAAAATGGAGTTGTAGCTCAAATAAAAAACCATTTTTAAAAATAAAAGGGTATATAAATCACTCACATGACTTGCTAATCCAAATTGGTAACCTTTTGTGCATAAAGGATTATTCAATAATGTTGTAGGAGGAAACATGTCATATTTTCAGCGGTACTAGTTTCTTCGCATAAAAAACTTGAATGAAGTTGATAGTCCCACATGTGGCATTTGATAATTACTTGCAACCCCTTTCTATATGAAGTGATATGTTAATGACGCAAAGTTATGCAACGAACTTTCTTTAACTTCATATACATCTCTAATACTTTGATCATGTTGTCTCGTAGTGTTTGCCAAATGTAGAACTTTTTTATTGATGGTACATTGACATGGAAAGCATCAAAATGGGTAGTTTGTAGATAAAACTTGCCCAATTTGGAACATAGAGTGAAAAAGACAAATTATGCAACACAAACTTGAATTGAATGTAGATTATTTACATCAATTATGCTAATAAAATCTTTGCAAGCTCAAAACTTTTTCTTGTACCAATCATATTTAAGAAGGAACCATGTAATAAACAATAGGATGGATTCTTCATGTGCATTACTATTTCATTTAAATTTTGAAACTAATTTCTTATTAGGTGATTTTCATATTATTATATGAATGTATACATGTCTTATCCATTTCTTTGTCCAATATAAGTAAATTTATTTTATAGTTAGTTGAAGTTACACCAAAAGATCAATCTGAAGAGAATGAAATAGATGGTTGAATATGGATAAGGTTTTCCCCAAACATGAATAGATTAGAAAGTAAATTTGAGTTACTTGATTAAATATTAGTTGCTTTTTCACTTTTCATTCAAAAATTAGGTTTTTTATATGGTCGATAAATACAAGGTTATGCTCACATGAAGCCTCAATTGGCGCACGAAATCCCTCCTGATGAATAAATACATAGATACTATCTTAGTCTCATGATTGTATAAGGGTTCCTAGTGGGGTTTTTACCATAAATTATATCTTTATTAAACAAATGTTTACATTGTTTCCTAGTGATATGTTGTGTAAATTATACTTTGCAGCCTCACATGCACAGTTCAACATATAAACTCCAAATATCAACATAGAGATATTAAACAAGTTAGTTTGAGGTATAATATATTATAATTGGAACTGATGCCATATTATGTATACCATGGGGAACTGATGCCATATAATATATCTTCAAAACTAACTATCAGTCAGTACAACTTCTATGATTCTAGAGATACATTACATAGTTGATCGATCCCTATAGATACCAGCCATTACATTAATTCATTTACCATGCATTGCATATATGTGATTCATATTATTTATATGATCTCTAAAGCATGAGTTTTTTACTATGTCATCTACTTTCTATTGTGTGTAAACAATTGAACCATAGTTATCAAGTAATAATATCAAGAAATTAACTAGCTAGCATATTCCAATTTCATCATAATAAAATCAGGGTTTTATTTAAGCAATCTCAGAAATATCAACATAAAATATTACTTGTAAATTTAGTTCAAGTATCCAATGATAAAGGCAAATAAGTATATGTATATAGGCACGCAACACAATAGTGTCACTTGTTATTGTGTCTCTAATGCATCAAGTACAATTTAGATAAGAAAATCATTTCTTATGTGTTGGATTCCAAGCATGCATGAAGATATAAATTAAAAGACATATAATAAGATTGTTGGGCATGACAATGAACACAAAATAAGAAGATATTTTAAGGAAAACACAACACAAGAAGATATATTATGCCCATGACGTATATTCCTTCCTAAACATAAATAAAATGTTCTCATAGTATCTATCCAACCTTTAGATTGCAAAATGATCCCTCACACTAGTTAATGTCATTTTTGTTCATAGGACACTCCATATGGTCGTTGTTATTGCATCAAAATCCAATCATAATGTCTAGGATTGTGAAATGAAGGTTGATTGTGGTTTTTTGCATCAATATGATGGACAATGGATGATAGTGTCCCTACTAGATATGTGAATCATATATGTGATGGATGAGTTCATATGAGGGTGAGGTGGAACAAAGGGTGAAGGTTTTGAATAACCATTGGTGGTGGTATAGGAGGAGGTGGTGATATTTACATGTCGAATATAATGTCTACATGGAAAGGCATTTCAAATTGGAATTTGCATTGTGTAGAATGATTTAACATCAAAATTTTAGTACACTGTGTGAACTAGATAATGAGGTTAATACACATTGCGTGGTAGAAAACATGGTGTCCATTAGAACAATGCGTCATACGCCATGTGGATAAGGGATACATTGAGCAGTTTTGGGACATGACATGCAAAAATACACTATGTAATTAGTCTGTAATTGGCTGCAGAACATAATGGCCACACGATTTTTATAGTTTGTTAATATTAGCATGTTTCATAATATATTAAGTGTCTAACACTTATACTTTCATGGCATGTAAATAAACTCATACAACTACAACGATTTGTAAATGATGTGTGAGTCAAGCAAACATTATCTGATAGTTTTTTTTGTGGGAAATGTTTGAATTCATCCATTTCTTTTAAACTAGAGAAGTTTCTATAACCCCTCCCCCCAAATTGGAACAAAAAAATCAATGGTTGTAGGAATCATACAAATATAACCTAATGCATCATAATTAAGCAAATTAGTTTAACAAAATAACTAAAAAAGATATGGGTTCCCTTCCAATAAGCACTCAATTTAAGGTCTAGAACAAGATTGTCTAAGAGCATAGTTTGATACATCAATTGATAGGTAGCAATCAACTCCTTAGAGGAAGAGATTGACTCCTTTTTCAATCAATTCAATAGTATTGTAGAGCTTTGGCCTAATTTCAGAAATTTCAAAAATTCCTAAGTAGTAGACAAATATGTCAAAAACATAATTGGGTAGACAGAGTACTAGAATGAAGGTATTTTTCAAATATATATGTAGATACATATTTATTATTAGAATGCAAAATTTATGTAACAGTCCATGCATGCAACATATATGTACTAGTCATAAAACTACAAGAGTTACAACTTGATAACTAAATCTGGACATATGGTTTAGAAAATTATTGTATCAACTAGAAATGTATAAAATAACCATACTCATATCTCAGTTGTATCATGAGATATTTTAAAAACCAAACAACAATTATCTTTTTTATTGTAAAATACAAAATTTATTATAATGAATAATACATATATGTCCGATTGAGATGATTTTGGAACACATCTAGCTTACGTAATGTACATTCAATTTATCAGGTTATGTTTATAGTGGATTGTTATGAACACGTTCAATGTCACATAGGTACGTACAAACTTATATGTACTCACCCACACCATTCTTTAACCTTAATATGGTCGACCAAGCATATCAGATAAAACTTTAATGGAAAAGTTTGCAGCCGGATTATCTTACAAGGAATACTTATTTTATATAAACATGTAGTTATATCTACATGTATATTTAATAGATATGAGATTCTGGATGTTTTTGATCTAGATTTACCGTAGCACATCTCCAACCCATATAAAAATTTGGGCCATTTTTTTAGCCACTCCACTCATGCAAGCTATATAGAGTCGATTTGCTTTGGGTTACGCGGGTTAGGACATGATTAGGTTTCATGAGTGGAGTGGTATTGTTTTTTGGCCTGGTCTAATGCTCAGTCGTAGAAGGAAAACATCCTTTGGAGGATGAATGTTTCAGATGAGATTATGTTGAAAAACAAAAATTTTAGATGGAAAAGTAAATCTTTCGGTTTTTAAACTATTCATTTCCCACAAGAATACTCCCACAAACGAGTTAAAGTTTTTGTGTTATTTTGATCAAATTTCATATTGCGTAAACCTATAATATTAAACATCAAAGAAGCAACTAAAGATTAATTTTATCAGGAAGAGGTGTAAGCCCAATATAGGGGTAGGAAACAAGAACTTCATATTGTATCAGGTGGAAGAAACTAAAGTAGTAATGTTACATTTGAAATACATAAGAAGCTTGTGAGCAATGTGTACACATCCATGTCCATTAAAATAATGTAATATCCCAATATTTTAGGCCTTGGATGAAATGATCATAAAAGAAATGATTGGACTACCCATATCACCAAGGATCACATTGTTTTCATGTAGCCGTAAATAGGTAGTATGCGATTAAGCGTGCTTGGTCCGGAGTAGTAATAGGGTTGATGACCTAGTAAGAAGTTAATCCTGTGTTGTGTATGAATGAGGACAAAGAAAACAACCGAGATTGATGGTGGTATGTGGGGGCAGTCATCATTCCTAAAACTCTACTAGAGCCTCAGGCAGTAGACCTGGGCATATATGTAGCATCAGAGCTAGTTCCTCTCTATTAGATGTGGCGCACATAGGTATGTGGCATGTCATTCTTGAGCCATACGATCCTGGCATTTAAAAGTGGGTCATCCTTGTTGATGGAGCCACCCTTGCGCTATTACTCAAGAATGGGATATGGATGTACGTGGACAATTCTAAGTCCGTACTAAAATGGAAAATATATAATGAGGTCATATATAATAGCCTTGACAATGACATCAAGAGTTTAATGGGGAGATCATAACATCTCAAATTTTAGGCCTTAAATGAAATTATCTCAAAATGAATGATTGGCCTACCCATATCAATAAGGTGAACTTTACTTTTATGTATCCCATTAGTAGGTACTCCAAGGTTAATCATGCTCGACCTAGAGTAAGACTAGGATGGGTGACCTCTCAAAAAGTTGATCCTAGGTAGTGCGTGAGTGAGGACAAAACACATAGTTGAGGCTAGTGTTGATTGATGGGACTAACCATAATTTATAAAACTTTACTAGAGCTTTGGTTAGTGGGATCGAGCTTTATGAATAAGATCTATTACACCTTAATATATCTATATTGATTTCTTCACATGAGGCTACATTGATATATGAAGATTGAGATGATATTGATTCACTAACTCAATATTCCACATTATTAAAGAAAGAAAAAAGCCAAAGTATGCATAGACAATTTTGATTTCTTTGTCTCAGAATTATTAATTTAACCATGTGTTTCCTTGAACCCAACACTACCGTGTACTCCAAAATTGTCATCATTTAATCCAACTAAATATTTTGATATCAAATAATACCATGGAAATGTTAATGTAAGGATCATTGCAAGACCTTTGTCTAATCCATCTATCATCATCCTTTGCATTTATTAACTTTTGGGTAATTGACGATATATGAATTGATGCTAACCATGATTATTGATCTTATGTATAGAATATGTTGTACATAGATGGATCACCAAAGAATCATCTAAGAAATATTTACAAGTCTTGCAGTTGACATTACTTAGCGTTAAATAGCTACTATGTGTAGAAAAATCATAAGAAACCTTATCCACACTATCCAAGCAAACCTTCATTTAAAACGTATCATTAACATAAGTTGTGGTAAGATCCTAAAATTTTGTACATTTAGATTTTGTTATATGAATTCGATAATAATGTATTTAAACCCACTTTAAGATAATTGGAGTAATGTTAGAATGAAAGATGAATCTAATCCCTGAACTAAGATTAAAGGAAATAATCTTAATGTTATGTTGAGCTATAGCTTGGATTTGGAAAGGAAATTAGGCTTGTGGGCCCATTGGAAGGCCTAGGTATGAACTACGGACCTTGGGATCCAATCTAGGCCCAATTGGACTAATAGGGTGACAAATAGGTCCATGGGATCTATGATAAATAAAATAGGAATTTCATGCATATATAATGAAAATAATATTTTGAGTTGATTAGTGAACTCTTTTTGAGATGATTATCAAGATATTGGAAGATTCTAAAGTGATTAGTGGCCTAGATAATTAAACGAGTGATTGTCTTGTCTTCACTTGGATTTCCAAGTATTAAGGTATCAATTAATAGTATTATGACCTAATACTTGGCATCATGTGAGAAAATTGTTAATTGAAGACCATTCCAAGTTTTTACATAATTATAAGATTATTTGTGACCTAGGTTGATTAATTAAGGAAATACTTGAATGATAAGAAAAGGGATATTTATCTTTATTGTCTTAGTCCCAATATTTGTTTGATCCAAGATTAGACTTATAATAAGCTAATCTTCAACTTTAGGGTTAATTTAATAATCCTAGTGGCATGTAGGATTTTAGAAAAAATTGATAAATAATATAAGGTTTGGGAGTTATTGTGATCAATTGATTTAAATGAAATGCATCACACAAAGGACCAAATAACCCAAAACCATAGGTGCGTGACATGGCATATGGCCCCAGTCTCCCAATGTGCATTTAAGATTCGACAATGACTTAATCATCATCAAAATCACGACACGGGTCCCATAGAGGATGGTCATTTCCTTTTTCACATTCTCTCTCTCGAATACCTTTTTCTACAAAACAAGTCCCATTAGAATCAAGAGCTTGAGACAAATTCAATGACGTAAATTATTTCCATAATCTTCATCGCATGAGATAATACCTAAATCTCAAGCATGCTAGAATTTTAGTGCTAACTAGAATCCACTGGTACCCTGAACTTGTACCTATATTAAGCATCATAGACATTCTCCTAACCCAGAGAATCTAACCTTGATGATTAATTTCTCACGAGGATCCTTGAAACCATATGTCAATCCCCTTTTTCATCTCAAATGACCTCAACTCTTTAATGATGTCATGCGACACCTCTAGCCAATTCAATTGGCCCAAAGCTTCACTATGATGCCTCGAGGAATTGCAATCTCTAGAAAGACACTTTGTAGCCTCATGTACTCTCTACCAATTTGGATGTGGGAGGATTGAAGATCCTCATTGGAGTACCTAGTTCTAAGGACTTTGTGCCTTGTGGAATTGTAGGAAAAACTAGTGGAGGCCTTAACAACAATGTCAGGGCTTCAAATCATCATCAGCTAAGGTAATTGCCTACCTTTGATTCCCTATTTTCCTTCTTGAGAAAGCCGACCACGATCCCCCACCAGTGGCCATGTTATGGTAAGACAAGGGGCTCAACAACTTTGTTGAAGGCAGACAAAGGCATCCTGACCTTCGGCCAGATTATCTTACATTTGAAATAAAACATTAATGAAAAAGTTTGTAGTCAGATTATCTTACAAAGAATGCATAGTTTATATAAACATGTAGTTATATCTACATGTATATTTAATCAAGTTTGGAATTTGGATTTTTTTTGTCTAGATTTACCTTAGCACGGCTCCAAACCATATGAAAATGTGGGTCATTTTTAGCCCGCTCCACTCATGCAAGCTATATAGAGTCGATTTGTTTTGGGTTATGTAGGTTATCCATGATCATGTTTCATGAGTGGAAGAGTATTGTCATTTGTCCCGAACTAATTATCACTCCTAGAAGGAAAAATCTTTTGAGGATGAAAGTTTTAGAGATTATTATGTTGAAAAACGTTTTTTTAAATAGAAAAGTAAATCTTCCAATTTATAAATTATTCATTTCCCACAAGAATGCACCCACAAACGAGTTCAAGTTTTTTTGTTGTTTTGATCAAAATTCCATAGGGCATCATCCTACAAAGTTAACTATTAAAGAAGCAGCCAAAGGTTAATTTTACCATGAAGAGATGTAAATCCAATATAGGGATAGGAATCAAGAACTTCACAAAGTAGTAATGAGGACACATCCATGTCCATTAAAACAATGTAATAACCCAATATTTTAGGTCTTGGGTGAGATGATATTAAAAGGAATGATAGTACTACCCATATCACCAAGGTGTACATTATTTTCATGTAGTTGTTAATAGGTAGTATGCGGTTAAGCATGCTTGGTCTAGAGTACTACTAGGGTGGGTGACTTGGTGAGAAGTTAATCATGTGTTCAAAGTGCACAACTGAAACTAATGGTGGTATGTGGGGCCAATTATTATCAAAGCTAGTTCCTCTCTAGTAGGTGAGTCCCACATGGACAAGTGGCATGCCAGTCTTCAGCCATACGATCATGACATTTATTAGCAAGTTATCCATGTTGATGGAGCCACCCTCACGTTGTTAGTCATGAATGGGAGGTAGTGTACATGGACAATTCTAAGTTTTTACTAAAATGGAAAATATATTATGAGGCCATATAATATAGTCTTGACGATGACATCAAGAGTTTATGGGGAGATCATAACATCTTAAGATTTGAGCCCTTAGATGAAATGATATCAAAAGTAATGATTGGACTACCCATATCAATAAGGTGTACTTTCCTTTTAGGTATCCCATTAGTCAGTACTCCACGGTTAAGCATTCTAGGCCTAGAGTAGTACTAAGATGGGTAACCTCTCAAAAAGTTGATCCTAGATAGTGTGTGAGTGAAGACAAAACACGTAGTTGAGGCTAGTGGCGATCTATGAGACCAAACATCATTCCTAAAACTTTACTAGAGATTTGGTCAGTAAGATTGAGCTTTATGAATAAGATCTACTTCACCTTGCTATGTCTATCTTGATTTCTTCACATGAGGCTACATCAATATATGAATATTGAGACGATATCATTTCACTACCTCCCAATATTCCATATTATTAAAGAAGGAGAAAGCCAAAGTATGCATATATGATTGTGATTTCTTTGTCTCAAAATTATCAAATTAGCCATGTGCTTCCTTAGACCCAACACAACCATGTCTTCCAAAATGTTCATTATCTGATCCAGCTAAATATTTTGATATCAAATCATACCATGAAAATGTTAATGTAAGGATCATTGCGAGACCTTTTTCTAATCTAGATATGATCATACTTGCATTTCTTAACATTTGGGTAATTGACGACATATTAATTTATGCTAACCAAGATTATTGATCTTATGCAAAGAATATGTGGTACACAATTAGCTCACTAGAGAATCATCTAAGAAATATTTGCAAGTCTTGCAGTTGACATTATGTAGCATGTAATAGCTACTATGTATAGAAGAATCATAAGCAACCTTATCCACACTATATGAGCAAAGTTCATTTAAAACATATCATTAACATAAGTCGTTAGTAATATTCTCCAATTTTGTAAATTTGCACTTTGTTATATGAATTCAATAATAACACATTGAAACCCACTTTAAGATAATTAAAGTAATGTTAGAATGAATGATGAATCTAATTCCTAGACTTTAATTATAGGAAATAATGTTATGTTGAGCTAATATACATATAGTTCATATTTAGAAAGGAAATTAGGCTTGTGGATCAATTGGAAGGCCTAAGTTTGAACTATGGGCCTTGGGATCCAATTTAGGCCCAATTGGACTATAGGGTGACAACATGGGATCTATGATATATAAAATAGGAAATTCAAGCATAAATATAATGAAAATAATATTTTGTGTTGATTAGTGAGCTCATTTCGAGATAATTAGCAAGATATTGGAAGATTCCATAGTGATTAATAACCTATATGATTAAACGAGTGATTTTCTAGTCTTTACTTGGATTTCCAAGTATTAAGGTATCAATTAATATTATTATGGCCTAATACTTGGCACCATTTGAGAAAATATTTAATTAAAGATAGTTCTAAGTTTTGATATAATTATAAGATTATTTGTGACCTAGGCTGACTGATTAAGGACATACGTGAATGGCAAGAAAAGGGATATTTATATTTAGTGTTTTGGTGCCCATGTTTTCTTGATCTAAAATTAGGCAAATAAGAAGCTAATCAATAAGAAGCTAATCCCCAAATTTAGGGTTAGTGGGATAATCTAGTGGAATGTAAGACTTTGTAAGATTTGATAAATAATATAAGGTTTGTGAGTTATCGTAATTAATTGATTTAATTGAAATGTGTCACACAAAGGTCCAAATAACCCAGAGCGATTGGTGTGTGACACGACATATGGCTTCGATTGCCATTGTGTATTTAAGATCTGACAATGAATGAATCGTCATCAACATCATAGTAGGAGTCGCACAGAGATTGGTCATTTCCTTTTTATCAAATTCTCTCTCTAATACATTTTTCCACAAAATAGTCCCAATGGACTCAGGAGCTTGAGGCAAATTCAACGGCCCCTATTATTGCAATTATCTATGTCGCATGAGATAATGCCTAAATCTCAGGCATTGCAAGATATTGGGGCTAACCAAAATCCACTACTACCTTGAACTTGGACTTATATAAATAATCATAGACATTCTCCTAACCCAGAGAAGCTAACCTTGATGATTAATGTCTCACAAGGAACACTAAACTCTTTGTTGATCCCCTTTGTCATCTTCAGTGACCTCAGCTCATACCTAACACCATGCGACACCTCCAGCCAATTAAATTGCCCAAAGCTTCACTATGATGCCTCAATGAATTGCAATCTCTAGAAGGATGCTTTGAACCCTTGTCTACTCTCTACAAATTTGAACATGGGAGGCTTGAAGATCCTCACCAGAGTACCTAGTTCTGAGGACTTTGTGCCTTGTGAATTTGTAGGAAAGCCTAGTGCATGCCTCGGTAACAACATCAAAGCTTCAAATTGACATCATCTAAGGTAATTACCTACCTTTGATTCCCTATTTTCCTTCTTAAGAAAGTCAGCCCAGATCCCCCACCATTGGCCACATCATGGTAAACCAAGGGGCTCAAAAACTTCATTGAAAGCAGACGAAGGTATCCTGACCTTCAGTAGTGACTCTTTGTGCCAATAGGCTGGAGTAAACTAAGGAGTTGACCCCTCCTAGTTTCTCTGCCACAGTGCAATGTAGTTCTTGCGAGGGAGATGAATCAAGGTGACGATTTGACAACCATACCTATTGTTGACCTAACAATTATACATTGTCAATATTTCGATGATAATTTAACCATTTCATTCATATGTATCTAATAAGTCTATTTGATATTGATTTTAGGTATTAGATACATGAAAAGCATCAGTTTGATCAAGCCCTAGCATGATCAAATACAAGACAAAGCCAATGCAAATGCATTTTTGTGAAAAATGCCCTAAACAACTTATGACATTTTTTGTAATTATTTGTATTGATGCTATGACTTGTAATTAATATGAGAGAAAAATTAGGAGCACTTCAAACAAATGTTTAAGCACTCAAATGACAATTTTTAAAATGTATCACAGGCACCCTTGCTGGGTGAGTTTCCCTTTCAGAAACTCAATCTATGTCTAGGATGGGTCTTGGAAAACTGCCAGGTTCAGTTGAGTTTGTCGTGATGAAAACTTGATCGACACCCTACATAGACAAAGTTATTTTAATTCATCGATCAATATTCATCTAGGATAAACTCAATCGACAAATCAAAATCAGTTTTCCGCATAATGCAATACGCCGAGTTACCTTTATTGAAACTCAACTGAGTGCATTGTACCAAGCGTGCAAAAAGAGTGTTTCTAGCCGTTGAAGTGTTACAAACATCAAAATCCATTGCAACAACCCAAATGACTAGAATTCATTCCCAAGTGCTTCTAGTGGCTAGTAGACATCCCCAACTATAAATAGGGACCCTTGGGCTTCTTCCCAAGTTTGCCTCTTATGCTCCTAGCTATAGTTGAGTGGATTTGTCTACTAAGAGCCCCTTTCTCTCTCTTTCTTATGAATCAAAATGCCATTATGAGTGAGATAGGATATGTGTGAGAGATCTACTCCATTGTACTCTTGTAAATATCTAAAATCCCCCATTTCCCAATCCCTTTCTTAATATCTAAGTTGGTGAAAACTTCTCCAAGGTGAAGGAGAAGGTGAAGGTTGAAGATCATGGAGAAGAGTGGGTAATTCCTTCAAGGAGGAAGACTTGTTGCAAGAGGGGATCTCCTTAGTGAAGGTGTCAATCTCGTTGCAAAAGTGGGTAAGCCTTTGTATAGGTTGAATACTCTCTCTCTCTCTCTCTCTCTAAGGATTGGTAAGACCTTGTAAGGTTTATTAGCTCCTTTGGATACTTAAAAAGGAAGGTTAGTCATCCTTTCCCTGTAAAAGGAAGGTCTTATAGTATGTATTATAATGGAATATAAGTATGCAATGGTTACAAAATCCTAGGGCCATCTCTAAGTAGTGGATGTACACTCTCCTAGTTTGTAGTTTGGAACCACTCTACATAGATTGTTCTTGATCTCATTCAGTCTCTTTCATCCTTGCTATGTATGTTTAGTTTCACACAAATTCTATATTTGCAATCCTATTTCTTGAAGTAATTTTAAGGTATAAAGAATTTGGTTTAAGTGCTTTTTATCTCTATTCATCGCTCTTCTAGAGCCTTTTGATCCAACAAGTGGTCAGAACCAAGGTATTCTCTAACAAGATCTCACGTGAGATGATAAGATGAGTGACAACATTCTTGGATCTATCAACTTATAGGGTGGATTCTCCATGAGACCACCAATCTTTGACGGCACATACTTTCTCTATTGGAAGCGAAGGATGCAATTCTACTTGCAAGGTATGAACTATGACATGTGGAATGTAGTCACCCTTTCATACAAGGAGTCAGTTGGAGATGTGACCACTTGGGATGAAGCTACGTTGAAGAAGGCCCAGGTGAATGCAAAGGCTATAAGTATCATTTATGCATCTCTCACCCCCTCCAAATTCAACCAGATGTCTTCTTGGGACACCTCCTATGAGATATGGAACAAACTATGCATCACCTATGAAGGGACCAAGCAAGTCAAGGAGTCTAATGTCTACATGCTCAAAGGACTTCTTGAGAACTTCAATATGGGAAAGAAAGAGAAAGTGGTTGAGATGTACTCAAGGCTCAACACCATCATCAATGGACTTGCTTCTTTGGGCCAACCCATGGATCAAGGCACCATCAACTCCAATATCTTTAGGTCTCTTCCTAAGAGGTGTCAATCCAAGGTGACATGCATTGAAGAAACAAGAAGCCTTAGTGAGATAGCTACCAAAGAGATCGTTGGGAACCTTCAAGCTATGAGGCAAGACTTGACAAACAAGAAGAAGAAGAAAATCTTGAAGCGGATTCAAAAAATATGAAGGAAAATGCCTTCAAAGATCAAGTGGACGCTATTGTTCTTCAACAACAACGTACTTGTCGAGCTACTCCCTCCTCAAGTGAAGATGAAGCCCCAAGTGACAAACTACTCTAAGGGGAAGCACTTCAAAGGAAAGCCCTCCTCCTCTTCCAATATAAGGTGCTATGAGTGTGGACAAAGGGGACACTAATAGAATGATTTCCCAAAGACAAACAAGTCCTACCACAAGAGAAACTCCAATAACTACAAGAAAGAAATCAAGTTCAAGAGGAAGGACAAGAAGGAAAGAAGAAGCAAAGATGCTTGAATGAGGGAGAATGTCGCCTTGCTTTCGTGGCCTCAACTAGTGAAGACATGTGTGAGGTAAGTGAGGTAATCTTGAATGATTTATCTAAAGAATCTCTCATTAAAATGCTAAATGTTTGCCATTCTTCTTGTTCCAAATGCAAATATAAGAAGAAAAGGTTGGGGAACATTATTGATGACTTGTATGCTAAAATTGATTCCTTAGCAAAATGAGAAAGTTCATCTTAATAGTATAGATTATTTACAAGGTAAATTTATTGAACTTGAGTTGCAATACTATGTCATTGAGGTAGAGAATGGTATTTATATTAAGAACATCGATAGTATTAAAGATGAAAACCAAACTTACCTTAATGAGATTGTTTCGATTTGAACTGAAAATGATAAACTTGTTGCCAAGTTCAATGATCTTAGACATGCTTTTCATGATATTAAGGATGAAAATAGAATCTATCTTGATGAGCTTGCTTTTCTTAGAACTAAAAATGCTAGATTGCTTGCTAAAGTAAACGATCTTTTTTCTAGACCTTTATTGCCTAGTAATGAAGTAGCTAGTATAACTCTTGAGAGAGGTTCTTATCATACTAAAGCCCTCTGTCTAGAGGCTGACCTGCTTCATGCTCAAGATGATTTAGCTAGTATTTCTTCTACTGTCATCACTCTTAGTGATGATAATCATAGGTTTAAATCTTCCCTATAAAAGTTTCTCAAAGGGAAAAAGTCCCTCCATGAAGTTTTGGATCACTCTACCAAATAAAATGGTAAAAGTAGTTTGGGGTATGAGGGATCTCCCAAAAATAAGGGCAAGGGTAAGAAAAAGAGCAAGGGACCTCCTATTTTCAATGGAGAGTCATCCGGATCTAAGAATTCTATGGTTTGTGCACATTGTAAGAGTGGTGATAATTATTATACTTATATTGATCTAGACAAAAAGAAGGGGACCAACCCAAAGATGAAATGGGTCCCCAAGCTAACTCCGGATTCCAAGGTTTGAATTGGGAATTGACATATTCCTTTCTTGTAGGTAAAAGGAAAATAGATTGCTGATAGTGGTTGCTCCAAGCACATGACAGGTGAGATAAGCCACTTCAACAATTTCACAAAGATGAAAGGAGGACTTATGGTGATAACAAAAAAGGTAAAGTTATAGGTGATGGTGATGTGGGTGATTCACTATGCATCAAGAATATACTTCTTGTGGATGGCCTACATCACAATCTTATTAATGTTAGTTGATTATGTGACAATGGATGTCTTGTGTTATTTACTTATCTTGGATGCTTGTTTCTAGATTCCCTCTCCAACAATATCATATACAAGGGAATTAGAAACATAAATTTTTATGTTGTTGTTCTTGATTCTCTTAAGATAACTCCTGGTAAATGCCTTATTGTTGATAAAAGTGATATATATATATATATATATATATATATATATATATTGTGGAACCGTAGGCTTGGCCATGTAAATATGAATCAGTTGAAGAAGTTGAGCAAAAAGGAATAGGTCAAAGGACTTCCTGGATTGGACTTTGAGAAGTACGAGGAATGCCAACCTTGCACACAAGGAAAGCAAACCAAATCCTACTTTAAATCCAAAGTTGTCCTTAGTACCAAAAGAGCTCTTGAACTTCTTCACATTGATGTATTCACACCAATGAGAACTCAATCGATTCACGGTAGCAAGTATTGATTCATGAGTGTTGATGATTTCTCTCCCTTTACTTGGACTTTCTTCTTAGTTTCAAAAGTGATACTTTTGATGTTTTCTCTACTTTTTGCAAACGAGTTGAAAATGAAGCCTCTTGGGAAATCATATTTACCCGTAGTGACCATGGGGGAGAATTTGAAAATGATTTGTTTGAAAAATTTTGTGAGGAATCTAATTATTTTCACAACTTTTCTTCCCCTCATACACCTCAATGAAAAGGGTTGTAGAGAGAAAGAATAGATCACTACAGGAAATGGACAGGACCATGCTTCTAGAATATGATAATCCAAATAAGTTTTGGGCCAAAGCCATTAGCACCTCATGTTTTATGCAAAACTAGGTTTTCACTCATCTGTTTTTAAATAAAGCCCCGTATGAGTTGTGGCATGGTAGAAAGCCCTCTATGGATTTCTTTCATATTTTTGGTTGTCCTTGTTTTGTTGTAAACACCAAAGATTCTCTAGACAAGCTTGATGTAAAATCTTACAAGGCCATATTTCTTACCTATACACTACTAGTAAAGCATATAGAGTATTTAACATTGAGTTGTCTAAAGTGGAAGAATATGTTAATGTTAAATTTGTTGAAACAAACCCCCTATTTCTGAGAATATTATAAATGATGATGTTTTAGATGAGGTGATTCCTAGATTTAAAGATCTCAACATCATTGACAAAGGAAAATAGGTGGTAGTAGATGAAGAAGAAACAGAAGAAGAAAGGGAGGATCCAACTCTCCAGTTTGCTAAAGATCATCCTAAAGACCTCATCATAGGAAATCCTTTTAAAAGGGTGAAGACACAGGTTGCATTCAACAAAGAACAAGCCAACATCACCTTCATCTCACAACTTGAGCCCAAGAATGTGAAAGAAGCTCTTAAAGATGATGAATGGATCCTAGCTATGCAAGAGGAGCTAGAGCAGTTTGAAAAGAACAAAGTATGGACCTTAGTGACAAGACCAAATGATAGGAAAATTAAAAGCACCAATTAGGTCTACCACGACAAGCTAGATGAAAGCAGCAAGTGGTAAGGAACAAACCAAGGTTAGTTGCTCAAGGCTATGATCAATAGGAAGGTATTGGCTTTTATGAAACTTATGCTCCTCTTGCTAGATTTGAATCTCTTAGAATGTTACTTGCCTTTGATAGCTATAAAATTTTGTTTCTATACCAAATGGATGTTAAAAGTTCATTTCTAAATGGTAGAATAGAGGAGGAAGTCTATGTGGATCAACCTCCCGGCTTTGAACATGACAAGCTTCCTAACCACATTTATTTGTTACAAAAATCTCTCTATGGACTCAAACAAGACCCTCGAGCTTGGTATGAGAAATTAAAGAACTTTTTGCTAGACAATGGTTGTGTCATGGGCAAAGTTAATTCTACCCTATTTCTTAAACACACATCTAGCAACTTTTTTATCATTCAAAAATATGTTGATGATATCATATTTGGCGTAATTGATCTTAATCTTTGCAAGCAGTTTAGTTTTCTTATGCAAACTGAAATTGAGATGAGTATGATGGGGGGTTACTTTCTTCCTTGGATTCCAAATTAAGCAAACAAAGGAAGGAAACTTCATCAACCAAGGCAATTATACAAGTGAACTCTTGAAGCACTTTGCAATGGAGAACACCAAATGATGGATACTCCCATTGCAAACATCACCAAACTTGATAGAGATGAGGAAGGTGAGAAGGTATATGAGAATCTCTATAGAGGTATGATTGGTAGCTTGTTATATTTAACTGTATCTAGACATGATATTATGTTTAGTGTTGGATTGTGTTCTAGATTCAATTAAGTCCTAGAAAATCCCATCTTATAGCGATTAAGAGGATTTTAAGGTACCTAGCCAAAGCCTAAAATGTTGGACTATGGTATCCCAAGTCAAAGGGACTTTACTCTTAGCGCTTATAGTGATGAGGATTATGTCGGGTGCTTAATTGATAGAAAGTAAAAAAGTGGCACTTGCTTCCTCCTAGGACCATGCTTAGTCTCTTGGTTCTCTAAGAAACAAATAAAAGTGTCTCTTTCAACTACCAAGGCTGAGTAAATTGTAGCTGGGAGTTGTTGTGTCCAAATCCAATGGATGAAGCAAATGCTTCAAGACTTTAATGTTCATTATTATGTTTCTCCTATCTTTTGTGATAATACTAGTGCAATTAATCTTTACTACGATCTTATATTGCATAGTAGAGCCAAACATATAGAGGTCCACCCTCACTTCCTCTGTGACAACATTTCCAAGAAAGATATTTATATACATGTGGATACAAAAAATCAACTTGAAGACATTTTCACTAAACATCTAACTAGATAGCAATTTACTTATATTAGATCAAAATTGCTTATTATTGCTCTTGATGATAATGGTATTAGCTAGATGATATCTTACCTATATGTTCTTGCTCATAGTTTTCTCAACTTATGCTTGTTAGTGTTATATATGTCTGGTTTATATTCCTTGTTTTGCTTGTTTTTGGCTATTTTTCACAAATGACTATTTTACCGCAAAATAGTAACCAATGACGAGTCAAATGTGCCTTAATATGTTTGAAATACATGATAAGCTAGAAAAATATATTTATATAGCAATCTAGTGACCTAGAATTAAATTTCTTATCTTTTGGACAGAC
Source organism: Alisma plantago-aquatica (assembly GCA_963693085.1). NCBI lineage: Eukaryota > Viridiplantae > Streptophyta > Magnoliopsida > Alismatales > Alismataceae > Alisma > Alisma plantago-aquatica. Next base: position 1,253,686,185 of record OY856410.1, on the reverse strand, counting down.
TGACCCATCGGCTGAGTTTTCTCTAGGGAAACTCAACCAACAACAACCCAAGAACTGAACACACAAAAGTGTTAGTCGAGTTTTTCAAACCTCAAACTCAACCAACACCAATGTTGGGTGGAAAAACATATAGGTCGTCGACCGACTTTCTCCCTCTCAACTAGAAAAAAGTCATCTTATAGCCTCCTTTCTTGTTCGTCCTTTAAACCCTAGGGCTACCAAAACCCTTTGCTTACCCTCTTCAACCCTGGATCACCTGCCCTAACCTTCCCTATCTTGACCCACTAGCTTGGGTGGCTTGCAACTCCACTCTTCTTCCTCATCTTGGCACCCAGCTGGAATTCCTCGTCCTCCACTACTTCTAGGGTTATTCCATTTTGTGGAACCTCTTTCAACTCCTCTCAAGACATAAATAGGTTTGATGAGCTTCTTCCAAGAAATCCTATTCCTTTTCATGTTTTTTTTGAATCTCAAAATGAGTTTATGAGTGAGGTTGTTGTGGTGTTTAATGAGAAACACCTCGGTGCACTATGTGTAGAGTGATTGTGCTACTCTAACTCTCTTTCTAGCACAAAATATATCCACAAATTCTATGAAAATTTTACATGGAACTACACTTCTACTGTGTCACCTCATAACACTCAAGTGATCCTTACCTCCATGATTGTGGGTACTAGGTTTACCATCTATGAAGATTCCTTGAACACTTACTTCAATGGTTCCTCTACCACATATACATGGTTGACTACCTATCACCAATATCTTGATCTTCTTGACCCTGAGAAGTTATACCAAGGGTTTGAACCCGAAATCACCCAGCCTGACAACCATAAGTTCCTAAAGAGACCTGATGTTCCCTATAGGAAGAAAGCAATTCTTCCTTCATCCTCCCTTGACATCAAGACTCACCCATTGAACTTGTAGTCAATTGTAATATACATCTAAATAAAAATCAAACACATATTGCTAGATAACACTATTGTACTAATGTATTTTCTGCTTTGTGATGTCAAAGTCAAATGGGCTTGTTACATTCTCCATCACGTGACCTATTTTGACTTTGGGAAGAATACCCATGGAACCCAACCACCTTATCCAAACTTTATTTGTGGTTTGTTTCTTAACCACACTAAGAAATCCCTTTTCCATGATCTTGGTTACAAAGCAAGTAGGAAAGGTGTTTACATTTGTGAAACCACTATCAAAAAGTCCTTTCATCCCATCTCCACTACCAAACCTGGTGCTTTGACCTCCACCCAGACTCTTCCACCTCCTCCTAGACCTAATCGTGCCTCATTCCCAGTGTCTAATGAAACCCTCATGGGCTACATGATCTACTAACATGCATACAACATGTAGGTCCAGGAGCACCTACACCAGGATTTAGTTCACATAATGTCAAATATGAACTTTTCAAGCACCCATCCTTACCCCACCTACCAACCCTACCCAGCTGCTAACTATGCTTCCTATTCATACAGTTGTTGTACCCCCTACCTCTAATGGTGGACCTACCCCATGTTAATTTTGATAGGGATTTTATACCCAATTATGAGCAAGCTAAGGCATTGCAAGAGTGTAGTGTCTCCTGGGAAGAGCAAAAGTGCAAATGGCTAGATCCTCGCTCCTTCATGCTTGAGGACATAGAGATAGTTGATGAGGATGTTTAGGATGATGTCGGTGGTGGTGGTGGTGGTGGTGATGATGATGATGATGATGATGATGATGATGATGATGATGATGATGATGATGATGATGATGATGATGATGATGATGATGATGATGATGATGATGATGATGATGATGATGATGATGATGATGATGATGATGATGATGATGATGATGATGATGATGATGATGATGATGATGATGATGATGATGATGATGATGATGATGATGATGATGATGATGATGATGATGATGATGATGATGATGATGATGATGATGATGATGATGATGATGATGATGATGATGATGATGATGATGATGATGATGATGATGATGATGATGATGATGATGATGATGATGATGATGATGATGATGATGATGATGATGATGATGATGATGATGATGATGATGATGATGATGATGATGATGATGATGATGATGATGATGATGATGATGATGATGATGATGATGATGATGATGATGATGATGATGATGATGATGATGATGATGATGATGATGATGATGATGATGATGATGATGATGATGATGATGATGATGATGATGATGATGATGATGATGATGATGATGATGATGATGATGATGATGATGATGATGATGATGATGATGATGATGATGATGATGATGATGATCATGATGATGATCATGATCATGATCATGATCATGATGATCATGATCATGATGATGATGATGATGATGATGATGATGATGATGATGATGATGATGATGATGATGATGATGATGATGATGATGATGATCATGATGATGATCATGATGATGATGATGTAGATGGTGTTGAGGCTACACCTACTGCCACTAATGCACCCTCTAATGATGGTGAAGACTACCAACATGATGATGAGTTCGTTGATGTAGATTCCCTTGATTTTTTGTTCTTTGATCTATAGAATGCTCATATCTATATCTTTTTGTAGTCTTTCATATATTGCACATTTGGGCACTGTATCTGAGGCTTACTTTTTTCATATCTTGGTGTTTTTCACTATTTTGTAGTTTTCATATAGAGAGGACATATTTTTTGTTGTAATATGATTATATATACATTAACTCTATGCTTCATTGTATCTCATGAGTTTTGGGTATGTGCTTCTGTATTTTGATTATGACTCTAGTATGTCTGTTCTCTCTGGTTTGTTGGTTGATGCTTGCTTATGGTGGTTGCTTGTCTAGTTTGTGCCTATGGATAAGACTATGTTTTTTAGAACTTATACCCCTACCTTTTTGATATGACAAAGGGGGAGAACTGAGATCAGTACATATTGAATTGTGATTTTTTTTCTAGCTAATTCATGATATATCGTGTGACTATGTAAGAGGACTCAATAGTATACATGTGTTATGGTTATGTGTTTTGGGGAAACTAACCATATAGGAAAAGGTAAGCATGAATTGAGGGGGAGCAGTTACTATTGTTCTTTCATGTATACCCTTACAATTCACATGGTAAAATTTTAAATTCTAAGTCCTTTTCAATATGTTGAGGAATGGTTTGTCATCTTCAAAAAGGGGGAGAATGTTGACCTAACAGTTTTACATTGTCCATATTTTGATGATGACCTAACCATTCCATTCAAATGTATCTAATATGTCTATTTTAGATTGACTTCATGTATTAGGTACATGAAAAGGATGAATTCAAACAAGCCCTAGCTTGATCAAATACAAGCCAAAGTCAATGCAAATATACTTTTGTGGAAAACGTCCTAAACGACTTAGGACAATTTTTGTAATCATTTGTATTGATGATATGACTTGTAATTAAGATGAGAAAAAAATCAAGAGCACTTAAAACAAATGTTTAACCACTCAAATGACAATTTTCAAAATGCATCATAGGCACCCTTGTCAGTTGAGTTTTCCTTTTAGGAATTCAACTGATGCCTAGGATGGGTCTTGGAAAACTGCCTAGTTCGGCCGAGATTGTCTTGATGACAACTCAATCAACACCCTGCACAGACAAAGTGATTTTAAGTCATTGATCAAGTTTCATCTAGGATAAACTCGACCGACAACTCAAAATCAGTTTGTCACATAGTATAATCAGTCGAGTTACCTTTATTGAAACCCGACCGACTGCACTGTACCAAGTGTGTAGAAAGAGTATGTCTAGCCGTTAGAGTGTTGCAAACATCAAAAATAGATCCATTACAACATCCCAAATGACTATAATTCATTCCCAAGTGCTTCTAGCGTCTTGTAGATATCCCCAACTATAAATAGGGACCATGGGCTTCATCCCTAATTTGCCTCTTATGCTCCTAGATATAGTTGAGTAGATCAATCTAGTAAGAGTTCCTTTCTCTCTCTTGCTTACTAATCAAAACATCATTATGAGTGAGATAGGCTATTTGTGAGAGAGCTACTCCATTATACTCTTATAAAACTCTCAAATATTTCCTTTCCCAATCTCTCTCTCTCAAGAGCAAAGTTGGTGAAAGCGTCTACAAGGTGAAGGAGAAAGTGAATGCTGAAGATCCTTGAGAAGAGTGGGTAATTCCTTCAAGGTGGAAGACTTTTTGCAAGAGGGGAGCTCTTTAGTGAAGGTGTCCATCCCATTGAAGAAGTGGGTAAGCCCTTGTAGAGGTTGAATACTCTTTCTCCAAGGATAGGTAAGACCTTATAAGGTTTATTGGCTCCTTTTGATCCTTAAAAAGGAAGGTTGGGTATCCTTTCCCTATAAAAGGAAGGTCTTATTGTATGTCTTATAGTGGAATATAAGTATGCTATGGTTGCAAAATCCTAGGGCTTGACCTCACTATGTAGTGGATGTACACTCTTCTACTTTGGAGTTTGGAACCACTCTACATAGATTGTTCTTCATCTCATTCAATCTCTCTCATCCTTACTACGTATGTTTAGTTGCACACAAATTCCATATTGGAAATCCTATTTCTTGAAGTAATTTGAAGGTCTAATGAATTTGATTTAAGTGCTTTTTAATGCTATTCACCCCCACTCTAGAGCCCTTTGATCCAACACCTCTGAGTGTGTGACATTTGGTGCTCACTACGCTTGGGAAAAGAAGTTTTTAATCCTAGTTCAAAGCCCCACCCATGTGGACTATGGCACCATCCCACTGGCCAGGCTTGATCCCACATGGATATTAGGATAACTCTTAGTTGTTGACATGTTGAACTAGGATTGGTGTCATTATGATTATCTTCTTTAAAATCTATTAATTAATTAGTAGATTGGATGCAATGAACCTGTATATGGATTTGATCAGAAAAATGAGTAGAAAGAAATAAAACAATCTCAACATCTGAATATGGCCCTAGTTCTAAAAGTATAGCTCATACATGAATGTAGGGTGACTAGCTATCATATGGAATCTCTAGATTTGATCATTATTTTGTTGAATATAGTATATACATTTCATATAAATAGACATTGTTGATTAGAGTGAGATACCAAGTTAATGATGATAATGATGATGTATATTAGGGTCCTTGTACATAGGAATTCGGGTTTTGAAACTGAACCCTAGTTTCGACCCTAAAGTAAGGAAACCCAAACCCTAGACTCAACCTTGTTTGTATCACATAAATAGATGATGACACATTGGTAGTATACATCATTCTGATAATATAGATCAATAATGTTGATTGATTGGATGTTTGGATACATGCTTAAAGTATTTGAAGTATACTACATGGTTCTACATTGAGGAATGTTGTTACTTATGAGTACCCACATTATCGAATCCCAATGAATTTTGAGATGATTTCTTAAGTATGGATTTGATGTAGTAAATTATTTGATGCTTAGTTAGTTCAGTTTAACTATAACGCCAATATGAGTATCACAAAAAGTACACTATCATATTATGAACCATGGGTTACATGCATCAAGGGGTAACGCACGCAAGTCCAGGGATTGAAAATAATTACACCCAAGATGGCATACCAAGAATGAGTTATAATATCTAATGAAAATACAAGTTTCATATATGCAAATATTTAATTGTAAACAATATATGTTGTTATTATAGTTGCACACATTTCGGTTGCGCCATGTACATAGTATTCATATATAGTCTAGACAGAGTAGTCTAGGTAGTAAGATCTTGGTACATCCCAATGAAGGACCCCAGTTTGAACCACACTGAGGACATTCTTCAAAAATGGCAATTCATGCTTTATTGGGCTCATGAGGGGGGGTGATCGAACGACACCATCTCATGCTCTAAGAGTTTACCATGCAGAGGTGGGTCCAGTAGTGACCCTGTCTGGGGTGTGTTATCTCATAAATAAAAAAACAAAACAATAGCAATATATTGATATGTGCATTGTTTGTCGGTGCTTTAGGGAACTACCACATATAAAGACATGAAGATATGGTGATTCAGATGAAATCAATTGAAGGTATTAAAGCCAAGTCAAGGATGATTGTCTAGATAGATACAATATTTCTTATCAATATATGTTAGTTCTCATGTTGAAAATTTATGTAACTCTTTAGAGGAGTCTTATATTACAATCTATAAATAATCTTTGTTCAATTAATGGAAATTGTTTATTATTATTTATTATTTGTTGATATGGATCTTGGAAAAGCTAGGTAATGACTATCAAATTTAAGATCCATCTTAGTTGAGGGATACTCGAAAGTGGAGGTTGTTACATTTGGTATCAAACTCCAAATTCATCAAATAATATTTAATAATTGATAATATTAAAAAAATCCATAGAACTATATGGAATATTATTAGGGCATGCTCTAAGGGTAATGGTATCTATAGAGGATCACAACTTTGGGGCTAGAAATTTCTTTCTCTGAACCATTAAGATGGTGTACGGGGACTCCTTAAGCCAATGTGATACCTACATGGCCAGAACCTAGGGTTTGTCTGAAATAATATTTCCTCTAAGTTCTCTCATGTTAAATTTCGTTTACTTGTCATCTCCTTCCTTAATAAACCCTAAAATGTACTTCCCTCCTCATATCAGACAAAGTTTTGAGAAGAAGTAGGATCAAGGCATTCTCATCCAATTAACATGTGTTAAATGTTGAAATAATAATATAGTTATGAAATATGTTTCATTTTTATGTGAGGGTATACTCTAGATAACCTTAGTGTGGGTGGGTTAGTCTAGTTTTATATGGAAAACCCTAATGGGTCAAGGGAATTATTAAACCCTATAGTACTTGGTGCAATATATAACCTTAACTCTAAACCCTAACCCTGGGTAATGGCTTAGTGCGGGTAGTTAATATCCATGCATGAGTAGACACTAGATAGAACTCAAGGAAGTAGAAAATTCATGTTATTTGAGTAACCCAAGTCAATTACCCATGCTAAGTATATATGTCTCCCATACACATATAATGCTAGCACCCATGCATGTATGTAAAAATGTGTGACCAGGAGGGTATACATAATGTGAGACAAAAATACATATTGCTTAAATAATGAAAATGTGATACACCAGAATCTCCCTCTTAATGGTATGTGTTTAGAATATCTAGGTGTCACCCTAAGTGTAAAAAACCTCATGTAGGGGGAATAGTCCAAAAGCCCTTGGGACTAGGCCATGTAGCTAGAAAGCCTAAAGTTCCTCATGAGAAATTTAGAATACACCCTTAGTCTAGATACTTCCTCTAAAGATGGGTAGAACAAATTAGGTTTGGTTTTTAAAATATAGGTTTGAGGAATGAAACCCTTAATATCACCTAATCAAATTAAGGACAATATGTAAAGGTCCATCACATACAACCGTGTGAGACCTTATTTGGAGAAAACTCCAAATTGGTAATATGATGATGAGATCATGCCCATGTTTGTAATGGTAACATCATACCTTGAATCATATGTAATTATAATACATTTACACCATAGGGTTTCTCCTATGTGGAAAAGTCACAAGATGTAGGTTCAAGATGACATTGGAACCCTAATATTGAATTAATGCAGGAATGATGGAAGATATGAAACATAAAGTTTGAAACATCCTAAGTAATCCTAAGTAGGGTAGAGTCTTGAGTCAACCATAGGGTAAAGCAGGGATGCTTAAAGGTACATAAAACCCAAGGGGTTAAGAGTTGATCATTTCCTAATTATATAAGGTGCAAGGGGTCAGAGATTTCCATCCTGTGCACAGAAGGCTTAAGGGTTCATGCGTTGGACACTCTATGTGCACCTTAGGGGGTCAAGTGGAAATGGAACTCCATAAATTCATAAGGACTGAGGGGTTAAGCATGTACATGAGGCCCTTGTGGTCATAGGAAGATCACTTTGTAGGTACCTATGTCCTAGAGACCTTAGGAGAATGACAAAGGCAACTAATACAATTGATTTAGATATGAGAATGGCAAGAATTATGTAATTTTGAGATATATGTCATAAGGGAGGTAGTACACAACTCAAGGATCCAGAGAAAAAAACTTTTCCCCTTAGGTTAATGATATTTATGAAATTTTGTGAAGTTAGAAGGACAATTATGTTTTAGAATTACCTTTTAGGAATGACACAACCCAAATTTCAAAATTGTGAAACAAGATGTAAATAGATCATCTTTGCACATGAATCAAGGTAAAGTTGGTACTTGGAGTATAGCGTAAATAATATTTTCATATTGGCATAGATGTGACAGATTAGTTAGAAACCTTTGATACATATAAAATGCATATATATATATATATATATATATATATATATATATATATATATGAATGAAGATATTGTTCTAGAAATAATGTCATGGTCTAAGTTATACCTAACCATCTCGTGAATGAAGTGCAAGGATGGTATTTGTTCTTGAGACCTAACTGCAAGTGAAGATAATGTAATGCTCAAACAATGAGGATGTGTAACCATGCTTGGATAGACTTGGTCTCAATCCCAATGGGAATATACATAAAAATTAACATGTTCACCTTACTTAAAGTTTTGATAAGACCTTAGATGAAACCTCTCTAGGTGGGTCGATAACCCAATAATGCAAGATGAATTGAGTTTCATCTTAAAATGTATAGAACTTGATTCTGGGGACCAAATTCCCTTTTAAGGTGGGGTGAATTCGAGATCCTTAAATTTGTAAATATGGATTATGTTATACGAATTCGATAATAATGCAATGAATACCACTTTGATATAATCAGAGTGATGTTAGATTGAATGATGAATCTAAGCCCTATACTTAGATTAAAGGAAATAATGTGATGTTGAGCTAGTATGCCTATAGTTCGTAGTTAGAAAGGAAATCATCCTTGTGGATGCACTGGAAGGCCTAAGTATGAATTATGGGCCTTGGGATCCAATCTAGGATCTATTGGACTAATAGGGTGACAAATAAGTCCATGGGATCTATAATAAATAAAATAGGAATTTTTGTGCATAAATATAATGACAGTAATAGTGTGAGTTGATTAGTGAACTCATTTTGAGATAATTATAAAGATACTAGATGGTTTTAAAGTGATTAATGACCTAGATAATTGAATGAGTGATTGTCAATTCTTTTCTTTGATTTCCAAGTATTGAGGCATCAAATAATCATATTATGACCTAATACTTGACACCACCTGAGAAAATAGTTAATTGAAGGTAATTTCCAAGTTTTGAGATAATTATAAGATTATTTGTGACCTAGGTTGATTAATTAAGGGAATACTTGAATGACAAGAAAAGAGATATAATCTATAGCATTTTGATTGTGATATTTTCCTAATCTAGGATTAGGCTAATAAGAATCTAAATTCCAAATTTGGGGTCAATTGGGATAATCCTAGTGGCCTGTAGAATTCTTAGAAGATTTGATAAATAATATAAGTTTTGGGAGTTATCATAATCAATTGATTTAATCAAAATGTATCACACTAAGGTTTGGATAACCCAAAACCATTGGTGCGTTACGTGGAATATGGCCATAGTCACCCATTGTGGATTTAAGATCTGATAATGATTGTATCGTGATTACATTTGTGGCAGGAGTCTCGCAGAAACTGGTCAATTCCTTTTAGTTACTCTCTCTCTCTCTCTCTCTCCGATTGACCTTTTGCCTCAAAACAAGTCCCATTGGACTCAGGAGCTTAAGACAAACTCAACGACCCATGTTATCGCCATTATCTCTGCACATGAGATAACCCTAAATCTCAAGCATACAAAGTTGTTAGGGCTAACAAGAATCCACCGCTACCCTAAACTTGCACCTATATAAAGAATCATAGACATTCGCCTATCCTGGAGAAGCTAACCATGATGCTTAATTTCTCTCAAGGAGCGCTAAAACCACGTATCCATCCCCTTTGTTGTCTCTGGAAACCTCAGCTCATCCCTGGTGCCATGCGGCACCTCCGACCAATTTAGTTGGCCCAAATCTTATCTATAATGCCTTGAGGAGATTACAATCTCCAGAAGGATGCTTTGCAGCCTTAGATACTCTCTGCAACATTAGACCTGGGAGGCTTGAAGCTCCTTGTCAGAGTACCTGGTTCTAAGGACTTTATGCCTCATGGAATTGCGGGAAAGCCTAGTGGAGGCCTTAACAATAATGTCAGGGCTTCACATTGAAGTTAGCTAAGGTAATTGTCTACCTTTGATTCCTTGTTTTCCTTATTGAGAAATTCGACCTCGAGCCCCCACTACTGGCCACCTCATGGTAATCTAAGGAGTTCAACCGCTTCGTTGAAGGCGGGCAAAGGTATATAGACCTTTGACAATGACTCTTGGTGCCCAAAGGTGAGAGTCAAATAAGGAGTTGACCCTTGTTGGTTGCTCCACCAAGGCGCATGGAGTTCCTGCAAAGGAGATGAATCAAGGGGGTGATTTGATGACCCTACCCATGAGTGTGTGACATTTGGTGTTCACATTGCCTTAGCAAAGGAATATTTTATCCCTAGTTCAAAGCCCCAGTCGCATGGACTGAGGCACTATCATGGCACCGTCCCATTGATCAGGTACGGACCCGTATGACTATTAGGGTATCACTTTAGTTGCTGATATGTCGAGCTAGGATTGGTCTAATTATGATTTTCGTGTATAAATTCCAGTAATTAATTAGTAGATCGAATGACAATGAATCTATATATGGTTTTGATAAAAATATAGATCATGAATAAAATATTGTCAAAGTCTAAATTTGCCCCTAGTAAGTATAGATCATACATGAATGTAGAGTGATTATCACATGGAAAACCTAGATTTGATAATTAGCTCGTTGAATATAGTAAACATGTTTACTTTGGCATATAAAGTGATATTGTTGAATACAGTGCAATCTCCAGTTAATGATAATGATGTATATTAGGGTTTATGAGTCATTAGATCCAGATACATAGGAATTGGGGTATTGAAACCTAACCCTAATGTCGACCTTAAACTATGCAAACCCGAACCCTTTATGACTTGTTTGTATCACATGAGTAGATTATGACACATTCGTAGTATAAACACGTACATATAATGTAGAATGATTATGTTGATTGCATGGATGTACGAATGCATGCTTAAAATACTTGAAGTATATTGTATGGTTCTACATCGAGGTATGTGGTTACTTATGAGTGCCTGCATTATCAACTGTCGATGATTTTCTAGATGATTTCTAAAGTATTAATTCGATAAAATAAACTATTAGACGTTTATTTACTTCAACTCAACTATAATGCCAATATGAGTATCACGTAAAGTACACTAACACATTTTGAACCCTAGGTTACGTGCATCAAGGGGTAATGCACATAAGTCCAAAGTTGGGCAGTAATTAAACCTGAGATAACATACCAAGAATGGGTTATAATATCTAATGAAAATACAAGTTTCATTTGTGCAAATACTTAATTGCAAACATTATATGTTCTTATTATACTTGCATAGATTTTGGCACCTACACATACAACAATACATTGATCTGCAATCTTTTTGTTCGCGTTTTAGATAACTACCACTTATAAAGACATGAAGACATGGTGATTCATATGAAATCGATTAAATATATCAAAGCTAAGTCAAGGGGGATTAGCTAGGTAGTTTTAGTACTTCTTGTGTATAACTTAGTTTTCCTTTGAGAAATTCATGTAACTCCTTAGTGGAGCCTCATTATACATACTGTAAACAATCTTCTTGTTCGATTAATCAAAATTGTTAATTATTATCTATTAGATTCAGATCTTGGAAATATTAGGTATCAACTCTCGACTTGAAGGTCCACCTTGATTTGGGGATACTCATAAGTGGGGGTCATTACGCCATAATTCTAAAATAACATTGTTTACTTAAGATCCATAGCATTAACAAAAAAGTCCCACCTCTACAACTCATAGAAAGAGATTTGGTCGTTGAGGTAATCCACATTTTAGAAGCATGGAAATCAAAATAACATACATGTAAAGTTGATTCTCATGAAATGGATGGAGAAGTACCGAAAGAGTCTACTGGTTATTTTTGCACCAAGAAATGTAACAATCAGAAGCATGTTGGTTTATGTTCATTCACTATTGAGTTATTTGCTAAGTCATATCAATGTTTTTGTGTACATTGCATCTGTTTTAAATATAAAAATCAACCAATTTCACTATACTCATTTATATTATGTTGTTTATAGTCTTCTTTGAGAGAACCAATCTAAATTAAATCTAGACATAATTAAATGTTGGAAATACAATGAATTTGTGTTTGTTCAAACAATTTTCATGCTTTACAAATGAGTTCTCTCACTGAATCATTCCAAACTATGATGATAGAGATTGAAGTAGAGACAGTCAAGATTATCTTAAACTGGTCCAATTAGAAATGCTATAAAATGTATGAGTCCTAATAATGATATAGATTCATCATATGAACTCAGATCAAAAACTTATATTGAGTCTATCTTCCGCACAATAGGTTTTGGTAAAGTAAGTTGTGACACTTAAAATCTCATGTGTATCATAAGCAATTACCCCAATCCAACAAGCCATCAAATTTACCCATGTTACAAAAATGTCAATAATTATAAATACCTTGACTTGTGATAACTACATCTATGTAGCATGACCATCTATCCATGTCTTGAGAACATGTTCTATTCATAGTGCCATATGTGTGATTTCTTTATTCTTGGGTACATAAGGGGCTAATACAATAAATAGACAAATACAAACACATTGACCACAATCATGCATGTTAAACATCACTCTTATAGAGATCAATCATCTAAGGACATATCTCGTATTTGATTAATCAACCTCCCTCTATGTGCTTTGTGACATACCTAATAATGTGTTTACAATCCACATGACTAACACTTTTGTTGTTAGTTATTCATATTTCATTTATTATGTGAACGAGTTTTGAGTAGATTTTGGCCCATTAGAATTTCATCCCACACTTTGTATTACTCCCATCTCATATATAGGAGCACGATTTTGTCTGATAGAATAAGTGAATGTATTGTTCTTATATAGTAAGTTAATGTATTGTTCTTATATAGTAAGTGAATGTATTGTTCTTAATTCTTTTCTAGTCAATATTATTGTTTATTTATCTTGACTCGTAATAATATTGACTAGAAAAGAATTAAGAACAATACATTCACTTACTATATAAGAACAATACATTCACTTACTATATAAGAACAATACATTCACTTGCTATAAAAAAAAGAATACATTCACTTACTATATAAGAACAATACATTCACTTACTATATAAGAACATGATATATTTATATCACCGCAAATCAGACGTCCTGACACCATCACACATTATGTACTACTAGATACAAAAGATGCACGTACATGTAGCAATGAACATTACAATTCGAACGTTATCACCTGCTGATTCAGATAAAAGTTCATCCTAACAGATGCTGGTTACCAGGCGATTGTATCTCTCGGGGCAACCTCGACCTAAAGGATGAAGGATTATGGAACGAGTATACAAGATAAAAATAGTCGTCAATACAAAGTCCCAGCTATGAAGAACTGCCCTAGGCAGCTTATTTTCGGCAGTACAGCAGGAGATATTATACTGTTGACAGATACTACCCTGGTCGCAATCAAACTATTTTTGTGCATAATTACTGTCTATGGACCAGTAGACAGATTATATGATATTCATTGACTAAACTGTTTGGTAGTCTGATCATAACGAAATAAGTGCCGTTCAAGAAAAGAATGAACAAGCAACCTTATATCACAACCTAGCTATTACATGGATACAGGGAAACAAATATTGCCGCATTTTTTTCTGATGGAGAGAAAGAGCGGTTTAAGTTGTTTAGTTCTACATCAACAAAAAAATATTAAGGGAATAGAGTTTCCAAGCACAAAATTCCCTCCGGCCCAAGTTTGAAGCCATGGTCGTATTAGCATATACCATATGTTCTCGGAGATGCACCAAAAGGACATGGCCCTTGACCTATGCACCACGGCAGCCTCCGCAAAATAAACTCCTGCATAAGCTTCAGATTATTAAATGCGGCAGATGGGGTAAGAATCTCTAGCAACATATATATCAGATACTGCCTGAGATAAACAAGACCTGGTGGCAGGTAATAATAAGAGGTTTTCCAGTTTTGTTTCTGTTTATAGCGATGTCAAATTGAACAGAAAAACCAGAAATAAATGCACTGACAATCATGCAACACTTACAGAAGGGAGCAGCCAGAGCTTCCTGCTCTCTGTTTTGCAACCTCTCTTCTTCTAGGAGGCTGTAAAACAGCTTTAATTGCAGAATCAAACACAGCTTTCACATTCTGAACAAAGCAATGGAAAGATATTAATTAGAAGAAGAAAAATTATCGAAGCTAAATGGTTGCATTTTTTTTGCTATAGCTGCTTTCAGAAATGCAGATAAATACTTCACTCTGCCATTAGAGCCAAATTCAGATTTATCTCTAGTGAGCAAATAGTAAGTACAATGTTTTTATTGTATGTTCCCGTTATTTACATGTTTACCACTAATTTCTATTAAGGAGGTTACACTTCCCTACTTCTGTATAAGTTGCATATTTAATAAGCACCTTCTGTCTCAGTCGGCTATCAAGATAGGCCCCAAGTCGACCCTATGCTGCGCTCCGCACAGCCCTCCCTGCAGCTATTCATGCGGCACCTATTACTGCCAGAAGCTGCAATAGTGGCAACCATCACTCCCAGTAGTGCTAGGGGCTACTGCTGCAACGTCCAAGGCCAATGCATTATGTATACGGAACCCACTGTCAGTTGTAGTGGTCTCTTTGGCACTGTAGCTGAAGTAACTCAGCCACCAATACCAAAGATACTGTCACTTCCCTTGCAAGCCCTCCTCATCACTCCATCACTGTCATTTTGGCGAGGAACTAAGGGGGAGTTGCTCCGCTTTCTATGCACTAGGGATCTATAAAACCACATGTTGTGTCTACCTGTCCATCTATTTTTGTGTTTCCTACGCACCTGCATGTCATTGCTTGTGCCTGTCTGCCTGTAGTTATGTTTGACTGCTCTACAATGTTGTCTTCATCAACTGTTTCTGCAATGGACTTTCACTTCCATCTTTAGGGGACGTCAATCAATTCAGCTGCTAGAATCACCCCTTCTCGTCCCAGTCCCTCTTTTTGTCACTTCTCAGGAATGCCTTATCTTACTGGCCTCATCTCAGGTCAATGACGAGGTTGCTGGCAATAATCTACAAATTTGGAAACAGTGTTATAGAAATTTCATAGGCACTCACATGGCTACTCAACAGTGGAACCATAAAATAGCACGGCTAACAATCAAGGAACTTTAGGACCATTTGTCACAACTGTACTCTCCAAAAATGAACCCATCTTGTATCTTTAAGAGTTACAACTGTTTTAACACTGCTACAGCTTGAGGAGCAAACATCTTCTGCTGATCTCTTTGTTGGCATCAGGGATTGTGTGATGACCTATATATTTTACAATCCCTCCAATGATATCTTTATTGGCGTCGGGGGATTGTTTAATGAGCTAAATATTTTATTATCCGTTCTGATCGGACAAATTTCAGTAGGCTCATTCTTTTGCCTCTTTGTCCGGCTCCTTTGAGTCGATTCCTCATTAGAATTTGGTATATGATACGGTACCTACACACTGAGGTGTATCGTCAACTGTACCACAAATGATGACTCCTGCTTTACCGTTTATAAACTACTCTGCACTAGCAGACTCATCTAGTCATGACTCATGATAGTAATTATGGATACGATGCCAACATAGCTAGTATGTATATCTATCTGGCAGCAACATTGCTCCTATTGATGTCTCATTAATCATTCCGATGGAGTCTGGAGAAACATGGTAAGCCCCGATGGTCCTAGTAATCAAGTATCAAGAAGTGGACCCCTGACGCTACCTGCAGGGTGATGAGTGACAGTTACCTGGGAGCAAGCAGCAGAATTATGTCTCTAGGTCAGCTGATCCAGTTATACAATACTGATCGTCACTATGTCCTAAGGAGTCAGAGAAGCAGCAGCATAGGCTGTTTCCACATCTTGATCTTCCTCCAATTGGATTTTGGAGCCACACCCATATTTGAAATAACTACTGGCTGTTTCCACTCCTGTGGGACCCTCTACACATTTTTCATTGATGTTGATTGGCAGATCTACCCTTATCTATTGTTTAAGTTAAAGGATTTCTACGGTACCCATAAGATGCTCTGAGTTCCCTTTGAATCCCATCAACTACCAAACTGACTAAATCCAAAAATTACTTGTGACATTTTTCTGTTCTCCTTAACTTTGTAGTATCTCAAGGTTGCTGATTGGTGGGGGATATAAAATGAGCAGATTGTGCAATGAACAATCTAAATAATCCCTAAAAAGTACGGATCTAGTTACGCTACACATATAGGATGCATGGTATGTTATCTGCAGCTAAATATTAAATATTAAACTATGCAAATATGCTACAAAGCACGCAAAGAAATAGGATAAGTGATTCAGAACCATCAACCTACTAACTTAGTATGAATGCTCAGCACGCCCCAGCAGTCCCATTATTGGGTTGGGTTTTTTTTTTGTGGCGGGGGGGGGGGGGGGGGGGGTGGTGATACAAGGCCCTATTAGCAAGGTTGTCAAATGCTCAATCTCATATTCGTTTTATGCCAAAAATTATATTTATTTCAGGCTATTGTTTCCGCCCAATTAAACATATTCTTGTTATTATGAGTGTTTCCTCGCCATACATACATATTTTCATGGTTATATGTGTGTACGTCGATATAGGATGTTGTATATATATATACATATACAATATTGAAGTCAAGAACTTTCAAACTGCTAGAAGGAAGTACCACATAGTTTTTGGTTATATGTTCAATTTAAAAACATAATACTCATTTTGGCTGCATGTTGAACAAAAACGTTTATTTCTTTTCACTTAACGATTTTTTATTGGATGAATAAAAAAAATTCACTTCATTTTGCATGCAAATGAATCACTTAATGTCTACCTGCATAAGTTAGACTTAAAAAAGCTTTTCTGAAAGAAAAAAATATCTATGATACACCGTAAAAACAAATTTTTTGGTGATATCAGAACTGGGTAGTGGTTCAAAGCACTACTGCTCGTGGGTTTTACTGGATCCTAAAAAGAAACTGATTAGAACTTTGTAAGGCACATGTCTAGTACGGATTAGGCCCCACCACGGGCAGAAAAGTAAGGCTACCAGACTCAACTGCACCAAAGCACAGTCTGTATATTTTGCAAGAGGGACACTAATCTAAGTATCTATTGTCTTTCAAATTTGCAACTAAAGCCTTAATAAGAATACAATAGTCCCTAAACTTATTGTTTTCCAGATTGTTTTCACTTTTCACCTTTACCATGTTTGGATACATCTTATTTTTAATATTTAATATGTGTGTTTGGTATTCGTACGTCATTCAAAGGGGTTCTAATATGAGAACAACTATATGTTACATTGCAATCAAAAGCATATTTAGCATAGTGCAATTTCCTACATAGAAACCAAACTTATACATGCAAAGAAATAAACCCCAGAAGGGACATTAGGGATATTTAATCACTAATGATAAGGTTCTTGCATCTAACGTGGACGAACATCTACAATTTGAAGATTAGGATCCCAACAAAGAACATTGATACCATAAATGGGTTGAGGCTCATAAAAAGATGAAAGGTATATATATATATATATATATATATATATATATATATATATATATATATATATATATATATATATATATATATAAAAGTCAAGGCACACCCCTAAGAAGAGCGCTGTTGTTTAGGTGGTAGCCTAGCTGCGCCTAGCATGTGCCTTCACATGTATGATTAAAGCCGACTTGAGATAATGGGTTGATTATGGGCTTATAAACAAATTTTGGGTAGACGTCTGACATTCTATTTCTATGACCTCTATTTTTTAGAATTGTTAACCTGATCAATCTCAGACCAAGTCAACAATGTATGTGGATAAAACTAACCTAGTAAAGCGCCAGGTAGACTCATTGAACTGGTCATCGAAGCCAGCTCAAATGTACATGTCAGATCACTCCTGACCCATTTTCTAAAGATCACTCTATGTATGTTGATCTACAGTTGTGGCCCCAATATGCGGCCACTCTCCAATATGTGGATATATGCAAACACTTGAGATTGAACATTTACAAGTATAATTGTCATCAGCGTAGTGCATAAGTATATGAAACTATAAATATGATAAACTGGAATAATTGTTAAATTTTATTCCACTATCACCCCCACAAAACCAATCTGCCATACGTAAAGTTGCAGAGTACGATTAACCTCTGAATTTGAAAGAACTTAATATATATCATAGCAATTTGTAGTCATCTCAGATTACTTCTGGTTATTTATGTTATATGTTTGGACATGTTCACGTAACATTCATTCGTTTTGGTTTTGGAAATGTTAAAAATTCATTCATGTTTATTTCAACAAGCCATATCTTTAATTCATGCTAGGAGACACTTTAAATGGTCGTCAAGATAATATTGAGACAAAAAAATTTATATATATATATATATATATATATATATATATATATATATATATATATATACACACACACACACACCTACACACACACACACATAGGCCATATATTTGTTAAACGAGTCGGGTAACTAAGGTTAGTTACCCGTGGATCCACTTTTGTAACAGGAAGGTGACGAACTGTAAAAAGGTGACCAAATTTGTAATACAAAGTCTCATTTTGTAAAAACGTCAATTTTGTATTGTATTCTGCAAAAACAATAAAAATGACATTTTTGGAGAAAAAAATCTCCACCTCGAACTGTAACCAAGAGTGAAAATTTGTAACTAGAATGGGAAAATTGTAACCAGAACGCTCAAATTGTAACCAAAATCGTTGGGTAACTAACTTAAGTTACCCAGTTGGATAACAAACGCATCCCCATACACACACACATATATATATGTATATATGTATACACAATTCAAAAACACAGATGCCTCATACTTACCCTCATACCATATATACTCTATACCATAGTCACAATATACTCCGTTTTTTTGAAAAAAACGCATTTAAAACGCATATTATTCATGTGTCGTATATGACGACCGTTTTAAACTCCAAACCGAATAATACATTTTAAACGCGTTTTATTCACGTATTGCGTTTTAAACGCGTTTAATACGTTTTTTTGCCGTTTTAAACAGTTCTGTACTTTTGCTTCACAATTATTTTTTTCACGTCCTTTTTAACTTGTAGCAGGGTTCCACTAAACCGTCCAACCTTTCTCCTCTATCCCTCGACACACCAGGAGGAGTAACCCTCTACATTCTACATGTACGCTCCATCTTTCTCCTCCATTCTCCCCCTTTCTTCCCTGATTTGTGCATTTTGCTCCCACTTCTTCCCCTTCTTCCAATATTAGAGTAATCAGTTCGATGTTTAGTCATTTAACATTTTCAATCATTATATATGTGGGTGTATATATATGTTTGTGTGTGTGTGTGTGTGTGTGTGTGTGTGTATATATATATATATATATATATATATATTTCGCTTTTTTGCCGACTTTTTTCCGAATAGTTGAACGAACTTTTATCGTACGTTGACCGATTTTTATCCGAATTTTCCACATAATTCCCGATTTCCGAATTTTTCAACTTGGTCGTATGTATCCCGAATACTGAATTTGTGACTATGCTCTATACAAAACCCTCTCTTCATAAGCACATAATGCTTTCCGTCTTATGTTTTAGCATCATAATACTGGGAAAATTTCAGTAGAAGGCCTATTTGACAAATTGTATGAATATGATGTCGCTAGTTTGTTATACTTGTTAAGGCATTTTTTCTTCTATATACAAAACATAGATTGAAATACATAATCCATTCTAAATATTGACTATTTGATTTGGTGTTTCTTTGGTTTAATTCGGTTCAAATTAAAAACAAGAAGCACTTTCAACCCAAAAGATCCTTTATATAAAAAGATTTAATGAAGAAATACCAACATCTCACGCAATTATTTACATGGTCCAACATAGCTAGTTGAGGAAGTTAGAAATTGCGGAAACTCTAAATCAACCTCGAGCGATTATGAATTGTGGTGAAAAGATGGGTAATGCAAAGTAAATGCATACACGTCTCATTAATTTCACTAGTAATTATGTTTAAACATGTATTAACATTTTTTACAAAAATTTCAATGAACAAGCATCAATTTTATGAAGCCCGTACAAGCACTATGATTGTTGATTTAAATTAATGTAGTGGGCCAGTTAAAAAATATGGGATGTCATGCAATACACATGATGCAATCTAAAATGCAAGGTTTAGGGTTTAGGATGCCATGCGACACATGTAATGCAACAATTCAAAAACATGGCATTACATCTCACTTATTAAATTTATCATTTTTTTACAATGCATGTCACACCCAAGTTGCTCAATGATCACAACAAATATGTAATGATGAAGACATGAACGGATTCACATAGCAAGTTATTTTCATGTGCCCATCTCCCTATTAACCGTTCACTTAGTCTTCAACACACTAGTCAAGCAAATATGACTCATTTCACGCAACCTACCTATCTTAAGAATCCCACACAAACATATAGTGCTTACACAATACAAGTCTTACTATTATCTCCATATCTTAGTAAGATTTTGATTCTACATCATCATCCATGAAATCTAGCATAGAATTCATTAAGCAATTTTGTTGCATGAATAACAACCCAAATAATCATTTTATAATAGATCATTATTGTCAAATTAAGCATGAGTTTGAATCTTGCCAACTGCAAAAAATAACAAAATCTCCATCATCAAATCCAAACTACCTAGACATGTCATGTGCCTTGATCACACAGATAGAGAGTGGTTTTCACAAGTTATTCGCTAAAAAAGATGTTCGCATAAGATGTTATAAAAAGAGTAATGGTGGCATGATTATCTCAAAACAAATCACTATCATCTTTATAGATATGATGATGGTATCTTAGAAGTCTCATGATAAAAAAATAATCATTTTATAAGAGATCATGATTGTCAAATTAAGCAAGAGTTTGAATCTTGCCAACTGCAAAAAATAACGAAATCTCCATCATCAAATCCAAACTACCTAGACATGTCATGTGCCTTGATTACACAGATAGAGAGTGGTTTTCACAAGTTATTCGCTAAAAAAGATGTTCGCATAAGATGTTATAAAAAGAGTAATGGTGGCATGATTATCTCAAAAAATCACTATCATCTTTAGAGATATGATGATGGTATCTTAGAAGGCTCATGACCCCATAAGGCCTAACCAACCCTTCCTAAAGCTCTTGCCAAAATCATATATGCTTCCTTAAAACTCAAACTTCCACCAAACTATTCTTTGAAAACTATATGGTAGTCTTGGCAAGTTTATGTAATTAAAATTGGTCACGATATTGTCCTTTCTATCCTATTTATATGAAGGCACATTGATGTGAGAGCCATATTTGTTTTATCGGCCTTCACAACTATAATGGTTGAGCCCACTGTCCAAGGCTTTGGTAGAGTTTCAGGAATAATGACTTGCCCGACAAACCACCACTGGCATCGGCTGCGCACTTTGTCCTCACTTACGCACAACTCAAGATCAACTTCCCAACAGGTCACTCATCCTAGTACTACTCTGGGTTGAGCACACTTAACCGCATAGTTCTTAGTGATGAGCTCCATGAAAAGGAGGTGCGTCTTGGTGATATGCGCAGTCCAATTATTCTTTTTAAGATCATTTTATTTGATACCTCAAATCATGGAATGTCACAATCTCCCCAACTTATACTCTTAATGCCCTCATCAAGGATCAACTATATGGCCTCATAATATCTCCCTCATTTTAGTGCAGACCCATAATGGCCCATGCACACCCATCTCCAATTCATGGTTATCAGCGTAAGGGTGGCTCCATCTCATCTCAATAGAATGCATTAAATATAATATACTAAACTTATATACATTAAATATCCTATGATAAGCCTAGTTCTAATAGAATGCATACTTGTATGCAAGTTGGGATAATAGGGTACTGTTGTAAAGTGTAATTTATACAAGTAAAATATATGTAACTATTATCTAATTTTAAAATGCATACTTTAGTTAATTGTACTGCTGTAATGTATGACTAATTGATGATATGCACATATAACAATAAGTTAGAAAGGTATCCAATAATTAGTCTATTATTTACTGCTTAACTATGTAAACACGTGATACAAAAATATTTCTGAATCATGTATGTAGGGTATTTTATCTATGTCAAATCTATTGTTTATTATATTATGGCTATAATTATTGTCTTATAGCTATCTTATAAACTATTTGGGTGTTTTGTATTGTTGGGTAGAGTGTTTAGAATCTTTAGACATATATAAAAGTTCCAAAGAGTATTAGTATTTATATACATATATATGTAATTTTGTATAAAATTATATAGGAAATTAAAATCCATTTTTTTCAAAAATCGGTCGCTTAATCGACCACTTACCGCTTAACCAGTTACAAGGTGTTGTCCGCACGGTTACCGCTTAACGTTTTTTAAAATATTGAGCACATTAACCGCATAGTTCTTAGTGATGAGCTCCATGAAAAGGAGGTGTGCCTTGGTGATATGCGTAGTCCAATTATTCTTTTTAAGATCGTTTTATTTGATACCTCAAATCATAGGTGTCACAATCTCCTCAGCTTATACTCTTAATGCCCTCATCAAGGATCAACTATATGGCCTCATAATATCTCCCTCATTTCAGTGCAGACCCACAATGGCCCATGCACACCCATCTCCAATTCATGGTTATCAACGTAAGGGTGGCTCCATCTCATCTCAACAGATAAACCTTTCCAACATGCTTGGACTGATTGGTAGACTTGCCACATGACCATGTGGACCCCACATACTGGAGGGATTTTGGCTCTGATGCCTTTTGTAATGCATGGGCCCAATGTCTAAGGCTCTAGTAGAGTTTCAGGAATAAGGACTGATGTTCGCATTAGATGTTATAAAAAGAGTAATGGTGGCATGACTATCTCAAAAAAATCACTATCATCTTTAGAGATATGATGACGGTATCTTAGAAGTCTCATGATAAAAAATAATCATTTTATAAGAGGTCGTGATTGTCGAATTAAGCAAGAGTTTGAATCTTGCCAACTGCAAAAAATAATGAAATCTCCATCATCAAATCCAGACTACCTAGACATGTCATGTGCCTTGCTTACACAGATAGAGAGTGGTTTTCACAAGTTATTCGCTAAAAAAGATGTTCGCATAAGATGTTATAAAAAGAGTAATGGTGGCATGATTATCTCAAAAAATCACTATCATCTTTAGAGATATGATGATGGTATCTTAGAAGTCTCATGATCCCATAACGCCTAACCAACCCTTCCTAAAGCTCTTGCCAAAATCATATATGCTTCCTTAAAACTCGAACTTCCACCAAACTATTGTTTGAAAACTATATGGTAGTCTTGGCAAGTTTATGTAATTAAAATTGGTCACGATATTGTCCTTTTTATCCTATTTATATGAAGGCACATTGATGTGAGAGCCATATTTGTTTTATCGGCCTTCACAGCTACAATGTCTAAGCCCACTGTCTAAGGCTTTGGTAGAGTTTCAGGAATGATGACTTGCCCGACAAACCACCATTGGCATCGACTGCTACTTTGTCCTCACTTACGCACAATTCAAGATCAACTTCCCAACAGGTCACTCATCCTAGTACTACTCCGGGTTGAGCACACTTAACCGCATAGTTCTTAGTGATGAGCTCCATGAAAAGGAGGTGCGCCTTGGTGATATGCGTAGTCCAATTATTCTTTTTAAGATCGTTTTATTTGATACCTCAAATCATGGGATGTCACAATCTCCCCAGCTTATACTCTTAATGCCCTCATCAAGGATCAACTATATGGCCTCATAATATCTCCCTCATTTCAGTGCAAACCCACAATGGTCCATGCACACCCATCTCCAATTCATGGTTATCAGCGTAAGGGTGGCTCCATCTCATCTCAGCAGATAAACCTTTCCAACATGCTTGGACTGATTGTTGTAGACTTGCCACATGACCATGTGGGCCTCACATACTGGAGGGATTTTAGCTCTGATGCCTTTTGTCATGCATGTGTCCAATGTCTAAGGCTCTAGTAGAGTTTCAGGAATAAGGACTGGCCCCACCGACACTAGCCTCGGCTACGCGCTTTGTCCTCAGTCACGCACATTCGGGATCAACTTCCCGAGATCACCCACTCGAGTACTAATCTGGGCCGAGAACGATTAGCGCATAGTTCTTAGTGATGAGCTACCTCAAAAGGAGGTACACCTTGATGTTATGGGTAGCCCAATCATTCCTTTCAAGATCTTTTTATCCGAGGCCTCAAATCCTGCGATGTTGAAGCAGCCAATTTCAACTTATCATGGTTTTGCATGCCAAATTGATGCTTTTCACCTTAGTACTTTGTTCAAACATAAAACAATGTATACTATTACGCAATACCATTTTCTAATGGGGTTCTTGGCCCCTTCTTAAATTGTAACCTGACACTTGTCTAGTCTTTCCATTCCCATACTGTCTTTTGGTTCATTTAGAGTCACTTTTGGGACAGGGAGTGTTCCTCACACCTAAACGTATGGCTCTAACCTTTTCCTTCTATTTTCTCATGCTCATGAGGGAAAACTTGATACCTTTCGTGATGATTATACATCCTTTCATTTCAGTCTAGGTCAAATTCCATGACGACAGTCATGATGTCTATATTCCAGAGCTATTATGCCATCATAAATTTCAACAATTAGCATTTCAACTCTAGTTGAAAACACAATTACAAAGTTGACCTAGAATTTTTACATCCTTTTATTTTACTCTAGGTCAAATTCCATGATGACAATCGTGATGGTTATTCCAAGGCTATTATGCCATCAGTTTCAAGTTTCAACATTAGCATTTCAACCTTATTTGACAACACAATTAAAAAGCTGACATATAAAATGTTTCCTCATACGCTTCAAAGACTCATAAAAAGGACAACTTTGAAATGCTAGTACTTGTGGTGCCACAAACTATTAAGATTTTTTTGGGTTTCTAGCGAAGAGGTAAGAGAGAGTAGGAAGGCCGCACTGCACTATTGTTGTCTGCCCAGGACGAGGTGTCCACTTTTAGTGGTTTTTAATGGCCTAGAGTCTAAAAATTTGGTTATATTGATAGATATTCTAAAGAGAGAGAGAAAATACATGGTTGTGTAAAAATCGATTAAAGGAGTAGAGTGGCTTCTATGTGAATGATAAAACTGCCAAGTATTTGAAACATGAAGATATTACAATCTATAACCTATGGTCCATAGTCTATGATTCTTTGTATAGATTGTATGCTTTGATTCTTTGGTGTAAAAGTTGTTGCTACAATAACGTTATATATGCAAAAAAAATGTATAATATAATTGAAAAAAATACAAACCCTAAAAAAAATCTAAATATTCACATTGTTTATATCTCTACAAGTTGAAAATTCGGGAAAATCTATAATACATATAATACGGTCAACCGATTGATTTGAATATTCATAATAGATTGATTGCTTACATAATACAGTCATCTGATTCAGGAAAAATTTGGGAAAAATCTAAGGATGTATACATATATTGCATACAAATTTATGGAAATATATGTAATGCACATATATGTACATATATAAGCATACACATGTATATAACTTTTACATACATATACATATATTACATACATACAAACACATACGGTTTACACCATGGTACTAAACGTCCTCGACATCTGGCGGTTAATCCTCGATGTTACATATGTCTACGCCTGTCGATGTTCGATATCAAAGTCGAAACCTGGTAAACTTCCATGCCTGTCGTAGTTGGCACGAGGACGACATCTTGTACATTTGCATGTGACTTGTTTTTTTTTTTTTTGCATATGTAAAATTGTATGGATGCTATATATAAATATATTTTTTGAGCTAGATTTGATGAAATGTATCAATTTTCATCATGAAATCACTATTTTTAGCTTAATTTTTGTCAAAGATGCATTGAAGTTTAATTGTAAAAATTCTCAAAGTTTCCTTGATGTTTCCACAAACTTCCACTTCCACACCTCATGTTCTGTGGTTTACACACACATATATACTCAAACTAAGTTAAGAGTCTTAATCAATAAAATACAAGAAAAGAACGTATAAACAGAAAAAATATTAATCTAGGTTTTGGAAAGCGCGAAGCGGGAAGCATGTGGATTGACCCTTTTGAAGCGGGGAGCGGAAAGCAAGCTTTAAAGCGGGCGCTTTTTGAAAAAGCGGTCTGCATTGTTTTAAAAGATGTAGAAAACTTTTGGTGATCGTCATACTGCTAACATATCATTCATAGTCACAAATTCGGTATTCGGCAATCATTCGGCGAGGCTGAAAAATTCGGCATTCGGGAATTATGCGGAAAATTCGGATAAAAATCGGTAAAAGTTCGGTCAACTATTCGGAAAATATTCGGAAAAAAATCAGATATATATATTGTATAACACATCATACACATTTTGATCCAATGACAACGTCCCAATAACCAAGTCAAATATTCGTAGTATTTGGGAATATTTTGGGTTCAGTGCGTAATTCGCGAATTATTCGTAGTATTCGCGAATTATTCGTAGTATTCGGGAATATTTCGGGTTCAGTGCGTAATTCGGTCGTTACATACGCCGGCTGAAAAATTCGTGTATAATACGCGAATTATTGAAAAATTCTCCGCATTATGTGACTATGATATCATTAATCAAGCATCTAAATAATATTTCATTACATCAAAATGACTTTTACGTACTATTTACAAATATAAATTGTTACAAGCTAAAAATACTTAAACATCATAAAACCGCATAGTCCTCGCTCAACAATCAAGTATCATACTAGTACTATGTACTTAGTATTGTTTCAACAGTTGGGCTTAGAAATTATCATTTAGCAAAAAAAATTGGAGGTAGTAGTAGTTAAATACTAGTACTCTGTACAAATATTGTTGATTGAGTAAGGTAGTCTTCAACATAATATAAATAGATGCACATTTAAAACAGTAATAAAGAGAAATGCATGACAATATATAGTAGAATCAAGATAATTAGATATCACTCAGTAAATCCTAAAGACCAATAAACTACTAGACTTAGTATATAATAAACAATATAACAAATTTTACTACCTTATTTTGTTAGTCTATAGATGGTTGTGCAAGGTTTTTGTACAAGTATACAAAATGGCTGGCTATTAATTTGCCAGTGGTAATAAATTACATTAAACATACATGTCAATATCATACATAGTAAATCATAAAGAACAATAAGTTACTGCACTAAGTACATAATTGACAATATAACAATATTTTACGACATCATTTTGTTACAGTCCACAGATGGTTATGCAAAGGTTTTGAACAAGTACACTAAATGTCAGACTATTAAAGTATCAGCGGTAATAAACAACATTAAATATACATGATAATATCATAAACAAACTTGACAGTACAAAGTACTAGTGTAGCTGTACAGAGTGTACAAACTGCAGTAACAAAGTAAAGATAAATGTTAATTACTAAACTTTCTTATACCTTTTGAGATACGACAGCTGGAGCATCACATCTCCCAAAAGTAGTGCTTTCATTTTTCTATAGATTTGGCGAGTGAATGGGCCACTCCAGCAATATTTGTCGTGAAGCGCCCTGAAGCGGTCGCTTAAGCAGGGCTGAAAAAACGGCCTGAAGCGGCAAAAAGCGGCCGCTTCAGTCCAAAACGCTTCAAAGCCCGCTTCAGCTAAAATTACAACAGGACATGGGCTTGACCGCTCACCCACTTTTTAAAGCACTGATATTAATAATGAATAATTCACAAAAAATACGGGAATACAACGTTATATACTGGAGTTGGAATTTATTCGGCCGTTTCATACGTCTAGGAAAAAAACCGCGTTTAAAATGCGACTTTTTCAAAAAGTCAAGAGTATATTGTGACTATGATGTAAAGTCAGAGTATATTGTGACTATGATGTAGTACTTTAAAAAATGGTTATTAAAATATAGACAAACTAATAGTTCTGAGAATTCGAAACCTGCTATATGGCTTTTGCTTTCCTAGTGAAAAATGAGACTTATACTTCATTAAGAAGAAAAACCCCCATAATTCATGTAAGGAAACCCAGAAATGTGTGAAAGGAGAATATTCAACTAGCTCAATCACAGTAACTGTGATATCACAATGTAATAGTGATATCACAATGTAATAACAGTAGTCTCATCTTATTCTTGAACGATGAAAATTTGCATACAAGTACTACAAGCTAGAAAAAAAATATCATTTAAATGCGAATTTGGAAAACATGCATGTTGATCCTAATAAGCAATAAAATCACTAAGTTTACGAGTTCAAGCCCAATCATGCGCCTTTGAGGTATTTGAGCCTCAACATGGGTTGAATAGGCAGCTTGTCATGCATCACTATCACCATTTGATGTAAGCTAAGTGATATTATAGGCCAGTTCAAACTTCAAACATTTTTTTAGATTTGAACGAGTGTTAGCCAAAAAACTAAATGGAACTGGAGTGGATCCTACCACAACCATTTAATGTGTCATTAAAGTAGTGGTGATGTGGGCGTTTCAACATTATCCTGAGTTGTTCAATGTGCCATTTGATTAACAGTTCATGTGTTTGTTTTCAGCACTGTCTTACCCAATTAATGCTTCTTTGGAATAGCACTTGCAACCTTTACTACAAGCAAAAATCTCAAGGGTGCTACTTCAGTGACTAATTCAGACAAACGTAATTAAGATCATTTCGTATATTAAGATAAGAAAAAATGGAGAGAGAGATTAACCTGCTGAGTTCTAGAACAGCACTCAATATATGCTACAGCACCAATAAGTTTCCTGAGTTCTTCACCCTAAATGTAAAACGAGTATCAGAACCGGTGCAAATTAAGTTTAGGAATGCACCATAGCAATTTGGAAGAAGGAAAAAAACAATCACCGGCTATGTCTGAACTCACCTGTGCAGGTGTTATTGTGGAGGCACCTGGATGATCAGCCAAGTACCCTCCGTCTTCACGCAGATCTTGGGGATTTGACAAAATGACAAGGTTAGTGTAAACGCGAAAAGTTAAAAATTAATTACCAGAAGAGGTAAATTGATCAGTTTAGTTATATATTATAGTTGATGCATACCTAGCTTGGTGCCAACCAGGACAATTGGAACATTTGGAGCATAGCGGCGCAGCTCAGGCATCCACTGATAGCCAATTAGAATAAAACAAACACGTAGTTAGCATCCAATGACAAATCGGCATGCTGCACTCCAAATCACACACATGACATGCCAGGAAACAATTTGGAACTATATACCAATTGAGCTTTCAGCAATATATATCAGGACTGAAGTGGCAAGAGAGCGAAAAGTGTCAGCCAAATATTAAATGCCTGTACTGTCAATTTGGGTTTAACATAGACAATGCATAACTGACACCTTTTTCCTGCGAACACGAATTTGCTCGATTGCATATATGAATATGATAACAGCATGCTGACAACTTTACACCGCAACATACATAGAATGACAGACAAAATCCGTAGTGATAATTATGACTGCAACAGTTTGTGCATAATATAAGACACCCTTACTTGGCTCTGTTGTGCAAGAGAAATTCTCCTCAGATATTATGAAAATGATTAATAAATCAAACAGTTGCATGCATGGTAATACTGTTACCTTCTTGATTACATTCTCATAGCTCGCCCTGCTGATCAGGGAGAATGCCAAAACAAATACATCCGCGTTTCTGTAACTCAGCGGCCTCAATCTGCTATAATCTTCCTGGCCTTTAAAAGTCAACAAAAAGGGAATTTCAGGATTTTACATTAATAGCACCCTTTTAAAGGAACTGAAAAGGCCAAAATAAAATTTAAACAGTACCCGCTGTGTCCCACAAGCCCAAATTGACAGTATTTCCATCAACAGTGACGTTAGCACTGAAGTTGTCAAAGACTGTGGGTATGTAATCCTGATACCAAACAAACACAAACGCTTGAATTAGGAGACACAAACTATCAGCTGTCAGCGAAAATCATTCCACCCCAGAAAGCAGGATAAACCATTTCAAGTGAGTATAGGTAAATAGTAAATTAGAGGTAACTGCGGTGGGTTGGCATTATAATGGCTGCCAACCAGATCAAGGGAGAAGTTCAAGACTAGAAATAAAAACCTGGTGATGTAAGTAGCTGGCTTGGTTTAGGGCTTGATGGGACATTGATTGAATTCAAAAAAAATGGTGATGCTGATGATTGTGTAAACAATGCCGAGAAGATGTTTATCTCTCAACTTTCACCGGGGTGGCAAAGATTTATATGCAACAAGTAGACATCGGAAGACCAAAAAAAATGGCAAATGGCAATAATCGCAAAGCATACTGAGCCGTCGCCACCTGCTTAAGAGCAAGCATTACACTCACTAAATCAGTGCGCATTCACAGTAAACCACCAGAAACAGCAGCGGCAGAGCAGAATAGCTCCCGAACAAGAGTACGCCACACTTATGGAAATCGCGAGAGAAAACAGAATAGGCACACTCGTACTCTGATCCTGAGGTAGGGAAGAGAATGGGCGAAGAGAGCAAGGGGAGTGCGAGGTTACATACAGTTGGAAACCTGTTGCTTGTGTAGCATATGAGCATACATGTCTTCCCCACTGCCCCGTCCCCAACAGTCACACATTTAATGAACTTCGCGGCGCTCATCACTCACCTCCTTCAAAAAACCCACCTTGACTCTAGGTATTCTCTTCTCCGAGCGGGAGTGAACTGCGCGCCAGTAGAAGGAACCTGAAGAGTCACAGACAAGTGCTGCTTAGGCTTTATAGCCAGCAAGGAGTCAAGAGGAAGCTATCTATGCTCTCAAACGGAAAGCTACAGTGAAGTGGAGAAACAAGTAAGAGTCCAAACGAATGCGGACAATCAACAAATGGAAGACCTGACTCCCCTCGATTTGTAAACAAAAACGAAGTGCTAATGGCTTGGATAATGCCTGATTTAGTGACGAAAGCCATTTGACAATTCGACCATAGTTAAAGGATAGCAAGTATATTGTATTAATATCTATATCGGTCAATGATGAATGCCCTTTGAAAATGGAAAATGACATAGAGACCGGGTCTTAGTTCAGAAACGAGACCCGGTTTGTTTTTACCCTGGAGACAACCCGAAGAGTCTTCCGCAAGGGTTGCTTTTTCTGAGACTTGCCCACTTGTCGCTGCCCCTTGTCCCGCTCTCCCTTCCCCGAGATCTGCCCACTTGCTACTCCCCTTGTCCTGCTCTTTCGTGCGCTAGGCGACGATGTTTTCCCACTTTGATTTCTCAGGAGATGAAAGACGCGGCTCACCGCAGCGATCGGCGGGAAGAGCGACTGAGCAGTCGTGTGATGACGACATCACCGAAAAGAGCAGCTACAACGACAGCAGCGTGGGAACCTTGCGATGCGACAGCAGAGAAGCACGGCTCGCCAGAACAAAATGGAGATGCTACGGCAGCATCGGCGCAACAAACAACTTCGTCGACGGAGAAGCAAGATTCGGCGGAACAAACCGGAGACTGGTCGGCGATTACTAACTAAAGAAAAAAAAAAGTTGGTCTGCAACATGTTTATCGCCAGGCAAGTATCTCTAATCCGTTTTTTAGCCTAGCTCGATTTCTATTTGTCAATTACTTGATCGTTTAGTAATGAGTTCTATCCCCTCTTGTACATGTATCATTTAGTAATGAACAATTTTTGTTCTTCCACTAACCAAGCTCAATAACACACAGCAAACCAAGCCACATATAGACACTCGTATGAGTTGTAAGCAACAGAACATTAAAACATTTTAAACCATTCATTAACATGTAATCGGAACAGGAACATAACCACATCCAAACTATGCTCTCTCTGGTAACAAATCTCATTAGTAATCTCACATTATTATCGAGATGTTATCCAACAGATGTATACAAAATTTATTTGTTACCAACATAATGTGATCGAAGGAACCCCCAATGGTAATCCCTTTGGTCATCAGACATAAAAATCAAATTTTTATCCAACATACAAAACCACTTGATAACAAACTCTTTTTCTAACAACTCTCCACTCAGTCTATTACCCAACGAAAACCAATTGTTATAGTGATTTTGCTATCAAATTTGTTTGTTTTTTTAGTACTACTTTTGCATTTTACCGGTTGCTATAGTGGTTTTGCTAACATCCACATGATAACAAACTTTTTCAATAGCAACTCTTCACTGAGTCTGTTATCCAACGAAAACAATTTGTTACAGTGGCTTTTATATGTTGTTTTGATTGTTCTCTTAGTACTAAATACTCCTTTAACCGTTTTCTATAGTGCTTTTGCTAACAACCTTTGCTATTCTTATAGTATTAAATTTCCTATATAACAAATGTACATACGATTTTTTATCCTATCCCTGACATTTGCTCTCCAAGATTGGTTTTATGTAGTGGTGCATTGTAGCACAACCCCAATAATTTGGTTTTGCATTCACAACGGGCTACACCTGTGTTTGTGAAACAGAACACAACTGTTCCAACATACTACAAAACATGCATTCACACATAGCAACTGTATCCCAATGCTAACACCAGCAAATCTACTGACTGTGCATTCTCACATAGCAAAATTGCGACAGCCACAATTAATTAGCATGATAATTGCAATGTATCCCATCAACCAAGTCAACCAATCCAATAATCATATTTATACTTTTGATATTCATATTGATATGTATTCATACGTTAAAATTTGATTTGCTATTCATCCTGATTATACATTTGCGTAGTCACAAAAATCATATTACCTTGTACTAGTTCGTCTTCATGCTTATTGTTGTTTACCCAGATCTTATGTTTCATTTATTTTTTAATATTTCACTCAGGCATTCGAAGTAATTGACGTAATATGAATGAAGTCCCCCATCAAAACTATTCTTATTGCACTGTTGTTATTGATGTCGATGATGATGTATTGGTACCAGAATCAGCTCACCCTGTTATGGATGAATGTCAGGATGACTTGTTACCAGAAACAGCTAGTGGCCATTCAGCAACAGCTTACTCAGAACCAGGAGCACCATCTTCTCTACATGTTCCCATTACCCCCATCAAAAGTTGGAATGCCTCTGGTAACCGACCAAGCAAGACAATTCTACGAGCTATATGCAGATGCAGCTGCGTTTGGTATCAAAACAGCCCATTCTTCCAAGGAACGAAATGATAAATCAGCTGTAAGGATCACACTCACATGTGTCAAGGGAGGAAGACCACCAAACGAATGTAAGGATACATTATACAGATACAAACCGACTACACGAACAACATGCCCTAGTCATGTTAAGTTGAAACACACTTTCTCAGGAGAATATCAGACCTCCCACGTACAACTCAGTCACAATCACCCGATGTTGCAGCAAGATATGATGTGGTTGTTACTATCCAAGAGGTGAATATTGTTTGCCATACAATAGCGCATTGACCTGAACGATGCAGCTGGTATCGGTGCAGCCAAAACTATGACTTCTTTAGTACGAAGTTGGAGGTTACGATGGTCTTACATTCACTCAGAAGGACCTTAACAACCATCTCTTGAATTCTCAAAAGCTACGTCTAGGCGAAGGCGATGCAATTGTGATACAATCATACTTTGTACGGATGCAAAAGAGTGATCCAGAGTTCTTCTACGTGTTAGACTTGAATGATGAAGGTGTTCTCAGAAACATGTTTTGGGCTGACGCAAGATCTCGAAAGGCGTACAAATATTTTGGTGATGTTGTTACCTTCGATACACCATACCTGACAAATAGGTATGAGATGTCGTTTGCACCATTTGTTGGTGTTAACCATCACAGACAGCCTACTCTTTTGGGGTGTGGGCTACTGTGTGAAGAAATAATAGAGAACTATGTATGGTTGTTTACAATGTGGCTGCAATGCATGGGTAATCCATCACTATGCTTTTTGTTCCTTACACAATGATATCCATGACATTCTTTTACTCTAGTACATGCTGAATCAAATTGTTACTCATTGGCTTCTGACTATGGGTTCCATTTAACATCCTTTTATGTTGGTGCATTGAAGCAGTAACCAAAGGAGTTTTTACACAAATGCAAACGTAGCAAATCTCGTCAACAACCACTACCAATCTATGACAGCTAGCTTGGACATTGGACAAAGTTACAACACTCCATCTCATCTTGCTGCAACATGGTTATGATTCACTTCCCACAAAGACTAGATTTATCTTCATACTAATATACATCTTTTTGTCTTTTTTTTTTGACAAAACACATATACATCTTTGTATGCAACTGTCTACACGAAGAATACATCTATACATGCATGTGAACCCATAAATA
Organism: Alisma plantago-aquatica; assembly: GCA_963693085.1. Lineage (NCBI taxonomy): Eukaryota > Viridiplantae > Streptophyta > Magnoliopsida > Alismatales > Alismataceae > Alisma > Alisma plantago-aquatica. Next base: position 1,253,651,601 of record OY856410.1, on the reverse strand, counting down.
TTGGCCCACTATTTAGACCACAGTGGTGGAATATATGTTTCTTTCTACAGCCAATATTTAGCATAAGGTATCTGTGGCAACACAGCCCATTATCACACAGATAACAAGGTGTTACGCGAAAACGTGCGGAAATCACCATAACCACAGATTATGAAAATACGGGTTAATTAAAACCGATTGCGAAAAATAGATAAATTGTGAAACTATTACTTTACAGTCCTCATTCTACAAGGAAACATGTCATATATATATATATATATATATATATATATATATATATATATATATATATATATATATATATACACGAGATCTGATACGCGTCCACAGCTCAGAAATAGTTGTTCATCCATCACATGAGTTCACCACCTGTTCTTATACAGAAAAGGCCCACATCCGGCCAACAACATGATATACAAACGTCATCGATCGTTCATCGTAAAACATCGTCAAAACATGGCCAAGGACCTGAGAGTACAGAGATGACTCTAGACTCTACTTCAAAACATCCAAAACAGCAGCATGTCCAACGCTTTCCTTCTACTGCTCCTCAAGCTGCTCGGCCGCAACACCACGACCACGTCTACCTCGACCACCTAAAAAGGGTGTAAACCAACGGAGTGAGACAATTGAACAATTGTCCCAGCGGGAAACATAACTCCCCACCGCAACTACAGAACCTCAGCAAGATAGATTATAACAACAGATATCTAATAACAGGTATAACAAGAGCAGTCTATATAATACAGATTATTCTTACCGATAAGCTTACCCGCTATACAAAAGCATATAACCAGATATATCTCAAGGAATATGATTAGCAAGATAAGATGTATCACTATGTACATGATTATCAGAACAAGATATGATGTCACATAACCTGCTTATCAAGATCAGACATATTATCACATAACCTACAAGATATAACAAAGATATTACACAAATAAGGCCTCAACCAATGTTTCGTGTTTATCCTAAGCAATAAGTACTAAACTGCTATATTATGTATTATTATGCCCTGAGGATTTGAACCGTACCGTTCAAATCCAACCTTCGGTTACGAAACCCAAGCCGGTGCCATACAAGGTCAATGGAAGAGCCGGACTCCACGACCTCCCACCTCGTGGTCAGTACACGAGTACAACACAAGTAGGACCGTAGTCACATGCTGAAGTGGTCTAAGCCACAGGGTCAGCTCCATAGGCTACCCTCACTCTAGCCCGCCTTGGTACAGGTCTCGGTGCTAGTAAAACTGAGCCACGGGCCTGTTCACCGTGCTCTGAGCCATGAACGCATTCATGCTCCTCACATCACATATCCTGAGCCATGGTCCTGTTCACCATGCTCTTTACACGTATCTGAGTCTGCAACCGAAGTTACACTCTTATCTCCTCATTTTCAAGCTAGGAGCAACCTACACATATTCAACAATATGCGCTTCCAGGTTAACCCGTAGGAGAACCTGTTTCACCATCACCAAGTCTTGACGATGATGGATCTATGGCCAGGGAAAACTACATGATATATTTTACTGTGATTAATTAGTATCTTTTAGATGGATTGCAAGATTCAACCAAGTTGTATAACATGCAAGATATAACGGAAAGTAAAAAACATTATATTATTATTTAATCACATCAACCTGATCCATCACAAAGATCTAACATCACATGTAACCACTTGGCCTCTTGCTAACCATCCAGATCCATCTCGAGGATCATCACATGCCATGGGATCTCAATCCCTCATCATGTACTGTCAATGCCTCTCAAGGCTCACATCATCATCATGGAACTTAACACATTATACATATCATTTTATTAACCAGAGTAATTACCAAGTGATGTTACTCATCACATGTGTCTCATAGCCCTTTTCAAGGCTAATCATCACCTGCATGGTTAGAGTACACAATAATCGTAGATTCAATCATAAGGAAGATGCTACCATCATGAAATGCTATTCAAGATACTTCTACTTATCATTCTTACACTATTTGTTGATCAAGTATATAAAGTACATAATCAACAAGCCATATCTATACTTATCCTTATCTCAGAACTATATGTGTAAATCAAGATGTTCAAACATACAGAACAAGTACTATTGTTACCACTACCATTATATCACTATCATCATTGTTATCATTATTATTATTCAACATTATTACTATCATCCTCTTTATTATTAACAAATAAGCATAAGGATCACATCATGCATCTTATCACCATGACCTTCCTCATTATCATCCCTACTACCATTATCATCATTATGATCAGCATTATTACTATCATTATCATCATGCAACTACCATTATCATCATTGTTACTATCATTAGCATTATTATTGTTTGCAAGGCATCATATTCATTGTTGTTATCACTAACAAGACACCACCATCGTTTATTGGTGCATAACTAATCACTTCCACATCACAAAGGACCGTTACTATATGATTACAAGACTCTCACCATAACTCATCACCGCCCTCACTAAAACCTATCAAGGCCTGTCGGCCGACACATACCCAACCCTAGGCTGTCGCCCACCATGGCTATCAGCCATCATGGGTGTCGGTCAGCATAGCTATCGGCCAGCACCATCAAACCATCAAGAGACTTAGGTATGCCGTTCACCACAAAGAAGAGGGTGTCATCCAACCATATCTCCCATCATGCTCACCATATCGACCAACACAACAAGATATATCGCCCAACAACATCCATAGGCCAACTCAACCACATCGGCCAACACCTCACTAGCTTGACCTATCACTCCACACAAGAGCACTCACCATGTCGCCCATCATAAGGTACCCATCTCGCCCAACACCAAGACAAGAGAGGGTCTCACCCAACTCAAGAACAAAGGTGTTGCTTAGCACAAGGACCATGTCGCCCAACATGGGTCACCATCATATCGACCAACATGACCCTAGCTCACCCTATCGCCCAACACATGGGCAAGGGTATCGGCCAACCTCAAGAACACATCATGTCGTCCACCAAAGGCTTACATATCGTCCATCAAAGGGGATACCATATCGCCCAACTCAAATACAAAGGTGCCATGCCGTCCAACTCAAAAGGATATCATCCAACCCACCAACAAAGAAGGGATATCGCCCAACCCTAGGTCACCATCAACCTCCAACTCAAAGGAGCACAAACCCTAGATCACAAGGTACACTAGAAACCCTAAACCTTAAGGGGATATCGGCCACCAAAGGAAACTCAAGCAAGGTACAATTCTAAGCTACTAATCTATGAACAAGAACAAGAACAAGAGGTAAAGAAGTTAGGGTTAGAAGTTATGCAACCCGCCTTAAGCTCCAAGCTCTAAGGAAGAAGAAGCACTCCAAGGTCCAAGGGATATCGTCCACCAAGCTTCTTCAAGAGGGTATCGGCCACCACTGGTACTCCAGGAGAGTGTCTCGGCCGACACAAGCAAGAGAGGGAGGAGTGTCATGCACTCAAGGTGGAGGAGAGACCAAAAGAGCAAAGGAAACTAAGGCAAGGGAAAGAGCCACATATATAGAAAGAAGGGGAGGAGAAACCAAGGTAGATCCATGCTAAGTGTCATCCACCCAAGGGACACTTGTCCTAGGGTTCAAGCCAACACACTAGCACACCAAGAGACACTTGTCCAAGATATGCACCAAGTGTCCACCAACCAAGACCAAGCAACATGGGCGACACATGCATCAGCTCTGCTGGGCGACACACCAAGGCTCCTGGGCGACACACCACCATGTTGGGCGACACAAGCTTCACTTGGCCGACACAAGGCTCAAGCAAGCCCAAACAAGCTCAACTCAGGCCCAAAGAACTCAAACAACAAGCTCAAGCCTTCCTCTCAACCCTAGAGGAAGCAAAGAGAGGGAAAACATCTCACAAGATGGCAAACTTGAACACAAAACCCTAAACTTGGGTTATTTGCAAGCAGCCCCTCGAACTCTCAACAAAGCACAACCAAACCCTAATCACCACTCAAAGGTGATTAGCAAGCATCAAACCACCAAGGTTAAGCAAAACAAACAGGGTAAACCCTAAACGTAGGTCAGGGTCCTTACAATCTAACCCCCTTTAAGGGATTTCGTCCCCAAAATCCGAAGAGAAAAGCGAGGGATACTTCCTCCTCATCTCTTCCTCAAGCTCCTGTTGGCTAAATGGACATCTATAAATCCCTTTGTTTTGATTATGACAAACATTTCATTCTTATTAATCTAACGTGCTACTTGAGTGTGCAGGATGACAAAGCAACAAGGGAAAATCTACAAGCTTACATATTTATAATTTCATGCAATGTAATCACTGTTGTAAAAACTTGTACAAAAATATAATGTACAAGTACTTAGAATTGCATGTAAATCAAGCGTTAGATTCTCCCTAGCTAAACACCACAGTTAGACAAGTCATCCCATTCAAATAGGATTATTTATGCACACTTACACACATAATTAGTGCCTAAATTGAAACCTTGAAATAGGATCAATCTCGGTCGACAAACTCCTCGACCGAGACACTCTCGGTCGACAATCTTCTCGACCGAGAAAGATCCAAAGTAGCTGTTAGACACAACAGACAAGTTAGTTGGCAGTTGAAGAAAGACGTTGCAAATCACTTGTTCCAGAGAGCCTGTCGGTCGACAAAAGTTCGACCGAGTAGGTGTCTCGGTCGACCATTTGTCGACCGAGATGGTCTCTGACAGCAACTGCAGAATTAATTAATTAGCCGTTGTTAAAGCAACAACTTTGTACCTTACGGCTAGTTAAGCACTTAGAAACCCCTAAAAGTTGTCTAGAATGTCCTTAAGCTTCCTTAGGCCATTCCTATAAATAGGACAAGCCATAGGACACCTAAACTCACTTGTTTTACACTTGTTACACTTGAGAAATACTTGAGCATACTTGAGCAATCTGTTGCAAGCAAATTGAGCACTGTGATCATTGGCCTACTTTCTCCTTAGCTCAAATTCGTGTCCTATAGGCTAGAATCTCCTACCCACAGCAATCACAAGTTCACACATTTGGTTAGGAGATCTATACGCTTGATCTAGGCATATCAAGCCTTGGGCTTTAAAGGATAAGTTGTAATTTCCTTTTTCTTTCTTATTTCCTATTACTGTTTGTACTCTCCTTGCTACTCCTAGGTTGGAGGCTGCGGATTGGAGAGGGTGAAGATCTTCTTGGCAAAGAAGGAGACTTTGAGCTACTTCAGAAGGCTGGTGCAACGGGAGGTTACTTCTAGAGAGGAAGGCTACTTCAAGGGGGAGCTTGGAGTTACGTCAAGAAGGATACCTCAGGGTTGGTGCACCTACTTCAAGTGAAGGCTGTTCAAAGGGTGTGGTTGAAAGTATTGTATTTTGTATAAATCCTCGAGAGGTAATAAAATAAATACTTTCAAATCCTGGTTGGGTAAGCAACCGGGTAGTGGACTGACAACTATAGTATTTGCTATAGTTGGAACCACTCTAAACGCCTGTCTCCTTCTTCTAATCTCAATTTTGGTTGTTTGAGTTAAATAATTATTAAAATCACTATAAAACTCTATTCACCCCCCCTCTAGTAGTTTTCAGTTGGTATCAGAGCGAGGCTTCAAGGAACCCTAACAAGGTCTTGAAGAAATGGGTGATGGAGTGCTCAACAACCTCAACATTGAAGGGACACTTGTTGCTAGGCCTCCAGCGTTCGATGGAACAAACTACCAATATTGGAAGAGAAGGATGCAATTCTACTTTCAAGGAATCAACTGGGATCTATGGAGAATGGTGTCTACTCCATATATGCTCCCTCAAAATGAATTTGCGGAATGGGATGCAAACACGGTAAAGCTGGCCCAAATGAATGCAAAAGCTGTAAGTATCTTATATTGTTCTATTTCGGTAGGAGAATTTAATAGAATATCAAATTGTGATACAGCTTATGATATTTGGCATAGACTGTCCATAACCTATGAGGGTACAGTCCAAGTCAAAAATTCCAAAATTAGCTTGCTTAAAACGAAGCTTGAACATTTTCGTATGGATCCTAATGAATCTTTTAGTGAAATGTTTTCAAAATTCTCTACCATTGTTAATGGTTTAAGTGCCCTAGGAAAACCTGTCCTTGAGGAAGATCAGGTATCAAAAATCCTTCAATCACTTCCTCCAAAATACAAGCCAAAGGTGACAGCCATTGAAGAAGCAAACGACCTCACTCGACTCAAAATGGAGCAACTCATCGGCAATTTAGAAGCTCATGAGGCAGATCTAGAAGAGGAAGAAAGAAGAGAACGTGAACGTCAAAGTGGGAAGAAGAAGGATGTGGCTCTCAAAGCTTCAAAAGTCGTCACACAAGAAAGTGAGGAGTCAAGTGAAGAAGAAGGAGAAGAAGCCTTGATCGTCAACGGTAAGAAATACAAAAGGTTTAAATCTAACAAAATTTCTAGTTCTTCTACCCCTCCCAGATGCTTTGAATGTGGGAAGAAAGGGCATTTCAAAAATGAATGTCCCAAAGCAAAGAAGGGAAAGAAAAGCTCACACAAGAAGAAAGGAGAAAAAGCCTATAAAGCTGCATGGGATGAGTCAAGTGAGAGTGAAAGCGGAGAAGAGGTGGAATGTCTAATGGCAAGAGAAGAAAATGAAGACTCTGAAGAGGTAAGCCTAATTGATCTTCCTAAAGAAGAGTTAGTTACTAATTTACAAGAAACTCATGATAAATATATTGATGCCAAGAAGAAACTAAAGAAGGCTATAAAATCGAATGATGAGCTCATTGCCAAATTAGATAAACTTTCTTCTGAAAAGAACAACACTGATCTTGAGAATTTATCTTTAAAAACATCTTTAGATGATTGTACTAGAAAGCTACTCACTTTAGAAACAAATGTTGATCTTCTTTCTAAAGAAAAGACTGAATTATTAGCTAAACTACAAGATTTTCAAACTCAGCCTATTTTGTGTAACCATTCGGACTATGATAATCTTGTAAAGGAAAAGGACTCATTGTTTTCTGATTTAGATCAAGCAAGAAAAGATCTACACAAGAAAATAAATGATATTGCTATGTTGCAAAGAGAACTTTATGAGTTAAGAAGAAAAGATATACTTGATAACATACTAAGAGTTGGCACTGTTTTCAATGGAAGAAAAGGTTTGGGATATGCTCCAAAGAAAAATCAACCCAAAAGAACTCAAACTAGGTTTGTACCTAAGAACACAATGGCTAGAAAGAGAAATGAAGTTGATTCTATTACTTGCCATTTCTGCTTACGTCTTGGACACTATTCCTTTTCATGCCCCTATAAGACTAAGGAGTCCGACTTAGTTTGGATCCCAAAACCCCAAACTTAGTAGAGTGGAATGTAGTTGAGATATGACCAAATGCTTTATTTTGCTATTTATATTGTCTTATCTCAACTAAAAGGTGTCATGCATATTGTTATTATTTTTCTGCATTGTTGTTCTGAAACAGAATCCTTGTCGGTCGAAGTATTGTCGACCGAGCTTTGGATCGATCGAAGTATTGTCGACCGACTGGATGTCTTTAACAAATCAAAATTTACAGCACCTATTTCGGTCGAAAATTGGTCAACCGAGCAAATTTCTGCGTTTCTTTGCTTGTAATACAGTAACCTTCTCGATCGACAAATTGTCGACCGAGACAGATATCGGTCGAACAATTGTCGACCGACTGGTTTTCTGTATCAGAACTTTTATACAAGTATGTACTTAAAAAGTTTCTAACCATATCGGACCATCACATGGGTACCAAAATCTACATTTTAATGCAGGAATGGGTAGTTGACAGTGGATGCTCCAAACATATGACCGGGAACAAGGATGCATTTCAAACTTTTGAAGAAAAGAAAAGTGGAACGGTCACCTTTGGAGACAATGGTAAGGGCAAAATCGTTGGAATAGGTAATGTTGGAACAAACCTCGAAATTAAGAATGTTCTACTTGTTGATGGTTTGCATCATAATTTGATAAGTGTAAGTCAATTATGTGATAGTGGTTATGATGTGCTATTTAACAAAACCTGCTGCAAGTTATTAATAGAAAACACTACAAATGTTGTTTATGAAGGAAATAGAGTTGGAAATCTTTATATTCTTAAACCTAACTCTATGAAATCAGTAGTAGGAAAATGCTTGCTTGCAAATGAAAATACCTTACAACTATGGCATAAAAAGCTGGGACATGCTAGTTCACATGTTATTAAAAAGTTAGTGAAATATGATCTTGTTCGTGGATTACCTACTTTGTCTTTTGATCAAGTGGAAAACTGTGAACCATGCACAATGGGAAAGCAAACTAAAACATCTTTCAAATCAAAACATGTACTTAGCACCAGTAGATCATTAGAATTAATTCATATGGATTTATTTGGACCAATGAGGACACAATCAATCGGTGGTAAGAGATACTATTTTGTTATTGTTGATGATTATAGTAGATATACATGGGTACATTTTATTGCAACTAAAGATGATACTATTTATGTTTTTATGCAATTTTGTTCCAAGATTGAAAATCTCTTACAAAATAAAATATGTACTATTAGAAGTGATCATGGTGGGGAATTTGAAAATCATACATTTGAAGAGTTTTGTACATCTCAAGGATACACTCATAATTTTTCTGCTCCACGCACCCCACAGCAAAATGGTATAGTTGAAAGGAAAAATCGATCACTACAAGAAATGGCTAGAACTATGATGCTTGAACATAACACACCCAAAACTTTTTGGGCTGAAGCTGTAAACACTGCATGCTATGTGCTAAATAGAGTAACTGTTCACTCTCATTTAAAGAAAACCCCATATGAACTAATACATTCTAAGAAACCTAGAGTTGACTATTTTCATACCTTTGGCTCCACATGTTATATCTTAAATACCAAAGACGATAGAGATAAGTTAGACTCAAAATCACACAAAGCATTCTTTTTGGGATATTCCACTTCTAGCAAAGCTTTTAGAGTATATAACACTATATCTAGAAAAGTTGAGGAATCTATTCATGTTTCTTTTCATGAAGAATCCCCATCTGAAAATCTAGAAATCATAGATCTCACTAATCAATTAGAAAATTTAAACATACCAAACGATAGTGAGAAAGGTGCTACAAATAATCACCAAACTGAACCACAACCTACACCTAGACTTATTAAAGATCATCCTCAAGAATTAATTATTGGAGATCCTAATGATAAAGTCAAAACTCGTTCTTCCTTTAAAGATGTTGCAAACATGGCTTTTGTTTCTATCATTGAACCTAAAAAGATATCTGAAGCTCTTAAAGATGACTATTGGATAATAGCCATGCAAGAAGAATTAAATCAATTCACTAAAAATGATGTATGGGATTTAGTTCCTAATAAAACCATAATAGGAACTAAATGGGTTTTTAGGAACAAGCTAAATGAGTCAGGAGAAGTAATAAGGAATAAAGCTCGGTTAGTAGCACAAGGATATAATCAACAAGAAGGAATAGATTTTGATGAAACATATGCACCCGTAGCTAGACTTGAAGCCATTAGAATGTTACTAGCTATTGCTGCCCATAAAAACATCAAACTCTATCAAATGGACGTCAAAAGTGCTTTTCTAAATGGCATCATTCAAGAAGAAGTTTATGTTGCCCAACCACCTGGTTTTGAAATTCCAGAAAAAGGTGACTATGTTTATAAACTTAAGAAAGCACTTTATGGTTTAAAACAAGCACCTAGAAATTGGTATGAAAGGCTCAAAACATATCTTTTTGATAATGGTTTTTCTATTGGAAATTCAGATTCTACTTTATTTTTCAAAACATATACATCTGATTTCCTAGTTGTGCAAATATATGTTGATGACATTATTTTTGGAGCTTCCAATGATTCATTGTGCACACAATTTAGTGATATTATGCAAAAAGAATTTGAAATGAGCCTCATGGGTGAACTAACTTTCTTTCTTGGTTTTCAAATTAAGCAAACATCTGCCGGAATATTCATAAGCCAAGAAAAATATACTAAAGAACTCTTAAAACGTTTTGGGATGGATCAATGCAAACATGCTACTACTCCTATGGCTACTTCTGTCAAAATTGATAAGGATGAAAATGGGGAACCTATTGATGATTCCTTATATAGAGCCATGATTGGTAGTTTGCTTTACTTAACGGCTTCTAGACCGGACATTATGTTTTCTGTTGGTCTTTGTGCTCGATTTCAATCACAACCTATGCATTCTCATTTTCTAGCAGTTAAACGAATTCTTCGTTACCTAGCCGGTACTACTTGCTTTGGTTTATGGTATCCCAAAGGACAATCTTTGGATTTCAAAGCTTATACTGATGCGGATTATGCTGGTTGTCGACTTGATCGCAAGAGTACTAGTGGTGGCTGTTTCTTATTAGGGAGAGCTTTAGTATCTTGGTTTAGCAAGAAACAAAATACGGTTGCCCTATCTACAACTGAAGCTGAATATATGGCAGCTGGGTCTTGTTGTGCTCAAGTGCTTTATATGCAACAAGTGTTAAGCGATTATGGTTTTAATCTTTCATCTATGCCTATTTTTTGTGACAACACAAGCGCCATAAACTTAGCACACAATCCTATTTTACACAGCCGAGCTAAACATATTGAAATCCGTCATCATTTTTTAAGGGATCACATCTCCAAAAATCATGTTTCCCTTCATCATGTTGATACGGAAGATCAATTGGCTGATATTTTTACAAAACCGCTTCCACTAGATCAATTTAACAACATTAGGAAGCAATTGCTTATCACTCCTTTGGAGGATGTTTTCTTTGATATTTGTGCTACTTAAACACAAGCTCTTGGTTTTTAAATGGACATCTTTTTCATTCGATTTGATGGGATATCTAATTAAGGGGGAGTTTTTATTCTTAACGGTTATCTTTTTGAAATGACAAAGGGGGAGAGATAAATATAAAACTAAAATTTAGTAATTATGTAAAACTCAATTAATGAGTTTCATAAATAAACTCTTGACTTTACATTGAAAGTTGCTATATTCTCAAATGATCTGGATTTCATGTTCCATAATTCATGGGGAATAATAAGCACACATTTTATACACAAGAGAAAAAGCTACAAAAGGTAATCTAAAGGTATGAAACTCATATGTTTTATATTTCCTTTATTTATATTTTGGAAATGTTTGTCATCTTCAAAAAGGGGGAGATTGTTGGCTAAATGGACATCTATAAATCCCTTTGTTTTGATTATGACAAACATTTCATTCTTATTAATCTAACGTGCTACTTGAGTGTGCAGGATGACAAAGCAACAAGGGAAAATCTACAAGCTTACATATTTATAATTTCATGCAATGTAATCACTGTTGTAAAAACGTGTACAAAAATATAATGTACAAGTACTTAGAATTGCATGTAAATCAAGCGTTAGATTATCCCTAGCTAAACACCACAGTTAGACAAGTCATCCCATTCAAATAGGATTATTTATGCACACTTACACACATAATTAGTGCCTAAATTGAAACCTTGAAACAGGATCAATCTCGGTCGACAAACTCCTCGACCGAGACACTCTCGGTCGACAATCTTCTCGACCGAGAAAGATCCAAAGTAGCCGTTAGACACAACAGACAAGTTAGTTGGCAGTTGAAGAAAGACGTTGCAAATCACTTGTTCCAGAGAGCCTGTCGGTCGACAAAAGTTCGACCGAGTAGGTGTCTCGGTCGACCATTTGTCGACCGAGATGGTCTCTGACAGCAACTGCAGAATTAATTAATTAGCCATTGTTAAAGCAACAACTTTGTACCTAACGGCTAGTTAAGCACTTAGAAACCCCTAAAAGTTGTCTAGAATGTCCTTAAGCTTCCTTAGGCCATTCCTATAAATAGGACAAGCCATAGGACACCTAAACTCACTTGTTTTACACTTGTTACACTTGAGAAATACTTGAGCATACTTGAGCAATCTGTTGCAAGCAAATTGAGCACTGTGATCATTGGCCTACTTTCTCCTTAGCTCAAATTCGTGTCCTATAGGCTAGAATCTCCTACCCACAACAATCACAAGTTCACACATTTGGTTAGGATATCTATACGCTTGATCTAGGCATATCAAGCCTTGGGCTTTAAAGGATAAGTTGTAATTTCCTTTTTCTTTCTTATTCCCTATTACTGTTTGTACTCTCCTTGCTACTCCTAGGTTGGAGGCTGCGGATTGGAGAGGGTGAAGATCTTCTTGGCAAAGAAGGAGACTTTGAGCTACTTCAGAAGGCTGGTGCAACGGGAGGTTACTTCTAGAGAGGAAGGCTACTTCAAGGGGGATCTTGGAGTTACTTCAAGAAGGCTACCTCAGGGTTGGTGCACCTACTTCAAGTGAAGGCTGTTCAAAGGGTGTGGTTGAAAGTATTGTATTTTGTATAAATCCTCGAGAGGTAATAAAATAAATACTTTCAAATCCCGGTTGGGTAAGCAACCGGGTAGTGGACTGACAACTATAGTATTTTCTATAGTTGGAACCACTCTAAACGCCTGTCTCCTTCTTCTAATCTCAATTTTGGTTGTTTGAGTTAAATAATTATTAAAATCACTATAAAACTCTATTCACCCCCCTCTAGTAGTTTTCAGCTCCCACGTGGCTTCCTCAACGCCACGACGCTGCCAAAAAACCTTCACAAGAACCAGATCTTTCCTCTTCAGCTTCTTGATCCTTATGTCAAGGATCGCCACAGGACCTTCCTCATAGGTCACATCTGCATCAAGCTCAACCTCAACTGGCTGTATCACTGTACATGAATCCGGATGACTTTTCTTCAACATACTAACATGAAACACTGGATGCAACCTGTGCAACTCTGGAGGAAACTCTAACTTGTAAGCCACCTTGCCAACACGTGCTACGACTGAGTAAGGTCCCATATACCTGGGAGCTAACTTACCCTTCCATCGAAACCTTAGAACACCTTTCCATGGCGAGACTTTGAGATACACTTTGTCTCCTACCTGGAATTCCAAAGGTCGTCGGCGATTGTCTGCATAAGACCTCTGCCTGTCCTATGCCACTTTCAACTGTTGTTGTATCACTTTGATCTTATCTGATGTCTGCTGTACTAACTCATGACCCAAAAGCTGATACTCACCAGACTCATACCAACACAAAGGAGATCTGCACTTCCTCCCATATAAAGCCTCATAAGGAGCCATGTTGATGCTCCGCTGATAATTGTTGTTGTAGGCAAACTCTATCAAACTCAGGTGTACATCCCAATTGCCTAGAAACTGCAAGACACAAGCTCGAAGAAGATCCTCTAAAATCTGAATAGTCCTCTCAGATTGTCCATCTGTCTGCGGGTGAAAAGTTGTATTGAACCTCAACTGCGTTCCCAACGCTCTGTGCAACTGTTCCCAAAAACGACTCATAAACTGAGGACCTCTGTCAGAAACTATCATTGATGGCACACCATGCAAACATACTATCTCATCCATATATACTCGAGCTAGTTTCTCAGCTGTATACGTCGTCTTTACTGGTAGGAAATGGGCAGACTTAGTCAATTTGTCCACTACCACCCAAATGGAATCATGATTCCTAGTTGTCTGGGGTAGACCAACTACGAAATCCATGCTTGTATGATCCCATTTCCACTGCGGTATCGGTAAAGGTTGCAACGTACCTGCTGGCTTCTGATGTTCAGCCTTCACTTGCTGACACACCGCACATCTCGCCATGAACTCAGCTACATTCTTTTTCAATCTGGGCCACCAATATAAGTCCTTCAGACTATGATACATCTTGGTGACACCTGGATGCATCGCATACATCGACGTATGTGCTTCCTCAAGCACCAACTTCCTCAGATCATCAACATCTGGAACCACCATCCTATCACGATAGCAAACTAGTCCATCCTCAGACTCATGAAACCCATCACGCTTGTCGTTGCCGAACTCTGATCTGATCAACTGTACCACATCATCTGTCTGCTGTGCATTCTTGATTTGCTGTCTCAACGTAGGCTTAACTTGCATCTGTGCGAAAAGACCAGACAACAAAGAAACTTCTATCTGCACATTCATCTGCCGCAAAGAAACAAACATATCTCGCCTATGGCATACCAGAGAACTCAACTGTGCTTTCTTTAAAGAAAGAGAAGAAGACTTCCTGCTAAGCGCATCAGCTACCACATTCGCCTTACCAGGATGATACTCGATAGTGTAGTCGTAATCATTAATCAACTCCATCCATCGTCGCTGTCGCATGTTCAACTCTTGCTGCGTAAAGATGTACTTTAGATTCTTATGGTCTGTAAAGATCTGACACACTTCCCCATACAGATAGTGTCTCCAAATCTTTAACACATGAACCACAACCGCTAACTCCAGGTCATGAGTCGGATAGTTCTCCTCATGTTTCTTGAGCTGTCGCGAGGCAAAAGAAACTACATGATCTTCCTGCATCAACACACAACCTAAACCTTTCTTGGAAGCATCACAGAAAACAACATAGCCTTTCCCAGGCTCTGGCAAGATCAACACTGGAGCACTGGTCAACTTCTCCTTCAAACTCTGGAAAGCTTGCTGACATCGATCATCCCAAACAAAAGGTACATCCTTCCTGGTCAACTTCGTCATCGGCAAAGCGATCACACTGAAGTCCTTGATAAACCTCCGGTAGTATCCAGCCAAACCAAGGAAACTACAAACTTCTGTCGGTGTCTTCGGCTGTTCCCCAATCCGCAACGGATTCCACCTTCTTCGGATCTACTTTGATGCCTTCAGCAGATATCACATGACCCAAGAAAGTCACTTCTGCCAACCAGAACTCACACTTACTGAACTTGGCATACAACTGATGTTGATGAAGAAGAGTCAACGCTCGACGAAGATGTTGCTCATGCTCTAGCCTGTCCCGACTATAGATCAAGATGTCATCTATAAAGACTACAACAAACTGATCTAAGAACGGACGGAACACCCTGTTCATCAGGTCCATGAAAGCAGCAGGTGCATTGGTTAACCCAAACGGCATAACCACGAACTCGAAATGACCATACCTCGTCCTGAAAGCTGACTTTGGTATGTCATCTGCCTTTATCCTCAACTGATGATATCCAGACCGTAGATCGATCTTCGAAAACACTATAGCACCACACAACTGATCGAACAGATCATCTATCCTCGACAACGGGTACTTATTCTTGATCGTGACCTTGTTCAACTGCCGGTAATCTATACACAACCGCATCGAACCATCCTTCTTCTTAACGAAAAACACGGGAGCACCCCACGACGACGTACTCGGTCGGATAAAACCTTTCTCCAACAACTCTTGCAACTGCTTCTTCAACTCTGCCATCTCTTCTGGAGCCATCCTATATGCTGACTGTGCAACTGGCTGTGTTCCAGGAACCAGATTGATCTCGAAATCAATCTCTCGGGGTGGAGGAACACCAGGAAACTCCTCAGGAAACACGTATGCAAACTCTCGAACCACGGACACCTCCTCAAGACTAGGACCTTTCGCCTTGGTAACCACAACAGTATCCACCACGTGAGCAAGGAACGCCTCACATCCTTATCGTAACAACTTGTCTGTCACCATAGCTGATACCAAACACGTCGGAAGAATCTTCCTATCTCCCTGGAAGATCCACTTCTCTCCAGCAACATCGAACACTTCCTGCTTGGAACCACAGTCCAAGAAAACCTTATACCTCTCTAAGGTATCCATCCCAAGGATAGCATCGAAACCATGCATATCAAGTGGTATAAGATCCACTTGAATGCGGTGTCCTGAGAAAGACAAGACACAAGATGGACACTCTTCTCAAAGCAAAGAGGAACCATCAAGAGGGGTTTCCAACAACAAGCTATCCTTCTTACAGCTAACAGGTAAACGGTAGTTTTCAAGCATACTATAGGCGATAAAAGAGTGTGTAGCACCCGGGTCAACCAGAACAGATATAAAGCAAGAAGAAGACATATCTGACCTGTCACCACTTGCGGGTTGACTATCGCCTTCGGCTGATTCATGGCATAGAATCGAGCCATTGCTTGCTGTCCACAACCTCTGCTTCCTTGAGCAGATGATCCAGCCTGAGATGCTTGACCGCGTCCCCGACCTCTGCTACCACTGGCCTGCGGTCTCTCTGACCTCTGAAAACTCTGTCTCGGCTGCTGCGTCACTTCGACATCTCTATTCGGGCAATTGAACTTCCAATGCCCGACCTGTCCACAAAGATGACATGACTTGTCCTCAAACCGTGGCCTAGCTGGCCCTGTCACTGCCACAGAAGCTGAACTATGCGCCTTAGACGGTGAAGAAACATAACCTTTCCCTTTACTCAGAGACCACTAAGATGGTACACCAGCACTTCTCATTGCTGACGGTGCTGAAAACCTAGGCTTCTTAAAGCCACCAAACCATCATCCTTAAAACTGAGCATGTCTTTTGAGAGACATAGACTCTCTTTTCTCCCTTACCGTCCTCTCGATCCGTCAAATAGATTCCACAAACGTAGCAAACCGTTCTCGATTTTCCAACGCAGATACCGGGGTCTTCAACTCAACACTCAAACCCTTCTCGAATCGTCTGATCCGTTCCTCATATGTTTCCGCCATGTGAGGACAAAACCTCAACAAATCCATAAACTTGGCTTCATACTCGGTGATGTTCATCGTTCCTTGCCTCAGATTCTCGAACTGACTCACCTTCTCATCCAGGTACGTCTTTGGGAAGTACCTGGCGACGAACTCGCGTCGAAACACTTCCCAACATATCACCTCACCAGACCGCTTCTCTTCCTCGATGGTCCACCAGTGACCAGCACTACCTTTCAGAAG
The DNA here is from genome assembly GCA_963693085.1 of Alisma plantago-aquatica. Classification (NCBI taxonomy): domain Eukaryota; kingdom Viridiplantae; phylum Streptophyta; class Magnoliopsida; order Alismatales; family Alismataceae; genus Alisma; species Alisma plantago-aquatica. The sequence continues at coordinate 1,253,634,791 of OY856410.1, read as the reverse complement.
GTAGACAACATGCTTTACCTTGTCCGCTTCGGGGATGTCAAGGATCTGGAAAGCCTTCTCGAGAATTGTCAGCCACATATCTGCATCCGCTGGATCAGCCGTTCCAGCATAATCCGAAGCTCCGACTCGGCGAAGCCGCTCGAAGGTCTTCCCAATACCCGATGCTTCTCCATGGGGAACCTGTGCTCATGGAGGAGGCACTGGTAATCGCTCAACCATGAGATTCATCGTAGCCATTAACTGCCCCATAAGTTGTTGGTAGGCAGGATGTTCAAGTATGGCTGGGTTAAATTGGGGAACCTCAGGCACCCGATCTTCATGTGCCTGTCCATCTGCTCCATCAACCGATGCAGCATCGTTGTACTCAGCAGAGTGTTCTTCATGGTTTCCAGACATCTTGACTTTTCTTCCGCTGAGGGCATAAGATATTGTAAGAAAACCAGGACACTCATAAGAACAACTCAACCTAGTCCTAAATCCCTGTAGACTCAGCGAACCTAAAGCTCTGATACCAAAAACTTGTGACAACACATCCCATTATCACACAGATAACAAGGTGTTACGCGAACACGTGCGGAAATCACCATAACCACAGATTATGAAAACACGGGTTAATTAAAACCGATTGTGAAAAACAGATAAACTGTGAAACTATTACTATACAGTCCTCATTCTGCAAGGAAACATGTCATATATATATATATATATATATATATATATATATATATATATATATATATATATATATACACACACACACACACACACACACACACAAGATCTGATACGCGTCCACAGCTCAGAAACAGCTGTTCATCCATCACATGAGTTCACCACCTGTTCTTATACAGAAAAGGCCCACATTCGGCCAACAGCAGGATATACAAACGTCATCGATCGTTCATCGTAAAACATTGTCAAAACACGGCCAAGGACCTGAGAGTACATGGATGACTCTAGACTCTACTTCAAAACAACCAAAACAGCAGCATGTCCAACGCTTGCCTTCTACTGCTCCTCAAGCTGCTCGGCCGCAACACCACGACCATGTCTACCTCGACCACCTAAAAAGGGTGTAAACCAGCGGAGTGAGACAATCGAACAATTGTCCCAGCGGGAAACATAACTCCCCACCGCAACTACAGAACCTCAACAAGATAGATTATAACAGTAGATATCTAATAACAGGTATAACAAGAGCAGTCTATATAATACAGATTATTCTTACCGACAAGCTTACCCGCTATACAAAAGCATATAACCAGATATATCTCAAGGAATATGATTAGCAAGATAAGATGTATCCCTATGTACATGATTATCAGAACAAGATATGATGTCACATAACCTGCTTATCAAGATCAGACATATTATCACATAACGTGCAAGATATAACGAAGATATTACACAAACAAGGCCTCAACCAATGCTTTGTGTTTATCCTAAGCAATAAGTACTAAACAGCTATATTACGTATTATTATGCCATGAGGATTTGAACCGTACCATTCAAATCCAACCTTCGGTTACAAAACCCAAGCTGGTGCCATACAAGGTCAATGGAAGAGCCGGACTCCACGACCTCCCACCTCATGGTCAATACACGAGTACAACACAAGCAGGACCGCAGTCACATGCTGAAGTGGTCTAAGCCACAGGGTCAGCTCCATAGGCTACCCTCACTCTAGCCCGCCTTGGTACAGGTCTCGGCGCTAGTAAAACTGAGCCACGGGCCTGTTCACCGTGCTCTGAGCCATGAATGCATTCATGCTCCTCACATCACATATCCTGAGCCATGGGCCTGTTCACCATGCTCTTTACACGTATCTGAGTCTGCAACTGAAGTTACACTCTTACCTCCTCATTTTCAAGCTAGGAGCAACCTACACATATTCAAAAATATGCGCTTCCAGGTTAACCAGTAGGAGAACCTGTTTCACCATCACCAAGTCCTGACGATGATGGATCTATGGCCAGGGCAAACTACATGATATATTTTACTGTGATTAATTAGCATCCTTTAGATGGATTGCAAGATTCAACCAAGTTGTATAACATGCAAGATATAATGGAAAGTAAACAACATTATATTATTATTTAATCACATCAACCTAATCCATCACAAAGATCCAACATCACATGTTACCACTTGGCCTCTTACCAACCATCCAGATCCATCTCGAGGATCATCACATGCCATGGGATCTCAATCCCTCATCATGTACTGTCAATGCCTCTCAAGGCTCACATCATCATCATGGAACTTAACACATTATACATTTCATTTTATTAACCAGAGTAATTACCAAGTGATGTTACTCATCACATGTGTCTCATAGCCCTTTTCAAGGCTAATCATCACCTGCATGGTTAGAGTACACAATAATCATAGATTCAATCATAAGGAAGATGCTACCATCATGAAATGCTATTCAAGATACTTCTACTTATCATTCTTACACTATTTGCCGATCAAGTGTATAAAGTACATCATCAACAAGCCATATCTATACTTATCCTTATCTCAGAACTATATGAATAATCAAGATGTTCAAACATACAGAACAAGTACTATTGTTACCACTACCATTATGTCACTATCATCATTGTTATCATTATTATTATTCAACATTGTTACTATCATCCTCTTTATTATTAACAAATAAGCATAAGTGTGGGGTCTGATCTCCAAACATGACATAAACACGATTAAAACTTAGCGGAAGCGAATCGGTAATCAGCGGAAGACAAAAATCACGGGAAATTAAAACTTTTCGAGATAAGAACTTGTATCCATAAAAACTCCTTTCATAAAGAGAGGTAACTGTTTACATCTCAGGATAATTACTTCTTGAGTAATTATATACATCAAGATACAAAATCTCACGATCACATAACACAAGACTCCAAGACCTGAGAGTACAGAGGACACATAGGACTGACTCTAACTACACCACATGGCAGGACAAATCTCCACCTGATATTACTGCTGCCCCTGGTGCTGCTGCTGAGACTGATCACTTGTAGGCTGGTTTCTTCGTCTCCGACGTCCACCTAAAAAGTTGAAGTCTACGGGGTGAGACAATTATACATAATTGTCCCAGCGAGAGTTATAACTCTTCGCCAGAAGCTTTATTATGACATCAAAGAATATCTTAAACAGTAAAGCCTTCAAAGCATTCTATAACAGTTGCAGATATAACAAGATCTCTACAAATTAGGAGATATGGAGAATATCAACATTATTGCAATGTAACATCAATCAACTAACTTGGAGTCATTTCTAACAAGTTATACTACATGGTTGATTATGTTTTACAAACAACATTATGCCCTGTGGAGATGAGGCTTACCACTCATACTCCAACTGATCGCTGAGAAGCCGCATCAGTATCATACATAGGTCATTAAGAGAGCCGGATTCTCATGACCTTCATCTTCCTCAGTCAGTAAGAGGATCACTTGTAGGACATCTTGTGTCTCTACTACTATAGCTCACCAGGGTAAACTGGTCCTTCGCTATTCTAGAGTCACAGTGGCGTTCTGTACTCTCTTCGTCATCAGGAGGTTTCATATTTACCTACCACTGATACGGATATCTGTGCTTTCTTCGTCATCAGGAGGTTTCATGTTTACCTACCACTGATACGGTATGGAACTATAGTGAAGGATGGATGGATTCCACATCTACATCACTTTCCTACACTAGGATGTAAGGTTCTACACATCCATGTACCCCACATACTCAAAAGTATGTGCTCCAGGAGTTCCCTAAGGAAAACCTGTTTCACCATCACTTAATTTCTGACAATGATGGATCTATGATCAGGGCTCTACATTATACTTGATTAGTTAGGTACATTCAGTATTCTTTAACAGCATACATTGTTCTTCAAACAATAACAGTAGCATAGCAGCTATAAAAGAAGAATACTAAATGTAACATGCCTAACTCATATCAATCATCATTTCTCATTATCCTCATCACAAGTCATCTCTAAAGCATGACCTTGATGGTATTCATGGCTCTCATAACCCATTATCAGCATAGGATGCCACTAGCAAGGCATCAAATTACATTACTTATTCATAAGGCTACAACATGCCTTCAATGAATATAACATCAACATCCATACCTGGATATGATTTCCTTCATATCAGAACCTGCATGATTAATACATCTGATAAAGGTAATACAACAATAAGGAATGTACTTCCTACTCTTGTCATAAGAGTTAAATCTTTAATTCTACTCAAATAGAGTTTATTGCTCAAAAGCATGCCATTACCCTTGAATTAGAGTTTACTATTCACATTACATGTCATCACCCTTGAATTAGGGTTTACTATTCACATCAAGGTGAATTAAACTCATAACATCATCATGTTTGAGTAACACCTTCATTGATGCTCCTGGATTAGTTAAAGGTTCATCATTTATCATAATTAGGGTTTCTATGATCTCACACAGGTGGATCATACCCTAATTATGCTCATTTCTGTGTATTGGGGATGTTTCAATTGAGTTTCCATTTAAAAGAGGTACTTTTTCTCTCTAGAGGTACTTTCTCTCTCTAGAAGTACTTTCTCTCTCATCGTAAGGTTAGGTGATGTCAACATCACTCTAAAACAGGTTGGGTTGAGTCATCATAGGCTAACATAGCCAAAAGCATCACCATTAAGTGATTAGAGTTACTTTCTCTCTCTAGGGTACTTTCTCTCTCTAGAGTACTCTCTCTTTCATCATACTAATGGTTGATGATAACATTAGACTAGATCAGGTTATATAGAGTCATTATGACTAAAAACATCATTCTCATGTAATTAGGGTTTGAATTGAGCAAGGTATAACTCAATTGACCCTTCAGGGGTATCTTGGTAATTCACCCCATTGATCATCATCATAATCAAAAACCTTAGTCAAATAACTCCTTACTATCTTAGGTTATCATTAGTGTTTGATTTGAGCAACATTGAACCATCACATGATTGAATGTGGTCAACCATGAGTCACATTGATTAATTCCAATCATTAATCATTAATTGAATCAAGATCGGTTGAAAGTGTTGACCGATTGCTCACTTTGACCCTTCAAGTCCATGAGCCCCTTTCTAGCTCCAAGACCGTGAGCCTCCTCATGGGCTTGAGATCGTGAGTCACCTCACGGTCTTGAGGTCGTGAGCCACCTCACGGTCTTGAGGTCGTGAGCCACCTCACGGTCCTGAGGTCGTGAGCCACCTCACGGTCCTGAGGTCGTGAGCCACCTCACGGTCCTGAGGTCGTGAGCCACCTCACGGTCCTGAGGTCGTGAGCCACCTCACGGTCCTGAGGTCGTGAGCCACCTCACGGTCCTGAGGTCGTGAGCCACCTCACGGTCCTGAGGTCGTGAGCCACCTCACGGTCCTGAGGTCGTGAGCCACCTCACGGTCCTGAGGTCGTGAGCCTCTCATGGTCTCAACCACAAGGTCCTTCAACAAAGGTTCAACAAATCAAACGATGATGTCAACTGATGTTGAAGCCTTCAAAAGGTCCAATAACTGTTGACCACCTATGGATTGAGTTAATTAAGGTTATGCTTAACCAAATGGTCATTCAATTGACCCTCAATTGTTGACCAATTAGGATTGAAATCGATTCAATTAAGGTCTATCAATGTTCACCCATCAACACTCAACAATGTGTATCAACACAAGGTTGAACCCTTCAATTGAGCTCCAATTGGGCCCAAACTTGGCCCAAACGGTCTTGAGGTCATGTGGGTGGACCCCACATGGTCTTGAGACCGTTTGCCCAAGATTTCATCAAAATCTAAGGTGATTTGATAGAGGTTGAACCATGATTGGTCACAGAATCCGAATTTTGATTAACTTGATAACTTATTTGCAATTGGGTGTTCAATTGGTCAAATTACTCAACCCTAGACCTTCAAATGGTCTTGGGTGATTGTCCTCACGGTCTTGAGGTCATGTGGGTGGACCCCACATGGTCTTGAGACCGTTTAGGTCAATCAACCCTAAAAACCCTAATTAGGTCACCATAATTTCAGTACTGATTTTATCTAGGGTTAGCCCTAGTATTCGCCCTTCAACTCTTAGCCCGTTTGGAATTAGACCATCAAACTTGGTGAGTTGTTAATTAACATAATTTTGAACAGTAATCTCATGGGGTCAACGCTTAGTCAACGACCTTTCACGGTCTTGAGACCTTTTGCCCAAAAAGGCAATTTCAGACCGTTTGAAAATCAGCAATTAATTCATTTAAAGTTGTGACTTAAAAAGGTCATATCTCCCGATTCCTTTGGAGTTAGTCTCCCAAATTTTGAGGGTATTTAGCCTATATAATTAGGAACAGGTTTCTTATATGGTCCACGCTCGGTCAACAGGGCCAATCGGTCTTGAGACCGCGAGCCCTCTCACGGTCTCGAGACCGCGAGGCTCTCTCACGGTCTTGAGGTCGTGAGAGCAAACTGTTAGGACCGTTTAGGGAAAAGAAAAGCGGTGGGTTTTTCTTGGAAATCACGCCTTCATCTTCTAGCTCAAGAACAGTACAGATATCCCACGGGTTTGCTTGCAAAATAGCAGGGAAAAGTAGGGAAATACTAAGAGCTATCATTAAATCGCATACAAAAATGCACATAGTAAGGCATAGGTTTAGAGTTATAAAACCCGCCTAAAGCTTGCTTCTTGAGCTCCAAGCTTTCAAGCTCCAAGCTCTAATGGCGTCCTTGAGTTCCCACAGGTTGGCCAAGGTGAAAACTCCAAGAAAGGATGAAAAGAGACGGCTAGAAAGGTAGGGTTTCGAGAATTAGCCATGAAGATGACCTTGAATTCGAATTCTAACCATGGAATTAGGCAAGAAGAGGGGTTTAAGCCTACCTTGCACCCCTTGTTCGTCCTCCTTAGCCCCAAGGCAGTCCTTGGTCGTCTTTGGTGAAATGAAACAGTAAAGGGAACGAAGGTTAAGTTCCCTTGCAACTAAAGGAAGGATGGCTTATATACATGGGGTAGGATTTTCAACATTAGTTCATAAGTTCCCCTTAATTCCAACTAAGTCCTTCCTTTATTACTTGCTCGTCCCTTCCTCTTTATTCTAAGGACAATCCTTCTCTTAAGTTATAGAAAAGAAGGCAAGGAAGAACAATCTAATAATAAAGTTCATACTTAAAGGGATATTGCACATATACCCTGATTATTCAATCACAGAGCCTATTTCTTAACTTGATAACTCAATTGAGGTGAATTCCTCATCATTTATTCTCTAAATGATGGCAAGAGTCTAACAAGATACTTTAGATAACATTCTTTACAAATTGCTTCCCATTATTTGGGTAAATTGCATTTTACCCCAAATTAGGGTTTCAAGCCCTGGGATTGCTTCCACAGCTGCACCTTGGTGCTCTAGCTTGGGAAATCCCTCAAACTTTGCCAAAGAGATTCTCATGATGTCTCAACATCAGAGGAACATCTCATCATGTGCAAATTGCAAGTTAACCCTTCTAAATGGGTAAATTGCACATAGGTCCCTGTATTACAAAACAGTGCTACAACTTTAAATAAAAGGGACCAATTACTGGAATATACGTTTCTGAGAAGCTTAATTACATGCTCAGAGTTAATCACAAGGATTTAATTACATATTTAGGCAAAACACCTAGGGTTAACTCATAACCCAGGTCAGGGATGTTACAATAAGGATCACATCATGCATCTTATTACCATGACCTTCCTCATTATCATCCCTACTACCATTATCATCATTATGATCAACATTATTACTATCATTATCATCATGCAACTACCATTATCATCATTGTTACTATCATTATCATTATTATAGTTTGCAAGGCATCATATTCATTGTTGTTATCACTAACAAGACACCACCATCGTTTATTGGTGCATACCTAATCACTTCCACATCACAAAGGACCGTTACTATATGATTACAAGACTCTCACCATAACTCATCACCGCCCTCACTAAAACCTATCAAGGCCTGTCGGTTGACACATACCCAACCCTAGGTTGTCGCCCACCATGGCTATCGGCCATCATGGGTGTCGGTCAGCATAGCTATCGGCCAGCACCATCAAACCATCAAGAGACTTAGGTATGTCGTTCACCACAAAGAAGAGGGTGTCATCCAACCATATCGCCCATCATGCTCATCATATCGGCCAACACAACAAGATATATCGCCCAACAACATCCATCGGCCAACTCAACCACATCGGCCAACACCTCACTAGCTTGACCTATCACTCCACACAAGAGCACTCACCATGTCGCCCATCATAAGGTACCCATCTCGCCCAACACCAAGACAAGAGAGGGTCTCACCCAACTCAAGAACAAAGGTGTTGCTTAGCACAAGGACCATGTCGCGGCCAACATGACCCTAGCTCACCCTATCGCCCAACACATGGGCAAGGGTATCGGCCAACCTCAAGAACACATCATATCGTCCACTAAAGGCTTACATATCGTCCATCAAAGGGGATACCATATCGCCCAACTCAAAGAAAAAGGTGCCATGTCGTCCAACTCAAAAGGATATCATCCAACCCACCAACAAAGAAGGGATATCGCCCAACCCTAGGTCACCATCAACCTCCAACTCAAAGGAGCACAAACCCTAGATCACAAGGTACACTAGAAACCCTAAACCTTAAGGGGATATCGGCCACCAAAGGAAATTCAAGCAAGGTACAATTCTAAGCTACTAATCTATGAACAAGAACAAGAATAAGAGGTAAAGAAGTTAGGGTTAGAAGTTATGCAACCCGCCTTAAGCTCCAAGCTCCAAGGAAGAAGAAGCACTCCAAGGTCCAAGGGATATCGTCCACCAAGCTTCTTTAAGAGGGTATCGACCACCACTAGTACTCCAGGAGAGTGTCTCGGCCGACACAAGCAAGAGAGGGAGGAGTGTTGTGCACTCAAGGTGGAGGAGAGACCAAAAGAGCAAAGGAAACTAAGGCAAGGGAAAGAGCCACATATATAGAAAGAAGGGGAGGAGAAACCAAGGTAGATCCATGCTAAGTGTCGTCCACCCAAGGGACACTTGTCCTAGGGTTCAAGCCAACACACTAGCACACCAAGAGACACTTGTCCAAGATATGCACCAAGTGTCCACCAACCAAGACCAAGCAACATGGGCGACACATGCATCAGCTCTACTGGGCGACACACCAAGGCTCCTGGGTGACACACCACCATGTTGGGCAACACAAGCTTCACTTGGCCGACACAAGGCTCAAGCAAGCCCAAACAAGGCACCTCAAGGCCCAAACAAGCTCAACTCAGGCCCAAAGAACTCAAACAACAAGCCCAAGCCTTCCTCTCAACCCTAGAGGAAGCAAAGAGAGGGAAAACATCTCACAAGATGGCAAACTTGCACACAAAACCCTAAACTTGGGTTATTTGCAAGCAGCCCCTCGAACTCTCAACAAAGCACAACCAAACCCTAATCACCACTCAAAGGTGATTAGCAAGCATCAAACCACCAAGGTTAAGCAAAACAAACAGGGTAAACCCTAAACGCAGGTCAGGGTCCTTACAGTATCTATGTGTTTCACTAATTGTTGTGTGCATAATACCACGTCAGTATTGTTGCATCATACACTTTATAGCAATTTGAAAAACTACATATCACTTGCATCGATGAACCTAACTATTTTGTTACAGACTAAACAAAATTCCAGCCGAATATGCACCACAAGACAACTAAACAAATAAAAACCATTCTTTAGATGCTCCCAATAGCCTACAACAACTGAGACAATGTTCTGCGTGCTTTTGTATTTATGTCATAATATCTTGTTAAATATAGCTCTATTTTAAAAACCATATTCATCAATTAATCTAATGTTCTTTTCCATCTTCGCCTAAAGTTCCATTAAATATAGCTCCATTTTTTTCCGCTTAAAGTTCAATCTTCATCTAATGTTCTTTTCCATCCACTTCTTGTTAACGACCCACTATATTCTAAGAATCCATAACAACTGATCTTGGTTAACAACCGACTTCACCACTTTGTTACACACTACATACTCGCTTCGACACAACCGCCATCACCTAGAATTTTCATACCAGATAAAGGCAATCCGATCTGCTCGAAATGCCACACTACAGTCTCGTTTCGGCACACCTGGAATATGCATTTACACATGTTACAAATGGTATCTGATACAAACCGACCTCACATGTTCTCTCATACGAAATAAAACCAAAGCCACACCTCTACTATCGCCACATTCCAACCTTAACTCGGGCCAACTAGAATGAGTTGTTATACGTAACTCACACCCGTTGTCCACAAACAACATTTACCAATTATTTCCTATCAAATAAAATCAACCACACCCGCTCCCAACACATAATTGGTTCACTAATGGCTGACTGCATAAAGCCACGTTAGTATTGATGCATCATACATGTTAGAGTTGCATGTTATAGCACTATGAATAGCTGCATTCCACCAACATCACACAACCTAAATGCTCTGTTACAGAGTCAACTGTATTACAGCCAAATATGCACCACAAGACAATCACACAAATAAAAAAACATTCTTTATATCCATCCCATACTGACTGTTTTTGTAATTTATTTCACAATATATTGTTAAATACTCCCCCCTTTCACTTTCATCAGTTAATCTTTTTTGTACACTTTTTTCCATTTAAGTTCAATCTTCATCTAAAGTTCATTTCCATCTGCTCCGTATATAACGACTGACATTGGTTAACAACAAAACACACACCTATGCAAATGTAATAGCTGGGTTCGGCTACCAACCGACTTCACATGTTATCTCATAACAAGCACAACCAATCTCACACCACTACTAAAGACACACGCCAACATTGCCTGGGGCCAACTGGAATGTGTCGTTATATGTAACACATACATGTTGTCTTCAAACAACATTCATCAGTTATTTCATACCAAATAAAATTTGACTAGGTGGATAACCAACGATAATAAGTGGATAACCAACGATAGTCAAGTTGTATAAAAAATAATAACACAACCATTTAGGTACAATGCTTCATTTGCCCATTCCACCAAATATAACTGACAAAATATCATTGTTTTGTTAACTAAATACTAAAATTTCACAATATATTGAATTAAGTTTTGGGCCACTGCCACGTTTCAGGACCTTAACATGTTTTTGATAAAATCAACCCCCACACCCAGTTATATGTTCCAATAAGTTCATTAAACATTACAACAAACTCATATGCCCTGATATACATATAACAACACCATGGAAGCAACAAAATTCTGTTTCAGTAAATCAGTTCACCACTTCCATTTCAGAATGCCCCTTCATTTGTATACTTCTTCATTTGTAGTATAAGCATAGCATTGATACCGCGCAGGTGATGCACTGGTTTAGAGTAGAACTCTTCTATCCTCTGCCCTTCACATATGCATTCCATCCACTGCATAGCACACACACCACAATCGTTTGTTTCCGCAGGTTGTTGCACTGCCTTGTTATCAAACAAGATCTTCCAGCCTTCTTCAGATACACCGCTTATCTCACCCACAAGGCTTTTGATCTCCGCTGCATGTATTTGCACAGAATCATGTAACAAATAGTTGGTAATCGCCAATTTGATCACAAAAATGCTCTACAACAAGATATGCCCAACCTATACTTACCAAGGTAACTGCATCGTTATCATATAAATGGCTCATCGCTGGCCTGTTATATCTCCTCACTGGGCATAGGCTGTTGTAGTGAAGAGTGAAGCCACTAGCAAGTGCCAGTGATGCGAACTAATAATCAGAAGAAGTATTACATTTGCGGACTTGATGTCTTCCCTTTTCTCGTAATAATATTTCTGCATCAGGGGTGCATTCTTTGTCTTAATTGTGTGTGTCATTGCGGTGTTGAAAATGAACACCCTCCGTCCCCACTTGTTTCCATATTCCTTTCACATGACTTCACTCCAACCATCTATTATCTGTTACAGTCAAAATGTGGAACCAAGTCATTTATGGTGGTCAAAAAATCAACAGGTATAACAATTAATATGCCAACTATATGTAACATTTTGTCTATAACAAAATTCACATTCCACTATATGTAACATTTTGGTTGTAACAACACTTTGTCTATAACATAATTGACATTCTTTATAGCACTACTTACAATTCAGTACAACTTATTTAGTAAAGTAAAGACATAAAAATTAACTTCAGCAAATAACTGCATACTGTTAGTCGAAGTCTAGACGTGCCACATATGACAAACTAGAAATCATTTACCTGATTTATACGATTGGAACTGATAATTAGCAGCAACATCTTTACCCATTGAATTCTATTTGCATATATGCAATACTACCCTTCATAATGTCACACATAACAACACACTCTCACCCCTCAAACACTCATTGTAGGAAACCATCACAAACCGGCTTATTCATAGCAGGAAACACTCATTGCAGGAAACACCCAAAGGAGCAACACTACAACTGTATCCTCACACTAGACGCACATAGTCGACACTACTACTACAGTTGTACGCAATCCTTTTAAGGTTTATTCATAGCAACAGATGCCTTAATTGCATTTAACGCATCAACAACACATTCAAGTTCTTAATCTATATACTGTAGGTTTTAAGGGAAACACTATGCAGACAATGTATGTCACACACCATAATACTTGCTATCCTTAAGGGCACAAATTGGAATGACAACATTAACTGATTCCATATCTAGTTCGTGATGTTACCACCATTTTTCAACAAATCTCTGAAATCCCGACGCATGATGCATGCATTCTCAGACCTGAAAATAACATCACCCACACTCTTATCCTTGCTAGTAAGCTGAAAAGTAACAAACACTCCTCAATTATACTTGACAGAAATTGAAAGGTACAGTCTCGTCATACAAATCCACTATTTTACATACCTTCTTCAGTAACAAAATATCTTCTTTGATGTTAAACCTGGTTGCTTCATCATCCCAATTTGCCATCTCACCGATCTCGATCTTTTTGGCATGAGACATTAGCTTTAGCTTACATTACCCGTGTTCATCTTTGACCATCCTAACTAATGAACTCGTGTTATTACCAGTTGTTATCAACTTCTTTGCTAGCTTCGACGATTTCTCATTGCTACCCTCGCATGTAACCCTGTCGACCATGTCTTTTACATGGTTCTACCATCAAACAACACAATATAAGCACAAACACAACAAATATACAACCACAATGTAAGTCCTTGTAGGTGCACCTTTTCATCGGCCCTATGTCCATCAACAAAATTCCATTCTGGCATTCCCACTGCCTTTGCCCTACCTTTGTTTGTTAAAGACATAAAGATTAAAGTCTGGATTCTCACTTCACTCAGGATCTTTTCAATGTGGTCTTCAATGCCCGTCTCCTTCCACCAATCTTCAACCTGCACAACATAAATAAGTATTCATTACAGTTACATATACACTAATCTTAACATGGACTATTAAGGATACAATGGATTTGCATAATACTAATCTATTCAATGTGTATCACATATTCAATCCTACAGTTACCTTCTCCCCTCCAATACTAGATTTAGCATGCCCCATTATGGTCGTGCTCTCATGGGATAGTTGATTTAACACTTGGGCCTTGCACGAGATTGGCGTGACATAACCAATTTTTTCAACAGGAATGCCCAACTCATGTTTGTTTCAGTGCAACATTAAAAATAACACAAAACATCATTAATTTGTCTAACATTACACTGCACCAGCACATACAGATTACCTACCCTGCCATGGATGTCATGATTTGCTACAACAGAGACACCGTCAAGCCTTGTTGTTGGTTTCTTTGCTAGGATTTTTTTAACAAGTCTTGGCATTGCTACTCTCCTGCAACCAAAAATAACAGGTTCGTCCTGTAAAAAATTAAACAGATCACGTTCAATTACTCATTACATCATGTTCAACATTGTAACATATGGCATATTCATGAGTCAATTGAAAGTAAGTAATTTGTTGACTGATGAACTCCTACACCAACATCTAAACAAACCATTGCACAATTTTTGGACCTGGCATGCATATCATAACAAATCTACAAATAAAAAAAAATGTATGCATAAAAATGTTCTATTGCAAAAAAAAGGTCTGGAATTGAATAAGATATCGATAAGTGTATATATGAAATGGTTCTTTCGTATTTACCATCTTAGCTATGCTCCCTCTACTCATTCCCGTCAGGGCATTGATCCACCTACTAGTATTTTGCACCGGGCCAGGGGTTTCATAACCAACCTGATGTCATGTTAATTATACATTACATAATCTAATAGAATACAAATACCACTTACTGTTAATCATATGATACACACCTCATTTGCCTTTTTGCTGGCAGATCTTATTACTGATCGCTAATCCTCTACCCTGCATACAATATATTTATTAAATGATTGTATTTTTCAATACAAACAAACACACTCAACAACACATATTTTGTTTCAAAGTTGAAAATTAACTCTTACACCAACATTCAAACCAACCGTATCACACTTCCCAAACTCATGCATGGTAGGCGTATCATAACAAATCTACAAATTTGGACAACCATTTATAGCAAAAGTTTATTTTTAAGTGAACACTGATATTGAATAAAAGGTTACAATTGTACACATGAAATGGTGATTTTGTATTTACCGTCTTAGCGACACTTCCCTTACTTATTTCTGACAGGGTGTCGACCCACCCGCTAGTAGGATGTATCGGGCCAGGGGTTTCGTAACCAACCTGCAATAGTCTAATTATTAACTACCTAATCAAATAGGATACAAACACCACTGAAATGTAGGCATTCATATGATATGCACCTCATTGGACTTTAAACTGGTAGATCTTTTTACTGACCGCCTACCAACAACTTCACTAACCTGCACACAATATCTTGATTATGTAACAAAAAAAACACATAATCTAGTTATTCACTTTTTCTATCTAAACGAAAATGTTGAATAAGGAATAATCCTTTCAAAATTTATACATACAAACCACATAAGCAACAACAATACTACCATAACAACTATACATACGCATCACCAACCAAGACAATATAAACCATTAATTTCCTTGTGCCAGCATCAGCTGGAATTCCCTTTTCAACATCATCTCCATTGTTTGATCTCTTTGGTATGTCGTATTGTATCTTCATTACATAAAAATAAGACAATACAATACCCCAATATCAAGGCATCTATTAAACATTTTTGCCTCATAACTCTAATATCGACATAGATGTGTTATACTCACTTTCTTTGTTATACTCCACTTCCTCTTTAAATCTGGTGTATCCTTAATAGTACCAGTGCTGGCAATAACCAATGGGCTTTCCATTGCCAAAATACCCTTGACATAGAAATAGGGGAAGGCCACATAACACATTAAGTAACATCATCTACATGACATACAAAAACAATTTCATTAACGATTACCACAACTTTTTTCATGCCGACCTTCTCACATATTGACTTCCAACAGAGTCATCTCCTTGCAAACCAATAGTACCATCTTTTATATTTTATGCTAATTATAAAGGAACTACCATGGTTATCTACTACCCCATCAAATGTACTCAAACAGTGCAACATCTAAGATAGGAAATGACTATTTTATCAAATTGAAGTACTATTTGTATACAACATACAATCTTTGTGTTGTCTGCCATTGCTTGCTTGCCAACATCGACATGTGTGGTTGTTGAAATGTTGCACAGGCACAACTATTTCCTTGCATCACTAACAACTGACTCATTTCGACAACCACCAACAGATACATCTCGATCTACATCAACATCATTCATCTTACCTGATATGGAATGACCCTACGTACACCAAGTGCAACAAATTAAGTGGGAACACACAATTAACAATAGTTATTAGATAAAGAAATTATCACAAAACAATGTCATTGTTCACACATTTTTCACACTGTAACAGATGTGCAACTGCACTATGTACGCCACATGCAAAGTCCATCAAGCAAATTACCTTGATATGGCCCCCAGTCATTTCTGAATTGTTTTCATGCAATGTGGCAAGAGCACTTCCTGCAACAGAACAAGAAGTAATGCCAATTGCTTGGCTGATATCCTGCAATGTATACTACATTTTGCATAACGAATATACCAAACATATGCGTATAAAGTACTGGAATGACAAACTAAATGAAGCTCACGTGCAGTTCCCCTAAGTGGAAACTTGGATCATGCACCACTGATTTTTTTTGTACGTTACAGACATCTTCACTTGAAGTATGTAACCTCTTAGGTGTGGATCTTGTCATGCGGGTCTGTAGTACAACAGAACACATTATAGCATACAAGGCACAATCTTCCTATCATTTTTACATGAGGTTTGCTATGCAGACCCATTTTGAAACCCAAAATGGAACCTTAAGCAACCTCCACCACATGTTACAAGGTATAACAAATAAAATACATTATTTTAATTGATATACCCTGTAACATGTGGTGCATATTGCTTGGGGTTTTGTTTTGGGTTTCAAAATGGTGTCCACTTAGCATTTGTCATAATAAAACACGATGGTTACCTTGATAAGTGTATCGAAATAAATAACTGGCACATCAATGACAACATTTCCAACCTGCATGTTGGTTCATATTTCAGTGCTAATATTGTTATTACCAAAAATTGTGCAATCATATCAAGTACTTGGTACTCATAACTTGTTCTTCTTTTTTGGTAGACTAACGCTGTCAACTGTGACTGCATTTTCCTGAAATTCAACATTACTATTCAATACTATTTGTTACTCAAACCATACAATTGAACTAAACGAGCATGTCTGTTACGTGGGACATTTAATTCGACAATTTCCATATAACAAGACAAACTATATAACAGTTTTCCTTACCACACAGATGCCAGCAGAACTGTAAAATCCATCATCTACGACACCGCTGCCCCAACCTTCTGTTGTTGCATAGCATCATGTGCAGGAGTCAACATCAAAATATTTCTACCAATATATTAGTAACAAAGATTCTTCAGACATGTATACCTACACATACCTTTGAAATACCTCCATTAGCCTCGCATACAGAAACCTCTTTTGTTGTTTCATCCCCTTTCCGAACCGGTTCCTGTAGTTACAACATACACAATTATTTTACCGTAACCAGCTACTTGGTGTTTGTTAAATATTGAAATTTGTAATTTAGAAACCATTCCCCTATTGCACATACATTAAAACCATTGTCTTGCTCCTGAACCGTCATGTTTTCTATTCCATCCACAATGGACATAACCTAAGTACAAAACAAGTGCAAATCCAACTTAATTTTTTTTGTAAACACAATGTCCAGTTGAAAATGTATTCAAGACCCACAACATGGTTAACATGAAACACTTGTTATAACAAGATAACAAGAGTTCATTGTTATAGACATATTTGCATTTACTATGTTTAAAAGACAACTATACATGAAACCTTATAACAAACCCCATATTCCATTCCACTTACCTCTTCCTCACGCCTGTCGTTGTCACCACCAATAAGAGTTGGATTTGATATTTGTCTGGACTCCAACTCCATTCGAAGTACCTCATTCTCACAAACTTTTGCTTGATGTGCCTCCTTTATCAACCTGTACTTCCTTCACATCTTTCTTAGCCTTTTCTTTAGCTCTGCAACCTCCTTCCCATTCTCATCATTTCTTCTTTCTGACTTTTTCTTAAACTTCATATTCTTCAGTTTCATGTTTGTAGTGACAAGCTACAAATATATTGATACACATTAGTTAGCTCATTACACGAAACCATTTTATATATACAAAAAAAATCTACAACAAACACTATATCAAGAAACATTTTCATATAAAAAAACAATTAGAACAAAATGTTATCAAGCTGATTTACCTCTCGTTCCACTATAACACATTGATGCTTTCTGCCAATAGACCTCACCTTTTTTATCACACTCCTTGGTTTTGTTAAATAATATTTCCCTATATTATCTGTTCCAAGTGTTTTAATTGACATGTCATTCGGAACCAACCAGGAACTCATCCTATTGTTATAGTCCCAGCAATTGGCTAAAGGGAAGGCATGTGGTCTGCATTTCTTACTCATAGTAGTCACCATTCTGAACCAAATCATCAATGAGAACGAATAACCCTTCAGATATCCCCTGATTCCGTCCTCCATCTCCTTCATTCCAAGATGCAAGTATTCAAACACAGACTCTGCCCAGTTGAATTTCCCTGGATCGGGCAGAACATCCACATATTCCCATAGGAAACTGTGGATTCCAAAACCAGCATAAGGGTACATAAATGTTTTCATCATAACAACTACCCAAATCTTTACAAAATCCTCTACAGATTCCTCATCTGTTTTGCAAGAAATTGACTCCAGGACAGCCAATGCCTTTGTGACCTTAACTTCTCCTTTGAAATATTTACCATATATAATAGCCTTATTCCCTGCATAACAAAGCAAAACTCTATTCTACACAATTCCTTATGTTACAGTAACTCATACTCAATTACTCCAAATAGAAAACATTACTAACCTTGTGTTGGTAGTCCCAGGATCAGACCTACCTACTTTGCATCAAACGGGACAAGGTTGGTCCCAAACTTAAAACACATTGACTTAGAATCGCATTTTTCAATCAACCGCTTGATCGGAGAAATATCAAATGTTTTAGGGCAATTCAATGACATGAAGTGACCAAACGCAATTGAGTTAAGCATTTGTTTGTGCCGCTCATTTGCCAAACCCAATGCCATATTGAATTTCTGATATGAACACTGAGTTGTTCGCCCCTTTGTCTTCTACCTTTTACCAACACTGACTGATTTATCTACAGACATGCTGCGTATGTGCACAACCATATGTTAATTCATGGAACAATAAAAACCTTGCTTGTAACATTACACCACTACTGTCTAGGATGCGTGTTACCTGTCACTATATTCTTCCCATTGCATATAACACAATGCGCATTTCGCTTAACAATTGAAACCCCTTTGTATGAAAACTAATCTACTGTGGTTAGCTGACATACAAAACAATACATTTTATAAACACAACATTGCATTGTTACCATGTTACATGTAACCACATATTTAATGGAGTTAACAATATTATGGCAACATTGAAATGTCATAACAACACTGCATTGTTCTCATGTTACACGTGGCAAAATCATGTTAATTGTAACTATATAATAATTAGCAAGTAACATTAAGAATACAATTGTTCACAATGACATTGCATTGTTCTCATGTTACATATAACAACATTGCATTATTATCATATTTTTACACGTTGCATTGTTATCAGGTTACACGTAACCACATATTTGATGGAGTTAACAATATTATGACAACATTGCAATGTCATAACAACACTGCATTGTTCTCATGTTACACGTGGCAAAATCATGTCAACTGTAACAATATCATAATTATTAGGTAACGTTAAGAATACAGTTGTTCATTATGACATTGCATTGTTCTCATGTTACATGTAACAACATTGCATTGTTAACATGTTACCCATAACAAAATCATTCTTATGGTACCATATAGGAATTACGCATGTTACCCATAATAATATCATTCTTTAAGTAATTAAATACACCAATTGCTTAAAGCAACATATAGGAATTGTGCATTCTTATGGAAGATATAACATCATTGTACGTCTGTAACAGACACCCCCTGTTACCAGTAACAAATTACTAATGCTAATAACCAATCCTACATTTTTACACATTCCACTGCTCATGGCCACCATTAACCCTTCCCCACCTTTCCACAGAGTATTACAAGTTTGTTTTTAGGTTCAGTATTGTAATGCCCACCCTATTACCATTAACATCTTGCACATAGTGATACCAAAAGTTGTGATTTTTAGGATTAAACTGTCGTGCCCACCATTAACCATTACCCAAAATTTTCACATGGTACTCGATTATGCAAACCCTCAAACTACATCAAAATAGGATGCACACAAAACAAAACTAAATGTTGATTAATGAATAAGAATTTTTATGACATAGAACCCATAACGGATCATTCCCTTCCGCAACATCAAAGTTTCAACCCAGGACATAGGGGCACAGGAACCGTTTCCGCGGCATGGACATATGGATACATCGATAATAAGGAGCCACTGGGCAACCTGAAAAAGGGGAGTACTATAGCAGCGAACTAGAAATAAAAGGTGGTATAACCGATTCTCCAGTATTGAACGACTTAGGGTTATGTTTTATCAAGAAGAATTTCACATGGGGCTGAATCAAGGGATCATGCTTTATCTTACCCGAAGTCTCTTTACGAGAAGGCCACGACAACAGAGAATGATGTGATGTAGTGATCGGAGGTGGAGGCGGAAGGGTTTCACCTACACAGTAGCGGTGGGGAGTCTGATCTGAGGTGTAGGAAGAAGGGTTTCACCTCCACAACAGTGGCAGGGAGTTCGATCGGAGGTGGACGTGGAAGGGTTTCACCTACACAAAAACGATGGGTAGTCCGATCAGAGGTGGAGGTGGTGGCTTTTCACCTACATAGCAGTGTTGGGGAGTCCTGTTGGTGTAGAGGACAACACCTCACTCTTGTTCTTTGGTTGATCAGTGTGAGAAGGTGAACTGGGATGATCAGCACTGGACGACTGATCGTCTAAAGTAGCACAACAAAATACCTAAACAACAGTAGGAGGGGGTAGTCCAAAGGGGAGCTACAGAATGATCGAGGGAAAGATGGCGCGGAGGGGTAGTGGAGTGAGGAGGAAGCCTCATGCGTTGAATTTGTTTTGAATTCAAAAAAAAAAGATGGAAGCAAGTGGGGCTGTCTCCCGTCCATTAGGGTGGGAGATGTGATATGACTTTGTTTGTTGGTATGTGGTTCGGGTCTAGGTTCGGGGCTAAGAATGGGGATGTATAGCAAACCTCTTTGAAAATTGAGGTACTTGACAATAGTCTTAGTTGCCATCAACATCTGGTTAAAGGAATCTTGTTTGTTTGTGGATGTTGAACGTTTTCAACAGAAAGGATCAGATTAATTGAAGAAGATTCAAAACACTTATCTTGGACAAAGCTTACAATTGAAAGAGTTCAAACTTTTAGATAATTTGGTATTCAAGTTTGAAGCCCAATTGAATGGGGTATTTGAATCATACATGGAGTATAGACCGAAGTGGGCCGTGATAGCTCATCTCACTAGATAACAACGTGGAATTCTTATACATGTATACCTTAACAAAGTGTTGATGTTATTCATTTAGATGGAAGTTCTTAGTTTTATTTTCAGAATTATTGAATGTGGTTTTTAGTAATCAGGATTCTGGATGTTCTGTTGTGTCAGTAGAGTATTATCTTTTTATGTGCGCTCTATGCTATGTGTCTATTATAAATTAACTTTTTCTAATGGAATTTGAATATTGTCACTATAAAATTCAACCACCCTACCTAGTAGAGGTATTAGTAAGTATCACTTCCTTCTTCAATTATTTCTTTGAAGGTACATACCAAGAAAATATTTATTTCAATGCAAACTTGAATTAATCTTTTAACCATATTATGAGTTGCTCAAAGGGTACATTTTCTTATCCACTCTTAAGCGTCAAATTTACAACCATTTGTTTCAAAGGGTAACTTTCTTATCCACTCTTAAGCGTCAAATTTGCAACCATTTCTTTCAGCTGAATTTGTTTTCATTTAATGTGCATGAATATTCATGGAATCATTGTTAAATAAATCTAATATGAGGTTTTCCAATTTCATGAGAAAATTGGTTGATTTAGATGTATATCAAGTGAAAGAAGATCGAGCAATGAAGATCATAGGAATATGCTTTTTAAGCCCATTGTACATTATTGGTAGCTTAACTGTTAGAATCTATGCAGTCTTATAACCCTATTGACTATATCTATGTGATTTATTGGCATGAAAGCACTATGTGGTTGAGATCGAATAAGCCTGCATTGCCATATCAGGATACTGGCAGCTACAGATCTTCTAAAGACGCTGTCTTTATGATCAAATATTTACAAAATGTATAAAAAATATAAACACATCTTTATAACAATCATGCTTTTACATCATAGTCACATAAGCTTTTAACATAAGATTACAAGATTAAGAATGGGCATTGATTTCCATCTACTCTTCAACAGGGGACAACTTTTGCATGTCTCTTCTCCTCTTTCTTTGTATAACATGTCCATGAGTACCCAGAGGGAAAAAAACCAAACATGAACAACAAAAAGGAAAAATATGGGTTAGCAAAATACAAAATTCAATTGTTGAGCTATTTAAAATAAAATATAAAAAACTAGGTATGTTTTGCTTGATGCATTATGGTATTAACAAGAGGATGATCTAGCTATCATGTTGGATTCAAAAGGATACAACATTTCAAATGGTAACTAGAACAACATAGAGATTGTCAATACTAATATCAAGGTTTCAAAATGATAAATATTTTTCTCAGAACTCGTATCAGAATATCAAATTTTCCAAAATGAAACAATTCATCCATTGACACAACCAATCTAATCTTTGGTCTTCCCAGTGGTTAGGTACCTAGTGTTCTCCTCGAGAACAACAATTTTGTGTGTGAGGGTAACCAATATTGGAAAACCTCTAATTGTCCATTATTCATTATGCATGGCTCGGGATATGACCCACCGCATCTAGTAAGCCAAAGGTCTTAGCCAATATTTCAAACTTTTGTACCAATAACAAAATCAACCAATATTTCAATTATTCAATAATATTTGACATTCAATTTATTCGTGGTGACCTCCAACAAGAGAGAAAGACTAACAACAAAATTGGTTCACCACTTTTACAAAAATTGTATAAATGAAATGCAAGAGGGAGATAAATAGTTCAATAATAGAATTGAGAATTCGTTGCATGTATGCAATCAAGAATTTTCAATCGAGATGTCCATGAGAAACAAAGAAGCCAATGTATCATGAATCTAGCAAGAGAGAATGTATTAAGATTATTTGATGCTTCTTAGCTTGGAATTACTCATTAGTTATAATTAGGTGAATGTTAATTACTATTATCCCCCCATTTTGTATCTTAGGTCATCACATTACCCCATGATTGTCATTAAGTTCAAATACATCAATATTATAATAGTAAAACATAGTATGTACGATATAGTTTCATATTATCCCCCATTAATGGGCAAATAGGGATTTTATTACTTAGAGAACACAATTATATTCATGTTGATACCTAGATCTCAAATATGCATATGAACACAATCACAACTATACCTAGGGTTTAATTGGAACAAGGATTAGCACAATTCTTGATAATGACTAGAATTACACTAACATGATTATATTGTATAGTAGATTTGATGAACTCACCCAATCAATTTGTGTTCCTTAACTAATGTTCCAGAAATAGTGTTAGACATATATACTATCATTATGAATTGCCACATGTCACTAAATTGTTGACTTATTACCAATTAGTATTATATATATATATATATATATATATATATGTGTGTGTGTGTGTGTGTGTGTGTGTGTGTGTGTATGTATGTATGTATTTCTAAGATCAATTTTTGTTGTTCTCGCTATTTTTGGCCTCTTTTTGGCTTGGGCCATATATTATGTTTGCAACTATGCTAGTACATATGGTAATAAGATGACATTAGGGTAAATTATTACTCAATATAATACATCAAGACCAATAAAAAATGATTGTTAGACGAAACTCAAATACTACTTAAGCATTTATCTATATACTAACTAATATTCATATGATATGAGTGGACATGTTAGTTTGCATGGTTGGATTGACATCTTATTACTCTATTATATGAAAGTAGAAGATATAGGAGAACAATTAACTAACTTGCTTAAAGGAGGTCGATCATCATTATTATGAAAAGGTGGTAAAGTAGGCATACAACTTATCCCAAGCCCACAATAGGAGTAGGTAACTTGACTGACCTATGATCCTTTTTGGTATTGTATTTGCACACTTGGTATGTAGATCCATTTCTTGTTGATTTGCAGGTCCTTTTCCAAATTTTAGAAGAATATAGAAGTAGGTTAAGGTTTGAGATAAGTGGCTTCAAGGTTGGGGTGCAAGGGGAACCATCAACATGAGAACATGGAGTAGGCAAGGGCAGTGAGATCGAAGGTTTGAACCCATTGTTGATAATGGTGACATGATTCTTTATCGCACATGTTGTGTTGGTGTGTTCCAGGTTTGCATAAGGATTGATCATCGATGAGGAGGTGTGAGGATGTTCTAGTATTTGTTGGAGATGTCTCATACAGAGGGAGCAAAGGGCGCAACTGTGAGTTTGTTGCATTCAGATGTTGTTGCAATGCATAAAGGAGGCAAGCGATAAGTCACTGGATGGAAGAATGTAGGGCACCCTGATCCTAGTGACAACTAAGATGATGAAAGGATAAGTGATCACTACTGCTTTAGGTCACCACTAAGTCTTTTGTCGGCCATTGTAATAGGAGGTAGTAGACTCGTGGCTCCTATGATTTCCAAGAATAGGGAGACCGGGATGCAGGCAGCTAGGTTACAGGAAGCAAGGGAGAAAGGATCAGAGGGGAAGGGACGAGAGTGTGATATAGGGGAGGAGAAGAAGGGAAGCGTCAGACTTTACACTATAGGTAGGGAATAGAGGACGTCTATGGCTAGGGTTGGACATGTTATGTAGCTGCCTCTGTGTTGTGACGGGTGGAAGCTTAAATAGGTGAAGTGCACTAGGGTTTTAGGGTGTGAATAGTGATGATGAGGAGGAGCGCCTATGAGTTATTTGTGGTTGGGTTGGCAACAAGTGTAATGGCTGTGGAGGCCATTTTTTCAGGTGGAGGAACAATCATGGTGGATCATTATGACAACTTGGAGTCTCTTTACTTTAGGTCACATGGGTGCAAGACCAAAAATTGAAGGAGGAGGGGGGAAGCCTGATGATCTATTGCTATAGGAGTACTAAGAGATATTGTTGTTGTTTTTCTATAATTGGTAGTGTTAAGGGTTGTAGGAGTCATGTTTTAGGGGTTAGGGATGGTCATCACTCATTTGATTGTGGGAATTAAATTGAATTTTAATTAGTATTGGCACCTTAATTCCCTTAACTTCAAGTATCTATAACTCATAATTTATTAATCCTCTTGACCTGCAATTTCAACCATGCATTTTTTGCATTAGTCTAGATCTTAAAAACACTAACATACATATATATGATCATGAGATCACTAACAAATTTACTCTTTTAAACCAATACAAATATAATAATATAATAATCTAACTAGTATATTTATGTGATTCCAATGCCGACAATTCATAGTTGAGTTCAAGTATTTGATTGTGGGTCCCGAATAGAATGGCTAGATTATAATGAGGAAAAATTACATGTTGGTGTAGAATTTCATGAGAATTCAATGAATTACAAATATGAATGGTAATTTAGCAAAAGAACATTTCAATTTGAGAGAACTGTGTTTATTATCTCAAATTGAATTTAGTACCAGATTATAGTATGTTACAAATCTCCACCCCTATAAGTGGATTTATCCTTGAAATTGATTTATCCATGGTATACTTAGGTACTATACTCCACCCCATTAAAAGGATTCAACTAGAGGTTCAAATGAACATGTCAATTATAATGTAGCATCCTTTAGTTTGTAAACCTTACCTTGTACCTAACTATGGATTTGAAGGATTTCATGTAACTCTCTTCTAGGATTTTCTCATATCTCCTTGATAGTGACTTAGATCAAGAAATCATCGATAAAATTTCATAAATCATTTTTCTTTGTACATATAGTACTATAATGAAAATGATTTTTTGATGGGAAAACTTCTCAATACAAAACTAAAATATGGCCAAAATCAATGTGATGAGTAAGTCACAATCGCCTCTGCCAACATTCACCATACTAACTATTTGACTCAATAGTGAAAAGAAGATTTGCATGGAACCCAAAGTGTCACTAGAGTATTTCACTTATAATAGGGAAGAGGGACATTATTTTCTATGAAATGGGACTCACAGATTCAAACTTAGGACTTCTAGACCAACTATTCACCTTTGAACTACTAGTTTGTTCAATAGTTGTGATCACATGTTCCATTTTTTGACATCCTGATTTGGGTCAACGATTATGTCTAAGATTTATGATTTTTCCCAAGTAATAGAAATCACGTTGGCCAGGTCAATATGTAAAGTAAGGAAACCCCACAACCACCTAAGTGGATTGGGAGTAATTATGTCAGAACCTTCACTAAACATCCTTTCTTATACATATCAGTTCGTTTCTCTTACATGATGATGTTACTAAATGGTGTATTAGGCAACTAATTTTACCTAACTTTTCATTTCTATCTTAGGTAGGTAGGGAAGCAAAAATAAGGTTGGTTATATAATATTTGTCTAAGTTATAGGTGTACTAGTTATCTAAGCCTAACTTCCATGAGACGTGCATGAGTGCCGACTATTTATAAGCTTTGATACAATTTTGTAAAGATCTGACCTTTACGATCAAATATTTACAAAATGTATCAAAAGTTTAAATACATATTTATTACAATCATGCTTTTACATCAGAGTCACGAAATCTTTAAACATAAGTTGACAAGATAAAGAATAGGCATTGATTCCTATCTACTCTTCAACAAGGAACAACTCCTACACATCTTTCTACTCCTTCTATGTATAACATGTTTGTGAACAAAACCACACATGAACCCCAAGAAGTGGGTCAAAAAAGCTCATTCTAAATTCAATTATTGAGCTATTTAAAATAATTTTTTTATCAAAACTAGGCAAGTTTTTCTTGGTAGACTATGGTATTAGCAAGAGGATAGTCTGTCTGCCATGTGAGTTTTAAAAGGGTACAATAATTCAAATGGTAACTGGAACAACAAAGAGATTATCAACACCAATAGAAAGATTTCAAAATGAAATGATTTTTCTCAGAACTAGTATCATTATCAAATTATCCAAAATGAAGTGATTTGTCCATTGGCACAATCAATCTAATATTTTGTCTTCTCTAGTGGCTAGGTGCCCAGTGTTCTCCCCTTTATGAGAGAACAACACTTTCACCTATAGAGGAACTAGTACTGGGGGACCTTTGATTGTCCATTATCCACTGTGCAAGGTTGCGGGATATGACCCTCCGAATATAGAAAGCCAAAGTTCTTAGCCAATATTTCACTTTTTTTGTCCCAATGTCAAAACCAACCAATATTTCAATTATTTAACAATGTTCAACATTCAATTTAGTCGTGGTCACCATCAACAAGAAAGAAAGGCTAATAATGAATTTGGTTCACCACTTTTGCAAAAATTGTATAAATGAAATGCAAAAGGGAGATAAACAATTCAATAATAAAATTGAGATCATGTTTATTTCCAATTGAAAATTTTCGATCAAGATGTCTACGAGAATCAAAGAAGCCAATGTATCATGAATCCAACAAGATACAATGTATTAGGGTTATTTGATGCTTCTTGGCTTGGAATCACTCATTAACTATCATTAGGTAAATGTTCATTACTATTATTCCCTTGTTTGTATATTAGGTTGTCACATTACCTATGATTGTCACTAAGTTCAAATGCATCAATATTATAATAGTATAATATATTATGTATCATATAGTTTCATATTATCCCCTATAAATGGGTAAATAGGGGCTTTATTTATAACTAAGAGAACACAATTATACTCATGTTAGAACCTAGATATCTAATATTCATATGAACATAATCATAACTATACTTAGGGTTTAGTTGGAACAATGATTAGCATAATTCTTGATAACGACTAGAATAACACTAACATGATTATATTATGTTAGATGTGATGAACATGCCAAGTTAATTTGTATTCCTTAATTGATGTTCCAAAAATATTGTTAGACGTATATATTATCATTATGAATTGCCACATGTCACCAAATTGTTTACTTGTAACTAATTAGTATCATCATAAATATAAATATATGTATTTCTAAGATTCATATATTATGTATTCAAGTATGCAAGTACATATGGTAATAAAATGACATTATGGTAAACAATTACTCGATATAATATATCAATACTAATAAAAATAGATTGTTAGATGAAACTTGAATACTACTTAAGCATTTTTCTATATACTAACTAGTATTCATATGATATGAGTGGACATGTTAGTTTGTACAACTAGATTGACATCTTATCACCCTATTATCTGAAAGTAGAATATACAGGAGAAAGATTAACTAACTTACTTAAAGGAGGTCAATGATCATTACAGTGATAAGGTGGTCAAGGAGGCATCCAACTTCTCCCAAGATCACAATAAGAGTAGGTCTCTTGACTGATCTATGGTCCTTTTCAATACTAGATTTGCACACTTGGTTTGCAAATCCATTTCTTGGTGATTAGCATGTCCTTTTTAGAGTTTTAGAAGATGATAGAAGTAATTTAAGGTTTGAGATTAGTGAATTCAAGGTTGGGGTACAAGGGAAACCATCAATATGAGAACATGAAGTAGGCAAGGGTAGTGAGGTGAAGGGTTTGAAGCCATTGTTGATAATGGTGATAGGAGTCTTGACCCAGCATGTTGTGTTGGTGTGCTGCAGGTTTGTAGAAGGATTGATCATCGATGAGGAGGAGGTGTGGGGATGTTCTGGTATTTCTTGGCGATGTATCAGACAAAGGGAGCAAAGGGAACAATTGTAAGTTTTTGCATTCAGATGTTGTTGCAATTCATAAAGGAGAGCTTGCGATGAGTAGCTGGATGGAGGAACGCAAGGCACCTTAGTTCTAGTTGTAAGGAGTGGGATCCCAGAGGAGAACCACTCCCTACTAAAATAAAAAGGCAACATCCCAAACCAAACACCAAGATAATTTTTTTCCCAAAGGGATGAAACCAATTTATTCAACATGATTGTATCATAACACCAAAGTATAGCAGTGGAAGAAAATATTTGACTATATTCAATTTATCATAAGATTACAAAAGGTACCTCAACATCATCTCCCATAAGGGTGTACATAAAGGGTACATCATAAGGATCTAGTAGAGGGAAATCTAAACCATAACAACTTTGTCTCCAAGCTTCAACTCCTTAAGCTATGTCCATATCTTCACCTAGGGTTGGAAGCATACCCCAGCAAGAAGAGAAAAATAGATGACATCAACAAAGGATGGTATGTGCATGCTAAAAAAGGAAATTGAGAAATATATGGAATAAATGTCAACAAAATATACAAGCTTCCCATAGAAGAGAAAAGTACCACCCAAGTGGGTATCAAGAGAAATGATCACAATAAAGGAGATACTTGCCATTAAATCAATAAAGGATTGTGCCATATATAAACCCACTACCATGGTGGGAAATGAAGCACAATATGAGAAAGTAGGGCACACACCCCACAACCATCATCAATATCCTGCATACATGTGAGATAAGAATAGCCCTAGAACAATATAAAAACAAAGTTGGCCAAGTCTCATATACTTGAAACCTGATAGAGAATGATGTACTGCCAAACTCCCAATATAAAAGTGGGCCAAACCTCACCAAATTTGAAACCTAGGTATGGGGCACCACCACCTCCATCCCAATAATAATAAGGGCATACTACCCATAAACCAATGCAATTACACTACTATAGTGCTACTGAATCACAAAGCATGTTTAATATAGAGACAAGTAAAAAGTATAATCAGATTAAACAAAATTTTCCATAACACTAATGGACAACATAAACACCCACCTCACAAGTGGGCAACATATAGAGTTCCAACATGAACAAAGGATATGAAAAAAGTCTAAAAGAATATCCATGATCACAAGATCAATAACAAACAAGGCAGTTCACACGAACCATGATTTTTAAAAGAAAAGACATTGTGTATAGGCTAATGTCCATAGGACCAAGAGAAAGAAGAAATATAGGTTAATTGCTCAAAAGAATAATTAAGGATGCAAACATACCTTAAACCTATGTCCTAAAAATACTCTTCACCAATCTAGTTGTTTCCAAGATCAACCTTGCCTAAATACAAATTACATGTATTAGGGTTTGAGATTCATATACATATATGTAATGAAACCCTAATTCTAGATCTTTCTACAAAACATAGGATTTTGGACTCCAAACCTAAACCAATCGACTTATAAGGTTTTTTGATTAAGAAAACATATTTATTTACTAAATTTGGAGTTCATATGAATTAGTTACCATTTTTAGGGCTTTTTATATTAATTAATTAGATCCTTAAAAATACACCATTGAAAACATAAAAATCAGGATTTAAAACTATTTTTATTAGAAAGAACACATCTTTCTAATTTCAAAACATATTTTACTTTAATTTTTGGACAAATGGATCAAAAGATATGATTTTTACAAAACAAACCAATCAGAAAATTAGATAATGCCACGTCAGCAAAGATTATTTGCAAAAAGGAGGGCGAGCGGGACCGGGCCCTGCTGACTTGGCCCAATTGGAGTCAGACATGTCAGTGGTCTAGAGTTTTGTCTTGAATTCTTCAAAGCAAAGTAAAGAAAAATCCAGAAAAAAAGACATATTTGCCCTCATAAAAAGACAAAAATGAAGGAGGGGCGAGGGGTAGTATTAGAAATCCATTGGGGTTATTGCTTTCACTACTCTCACACACCATGGCTGTGAAGGAGGACTCCTATTAATGATGTTAGACTTGGGGGAAACTGTGATACCTTGAATCGAAGAAAATTGAGGTCATGAGGAGTTCCATGAGCATACTCCTGACATGAGCCCAGGCCTCAGAAAGGTCGTGCGCCATCCCCCATACTCAAAGGGCACCTTGCGGATGAGGTAGTCCACCAGAGTTAGGGAGATAGATCCTACAACAGCATGGACCAAGCTAGAACCACGAGGTGACTCTCGGTGGTTTGGAGAAGGGCAATGGATGGTTTTTTGAGGGGTCCGATGTCTCCTAGCCACGAGGAGAAAGGAACACACAGAGGAACATGGAAGAAACAGAGCAACCTAGATGCATCTTGTGGTATTTGTGTGATGGCAATGAAACCCTAGCATATATAGGGTCCATGTGATTGGAATCAAATAAGGAATCATTTTGAGAAAAAAGTCGAGAAAAACGGATCAGTGGAGAGAGATATCAAGGAGAGATAATTGGAGTTATTATTCACAAAGAACTCGGTCTCCTACCCAAGTTAGGAGATGACCTACTGGCCATCAAATCATGGATCAAATGGTCCATGTTAAATTTGAAATCTTAGCTGGCGCGTGACAATATATATGATATCAAATCAAATCCGACTAAAGTGTGAAATAAATTATTTCTTATTTTCTCTCTCCTCTTTTAAGGGTGAAAACGAGCCCCAATTTAATAAAATTTGTCACCCAACCTATTTTGGATACGAGGAATCCAAATATGAAATTATTTTTGCCTTTTGAGAACTTTTGATGTGTTAAATAAACCAAATCCTATTTTCTCTTTCCTCATGCATTAACGATTATAAGATTCTCCAAATTTGATGAAACTTCCCCCACTAATAATATTTAATGTGTTGCATATGATTTTGCCATCAATTTTATATGTTAGAGAGGTTTGTATATTTATTTAATATTTTGAAAGTTCTACACACTTCCTCTCTCCCGATTTTACCTTTTAATCAAACATCTTCCAAATTGGATGAAAAATCACCCAAAGGCTATATTTATTATGCACATTATGAATCCAAGCTTATTTTCCTCTTTTGGAGTCATTTATTATTTTATTTGATATTTTGGGGGAAGCTTAGATCTTCTCTTTTTTAAAATTGAATTAAATTAATTATTATTATGTGAATAATGTGAAACTTGACTCCCAAGACAATTGGGACCCAAGTAACAAGATTTTAATTTATATTCTACTTTTGGGATTTCCTTTAATGAGTTATGACACAATTAATATTTGTGGCCATTATTATCACATTATTTCATTATTATACCATTGCTCATTCCGTTATGTTCCATAACTTAATATTATCACCAAAAGAATTATGTGTGATTATTTACATAAATTTTATATTACTTCATGTGACATATTTTATGTGTCCATTATTGGCCTAAGATTAATGTGAGAACATTAGGTTACATTATGATGATTTATACTTGCATTATCTTATTAGGGTTATACTAAACCTCATCTAGATCTATCCTCAACCTTGTTTGTCTAAGCCCAAAAAGATCAACCTTCTAGGGTAGGGTTTGAGATCTAATATGTTATACTAGTAGTAGCAGCGACTATGATGATGAAAGAAGAAGTGATCACTGTTGGTTTTGGGCACCACCAAATTTTCCACCGGCCATTGCAGCATGTGGTAGTAGCCTCCTGGATCCCATGGTTGTTGGGTGGAGGGGGACCGAGATGTAGGTGGCTAGGTTGGTGGAAGTAAGGGAGAAATGATCAGAGGAGAAGGGACAAGACCATGATATAGGGGAGGAGAAGAAGGGAAGCATCATACTTGCCACTAGACGTAGGGAGTAGAGGACGACAAAAACTAGGGTTGGGAAAATTCGATAGTTGTCTTGTGTTGTGATATACATAAGCTTCAATAGATGAATGACACTAGGGTTTTAGGGTGTTAATAGTGATGAGGAGGAGTGCATGTGAGTTACTTATTGTGGGTTGGCTGTAAGTCTAACAGATGTAGAGGTTGTTTCTATTAGGTGGAGGAGCAATCTTGGTGGATCACGATGACAACTGGCAGTCTCTTTTCTTCATGACGCATGGGTACATGACTAGAAACCAAAGGAGGGGGAATCCTAGAAATCTATCGTTATAGGAGTATGAAGAGATGTCATAATTGTAT
The DNA here is from genome assembly GCA_963693085.1 of Alisma plantago-aquatica. Classification (NCBI taxonomy): domain Eukaryota; kingdom Viridiplantae; phylum Streptophyta; class Magnoliopsida; order Alismatales; family Alismataceae; genus Alisma; species Alisma plantago-aquatica. Next base: position 1,253,601,912 of record OY856410.1, on the reverse strand, counting down.
TTCATTAACCCTCAATGTTAAGGGTTGTAGGATTTGGGTTTTAGGGGTTAGGGATGGTCATCACTTGTTTGAATGTGGGAATTAAATTAAATTTTAGTTAGTATTGGTGCCCTAATTCCCTTAAATTCAAGTATCTATAACTTGTAATTTATTAATCCTCTTGACCGACAATTTCAGCCATGCATTTTGTTTGCTTTAGTATAAATTTTAAAACCACTAACACACATATTTATGATCATGAGATCACTTACAAATTTACTCTTTTAATCAATAAAAATATAATTATCTAAATATACAATTAGTATTTTTATGTGTTCCAATGCTAACAATTCATTGTTGAGTTCAAGTATTTGATTGCGGGTCCCAAATACTAGATTACAAAGATAAAAAAAATACATGTTGGTGCATAATTTCATGATAATTTAATGAATTGCAAACACGAATGGTAATTTAGCAAAAGAGATTTTCAATTTAAGAGAAATTTGTTTAATAGCTCAAAATTAAGTTTAGGACCATAATTTAGTATGTTACACATCTAGGTTGGCATTTCAAGTTTGCACTTCTAATTCTACCTCGTCAAGAGAGGTTTGCACTTCCTTCACTTGCACTTTGATATGAAGAAAGACAACATATGATTGGAGAATAACAAAGATGAGAAGATGACTTGTTTGCAACAAGGAGACACAATTTTGCTTTATAATTACAACCACCTTTAGATTTCTTCCCCCTCCTATCTTTCTACTTCAAATTATCCTTCAATTATAAATCATATCACATACATGTATATTAGTGAGATACGACTTGTATTATGCTTGCTTGAGTGCAAACCAAGCATGCATATGGGGTGAGCTTTCATGCATTATTATTGGGCTTCCCTAAAAATTTGACAATTATTTTCTTATTCTTTGAGTTTCTTAATTGTACTTCCCAGATTTGTGTCTGTTTATTCCTTCTTGAATTTTTCTATCAAGTGGGGTTCTTTTAGAGTGATACTGGGTTGAGAATATGATATTTCCCTTAAATCTACACATTAGGCGAAGCCATTTTGATCAAGAAAGCGAAGGGGAATTAGTATCGTCTAGTTCTTAACTAAAGGTGATTTGTGTGCAGCGTGTTATCGGTTGTAGTGAGACACCAAATCCTTACTTATATAGTTCTCTTATTATATTTTTTAGACTTAAGAATGGAGGATAATATAAATCATCTTACGGAATTGTTAGTATGCCTTGATGCAAGCGTGACCTTTGAATTAAGTTTCTAATATTATTACTTTTCCTTAGTAGTTTATAAGATCATGTGATAACTTATTTCTATAATTTTAACCATTCCAAACACTTTTATTATTATCTATAATTGCTGAATTTTTGTATCTTAGTGTAATTTAAGTAGTGGTGACACCTTAACGGTGGACTCTTATATGATATACTTACATTTGATTTGTCTGATTACATAGAGAGTGTAGCTTGTAAGTAAAAAGAACACTTAATACAAGATACAAGTGAAAAGAACACTATAAATTTGACATTTGGAATACATGTAAGTTGTTTTAAGTTATTTATATATGTTAGATATTCTTCATTTTGTATAGCATATTGTGTCAATGATTTAATGATATATCAAGTGACATGGGTTGTGTTGGTCTATACCAAACAAGTCTTTGAGTTTCTTGGAAAATTACAACATGCCAAAATAATGAATGTTTTCCTTTAGTATTATTTATTATGTACACGGCCTAAATGTTTTAGCTCATTAGAGTTCAGTTATACTTTCTTGTACTATCTATTTATTTCTTCCCATAATATCTTTCCAATATTCTGCCCCTCCCGGAATCACTGTCATTTTCCATGATTCTCCAGCCACCTTTTGCTTTAAAATCAATTTGCATGATATTCTGTTGTCTCTAAGATAGATTGCGGCAATAGGGTGCCCATCTTCTTCCCTACGCCATCCAGACGTGGCCTCCATGACTCCCATTATAGCCGCTATCTCTTTTTAATTTCTCCTCCACCTAAAATTTCTTACGCCCGCGAGACAATGGAAGTACCACATAGTGGTAGTGTTATGGAGGAAACCAGAGAGAACTGTTTGTGAAAAAAGGAGAGAAAGAATTCAAAAAGGTTACATAGATTATTACGAAGTCTTTGAACAATATAATAAAAACACTCCTTAATAAAGTACTTCCTAACATTACAACTATCAAAGGAAAGAAATCAAAAAATACTTTGACCTATAAAACTTATTATTTATTTATTTATTTGGAAAATAAAAATACTTCGTGTTAGTTTATAAAGAAATAAAAAAGAGGCATTGTACTATTTTTTTTCATCTCCTTGTGGTTCTCCTAATTCACATGACTGAGTGATTTTCTTAAAAATTAGAGATTTCATATTCAGCCATCCAATTATGTAATTAATTCAGTAGTGCTTTTTATTTTCCTATCGTGATGCATTCTGGTAGTGGCAATCCTTTTTTCTACCAAGTTTCATTATGGTAGTACGGCTTTCTTCCTATCGAGTTTCAAACTGGTAGTGTTACTCCTCTTTCTATTGAGTTTTCATTCTATTAGTATTTCTATTTTGTTATTTGTATCGTACTTATTCTGATAGTGCTTTGTTCTTCCTATCATGCCTTGATTTATTTCCACCATTACTCTACCACTGCTTATGACTCTCCACCCCAACCATTCTCATGATCCTTTTTGTAGTTGGTGTGAGGGTGAGAATAGAGGAAAATGAGTAGAGGGAAGAGATGAGATGGAAAGAAGTTGAAGATAAGAAGTCATATCATTTGACCATATTGTCTAATTTTTTCATATTCATATGTGTTGTTGACACCTATTATAGCGCATATTCCTATAGTAGTGCGAAAATTTGCCTACCCGCTATGGTAAAATATTCCTATAATAGTGCACTTATCACAACTACATGCATTATTCCGTTGTTGATGCTTCTTGTGAGGGAATATTTTGATAACAATGGCGGGTCATTTGATTTCTATATATGTTATCCACCCTCTACATTGTTCAGATTGCTCGTCAAAAACTCAAACATTTATTTGTGGTTGCTTTAACAAGTCTGGAAACCTCAAAAAATGATTTGTGCTTACTTCTATTGTTTGACAGTTATCAAATTTAGGGGTACACTTTACAATTACTACTTCTACATTGATCTTATCATCATCAAGGGGAGAAGACTTATTTACTATTGCACGCTATCTTTTCTTAGGAGAAGTGTTAGAGTACTTCAATTGTTTTATTTCAAGGTTCAGGGGGAGATCATTTCTTATCAAAGGAGATCAATTTTTGTGCGGTCATTTTATCTTTGTCACGTATTGGCAGGTTGGACATGTGTTTCACCCATGCTCCAGCTTGAGGCGGAGTGTTAGATTAATTAGTTTATTATGTACATGGGCCTAATTGTCTTGGACAAATAGGGGTAACTTATTATTCCTTGTACTTACCTTCTCTGCTATATATAGGAGTAGAACTTTTCATTTATTAATAACAAATATCTTTATAGACTTCATATTATCTTCCACAATTATATAACAACTGTTATGAATGTTCAAACTATAGCTTTTTTTATTCCTTTGATCATATCTATTTACACTATCTTGACAAACCTAAATTTCAATCATATGACACACTCTTGATTAGTTATAATTTTAAATAGGGTAACATCAACACTATTACACCATGCAATGTTGTTTTATAAATTTTTAGTGTTGGATCACTTAATGCGTTAGCCTTCTTGGTAGTTGTTATATACCTCCCTAACTAGGCTATAAACATTGTTCTTGTGATAATGAATTAGCTTTAAAGACAACCCTTAAAGTAATCCATAAACTAATCCCAACAAAAACTATCAAACATGCAAATCTCAAGATACACAATTAAAACCCATAAATAGAAGTTTTTTCTTCTTTTCAACTAAATCAAAATAGACAAAAGTAAGAATGGTAGTCATAATGATAATCAAATCTCATAATTAAAGACAAAAATCCAAAACCACTTAAAACCACATTTGAGATTGAGAATACTTAATCAACTCTTATTGTTCATTTATAATTCAAAATATATCAGTTTATACGCTTGTGAACAAAACACTTAACATATACAATAACCACCCCTTATAGCATGAGTATAGGGGCATCCTTGAGTATATTACATACTTCAAAAGGTTTCTCAACTTGGTCTCCCTATTGTTGTTGTTATACCTAAAAAATTAAAATACCTAAAATGGGATGTATAGAGTACTAATGAGTGGATAGATTCTCATTCTAGAAAAATTAATATAGATTATCTACGAATTAAAACAATATATAGATTAAATAAAGTAGAACATATTTTTGCTATAAAATAAGGATATTAACAGTAAAAGTGAGAATATAATTAGAAGAGTAATACACTTTTGATTACTCGATATAATCAATGTTGTCTTCTAGTTGATTATAGTGAATTACTTTCATTATATACAACATGCTTACATAGGATGGTGGAATATCATATATATTTGATTTCTAACAATATAAGTTAAAATCCAATATAGTTACAACTACTTGTATTAGTTTCACACAGTTTAGTTAAGTTCTTGGTATTATAAATGTGGTAAATCAAGAATATAATACTAGAAATGTTTTTTAGTTTAGAAATGCATGTGTCAAATGTTATCTTGATTAAGCCACTGCATTAAATCATAGAAAGCTTACGCCTACAACATCAATTACATAGAAGGTAACCTACAAAACTAATTTACCAACAAGAAGAGAAACTCTAGAGTTGTGTCTAGGCTCGACAACTTCGAACACAACAAGGTTTTAGCTAAGCCTCAAAACCCTTGGGATAATGGTTGTATATACGACTCACCATGCCTTACCAAACTAAAGTTGGATTTGTCACCATGACCCAACGCCTCCATGGGAAAGGATTGTAGCTAAGTCTCAAAACCCCTTACCAAAGTACACTAGAGTTGTGGCCACAACCACCTCCATGAGAAAGTATCTTAGATAAGTCTTAACATCCCTTCCAACAGACATGAAAATTGTCAATAAAGGCAATAATCCCCACTTGTTCTCAATATATATGGCTTATTCCAACCCTCTTATAAATAGAGGGTATGAGTTGTCGATAAGGTCCATCATCTATTACCTACTTATTTGAAGATGTGGCTTAGGCCCCTCATATCGCTCTCAAACTACCAATGACAATCATTTTTTTAAAAATGAAATGCAAGGTGACAGTTGCACGAACATCATCTCTATTTTTGCTAAAAATAACAATAAAGAGTTACATACACTTTAAGTTTTGCATTAACAACATATATTATTATGAATTGAAAAACTGTATACTAAAAGCAATTTATGTATCTCACACTTCACACTTTTTTTTAAATGTGTACAACTATATTGATAATCAAACTTTGGATATTACATGTGTGTTGCATGTACCATGTACTTTTCCAGACTAGCTAGGGAGTAGAGGCTCCAAAGAAGGTTATGAAAGGAGATGATAAAAGGGAACAAATGCCTCAAACCCAAAAAAAAACATTCTTGATTCACAAGGAACCAAACTAGAGTAACCGTCAGAATACCCACCATGAATTAGACATTAAAAACTAGATCTCATCTCTCCTTGAGACAAATGGAAAACTAACATGACAATGGTCTAAATCTATAGATATCATGTAAGCATAAGATATTCCCTATAAAAGTAGATAGTAGAGGAATGCAAGTGTTTATTTTATATAGACTTTGTGAGTTCATCAAGAGAACATATAGATATTTACAACATTCAATTGTTCCTTAATTTCTTCCTTTTCTTCTTTGAACTGGAATTCATAGTCTAATATTTATAGGTCGTTGTGTCTCTAGATAAATGTGATTCAGATCATCTAGAAGTTCCTTTTCCCTCGATATGGATGGTTGTGTTTTATCAATTGGTACTTAATGAGAAAGCATTGATGTGCCATGAACCAGTCAATGATCCACAAAATGTAAATAGTCAATGGTAAGGCATATACTTCATAGTGGAACAACATAGCCTCTAAATTCTAGCCAAATCAAAGTATCTTAGTTATAACTAACATAGGAGAGTGAAAAGTGACGTATGTTCTACTAGAATTGGAATGAAGGCATACATGGTCACTCTTTTTTGATAAGGTAGTTGAAACTATTCTAACTCAAGAGAATTCCATGTAGTCTACCTGTTATGACCCACTTATAGCTGAAGTAGAAATACTTGAGTTATAAAAGCCATAATTCTAGCTTATAATTTATTAGATGTTTATTATAATATATTTGATGGGTAAGTTAAAATTCTTTGTAATAAATTCAACTTGACTTAATTATTTAGGTGATAATGGAATAATAATTTATAATTGAATTTCAATTTGTCTGAATTGTTATGTATAACTTGAGATTTATTAGTCAACAAACTTAGTTTGAATGAAAATTAGATTTGTATTAAAGTTATACATAATAATAAAAAGTAAATACTTAGAACAAAGTTTGGAACCTCTGCGACTAAATTAGGTTTAAGATTCAATTGGAGTGATTAACTTAATTTTTCCTCATATGACTGCAATATTTCATCGACTAACGAGATAGTCAAAACGATTGATGTAGATGATGATGATCTCTTAGAGAAACTAGTGGAGAGGGTCACTTTTATAACAAGTTGTTGACCTTTGGATAGTTAGACTGACTATCTAGTAGTGATGGTCCACAATTAGGCTTACAACAAAGCAGTGGCAATGGTAGAGAACTGGTTATTCAATAAACTTATTGAAAGTTAGACCAACTAATGAGTGATAGTTGGATGATTTCCAAGATTGGAGGATTCAAAATACATGATCATCATAGATTCATATCAAAACTTAGAGAAATTAGTAGGGTTGCTTCTAATTGTTAGTTGACCAACTAATGGGCTGATGATAGGGTTTGTTTAGCTAATCATGAAAATGGTTTCATCTCAAAATTGGTTTAGTAAAGAGTTATAAAAATGAGAACCTAGCACTAGATCATTTTGCACCTGAACTAAGCCCTAGAATCATCCTTAATTAATACAAAAGGTGATATCATGAGAAATTGTGGAACATGAGAAGGACATCTCAAGATCAAGAAAATCCAGGATTGGTTGGTTGAGTTAAACCTTTTTTATTTCATCCTCTCTTCTCTACCTATTTATAGAAAAAAATTAGTAAAAACAACCAATTTGGTAATCTTCTATTCCCCATATCTGACTTTTCTTATATGTTTAACCTACATACATGTCATAGGTCCATTATCCAACATATTCAAAAAAATGCAATATTTCATCATTGTTGAAAAGAACCAAAGCTTTACAAAATATTTGGTCGTCAATTTGAAAGAAAATAGTAAATAGTTTTAAAGATATATCTATCTATATAAAACTATAGAGGATTCAGGGTTAAAAGAAGCAAAACTCTACAAGGACTTCAATGATGAAGGAACGATGTTAGATTCAACAAATTTGCCAAGTTCCATTTAAATTACATAAACCTAGTCATGACAACCAATATTAGAAAGAAAAAGGAATATTACATGTATATTTCACATAGATATCAAAATATGAAATTGATTCATTGTGTTACACCTAAGTTAAATGATGTATACCAAGTTGCTAGAGTCATTATGCCCTTTCTACCATCATGGTACACATACAACTAATTGAATAGTTGATATCTTGATCACATTCACCTGATGGGTAGGAATTCATCTTCCACCTTGCACTTTTTATGCATCAAAAAGCAAATGTGTACAAGAAACTCTAGTGATCTCTCTCCATCCTCCACATTTTCCATTTTTCTTGCCACCAATTGCATTAGGGAACCACTCCAAGTCCCCAAATCCTGGTTCACCCTTATCTCCCAGCAAAGTGAAAAACACCCAAAATCCCTAGAACATATCTTCTTTGTTGGTTGATGCATACATCATCCCCATAAACTACACTAGACCACACATATTCCTTATGACTCCAAAAGAGTCTTATGGCTCTAAGAAACCATCCTACACCATCAATTGTGGGTGAAGACATAAGAGGCACTGACTCAGAGTCTGTTTTCTTCCTCAATGAGATCAAGCTCAAGCCTACATATCTGACCATCTTTCTGTTCAATAAAAGATACACTAAGATTCTTCAGACCCTACTCTTACCTTTTAAATATGTTCTTCTGTATTCCCTTTCACAGATAAACCATACCCACAAACATAGTTTTATGCCTATGAACCTATGCCTCCTACAAGCCTTCTCGGCCATACTCATGTTGTCAATGACAATCCCATGGTTATTTTACTATATTTTCTAGTGGAACGTCATTTTTCATCTTGATTTACTTTCCGTTGGGCAATTTTAGTGTAGGTTTTGAGGTTAGAAGAATCCTTCTATACCCTAGTTTGTTCCCTCAACATCCTATGATTCTTGTCATTCATTTATAGTCTTCAAATTTTGATCTTATGTAGTAAATCGCCACCCTTCTTCCTAACTCCTCCAACCATAATGGAAGCATGGATATTGAGATCCGCATCCCCATAGAACTCCAAGTATGGATTGTTTAGTTTGTTGTAGATTGAGTAATCACCTGAGCATCTTGTTGTCCTCACAAGCAGATTACTAGTACAATTATGGCCTATAGAGGCACACAATTTTAGCATAGGTTTGAAATCCGAAATTGATACAACAATATTAGCGTCATTTTTTCAAACTAAAGTGTCAATGAATATCTTTGAGAGAAACCCTGGGTACCACTTTAGGTGTAACATGAGCTCTCAACAAAAAAATGATATCGTAGTAGCCTGTAAAATTAGAGTCTGCACCAAATTTTATGTCACAAAAAATAGTGCAATACAAGAACCAATGGTATAGGCTTCATGTGAATCAACCCACAAATATAAAATTTTCCTTTGTAATACTTACTATCTTAGCTTTGTAAAAGGAACCAGCGCTATAGTTGGCCAGAAAATAATGGTTTCATTTTTTACAGCATATATTTGCTTATCAAAACTAAAGCTACTATTTGTGATGTAGAATTATTTTAGTTCTTTAAAGTCAATGTAAAAGGGGAAATTGGGGGTATTTTAAATATAACATTGACTTTTTTTTACAAAAGTTGAGTCTATAGACCAACTTATACTCTAGCAAAATGAGAACTTCCCCATTCCCCTCCCACACCCACAAAACCCTAACCCTCTCTTTTTGTTTCCTCTCTCCATGGTGCTCTCAATGTCGTGATGTTTAGCCTTCTGCCATCACAACCATTGATGCATCCAAACTTATTACTTCCTCTTGCAATTGCCAAGGTGCTTCTGGGGTATCATCTTCCTTCCTCTTTTAGCTCCCATGCCTCGGCCTTCTTGTGCTTCCTCACACAAGCGCTAGTTGCCAACCCTCATGGGCACCATGGTTATTCCTCACAAAAATTTGTTGGCCATGTTCTTCCCTCCCCATCAACCTTCTTGCCACTAAGGTTTCATCGAACTTTTTTGAAATTGTCAGCCTTGCTTGTTCTCTGGGTGCCACTGTCATCCTTCTTGTTCTCTGGGTGTCATTGTTGGTCCTTCTTCTCCCTATCTTATATGGACTACTCCATCTAGGTACATTGTCATCCTTTTTGTTGATTTTGTTTGGTTTCTAAGTAAATACTTGATACCTTGTTGCATTGGTGTTTTGTACAAGACTGAGTGATGAACCCTATTTTCTAGGTTCTTAAAAATGTATGAGTTGAATGGTGATAATTGGAATGTGAATTTCTTTTGTTATGATTTTGATTTAGAAACCTAGTGACGCCCTACTTGTTTGGTTTCTTATTTAACAATGTATACCCTAACTCTCTGGTTAGAAATGATTCATGCATATTGTGAAAATGAAATATAGCTAGGGTTTCTATGATAAGTCCCATCTCTTAATGTATATTTGGTTGTTTATAGATAAATGTATTAACCAAAATTAACTTAATTTTGACTTAAATCATAGGTATTTAACCTAAATTATATACACATTTGATAATTATACATATAACTTGTTGGCCTAAGAACCCATCAAAAATTTACTCATTAGGGGTAAGTTTTTTATAGTCCCCAATTTGGCACTATTCTTGAATAGTTAATCTCACTTAGGATGTAGGTATATAAAGTATGCTTTGTTTTCAAGCATTTCCTATTTTCTCTCTAAGTACATATGTATGTGGGTATTTGTCCATCTACATCGATATACTTGAAGAACTAAGTGGAAATGTTGCCAAAATGTCCTTGAAACTGACACACATTATACACTTACTAGTGAGATTAAGTGTTCAAGATGAGATAGTTGTTATACAATCATAAACAATTAATAAGTTTGGTCTTAGTTCAAACATATTTTAACCTAAAATTTTCCTATAACACCTAGATTTAATGTTGAACTACCTTAATTTTCCTGTGACTAGAGAATTGATAGAAGTTGGATGTCCATTTAAAATTGTTATACTCTAAAGTTTACAAGAGGTCTTGCCGATGAACACAAGAAAAAACTTAAAGATAGGTTTTATTTCCCGTAAGAAATTGTGGTAACAATTAGAAAGTCGACACTATTGAGGAAACTAAATGTCATGTCATATGTAATGGGATAATAGAGGGCTATAATAAATGGTATTGGCATGGAGAGATTTCTATTTGGAGATCAAAAAATTTGATACTAAAAATTTTAAATGATAAGAAATGAGGAACAATGTTAATGTGAATAACAAACTAAATCAAAATGATATGGTTGATGTGATGCTAGAAAGTTGTGGGGACAATCTTACTGATCCACCTGGATTATTTACAAATATTGTACATGATGTTGAGAAACCATTATATTTTCTTTGTACTACTGTTAGCGAGGTCAAGTGTTTTTATGAGATTATATACTCTAAAAGAAACTTCCAATTTCGAAATATGAATCAAATAAAATGATGTGCCCAATAGAAATGGAGGATAAGAAGATACAATCATGATCGAATGATTGTGTGTTATTTTAAAAGGACTACAATATTTTGAAAATTTATCCATAATGTGGGGCATAAAGGTACAAAATTATGACTTCAAGTTTGACTAAGAATGGCTCTCTTGCTAAGTTGATGTGGCATATACCTATACTACTATAGTTTCAATGCTTATTTGCTAATTCAAAAGATACACAAAATCTATATTGGCATGCAAATGTGAAGGGAAATGATGATGGGGCCCCTACAACATGCATCTGATTCACCCTAATGGAAGAAAATTGATTTATTGTAACCTCAATCTGGTGAAGAAGTGAGGAACTTAGAATGTACAACATGATGTCGATTTTGATTTTAGAGCCCAAGAAACTTAGAAATGACATTGATGTTTTTCTTCAACCTCTATTTGATGACTTAATGAAATTGTGAAAATAAGATATTATGACGTATGACTGTTAATGTGAAGGGACCTTTAATTTTTTTGCTATGCTATGTTGCATGATTAATGACTTTCCAACTTATGATATTTTGTTGGTATATGGTGTAAAAGAATCCAAAAATGTCTTGTATGTGAGAAAAATAGTAACTCAATATGACTAGAACATGGTAGAAAGATTTAATATCTTGATCGTCAAAGATTTCTCCCAAAAGAGCATCCTTATCAAAGGCAATGAAACATTTATTGGATCAGCTAAGGAACAACATGCCCCTATACCTATATCGGGGAATTCTATATATGAAAGAGTGATTGGCATTGCTAATGCATTTGGTAAGAGATCATTGAGTACTCCTATGTGTGAAAAATCCTTATACAAGAAGAGGTCAACGTTCTAAGATATTTCTTATTAGAGATTTTTGATAATTAAACATTGTCTTGATGTCATACCTTTTGAGAAAAATGTATGTGATAGAGTCATTGGTACGTTATTGAACATACCGGGAAAGACTAAATATGGCATCAAATCCAGAATGGATTCACACACAATGTGTATAAGAAATAATTGTAAGCAAAGATGAGGCTTCACCACACATATTTACCGTCTTCTTTTTACACTTGTATAATTAGGAGAAAAAATATTTTGTAAGTTGATTGCATTATATTAGGTACCACAAGGATACTCTTCCAATATCTATAGATTAGTGTCAAGAAAGGCTCCAAAGTTGATAGATCTTAAATCTCATGATTGTCAAACTCTAATGCAATTAATTTTTCCTATGAATATTTCATTATACTGCCAAAGCATGTAAGGTTTTCAGTCACAAGGCTTTGTTTCTTCTTTAAGGAAATATGCAACAAAGTGATATATCTTGACAATCTGAATAAATTGCAAAAGGATTTGATCATTACCTTGTGAGGACTTGAGATGTATTTTCCTCTTTCATTCTTTGATATAACGGTTCATCTTGTTGTCCATTTTATTAGGGAGGTAAAGATGTTGGTTTCAACTTTCTTACACTGAATGTATTCTTTTGGATAGTACATGAGTGTTTCTAAGGGTGATGTTCACAATATTTACCACCCTAAAGGGAATCTTATTGAGGCTTATGTGTCTAGAGAGATAATAGACTTATACAATGACTTTTTGGAGTATAATAAAATTCACACCGATCTAAAGTCTCATCAAATTAAATCTTATTGTGGCAAGGGAACTCTGGGTGCACGAATGAATGAACTTATTGGGAGTTGCGGAAACAAGCACAACTGTACATTTTATAATACAATGATGAAGTCGATATCTATATCATCACACAAACTAGTCTTATCAAGAGGAAGCATCCTCAATCTAGTTCAATGTGGTTTTCTAAACGTCATAATCCAACATTTATTAGGTGGTGTGATGATAAAGTATTTAGTCAACTGTCTCAAACATCAAATGGTGTTGCTAAGAACATCAAATGGCTTGCATTTAAACCAAACATGGATGTCATATAATACAAAGGGTATGATATAAATGGATTTTCATACTACACAAAGTGTCCTAATGAAAGTAGTGTAGTCCAAAATAGAAGGATCACTATTTAAGATTCTTCATTGTTTTTCTATAGTGAAAATGGCATGAGACCACAAGAAACTAAGATGTTATATTATGGTGTCCTTGAAGACATATGATAATTTGACTTCATAGATTTTGAGTTCCTATATTTTAGTATAATTTGGTTTGATAAAAACAAAGGAGTTGTAGTTGATGACTTGAACTTTACATTATTGAAATTTGAAAAGATTGATGAGAAGGATGATTGATTCATCATGGCATCATATGAATCCAATGTTCTATAGATGACCCAAAAAATAAAACCTAGTCTATCATTCTTAATTGAAAAAGGTAGTTTGTTGCAAATCATATTAATGAAGAAGAGTACTATGACAAGTATGATGACTTGAGTTCATTTTCAATCGATATTCTTAGTGTAAATGTCAAAGTTAACACTAATGAATACTATAAGTTTTAGTATCACGGTGAAGGAATAATTTTTGACTAGAAATCCAACCAACACTATATGTATGTGTTTCATTTGTATAAATCTATATTTTTAAATCTACATTTTATAAATATACAATTTGAAAACTATTATAAATTAATACTAGATGTGAATTTTTCATTTTTTATAAATCAACACTAGATGTATGTATTTATTTCACTTATATATGTTTATAAATCCACATAGTGTAGGCTATTATATTATTGCCTCAGAAGAGGAGCATTTTGAGCATGAGAACCACAAGGAGGTTGGTGCTCATGTTGTTATTTTTGGAAGTGGTGATGCTTCACATATTAAAGGGACGACACTCATGTGGAGGTTATATGATATTAGGGCCAAAGGGGAGAAGTTGGCTCTGCAGATTGATGGGAGAGGAACACCCATTAGGGAGAATGCTTGACTTTTTGATATTATTTAGGAGACATTATAAGAAGCAAAGTAAAAATAGACATAGAAACTTGGAATAAAGTTGAAACTACCTTAAAAGACCTCCTATTAAAGGACATATATGTGAGTGATATGAATTTATACTAGGACTACCAATTCTAAATTCAGATTTTGTCTGCCAAGTAGTCAATAATATAACTATTTTTGCAGATGATATTTCACCTAGATGAAAAGATCATTGAAAAGAGGTTCTCTCACGATGTGGAAAATGTCGAGAGATTATAAGATCAATATCAACAAAGATTATATAAATAATATTAATAAAAGGAAGGTCATCTCGAAGCAGTGCAACTTTTGTTGATCCTGGGGTGTGGGAGAATTTTTTTGCATCTAGAAAATTAGATGAGTTCAAGTTATTAAGTATATTTGTATATTGCATGACTTTGGCTTACTACACATAATATAACATATCTTTTGAGTTAACTAAACTATCTGTAAGTCTTAGAAAGAAATATGGGAAAATAATATGCATAACCAATGGTTGGGGCGTGGTGGTTATGTCTTTCATCAGTAATCATTGTAAAAACAACACTAGTTTGGGGAAGAATCAAGCACGACGCTAACTCCACATTCACTATGACATGAGATGTGTAGTGATTCTAGAAATAACCAATGTAGGAGAAATTCCAACCTTACAACCAAGGAAGTGGCATAAAATGGTAAAGTTCAACCCTCACAATGACATATTTATTTTCTTTCTGATTATTATTGAATAGATGTATTAATTATGATTAGCAGGAGCTTCATGAGCTGAGAAAGGAAGGAAAGTTCAACCTAACAGCCAAAGGGATGAACTAACAGTTGCTCTTGGAACTGAAGAGCATCCTGGCCATGTTATGAGATATGAGTTGGCATGTGACTGGAATCTCATTTTGGCTCCTCCCAACAGAACCTAGATCTAGTCAAAGAGGCAAAATGTCATAGGTCAGTCACAACCTCCTCAAATTGAACCCATAGTGTGTAGCTCTAATGATGAAGTACAATATCATACCTGAGTCATTGAAGGACATGGGAGTACTCCCAGTGACATGTCAAACCATCCATAAGGTGCACTATCATATCTTAGTCATTGAAGGTCATGGGATTACTACCAATGACCTGTCAGACCATTCCAATGTAAGTTTGTCAGTATTACAATACTGTGTCAACACACACACACATATATACATATATATGTGTATATATGTGTGTATATATATGTATATATATATATATATATATATATATGATGCTCTGATGCTCCATAAAGAAGATCACTAAAACCAAAGCATGAAATTAAAACTAAACATGTAGATTACCAGAAAACACATGAAATTAAAACCGATTTGTAAAAAACAATATGTACCAAAAACTTATTACATATAAGTTCACAAGCATGCCACTTGCATCACATATCATATATATCATGGTGCTTACATCATGATTATAAAGCATTCATGTCATCAACCTAATACTAGAGATATATGTTCCACATATATGTACATGTACATCTGCCATATCTAAACATACATGGCTCACAAGCCCAAAAAAACTGTGTATCGATACATAACCACAAAACATTTTGAGAGAAACCCCAAAGACCTGAGTGTATAGGGATGACATCTAGGGCTCTATCACCAAAAGACTAGAAACACATCCAACCTTATCAACTACTGCTCTTGCTTCTGCTCTTCCTCAACCACACGACCTCTATCTCTTCATGCACGACCACTTAAAAAATGTGGAAACCCATGGGGTGAGACCAAATGTCCCACTGAGAGATTTAACTCTTCGCCAACACCTATTGAAGAACAAATAGTAAGCAGGTAGATGAAGCACTTATCAAGATAAGCAGATTAAGTAAATAAGTAGTTATCACTGAGCTATAGAATATTTAATATTTTTAAAAGGAATATAAAGAACATGTATATCTCCTACCAACTAAACTATACAAAAGAAAGGAAAGGGCTCATCCAATGTTAGTCGCATTTGGCCCTAAGAAAAATATACTACATGACTATGTTACATCTTTTATTATTTCCCTGAGGATTTGGGTCGTACCACCCAAATCCAACCGACCACTGCTAAGTCAAAATCGGTGCCATACATGGTCAAATGTAAGACCCGGAATCCATGACCTCTCCACACCTCTTGGTCAGCATAAGAGAAACACCATAGAGACATATCAGTCAACTACAAACAACAACATATAGTCAAGCTGAAGGATCGACACATGCATGACCATCCATATATAAACACCTAGCCCACCTTGGTACAAGTAACGACGCTAGAAGAACATGCTCACACATGGCCTTTCTAAAAAGAAGGATTGGATCACTCATGGCCATCCAAATCTCAAGGAGACCGGCTCATGCATGGACAACTCACACAACCTATAATTATGGACACACAGAGATATTCGACTTGCACCCCCACATTTTCAAAATATGCGCTCTAAGTTATACTCGTTTCACCAATCCATTGATTAAAGTTGACACTTGAAAGGATCTATCGCCCATGGCATCTAATGATTAGGATTTCACTTTATTAATTAAGACAATTGGGTATCTTTTAGTATCAAACAAGTTACAACGTACAAATCCAAAAGACACTCTACAAAGATACGAGAAAAGTGCAACTCAAGAAGATATAAAACATGTAAGGTGTGAACTAGTCACATCATCACCACATGATACTTATCACACTGCCATTCACAAGGCCATCACCAATGTCACATCCCTAGGGAATATCAATGCCTCAATCACATCACTAGAGGATACCACCTCACAATAGGCATCAAGCCATGACTAGGTCATATGACTCATCATATCTCAACAGGGCTCATAGCCATTACCCTGTGTCATATGATCATCACCATAACATACACAGACTATGACATTTGAGTGCATATCACCTGTAAGGTTAGGGGTCTTATAAACAGGAGAGAGAAAACAACATAATATACTAACCAATTCAAGAGAGAGAAGCAAACACATCACATGGCCTCACATTAGGGTTAGGACTCCATACATGGCTGATTAGGGTTTTGTAGCTGCATTTTATCACCAAACCCTAGGTACATAACCTCCCACTTTCTTTAAGCATATTAGGGTTAAGAAAAATCATTAATTATCCATGCTTAGAGCATTAAGTCAACACCACTAGGTATCACTATCATATACATGTGTATGTGTATCATTTCATTATGCATGCATGTGTTACGACCAACCATCACATGTATGTCTTGACCACACACAACACTAGTGTCTCGACCGATACACTCCACCATGGTCACGACCCAAGGAACAACACGTCTCGATGAGCATCTAGGTTGGTCTCGACCACCCACAAAGCAAGTGTCGTGACCACCATGCAACATGGGTCATGACCGCGACAACCCAAACACAATGCAATGTCTCGACCGACAACGAAAGAAACGTCCCAAACATAGCTAAACACAATGTCCCGACCCAAGGACACCAAGAGACATGTCTCGACTGAGACCAAACCACAACACATCCAATGCCTAATAAGGTGTCTTGACTGGGCCCAATACAAAGCATCACAACTAGTATAACACCAACCATCCCGACTGAGTCAAGAAAAGGCATCTCAACCCAAGACTAAAACAAGGGCGCATGTCTTAACCCATCACACCAAGAGAACACATGTCTCAACCAAAAACATCAAGAGAAAAAATGTCTCAACCATAACAAAGGTCAAAGAACAAGAAACAAAGCGTCACTAAGATTAAAACTCATGGATCCAAGATCATCAAACCCTATAACAATCTCTATGAAGATCCTCAAACAAAACCATTTAGGAGAGAGAAAGCCAAACCACAACACATGGGTGAAAACATATAAATCTCCAAGGAAAACATGATGGCCGAACTTAAAACATGGTGACAAAACCAAAGCTCAAGATGCATGCAAGATCATCTTCTCAAAATCACTTAGAAAATGTGTACATAGAAATTAGGGTTTCAGATTCCAATCAACAATGCATAATAACCACTACCATTCAAGTTCTAGAGCATGTTATCAACTACTAGAATATTAAGGGTGAATTTTAAATAGAGAAACAACAACATGCATGTAAAGGAAAGTGCAATAATAGAGAGGGTAGTGGGTTATATCACCCACCTTAAGAAAGATCAACTCTAAGGATCATAAGCTCCAAGCACACGATCACCAAGGATGATGAAACTCCACCAAAAGCTCCACTTTTGGCCACAAGAATACCTCAATAAGGAGGAGACACCAAGATAAAATATTTGTCAGGGAAAGAGAGAAAAAAGCCCTAGGACGAACCAAAAGAATAAGGGAGAAAGAGAGAAGAAACTCCCTCTCACTTGGGTGTCGCCTTGTCAAAACATGGCCTATGACCCTTGTGATGAGGAATTTTGTAACATACTGAATCTTATATGTAATCGACATATAACCATTTTCCCCAAGTTTCCCTTTCATTTCTGTCGTTTATTTCCTTGATGTTTAATTAGTGGAATTTATAGTGGTTTGGTGAACATTTATTCACTATTTTTACCAATAAAAGGGTTTATGCACAAATACCTCAGTGAAAGTCTATTAAAGAACCTTAGTTAGGTGTTATAAACCTTAATCTAAATTCTATATGTGTTTTGAAATCATAAAATGAGCCTAAGTTTCAAATTTGGTTCAGTAGGATGTTGTTGGTGTAAGTTATGCAATTTTAGGTACATTATGGACTTTTATGCAATTTAACCAATTGAGAGGTTTTCTTTGCAAATTATCTCATGATTTATAATCCTTAGATATTCCATTACAATTCTTGAGATTTTGAACAATCGGGCACCTAGTTGCACCTTGGTTTGAAGGTGTTTCTCTCCAAGGGCATTTTAGGGATTGCCCTCTTTATAAATGAGCTTATCTTCAAAAGCTATCAACCAATGGAATTATTTATTTGATTGGAGGACGGTGGGGATAGCCTAGAAGTCTCCATGGGATTTTAGAACCAACATTTGATATTCAAAGAGCCTATACGAGCTGTCCTCTTGCATGGCCATGAAGCCCTAGGCTAAGGACACATGGAAAGTCCCATAGACACCTCATGTTTGCCCGCTTCTTTATAATGCCATATCTACCCCTTCCCACCTCCCAATTAAAAAACTCTTTCTCTCCTTCTCTTTACTCCAACTTAGAGCCTCATTCCTAATCTGTTTGGCCATGAAGGTGCTGTCCCAAGGCAAAAGAGGGTGCTTACCTTGGTGAAGAAGGCTCCCAGGGTTCCGAATTTGCTCTATTTCGGGTTTCTAAAGCTCCTTCTTGGCAATATCTACCAAAACTAGTAAGTTTCCTCCTTTCCTTCCCTATTTTCATTTTGTCCATCTTCCTCCCACATAATTCTTGATAGAATTATGACCTTCCATGGTGAAACCCCACCTATATCCCTTAAACACCTCATCTCCATGTTCTTTTGCTAGGGGTTTTCACCTCTAAAGTAGAGAAGGTACTTCTTTCTTGAGATAGGAGCTTTGTTGGAGAAACTAGACTCTCTAGCTCAGTAATATTTTTTCTTGAACATTTCCACCTTCCCTAGAGGTGAGTTTTATAACCCCCTTCTCATATAATACTTACTACATGCTTAAAACACTTGCTTCTATGTTTAAAATCGATGATCTCCATCTCTATTTACCATGTTCTTCTAGGGTTTTGGTTTCTTGCTATTTTACCGTCTCTAGAAGATCTAGTTTGGTTACCTATGCATATCCAACCCTGATCTTGGGTCAAATGGTGTTATCTCTCTCTCTCTCTCTCTCTCTCTCTCCTTCTCTCTTCCTCTCTCTCACAAGGATTTCTGACTTGTCATTTCCTAATTGGTTCAAATTGAAAAATACATATCTTTCAATACGCTTACCTAAATTTGAGAAATAAATATGTTTTGGAATCATAAAATTAAGATCTATCTAATAAAAATATTTTCAAGGTATGATTTCGAGGTTTGACAAAGGGTGATTTTTGTAAAATGAATTTAATGCATAAAATCCATAAAAATTACATCTTAATCATCATAACTCCAAAATTTACATAAAAATATGTTTTCTTAATCATAAGAACCTAACTAGATGAGTGGTGATGTTTTCAAGGTCTGAGTTAGAGTATAGTTCCAAAAGTTAGGGTTTCTTTACTTTAATACATGTGTACAACCCTAATACATGGTTATGTATTAAAAATAGGAGAAGTGGACCCTAAACTCAACTAAAGTATTGGAAAGTGGTTAATAGGGATATAAAGAGGAGTTATGTGCAATACTTACACCCTAAGTTGGGATATTTGCAAACCAAATCCTATATTTCCCTAATGAGGATTTAATGAACCCTATTACCTCTATTCATAGTTTTTTGTTAAATTGCCTCAAAATTGGTAATGATATTTACATCAAATTTTTTTTGGTAATGATATTCTTTTCCTTGGGTCTTTTACCCCACTGCCATGTTCTAATTGATATGATGCTTTTACTTGCTTTTATTTCTTTTCTAGCATGTTGATTTTATGGACTATTTAGCTATAGTAGCGGTATTTATGTACAACCACCCATAGATAGGGCATGTATTAATTTTCTCTAGGGAATGTCTTATTATCCCCCATAAAAATATGTGTAGGTGACTGGGAATGTATTAATTCTCCCCTCACCTATAGGTTGAGGTCTGATAGGTGCCTCAACCCTACTTAGTTAAGGTAGTCATAATTATCATGCATGCAACCCTTTTATTATATTTTGTGTATGACAAGAATCTATTTAAAAATAGCCTCATACTCTTGAAATCTTCATCTTATGATGAAAACTAGCCTTTATTTATATGTTTTCTTTTCCTTGATATCCTATTCATATTTTTTGACACATACTTTGATTTCCTTTCCCTTTTGCTGGGTGATTTTCCAACCATCTAGGTTTAGATAGAGGTGTTGAACATGACCAAGGAGAACATAGCTTCCAACATGGGCCTAGCTCTTGGAGATGTTGTTTGGAGACACATTTGAAGTACTTTGACTTCCCTCTTACTTAGATCCTTATGTTGTATCATATATGTAAACCCTTATGGGATATTATGATGTACTTTTGTAATCTTTTGTGAAAAATGAATATAGTCATTTGTTCAATTCTGCTGCTACACTTTGGTTGTTTTGAATACCATTTATTGAAATTTGAAAATTTTATACCAATTCCAGCATACCTTTGAGTGTGTTCATAATGGATGTTTTATTCTTCAAATTTTTAAGTAGGGAGTGGATCCCGTCTCGGGTCCCACTCCTTGCAGCATGGTATTAGAGCCCATGGTAGTTGGAATCTGACTATTTCAACTTTGTCTCCCTAATTAGAAACCTTACCTCATATAGTTCCTCTTTAAGTGACATTTTGGCCCTAGAATTGATCTATGCTACCCTTGAGATGATGAATGATTGATTTAGGATCATAAGAGTTTCACATCAGAAACATGTTTAGTTTATCACAATGTGATGCACCGTTAGGTAGCTATTAGGGCATAAGTTGAAAGCAAATATGTCAAAAAAGGATCATGGTTTGAGGGTTGGCAAGATTTTCCTCCGCACCACTAGCTTGGTTTATGAGAACTCCCAGATCCATATGATACCTACCTGGCCTGAGCTGATAATGACTGTCTGAAATACCATGCCTATAGATAATAGTAGCCTTAGGAACCTCAGTTGGATAATCCTAAGAACCTAATATGTTGACCTTGTCTTTAAGGTGTAATGACTTGTTTGAGGATGGATACCCAACATAATCCTCTTATCTCCCCTATAACCACATGTTTTGATAGTCTATCCCTAAGAAACTAGACTTTGAAGTTTGGCGTTTAGTAAGCAATCAGAGTGCATAGTGGAAGCCTGATGGATCTTGTACATGGATTAGTTAGACTCACCCTTTTACCTCTAGATTAGTTTTTCTTGGTAGGTCAAACCTTTTATTGGGTGGAGAGTAGTTGGTTTGATGATGTTTGGGTAGTTAGATTTTGAGGATGAAATCCTTTTTAAGGAGATGGAGTTATGTAACATACCGAAATCTAGCTACACTGACTCTAGAAACCCTAACTCCATGATTAAGAGGATAGTTTGCTTGGATCCTTAGTATTGACCAAACAAGTTATATTTGTAACCCCACATGCTTGTTAAATCCTAAAGAGCATCACTACAGTAAACATACTCATTAGCGGCCTTTTAGAAATGCCACTAAAAAAAATAAAAGCCAGTAAACATGTTTAGCGGCATTTGTTGACATTTAAAAAAATGCCTCTAGCGCCAATACCACTAGGAAGATAGTGGGTTAAGTTGTAAAAGCCACTAAAGGTTTGTCTTTAGTGGCTTCGAATAAATGCCACATAAAGGCCACTAAACCATCATTTGGCATTTATAAAAAAGCCACTATCCATCAATTGGCTTTTATACAAATGTCACTATTTTGTATTATGTTGGTGTATGAAAATGTTCTTATTGAGTTTAATGGCGTATAAAAAAAGCCACTAATGACTACTAGTTCTGTATTACTACATTTTCATGGCTTTTAGTCATTCAGTTTACAATTCATTATCATTATTTCTAAATGAATGTCAATTGTAGACGAACTCACTTTTCTGAAAGTATGAATAATTTTTATTTATAATCAATTGAGAATTACATGGGGAGGACATTTTACCTTGCCCCTTGTATTGAATTACATGGGGAGGATGTTTTACCTTGCCCCTTATATTGAATACAACACCAATGTTTACTGCTGCATTTTATGGTTTGCAAAATCTTTTGCTGAACAACGTGGCATACATGATGTCTTCAACATTGTTGGAGCTGGCTCAGCAACTGCTGATGTATCTGGTCTCGTATTGCTTGGTTCCTTGAGATGGCGAGTGCAAAATATGCTCCTTGGTTCTGCACTTGGAGCTGCATTTTGGTTTCCACTCGGTTGGGCCCATTTGAAACTTGTAGAGAAGGCAGCTAAGCGGAGTGTAGTTCCGTTGGCGTTTGATTCTGGTGAAAGTGATGCAGGAAGCAGGGTGGGTGCGGCAATTGAAAGGCTTGAAAGTAGCCTAAGAAAATAATTCCTGCACGTCATTGGCATCAAATCTGGAAACATTAAAAAGTGACTTATCTTTTATTTGTATCATGCCAGCAAACATCGGCCGTGATTCCAAAATGGCTTGGACAAAAAGATATCACAGTATCTAAGTTATCAAGCTTTCAAATATGTAACTGTTAGACACATATTGGCTAGACTGCAATGCAATATATGTTATGTATATGCAGGTGTATAACAGAAATAGGTATATAAAAGCATAACAAAATGAAATTAAAATTAACCGTGAAACTTATAATGATAATAGAGACTAAGACCCACCACAATACTAAAATAAATATGTAGAAAAATAATGAGATATCTTCATACTATTAGAATAAAAGATGTCATCAACAAATTAACAAAAGGAGAGAATTTCTAATTAGTAGGAACAAGGAACCAATTAGTTAACAATGTTGTGAAATTCAATGACATAGTGAATAAGAAGGTAGCAAACAAAGATACATTTAATAATGTAGATCGAAACATGTCACTCAAAAGAATGATGATTAAATGTTTGTTAATAAAATAATAATTAACTACAAGAACTCTAATTTTTTAAAGAAAGTGATTATAATAATCTTAAAAGTAGACAATATGGTGGTTAACATAGGGTGTTGTCGTTCAGCATTGAGGCATGCGCCTCGGCTAAGCCTCAGAGCCTCAATGCTTTGAGGCGAGCCTCAGACATTGTGAGGCATAAGTCTCAGTCTAGGACACCGTGGCGTAAGCCTCGAGGCACATTTGGGATAGCCTCACCAAGAAGCGTAAGCCTCAAGGCAGGTTTTGTATTACCATGTACAAAGCCTGCACCTGCAAGGGCAGGTTTAGTTAGGACAAGTGAGGCCAAGTATATTAGCTTCAAACATAATGTAATGAAGGACAAGGCCCCGCTTATTAATAAGCTAATCATGCATTTTGGTACCCAAATAAAGGGAGGAAATCTTTATATATTTCATCCAAATATCTCGTAAATGTATATGTTAGTATTTATAACTGCGAGCATTAGATCTTTTTTCATTTTCTGTTCTTTTCCGTTTGCCTTGTAGTACTCCACATAAAACTTGTGCATCAATTGCTTTCCCACTTTACACTCTGAATTACTTCAGAGAACAAGGATTTGCCCTTTTTTTCTGTACACTTTAGATGATTTGGAGAAGAAGGGTTGACTCACAATTGAATTAAGATAACGGCCAATACTTTAGCTTATTGTCTCAAAGAGACAACAACTGGTAGCATTTCTAGATCCCCATGATGTTTAACTGTCTTTATTACCTTAGAGGTATGTTGTAATGATGTGGAATCATTTGAACATGTGTCTTGGACGGATTATATTTATACAACATTTAACTATGTCAAAGAAACTAATAGTTTGTGAATAACAACATTTGTCAATGTAAACCTACTGCTACATGGTTTTAATGTTATTCCTATTGGGGTTACCTCATAAAGTTTCAATGTACCTGGGATGTATTGATTTAGATAACGTCACTATCATTCCTTACTCAGGCATGCTATACGAAAATATACATTGATCAGTTCGGCCATCCTACTCTAATTGGAAATCTATTTTTAAACCGGACCCTGAGAAATTCTTCCTTAACTTTTAATCTCAAGATCTGTCATTTCATACTTGTATCCATGTAGCTTCGCCACTTAGTAACAACTCCAAAATTATTGTTTATGTTTGCTTTTTTAACCTGTAGGTCATGCTTGTATAAAGAATTTTGACAACTCCAGAAAATGGTTGAATATCATCTCAGTACATGACAACAAGAGATATAAGTATGAATCGCAATAACAATACTGCAAGTCTAAACTATTAATTTTTATGATACTTAAATTATAGACCAGGGTGACACATTTGCATTTCATTACAAAAAACAATAAGAGTCTGGGTAGCATATTTTCGTAAGTTCTTATCCCTCCTGAATTTACCAAATTCAAATGTGCCTTTTCGTGTCCAGTTACCAATTTCACGTCCTAAGCTTATATTGCCTTCCAAGTGCATTGGTGTTGATGTCTGGAGTCATTTCCATGCCCTGTAGGAGAGCCCAACATTAAATTATCAATTCACCATGCTAAAAAGGCCAGATTCAGTGCCTAAATGGTGATTGCATAGGCCTTCTACATTTAATGATTTAAATTAACATCAGACAAAAAAACTAAGAACGTCAAAGAACAGAGTGCTACAGAAAATATAAAAAATAATGACAGATATAAGCAAGGAAAATCACAAGAAAAAAGACAGCCATACTTGTCAGGTGTAAGTGAACCAGTTTCTGCAGCCTCTTCATCGGGAACAACCACAGAATACTGAAAAGCAATTTGTATAACAGGAGGGCCGGTATGTCTTCATATCATAGACAGAAAATTCATTGCCAAAGATGGTGAAGACACCAACGGTCCAACAACTATCATATTGTAGAAGATAAGCAACAGGTGAAAACTTAGGGTAGCAATTCGAATTGGAATAGTTTCACCTTATTTTTTAGATTTTTTGCTCTTGCCTATGTGTTGCTAAAAGATTTAATTATATGAATAGTAACAAGAACTGATCCTTAAATTGTGTCAACATGACTGAAAGATTCCCAGGGTTTCAACTTATATTCACCTTTTTTTAGCAGGACACATTTCCAGCTAGTCGTATGAGATAGCAAACCCAGGTCCCCAACTTTAAATTTACACTGTAATCAGTGTACAATTTTAACATTAAAGGCATAGAATGTCATATATTGGAGACCCACTTTCATTATACATGTATATGGTGACCTTTTGTCTATGCTTTATTAAATTGAGACTAAGCAGATCTAACATGCCAAACATCACGGATCAAAACCTAACCTCCAACTACCGCTGAAATTTTTTGAGGAAACATATCCACAAATCGTTTCCCCTTTTCATAATTAGCAAGTTCCATAATGCAATTCTTTGAAAGAATGTGCTTTTCGAAATGTGTCAGAAATTTGCACCTGAGGCTTCAGCTTTGTTGTCACTTGTCGGGGATTGGCCAGGTACAGAAGTGGCAAATCCTTGTTCTCTGAAGTAATTGAGAGTGTAAAGTGGGAAAGCAATTGATGCACAAGTTTTATGTGGAGTACTACGAGGCAAACGGAAAAGAACAGAAAATGAAAAAAGATTGCCAATTCTGTACCTGGCCAATCCCTATTAGTACACGAGCATAAGGGTAAGAAGAGAAAGTTGCACAGAGAATAGATAGAATCTAGAGAACAAAAAATAGCAAAAAGAACTCCATAACCCAACCGTCTATGAGATAACTTCAAGCACTGGAAAATAGCAAAACCCCAACATATTACATTCTCCATCCAAACATGACAGCTAGGGGACTGAGCTAGTTTTATGTTTTTTCTTGTTATTGGTTTTAGGCTGAGGGCACATCTTCATACCAAGAATGATACAATTTAACCATATATAATCCTAGCATTAGTGAGACTGACACCTGATGTTCAGAATCAGAGCTAAATCATGATATTATTGGACTATCTCACTGCATGGCATGTGAAAATGAAAATCACCAGTAGGATGCTTCACTGGTCACAATCTAGTGTCTTCCAATATTACATGTTTTTCCATTTCATGCCATGAATGACAGTCATATTCATGATATAACTAATTATTAACTTAAAACAGAATTAGAATAGTTACAGTCTTGCTACTGTGAGAAATAATACATCTGGATATTCATGTGATATATGTAAATGTGAAGCTAAATTCAGTAACACTTACATAACTTAGAAGGTTAGTTGCACTCTCAGAACTATGATTGGGAACTTCCTGCAATCAAAAGTGTTAAACTTCCAATAAAAATAGGCACAAGTATTTAGACACACATAATGAACCCAAGTACCTAACTACATCATTTAGAATAGAGATCAAGGGGTAACTAGTGGATTACCATGGTATGAAGATATTCATGCCTATTCTAGTGTGGAAGCATCCACTCCAATGCCATGATAACCTGAGCCAATCTGTTGGGCAATGATGATGTGGGGGCACACCCAATAAACCAAAAGAAGAAGGTTAAGATAGAGAAGAGATAGCCAGGCAATTAGCCATGAATATAAGAAAGAATAGCACTCTGATTATATGTGCAACCTGATGTATGGTTCTCATGGAAATTCTATGTGGGATCATGCCATTTTGGATTTTTTAATTAGCATGCAACATATGCGTAGGATAGGCATGAAGCATGGGATATGATTAGAATGAGCTCCATCCCCACCTCCTAGGTACTATGACAGTACACAATAATCTATGACTTCTGAAATGCTGCCTATCCCATAAAATCCATGATACTTTCAAACGACGGTCTCTACCGTACCACTCTTGCCCATCAACTTCTGCCTATAGTTAGCCAAAATTCCAAGAACAACCACACCTGTTGAAACATGAGAGCCCTTAAACTAGAGACTAATGTTTCTGGTTGCAAGGATGCCATCAAACATAGATCAATGACAAGTTAAAATTCTCAATAAATTGACAAAACATTTAGAAAATATGATGGACTGTCTTTTTTCGTGATTACATCTAAGCACAGGAGTGTTGATCACCATCATGTCCTTCTCATCTACCATCCTATCATAGAATGTGATCCATCCCAACCAAGTCCTTTTCAGCCAATCATATGTGACCTTAAGGCCATCAAACTTTAATAATAATGGCAACCAACAGTATTAACAACTACACTTGACACCATAATACACAACATCTAAATCAGTTCATATAATACCATGTAACAGATTGTGTAATTGTGGGTACATGTAGGTATACAACCGGTGCTCAAGGCAGCAATATGGCTAGACACATGCATAAGAAATGTTTGTTATATGCCTAATTCCAAATCAGTTGCATTCATCTAAGTAAGATTTTGAAATCAGTTGACATATATCAGAATTTGAAAATTTACATGCGTAGTTAGTTTGTATTCCTTTACCTATTTTTCAATCTCTAATTTATGAAGTTATTTAGGCATGTATTGGCAACTTCAGATCTGTATCTTATATCAGTTTGTAATTCTTGTAAGATATTTTATAGGATGTAAAAATGTTATAAAATATCATTTAATTAACAATAACATCTCATTTTTTCATGCAGATTGATAAACATGTCTACCTGACTTGTAAACAAGCCTGTGAACTGGTGATGATAAAGAACTAAACAACTAGAAAAGAACTAGATAAACATAAATAGATCTTGTTCCTAGAAAGGTTTATTGGGAATTCCCATACTTATCTGTCATGACGAAGGACTATTAGGGGATTTATTCATTATATTTTGGGCTCTTTGTGTAAAAGAGTGGACAAAATCTTCTTACTAGGATATATGCTCAAATAAGTTTGTTTGATATACATAGTCTTGAAAAACAACATCTGAAGTATATGTATACAGTTACTTTAAATATTAAAATTGTGATATCAACACTGCTGCTTTGAGATTGATGAATTGTACATTCTTGGGACTTATAAAGAAGCTGCTGTGAGATTCTAGCTATTGTTCATTCCTCTATTTTGTGGAGCAATGTTATAATCCTGTAAAATAACCACAAATGGCAATTTTCTTCGTTGAGCCACCAACAATTTTCAGATAATAGAAATCTTAATACCCTAACAATAGAGGTTTGTATTTGATGAACTCATTATTGTTTATGCTTCCCTTGGTTCTCTCCTAAATGTATCACATCTGATCCTTGGCCCTGAATTTATTTCTTCTGAATGTCATCAAATTAAGTCAAACATATAACACCTAAAAATTTATCCTCAATTGGATTTATGATTTTGCAAATGTGTTGGTCATATCCTCTATCTATGTCTCATAAATTAGGCCTTGACATTGCACTACATGTTATGTTACCCGTGAATCACTACTGTAAACTGTTGTTATAACTCTAGATCTTATCTTTTTTGTAATATATATATATATATATATATATATATATATATATATATATATATATATATAAAGATAATGCAGTTAAAAAAGACACTTTTTGAACTTGCATGAACCAAATTCAAGAAGACATTCATTCTCTTGATTTTTCCCCACAAACCCGTCAGGTTCATGTGAACTTGGTTGGCTTAAGCCCCAAACTTCTTGCAGTAGTAAACGTTAAGCGCTCCATCGACTCTTTTTTCTTCTTCTAAATTCATCGAGCATTGAGGTTGCAAAGACCTAGTAGTCACCACAGAAGACCCAATAATTGTTGAAGGTTAAGAGCTAGTGATCACCAAGGAAGAACCAGTGGGTGCCAAAGGTGAAGACCGAAAGATTGCTGAAGGTGAAGAATCAATGGTTGTTGAGGAAAACCCTATGATCGTTGAAGATCCAGACTGAATTGGTTCGATTTCACCGAGAAACATCACAAGAGTGGGGTCAGTGATAACCGAGACTCCACGTCCTCAACAACCACCAAGACTCCACATCCTATGTGATTGCAGAGACTCCACATTCTCAACAACTGGTGAGACTCCATGTCCTCTATAACAGCCAAGACTCCATATCCTAAAAGACCAATGAGTCAACACCACCGACAATTTCTATGACCAATTCCCGAAGAATTGGACCTAGTAGGGTTAACCTAAACCAAGTAGGATTCAACTTCACTTAAAATGTACATCCCACCTATCCCTATAAATACCCTCCCCTTGCTACCTAGCAAAGGGTTCCCTCCCTAAAGGGTTTTCACACTTGTGTAGGGCCAACCAAATTGTAATGTGCCTGTCCTATGGATGATCACATTTCCCTCGGAACCTCACAAGAATTAAATTAATATGATTGCACATTAGATCAATACAATAAGGCACCCGTGCATGGCACAGGTTCATGCCTCGTTATAGATGGAGAATGCATATGAGAACTTTTGATTTTCAAAACTGAGACGTTGCTACTTTCTAGCACACAGTGCTACATACGTGTTTTGTAATAACTTTTAAAAAGAAAATGTGAACACGTGTTAGAATAGGTTATGGGATATTACTCAACCTCTCAGTAATGCTTTGGGATGTGTCACACATCCAAATTTGATCCTCAGCTTCTAAGGGACCCCATCTTGGAATTTCAAGTACTCCACCACTAGAGATGAATAGGGGAAGCTTGGAAGATGCACAAGACCACTGAATGACATCTTCTTCACCATTCTGGATATGAACCCATATTAAAATCACACAACTGCAAATTAATTATTCCCTATAACTACAATATGTCTGTATAACACAAAGCTTACTGTGAGTTTCACTTGTACCTCTGAAGGGTGGTCTACCCCTTCATATAAATTTCATGAGGTATAAGGAAATCCATCATGAGCCTTTGTGGCATGCGTATGCAGGCACCAGATGAGTCGTGGACCCATCGAGCAACCTTATCATCATCCTTCACAATCACATCTCCCCCTGATATCTCCAAGTTTCTATCATCCACGGCAGACTCAGCATCTTATGGTTCGTCAGCCAGCACCATGTCATGTAGACCCATGCCCATCTGTAGAACCCCAAGCGAGGCATTCGTCTCCCCCAACACCACTTTAATAAAGATCACAAATAGGAAAAATACATTTACAAAAAGGTTAAGCACAAATAGATAAGCATATTGAAGGGAAAAACAATTAGAAATGGGAAAAATATATCGATAAAATATCTCTTTGTTCACCCTTAAAAACTAACCATGTGAAAAGGCATGATTTTTGCAGTATCCTTATCAATTGTTGGAATCCTAATAAGGACACTTTAATTGAAATAGTTTGTACTGGTTGCAAGTTTACATAAAACAATAGTAGTTTGAAAAAGATTTTTGAACCTTTCAGTTTCAGAATGTTTATTTATAAATTGAAATTACTTCATTGTGAATGGTAACATATATGCCCCAACACGAGGAATTTTCAATATAGCATGCTTTTCTGTAAAAGCTAGGGAGTATATGTTGCATTATGAAACTAGATATAGACTCATATAACATATTAAGTATCTTAATTATGAAGGATTTCATCTATAGTATTTTATGGCATATTCAAAACTACAGTGCATAAAGGTGTTATACACGTACTACCTGGAAAAGAAGATATTTAAGCATCTTGTAAAGAACCACATAAGAAAGAGTAAAATACAAGTGAACTATCTATTTCCTTCAAAAATTTCCATTTAAAACAAATCCAGTTAAAATTGCACAAGGCATACAACAAATAGGTTAAAAGAAAAGCTTACATCCTGCTTTGTTGCAGTAGGGGGTATAGCACTGACAAAGAGCTTCACAAATTTAGTCCTGTCAAAGTTGTCTGACAATAACGAAGAAATTTTATTCGATGATATCACCACATTATGTGCAGAAAACGTCATTAGCATTAGAGACGAGCAATATATATTGTTGAATTTAATTAAATAGCCAGCATATAAAGGAATCAACTATGTTTTCTTGCATGCACAATTGGAAACAAAAAAGCCTGTTCAATTTAACAAATATGTTTCTCGAGACAGAAAGAGATGGAACAGACCATAACCCAGTATATGCATTGTTCAGAAAACCCGTTCCACATAATGTTAATAGGCTGAAGTTTTGCAATCAAGTGCCTAGTTGTTGACCTATTGTGCAACACTTACACATAAGGTGTGACACACTAGGCACTATTGGTGTTTTGGCCTCTATTGAATGCATCTGAATTTGGCACGTCATAGTCATATATGCGGTTCAGGGAGTAATGTGTACATAAAGCTAGATTGATCATTATGCAAGCATGCTTATGTGGGTATGTGGTGGCATAATCTCAACCCAAGTACTCCGATTTTTATGCACAAATCATTTATAAAAGAGGCATGAAGCCCGAAGGTATACAACATCACTAGAGATCATCTTTCTTTTCCAATGATGAAGAAATTTTATTCTATCTATCGTATCACTACATTATGTGCAGAAAATGTCATTAGCATTAGAGTGAGCAATATATATTGTTGAATTTAATTGAATAGCCAGCATATAAAGGAATCAACTATGTTTTCTTGTGTGCACAATTGGAGCCAAAAAGCTTGTTCAGTTTAACAAAAATGTTTCTCGAGATAGAAAGAGATGGAATAGACCATAACCGAGTAGGATGAAGTTGTTCTATGAAGTGTCTACTTGTTGTGCAACACACTTACACACGAGGTGTGACACACTAGGCACTACTGGTGTTCTGGCCTCTACGGGCCCGTCGTAGTCATATATGAAGCTCAGGGAGTAGTGTGTACCTTGGTCTCCTGCAGCAAGCCGCGCCCCAATCCCTTCTGAAGTAGCCTCTGGGATGGTGGCCTGCAAAGGGACACAGAGAGTCCCAACCTAGAAGGAGCCGCCAAGAATGCTACAAACGCCTCCGTCAAGACCCAGTGTATCGCAGCCTAACATGGATTGAGCAGGACTTGGATCAGGTGTTTGAGGCATAACCTCAAGCACCTCGTTGGCAACATCCATCAGTGGCAAGGTCATGACAGACCTCTCACTACTGCTCCCTCGATTAGAAGTAGAAGAGGAAGAGGAGGGAAGGGAGTCGCTAGCTTGAAAATCCCTCTGCCTGACAAGCCCTCCCTCACTGCCATAGTCACCTGGATACTCCACAACACGGTCCCTTGATGCTCCATCCTCGATCAGGTATCCACTCCTCTCTACCAGTCTAGCCTAACCACAGACATCACAGCCATGCCTGCATCTGGGTCACCCAGGGGATGAGTCGCCGGCAACCCGCCTTGGTTGGACTTCCACGTGAGGAACCACTTACAGAAGTCCGAAATCTATGGCGAGCTATAGGGAGGCGGAGTCAAGAGGTGAAGGAGAAGGGGGGCCATATCTCTAGGGAGGTTCCTCGTCTCGTGTCGTGGTCGTCTCTGGAGATGGAGGCTAGGTTGTGGGTCACCATCTTCTTCTACCGCTCCCTCATGAGTAGGTTCAGTAGGAGGATCACCCGGTAACAGAGCCCCGAGGCGGCCCACACGTCGCCTCCGACTTGAGATCCTCTCGCCGCACACGCGGGATCGCGCCGGGGGAGAGATATCATGCCGGGGGATCGCAGACATTTTTCCTCCACGTGCTAGCTGGAGAGGGAGGAAGTACCGCAAGGAGAGAGCGGCAGATGGATGTCGGGCTGAATTAGGGAGAGAGTGGGATATGGTAGCGATTTGGAGCGCGAGTCGTGAAATTTGGAGCGGGAAAGCCAATATTTTCTTAGAAAATTTGGGTATGGCATTTAAGATTGCCACTAATTAAAAATACAAATGCCTTTAATGTTAAGTCCTTTTTAGAAACTCTATAATAGGTGGTTTAGAGGCATTTTAATTAAAAATGCTTGTATATTAGAAAGATAGTGGCTTTTTTTATAAATGCCACTAGAATAAATGCCGCTAATGGGCAATTTTGTTGTAGTGCATATAATGGTCATATAAAGAATAATTCAGAAGTTTGAACCCTAATGAATACCTAATGCACATAGTATGAGTAACTCACATATTAATACTAATAGTGGGTACACATGATGATAACAATGTATAATAAACCCAAATGATATGATGAGGAAGATAATGGTAACCTAATATTGTACTTAATTCATACTAAGAATGTATAGGTGATGAATAATGATAATAATGACCTAAACCCTAAGTTGTAATCATCTAACCTTAACTTATACATCCTTAATGACATACTTGATACATTAGTGACATTAGGTGTCTTAAACAGATAACATACTTTAATACACATAAATGATATATAATCACCTAATCATAGATTAATCAGGTCATCAATATGAAATTCATATCACCTTATTATCTAATACACACCTAATTATTCACCTAATTATTACTTTGTATGTGAATCAAATCATTAATATGTAATATGTCCCACCTTGATCACTAAAATACATATAATGACTTCAATATGGATAAGAATTAATTGATTCACATAAATGTGCATAATCAATAATACGAAGTGAATAAATATGAGAAAAAGATTAATGATGCCATCAATGTAAAAAAGGTAACTTGACAATGTTTAATATAGATATAAGTAATTAATGTGACATTATTTGGATTAATTGTAACAAATTGGATAAAATGTCTTACTTCATGCAAAATGATCTATTACAATATAATATGTTGATAATGAAGATTAAATCCAAATTATTAAGGATAATAATCAAGAGTGTTGAGATAAATGAGTAAACCCTAATTGTTCTAAAACTCTTAATGAGATAAATAAGAAATATACAAGACTTTGTGTAGAATAATAAAATATAACTCTTTTGGCAATAAAGTAAATATAACATGACACAATTAAAAGAATAATAAGGATGATAAAATATCATAATGAATATTATATTAATAGGCCTAAAATGTTAACTATGTTATATCCAATAAAAAGAAATCTTAATAGTGGAACCCTTAGTGATCCATGAGAACCTGGCCTATGTGTAGTTTCTTGAGAAGTATCCGAACTCCCAAGTTAAGAAGTTAAAAAACAAGGAGTTTGAGTTAGTGAAAGTTTTGGTGGAAATTCTATGGAAACAACCTAAGAGTTTAGTGTTGGGATGTTGCATACTCAACCTTCTCTTTTTGTTTGAGATTTCAGGGACATAATCCTTTTTTACGGGTGGAGTATTGTAACATACTGAATCTTAGATGTAATCTCAATATAACCCTTTTCCCTAAGTTTCCCTTTCATTTCTGTACTTTACGTATTTGATGTTTAATTAGTGGAATTTATAGTGGTTTGGTGAACAATTATTCACTACTTGTATCAATAAAAGGGTTTATGCACACATACCTATGTGAAAGTCTATCAAATGACCTAAGTTAGGTGTTCTAAACCTTAATATACTTCTTTATGTGTTTTTAAATCATAAAATGAGCCTAAGTTTCAAATTTAGTTCAATTTGGATGTTGTTTGTTCAAGTTATCAATCTTAGGTACATTCTAGACTTTTATGCAATTTACCCAATGGAGAGGTTTTCTTTACAGATTATCTCATGCATTATAATCCTTAGATATTCCATTACCATTCTTGATATTTTAAACCATGGGGCACCTAGTTGCACCTTGGTTTGAATCTTAATTTTTCCTACCGAAACACAAGCAATGCTCAGAACTTCCAACATGAACAGCAACAACCGCAACAACAATAACACTTCAATCGGCAAAACAACAGGAATCCTCTGGGCTTCAACAACAATAAGGGTCACCAACAACAACAACAACCCCAAAGTTCTTCCTCGGAGGCCATGATGGAGAAATTTGTCTCCACACAAATGCAATAGAATGAAGAGTTAAGGAGCAATGACAAGCTCTTGAAGGATGCAGTTGCTCAACTCTCTCAAAAAGTGGATGGCATTTCCACTCACACAAGGATGTTGGAAAATCAAATTTCCCGACAAGCCTTGACATAGCAAAAGAACACTCCATCTGGTTCTCTTCCAAGCCAACCAGAAGTGAACCCAAGACAGTGAGCTAATGCTATCACTTTGAGAAGTGGAGATGAAATCCACAGACCTTCTCCACCTAAGGAGAAGAATGTTGAGATTGCTGATGATGAGAAGCTTGACACCCCTATGGGAGATAAAGGTAAAGCTACAACTAAGGTAAGAAAATGTACCATTTCCACAAAGGCTTGCAAACACGAAGGAAGATTCAAAGTTTAGGAAGTTTATGGATATTCTAAATAAACTTCATGTCAACCTTCCATTAGCTGAAGTTGTTGCATAAATGACTTCATATGCCAAGTTCCTAAAGGACATCCTCACTAAGAGATGGAAGGTAGACCAGGTGGAGACCGTGATGCTTTCTGAAAGAATCAATTCTATCATTCAAAACCGACTTCCTGAGAAGTTAGATGACTTGGGAACCTTCACACTACCATGCAAGATCAGTGACACCACTTTTGACAAAGGTCTTGTAGAACTTAGTGCTAGTATCAGTCTCATCCCATCTACCCTATGGCAAAAGTGAGATCTTAGAGATCTAAAGTCTACAAAGATGGCCATTGAGTTGGCCGATCATTCCATCAAATACCGAAAAGGTATCATGGAAGATGTGCTAGTACAGATTGGTAAACTTTATATTCCTTGTGATTTTGTAGTGCTAGATATGGTAGAAGTTCCTTCAAACCCCATTCTTTTTGGGAGGTCTTTCCTTAGAACTGTTGGATGCCTAGTTGATGTTCGCAAAGGCAAACTCACACTGAGTTGGCGAGGAAGCCATGGAGTTTTCTGTATATGATGCTATGAAAGCACCCTCTCATGTAGAAGAAATCTGCTTTATGGATTCTATTGATTCTGTTGTACAATAAGATCATG
Source organism: Alisma plantago-aquatica (assembly GCA_963693085.1). Classification (NCBI taxonomy): domain Eukaryota; kingdom Viridiplantae; phylum Streptophyta; class Magnoliopsida; order Alismatales; family Alismataceae; genus Alisma; species Alisma plantago-aquatica. The sequence continues at coordinate 1,253,565,609 of OY856410.1, read as the reverse complement.
ATGTTACCAACTTGATACTGAACTATTGTGATGATGATGAAGGTATGAATAATGGATATGAAAATTTTGGGGTATTTTCTATTGCTAAACCAGATGTTGTTGAAGAAGTTATTCCAATTGTTGATGATAATGTAGCTGGAAGAAAGGTAGAACTTAAAGCCCTTCCACCAGGGCTAAGGTATGCATTTCTTGATTCTAACTCTACTTCTCCTATCATAATCAATAATGAGTTAACCAATGAACAAGAAAATAAATTTCATGCCAAATTGTGCATGTATAAAGACGTTATTGGTTACTCTATCGATGATTTAAAAGGCATTCATCCCTCTATTTGTATGCAAAGAATAAACATGGAGGATGATTCCAAACATACCATTGAACCGCCTAGACCTTTGAACCAAAATATGCTTGAGGTGGTTAGAAAGGAAATCTGTAAGTTAGTTGATGCTGGTGTCATCTATCCTATAAGTGACAGCCCTTGGGTTAGTGCCATCCACGTGGTATCTAGAAAGGGGGGTGCAATTGTCATCAAGGGAGACAATGATGAGTTGATACAAACACATATTATCATGGGTTGGCATATGTGTATTAATTACCGATGTTTGAATAAAGCAACCTGAAAGGATCATTTTCCATTGCCATTTATTGTTTTGATGCTTGAATGCCTTGCAAAACACACTTATTTCTGTTACTTGGACGGGTATTTTGGGGTTTTCCAGGTTCCTATCTACCCTCCTGACCAAGAGAAAACCACTTTCACATGCACATATGGAACTTATGCTTATCGTCATATGTCGTTTGGCCTTTGCAACGCTCCTGCTACGTTCCAACGATGCATGATGGCTATTTTTTCTGATTTCATTAAAAATATAATGGAAATTTTTATGGATGATTTTAGTGTTTATGGAGATTCATTTGATCAATGTTTATGTAACCTGTCATTAGTCTTAGCCCATTGTAAAGAGGTAAACCTAGTACTAAATTGGGAGAAGTGCCATTTTATGGTACAATCTAGTGTAGTACTAGGCCCTGTTGTATCTAACAAGGGTATTAAGGTTGATAGGGCCAAGGTGGAAGCTATTGAAAAGATGTCTACTCCTTCTTCAGTTAAAGACATCCACAGTTTCCTAGGTCAGGTAGGTTTCTATAGAAGATTTATTAAAGATTTCTCAAAAATCACAAAACCATTACGTTCCTTACTTGCCAAAGACGCTGAATTCATATTCAATGATGATTGTCATACTGCCTTCACTAAGCTAAAGGAAGCTCTTATTTCTACACCAATCATTTAGCCACCAGACTGGAACGCTCCTTTTGAGTTGATGTGTGACGCAAGCGACTATGCCATAGGGGTAGTTCTAGGATAAAGGAAGGACAAGAAGCTTAATGCCATATACTATGCAAGCAAGACCCTAGATGAAGCGCAAATGAATTATACAACCAGAGAGAAGGAGATGCTTGCTATAGTGTATGCCTTCGAAAAGTTTTGATAGTATTTGGTAGGATCTAAGGTGATTGTATATATAGATCACACTGCAATAAAGTATTTGCTTAATAAGAAGGATTCAAAACCTCATCTCATCCACTGGATACTACTTCTGCAAGAGTTTTATCTTGAAATCTGAGATAAGAAGGGGACAGAGAACAATGTTGCTGATCACCGTTCTAGATTGACTACATATACTGGAGATTGTTTGCCTATTGAAGACCATTTGCCTATTGAGAAGCTTTATGCACTATCGTCCACCCAAGTGCCATGGTTTTCAAACATTGCAAATTTCCTTGCTATAGGACAGCTACCATTGGGCTTGACATACCAACAAAAGAAGAAGTTCTTCTAGGACGTGAAGTTTTACTATTGGGACGACCCCTTGTTGTTCAAACATGGGAGTGATGGACTTATTCAAGGTGTGTCGCTGAAGAAGAGACTACTACCAATATTTCTAAATGCCATGCCTCTCCTTGTGGAGGTCACTTCGGAGGGGATAAGACTGCAGCTAAGATCCTACAAGCCGATTTCTAATGGCCAACTTTGTTTAAACATGTCAATCTATTTGTCAAAGTTTGTGATAAATGTCAAGGAATAGGAGGAATTTCTAGATGTGATGATATGCCTCTCAACTCTATCTTGGAGATTGAGGTATTCGACGTATGGGGAGTTGATTATATGGGACCATTCCCATCTTCATGTGGCTACCAATATATTCTAGTCGCTATTGAGTACGTCTCTAAGTGGGTTGAGGCCATCCCAACCCAAGCACCGGATGCAAAATCTGTAGTAAAGCTTTATCAAAATATCATCTTCCCTCGCTTTGGAGTTCCAAGAGTTGTAATCTCAGATGGTGGTTCACATCTTATTGAGAAACAATTCAATAATATTCTTTCTAAATATGGAGTCACACATAAGGTCTCTACGCCTTATCATCCTCAAACTTCTGGGCAAGTAGAGGTCTCAAACCTGTAGCTAAAGGGCATCCTAGAGAAGCCAATGTCTATCTCAAGGAAATATTGGGCATTGAAGATAGATAACACACTGTGGGCATACCAGATGGCTTATAAGACCATCATAGGCACAACCCCATTTAAGCAGATATATGGTAAATCTTGTCATCTTCCGCTGGAGTTAGAGCACCGCGCACTATGGGCTATAAAGTTCTTGAACTTTGATATGAAGAAAGCTAGTGAAAAGTGACTACTACAGCTGCAAGAACTGGAAGAGATATGGCTTGATGCATATGAAAATGCAAGGCTCTACAAACTAAGATGTGGCATGACAAAAGAATCCGTAGGAAGGATTTCAAAGAGGGAGACAAAGTGTTGCTGTTCAACTCATGACTTGAACTATTTCATGGAAAATTAAAGTCAAAGTGGTCTGGCCCTTTCCTCGTATTGAAGATTTTTCCTTATGGAGTTGTTGAATTGCAAGGCAAATATGGAGCATTCAAAGTTAATGGGCAACATTGCAAGTTGTACACTTCGGAGGATGAAGTTCACAAGGGAGTTTCTTGCTCCCTTCAAGATGCATGAATGACAAATTGAAGAGTCTCACTCCAGACTCTAAATGGAGGACCTTGTGGGAGTTGAGCCCACATTAGGATAGATTTATTTTCAAGTATTTTGAGTAAAAAATACTCTTTAGTTTCATAAATAAGCTTGTCATAGATGAATGTATTAATCTAGATGATTCTATTGCATATCTAGTATAAATTCTGTGCTGACAAAAGGTTGTTTTATGTAGAAACTTCATAAGACACAGTGTGTCTTAATTTTCACACAACGTGTCCCCACTCTCAGAACTCAACAGAACAAGCTATATCTCCAGGTACATGACATGTCTATATTTAGACACACCATGTCACAATCAAGTAGCCACAAATGTTCTCAACTGGAATAAAGAACACATCCTGTTCAATTTTACACATGTCGTGCACTCAAGCAGAAGATGAAGGAGTAAGAAATCTAGAAAGCAAACACAACATGTCTTTATTTGAACACACCGTGTTCCTTATCAGAAAAAGAAACATCAATTACTCTAAAGATATACATGCCGTGTCTGATATTATACACGACGTGTATCACAATAGAAGGATAAAGAATCAAATTTCTAGAAAAATTACACAACGTGTCTTTATTTGCATACGCCATGTAGTTTATCAGTGCAAATGGGCAATTGAAATTCTAGAATGACACACAACGCGTACAAAATGAAACATGGCATGTCTTTTATTACAGAAAAGAAATTATGATAAGACACGCGGCGTGTATTTATTTGAACACACCATGTCCTTTGTCAAAAAAGAGGGTTTAAACCCAGCACATGGACGCCCCTCTCACATACTATCTCATTCGAGCTAGAGCAACTGTGTGCCCTAACCCTCTTCTTCCTAGAGCAACTGTGTACCCTAGTATAAGCAAGTCACCGTCGTGCCGTGTTCACGGCTGTGTCTTCTATCAGCACCAAGTAGCCTCTATCGCCGTGTGCTTTTCTTCCTCAGGATGTGTCTTCCACAAGTAGCCACAACTGTTGTTTCTTTCTCCTACGGCTATGTGCCCTAGCACAAGGTGGTGCTAATCCCGCCATTGAGAATGAGTCGCCATCGTCTTCTACCTCGAGCAGTCGCCATCTTCTCAAGCAAGGTCATGAGAAAGGATCCATCATCCTCCCATCCCAACGCCTCCACGATGCCAAGGAGGTCAACAAACTCAGCCGCTGCCATCACTGCGACAATGGCATGAGCCAACAGCAAGCCTTCACCACTGCCCCTCCTCTTTCCTTCTAAAAAATCAGCCGTCTACAACCTGTAGATTTCCACAGATCTCCAAGTACACAATGTGTACCCATTTTCATACGGCGTGTGCATTACAGTCAGAGCCAAATTTTGTTCCAGGCACACAACGTGTCCTCATTAGTACATGACGTGTGCTAACCTGTCAACAACACATATGGCTTCAGTCAAACAAACAAGCAACCGCAAGAACGACACCAGCTCCTCCCAAGCGTTGGGATACATCTCTACTACGCAGTTTCGGGTCACCCCTGAAGAGGACCCGACATACCAGTTCCTGATTGCAAGGAGAGTTCTACCTACTTGGTTTTCTTGCCAGCAGATGATGATGACTCTGGGCTTCAAGGATGAAGTCCTCATGCACCTACAGGACTTAGGGTTGAGCTACATCTACCTGACAGTATCAAACACTTACCCTCGTATTGTATATGAGTTTTTAACGACACTCATCACTGAGTAGGACCCACAAAAGAAGCTCGAGCCCTTTGGTAGTATACGCTTTAGGCTTTTGCGTCATCTTTTCAAGCTCACTTTTTAGCGTTTTTGTGAGTTACTAGAGTGTCACTATGATGACACAATTAGTTACCCGAACACTTTTCATAGTGTCGAGTTCTGGTTCGAGATTACTGATGAGGAACACCATGAGGCAAAATCAGCCAGGGAATCCACTATTTTCAATCCTACCTTTTGATATATTGATCGCCTTCTTAGTACTGGGGTTTTTGCCAAGAAGGAAACCCAAGGGGTTGTGGGGAAGCAAATCTTTTCTTCTTATGGGGCATGATATATGAGCATGAGATTAATGATGCTTTCTACATTGTTCAACGTTTTTTTGACATCAAGAAGGTGAAGAAGAGGGATGACAGAGACATCAAGTGTGGTAGTTTAATTACCTTGATTACAAAGAAACTTGATGTAGGTCTGACAGGTCTTGAGGCTGCACCAGGAAGAAACCCGGTGGATATTTAGTATCTTCTCTCTGCAAGCTTAATCATGAAGGTTCCCAATGGTGACAACAAGTTCCATCAGTTCTTTGATGATGATTAGTATATTGACCTTCCAGATCTAGAGCACGCCACCTTAGAGAACAAGGATAACTGGAAGGTCTTGCTGGCCATTGAGGAGGAGATAGCATCAGCCCAATCTGCAGATGATAGTGGGGTAGGTACTTCATCTCCTTCTACTTCTTCTACACCACTGCCTCCCTCCACTAGCACCCAGACGGAGTATTCCTAGGCAATGCCTGACGTCAGGCATCTGTATGGCTATGTGCAGTAGCAGTTCGATCACATCGACGACCGCCTGGACCAGATAGGCATGTAGTATACTGTGATGCATGACATGGTCCACCGCATGTACTCATGACACATCTCTCAGGGCCAATATTCCATCCCATAGCCGTATCAACCACCGTCGTAGCAACCAGAGTCTGCTCAATAGCCCACTCTGATGGATGTCCCAGAGGATGATCTTGTCAGCCAGTTCTTTCAGACTGACCATGAGGGCACTGAACCCTCTTATTGGTTTTTCATCCATGACAGGTATCTGGTTGATACCTCCATGAGTTTGATTGATGCAGTGAGGACACTACAAATTTCAAGCTTAGGGGGGGTACAACCAGCCAGTAATGTAGTTTTTATTTTTTTTGCTTTTGTTGGTCATGTAAGTTTTCTATTTCTATCTTTTATTTCAGCATGTTTCATGTTCTGTATTTCCCTTTATGGCAAACTTAATATGAAATGAGGCTTTTGAAATGGAATGAACTCTTGTATTCTTGAATCATCTTGTACCTTGTACTTCTTTGTGCCATATGAAAGAATTAATAAAGGACATGCATGAATCAAATGGAATATGAAATCCCCCATGTACATCATCTTGGTTTGTAACTGTAGCCTGAACTCTCAATTTTCACATCTTTGATTACTAAATACATGTAATGGTAAAAAAACTTAGCGAATGAATAAACTCTACAACACTATTTAGAATACGGGATACTCTTGCCAAACACTTAGTGCGTATATAATCAATTTTTAGTGAAAAATTTGCAAATTAATGAATGGAATCTTGTTAACTTAACCTTCTAGTTGACTCTCTTGTGTTGTGCAAAAATTTCTTTTATCATTCTCTTACTTTACCCAATAAAAGATGGAAAACATCCCACATATCATGCTAGCCTAGTGTGATTCTGATCTGGCAACGATGGTTAGGTGGTATGAAAATAAAAAAGGGTAAAAATAACACCCCAACCAGCACTCCATGTGTGCGTAAGCCTAAATTAGCAGCCGAGTGCCGAAATCCCAAAAATCAATTATCATATCTTTTCGTGAAGAGAGATCAACTGAGATTGTTAAATTTAACTAAAGTTTCATCATATACATCCATAATAGCTGAAAATTTTGTGTTGTACATCCACTACTTGTTTGGCTTGACTATCAAAATCTTGTTTAGTGTTGTTTAGTTGATTGTTTCGCTTAATTTGTGACCACCTTTGCTGAACTAAACTTCTCTATCTTTGATTTTTGAATTGAGGCGATGACTATGAAAATAAAACTAATGTACATGGTTGGTTGAGCTTATTGAACATCTTCATTTCATTTAATCCATGCATGGACTTGAAAATTCCTTCATTTTTTTTGCTATGCTCTTTTTGCTTAAGGACAAGCAATGGTTCAAGCTTGGGGGATTTGTTGTGTGGTTTCCACATCAACTTTTCACATATTTTCACACACAAATTTAGTTCATTTGGTTCTCATTTAGCCTCTATTCATATTACTCTTGCCTCCTTTTTGTCATTTTTCTTATCACGTGATGTGTATTGCAGATTTGCACCAAAGAAATCAAATTAGAGATTTTCCAAATCAATTTCATCTTATTTGGGATTTCTCCAAGCCTTGCAAACATCCATAATTTTATTTTTGCTAAAACCGTAATGCACACGACGTGTCTTATTTAAGACACGGCGTGCGCATTTCCAGAATGCCTATTGATGCGATCACTGAAGAAAAGTACACGACGTGTCTAAATTAAGACACGACGTGTACCTGGGAATTCAAAATTGACTCTTATCTTTGTAGAAACGTACACAGTGTGTATTAATTAGAACACGCCGTGTACTTCACACTAAGAAACAACTGTCAAAGAAAGACACAACATGTCCTAATAAAGACACGACATGTACCTGTCAATTTCAACAAATTTCAAATATGATTCCTTTCATTTTAAAAGATGAAACCACTCAAAAGAGCAGTTATCTTTGGTCATTATTCGAAACTCTTTCATCCCAGAGAAAGGCTAGAGCAAGGAGGGTGATTTTGGAGGTTGAACAAGGTGGTTTTTTGGAAAAGAACTCCATTCTTCTTCTTTTCTTCTCCAATCTTCTTCTCCAAGGTGCAATAGAGCTTCTTCAGTCCACCAAGCTTCTTGGAAGAGAGGTTTTTCTGGTTTAGAGCAGTTGTAGAAGTGGGATTTCATCCTCAAGTCGAAATTATATCTTTCTTTGGTTATACCTTGGGATTACTTAGCTTTTCCTTCTCTAGATCATGTTGAATTCTGAAAATTCTACACATTTTCTATTGTACACTATCATGGACAAGTAGTCTCCTTTTCTTGGACATGGGAGAGTAGCTCCCATTTCATAGCATGTATGGAACATGGTAATTTCATACTAAATGCTATGTTGCTTGTTTTTCCACCTTGCGAGTACCGATTTCTTCTTTTCTACATGTATGGCTGGCCACCTTATGTGTATGTTTTATGCTCTTTTTCTTGATCTGAGAAGATAGGTGGGAGAATAAGGAGGTACTCTCTTGGCAGCTCCTTCTTTACCACGAGAGTGGAATTTATGGAGTTGAGGAGTAGGTTTGTGATTCAAAATGAAATTCATACATGGGAATGTTGAATTGAGTTAGGATCGTTGTACTTACACTGAGAGGTGAAGTGCAACATACAACTCTCCTTTAAAACAAGTGCTTAGTATGTTTAAATTTCATATTCTTGTTCTATGCTATGATATGTGAATGAAATCCTAAGTCCAAGATACTTCTAATTCTGAATTTTAATCTCTTTTAGTAAGCCATTACTGTTTGCTTAATTCTGAAATTTTCTAGTTTAATCAACCAAATCATTTTAAAATGGTCGAGATTGTTGAACCTTAGCACTGCTACGTTTAATTGATTGTGGAAGCTCCTCGTGTTTGATCTTGACTACAACTACTACCGTATACTTGAGGGAATTGGTTAGTTGAGTAAAAGATCTTCCATAAGATTGAAACTCGTTAGTGTAATAAACCAAATGTAAACAATTATGAGTGTGAACCCTAAGTTAAGATCTCATAGGAATAAGAGAAATAATATTTAAATTAAGGACCTATATCATAAAAATTATGTAAGGTGAGTGCATCATAAGCCGTGTTCATTTGTGTATTTTTGGGGGTATTTTATCCTATCCTACACACATTTTGTGTGTTTAGTGAGATCATTTCATATTCATAGATAAGGTGCTCTTATATAGGTAAGAATACATCCTAATGCCATTAATAATGATCATGCATGCTATTTTTAGTTTAACCGTATTGTTTAGTTTTATGTTTATCTTATTACAAAAACCAACCACATACAACGATTCGTCGAATGCATGGCTATGTATGGATGGATCATGGAATGGCTCTCAGGAGGTTGATTCCCATACAATTCGATACCTAGTGGGGTGCCATCTATACGATCCAAGGAGGTTCATATATTTTTCCATATTATCATGAATGAAGTTCTTTTGTTTTAAATTTTGGGAAAAATAAAGTGTTTGAGAATCAATATAAACTTTTTCATGTATGAATTTATCGAATTATTCCAATCAAAGATATAATAATTGTGAAAATTATTCCAAGTGTGGGTACAATGGTTCATGCTTCCTTGTTACTAAAAATGGATCACACTTGGGTTCTTCTACCAAAAAAGTATGAGAATAATCATATAGATGTCTACCATGATTGATGAGTCTAATACTAAGAAAAGTCAGATATGGTTTAGTAGTAAGATTCTTTTCAAAATAGATGTGTATGTTTATAGGATATCCTAGCTCATATATTTAACAGACCCTAGATTAAAGGTCTGCATGCTAAGTAAGATAATTAAAAATTAATTAGGTATTATGAAATCTCCAATTAGTTGGAATTGAGGATACTGGAATGATGAATGCATTGATGATATTCACCTAGAATTGCTTAGGAATAATTCCTCACATTCTATACATGGATCAAATTCCTTTTGTACAAATGTCTCAAATTATCCCTAGTGAATATTTTGGCCATATTTGTGACACTTTTATTCATTATGAATAAAAGTTGAACAAAAAAGGAAAATGTATCTTATTACAATTATGGTATTATAAATAAATTTGAGTTTTCTCATAGTTTTGAGTCATTAACATTTTTGAAAAGGGAACAAATAAATATTGTCTTAATATTTTATGTTTAAAGATTGAAGTTGATATACAAATAACACAAGACATAAAGAATAATACATGAATTTAGGTTTAAGTATTATTTGTAATAGGTTATGAGTTTTGAATCCATTGTTTATAGCATGCCCTACTTCTTTCTCAATAGTTTGTGGTATGAGACACATATGAATTAGGAACCTTAAAGGAGATGTTATGAGACACATGATATCCATTATCCTACTCTCCCTTCTTGTGGTTCTTGTAGCATGAGACATTTTAACTAGGGTGATGTTGAAGATGAGTAAAATAAGATTGATCATCTTTAGATACATATAGTCTCAAATATGTATCAAGCAATGTCATAAAGAGTTAGAAATAGGAGTCGATGCATGTAGGAAATTGAACCTGATGGTAGGAGATCAGTTATATAGAACTCTATAAGCCATGTTTGATATTAGATTCTTTGTCATAAAGAAAAGAACGAGAGTTTAGAGTAATAAATTTCATGGCTATATGCAACCAATGCAATTATAAGACTCCTTAGTTGTACATAGTATGATATGAACCTTAAAGTACATAAAACTATCACAGATACATGTCTACTTCAACATGTTGGATTTCATCTTATCTATAGAGGATTTTGTGACCATTCAGGTTATTGTGATTCCTACAATACTTTCTAAGATTCTTCTACAAATTGATTATCTAACGTTGATTTCAAAAGAATACACCATCAATATGATTCTTCATGCAAGGAGTTGCCAATGATTACATTTAGACCTAAATCATTTCAGGATGTCATTGTACAAAATGTATCACATAATCCTATTTTTTCCCTTGACAATGAAGGCATTGAGGAAGTAAACCTTGATGATGTGTCATTGTTTGGTAATCATTTATTTTTAGAAGCATATATTTCTTCTAAAGCATACACAATTCTCCATAAGCCATGAAAAATGGCTGTTATTGTGAAACTCATCGAGAAAATATTAGATCAATGTCATTTCAAGATCAAATTTGAAATTGTTGGAAATAAACTACAACATGGCGGATGTATGTATTAGGCATGAACCATTTTGAAGTTCAACCTACTTGCCAGGCTCTTATGGGAGGATAGTGAGCAATATCTGATTAGCCACTAGTGGTTACTGTTAGACAGATGAGTTTATCCCTTCTTCAGATCAATCATATCACAGTGTCACCATGACAAGGGTTATTGTTATACCCTTACATATGTATACTCTAGTTTTTTTTGTACTAATTAGTCACGTTCATGGAAAGTTAGTTCGAGTTGATGAACATAATGTAAGCTGCACTCTCAACCATTTGCTTATCTATAAATTGAAGTAGATTCATCATTACTAGTATAACCGACTATTATTATTAATGGTATGATATACAAAATAAAATATGAGTCTATTCCTTACATATGTGACACCTATGGAATCATGTGACACAACAACATTGAATTTCAGACTAGAGAAAGAATTCATAGCAATAATGTAACCAAAACATCTACTGATGGAGTGAGAATTGTTTAGTTTGATGAAGAAGAGATATACGAGACTTTCTATGGTAAGAACATTCATTCTAGAAGACAATCATACCATACAAGGTCTAGGGAACCTCAACCACTGGATAATAAAAAAGCACAAAATTTTAGTAAGTTCATTGTTCTAGACAACTACAAGCATATGGATGGAGACTTGATCACTTTATATATTTTTTTTCTGAAAATATTGAAGGGAACCCATTTTCTAAACTAGATAAAGTATGGAATAAAAAGAGGAAGGAACCTGCACTGGTTGCATTTTGTTCTAAAATAGACTTGTCAGACTAGAGCATTGCCCCAATATATGACATTATTTATTCTAATGAATGTAAAGATCTTCTCACCAATGAATCACTACAAACATTTCATCTAATTATGATTGAAGACATATTAGGTTTAATGTAGCTCCACAATGAATTTACATTACAAACAACTGATTAGTCTGTTGATCATTGTCATTTAATTGTAGATCCAACTGCAGATGATGTCATTGTTCATTCTAATGTTGTTCCCCGTCAGACTGACATAACTGACTTAAATCAACCACAATATTTAAGTATCTCATAGTTTGATTCTCATGCTGGTAAAATGGGCCACAAGGTTGGGAGTTCAAGCGATAGTATGAAATTCCCTTCATATTTCACCCACAATTTGGTGATGAGGAAAATAGAAGCTGCAAAGCAATGAGAAGAGAATGAAGGTCAGACTATCAAATTATGTTTTATTTTAAAAACACTTTGTTGGAATGTTAGGGTATAGGCCATGAAAACTTTATAAACTCAATAACTGATACCACACTATGTTTGAAGATGGATCTTTTAGGTATAGTAGAACCCACAATCTCCTTATCTAAAGCATACGATAGTATCATGCGTCCAAGGTTTGGTACATCTCACATGATTGAGGCACGATGATTATCAAGAGGTATATGGCTTCTATGATAGTCTAATAAATGTGTAGTCTGGTTGACCAAAAGCAATCGTAAATATATTCATTGCTACAATAATGAAACATACTTCCTCAGCATAGTTTATGCTCATCCTAACCCTTTTGCGAGGAACAACTTTTTGAAAACTCTTCCTCGTTTGAGACAGTCCATACATATGTCTTGGGTAGTGGTTGGTTCTTTCAACACTTTACTAATTCCTTCTGAGAAAAATGGAATCAAAAAATTTAACTTTAGAGAGGCATACAATTTTCAAGAGAATCAAGGATTCAGATATACCAAATCTTTATTATACAAGATATCCTTTTACATAAAAATAGGGGTGCTTACATGAAAGACTAGATCATTTTTTGGTTAATTCTTTATGTCTTAGTTCTAATTATAACTCTTAGTATGTCATCTTCTAAGGATCTTGTGTTCAGATCTCATAATCTAATGATAGTACAAAATCAAAGCTCACAATGAGCGTCCCATCATATTTTGCTAAAGCTTCATGGAATATGGATATTGAGTTTTCTTCCCTTATACACAATTATTGAAATACACGAGGATTTTGTTGAGGTTGTTAAGAAAATTCAACCTTGCAGTATACAATGGGACAAAGATAATATGAAGGAAAAACAAATGTTTAATGTCAAATTATTGGTTGCAATTGAAAACACACAAGGAGCATTAAGTCTAAACTAAAATATTCATCTTGATACACATTATTCTAATCTACATAAACAATAGGACTGCATTATAATAGAACAAGTAGAAAACTAGATAAGAACTACATATCAACTAGATGAGACATGGTTAAGCCAACACATATTTGTATCATGCATTCATGAAATGTAAACGTCAATGGATAAAAGTTGTATGTTTGCTGGACCATACATGTCAATGGATTACTAATGATAATCTATGTCATCATGGTGTTGAATTGCTTTGTTGTTATCTTTAGAAATTCAAATAGGTGTTCACAACTTAATATTCAATCTTTACTTGCAAGGTTGGAACCCATTTTTGTAACTTTGCTTTCGAATATAAAAGTATTACCAACTGAAACTGAGATTTGAATAAACTCGATATAATGGAAACTAGTAATGCTGCAAAACCAAATGGAATTACTATTTTATTTTTAATTCATCATTATAATACACTTCACACTCATGTAAATACCTTAGCACATAATGAACTACTTTTCTTTCCCCTACCTTAAGAATTATGTGATGCAATTGTGTTCATTCATAAAGTGATATAGGCTACATCTTGATCAGATCAAATGTCTATATTTCTATCAATTGTTGGTACCAAATTGATATCCAAAATAATTATTGAGTGTTTGAAACCTTTTACATCTACATGGATATCTTGGGCTCAGAAAATCTTTCTTCCTGGAAGAAAAATAATAGATAATGTTATACTAGTTTAATGACTAGTTTATAATATGAGACATAAGAACTCAACTAAATATATGGTAATGTAAGTGGATCGATTAAAGGCATAAGTGAAAGTATCTTGAGATTTCATCTTGGATACTTTATTAAGGTTGCATTACAAAGTACTATGATTAATTATATTATGAATCTAATTTCATGAGGGAGGATTAATACCTTGTCGAATGGAAACAGACTAACAAGATATACAGAAAATGAGAGTCTCCATCAAGGAGATCCCTCTTTGTCCTACATGTTTGTTTTATGTCTAAATAGACTAAACCAACTAATAGAGGAGTATGTAGCCACTGGGCATTGGAAACCAATAAAATTTTCTAATTGAGGACCTTTGGTATCACATATTGATTTTGTAGATGATACCGTATTGTTCTTAAAGGCTACAACTAGCAACATTGAAACTATTATGAAATGTTTCAAATTGTTTGAAGATGCTTTAGGTCAATCTATCTCTATTGGGAAAGACATAATCTATTTTGCTCTACCACAATTTACAAAGATAGAAATTTTAGCATTAGCAGGTATGAGAAGGTTTTCAAACTAGGGGATATAGTTTGGAACCCCAATTCTTCATTATAGAAGTAGCAAAGATACTTATACTTATACTATGGATCATTTACATGTGAGAATATAAAGGTGGACAACTAATACTCTGGGCTTAGTACGGTGTATTTGTTTAAAAGTCTATGTTGGGTGCTATACCCACATATACTATTAAAAATAGTGTCCTTACAGTGGATATTTGTGATATAAATTTCCCATAATGATGTGTTGATTTATATAGCGTAAGGGAACATACCATAAAACATAATCATTAGTCACTTGGGATCATCTTATAGCATAAAAAAGAAAGAGGATTAGGTATTTTATCTATGCATTCATGGAATGAAGAATTAATAATTAAGAATTTATGGCAATATCTTTATGGGCGACATTCATCTTGGGTATAGGGATTACTTCATATATATAAATCCTTATAAACTAGACCATGTGGATGTAGCACCTTATTCTGGAATAGACTGCAAATATTAAAGATGATTGTTCAATCTAACAGTGGTATAGTGGTGAGAAATGAGGACAGACCATTGGTGTGGTCTGATCCTTTGGTCCCCGATATAGGCCCCCTTCATAACCATGTTACTAAAAGAATTCCTCTACAACTTCATGAATTGAAGGCAACACTCTAGTCACATTCTCAAATGAATGTGATTTACTCTTTTTGAGACATTATCTACCCACATGAGTAGTGAATACAATACTCAGTATACAAATTGCAAATGATGACTTTCAAAAAGACAAATGGACTTGGAACTTAACTAACTCTTAGAAATTTTCTTCAAGATCTTCCTCTAAACTAATGATAACAAATTCATGTTGAGTTAAATATGGACCTTGGGAAAAAAGGTATGAAACCTTAAACTACCTATGAAATATAACTTTTCTATGGATTATGATTAATGAGGCTCTAATGACAAATTTCCTCTGCACAAAATGAAATTTTACTAATAATTCAGAATGTTCTATCTATCATAATCAAGTAGAAAATACACTTCATGTGATAAATGATTGTAATGGAGCTTTAAATTTCTAGCAATAACTAAAACTAGATGGACTTTATTCTAATTTCTACTCATCTTCACTCTCAACATGAATGGAAAACTATATCAAACTATTGTTTTCCACAAGAATTATATTTGTTGTTGGATGCCATGAGATATGGTTGGAAAGGAACAACATCATCTTTAATAGAAAAATAATCACAACCACATGGTTACATTGGGCAACATTTGGAGACATGTGTCATTCATTAAAGAAGCATTCTGAGATTTAAGGTATCTCCCACATCAAACCATACAACTATCTTCACAACAATAATGGGTACATCCACCATGGGGTTGGGTGAAGGTAAACGTTGTTGCATCAGTAAATAATTGTAAATTCTCCATTGCTGCAATAGCATGACCTAATTTTGGTGACTGGATTTCAGCATGTGAAACGTTTGACCAATGCATTAGGGTTGAAGACTGCATGGTTCTATGGTTGGTAATGTATCATCACTAAGACTGAAAATCCTTTTGCATGTCACCTAATGGATTCTAATAGTGAAGGTTTTCTTGCATTCTTAGCTTTTAAACCAAGGATATTGTCCGTTCTAGATTGACAATGGTAGGCAAATATTTCTTATCATTCTCAGGATATGAGTAATGATGATGATAATGTTTCTTATGTTCATCTCTTGTCCACTACCGGTTCATGTGTTTATCTTCATGATCTGTCTAATGTGAAAAATAACATTCCAAACCCTAATTGTAATTCTTGTGTCGATACATGCTTATTTTTTCATTTGAGCACATAGTAAACAATTTGATTGAAAATAAAGGGAATCTTCCAATTTATTATGTTTTATTTAGTTATGAGATAATGATGTAACATAATAAATTTCTAAAGAATGATATTACTCAATCACATATGTCTTTGGGTTGAGGACCCAAACCATTAAGTCATATGGATGTTAAGAGTTTATACCTTCTTGATATGTCCCTAGTCGGTTTTTATTATGGAAGTTGATAGGAAACAATAACACATAAAACAAGAGTGTGTGTTGGTTGATGGCATAATCTTATTAAGTCATGTAATGTGATATCAAACCAAACACATGGATGCCAAAGTAGTGGCGCCTGAATGGTAAAGTTGATGTTGTATGACCAAAAGGTAAGAGGTTCAAACCCCATGGAGACGGGATGAATAAATCACCAATTTTCTTTTAAAAAAACCATCACATATATACTTGTTATAGAATAGTTAGCAAACAGACCCAACATGGGAGTGATACATGGAGACCATAGAATGGTAGTCAGAATCATCTCTCCTAGTGATGATTGTGATTGTGGTTCTTAGACCTGAAGTCACTATACTCATCACATGTTGTTTGATGTACTTTGACATCATCCACTGTGACCTTGAATAAGGGTTTCCATAAGATGGTATTTGTCCCTCCTACATGAGTATGATATCCTGGCCACTTTATAAGACTGAGAAATGCATGTCCCTGCTCATGTGAGTCAATATGTGATACTAATCTTACATATATCTCAAACACCCAACTCTAGTTCAAGGAACATGGATTGAACATTGAAGATGATGTCAATTTCATGCTTCAAGTTCAATCTGGATATCAGTGACAAAGGAACTATACGATCACTATAACACTAATCATTGATTGTAGGTTGAAGTTGTCCTCCAACTTTCTAATTACTTAGGTAGAAATGATGTCTTGCTAGATAGCACTCATTGTTTGTGATGTAATAAATCAGTTATGGACATTCACTGCCCACATAATTGGAACTTATAGGGTCACACACATAAGATATGCTTTGAAATAGGAGTTTATTATGAATGAAGTTTAAACTTAATTACTAAGATGTTAGTTATTCAATTTAAACAACAATGGTTAAAAGTTGACTGATTGGACTCTAAACCAACCCTTTCAAGTGTTATACCAATTGATTCAAGTGTCATGTCAATTGAACCAACATTGGCAATAAGAACCATGAGAAGACTGGTTTAGCAAGTGAACCAATGGGCTCAGGTCTGTGAACTGGTCGGTTCAGGTTGTAAACCGACCAATTGGTTGATCAAATTGATGGATTAAGGGTTGATGCTGACATCAAGTTGTGCATCAATTGAATACAAATTTCCAATACAATTGCAATCGGGAAACATAGTGAGATGACCGGTTCAAAGGTTGAACCGATCAGCTCACATGGCAACTGACGGGTTCATTGTTGAACCAATATTTCATCATTTGTAGGCTACAAACATTTATGAATATTCCATCTCTTCGACTCCTTCTCAGACTAGAACTCCTGACCCTGATTCTCCTATAGATAGAGGGTAGTCAATGATTTCTAGAGACACAACAATAGCCTCATACAGTTATTGTCTTCTCGTAATTGTGGTAACATGAGAACCTAAAAAAGTCCTACCCATGAAAGGGAGGGATAGTATGGGAGAGACAAGTGGAGAGCAAGTAGCTCTAGCACGCTGACTAGAAGAGACAACTCCTTATTCGTTCAACTAGAATGACAAGATTTCCTGGTGGTCTGTGTGGACTACTATAGAGGTGAGGAGGCCATTGCCTACCACTTGGATGAATAAGTCAGTTTCCACCAGTGGTGATCAACTAGGAGGCTGTTGCTGATGCTGGCTAGGTGCAACATGAAGAACGATGCATGCTACTGCAAGGGAATTGTCACTGGAATCACTCTAGGACTAGGTATAACCTTGCAACCATCCTTCCTATTACATAGTTGTTCATGCTATCTACTATTTATAGGGGAATATGGTAGTTAAACTTTTGTTTTCACTGCCTTATTTGATGCCATATTTCCCTACAGTGGTATTAGTGCCACCTCAATTTATATGCTTTGGGATTTGATCAAGATGATCTGATTTTGGTTTTCTTCATTTATTTATTACATGTTATGAAAATATTTAAATGATAAATGTGCTTATCTAATTAAAGACCACATACGATCCCTATATATATGATATGATATATATGCAATTTATATGTGTCACCCTAAAATTGGTTTTGATGGTGATTGTTAGCATGGTTATAGCCAATAACCCTAGATTTATCTTCTTTTTTGTGGTTGTTTATTCCTATTTATATCTCAGTTTTCATACAGAGCCTCCATCTTCTCTTCTAAATGTAAAAGCATTATTCTCTCCTTCATATGATTCCCTCCAATGTGACTCAAGGTTTTCTTATAACCATGTAATATTTTAAATAGGACTCAGATAGTTTCATTCTTGTTATGACAAAGAGGGTGTTCAACACCATACAAATCGATCGGTTGGAGGATCCAGGAGGCCTAGCAACAGGTCGAGCCAAACTGATTGGCTGGTGGCCCAACCAATCAACTAGAGGTGTCCAGAAGATATTTGGGATGAAGACTAGATTATTGTTTTACAAGACTAACCGACCGACAAGGAGGTAATCAGATTGGTTCAAGAGTTAAATCGATTGTCCTAGATTAGTTTGAGCACAGATCTTCATCAACAACAAGTTTATGCATATGATGTAGAGCTCAGGTGGTAGGAATTCCTTGTGGCTCCAAGGAATTACAATTGTATGGCCATAACCATCTCTTATGATTTAATTTCATGTTTTAGTGTTGTGGGATATAGCATGTATATGATATGTACTATATGTATGTGGTGATTAGATATGTATATATATAAAAATAAATGAATTATATATATATATATATATATATATATATAAGCCCTCATTAACATATTAAGTCTAAGATGCTTTCCATTAGAAACACACATGAAAAGCTCGATTGACTAAGCCTGGGCACTCTAAGCGTGGTGCACAGTCCCTCTTGTGGAAGTGTGATGGTAGGGATGTGGACCTGCCAAGCAGGGTGCATTACCATCGTGTTGGCTTTTGGGTCATACTTAAATAGGTAATCTTAATGAGATTACATACCTAGAAGCATGTAGATGACTATGTCAAAGAGTTTCATATACCATCTATCCAAGAATCGTATAAGATGCAACTAGAAAATGTTGCCTACCATACTGATTCCTTATGGACTTTGGCATTGGCCAAGTAATAACTCAATTATTTTAGGTCTTTACTTACTAGAAGGTTGTACACTATAATCTTCCAAATTGATATGTGAGGGATATCAATTTGAATAAAATAGTGGGAGCAATAACTAATTAAAGTCCTAATTAAACATCATCAAATTTTATTTCAATTAAATCAATCAAAAGTATATTTACAAAATCCAAACTTTAATTGTAGAATCAAATGCCAAACAAATTGTCTTTGTGTTATGTCCTAAAGAAGGACAAAATAAATGGGACAAATTTCCATGACTTGTTTTGGACATTGAGATGGGTTCTAAATGATGAGAATAAGCTCTATGTCCTAGATAAACCCATTTTAGGAGAACCTACTCATGATGCACTAAAGTGGATGCTTATTGGAAGGGTGGTAATGTGAGATCTCGAGCAAGTGCTACCCGTCAAAGGGAGAGACACAAAGGGAATAGACAATTTGGAGAGCAAGTTGTTGCTAGCACGCTGACTAGAAGGGAAACTCCTTATTGTTTGTTCAACTAGAATGATAGGAGTTCTAGATGGTCAATGTCGACTATAAAGAGATGAGGAGGCCATTGTCTGCCGCTTGGAGGATAAAGTCAACTGCCATCCATGGTGATCAACCAGGAAGCTATTGTCAATGTTGTCCCGATTAAGCTTGAATAAAGGTGCATGCTACTGCAAGGGAATTGTTGATGGACTTTATCTAAGACCAGGTATAAGCATGCAACCATCCTTAACATTACATAAATTTTTATGTGATCTACTATTTAAAGTGAAAAATGAAAGTTAAATTTTTTTCCATTGCCTTATCTGATTCCATGTTTCCCTATAGTTTGATCTTAGAGAGCCATGAAATTCAAATGACAACTATTTTTAATTGTATTAGTTGATTATTAGTTGGTGGTAAATGAGATATACTAAACATGATGATAATTAGGGAAATCTTGATTCCATTAGAAAATTGGTTCAAAGGACAAACATTTGTGACAAGTTGGATCATGCTGATTATTATTCAGCAATTTATGAGGGAAATTTGAATCATGTTATGTACAAATTTAAGGTTTTCCTATGATACTATGATGATGGATATTGATCAATAGGACCTTTGAAGGTTATATATAATAAATGTTATTGCATGGAGTGATGAAAGATATGTGGTGGTATTGATTAGTGGTTTATGATCACAATAATATTAGTTTCTAGATGATGTTTTTATGATATAGATCTTAGAAAATATGCTTTATTAAGGTTTCACTTAATATTCCTAGGTAAGAATCATCTTATAAAGGCACAGTGACTACAAGTACCTTGTGTTTCCCAACACTAGAGAATAATGACAATATGGAGAAAGTTACTAAGAGTAATGTTAGCAAAATGTTAATTTAGTGACTCTCCAAGATAAATGAGCTTTTTGGTGCAGTTATCATTTGGGTATAATGAGCTCTTGGGATCAATGAGCCCTTCGATGCAAGTTAGTCTAATCGCCTTACTTGACTCATTAGTTGCAATTAATAAGAACACTGTGATGATAAAGAACTATGAAAAAATATATAATTATTATTCAATGCCTAGAAGGTGAACTCGTCCCCACTAATCTTATGATCATAACACTTCTGGTTTTATGCAAAACCTTGACTTAATTCCTTAATAGGAAGGATAAATAGGGCGTTCTCCTAGTGGTAAGAGAGTTGATAACCCATACATATATGGTCAATGATACTTACCACACAAGAATATAAACAAGACTCATAGATCCTAACTCCACAGACATATCATTTTTTACCTAAGTCATTGTATTATATGATTAGAAGAGAAGAAAGTGGGAATTATTTGTTTATGGAAATTAATAAATCAAAGTGTATTTTTAGTTAAACTAGTAGGATGATGTTTTTCATAGCAAATAAAAATACTAATGTTTCAGATGATACTTAAATTCATGCTATGGATAATCTAAAGTTTAATGATAAGTGGTGATCTTAATATACACCATAATTCATAATCTAGAGGATTTGAAAATAGTATATGTATTGTAAGACACATGATTATATTCTCAAGTAATGTGAAAATATAATTTGACATATGTATTTTGATTGAAGTTATTAGTGAGAAGTGTTGCCTAATAGATATACATTGTCCATATTTTGATGATGACTTGAAGATTCATTCATATGTATCTAATATGTCTATTTGAGATTGCTTTCGGGTGTTAGGTATAGAAAAGAATGAATTCAACCAAGCCTTAGCTTGACCAAAAAACAAGCCAAAATCAATGCAAGTGCACTTTTGTGGAAAAGTCTCTAAATCACTTAGGACAATTTTGTAAATGACTTGTATTGATATTATGACTTGTAACTAAGTTGTGAAAAATATAAAATGCACTTAAATCAAATATTTAAGCACTTATATGGTACTTACAAAAATTCTCCACATGCACTTTTATCGGCCGAATTTCCCTCTCATGAAAATTGGACCACCTGTGTGAGTCTTGTAATTGCTAGGGTCGAGTTTCCCCATTATAAACTTGACCAAAATCCTACAAAGGAAAATCAATCTTAAGCCATCAAATGAGTTTCATCCAGGATAAACTTGACCAGAAACTCAAAATTTCTTTGTCACATACTTCCATCGGTCGGGTTATCTTTATTGAAACTCAACCGACAACAATGTATGAAATGTGCAAAAAAAACATGTTTCTAACCATTGGAGTGTTGCAAAATTCAAAGATATATCTGTCGCAACACCCCAAATGACTGAAATTTATTCCTAAGTGCAAATAATGTATAGTAGACACCCCAACTATAAATGGTTGCCCTTGGACTTCATTCTAAGTTTTTGTATATGCTACTAGATATTGTTGAGTTATTTAGTCTACAAAGAGACCCCTTCTCTCTCAAGCTTACAACATAATTACATAAATCTGAGTGAGATAGGCTTCATGTTGGAAGATTTAATATTCTCATAATATGTCATATCTAATGTTTAAAGTGGATTCCATTGCTTATGCATTTTAAGTTCCACAATTAGACTCAATGCACATTATAATGTTGTCTAAAATAATATGCAAACACTGATTTTACTTTGGTATGCTAATTCAACTACTAGAGACAAGTAAGTATTTTCATGCTCTTACACATACATGCCAAAAGATGGTGACTAGAGTTATACCAATTGACATTTTATGTTCATATCATATATCTAGAGGAGAGAGGGATATAACATGATACTTGATTTTGTGCCATGACATTTTATATTGTTTTTATCAATATTGATATTTACGTATACTAGACCCTATGTTTAGCTCAATTGGAATGACTTTTTATCTAGACTTGAGGGTCCACTCGAGTCTGTTTGGTTTGGGATCTATTTTGTTGGGGAATAGGGACGACAGAGAAGGAAGCATTAACAAATTTTATTCCTTATTCATGTAAAAGTAAATCGTGTCAAAAATAATGTATCTAGGAAAGAGGGTAGCAAGAGATATACCTGGTTAGGAGCAAGTCCAACAACTACTTTTTCTTGGTGATGTGCACTGTTTGCAAGACGCACATAGACAACTAGTGATGACATCCTTCTGGTGCAGCACCACACACATTGGTGGTTGTTGTCCTCTTAGCATTGCGGTAAAGGCCTCTATGCCTCTATATAGTCCACACAGACCATAGAGAACTCCTCGATGTGCTTTACAAAGCCAAAAGGAAGGTGTTGTCCCTTTGAACATCAACATGCTAGAATTGAATTTCTCTCCCTTATTGTCTCTCCCTTACCGTGTCTTTCTTTTATAGGTAAGACTTGTAAAGGCTCTCTAATTACCATAACTATAAGAGGACAACAATTGTCATATCTTATTGTTGTGACTTCTAAAAGCCTTGACTACCCCTATATTTATGGGAGGGTCAATGTCAAGGTTAGGGTTTCTAGTTCAATTGGGAGTCGAACAGAAGAATTTTTTATATGAATTTTTATCTGATGTGAAATAGGATCGCTCGGTTCATTTATAAACCGGTCAGTTTGCAAGTGAAGAATTGCATGCTTATAGACTTTATTTACATCCTCTGGATTTGTAAAACTCTAAAGTTGTTTCATGGAGACATGCTCAAGAGGATTTCTGTTAAGAAAAGTGGTGTTAACATCCATCTAATTAATCCCATGGTCATAATAAGCTACAATAGAAATTGGGATCCTGATGGACTTAACCATGGGAACAGGAGAAAAAGTTTAATAACAGTCAACACCTAGAACTTTTTTAAAACCTTTTGCAACCAATCTTCCCTTATAGGTTTGTACATTACCATCCATGTCAGTCTTCTTTTTAAAGACCCACTTGCACCCTATATGTTTTACCTCTTCAGGTTGAATCACTAAGGTTTATACCTTGTTGGTGTGCATGGATTCCATCTCAAATCTCATGGCTTTAAGACATTTCTCAGACTCTATTCTCCAATAGACTCTAGGTAGGTTGTTGTCTCATCATCTATGACCAACTCATCACCTTATTGAGTGTAGCCAAATCTTTCATGCTCAAGGAGTGTTCTACTAGATCTACAAGGTTTTTGTGTTACATGAGAAACTTGAGATTCCACAACCGTTTCTGAGTCTCCTTGTTCCTTCTATACCTCTAAAGGTTCGATGTTTTCTTTTTAATCTCAAACATGTTTGACTTTGACTTTTCTCCAACTAATCCTTTGGAAACAAATTCCTTTTTTAGGTATATAACAATACTGGTAACAAACAATTTGTTGTTAGATGGAGTGTAAAAGTAATATACCTTAGTTTTTTTAGATATCCAAAAGAATAAGATTTATCTGACTTGGGCACAAGCTTTCAGGAAATAATTTTCTAGAATAAGCTTCACAGCCCCAAATGTTCATTAAAGACACATTGAGATGCTTCCCATACCATTTATCATATAGTGTCTTTTGAACTAATTTAGATGGTATGCGATTAAGTGTAAACGTATCGGTTTTTATAGCATGTACCTAGAACGAAATAAAAAAAATAGGAAAACTCATCATTGATCTCTATGTATCTGATAATATGTTATTCCTTCTTTTTGATACACCATTACGTTGTGGTGTTCCAGGTGGAGTCCATGGTGATATGATACAATCGTCTCCCAAAAGGTACTCAAACTCTTAGCTTAAGTATTCTTTAGCTCAACCATAATAAAGTGACATAATACTTTTCCCATGTTGGTTTTGTACTTCACTCATGAAATTCTTGAACTTTTCAAGGGTTTCTGCCTTTTGTTTCATCAAGTTAACATCATCATACCTACTGAAGTAATTAGTAAAGGTAATGAAGCACTGATAACCACTATTACCATTTTTTCTACAAGGGCCACATACATCGGTATGTATGAGTCCTAATAGATCACTTTCCCTCTCACTGTTACCAATGAAGGGAGTCTTCATCATCTTGCCCAACAAATGAGACTCACATGTCTCTATTGATTCAAAATTAAAAGTGTCCAGATAACCATCTTTGTGGAGTTAGGAGATGCATTTCTCATTTATGTACCCTAAAAAATAATGCCAAAGGTATGTTTGGTTTGAATTATCAAATGTTAACCTTTTAGTATTTATGTTATATATGCTTTTCTCTTGATCTATCAAGTATAGACCATAGGACAATGGCAGAATTCCATGAAAGATCCCATCTTTACTAATAGAACATCTAACCATTATTTATCATAAATTTAGATCCGTTCTTTTCCAAACAAGATACAATATGATGTTCCTAATAATGGCATGTACATAATAGCAGCTCTCCAACTGTATTATGAGCCCACTCGATAGAAATAACGCATAGGTTCAAACTACGCTTGCCGCAACTTTGCTCCATTAGCAAAACATAGTTCAACCTCACCTTTCTTAAATGGTCTACTTATTTCAGATCCTTCACATTTAAGAAAATGTGTTGCCGACTTCCTTTATCCAGTACCCCAGAAGAAGAAGTAAAAATGTTAATCTCAATAACATATATACCTGAAGTAGAGATCTCTATCCCTCATTTCATCTTCCTTAGTTTCTTTAAGTAAAAATGACAAATTCCTTTTCACTTACCCTTCTCCTTATCTAGAGTGTAGATGACTTGGACTTCATATTAGCCTCATAATACTTCTTGTCCTTGCCTTTTGTAAAGACTAGATCTTTACGATCACATATTTACAAAATTTATTAAAAGTATAAACAAATCTTTATGACAATCATGCTTTTACATTAGATTCACAGAAGCTTACAAATATGATTACAAAGTTTAAGAATAAGAATTCATTCCTATCTGGTCTTAAATGGAGGACTACCCATGCAAGTCTCTTCAAGATTTTTCTTATACCACCTATCCATGAGTTCCCCAAGGGAATGAAAAGACACATGGACTGCATATTGGGAAACTTAGGGTCAACAAAGCTAGTACTTGTTGGATCTTGAATGGGTGATTGTGTGCTCTAGAGGTGGGGTGAATAGAGCTGAATGCACTTAAACAAAATTTATTAGACCTTCAAGACATAAGAAAAGTTGCTAATATGTGAGAGAAAGATTGAACAAGAATAAGAACACAAGCTATGTAGAGTGGTTCCACACTCCAAACTAGGAGTACATTAGTCCACTGCCTAGAGAGGTCAACCTCTAGGATTTTGAAACCTTGCACATTCCTTATGTTCCATTATAAGAGATAAAATACACGACCTTCCTTTTCTGGGACAAGGATACCCAGCTTCTCTTTTGAGGCAAGGGAGCCAACAACTTACCAAAGGACTTACCTATCCAAATCCAAGAGTCTTCAACCTCACCAAGGACTTACCCACTTTGCAATGAGTCTTCCGCCTTCACCAAGGACTTACTCACTCTTGCACGAGTCTTCCACCTTGTAGGGATAACCCACTCTTCTTGGATTTTCCTCCTTTGACTTCATCTTTGCCAAGGAGAAGTTTTCCACCAAAGTCTTCCCACTTGAGGAAGGATTCTTATGCCTTCACTAAGGACTTACCTACTCTTGCCCCAAGTATTCACCCTTGAACATCTTCACCTCTCTTAGCTAAGACAGAGAACGTTCATCTTCATCTTCACAGTTCAATGAGAGAATGAGGGTAGAGGAAGTGAGGTCCTCACAAGATATACATCTAGGATTAGATTTCTTACAAATCTCCTACTCTCGCTAAATGATTTAGCAAGTATTGAGCTTAGATAATGGAAGGAGGAGCTCAACTATAATATAGGGACCTTTCTAGTGCTTGGCTAACCATGAGATGAAGCCCAATGGGTCTTATTTATTGTTGAGGTTGCCTACTAGCCAGTAGAGACACTTAGAGTCAAATTCTATCCGTTTGAGGGTGTTGCAATGGATATATTTTAGAGTTTTGCAACACTCCAACAGTTAGAAACACTTTTCTACACTTTTGGATATAGTACGATTGGTCTAGTTTACTTTTGGGAAACTCAACCAATTGGACTATTCGACAAAGCATATTTGAACAATCCATTGAGTTTATCCTAGATGAAAGTTGACCGATCACTTAAACAAGTTTTGCCCAGTGTAGATATCAATCAAGTTATGTGTGAGGTAAACTCGGCCAAACCATGACATTCTCAAATCTAGTAAGGGGATCGGTCGAGTTTGTAACAGGAGAAACTCGACCAAAAACATATTGTAATGAATTTTGGAAAATGTCATTAAAGTTCTTAAATCATCAATTTAAGTGCTCCTAGTTTTTTCTAAGCTTAATTACAAGTCATACATTCATTACACATGATCAATAACATGATTTTGATGGACATACATCATATTCCACAAAAGTGCACTTGCATTGATTTTGAATTGTCTTTTCTCCAAGTTGGGATGTGTAAATTAGGGAATTTGGAGTGTGTCTATACCTAATCTAAAATATCTCAAGTAGAAGCATTTGAAACAAATAAGAGGAATGGTTTAGTCATAATCAAAACAAGGGTTGTCCAATTTAAACTTAGAGCCAACAATACTGAATCAAATCATTGAACTATGCACGAAGTAGGATTTAGATGCATAATAGAAGTTAGGATAGGACTATTTGGTGGACTAAAGGCTAACAAGAAGAAATCCCAATATCAATTTCAAGATATCAAGTCTTTCACATGATTATCACTAATCAAGATTCAATATTTCAAGTAAGCAAATTTTATCCAAGCTATTCACAAAGTATATAAATTTCAAGATATTCAATTTGACAAGTTTTGGCACCTTCCTATCATATATTTTTTACCTTGCATTCGAACACTCCAGGAGAGGCAAGTTTAAGTGCCTTATTAGTTATTCCAGTTAAATGAGGGACAACTAATCCCTATCCACTGTACATGATTGTGGGGTACTTGGCCCACTCAAGTGGGCCAAAGCTCTATAGGCCAAAACCTGAGGGACAAAAGTCCTCATGATGTCATAGAAAGGCTATATTTGGGTTTATAATATTATGACCACATTTACCCCGTATCTCTATTACTAACATACCAACATATACATAATTTAGTGTTTGTACATACACTAACATGGACCGTTTTTATTTATCAATCTAGTGACTATTATGAATTTTAGGGTGTGGATATTATCATAATCACTCTACTCATATTATTTTTGACTACTATACAATACAAAAAATAATACTAAATTATGTTTATTGACATCTTTGGTATTTGTAAACTAATATATATAGTCGTAAGTAGATTGTTATGACTTATTTTGTCAAGGTCATCACATACATACATATGGTTTCAAACATTATAGTATGGACTAAATAATTTAGTATATACTAGAAATACCCAATTCCCTATTAATTTATTCACTTATTTATATTTTATGCATATTAACATTAGGGTTACTAATCATATACATTGTTATAGTAACAATATAATGTGTCTTAGGAACCCTAATTACCATCAAGTCAATTGAATATACTTCATATTTTGTCATCAAATTCTATTTATCATGATCTAAAAAAGAGAGAGGAGGGGACTAACCTACTCGAGGATCCATTAGAATGATCTACATCATGTGTGATAGGCCAATTTCTGATTGAAAGTCATGAGTGTTTAGCTTGCTCTGGATCTCATTGATGTAGACTTGAATCTCTAGCTTCCAATTGTTGTTCTTTGAGGATTATGGAGCAATAGGTCTGATGTTCTGAGTTGGCGTGGGTGTAGATGGTTGCTGACTAGATCATGCGGGAGAACAACTATGGGGCACAAGATTTGGAGCAGTATATGCCATCGTGTTGGACTGATGTCATCTTCCTTGTCGATATTAAGTAATGCTGGAGTCTTGGATGGTGGGGGGCTCTAGCTTCATGGCCATAAAGGTTTCCTACTGATGGCTCTTTATTAGTCTGACACCCATCGGGATGAGGGAATTATAAAGTGCAGAACCCATCAACCGTTTTGAAGAGGAACCCTAGTCTTGATTTGATCAATGAGGGTGTTCAAGGAGGGCAAAGTCCATGTAACCGTAAGGACCCTGACCTCCGTTTAGGGTTTACCCTGTTTGCTTTGCTTAAACCTGATGCGTAGTTACTTGCTAATCACCTTTAGTGGTGATTAGGGTTTGGTTGTGCTTTGTTGAGAGTTGGAGGTGCTACTAGCAATTAACCCAAGTCTAGGGTTTGTGAGCAAGTTTGCCACCTTGTGAGGTGTCCCTCCCTCTCCTTGCTTCCTCTAGTATTGAGGGGAAGGTTTGGGCTCGTTGCTTGAGTTCCTTTGGGCTTGGTTGAGCTTGTCGGGCCTTGTGGTGCCTTGCCCTTACTTTGTAGAACCTTGTGTCGGGCAAGAGGATGCTTGTGTCACCCAGGCTGTGCCGCCCAGGGTTGTGTCGTCCATGGGGGAGGTGTGTCATCCAGATGTGTCGCCCATGGACCTTTGACCTTATTTGACCTCGTTTGTGTCATCACTAGTGGACACTTGGTGCTTGATATGTGCATGTGGCAATGGCCTTGGACATGTGTTTTGGGCATGTTAGAGTGGTGGCATTGCCCATGGACAAGTATCCCTAGGTGGGCGACACCTTACTTTGCTCTACTTTGGTTTCTCCTCCATCCCCTTCTATATATGTGTTTCCTTTCCCTTGCTAAGGATCCCTTTAGTTCCTTAGTCTTTCTCTCCTTGGTGCACGACACACTCCATTCTCTTGCAAGCTTGGTGGTCGATCCTTCTTGGAGTCTCCTTCTTCCTCTAGTGGTGGCCGAACCCTAGAGTGCCTTGCTCTCCTTCTTCCTTGGTGGTGCATGGAGCTTGGATCTAGGAGCTTGGAGCTTGCTTAAAGCAAGTTACATAACTCCTAACCCTAACTGCATTACCTTCTTTCTATGTTCTTATATGTTGCTATGATCATGTCAGCCATGTATGTTACTAGCTTTGTTTCTTGCTTAGTTGTTCTTATTGGCCAAACCATGTGTTCTAGGGTTTCTTGGTGAGCAACACTCTCTTCTCTCCTAGGTCTTGAGGAGTGAGTTTGAGTTCTAGTGTCATGGGCAAAACTCCTCTCTCATTTAAGTTGAGAGGTGAGCTTGTGTTCTAGTAACTTGAGCAACACCCTCCTCTCACTATGGACTTGAAGGGTGAGCTTGGTGGTAGTTGTGGACCTTGTTAAGGTTGTTCCTTGTGTTGCCCGATTGGTGACAAGAGATGTGCAAGATTCCTCTCTCATTTAATTTGAGAGGTGAGACATTCTCTTGATCCTTTAGGGTTTGACACCATTGAGCTTGAGGTTGGTGGTGACCATGTCGGGATGTATCTAGCCGATATGGCGTTGGTGGTGATGTTGCCCGATATATTTTCCTTAGTCAAACCTTGGACGTCATGTTGTGTTTGTGATGGACGATAACCCTGGTCCCTAGCCCCTTTATGTGGTGGTCGTTAGCATGTGTTGCTGGACGTTACGTTATCCTTGTTTCACCCATTGGTTGCCTGTTGTTAGTTGGGTGCACGACAAGTCTGGCTCGAGTGCCCGATATGCCTTTGGACGACACCTGTTGGGCGTTATGCTTGACTCCTGCCCGACACACCTAGTTTAGGTAGTTAGTTAGTGTTGTTACACCTTTGAGTGTTGGGGCATTGCAATTTGAACCTGCGTTGCTTTGGGTGTTGACCGATACACTTAGTTCGAGATAGTAACCTGGTGCACGACACTAGAGTGCACGGTGCCTGTGTTGCACGACACAGCGATGGCACAATGTTGCGTTGCCGATATACCTTGAGCCTAGCTGCCCGATATGGTGTTTCCCATCATACCCTGGATGTCCGACACCCTAGTGCTTGGTTGTGATGTGTTGGTCTGCCTACCCGACATGAGTTGAGGGTTGGGCGATAGGAGATGATACCCTGCCCAATACTACATGTGGTGAGGGAAGTGGGCGCTATAGTGAGGGTCTTGTTCCTCGTTTGAAACCTGATATGTTGGATTCTATCATGTTTGGTTTATTCTGGTAACTCTTGATATGCTTGATATAGTAGATCACATTCATGTTTTCTCACATGACATTTCATGTGTATATGATCATGTATAATGCTATGGAAATGATAAGCATGTAGAATGCCTTGCTTAATGACGAAACCTATGCTTATGATCACAAGTTGAGGCATGATTGATAAAGCATATAATCATTAATGTCACGTTATATTGATAGCATGGTCTTTCCATTAAGCCTACGATTATTGTGCATACTAACCATGCATGTGTTCCACATAGTTGCATAGCCAGGTAAAGGGCTATGAGGTATATATAATTGAGTAATACTGTTTTAATGATTACTCTTGATGATGAGATATTATATATGATGTGTTTGGTCTGAGGACCTCAGTTTGACTAAAGTGCTTGGGATTGCTATCCCATGTTGATGATGTAAGCCTTGAGTGGCAGTGGCACTATGTGATGAGGGATTGAGATCCCATGGCAATATGATGATCCTTGAGTTGGATCTAGTTGTTTGGCAAGAGGCCAAGTGATAACATGTAATGTTGGATCCTTGTGGTGGATCAGGATGATGTTCATTACAATAAAAGCATAACATTGAGTTTTATGTTGATTATTCTTGTTATAGTTTGCATGTTATATAACTTGGTTGAATCTTGCAATCCATATAAAAGATACTAATTAATCACAGTGGGATATATCATGTAGTTGCCCTGGCCATAGATCCATCATCGTCAGGAGCTGGTGATGGTGAAATGGCTTATGCTGTGGGTTACCCCGGAGCGCATATTGTTGAGTATGCGAGGTTTCTCCTAGCCTAAAATAGTGAGGATTCAAGTGCAGCTACGGTTGCAGACTCGGGATATGTATAGGAGCATGGTGAACAGGCCCATGGCTCAGGATATGTGATATGGGAGCATGAATGCATTCATGGCTCAGAGCACAGTGAACTGGCCCGTGGCTCAAGTATACTAGCACTGAGACCTGTACCGAGGCGGGCTAGCGGATGGGTAGCCTATGGAGCTGACCCTGTGGCTGAGGCCACTTAAGCATGAGACTGCAGTCCTGCTTGTGTTTTACTCGTGCAGTGACCACAAGGCAGAGAGGTCGTGGAGTCCGGCTCTTCCATTGACCTTGTATGGCACTGGCTCCATGTTTCGCAGCCGTCGGTTGGATTTGAGCGGTATGGCTCACTTCCTCAGGGCATAATAATACGTAATCCAGCCGCTTAGTATTTACTGCTTAAGACAAACATGAAATATTGGTTGAGGCCTTGCTTGTGTAGTTAATCTTATTATATCTTGCAGCTGCTTATATATTCCTCATATGTGGTAAGACCTTATAAATCTTATCTTGTCAATCATGTTCCATAAGGAAATACTTGGGTATATGCCTTTTGTACATCTGGTAAGCTTAATAGTATGAACAGATTTACTTTATTAACTGCTCTTATTATACCCTTTATCAGTTATCTGCTGTTGTTGCGTTATCTTTCTAAGGTTTTGTAGTTTCGGTGGGGAGTTATGTTTTTCGCTGGGACTGTGTGTCTCACCCCGCTGGTTTACACCCTTTTTAGGTGGTCGAGCTAGGCGTGGTGGTGGTCGCAGAGTTGCGGCCGAGCAGCAAGACCAGCAGTAGAATGCAAGCGATGGATATGCTGTTGTTTTGGATGTTTTGTAGTAGAGTCTTAGAGTCATCCCTATACTCTCAGGTCCTTGTGAGCATTTTGACGTTGTTTCACGATGAATAGCTGTTGATCCTTTGTATATCCTACTGCTGGCCAGATGTGGGCCTTTATGTACATATAAACAGGCGATGAACTCATGTGATGGTTAGACAGCTGTTCCTCTAAGCTGTGGACATGTATCAAGGCTTGTATATGCTTATATAACCTGTTTCCTTGCTGGATGTGGATTTAAATGTAATAGTTTTTCAGTTATCCACTTTCCGCAATCGGTTTTAATTAACCCGTGTTTTGATAATATGTGGTTATGGTGATTTCCACATGTTTTCGCGTAACACCTCATTGTCTGTGTGATAGCGGGATGTGTTGCCACAAGTTTTGGTATCAGAGCTCTAGGTTCGCTGAGTCTACAGGGATTTAGGACTAGGTTGTGTCTGTTCCTGTGAGTTTTCCAGATTTTCTTACGATCGTCTTCTGCTCTCAGCAGAAGAAAAGTCAAGATGTCTGGAAACCATGAAGAACATGCTGCTGAGAATAGCGATGCTGCATCAGTTGATGGAGCTATAGGGTAGGCACATGGAGATCGGGTGCCTGAGGTCCCCCAACCCGACCCAGCCATTCTTGAACACCCTGCCTATCAACATCTTATGGGGCAGATGATGGCTACGATGAATCTCATGGTAGAAAGACTGCCAGTGCCTCCACTAAGAGCACATGCTCCCCATGGTGAAACATCAGGTATTGGGAAGACCTTTGAGCGGCTTCGTCGAGTCAGAGCTTCGGATTATGCTGGGACGGCTGATCCAGCGGATGCAGATCTATGACTGAAAAGTCTTGAGAAGGCTTTCCGGATCCTCGACATCCCCAAAGTAGACATAGTAAAGCACACTGTCTACCTTTTAAAAGGTAGTGCTGGTCACTGGTGGACCATCGAGGAAGAGAAGCGACCTGGTGAGGTGATCGGTTGGGAAGTTTTCCGGCGCGAGTTCGTCAGCAGATACTTTCCGAAGACGTATCTGGATGAGAAGATCAGTCAGTTTGAACGCTTGCGCTAAGGAATGATGAACATCACCGAGTATGAGTCTAAGTTCATGGATCTGTTGAGGTTTTGTCCTCACATGGCGGCGACAGATGAAGAGCGAATCAGACGTTTCGAGAAAGGTTCGAGTTCTGAGCTGACAACACCTATTTCTACGTTGGAGAATCGGGAGTGGTTTTCTATGTTTGTGGAATCTATCCGGAGGATTGAACGATCAGTAAGGGAGAAAAGAGAGTCTATGTCCAAGAAGAGGCCTGCTCAGTTCCAGGGATAGAGGTTTGGTGGCTTCAAGAAGCCAAGGTTTTCAACACCTTTTGTGATGAGAGGTTCCAGTGTACCATCACAATGGTCTCCGAGTAAGGGAAGAGGATATGTTTCTTCACCATCTAAGGCACATAATACAGCTTCAGTGGCAGTGACAGGGCCATCTAGGCCACGGTTTGACGATAGGGCATGCTATCTTTGTGGTCAGACCGGGCATCTCAAGTTACATTACCTGAATAGATATGTTGAAGTAACGCAGCAACCAAGATAGAATCAACAAGGATCAGATAGACAACAACCCAGTAGTAGCAGAGGGTGAGGACACAGTCAAGCATCACAAGCAGGATCGTCTGCTCAAGGAAGCAGAGGATGTGGACAGCAAGCAACAACTCGATTCTACACTATGAATCAGCCGGAGGTGATAGTCAACCCACGAGTGGTGACAAATCAAATGGAGTTATTTCATTCTGATATGTCTTCTTCTTGCTTTATATCTGTTTTGGTTGACCCAGGTGCTACACACTCTTTTATCGCCTATAGTATGCTTGAAAACTGTCGTTTACCAGTTAGCTGTAAGAAAGATAGCTTGTTGTTAGAAACCCCTCTTGATGGTTCCTCGATGCTTCGAGAAGAGTGTCCATCTTGTATCTTGTATTTCTCGGGACACAATATTCAAGTGGATCTCATACCACTTGATATGCATGGTTTCGATGTTATCCTTGGGATGGATAGCTTAGAGAAGTATAAGGTTGTTTTGGACTGTGGTTCTAAGCAAGCTGTGTTTGATGATGGCGGTAAGAAGTGGATCTTCCAAGGAGATAGGAAGATTCTTACGACGTGTCTGGTATCAACTATGGTGGCAGAAAAGCTATTACGACAAGGATGTGAGGCGTTCTTAGCTCATGTGGTGGATACCGTTGTGGATACCAAGGTGAAAGGTCCTAGTCTCTAGGAGGTGTCAGTTGTTTGAGAGTTTGCTAATGTGTTTCCTGATGAGTTCCCTAGTGTTCCTCCACCCCGAGAGACCGACTTTGAGATTAATCTAGTACCGGGAACGTAGCCAGTTGCACAGACACCGTATAGGATGGCTCCAGTAGAAATGGCAGAGCTTAAGAAGTAGTTGCAAGAATTGTTGGAGAAAGGTTTCATCCGACCGAGTACGTCCCCTTGGGGTGCTCCAGTGTTGTTCGTCAAGAAGAAGGACGGATCGATGCGGTTGTGTATAGATTACCGACAGTTAAATAAGGTCACGATCAAGAACAAGTACCCGTTACCAAGGATAGATGATCTGTTCGATCAGTTGCGTGGTGCTACAGTGTTTTCAAAGATCGATCTATGGTATGGATATCATCAGTTGAGGATTAAGGCGGATGACGTACCCAAGTCAGCTTTTAGGACGAGGTATGCTCACTTTGAGTTCGTGGTTATGCCGTTTGGGCTAACCAATGCACCTACTGCTTTCATGGATTTGATGAACAGAGTGTTTCGTCCATTCTTAGATAAGTTTGTTGTAGTCTTTATAGATGACATCTTGATCTATAGTCGGGACAAGCAAGAGCATGAGCGACATCTTCGACTAGCGTTGATTCTTCTTCGCCAACATCAGTTGTATGCCAAGTTCAGTAAGTGTGAATTCTGGTTGGAAGAAGTGACTTTCTTGGGTCATGTGATATCTGCGGAAGGAGTCAAAGTAGATCCGAAGAAAGTGGAGTCCATTGCGGACTGGGAGCAGCCGAAGACGCCGACAGAAGTTCGTAGTTTCCTGGGTTTAGTAGGATTCTACCGAAGGTTCATCAAGGACTTCAGTGCAATTGCGTTGCCGCTGACAAAGTTGACAAGAAAAGATGTACCTTTTGTCTGGGACGATCATTGCCAGAAAGCTTTCCAGAGTCTGAAGGAAAAGTTGACAAGTACTCCAGTGTTAATCCTGCCAGAGCCTGGAAGGGGCTATGTTGTTTTATGTGATGCTTCCAAGAAAGGTTTAGGTTGTGTGCTGATGTAGGAAGATCATGTGGTTTCTTTTACTTCACGACAGCTTAAGAAATACGAAGAGAACTATCCGACTCATGATTTGGAGTTGACAGTAGTGGTTCATGCATTAAAGATTTGGAGACACTATCTTTGTGGGAAAGTGTGTCAGATCTTTACGGATCATAAGAATCTAAAGTACATCTTTTCACAGCATGAGTTAAACATGCGAAAACGTCGATGGATGGAGTTAATAAATGATTACGACTGCACCATCGAGTATCATCCTGGTAAGGCGAATGTGGTAGCTGATGTGCTTAGTCGAAAGTCTTCCTCTCTTTCTTCAAAGAAGGTACAATTGAGTTCCCTGGTATGCCATAGATGGGATATGCTTGTTTCCTTGCGGAAGATGAATGTGAAGATGGAGGTTTCCTTGTTAGCTGGACTTTTGGCATAGATGCAAGTCATGCCTACATTGAGACAATAGATCAAAGATGCACAAAAGACAGATGACACAGTACAGTTGATCAGATCAGAGTTCGGCAGCGAAAAGCGTGATGGGTTCCATGAGTCCGAAGATGGGCTGGTTTGCTATCGTAATAGGATGGTGTTCCCCATTGCTGATGATCTGAGGAAGTTAGTGCTCGAGGAAGTGCACTTGTAGACGTATGCTATGCATCAAGGTGTCACCAAGATGTATCATAATCTGAAGGACTTATATTGGTGGCCCAGTTTGAAGAAAGATGTAGCTGAGTTCGTGGCTAGATGTGTGGTATGTCAGCAAGTCAAGGCTGAACATCAGAAGCCGGCAGGTACGTTGCAACCCTTGCCGATACCATAGTGGAAATGAGATCATATAACCATGGATTTTGTAATTGGTCTGCCCAGGACAACTAGGAATCATGATTCCATTTGGGTGATAGTGGACAAATTGATGAAGTCTGCCCATTTCCTACCGGTAAGGACAACGTATACAACTGAGAAGCTCGCTCGAGTATATGTGGATGAGATAGTACGTTTGCACGGTGTTCCAGTGACAATAGTATTTGACAGAGGTCCTCAGTTCATGAGTCGTCTCTGGGAACTGTTGCACAAAGCGTTGGGAATGCAGTTGAGGTTCAGTACCGCTTTCCACCTGCACACAGATGGACAGTCTGAGAGAACTATTCAGACTTTAGAAGATCTTCTTCGAGCTTGTGTCTTACAGTTCCTAGGTAGTTGGGATGTGCATCTCAGTCTGATAGAGTTTGCTTACAACAATAGTTATCAGCGAAGCATTAATATGGCTCCCTATGAGGCCTTATATGGCAGGAAGTGCAGATCTCCTTTGTGTTGGTATGAGTCTGGTGAATATCATATTTAGGGTCCTAAGTTAGTACAACAGACAACATAGAAGATCAAAATGATACAACAATAGTTGAAAGCGGCACAGGACAGGCAAAAGTCTTATGCAGACAATCGCCGACGACCTTTGGAGTTCCAGGTAGGAGACACATTGTATCTTAAAGTCTCACCATGGAAAGGTGTGATGAGGTTTGGCCGGAAGGGTAAGCTAGCACCTAGATATATGGAGCCTTACCCATTCATAGCATGTATAGGCAAGGTAGCTTACAAGTTAGAGATGCCACCAGAGTTGCACATGTTACATCCAGTGTTCCATGTCAGTATGTTGAAGAAATGTCATCCAGATTCAGGAACAGTGATACAACCAGTTGAAGTTGAGCTTGATGAAGATGTGACCTACGAGGAAGGTCCTGTGGCGATCCTTGACAGAAGGGTTAAGAAGTTGAGGAGGAAGGACCTGGCCCTTGTGAAGGTTCTTTGGCATCATCATGGCGTTGAGGAAGCCATGTGGGAGCTTGAGGAAGAGATGAGGAAGAAGTATCCCTCACTTTTCTCTTCAGATTTCGGGGACGAAATCCCTTTGTAGGGGGTTAGCTTGTAAGGACCCTGACATCCGTTTAAGGTTTACCCTGTTTGCTTTGCTTAAACCTGATGCTTAGTTGCTTGCTAATCACCTTTAGTGGTGATTAGGGTTTGGTTGTGCTTGGTTGAACCTTGTGTCGGGCAAGAGGATGCTTGTGTCACCCAGGCTGTGCCGCCCAGGGTTGTGTCACCCATGGGGGAGGTGTGTCGTCCAGATGTGTCGCCCATGGACCTTTGACCTTCTTTGACCTCATTTGTTTCACCACTAGTGGACACTTGGTGCTTGATATGTGCATGTGGCAATGGCCTTGGACATGTGTTTTGGGCATGTTAGAGTGGTGGCATTGCCCATGGACAAGTGTCCCTAGGTGAGCGACACCTTGCTTTGCTCTACTTTGGTTTCTCCTCCATCCCCTTCTATATATGTGTTTCCTTTCCCTTGCTAAGGATCCCTTTAGTTCCTTAGTCTTTCTCTCCTTGGTGCACGACACACTCCCTTCTCTCGCAAGCTTGGTGGCCGATCCTTCTTGGAGTCTCCTTCTTCCTCTAGTGGTGGCCGAACCCTAGAGTGCCTTGCTCTCCTTCTTCCTTGGTGGTGCATGGAGCTTGGAGCTAGGAGCTTGGAGCTTTCTTAAGGCAGGTTACATAACTCCTAACCCTAACTGCATTACCTTCTTTCTATGTTCTTATATGTTGCTATGATCATGTCAGCTATGTATGTTACTAGCTTTGTTTCTTGCTTAGTTGTTCTTGTTGGCCGAACCATGTGTTCTAGGGTTTCTTGGTGAGCAACACTCTCTTCTCTCCTAGGTCTTGAGGAGTGAGTTTGAGTTCTAGTGTCATGGGCAACACTCCTCTCTCGTTTAAGTTGAGAGGTGAGCTTGTTTTCTAGTAACTTGAGCAACACCCTCCTCTCACCATGGACTTGAAGGGTGAGCTTGGTGGTAGTTGTGGACCTTGTTAAGGTTGTTCCTTGTGTTGCCCGATTGGTGACAAGAGATGTGCAAGACTCCTCTCTCATTTAAGTTGAGAGGTGAGCCATTCTCTTGATCCTTTAGGGTTTGACACCCTTGAGCTTGAGGTTGGTGGTGACCATGTTGGGATGTATCTAGCCAATATGGCGTTGGTGGTGATGTTGCCTGATATCTTTTCCTTAGTCTAACCTTGGACGTCATGTTGCGTTTGTGATGGACGATACCCATGGTCCCTAGCCCCTTTATGTGTTGGTCGTTAGCATGTGTTGCTGGATGTTACGTTATCCTTGCTGCACCCCTTGGTTGCCTGTTGTTAGCTGGGAGCACGACACGTCTGGCTCGAGTGCCTGATATGCCTTTGGACGACACCTGTTAAACGTTATGCTTGACTCCTGCCCGACACACCTAGTTCAGGTGGTTAGTTAGCATTGTTACACCTTTGAGCATTGGGGCATTGCAATTTGGACCAGTGTTGCTTTGGGTGTTGACCGATACACTTAGTCTGAGATAGTAACCTGGTGCACGACACTAGGGTACACAGTGCCTGTGTTGCACGACACAACGATGGCACAACACTGCGTTGCCGATATACCTTGAGCCTAGATGCCCGATATGGTGTTGCCCATCATACCCTGGATGTCCAACACCCTAGTGCTTGGTTGTGATGTGTTGGTCTGCCTACCCGACATGAGTTGAGGGTTGGGCGATAGGAGACGATACCCTGCCCAATACTACCTATGGTGAGGGAAGTGGGCGCTATAGTGAGGGTCTTGTTCCTCATTTGAAACCTGATATGTTGGATTCTATCATGTTTGGTTTATTCTGGTAACTCTTGATATGCTTGATATAGTAGATCACATTCATGTTTTCTCACATGACATTTCATGTGTATATGATCATGTATAATGCTATGGAAATGATAAGCATGTAGAATGCCTTGCTTAATGACAAAACCTATGCTTATGATCACAAGTTGAGGCATGATTGATAAAGCATATAATCATTAATGTCACCTTATATTGATAGCATGGTCTTTCCGTTAAGCCTACGATTATTGTGCATACTAACCATGCAGGTGTTCCACACAGTTGCATATCTAGGTAAAGGGCTATGAGGTATATATAATTGAGTAACACTGTTTTAATGATTACTCTTGATGATGAGATATTATATATGATGTGTTTGGTCTGAGGACCTAAGTTTGACTAAAGTGCTTGGGATTGCTATCCCATGTTGATGATGTAAGCCTTGAGAGGCAGTGGCACTATGTGATGAGGGATTGAGATCCCATGGCAATATGATGATCCTTGAGTTGGATCTAGTTGTTTGGCAAGAGCCCAAGTGATAACATGTAATGTTGGATCCTTGTGGTGGACCAGGATGATGTTGATTACAATAAAAGCATAACATTGAGTTTTATGTTGATTATTCTTGTTATAGTTTGAATGTTATATAACTTGGTTGAATCTTGCAATCCATATAAAAGATACTAATTAATCACAGTGGAATATATCATGTAGTTGCCCTGGCCATAGATCCATCATCGTCAGGAGTTGGTGATGGTGAAACGGGTTCTCCTGTGGGTTAACCCAGAGCGCATATTGTTGAGTATGCGAGGTTTCTCCTAGCCTAAAATAGTGAGGATTCGAGTGCAACTACGGTTGCAGACTCAGGATATGTATAGGAGCATGGTGAACAGGCCCATGGCTCAGGATATGTGATATGGGAGCATGAATGCATTCATGGCTCAGAGCACAGTGAAATGGCCCATGGCTCAGGTATACTAGCACCGAGACCTGTACCGAGGCGGGCTTAGCGGATGGGTAGCCTATGGAGCTGAACCTATGGCTGAGGCCACTTAAGCATGAGAATGTAGTCCTACTTGTGTTTTACTCGTGCAGTGACCACGAGGCAGAGAGGTCGTGGAGTCCGACTCTTCCATTGACCTTGTATGGCACCGGCTCTGGGTTTCATAGTCGTCAGTTGGATTTGAGCGGTATGACTCACTTCCTCAGGGCATAATAATACGTAATCCAACTGCTTAGTATTTACTGCTTAAGACAAAAACGAAACATTGGTTGAGGCCTTGCTTGTGTAGTTAATCCTGTTATATCTTGCAGTTGCTTATATATTCCTCATATGTGGTAAGACCTTATAAATCTTATCTTGTCAATCATGTTCCATAAGGAAATACTTCGGTATATGCCTTTCGTACATCTAGTAAGCTTAATAGAATGAACAACTTTACTTTATTAACTGCTCCTATTATACCCTTTATCAGTTATCTGTTGTTGTTGCTTTATCTTTCTGAGGTTTTGTAGTTTCGGTGGGGAGTTATGTTTCTCGTTGGGACTGTGTGTCTCACCCTACTGGTTTACACCCTTTTTAGGTGGTCGAGCTAGGCATGGTGGTGGTCGCGGAGTTGCGACCGAGCAGCAAGATGAGCAGTAGAAGGCAAGCGATGGATATGATGCTGTTTTGGATGTTTTGTAGTAGAGTCTTAGAGTCATCCCTGTACTCTCAGGTCCTTGGGAGCGTTTTGACATTGTTTCACGATGAATAGCTATTGATCCTTTGTATATCCTACTGCTGGACGGATGTGGGCCTTTATGTACATATAAATAGGTGATGAACTCATGTGATGGTTAGACAGCTGTTCCTCTAAGATGTGGACACGTATCAAGGCTTATATATGCTTATATAACCTATTTCCTTATAGGATGTGGACTTAAATGTAATAGTTTTTCAGTTATCTGCTTTCCGCAATCGGTTTTAATTAACCCATGTTTTGATAATCTGTGGTTATGGTAATTTCCGCACGTTTTCACGTAACACCTCGTTGTCTGTGTGATAGCGAGATGTGTTGCCACAGTAACAATTCTCATGATGCGGGTCATGGGGCTAGACAAGAGGTGGGAAGGTGATTGGTTCTGGTAATGGAGGGGGATGTGGCCACCACGGCCATGCGAGATTCAGTGCAAAAATGACCATCAACATGTGATTTTGACATTTTAATTGACACGACCCGTAGTGAACCACCAAGACCATGCACACCCCTACCCACCACAGCCATGGTGATCCACCACGGCCGTGCTACTCACAAAACCTAGCTACTTTTCCACTACATTTCCCACTTTGTCCCTACTTGACCTATTGCTTCCCCCACACCTATATATAGGGGGGTGATAGCTGTAGGTCGAGGTGAGCTACCTTCCACCACCTCCTAGCTCTCCTTTTTTCCCCTTAGCCATTCCAATCCATTCCCACCTCCATTCCACTCCATTTCACCATTTCCACCACCAAAGCACTAGTTTATCCTAGTTTGTACCTATAACCCCCTTCATTCCACACCCTTACACCTTAGAGGAGAGAGGAGGACATCTTGCAGTAGTTGGAGAGGAGGATTGCTCCATCTACACCGAGCTCCATGGATTCTTCTACCTCTTTCTTCTTTCTTTTTGTATTTTGCTTTGCTATGAGTAGCTAGGTGCCTTGGGTGGGCTGCTTGGGGTGTAAAATGTTACTTTGATACCATGTTGGGGGAAAATGACATGTAAACTTTGTAATTCCATTTTCTAATGATTATGTTCTATTTATACCTCATTCTCCATGAATTGCTTGTTGGGTTGTTTGTGAAATCACCTAGGAATGTAGGCAAATTACTTGTATGTGTAAATTTTGGGATTTTCCCCTAGGTCTAATTCTTGGATCCCTAGGTTGCCTCCCATCTTCAAACATCTTAATCAATCTCCCTAAGCCTAAGTGAGAGATCTAAGTAGCTAGATTAGGTGACTCTAGTGCAATTAGCATGGAGCCTTCTCAAGGTTAGAATGTGGGGGAATTGGGGTCCAAAACCCTAATTTCACCTCCCCATTACTACCCTCAACCCCTACTTGCCCTAGGAATATCTAATCTAGAAACCTAGACTTGACTAGACTCTAATTGTATTAAATCTAATCTCTAACCCAATTGAGCCTCGCAAGGGTAGTAGGGGGTGCTAGGGACTAGTTCCCCTATACACAATCTAGCATATCCATGGCCAGGTAGTAGCTTAGATTAATTCATTAGACTCTAACTTGTTGTTTGGTTTGGATAATCTAAATGGAATCATAATGTTCATATGTCACCCCCAACTTAAGTGATAAGTGCATCCCCTAAACAACCCACACCTTCATTAATTGCTTTAAAACCCTAGTTTTCATGTTTCTTAGCTAGTGTTACATAAGTTAGCTCTTTTCTTTCTTAGTTAGCTTCTTGTCCTATTTTTACCTTATTCTTGCTAGTTTAGTTCTTTACTCACTCTTGTGCTTTTCTTTTGCCTGCCTTAGTGTAAATTGCCTTTTCATACCTAGCTTAGTCTTTTCTTGCATACTTAGTCTTAATCGAGTATAAGGTTAACTTAGATTTCATTCTCGCCTTTAATTTCTTTCTTTCTCACCTAGTTTAACAATATCACCTTTAAACCCTTAACCCTAGTCTTTGTAGTAGGAACCTAGCAAAACTGACCCAGCTCTAGTTCCCCCTTTTCTCCCTAAGGATTGACCCCTACTCTTGTCTATCACCTATGCTATAATAGTACCCCATGTACTTGTGGGTGACCTATTTGGTATTGTGATCGACTGTGTTAGGGTTAATATAAATTTTGAAATATCCACACGTATGTTCGAGTCCCGTGGAGTGCATCTAGTCAGCTCTTGTTGGCTAGTGTGTACACCTCTAGCTTGATGCACCAAGCTTTCTGGCACTATTGTCAGGGAGAAAGGCACTCGGC
Organism: Alisma plantago-aquatica; assembly: GCA_963693085.1. NCBI lineage: Eukaryota > Viridiplantae > Streptophyta > Magnoliopsida > Alismatales > Alismataceae > Alisma > Alisma plantago-aquatica. Next base: position 1,253,522,275 of record OY856410.1, on the reverse strand, counting down.
CTAGCTAGTTAGTTTTGCTTTGACTTTTCCTACTACTCTCATCATTTCTATTCTTTATTCATTATTCTTTGCATTCTTTGTGTATATTGGTTTGCTAAATTGTTCTCTTTTGTTTGGTTGTGCTTTGTGCATGTGACAAGCCACTCAGGAGGAAACAAGATGGAAGGCCAAAATGCACCCCACAAGCCACTTCAACTACAAATCACCAATTGCTAACATGGTTGATCAAATACCAGGGGAGCGATTCTCTATTCCTCCAGGTCTTCTTAGACTCCTGACCATCTTCTACATTTCAGAGAGTGAGAACCCTACAAGCACTTGGACTCCTTTCTTGAAGTATGCTCCACCTTCAGGACACCGACGACTAGTGATGATACAATCCGGTTGACCTTGTTATCTTTCTCCCTCAAAGATAGACCTAAAGATTGGTATGACTCAAGAAGGGACATCATGAGTTGGGAAATAATGAAGAATGACTTCTTGAGATAATTCTACTCTATAGAAAGGTTAAAACAAATGCGGTGTGCCATGACAAATTTTAGTCAAATGGGAAATGAGCAGTTACATAATGCATGGAAGATATTTAAGAAGATTTTGAGACAGTGCTCGCACCATGAGATCCCTTTGTGGTAGCTAGTTCAATCATTCTACTACGGTTTGTCTCTAAAGGACAAAGACACATTGGGTTCCTCTTATGGAGGAGTTTTTATGGATAGGCCACCTGGGGAGATATGGCCTTTGTTTGAGCAGTTGGATGAAGGATCAAGAATTTGAGCTTCTAGCATGATGAATGAAAGAGTGTATGCCCTTGGTGTGACACATCCTACTCGTGATGACTCAAGCCCGCAAGTGATGAAGATTCTTAGTGATAGGGTGAGCTTCATGAAGAACCAGGTGACAAATGTTCCTTGCCACCCAGTCAATTCTATTGAGTTCTATGGTGAGGAAAAGAAGACACCTCACTCCTATAGCTATCAAGAGCCACAAAGTGCAAAAATATAGCTCAAGGTTTGAGGAAGAGGTTCTCTTTAGATCAAAAATATTTGACGATGTCCAAAAATATGTTGTAATATTAGAAGAGATAGTAGAGCATCTATCTTCCATAATTGCTCTCTAAGAAGAAAAGTTGTCTTCAAAGCCCATCATGAGCTACCATGAAGCAAGTGGACCCATGCCTTCTTCTCAAGTTTTCTACAATCCACCTCCCATGCAAGTGCAGCCTATCTACCATTTTCAAGGCGATTCCAAGCCTTATACTCCACCTCCCCCTCCACTACCACCATTTTCCCAACAATTCACCTTCCAACCTCAATTCTCCCCTCCACCTCAATTTCAACTCCAAGTACTACCTCCACCTCCTCCGCAGCCACAACTAGATCCCCCTCTCCACCATGAGCAAGGAAGTTCTCTGACAATTCTAAGGAGTGGGAAATCTCTTGAGCAACCCACAAGTCAAAGAAAGATTGACAAAGCAAGGCAAAAGCAGCCAAGTGGTGATATTGTGATTGAAATTTTCAAAGATGATTCAGTGATACATCTTGTTGATTTTGGGGTACCATGTGCTCCACTCCATTCTCCATTTGTAGGTCCCGCCATCCCTATTGTTCCACCTCATGTTCATGCAAGTACGTCAAAAACTAGTGGTCCTCCATTCATTGAAGCACAAGATGAGCCACCGAAATTGAAGAGGAGGCAAAATCATAATGTTGATATTCTTGAGGTGTTTTGCCAAGTGAAGGTGAACATTCCACTCTTGGATTCTATCAAGAAAATCCCATCATATGCCAAGTTCCTCAAGAACCTATGCACTGTGAAGAGAAGGTTGATAGGGAGGATTCCAAAGAAAGTAAAATTGACTGAACAAGTGAGCCCCATCATCCAACATTCACTTACCATGAAGAGAAAAGACCCACGAGCCCCACTCATACCTAGTTACATAGAGGGACATCGCACAGACATGTCCTTACTTGATTTGGGATCTAGTGTGAATTTGATGCCATATAATGTCTATGTTGAGTTGGGTTTAGGCAAGTTAAAACTGGGACATTGCACTCTCCAATTGGCAGATAGATCCATAAAAGTGCCTAGGGGTAGAGTGGATGACGTCTTGGTGATGATAGATAAAGAGAAAGGCATAGTGTTCCCAGAGGATTTCATTGTACTTGATATGGAATCGGAGGATAGGAAGATTCCTATCATCTTGGGAAGGTCGTTCTTATCTACAACTAATGTTGAGATTCATGTGCTCAGTAGCACCATGATAGTTTCATTCATGGACATGAAAATCGAGATCAACATGTACAAAACCCCAACTCAGCGGGTCCGAGATAGGGATATTTGACATGATCACTTCACAAGTCTGAATGATCATTTGAGGAAAGAAGGTCAATATGGAACAATTGATGATGATTATTTTGATCAAAGGGATGAGGAAAACAGATTGAGTGCAAATGACAGATGCATGTTTTGCAAGAATGGGCACATGATGATACCAAATGGATGATCTATTGAAGAATTACCAAGAAGCCAAGATCAAGGCAAGAAACTCAACACTTGTGGGAGGCAACCCACCTAGGTTTGAGAATTTTTCACCCAACCTTCCATTTTTGATACTTTTGTTTTGTTTTTACACTTTTCTAAGAATGCACACACACACACACTTGTTTTTAATAGTTTTTGTTTAGTGTTAAGATGTGCAGGTGAAAATAGGGTGAAATGAGGAGAATTAGATGAGGTTTTGACAAAGTGGTCCATGAAAAATCATTTTGGGCCAAAGATTTGATGTTTGATGAAATTTGAGTTGAAGTCAACAACCACATTACTCACCATGGCCGTGGTGACATGGAACGGCTGTGCTGATACATTCACAATCAATAGGGGAATCAAGAAAAATCAAAATTGAAGAATAGATCCACCACTGCCATGCAAGGCAGAACGGCCATGTAGCCACCTACGTCTTACGACCGTGTGGGGGCACCACAACCGTGCAGCAGGATAGCCACCATGGCCGTGTCACACAGCACGGTCGTGTCATGCAACACGACCGTGATGCAACCCAAATCAACACTTAAGTCAATCATTTTGCAAAATCCCAAATCATTTCCAAGCAAAACCTCTGCGAGCACAATGGCCGTTCTCCACGAACAACAACCATACAACACTCCCCAACCCTCCTACCACCCTCGAATGTCCACAAAATCACCCCAATCCATATCCAATCAATCACCCACTATTTCTACTACCTCAATCTCCATAGTTCTCCCTTTTCCATCCACAAAACACCCCATCTCTCTCAAATCCGCCCCAACAACCCCGTTCTTCAGAGAATTTCAAACTTTGTTGATTTCTCCTCTGATTTTGAGCCAAAATGAAGCAAATGGCTAAGAAGGTTGTATCAAAGACCAAAGATGTGATCTCCTATGGACGTCGGCCCAAGAACGCGTCCTCTTCAGCCCCGACGGCTGATCTTGCCCTCCCGACACCTTCGGAAACCTCCAGTTCACAAGGGGAATTGCCCCATGCGGCTATAGAAGTGGAACCAATGATGGAGGAATCATCCAAGCTACCTAGAGGAGGTAGAGAAGTAGCTCGACCATCCATCTCTGAAGCCCGTCCTTCGATTTTGGTAGCTTGACCATCATTTTTAGCTACACACCCCTCAGAATCTATGGTACCCCAACCACAGTAGCAGCTGAGAGCATGACAACAATTACTAGTAGATGATATTGATGAGGTCATGTTAGACGCACATCCAAAGGATGCACCTAAAGTGTGTCGTGATCCAACACCATAGTCAGAGTAAAAAGGGGAAGAAACCCAAGCATCTAGAGTGCTTAACACGTTGAGTGATCGCTACTCGCTACGGGTGCCAGGAGACGATGAAGAGTTTGGGCATCTTTGATTTTTTTTTCAAGATGTCATGGAGCCTATTGGGCTAGTTGAGGTGTTGACTACGGTGCAGGAGACATATGTAGAGCTTACACATCAATTCTTTGCCACATTAGAGAAGATCTTACATGACACCATCAACGTCACCTTGGGGAGTAGCACCTACCTTGTTACTGCATCTTTTCTGAATGGCATATTACTCTGACTTCCGAGGCAACAACGTCACTTGATGAAGGAAGCACTGATAGAGAAACTAATGCAAATATGTTGCTATATGGAAGAAACTCACCGGGAAGAGCAATTTTGTAGCTGGTAAATAAAAAACTAGCATGATCCACAACCCTATCCTGAGGTACATTCAAAAGGTCTTGGCGAACACCATCTTTGTCTATTTTGAAAATCAAGGCAACTACACAAGGAAAGACCTTTTCGTGTTAGGATGGATGGTGCAATGAAAGATTGTAAACCTGGGGTCACTTATCATTGATCATATGAAGACAATTCCATCCAAGAGAAAGAATCCATTTATCATGGGAGGGATTGTTACTTCCATTGCCTTAGCCCTAGGACATGATGTATCTGGCTACACAAAGGAAGAAGGAGGAAAGCTAGTTGACTTACATTACTTGACCCAGTCATCAATTATATTAGTGGTTGACCAGAAGATTTTCTACCAAGTCAACTCTCCTTATGTTGGGGTTTCACTTGAGCTCCCTACCATGCCACACCTCTCTTAGAGGGATTTGGCCCATATCTAGACTTTCTGGACATCTTGAGGAGATGGGAAGAGGACCATCCTAGAGACACATAGCAGCAGCAACCCAGAGATCTACCTGAGGGGCTTGGAGAGTCACAGGCAGCCACTGAGAGGAGGAGGATAGCTGAGGAGCGAGAGAATTGTAGAGTGATGCATCATGAGGGGGAAACATCACAGCAACAACAACAACAACCCATAGAAAATGCATATGACATGTTGATGCGATGATTTTGAGTCGCATTTAGAGACATATTTTACTTGTGTTTTATGCATTTATTGGTCATTTTGGTGGTTAATATTGCATAATTCATCTACTTTGGTTTATGATCTTTCTCTATGTCAAATCTCCCTTATTTTAGTATTTTGAGCATAAATTATTACAAGAATATGTTTTGTTTCGGCTTATGTGGTTTTGTGTTGCAATTTCAGGAAAAACAAGTATCTGCTGCTGTCGATACCATCGACAGTGGTCAATACCATCGACCTGACCACAGGCAGCCAGCCGCAAGGAGTAGCAAAATCTCGATACTATCGATAGGAGAGTTGATGGTATCGAGATAACATCAGGTTGCTTCAGAGAAGAGAGTCGATACTATCGACATAAAAGTCGATACCATCGACGATTGGAGCTACAACGACGTAAAAGGACAAAACCGACGCCTATGAATGTCGATACCATCGACCCGCGTCGATGGTATCGAGGTGGCATCAGTTGCGACAAAGAAAAGAAAAGAAGACCAGCCGATACAGTGCAGGGTCGATACCATCGACTTGCGTCGATGGTATCGACACTGTCAGATACATGTTTGCTTCAGATTGATCTAAATCTGACGACTGTGGTAATTTGGCGACCTAATTTAGAGATTATACCTAATGACGGCGGCCAAGAGCATGGGATGAGGTCACTAGCCACTGCACACGTCCTGAGAAGGTGTGGAGAGAAGAACGGAGCCCAGAAGCACGCCCCAGCCGTTATGGACACCGAAGAGGACGATTTCCACCACCGAAAGGCTGGAGAACGTGTATTCTACGCCAAGGAGCGATTGGATCTTCTCCGTTCAGGGGTTTCACCACTCAATCACGTTTTTCTCATGTTTCCCCTTTTCTCTACCATGTTTTGCTTTGAGGTGAACATGCGGGGCTAATCTCCTTTGTCTTTAGGACCGGGAGTAGCTCGGGAATTCATTGTATGACAATTTTATAATAGTAATTCATCATTTATCTCTTAAATCCGTGGCATAATTTCATTTTCTCAATTATATTGTTATGCTTGATCACGATAATAATAATCTAATGCCCTTAATTACTTTGAAAGAAGAATTAATAGTTGAAAAGAGATGAAATTCACGTTAATTGACAAATCCCTTGAACAAGGTGGTGTAAGATTAATGGTGGATACCGAGAGATCGTTTTTAATGCATCTAATTTAGGGTATAGGTTACTACAATGGTGGAACCGACCTAGACATAGGTAGTGAATTGTACCACGACAGTGGGCAATTCTGATTTCAGGCCACTACCCGGGTAGAGAGATAAATCTGAATGACTACATAGAATTTAATACAATGAAAACCTGCGGTGAAACCGCAATCCTAAAGATCTCATATTGAATTGATTAAACTAATCATTTAATCGATTGCTTTGCTTTGTTTGATTTCATTTTCTTTTAATTTTACAACAACTTCCAACTATTTAATCGGTCTAGCTGATTGCGAGTAGTTAGTAGTAGTCTCCGATAATTCACGTGTCCATGAGTTCGACTCGGGCCTCACAAAGGCCTATATTACATTGATGCGTACACTTGCGTCTCTACGCACGTAAAAAGTGTGACAAGTTTTTGGCGCCATTGCCGGGGACATGACAATTGTCGGCACAACGAGTGCTGCAAGCGGCCACTCTAGGCCACTTTTTATTTTTTTTATTATTTTGAAATCATTTCCAAAAATTTATATCTTATCTTCGCATCTTGTAGTTGTCTAGCACGGTACTGAACTTAAATTTTCACTTTGTAGGTATTGTGCATGGTGCAGATGCGTAGCACTGACTACACACAACAAGCACCAGAGGTTCCACTGACAGGACCTGACGACGAGGAAGGTCACAATCAAGACCACTTAGTAGAAACAGATTCAGAACCCGAACAAGAAGAAATGGCAGAGGAACAAACAATATGGGAGAAGATCAAAGCTTCTTCTTCATCCGCTTCAAAGGGGCCAATCAAGAAGCAGGCGATCAATATTCCGACATACAAGATTGATCTTGTGTTAATCAACTTGGTGAAGTCGAATGCATTCCATGGGCTCAAGAATGAAGACCCAGTCACACATATAAGTCAATTTGTGGAGAATTGTGATATGATAAAAATAGACAGATTTCCACAGGATGCTCTCTACTTGAAACTCTTCCCGAGTTCTCTAGCAGGGAATGCACGAGAGTGGTTGCACAATCTCGACGACGAATATGTGGAATCATGGTACCATATGGTGGAGGTTTTCTTTGAAAGGTTCTTCCCGCCCGAGAAGACCAACGATCTGATCAGAAAAATTCACAATTTCACTCAGAAGGCAGGAGAGACCTACTCGGAGACGTGGGAACGCTTTCATATTATGTTAAGGAGGTGCCCACACCATGGTATGGATAAGGAAAAACAGGTTAAAATCTTCTATTCTTCTCTTTCCGAGCATGATAGAAGTAACCTTGATTCAGCAGGTTTAGGGTTTTTCTTAAATAACACAGATACAAGGTGCTGGGAGATACTGAAAAATATGGCAAAGAAACAGTCTTGGGGCGATAGGGATGCACCAGAACAAGTCAAAGTTGCAGGTGACTCCGGGGCCATCAAGGAGCTGAATGAAAAGCTAGATCTTCTAGCGAAGAAATTGCTTGCCAAAGAAGATGCATCATCTGATGAGGAAGCCCAGGTCAAATTTATGTAATAACAGGGCTATTAAAATAATGATTATGCTTGGAGGAGGGACAAGAAATTCTCATGGAAGGATCCAAAAAACTTCCTACAAGATCCTGATGCAAAGCCACAACCAAGAGCCGAAGATAAAAGCACCGAGTTACTTAGTCAAATGGTGCAATAAAACCAGGAGATGATGAGCATGTTCAGTAAGCAACTGCAGTCCCAGGGTGATATTTTGACCAAGTTTGGGCAAACACTGCAAAGTCATGGAGCACAAATGAGGGCTCTAGAGATGACTGTGACTCAAATTTCAAATGAAGTGGCGGCCATAAAGCATGCCAATCAGTAGAGACAGGTTGGGAATGCAGATGTTGTTCAAGCACATCATCAAGTAAAATATATGTCTATAATTAATGAGGCAGAACCCCCATTGGTAGAGGCTCAGGATAAAAGTAAAATGATGTTTGATACAGAGGCTGTACCGGAAATATCGTATCCTCGCAGTCATTATGGACTACCAGGCGGGTACACTCCATTAAGAAAGGCCCGCCAAGCGCCCATCTCGGTCACGTCCGCACCTATGCAAGAAGAGCAGGTGAAGGCCATGCGTCAAGGTGAAGCTACATCCACATCGAGAGAAGAGCCGCTACAAGTCACAACTGTTGAGAACAATGTGCCAAAGTCTACGCCAGGGGGTGACAATGAAGCAAGCTTGGGGGAGATTGCCCCGGAAAGCCCATACGTTTCACCTCATGAGCGTCCACATGCAAAAGTTGTGTCTAGCCCGGATAGCTCGAGGTCAAAGAAGGAGCATCGACATTACAGGAAGTTCTTGGAGATGTTCAGAAAACTCCATGTCAATATTCCGTTAGTGGAAATGATAGAGAAGATTCCCGCCTATGGGAGGTTCATCAAAGAAATCATCAACAAGAAGAGGCAGATTAAAGACACGAATGTTTGTCGGGTAAATGAGATGGTGAGCTCAATTATCCATGGGAGTTTACCACAGAAGAGGAAAGACCCAGGAGGCCTCTACATTCCATGCTCTATAGGTGATCGAAATTTTCCACAAGCACAGTGTGATTCGGGTGCCAGCATTAATCTTATGCCACTGTCCACATTTCAAAAGCTTGGGTTGAAGGAAATGAAGAAATCAGCGGCAACTATTGAGTTGGCAGATGGGTCCATTGTAAAGCCATACGGAGTGTGCGAGGATGTACTCGTCAAGGTGGACATGTTCATCTTTCCGGTGGATTTCGTCATCATGGATATGCCACAACTTAAAAGTTGCGAGATGCTATTGGGCAGGTCATTTCAAGCAACGACCGATGTAGTCACTGCAATTGGGAGAGGTACTCTGACGTTGGGGATTGGCCAAGATCGAGTTGAGTTCAAACTACCGAACGATCCCTTGGGCACACTCTCTAAAGTTCCAAGTTGATGACGAGCTTCATGTCGTCTAGCCTAAGACGTTAAATAAGGGTGCTTGTTGGGAGGCAACCAAGCCATCAGTACTTTAGTTTAGTTTCTTCACATTCATAGTTTGATTTGTTTCGACTTTGTTTTTAGTGTAAAAATGATACTGTGATTGTTTGTGCATTGTGCAGGACTGAGGCAGAGTCGATACCATCGACCCTTGTGTGGGCTCCGATCTCCAAAACCACGATATAAACACGATTTAAACTTAGCAGAAGCATTCAATTAGTTGCGGAATATGAAAAATTACTGGAAATTAAAATTTTTGAGACAAGATCTGGAAATTATAAAATTCCTTTTATAAGAAACCAAGTAAATAGTTTACATCTCTGTTAAACCACTTCTTGAGTAGTTATGTACAACATGACTCAAAATTCTCAGGAGCTAACACCAAAAACTCAAAACACTGATTCCTAGGACCTGAGAGTACAGAGACGGCATAGGACCATATAACTACATAACTCTGACAGTATCTCCACCTGAGATTCACTGCTGCCTTTGGTACTATTGTTGATGTTGTTGCTCATCCTTAAACGGGATCCTTCGTCTTTGACGTCCACCTAAAAAGTTGAACTCTACGAGGTGAGACAATGTACAATTGTCCCAGTGAGAGTTATAACTCTCAACTAGAAGCTTTATTATAAAATTAAGGAATATCATAGACAAGATAACATAAATCATACAACAACAGGTTTAATAACAAGTGAAGCAACTTCTACTTAAGCAGACATGTCTTTAAAGCATATAAAGGACATGTATACAAAATATCTGAACAGATCATTAATGTAAACAATGTAACACCAAACATTGTTCCTCGTAGTTTAACCTAAGCAGATATACTACGCGGTTGATTATGTTTTACAAACATTATTATGCCCTGTGGAGATGAGGCATACCACTCATAATCCAACTGATCGCTAATGAGTCACATCAGTATCATACATAGGTCATTAAAAGAGCCGGATTCTTAAGACCTCATCTTCCTCAGTCAGTTAGAGGATTGCTTGCAGGACACTTTGTGTCTCCGCTGTTATAGCTTACCATGGTAATCTGGTCCTTCGCTATTTTAGAGTTATAGTGGCGTTCTGTACTCTCTTCGTCATCGGAAGATTTCTTGTTTATCTCTCACCGATGCGGTATTTGTGTCTTCTTTGGGAGATTTGTGGTACATCTCACCATTTGGGTTTTGTAGTGAAGGATTGACGGACTATGATAAATCTACATCAATTCCTACACTAGGATGTAAGGATTTACGCATCCATCTCCCCCACATACTCAAGAGTATGTGATCCAGGAGTTCCCTTGGGAAAACCTGTTTCACCATCATTTGGTCTCTGATAATGATGGATCTATGATCAGGGCTCTACATTACACTTGATTAGTTAGGTACATTCAATATTCTTTTAACATCATACATTGTTCTTCAAACAATAACATTAGCATAACAGCTATAAAATGAGAATACTAAATGTAACAAGCCTAACTCTTATCAATCATCATTTCTCAATACATTCATCACAAGTCATCTCTAAAGCATGACCTTGATGGTATTTATGGCTCTCACAACCCATTTAATTCATAGGTTGCCATTGACAAGGCATCAGGATATATCACTATTCATAAAGCTAAAGCATGCTTTCAATGAATATAGTTTCATAATCCATTCCTGGATATGATCATCATCTCATGACAACCTGTATGGTTAATTCAACTGATAAAAGTAAATAATTCATTCTAAAAGTTACACTTTCAAACTCTTAGAAGAGTTAAGTTCCCCAATATTCATCAATTAGGGTTATTCATTTCCTTTACTTATGATTAGGAATATTGATTCCTCATCTCATACTTCAATCATGAGGATTCATGCTTAAAAGCATAACTGGAAACAGGGTTTCACCCTATTCAAATTAAGGTTATTGAAATCTATTTATCCTATAAGACATCATATTTGGTAACTTGTTCTCAAAGTTTCATACCTAAAGGCATGACACAGGACTAAGGTTAACATACCCCATCCTTCATTGTTAATATTTCCTTTTTAGATTATTAGTCCAATTCTAGTATGCAACTCTTCCATCCTTAGAAGCATACCAGAAATGGTGAGTATTTGCCTTAAATACAACATTTATTGAACATCATAATGATTATCAATTCAAGGTATGAATTCACTTCTCAATCTTATCATGGTGTGAACACATCATACTCATTGATTTGACTATATTTTATTTAAAGGCATTACCTTATAAACATCTCCAGGAATTCATAATTGCTAGGTCATATACTAGGCTCACTATTCATCCCACTAGGATTTCCATATTTTCATTTCTAATTTAGGGATTCTCATCCATATTACATCTCCTCTGGATTAGATTTATTAAACTTCTTATCTCACATGGCATAAAAGATTCCTCATATAACAACTTGTATTTTAGGGTTTCATACTCAAAGGCATAACCCTGAATTACTACATTTATCAGATCACCATAAATTAGGGTTTACTATTCTCATTACATGTTATCACCCTAGAATTAGGGTTTACTATTCACATTACATGTTATCACCCTAGAATTAGGGTTTACTATTCACATTATGGTGAGTTGAACTCATAACATTGTCATGTATGAGGAACATCATCATTGATGCTCTCAGATTAGTTTAAGATTCATCATTTATCATAATTAGGGTTCCATGATCTCACATAGGTGGATCATACCCTAATCATGCACATTCATGTATATTGAAGGTACTTTACTTGAATATTCATCATAAAAGGGTACTTTATCTTTCTTAAGATACTTTCTCTCTCCTCATACTTGTAGATGGTGATAACACCAATCTAGATCAGGTTGGGTTAAGTCCACTTTGATTGACATAGACCAAATCACCACTATTGAGTGATTAGGGTTTGATTAGAACAAGGTTTCACTCAATTGAACCTTTCAAGGGTATTATGGTAAATTACACATTGATCATCATCATGGTTTAATTTACTAACCACTTGACCCTTAATGTCTTTTGGTATCATTAGGGTTTAGGTTGAACAACTATTAAACCATTTAAGCCTTCAAGGCATTAGGCAGACTTAACTTCAAAAGTATCCAATAGGTTTCACACCTTCAACCTTCAAACAATCCTGAGATCGTATAAGGTTGTAGACCGTTTAAGCTTTGTAGACCGTTTAGGGTTTGGTTGACTTCAAGACCGTATAACACTCAAGACCGTTTACCCTCATTCGGTCTTGAGGTCGAATGGTATCATTCGGTCTTGAGGTCGAATGACCTTATACGGTCTTGAGGTCGAATGACCTTATACGGTCTTGAGGTCGAATGACCTTATATGGTCTTGAGGTCGAATGAACTTATACGGTCTTGAGGTCGAATGACCTTATACGGTCTTGAGGTCGAATGCCCTCAAAAGCTCAAGATCGTATGGACCTCCAAGGTGGTTCAAAGGGTAAACTCGATTAGGGTTTCCTATGTTGAAGCCATGAATTGGTCTCAAGCTTGCTAACCACTTACCAATTGAGACAACTAGGGTTAGCCTTAACCAATTGGTCACTCAATTGACCCTCAATTGATATCCAATTAGGGTTGGAGTTGGTTCAATTAAGGTCTATATACGTTCAACCATCAACACTCAACAATGTAAATCAAATCAAAGTTGAACCCATCAATTGACCTTCAATTGGGCTCAAACTTGGCCCAAACGGTCTTGGGATCGTTTGGATATCCTCCAAACGGTCTTGAGACCGTTTGCCCAAGAATTCATCAAAATCTAGATTGATTTGATAGGGGTTGAACCTTAACTAAGTCACAAATCAGCAATTTGATTATTTCAATAATCCATTGTAATTGGGCCCTCAATTGATCAAATTACTTTAACCCTAGACCTCCAAACGGTCTTGGGTTGTCACCAAACGGTCTTGAGATCGGTTGCCCATCCATCCTTTGGACTCTAGTGAAAATTCATGAAGGTTTGATTTATTGAGTTGATCATTACATCAATACTTAATTGCAATGTAATTTGGTATCTTTGTACCTTCAATTGGTCAACTATACTTGACCCCAGACCTCCATACGGTCTTGGGTGATCCCCAAACGGTCTTGAGACCGTTTGGATGATTCTCCAAACGGTCTTGAGACCGTTTGGGCTAATCAACCCAAAATCTCAAATTAGCTCATTGTGATTTCAGCACTGATTTCAATTAGGGGTTTCCCTAGTAATCAACCTTCAACTCTTAACTCATTTAGAATTAGTCCATCAAATTTGGTGGGTCATTAATTAACATTATTATGAACAGTAATCTCATACGGTCAATGCTTAGTCAACCATCTTATACGGTCTTGAGACCGTTTGCCCAAAAAGGGCAAATTAAGCAGATTGAAAATCAGAACTAAATTCAATTGAATTTGCTAATTGTTTTGCCTATATCTCACGATTCCTTTGGAGTTAACCTCTCACATTTTGTGGGTGATTAACCTACATAATTATGAACAGGATTCTCATACGGTCCACGCTTGGTCAACGCAGCCATACGGTCTTGAGACCGTATGCCTTCATACGACCTTGAAAGCGTTTGGCCACCAAACGGTTTTGTAAACCGTATAGGCAATTGGTTGAGGTCGTATGGTAAAGTGGAAAACTGTGGATAAGCATAGTAAATAACCCCCTCATCTTCTAGCTCAAGAACAACAACAGTTCCTCACGGATTTGCTTGCAAGGATGCAAGGGAAGATAGGGAAGAAGAAGAACTAGCAACTATATGCATAGAAAATGATGTATAATCAAAGCATAAAGTTTAGAGTTATAAAACCCGCCTAAAGCTTGATCCTTGAGCTCCAAGCCTTTAATGGCGTCCTAGAAGCTCCACAGGTCGGCCAAGGTGAATCCTTCAAGGAAAGTTGAGAAGAGATGGCTAGAAAGATAGAGCTAAGTGAGCTAGCCATGAATTTGACCTTGAATACGAGTTTCCTCCATGAATTCAAGCAAAAGGGATGATCCAAACTTACCTAGGACCCTTGGTCGTCCTTCTCTGCTCCAGAGCTTAGCCTTGGTCGGTTTTGAGCAAGGGAAAAAGAAATGAAAGGGAGAGGGTCGTTCCCTTGCTAAGTGAGAAAAGTAGTATATATACTTAAGTGAAATTTTCAACATAAGGACATATGTTTTCCTCATTTCTCATCTAAGTCCTTCCTTTCTTCCTTGCACTTCCCCACATCTTATTTATAAGGACAAACTACTTCTAAGGTCAAGAATTGAAGGCAAAGAGGATCAACCCATCACTAAAGCATACACATAAAAGGGCTATTATACATACACCTTGATTATTCAATCACAAAGGTGTTCTTTATTATATGATTATTCACATGAAGTGACCTTTTCATAATTTCTCTTCTAAATGATGCCAAGAGTCATAAAAGATGTTTTCAATGATGTATTTTACAAGTTGCACCCCTCAAATTGGGTAAATTGCATTTTACACCAATTTAGGGTTTTCAAGTACAGGGGTTGCTTCCACAGTTGCACCTTGGTGCTCAAGCTGGGGAAATCCCTCAAACCTCATCATATTCATTCTTATGTTGTCTCAACATTGAAGTAACATTTAAACATGTGAATTTTGCAAGTTAACCCCTCTGATTGGGCAAATTGCACATAGGTCCCTGTTTTGCAAACAATACTTCAACATTGATTTATAAGGGACAGAAATGGAAACATATGTTCAATAAAAGCTTTAATTATATACTAAAGGATAATTACAACCATCTAATTTCATAATTAGGCAAAAAACCTAGGGTTAGCTCATAACCCAGGTCAGGGGTGTTACAAATCATAAACCCCTAACAAGGCTTTCGTCCCCGAAATCTTAGGAAGAAAAGGGGAAAGCAGATATTGTTTCAGCATACACATTGTTACATCCTTAGGTAACATACTATTTTCAGGGAGATGTTATATAATTTTGATCAACATTCTTTAGGATCAAATTCATGCCCAGATATTTATCCAAGATCATATAAGGGCCTTTTCACCCTGAGTGTATCATCACATCTGATAATTAGCATACTAACTCCCTTTATTATATGCATTAACTATCTCACCAGTTACACATTCTTATCATAGAGAAAAGTTTTCTTGTTACACAAGGATTTACTTAACATACATTCTGGAGAAGGATATGTTTATTTTAAGAACATAAACCCCTAACAAGGGATGTTCTTAAAATTCTATCTTTATTTAAGAACATAAACCCTTAACAAGGGATGTTCTTAACATTCTATCTTTATTTAAGAACATAAACCCTTAACAAGGGATGTTCTTAACATTCTTACTTTGGTATTACTTACTTGTGTTATCAAAACTTAATATCTCTTTCTTCCTTTTATCATGGGACATTGCTCATTACATATATTCTTTCAATCATTACTAATCATGGTTGACCTTCTTTATTCTTATTTTTCTTATCTTATGATGCTCTTTAAGTTGTTTTAGATTGACTACTTGATCAGAGTAATCAAAAGATAACAACTTCAAAGTTTCCATATTTACTTCATCATAAGTAATTGTATACCTGGCCAGGGTATATGATTACTGAGGTAAGAAAATATGTACTTGTATATTACTATGTTCCTTCTCTTTTTCCATCCTTACAAACATAATTATTAACTTTACTGAATCCTACATCCAGATCAATTCTTTAATACCTTTTCTTCTTATAGAAGTAACATGTAATATAAAACGATTATATCTGATGCATCATTGAAAACTTTTATGAGACCAATCAAAGAATAGTTCAATCAACTACTATTTCAACTTGTCCAAAAGATCATAAAGAGATTTATAAGAAATACCATTTATCTTGTCTAATCAATCATGGCTCGAGGATTCTATCAAATCCTTGCATGTCAAGGTATTGGATCCACTCGAATGCGATGATTAGAAAAGAAAAGGATGTAGGGAGATCATACCTCCTGCATGACAGTAGACTCACTCAACAGAGTCTCCAACAACAACTATCTGCCCTATGACTGAATGTCATATTGCAGTTAGGGATCACTCTTCGAGTGATAAAAAAGTGTGTAGCACCCGGGTCAATCAGAACAGATACTACACAGGAATTAGACATATCAGAATATAAAAGTTCATCTGACCTGTCATAACCCGTGGATCGACCACTGCATCAGGTGGGTTCATAGCAAAGAACCTCACTATTGTCTGTGGTTGATTTGGTGCAGATGATCCAGCTTGGGACGCTTGTCCACGTCCTCGAGCTGCTCCTTGAGATTTCCTTCTCTGTGATCCTTGTTGCCCTTGTCTCAGAGGCTGTGTCACATTGACAGGCTTAATTCGACAGTACTTCATCAAATGCCCCACCTTACCACAGTTGTAGCAGTGTCTCTCCAGTTGTAGTGGTTTAAAGGGTTCCTTACCCTTTCTGGATAACCATTGCCTTGATGTACTAGGTCCTGGTTGTGTTGGTGACATCAGAAACTTCTTCCTTCTGGAAATTTCAGGCCTTTGCTTCTGGATTTGGATAGGCCCTTTCTCAATTCTTCCTCTATATATCCTTTCTGGACAGTTAGATCTGATATGTCCAAGCCTCCTACAATTATAACAGGTCCTAGTCTCTGGCTGTATTCTAATTCCTACATTACTATGGACTGATTCATCAGTTTGAGGCTGAGCATAGGCTTGCTTTGAGTTCAAAGCTTCATCATTTACTTCTGCTTCAACCTGCTGCTAAGGGTTACATATCCTATGGATATCCAGAACATCATCATTAGGAGCTGGTAATCTAGGTTGTACTGCTAGTGTTTGATCCACTAGGTACATCATGGTTGCCCTAAATTCTCCAACAGTGATTCCTAAGGAAGGATTCCTTAACATGGTTGGATTAACTAGGGGAACCTCATGTAAGTGTCCCTCTACTGCTTGCTCCTCTGCACTTCTTCTAGGTGTAGCATTGTTGCTTTCTGCAACAAAATCCTCGTCCTTATATATCTTCTTCTCCTGAGGAGCAGAAGATTCTATTAGATGAGGAAGAAACACTAAAGACAGACTCGACATCCTAAGTCCTATGTCTCTATAGACTCGGCGAACCTAGAGCTCTGATACCACTTAATTGTGGGCTACGATCTCCAAAACCACGATATAAACACGATTTAAACTTAGCAGAAGCATTCGATTAGTTGCGGAATATGAAAAATTACTGGAAATTAAAATTTTTGAGACGAGATCTGGAAATTATAAAATTCCTTTTATAAGAAACCAAGTAAACAGTTTACATCTCTGTTAAACCACTTCTTGAGTAGTTATGTACAACATGACTCAAAATTCTCAGGAGCTAACACCAAAAACTCAAAACACTGATTCCTAGGACCTGAGAGTACAGAGACGGCATAGGACCATATAACTACATAACTCAGACAATATCTCCACCTGAGATTCACTGCTGCCTTTGGTGCTGTTGTTGCTCATCCTTAAACGGGATCCTTTGTCTTCGACGTCCACCTAAAAAGTTGAATTCTACGGGGTGAGACAATGTACAAATTGTCCCAGCGAGAGTTATAACTCTCAACTAGAAGCTTTATTATAACATTAAGGAATATCATAGACAAGATAACATAAATCATACAACAATAGGTTTAATAACAAGTGAAGCAACTTCTACTTAAGCAGTCATGTCTTTAAAGCATATAAAGGACATGTATACAAAATATCTAAACAGATCATTAATGTAAACAATGTAACACCAAACATTGTTCCTCGTAGTTTAACCTAAGCAGATATACTACGCGGTTGATTATGTTTTACAAACGTTTTTATGCCCTGTGGAGATGAGGCATACCACTCATACTCCAACTGATCGCTAATGAGTCACATCAGTATCATACATAGGTCATTAAAAGAGTCGGATTCTTAAGACCTCATCTTCCTCAGTCAGTTAGAGGATTGCTTGCAGGACACTTTGTGTCTCCGCTGTTATAGCTTACCAGGGTAATCTGGCCCTTCGCTATTTTAGAGTTACAGTGGCGTTCTGTACTCTCTTCATCATCAGAAGATTTCTTGTTTATCTCTCACCGATGCGGTATTTGTGTCTTCTTTGGGAGATTTGTGGTACATCTCACCATTTGGGTTTTGTAGTGAAGGATTGACGGACTATGATAAATCTACATCAATTCCTACACTAGGATGTAAGGATTTACACATCCATCTCCCCCACATACTCAAGAGTATGTGATCCAGGAGTTCCCTTGGGAAAACCTGTTTCACCATCATTTGGTCTTTGACAATGATGGATCTATGATCAGGGCTCTACATTACACTTGATTAGTTAGGTACATTCAATATTCTTTTAACATCATACATTGTTCTTCAAACAATAACATTAGCATAACAGCTATAAAATGAGAATACTAAATGTAACAAGCCTAACTCTTATCAATCATCATTTCTCAATACATTCATCACAAGTCATCTCTAAAGCATGACCTTGATGGTATTTATGGCTCTCACAACCCATTTAATTCATAGGTTGCCATTGACAAGGCATCAGGATATATCACTATTCATAAAGCTAAAGCATGCTTTCAATGAATATAGTTTCATAATCCATTCCTGGATATGATCATCATCTCATGACAACCTGCATGGTTAATTCAACTGATAATAGTAAATAATTCATTCTAGAAGTTACACTTTCAAACTCTTAGAAGAGTTAAGTTCCCCAATATTCATCAATTAGGGTTATTCATTTCCTTTACTTATGATTAGGAATATTGATTCCTCATCTCATACTTCAATCATGAGGATTCATGCTTAAAAGCATAACTGGAAACAGGGTTTCACCCTATTCAAATTAAGGTTATTGAAATCTCTTTATCCTATAAGACATCATATTTGGTAACTTGTTCTCAAAGTTTCATACCTAAAGGCATGACACAGGACTAAGGTTAACATACCCCATCCTTCATTGTTAATATTTCCTTTTTAGATTATTAGTCCAATTCTAGTATGCAACTCTGCCATCCTTAGAAGCATACCAGGGTATGGTGAGTATTTGCCTTAAATACAACATTTATTGAACATCATAATGATTATCAATTCAAGGTATGAATTCACTTCTCAATCTTATCATGGTGTGAACACATCATACTCATTGATTTGACTATATTTTATTTAAAGGCATTACCTTATAAACATCTCCAGGAATTCATAATTGCTAGGTCATATACTAGGCTCACTATTCATCCCACTAGGATTTCCATATTTTCATTTCTAATTTAGGGATTCTCATCCATATTACATCTCCTCTGGATTAGATTTATTAAACTTCTTATCTCACATGGCATAAAGATTCCTCATATAACAACTTGTATTTTAGGGTTTCATACTCAAAGGCATAACCCTGAATTACTACATTTATCAGATCACCATAAATTAGGGTTTACTATTCTCATTACATGTTATCACCCTAGAATTAGGGTTTACTATTCACATTACATGTTATCACCCTAGAATTAGGGTTTACTATTCACATTATGGTGAGTTGAACTCATAACATTGTCATGTATGAGGAACATCATCATTGATGCTCTCAGATTAGTTTAAGATTCATCATTTATCATAATTAGGGTTCCATGATCTCACATAGGTGGATCATACCCTAATCATGCACATTCATGTATATTGAAGGTACTTTACTTGAATATTCATCATAAAAGGGTACTTTATCTTTCTTAAGATACTTTCTCTCTCATCATACTTGTAGATGGTGATAACACCAATCTAGATCAGGTTGGGTTAAGTCCACTTTGATTGACATAGACCAAATCACCACTATTGAGTGATTAGGGTTTGATTAGAACAAGGTTTCACTCAATTGAACCTTTCAAGGGTATTATGGTAAATTACACATTGATCATCATCATTGTTTAATTTACTAACCACTTGACCCTTAATGTCTTTTGGTATCATTAGGGTTTAGGTTGAACAACTATTAAACCATTTAAGCCTTCAAGGCATTAGGCAGACTTAACTTCAAAAGTCTCCAATAGGTTTCACACCTTCAACCTTCAAACGATCCTGAGATCGTATAAGGTAATAGACCATTTAAGCTTTGTAGACCGTTTAGGGTATGGTTGACTTCAAGACCATATAACACTCAAGACCGTTTACTCTCATTCGGTCTTGAGGTCGAATGGTCTCATTCGGTCTTGAGGTCGAATGACCTTATACTGTCTTGAGGTCGAATGACCTTATACGGTCTTGAGGTCGAATGACCTTATACGGTCTTGAGGTCGAATGCCCTCAAAAGCTCAAGATCGTATGGACCTCCAAGGTGGTTCAAAGGGTAAACTCGATTAGGGTTTCCTATGTTGAAGCCATCAATTGGTGTCAAGCTTGCTAACCACTTACCAATTGAGACAATTAGGGTTAGCCTTAACCAATTGGTCACTCAATTGACCCTCAATTGATATCCAATCAGGGTTGGAGTTGGTTCAATTAAGGTCTATAAACGTTCAACCATCAACACTCAACAATGTAAATCAAATCAAAGTTGAACCCATCAATTGACCTCCAATTGGGCTCAAACTTGGCCCAAACGGTCTTGGGATCGTTTGGATATCCTCCAAATGGTCTTGAGACCGTTTGCCCAAGAATTCATCAAAATCTAGATTGATTTGATAGGGGTTGAACCTTAATTAAGTCACAAATCAGCAATTTTATTATTTCAATAATCCATTGTAATTGGCCCTCAATTGATCAAATTACTTTAACCCTAGACCTCCAAACGGTCTTGGGTTGTCACCAAACGGTCTTGAGATTGTTTTCCCATCCATCCTTTGGACTCTAGTGAAAATTCATCAAGGTTTGATATATTGAGTTGATCATTACATCAATACTTAATTGCAATGTAATTTGGTATCTTTGTACCTTCAATTGGTCAACTATACTTGACCCCAGACCTCCATACGGTCTTGGGTGATCCCCAAACAGTCTTGAGACCGTTTGGATGATTCCCCAAATGGTCTTGAGACCGTTTGGGCTAATCAACCCAAAATCTCAAATTAGCTCATTGTGATTTCAGCACTGATTTCAATTAGGGTTTTCCCTAGTAATCAACCTTCAACTCTTAACTCGTTTAGAATTAGTCCATCAAATTTGGCGGGTCATTAATTAACATTATTATGAACAGTAATCTCATACGGTCAATGCTTAGTCAACCATCTTATACGGTCTTGAGACCGTTTGCCCAAAAAGGGCAAATTAAGCAGATTGAAAATCAGAACTAAATTCAATTGAATTTGCTAATTGTTTTGCCTATATCTCACGATTCCTTTGGAGTTAACCTCTCAAATTTTGTGGGTGATTAACCTACATAATTATGAACAGGATTATCACACGGTCCACGCTTGGTCAATGCAGCCATACGGTCTTGAGACCGTATGCCTTCATACGACCTTGAAACCATTTGCCCACCAAACGGTTTTGTAAACCGTATAGGCAATTGGTTGAGGTCGTATGGTAAAGTGGAGAACTGTGGATAAGCATAGGAAATAACGCCCTCATCTTCTAGCTCAAGAACAGCAACAGTTCCTCACGGATTTTCTTGCAAGGATGCAAGGGAAGATAGGGAAGAAGAAGAACTAGCAACTATATGCATAGAAAAAGATGTATAATCAAAGCATAAAGTTTAGAGTTATAAAACCCGCATAAAGCTTGCTCCTTGAGCTCCAAGCTTTCGAGCTCTAAGCCTTTAATGGCGTCCTAGAAGCTCCACAGGTCGGCCAAGGTGAATCCTCCAAGGAAAGTTGAGAAGAGATGGCTAGAAAGATAGAGCTAAGTGAGATAGCCATGAATTTGACCTTGAATACGAGTTTCCTCCATGAATTCAAGCAAAAGGGATGATCCAAACTTACCTAGGACCCTTGGTCGTCCTTCTATGCTCCAGAGCTTAGCCTTGGTCGGTTTTGAGCAATGGAAAAATAAATGAAAGGGAGAGGGTCGTTCCCTTGCTAAGTGAGAAAAGTAGTATATATACTTAAGTGAAATTTTCAACATAAGGACATATGTTTTCCTCATTTCTCATCTAAGTCCTTCCTTTCTTCCTTGCAATTCCCCACATCTTATTTCTAAGGACAAACTCCTTCTAAGGTCAAGAATTGAAGGCAAAGAGGATCAACCCATCACTAAAGCATACACATAAAAGGGCTATTATACATACACCTTGATTATTCAATCACAAAGGTGTTCTTTATTATATGATTATTCACATGAAGTGACCTTTTCATCATTTCTCTTCTAAATGATGCCAAGAGTCATAAAAGATGTTTTAGATGATGTATTTTACAAGTTGCACCCCTCAAATTGGGTAAACTGCATTTTACACCAATTTAGGGTTTTCAAGTACATGGGTTGCTTCCACAACTCCACCTTGGTGCTCAAGCTGGGGAAATCCCTCAAACCTCATCATATTCATTCTTATGCTGTCTCAACATTGAAGGAACATATAAACATGTGAATTTTGCAAGTTAACCCCTCTGATTGGGCAAATTGCACATAGGTCCCTGTTTTGCAAACAATACTTCAACATTGATTTATAAGGGACAGAAATGGAAACATATGTTCCATAAAAACTTTAATTATATACTAAAGGATAATTACAACCATCTAATTTCATAATTAGGCAAAACACCTAGGGTTAGCTCATAACCCAGGTCAGGGGTGTTACACCTTGTGTCGATGGTATCGACCAGGGTACAGGTTGGCGACTGTAGAAATCACATTGCGTCGATACCATCGATAGCCTCGTCGATGGTATCAACATACCAACAGGCTGATCGCAAGCAGAGGTCGATAGTATCGACATGGGTGTCGATACTTGCAAGATCTCTGGAGATATTCAGAAGAAATCGTCTCAGTAAAGTCGATACCATCAACGAGACTGTCGATGGTACCGACCCAGTTTCAAAAAAAAGGCGGCGGCCGGGCCTCGTGAGGGTGTTGCCCTAAACGGAAGTCGATACTATTGACTTGCGTCGATACTATCGGCGCGCCACATCACCAATTCATGAGAGGAGATCAACGGCGATCACTGAAACCAGAAAGTCAATCCGGGGGACGGGTCGATACCATCGACACCTGTCGATAGCATCGACACGTCAGCGATCCGGGTCCGCAAATCTAGCCATCGACGACCGTCGATACCAGCGACAGTACGGATTGTGCTACGCATGTCGATACCATCGACCCGCATCGATGGTATCGACGGGCACGCAGTAGCGCCGATGTCAGTTATATAAGGGAGGGTTTGTCGTTATATGACATCACACCTTCAACGAGTTCTTCATCTACTTGCACCGAACGTCTTCCAGAGCAATCTGAGCCCGGCGACGAGCATCCAGGAGCACGTTCTTCATCGAGCGGAGATTTCCTTCTCCGATCTTCCCCGAGCTCTTTCTTTATTTCTCCTTCTTCCGCAATCATGGTGCATGTTGCCGGTGCGTGTTCTTCACGTGCAAACCCGATGGACATCCCGGAGTTCGTTCCTCCACTGACTGCATCGATCTCACGCCTGCAGATTGTCCATCCGTCTGCAGAGGTCAAGAAGATCTACGAGGAGATCATGAAGAGGAAAATTGAGCCGACCCGCTATGTTGAGCGGGAGACGATCCACAACTTGGGGTTCGACACTAATCTCGCCTACATCTTGAAAGGGCAGGCAAGACACACGAGCAAGATGCCTGACGAGATGGAGTACCATGCCGATGGCCAGCCGTTCTTCAATGAATGACCTACATACAAAGAGCTGGTGGAGGAATTCATGGCGTCGCTGGACGTCTGTGTCATGCCAAACGACATCATTGCTACGGACCGCGAGTGGATCAAGGGCCGTGTGTCTTTCCGACTGTACAACAATGACTACAATCTCACACTCTGCCAGTTCAATGAGATCTACAACTGGAATCATTCGCGGACTGACTACCGGTGGCCAGATAACCGGACCGACTACGACGCGATCTTCGCTGAGCTTGTGACGGTGCCTCCGGGTAAATTTGTGAGCTACCACAATGCGGCGGTAGCAGACTTCGAGCATCCGTTCGTGCAGATTCTTCATCGGATGCTGTGTTCTACCCTGTTTGCTAGGGGTGATCTGTCTCTTAGCAAATTCCTGGAGACATATTTATTTTTCTTGCATAAGTTACTGAAGCGGCAAGAGTGCAACTGGGGATCTTTCTTTCTACAACGAGTGTTGGCAGTAAAGTGGAGTACGCAGAAGGCTCCAATTCACTTTGGAGGACTCATCACTCCGCTGGCACACTACCTTGGGCTGAACTTCACAACCTTGACTCCGCTCTCCAACAAAAGCAAGGTCAATTTGCAACATCTTCACTGATCAAACCTCATCTTGCTTCGGGATGGTTTACCTTATGCTCATTGCCATGTAAACCATGCATACCAAGAATGTTCGCTTCCCGATCCTGTCTTCCATATCGAGGGTGCTCAACATTTCCGATGGCCCATCATAGCCGTTGCTGACTCCGATGAAGACGATGACAATGATGATGACAACAATAATGACGACGAGGATGAAGAGGAACAGGAGGCCTACACTCCTCTTCGGGCACGAGTAGAACCTAGGAAGCGTCTTCGTATGCATCCGGGTGCGTCTTCATCTTCGCAGCCTCCGCCACCACCATCGCCCTCACAGCCAAGTGAGGATGTCTATTCCATGCAAGGAATGTATGCCATGCTGCAGGATATACAACAAACACAGCAGCACCATACAACAGTGTACACTGGTGTTCAGGAGATGAAAAACTAGTTACTTGACAATAAGAGGGCGATCTTTGAGAATGAGCGCCTCCTCCTCAACAACCAACAACAGATTCATGATAGGTTACATAGGATGGAGATGCAACAGCAGCCCTTCTATGATCACTACTGGAGCCAAAACTACTTTGGGGGGTATCCACAACCTCCACCCATGCCCCAGTATGATCCTAGCTTTCAGGGGCAGTACCCATCCTGGGACCCCACGGCCCCACAGTACCCGCCTCCGCCAGAAGAGTAAATCGGTATCTCTGTTCCAACCTTTAAGATTGTTTTTGACTATGAGGCCATAGTTGAATTCAAGCTTGGGGGGGGTAGTTGGAACAACTCTATCTTCTATTTTCTCAGTTTTTAGTTTTATTTTGTTTGTTCTTGTCATTTATTTCTTACAATCTTAGTTTGTTTGTAGGATCCACATTCTATCTAGTGTAATTGTGGATGTCTTAAGTCATGTGTCATCTCACTTGCCTGTACATGGAAATTAAGGGAAAATTAAAAATTTTTGAGTGTTCGCAAGCTTGTGTTGTTCACTTTTGAGCACATAACTTAAGAAAATGATTGGTTTTGTCAACTCTTAAACAGAAAATCACAACTGTACATTCCTAATGATTCATGAAAAGTGGATGGAATTGGTTGTGTGAGCCTAAACTGACCAAATGATAATGAGACTCTAATTTGAAGTAAGAGAGAGAAACCTCTTAACTACTACACATGTCAGTAAGGAGGGACACATAATAATTTTCAAAGGTTCAGTCAATTAGTCTTGTGATCTTTCCACCTCATTGTTTTTCACAATCCACCATAAGAATTGGAAGTACTTTACGGTTTTAATCTTTTTGATTGCATCTCATATAGATAGGTTTTGCATTGCAACCATTTTCACATGTTTTACATGAAAATAAGAAAATTAGAATAGTTATACATGCACATTATCTTTAGGTGCGTGTCATTTAGCTGCATTTATAATTTCTATGCATAGAGCACATCATGTAACTTATTTCTTATCTAAGGGTGATTAGCTGTTCCATACCTTCATAAATGCTTCAAATATTTGAGCTATGCAGAAAAAGTGAGCCCAAAAACTAATTCATTGTCAATTATGGATATAAGGGCTTAAGAAAAAAAGAGTAAAAAAAATGAAAAAATGATAAAGAAAAAGAAATTATTGAGAAGCAAGTAGAATAAGAAGGAGAAAGGAACATAATCACACCTGCATTTTAGGATGAGTAAGTACATGATGTAGCTCAGTTAGATATCCATCTCATTTTGAGACAGGATGTTAGTGCACGCATCATTCCACCCAATCTTAGGCATTAGGGCATGTTCATGTGCAAATGCATCATTTAGGGCATTTTTGCTTTATGCATGTTGAAACCGTATACTGCTTCCATTTCTTCCATGAGCCACCCATTTCATCCACCCGTTGCTCGAATTGGTAGGCCACTGTGATTTTATCCTCACTTGTGAATATCAGGAGAGCTGCTTCCATTTAGATGGTAGTTAGGGCGAGAAACGTAGTATAGGAGATCACAAGATGCACCGAGTATGGACCAGCGAATTTTATTATGTTAACTGCCTTATGTGATATTGTTCATCAGTTTTGAGGTAGAAATCTCTTATGGATGGTTACTGTCGCCTTTAGGGTAATTATCATTCTGTGGTTAGTGAGGGCCGGAATGTGAATGTCCGGTGGGGATCATATGGTAATGTTTGTTGTGATGATTTGTTCTTTAGTTGACTCTGGCAATTCTATTCTAAGGTTTTATTGCTCAAGGGCGAGCAATGTTCAAGCTTAGGGGAGTTTGATGCGATGATTTTGAGTCGCATTTAGATACATATTTTACTTGTGTTTTATGCATTTATTGGTCATTTTGGTGGTTAATATTGCATAATTCATCTACTTTGGTTTATGATCTTTCTCTATGCCAAATCTCCCTTATTTCAGTATTTTGAGCATAAATTATTACAAGAATATGTTTTGTTTCGGCTTATGTGGTTTTGTGTTGCAATTTTAGGAAAAACAAGTATCTACTGCTGTCGATACCATCGACTTGACCACAGGCAGCCAGCCACAAGGAGTAGCAAAATCTCGATACTATCGACAGGAGAGTCGATGGTATCGAGATAACATCAGGTTGCTTCAGAGAAGAGAGTCGATACTATCGACATAAAAGTCGATACCATCGACGAGTGGAGCTACAACGACGTAAAAGGACAAAACCGACGCCTATGAATGTCGATATCATCGACCCACGTCGATAGTATCGAGGTGGCATCAATTGCGACAAAGAAAAGAAAAGAAGACTAGCCGATACAATGCAGGGTCGATACCATCGACTCACGTCGATGGTATCGACACCATCAGATACATGTTTGCTTCAGATTGATCTAAATCTGACGACTGTGGTAATTTGGCGACCTAATTCGGAGATTATACCTAATGACGGTGGCCAAGAGCATGTGATGAGGTCACTAGCCGCTGTACACATCCCGAGAAGGTGTGGAGAGAAGAACGGAGTCCAGAAGCACGCCCCAGCCATTCCGGACATCGAAGAAGACGATTACCACCACCAAAAGGCTGGAGAACGCGTATTCTATGCCAAGGAGCGATTGGATCTTCTCCATTAAGGGGTTTCACCACTCAATCACGTTTTTCTCATGTTTCCCCTTTTCTCTACCATGTTTTTCTTTGAGATGAACATGCAGGGCTAATCTCCTTTGTCTTTAGGACCGGGAGTAGCCCGAGAATTCATTATATGACAATTTTATAATAGTAATTCATCATTTATCTCTTAAATCCGTGGCATAATTTCGTTTTCTCAATTATATTGTTATGCTTGATCACCATAATAATAATCTAATGCCCTTAATTACTTTGAAAGAAGAATTAATGGTTGAAAAGAGATGAAATTCAAGTTAATTGACAAATCCCTTGAACAAGGTGGTGTAAGATTAATGGTGGATACCGAGAGATCGTTTTTAATGCATCTAGTTTAGGGTATAGGTTACTACGACGGTGGAACCGACCTAGACATAGGTAGTGAATTGTACCACGACAGTGGGCAATTCTGATTTCAGGCCACTACCTAGGTAGAGAGATAAATATGAATGACTACATAGAATTTAATACAATGAAAACCTGCGGTGAAACCGCAATCCTAAAGATCTCATCTTGAATTGATTAAACTAATCATTTAATCGATTGCTTTGCTTTGTTTTATTTCATTTTCTTTTAATTTTACAACAACTTCCAACTATTTAATCAGTCTAGCTGATTGTGAGTAGTTAGTAGTAGTCTCCGATAATTCACGTGTCCCTGAGTTTGACTCGGGCCTCACAAAGGCCTATATTACATTGATGCGTACACTTGCGTCTCTACGCACGTAAAAAGCGTGTCACATGTCCACCATACATGTACAATTGGAGGGTATTTAGAGCACTTAGGACCTCATTTTGAGCACCCAGGAGGGTATTCTGTGGGTACATGAGGGTTTTCAGCATACTCAGGATGCCTTATGGTTGGACCATCAACAGATGCATTATCAGGTCAACCACCTATACCAATTCCAGCATGCCCAGGCATAGAGGAACCCCCAGTGGGGAGAAGATTGGTGGAGTTCACTGTCAGCATATCAGGACAACTATCCATCTCTACAGTCAGACTACTGGGGTTCCTACTATCAGCATCCTCCACCATAGGGAGGACCATTGTCATTTTAGTGATCATCTACCCTATCATTCCCAGACTTAAGTGTCATGCTGAGAACATGATGATTCAAAAGTTTGGGGTGGTAGGGCGGTATGCCCTATCTCATTTTCACTCTTATTTTACATTTACCAACCGTTTACTTTTGTTTGTTTTCTTTAGCTTTCTTTAGCTTAGAGTTTACCCACTTTGCATACTTGCATGCCATGTAGGTTGCTTTCTTCTCATTTTTTGTGTGATTTGCAAAAAAAATTTCCTGTTTGCCATGCATTGCATATCATGTAGATTTTTAGTAATTTTTGCATGTTTTAGCTAGGATTTTCTTGTTTAATGATTTAAGTTCAATAATATAGGCTTAGATGTGATGATTGAAGGCAACTTGGCACCATTTTGGCAAATTTTGCCCAAATTTGAGATTTCTCATCTAAAAGTGTGTTTCAACCCAATTTCTACTTTTTGGATTAAAAATGATGACCTTTGACAAATGTAGGTGAATTATCATTGTTTGTTGCTAAATGGTATCAATTCTTGACTTTTTACATGTGCATCACCTCTCTTGTATTTGTGGATTATTTGGTTGAATTGTGATTTGAGCAAGCTATGAGCGCTTAGTGCCTATGAAATCACTTGATTGAAATATCAATTTCAGGTTGTTCATTCATGTGGTATGACATTGTTGGATGAAGTGTTGGATTTATTTTCATGTAGGATATGTTATGTTGAGAATCATACCAATGACCCCTCTTTGACCTGACTCTTCACTCACCATCTTCTTACCCCTCTGCCTCATGAAAGGATGCCAAAGTGCACATATTATCCGTGGCCACCTCCAAAAGTTTGGGGTGGCCACATCTACATCTCACTGCTTCACTCTCATCACCATATGCTCTATCTACTTCAAGGGAAAAGAAAAAGAAAAAAAATGCAAAAAGAAAATAGAAGGATGCTCCTATTTAAGAGCATTCAAATAAAAAAAAGATGAGTGCTCTATGTTATAGCACTTCAAAATCTTACCACAACCCTTTCTTCCTTCTTTATACCCATTGAGCTAGGAAACATCAAACCTAGCTCATTTTTCCTTTTTTTTCACAACCACATGGGTCATTTGGTGTGATT
This sequence comes from Alisma plantago-aquatica, assembly GCA_963693085.1. Lineage (NCBI taxonomy): Eukaryota > Viridiplantae > Streptophyta > Magnoliopsida > Alismatales > Alismataceae > Alisma > Alisma plantago-aquatica. Next base: position 1,253,492,597 of record OY856410.1, on the reverse strand, counting down.
TGAAACATAAGATTGAAAGGATGAAGGTGAAACAACACTCCTGGTCATCCTTGATTAACAATATCATGAAATTGTTTACCCAAAACTACATGAGAAATATGGATAGCTTGTATGTTTTATGCACTATATTTGAATTTCATATGCTTTGTGCTCTTTTCATGATTGGTGTGTGAAAGAAGGAGAGGAGAGAGGTGGAATGCATGTACTTAGTCATTATTGATCCTATTCAGCAGTAATCATCCTTTACATTGCATTTATCATTTCTTGCTTGTGAAAATTTTGCAGAGAGATTGAGTTGGAGCATACTTGAGGACAAGTATGTTTCAAGTTTTATATGGTGATTCAACCCTATTTTAGGGCTTCATCTTGTGTCATTTTGCATTTCAATCACATCTATACCTATTAGATTACATGTTATTTCACTCAATATGCATGTTTGTGTAAAATGCACTTATGGACAATATTTGCATGTTTTTCAGGCATTTGGACCACGTTCGATGGAAGAGAGAGAAAATGAGTGATCCTAGGGTTTCTATGCCCTTGGAGAAGCCCAAAGTGAAGTATGATTCTCCCTCAACCTACCCTTAGTGAATCAAGACCCATAGAAGCAAAAATGTCCAAAGAAAGCCAAAGAATCAAGCCCAAGTGTAGCAACAGACAGCACCATGGCCGTACAGAAAAGAATGGCTGTGCAAGGGACAACCACCACGGTCGTGCCACCTAGCATGGGCATTCTATATAAATGAAGAACGGGCATGGCACAGAACCACAACCACCATCACCTTGCTCACCATGGCCGTGCTACCCTTACACCACCACGGCCATGCCAGTCTCAGTGCAAAAATGACTATCAACATATGATTTTGACATTTTTGTTGACACGACCCATGGTGAACCACCAAGACCGTGCTCACCCCTACCCACTACGGCCATGGTGATCCATCACGACCATGCTACTCACAAAACCTAGCTACTTTTTCCACTACATTTCCCACTTTGCCCCTACTTGACCTATTGCTTCCCCCACACCTATATATAGGGGGTGGTGGCTGTAGGTCGAGGTGATCTACCTTCCACCACCTCCTAGCTCCCCATTTTTTCCCCTTAGCCATTCCACTCCATTCCCACCTCCATTCCACTCCATTTCACCATTTCCACCACCAAAACACTAGTTTATCCTAGTTTCTACCCATAACCCCCAACATTCCACACCCTTGCACCTTGGAGGAGAGATGATGATATCTTACAATAGTTGGAGAGGAGGATTGATCCATCTACACCGAGCTCTATGGCTTCTTATACCTCTTTCTCCTTTCTTTTTGTATTTTGCTTTGTCATGAGTAGCTAGGCCCCTTGGGTCGGCTTTTTGGGGTGTAAAATGTTACTCTGATACCATGTTGGGGGAAAATGACATGTAAACTTTGTAATTCCATTTGATAATGATTATGTTCTATTTCTATCTCATTCTCCATGAATTGCTTGTTGGTTTGTGTGTGAAATCACCTAGGAATTTAGGCAAATTGCTTATATGTGTGAATTTTGGGATTTCCCCTAGGTCTAATTCTTGGATCCCTAGGTTACCTCCCACCTTCGTACATCTTAATCAATCTCCCTAAGCCTATGTGAGAGATCTAAGTAGCTAGATTAGGTGACTCTAGTACAATTACCATGGAGCCTTCTCAAGGCTAGAATGTGGAGAATTGGGGTCCAAAATGCTAATTTCACCTCCCCATTACTATCCTTGACCCCTAATTGCCATAAGAATGTCTAATCTAGAAACCTAGATTTGACTAGACTCTAATTGAATTTAACCTAATCCCTAACCCAATTGAGCCTCACAAGGGTATTAGGGGGTGTTAGGGACTAGTTCCCCTATACACAACCTAGCACATCCATGTCCAGTTAGTAGCTTAGGTTAATTCATTAGACTCTAACTTGTTGTTTGGTTTGGATAATCTAAATGGAATCATAATGTTCATATGCCACCCCAACTTAAGTGATAAGTGCATCCCCTAAATAGCCCACACCTTCATTAATTGCTTTAAAACCCTAGTTTTCATCTTGCTTAGCTAGTGTTAGCTTATTTAGCTCTTTTCCTACTTAGTTAGATTCATGCCCTATTTTTACCTAATTCTTTCTAGTTTAGTTCTTTACTTGCTCTTGTGCTTTTCTTTTGCCTACCTTAGTGTAAATTGCCTTTTCATACCTAGCTTAGTCTTTTCTTGCATACTTAGTCTTAATCTAGTCTAGGGTTAACTTACATTTCATTATCTCCTTTAATTTCTTTCTTGCTCACCTAGTTTAACAAAATCACCTTTAAACCCTTAACCCTAGTCTCTGCAGTAGGAACCTAGAAAAACCGACCTAGCTCTAGTGCCCCCTTTTCTCCCTAAGGATCGACCCCTACTCTTTCCTATCACGAATGACACAATAGTACCCCGTGCACTTGTAGGTGGCCTATTTGGTATTGTGATCGATTGTGTTAGGTTTAATATAAATTTTGAAAGATCCACACGTGTGTTTGAGTCCCGTGGAGTGCATCTAGTCACCCCTTGTTGGCTAGTGTGTACACTTATGGATTGATGCACCAACCAATATAATGTTTAAGGGTCATATCTTATGTAAAATTAAAATCTAATTGTATAGCATTAATATAGGCATTAATATTAGCCTATGGTCCGAATTTGGGGTCAATTGGCCATTGTTTGACCCTCCAAATGGATTAAATGATTTTTCAATAAAGTTTGACTATGGTTTTAACTCGATTTACATTCAATGAAAATAATTCACTATAGTCTGTGATTTAATCGTTATCACGTGGTACATGTATTTTGTTTCCCTCTCAAACGTTCCATCTGATAGTCTTAATATGATCATCTGAGACTTAACTTGATCCAACAGATTATACCTCATCCCCTACCTTCTTCCATTACACAGGCTAGAACTGGTGCCACATATTTCTATTCTCCCTCCACGACATGCCATTGCTCATTTTTCTTTTGCCAATAAGACCATGAGGTCAAGGAGAACCAGATGAGACTTAACTCACATCTTCTCTCACCTTGAACACGAAACACCCATTTAGAGCTTTCGCCTAATCTCCACTGAGGAGTTACAGAGGGTGCTCCACCCCCCCCTCTCGCCTATATAAGGCTGAGTAGAGAACCCTCAGACCACAAGCACTCCTCCTCCTCTTCCAATTTTCCCTCAACTATCCCAAAGGCCCCAGACCTACCCGACCTTGCTCTCTGGAGAACTCGGTCCCTCCACAGTCGTCCCCTCTACTTCTCACACAATTGACTAGCCGGTAAGAATTAGTGACCTTAGTTCTTCTTCTTGGTATCATTGTTTTGGCTTGCGATGTACTCACTCCCCCTATCCTAGAATCGCAACTTATCCACTCACCGACGCTAGTTGTCATGGAATTCTAGTGAACCCCCAATGATAGAAATGGGTTGTTTGGCTTTGGTTTGCTTCTAGGAACCTTTTCTGATCTTCGACTGGTCTTGTGTTGGTTTGTTCTTGGATTTTAGATCTCCGACCTACTCCCTAACTTCCTTGTTTGTTTGACAAGTTTTGATCATGAGAGTGTCTCCATGTTGGATCATTGGCCACGACTTGGCTTCGTGAGGGTGCTGGGGACCTCAGTAGCTTAGGACAGGTGCTCTGGTCCTAGTTTTGGATTAGAGGTCACACCTCTAAGATGTTTCTCACACCATTGCTACCAATGGAACAATCCAGGTCATGAAATGACACTGGTGTCCCCATGTTTCCAATTAATAGATTCACTTTGCATGGGTTTTCTCGATAATTCACTCCCTATTTTTTGATCACTTAAACACTGGGAGAGCCCCAATTTACTAGCTAGCAGGTTCCAATTGACCCATGTCAGCACGGGCCCAGGTCCATTGACCGCTGACTGGGATTTGGATATACACACGTGATTTTTCCTCGATTTATCATTGATCACTTTTATATAATTCATAATAAATTATATGTTTATCAAAAAATACAAATAAATACTCATTGCAAAGTATTTTTCACAAGGAATGTGAGTTTATGGTTTTTAATTATTTTTTGCATCTCTATATCGACGTTTGTCATAATACCATTTTAATTATGTAAAAAGCCTTAAAATATGTAACTAATTCATTTAAAATCCAAATTTAATAAATAAATATGTTTTATTAATTAGGAGAATCCAAGTAATAAATTGGTCCAAGTTTTGAGTCCTAAATCGATGGTTTTCATAGAAGGTTCAAAATTAGGGTTTTCTACACATTATACCTTATAAACCCTAATACATGTGATATAATTGTAAATAGGATAAGGTGGTCTTGGAATCAACTTAGTTATGAATGTTATGACTAGGATTTTACATTGAGGTATGTGTATTTGCAATCCTATTTATATATGAGTTTGAACACTTGTCCTTCAAATGGGAATTTTGATATCCAAGCCTAATATTTCCAATGAGACATTGTCTTAGCCTTTATTCTCTTTATTGCCTTCTTGTGGAACCTTTATTTAAATTATTCTAAGGTCTTGGATCCCACTTGCAAAGTTTTTGATTTCTTAAATCTTCCATTAAATTATTCTAGTATGATAGAATTATTGACATAATTAACTAATGTAGTGTACATGAGTACAACCACCCATTGTGGGCATGTGTTATTTTGCCCAGGGGAATGTGACCACTCTCCCCATTTTATGATTTTTGGGGTGCTTGGGAATGTGTTACTCTCCCTCACCCAAAGGTTAAGGTTAGGTAGGTGCCTTATCCCTATATTAGTATAATGTAGTCATATGAAATCATGCGTGCAACTTTATTACTATTTCACTTGGTAGAATACTTGATTATTTACTTGCCTGATACTTTTGAAATCTCTTAGCTTAGTGAATCTTTACTTTGACATATTTTAAACTGTTAAATGTACTTATTCCTTTAAATGACACATACTTTATTATCCTCTTGCTGGGTGATGCCAACTGTTGGTATGTATGCCCATAGAGCAAGTCATGTGATGATTGTAATGGGATACTTTGTAAATGATTTGAATAATAATAAAGGTAATTTCCGATCTATATGTTTTAGCTGTTTCTGAGATGATAGTGTAACATGATAGATGTCTAAATAATTGTTTACTCGATGACGTATGCTTTTAGGTTCAGGACCTAAATGATGAGATCATACTGATGTTAAGAGTATACATTCTTGTTTAGTCCCTAGTCGGTTGTTTTTGTGGAAATAACCATAGACATCAATAACACTAAATACTAGATTGTGTGTTGGTTGATGACAGAATCTCATTAGTCATGATACAGTGATATCAAACCAAGCACATAGGTACTTGTTAGAGAACAAGTGTACCAGACAGACCCACTGTGAGAGTGACACATGGAACCATGATTTGGTAGTCACAGTCAGCTCTCACAATGATGGTGGTGAGTGTGATTCTTCGACCTAAAATCACTACACTCAACACATGTTGTTGGGTACACTTTGACATCATCAAACGCAGTCCTGAAACATGGGTTGTTATAAAGGTGATGATTGGGTGACTTTGACACATGGGGCATTTGAGGGGTGAGTGATAGATATGGGATTTGTCCCTCCTAAGGGAGTTTGATGTCCATGTCCACTTGATGAGTAGGATTAAGAAAGGCATGCACATGCATGTGTGAATCAATATGTGATATTGATGTCACACACATCTCACCCAGTCAGCTCTGAGATCAAGGAAATGGATGAACGTTGAAAGGATGACTTTACCATGCCTTGAGTTCATTCAAGACATTAGTGACAAAGGAATTATACATTCACTATAACACCATTCACGGATTGTAGGATTGAAAGTTGTTTTCCTTGGGTAGCACTGATGTGCGACTAGGCACTGCTCTTTGCTTGTGAAGTCATAAGTGTTATGAACTTTCACTGCCAACGTGAAATGGACCTGTAGGGTCACACACATAGGATTTAACATGGAAGAGGAGTTTATCCACAAATGATGTTTAGATTGATTACTAAAGGAGTTTAGTAGTTCAATTAAACACTCAATTTATTGATAGCTCAAAATCATAGTGTTCAAGGTGTAAGACCAATTGATTAGAGTATTAGATTGATTGAAACTGCGATTGACTGATTTTGCACAGTCTGCACTCCCAACTGATCGGCTCATGTGATGAACTGATTAGCTCAGGTTGGTGAACCGATTGTCTCAAGTGGTGAGTCGACCGACTCATGTGTTAATGAAACGATCGGCTCAATTGTTGAATCAGTCAATTCGTGGACCAACCGAGATTGTTTGGAAAGTTAGAAGACTATTTTGCAAATACATTTTGTTTCACTTGTACAAATTCAATTTGGACAAGGATTAATATTTGATTAGTTGGAAACAAATATGAAAGTCAATTTGAGTTGGACCAGGACCACAAACCGATCGACGCAGAAGTGAACCGATCTGCTCAGGTGTCCCAAATGATCGGTTCAGGTGTGAACCGATCGGTTGAGGTTACTAAATGACCATTTCATGCTTGAAACAATCGGTTCAGCTGGCGTAGTTAGTTGTTTTGTGGAAAATCTCGAACCCTTATACTCCTGCTTTAATCTCACATTGCCCGGGGTAGAGAACCCTGTCCCATGACCCTCATATATATAGGGGTATTGGGGGCTTCTCAAAGTACAACTCAGAACACCAGTTTCTCTGCAAAGTTATTGTTCTTTCTGGTTGTGGTAACCAGGAGAGCCCGAGCAAGTGCTACCCTATAAGGGAGGCACAACAGGGGAAAGACAAATGCAGAAAAGTGACTGGTGGAAGGAGAGTGTGTCGGTGACTAGTACGCCGACAGGAGGGTACGACTCCTTCTGATTCCTTGTGGGACAAGGAGATCGGAGTTCCAGGAAGTCTGTGTGGACGATTGCAAAGGCGGGAGACTTTTGCCACTCGGAGGACAACTGTCAATCCCGACAGTCCCGGTGATACCAGGAGCTGCACAGACACCGTCCAAGACCGGAGGTGAAGACCGCGTAAGCCACAAGGTAACATCACCGAGCAAGCCTCAGGACAAGGTACGCCTCTACAAACCATCCTTCCTATTGTATAGATGTTGACACGATTCCTTTATTCTGGGTTTGGGAGAAGAAAAGTTTTGTTTCCTCTGCCTTCTCTGTCTCCCCTAAAACCAAACCGTGGTATCAGAGCCACATCAACTTCTCTATACTTTAGGATTATCAATATGATCAATTTTGGTTTGTCGCCTTTATTTATTACATATGATGCGAATAAAATTGGCTTTATGCATGTCCAATCCTAAATCCACAAATCCTAATTTACATATATGATATGTAATATAAATGCACTCGATATGCGTCGCCCTTAAACGAGTTTTGTGGTGGATGTATAGCATGGTTATGGCCAATAAACCCTACGTATGTGTACTGGGTTGAATGTGGTTGCTTGCATCTCGGTCTACGCACCGATTCCCTATCTCCTATTCCTGATGTAACTCGAGATAACTCGAGATTTCTTTCCTACCTTTGCTCCCCCCGAATGTAACTCAGGGTTTCCTTTTTCAAATGTAAAATCGGATATATTTTTATTTCCTATTATTTCAAAGAACGGGGAAATTTTGACGACCGGTTCGAGGAGTGAGACGAGTGGGTGGCGACCTGAGGAGATGCATGACGACCAGTGAACCAATCAGCTGGAGGCACCAGTCGATCGGCTGGTGGCACCCAACCGACCGGCCTAATGGCGAGCCAATCAATCATGGAGATGAGTTCATCAAACCCAGAACGGCGAAGCACAGAGTTCATCTTGTACATGTTGCATGTGATGTGGACCTAGATGACCGTGATTCCTCTTGGCTTGAGGAATCACATTAGGATGGCCATAATCATTGCTTTTATCGTTTCACATGTTTTTTGTGGGATATAGCATGTATATGATACTTACTATATTGTGGTGATTGGATATGCCTATGTACCTATAAAAACCAAATCCCTTAGTAAATATTAAAGTTTCAGATGCCTTCCAAATGTGACACACGTGAAAAGCTTGATCGGCCAAGTGTGGGCACGCCCTAGCGTGGTGCACCGTCTATCTCGTGGAAGCGTGAAGGATGGATATGTGGGTCTCCCCTAGCAGGGTGCATATTCATCGTGTTGGCTTTGGGTCAGACTTAACAAGGTGACCGAGATAGGATCTAGCACCTTGAGGCATGGAGGTGATCATGGCAAGGAGTTGCATATGACATCTTTCAAGAGTTACATATGACGCAATTGGCAAAAGTTGCCTACCTAGAAGATCTAAGTTGTAGGTGACAACCCTAGCTGGTCCATGACTCAGAGGATTTCATGATCTTGACCCACTAGGAGATTGTATGCTGCAATCTTCCGAATTGATGGTGAGGGCTGTAAATTTGAATCAAAATAGTGGGAGCAGTAATTAATTAAAGGTCTAATTAACTACTGTCAAATTTTATTCAAATCAAATCAAATCAAAAGGAGTTTTAACAAATGCAATTTTCTCTTGTAGAATGGAAAAAGTATCATCTTTTAAAATGGGCAAATTAATTGAGAATAAATTCCATAACTGGTTAGGGATTGTGAGAAGTGTTCTGCATAATCCAGATATATCGGTAGCCTTTGAATCCACTCTATGTGTGCTTAAGAAGGAAGATAGTTCATTTATGGAGATCAATGGAACAAAGTCTAAGGAAAAAGGTGAGGGAGAGAAGGGTTCTCTCGCCAAACCAATGTCAGAATCTTTTGTACTCAAAACATGGAGAGGATGGAAGGAACGATGGAAGAAGAAGTGAGAGATAGAGATCTCTACTTCTGGTGTATACATGATAGAGATTAACTTTACTACTTCTTTGTCATGGGTAATTGATACCGGATGTGGATCTCACATTTGTTTAAATGTGAAGGATCTTAAGAGAAGTAGGCTTTTGGGGAAAGGTGAGGTTGAACTACGTGTTGCCAATGGGGCAAGAGTTGTCGCCAGTGCCGTAGGAACCTATGAGTTAAATCTACCTAGTGGGCTGATAATAGAGTTGAAGAACTGCTATTATGTACCTGCCATAAATAGGAATATCATTTCCATTTCTTGTTTGGACAAGGATGGTTTTGAATTTCTTATTAAGAATGGAAAGTGCTCCATTTCAAAAGATGGGATCTTTTATGGCAGTGCCCCAATGTCTTATGGTCTATACTTGATAGATCTAGAGACAAGTGTATACAACGTAAACACCAAAAGGCAAAAACTCAACAACTTAAACAAAACATATCTTTGACATTGTCGTCTATGACACAAAAATGAGAAGCGCATTTCTAGACTCCATAAAGATGGTTATCTAGACTCTTTTGATTATGAATCAATAGAGACATGTGAATCTTGTTTGTTGGGCAAGATGACCAAGACTCCCTTTTTAGGTAAAGGTGAGAGAGCTAGTGATCTATTAGGACTCATACATACTGATGTATGTGGGCCTTTTAGAACTAATGCTAGAAATGGGTGTCAGTACTTCATTACCTTCACTGATGACTTCAGTAGGTATGGCTATGTGTACCTGATGAAACATAAGTCAGAAACCTTTGAAAGGTTCAAGGATTTCATGAATGAAGTACAGAACCAACTTGGTAAAAGTATTAAAGCACTTCGATCCAATCGAGGTGGAGAATACTTAAGCCAGGAGTTTAAGGACTTTCTACGAGCCCGTGGTATTGTATCACAATGGACTCCGCCTAGAACACCACAACATAATGGCGTGTCTAAAAGAAGGAATCACACTTTACTGGATATGGTGCGATCAATGATGAGTTTTGCTGATCTTCTAATTTCCTTCTGGGGTCATGCTCTTGAAACCGTCGTGTTTACACTTAACCGAGTACCATCTAAATCGGTTCAAAAGACACCATATGAGATATGGCACGGGAAGCGTCCCGATTTGTCTTTTATTTAGATTTGGGGTTGTGAGGCTTACGTCAAGAAAATATTTCCTGATAAGCTTGGACCCAAGTCCGATAAATGTTGTTTTGTTGGATACCCCAAGGAAATGAGGGGATATTATTTATACCACCCTACTGACAACAAAGTGTTTGTTGCTAGGACATCTGTATTCCTAGAAAAGGAATTTATTTCCAGAGGAAATAGTGAGAGGAAAATAGAGCTTGAAGAGGTTCAATCCCAACAAGAAAACATTGAACCGGTAGATGTATAAGAGGAACATAGAGATTCACAAGGTGTTGTGGAATCTCAGTCTCCTCAAGTAATACAAGGACCTCGTAGATCTAGTAGGACACGCCTTGAACTTGAGAGGTTTGGATACCTTTTGACTTAGGAAGGCAGTGAGTTGATCATAGATGATGATCCAACTACCTATCTAGAGGCTATGGAGGGACCAGATTATGAGAAATGGCTTAAGGCCATGAAATCCGAGATGGAATCCATGTACTCCAACAAAGTATGGACTTTGGTGGAACCACCTAAAGGGGTAAAACCCATAGGGTGCAAGTGGGTCTTCAAGAAGAAGACCGACATGGATGGCAATGTGCAAACTTATAAAGGCATATTGGTTGCAAAGGGCTTCCGACAAGTTCAAGGTGTTGACTATGACGAAACTTTTTCTCCAGTTGCCATGATTAAGTCCATCATGATCATGCTTGCTATTGCGGCTTACTATGACTATAAGATTTGGCAAATGGATGTTAAAACCACATTCCTTAATGGGAATATAAATGAGGATGTGTACATGACACAACCTGAAGGTTTTATAGATCCAAAGAATACCAATAAAGTCTGTAAGCTACAAAGGTCAATCTATGGATTGAAGCAAGCATCTAGGAGTTGGAATCTTTGATTTGATGAGGAAGTCAAAGTGTTTGGCTTTATTCAAAATGAATATGAACCTTGTGTGTACAAGAAGGTTAGTGGGAGCATGAACACATTCCTCATATTGTATGTGGATGACATACTATTGATGGGGAATGATGTCATAGCCTTAGAGAAGGTAAAGACTTGGCTTGGGAATACTTTCTCAATGAAGGACTTAGGAGAAGCATCCTACATTCTAGGCATTAAGATCTATATAGATAGATCTAAAAGGCTTCTCGGACTAAGTCAAATCACGTACATTGACAAAGTGCTAAAGCAGTTCAACATGGAGAACTCAAAGAGAGGAAACATCCCCATGCTACATGGAGTCACCATCTCTAGAGCTCAATTTTCCCAATCTTGTGAAGAGAGGGAGCATATGAATGGGATCCCATATGCATCATCCATTGGATCCATCATGTACGCTATGTTGTGCACACACCCAAATGTCTCGTATGCCCTCAGCATGACGAGCAGGTACTAGTTAGATCCTGAAGATGCTCACTGGACATCTGTAAAGAACATCCTCAAGTACTTGCGAAGGACTAAGGATCAGTTCCTTATATACGATGATGAGGAAGAACTGGTTGTAAGAGGTTACACCGATGCAAGCTTCTAAACCGACAAAGATGATTACAGATCGCAATCAGGATTTGTATTTTTCCTAAACAATGGAGCTATGACCTGGAAGAGTTCCAAGCAAGAAATAGTTTCTGATTCTACTATAGAGGCCGAGTATATTGCTGCTTCACATGCAACAAAGGAAGCTGTGTGAATCAGGAAGTTCATCACTGAACTTGGTGTGGTTCCCAGTAGCTGTGATGCAATTGAGCTTTATTGTGACAATAATGGAGCTATTGCTCAAGCTAAGGAGCCCATATCACATCAGCGGTCCAAGCACATACTGCGGCGCTTCCATCTCATACGAGAGATCATACAATGAGGAGATGTGAAGATTTGCAAAGTACCAACTAAAGACAACATAGATGATCCACTGACGAAGGCCCTTTCTCAGCAGAAGCATGATGGTCATGCTAGGTCACAAGGACTGAGGTTCCTAGGTGACTGGCTGTAAGTGCAAGTGGGAGTCTGTTGGTATGTATGCCCATAGAGCAAGTCATGTGATGATTGTAATGGGATACTTTGTAAATGATTTGAATAATAATAAAGGCAATTTCCGATCTATATGTTTTAACTATTTCTGAGATGATATTGTAACATGATAGATGTCTAAAGAATTGTTTAATCGATGACGTATGCTTTTAGGTTTAGGACCTAAACGATGAGATCATACGGATGTTAAGAGTATACATTCTTGTTTAGTCCCTAGTCGGTTGTTATTGTGGAAATAGCCATAGACATCAATAACACTAAAGACTAGATTGTGTGTTGGTTGATGATAGAATCTCATTAGTCATGATATAGTGATATCAAACCAAGCACATAGGTACTTGTTAGAGAACAAGTGTACCAGACAGACCCACCGTGAGAGTGACACATGGAACCATGATTTGGTAGTTACAGTCAGCTCTCACAGTGATGGTGGTGAGTGTGATTCTTCGACCTGAAATCACTACACTCAACACACATCGTTGGGTACACTTTGACATCATCAAACACAATCTTGAAACATGGGTGTTTATAAAGGTGATGATTGGGTGATTTTGACACATGGGGCTTTTGAGGGGTGAGTGATAGATATGGGATTTGTCCCTCCTAAGGGAGTTTGATGTCTATGGCCACTTGATGAGTAGGATTGAGAAAGGCATGCACATGCATGTGTGAATCAATATGTGATATTGATGTTACACACATCTCACCTAGTCATCTCTGAGATCAAGGAAATGGATGAAGGTTGAAAGGATGACTGTACCATGCCTTGAGTTCATTCAGGACATTAGTGACAAAGGAATTATACATTCACTGTAACACCATTCACGGATTGTAGGATTGAAAGTTGTTCTCCAACTTTTTCACTTGGGTAGCACTGATGTGCGACTAGGCACCGCTCTTTGCTTGTGAACTCATAAGTGTTATGGACTTTCACTGCCAACGAAAAATGGACATGTAGGGTCACACACATAGGATTTAACCTAGAAGAGGAGTTTATCCACAAACGATGTTTAGATTGATTACTAAAGGAGTTTAGTAGTTCAATTAAACACTCAGTTGATTGATAGCTCAAAATCATAGTGTTCAAGGTTTTGGACCAATTGAATAGAGTATCAGATTGATTGAAACTGCGATTGATTGATTTTGCACAGTCTGCACTCCCAATCGATCAGCTCATGTGATGAACCGATCGACTCAGGTTGGTGAACCAATCGGCTCAAGTGGTGAGTCGATCAGCTCATGTGTCAATGAAATGATCATCTCAATTGTTTAACTGGTCGATTCGTGGACCAACTGAGATCGTTTGGAAAGTTAGAAGACTATTTTGCAAATACAATTTGTTTCACTTGTACAAATTCAAGTTGGACAAGGATTAATTTTTGATTAGTTGGAAACAAATATGAAAGTCAATTTGAGTTGGACCAGGACCACGAACCGATCGGCTCAGAAGTGAATCGATCAGCTCAGGTGTCCCAAACAATCGGTTCAGGTGTGAACCGATTGGTTGAGGTTACCAAACGACCATTTCATGCTTGAAACGATCGGTTCAGCTGGCGCAGTTGGTTGTTTTGTGGAAAATATCGAACCCTTATACTCCTGCTTTAATCCCGTATTGCCCAGGGTAGAGAACCATATCCCATGACCCTTCTATATATAGGGGTATTGGGGGCTTCTCAAAGTACAACTCTGAACACCAGTTGCTATGTAAAGTTGTCGTTCTCTCTGGTTGTGGTAACCAGGAGAGCCTGAGCAAGTGCTACCCTATAAGGGAGGCACAACAAGGGAAAGACATCTGCAGAAAAGTGACTGGTGGCAGGAGAGTGTGTCGGTGACTAGTACGCCGACAGGAGGGTACAAATCCTTCCGATTCCTTGTGGGACAAGGAGATCGGAGTTCCAAGCAGTCTGTGTGGACGACTGCAGAGGCAGGAGTCTTCTGCTGCTTAGAGGACAGTTGTCAATCTCGATAGTCCCGGTGAGACCAGGAGCTGCACAGACACCGTCCAAGACCAGAGGTGAAGACCGCGTAAGCCGCGAGGTAACGTCGCCGAGCAAGCCTCGGGACAAGGTACGCCTCTACAAACCATCCTTCCTATTTTATAGACGTTGACGCGATTCCTTTATTCTGGGTTTGGGAGAAGAATTTTTTTTTTACCGCTACCTTCTCTGTCTCCCCTAAAACCCAACACCAACCACCCATGTTTAGGATCAGAGTGTGCAATAGGATCATGGTGAACCAGCCTAAGACTGGTGAAGGTGTGCATCCTTCCATCATGGACTTATTTGTTATTTTTTTGAATACATTGGTGTAGTCTAGTTTCCCTCTACTTTAGATCCTTTATTTGTATAAAGCATGTACACCCTTATTGGGAAAATTTCAATGTACTCTTTATTAAATTGAATATAGTCAAAGTTTTAACTTCTGTTGCTATTTATCGGATTTTATTTACCATTATTAGTAATAATGGTGATTCATTTTGCCTTCTTTACATCATGGTATCAGAGCAGGTTGGTGGTCGGAGTCTTGACTATTTCAATTTGTCTCCTTAGTTAGAAACCCTTACCTCATATAATTTCCCTTTAGTTAAGATATTCACCTTAGAATTGAATTATAATGAAAGGCTAGATTAGGACCATAAGAATTTCATATTTGAAATACCTTTAGTCAACTTTTAGGTGATTATCCTATTAGGTAGCTACTAGGACATAGGTTGAAAGCAAGGGTGCCTAGAAAGGGTCAGGGTTTGGGAGTTGGAAGCAATTTCCTCTGTGCCAGTAGCTTGGTTTATGAGGACTCCCAGATCCATATGACACCAACCCGACCTGAGCTGATACTGATTGTCTGAAATAGCATACCTTTAGGAAAATAACCTCAATGTGAAGTATCGTTACGAACCTAACATGATGATTTGGTTACCCAAATAAAATCATCTTACGTCTCATAACGTCCTTATATGACTGTAAGATTTCCATGTTTAGGGGTAGTCTACCCTATGCTAGACTTAGAAGTTTGCTAATAGTGATTAGTAAGACAATTAAGTGTTGGATCTTATACATGATTTAATTAAACTCACCCTTTTACCTCTAGTTTAATTTGACTTAGTAGGTCAACATTTTTAAGAGAAGTAATAGTAGTAGTACCTTGATAGATTTTGGAATTGTTGATTTCGAGGAAAAAATCCTTTTAAGGGGATGGAGTCCTATAACACATTGAAATCTAGCTATTCTAAAATTGAAAACCCTAACTCCATTTGTATATATATGAATAAATATATAATAAGCCATATAATAAATATTTTATATGCTCGAACCCTAACAAATACTTAATACACATAATATGGGAAACTCACTAATTGTAGATACACATAATGTTGACCATGTCACCCTTACGATATGGTGAGTAAGATAAATGAAACTAATGCATGCTAAGAATGCTTAACATATAATGTTCATGTTGACCTAAATCCTAATATGTAATCATCTAACCTTTACACACACACACACACACACACACACACACACACACACACACACACACACATATATATATATATATATATATATATATATATATATATATATATATATATATATATATATCCTCAATACCTTCGTAATACATTAGTGACATTAGGTGTCATAACCTAATAATATACTTGATACACATAATGGAAAACTAATCATAATTTAATCAAGTTTTCAATATATGTAAGGCATATCACCTTGTTCTCTAATACACACCTCATCAATCACCTAATCATAACTTGGTATATGAATCAATTCATTAATATGCAATGTATTCCACCTTATTTACTAAAATACATATAATGACTGAAATTTGATAAGGATTAATTGGATTTACATAAGCATGATTATTAAGTCTACAATAATTCCAAATGCCTAATGTGATGTTAAATGTATAATTTATAATATGAAGTGTAAATAGGAGAAAATGATTAATGAATGGTGATGTGACAATGTGTAATATAGGTGTAAGAAATTAATGTGACATTATTTAGATTTATTAACTTGTTGGATAATATTATCTATTTCTTACAAAATAATATATTATAATTCTACTTGATGGTAATATGACAATAATGGAGTATAAATTCAAGTTATTAAGGATTGTGACCTAATACATTAATAAATATTGAGATGACTTAGTAAATGCTAATTGTGCTGAACATTCTTAATTAGTAAATGAGAAATACATATGATTTGTACATGATGTTGAGATATAATTCTTTTTACAAACAATGTGAATATAACATGACACAAGTAATAGAAATAAAGATGATGTAACTTTAGAATGGAAATAATGCTAATAAGCCAAAAATGTTAGTTGTGTTATATTTGATAAAAGGTAATATGAATAATGGAACCCTTAGTGAACCATGAAAACCTGACTTATGAGTAGAGCATGTGAAGTACCATATATTAGAAGTAACCACCTAGTTGCTTAATGTTGAGATGTTATGTACTCACCATTCCCTCTTGTTGAGACTACATGGAAAAAATCCTCTTTAAGGGGTGGAGTGTTGTAACATACTGGATCTTGGGTTTATTTTCTATTTAACCCATTTTCAAGATTTTATTTCCTTCATATCCTTTTTGTCCTTTTTCCTAAATTGTCTTATCTTTTCTATCCTCTTTGTGCTCAATGTTGGAATTGAGCAATACTTAATGATGTGAATTATATTTGACCCACATTCATTTCAATGAATGGGTTTTTGCACAAATATCTCAACTAGTGCGTTAACTAGAGTCTAATAATGCAAAATGACCATTTATGAGAGATAATTAGTAGATTATATTAATTTAGAGTTTTTATGGCTTTTGGGACAAGAAAAGATAAATAATGTGGATTTAAGTTAGTTAATGAGAGGAATAACTCTTTTGTTTTATCTCTCCTCCTAAATGTTAATAAAGAAATAAAAAGGAGAATATGAGGTGTGACATGACTATTGAATGCATTTATAATGTCCATTTTTTGTGACATGACTATTGAATGCGTTTATAATGTCCATTTTTAATTTCTACTTTAGGAATTGCTAAAGAAATGTCTTTTATTAATTCGCCCTTCTAAATGCATTAATACACACATTAATGGCCAATATAATGGTTAAGGGTAAAATCTCATGTAAAATGAAAATCTAATTGCATAGCATTAATCTAGGCATTAATATTAGCCTATGTTCCAAATTTGGGGTCAATTGGTCATTGTTGACCCTCCAAATGCACTGAATGAGTTTTCAATAAAGTTTGACTATGTTTTTAGTTCAATTTACATTCAATGCAATTAATTCACTATAGTATGTGATTTCATCGATGTCACGTGTTACATGTATTCCATTTCCTCTCAAGCCTGTCATCCGACGATATTAATATGATAATCTAAAACTTAAGCTGATCCAACAGATTAGAGCTAATCCTCTACCTTCAGCCGTTACATGGGCCAAAACTGGCACCACAGTGGCCATTTATGCAGTTCTGTTCTCCCTCCATGATACACCATTGCTCGTTTTTCTTTCACCAACAAGATCGCTAGGTCAAGGCAAACCCGATGAGCCTTAACTCACCTCTCCTCTCATCCTAAGCACAAAACACCCATTTCAGACTTTCTCCTCATCTCCACTGAGGAGTTACAGAGGGCGCTCCGACCCCCTTCTCCCCTATATGAGGCTGAGTAGAGAACCCTCAGACCACAATCACTCCTCCTCCTCTTCCAATTTTCCTTCAACTTTCCTGAATGCCCTGGACTTACTCGACCTTGCTCGATGGTGAACTTGATCCCTCCACAGTCATCCCCTTTGCTTCTCGAATAATTGATTAGCCGGTAAGCATCACCGACCTTAGTTCTTATTCTTGGCATCATCGTTTTGGCTCGTGATGTACTGACTCGTCGTATCCTAGAATCACAGCTTATCCACTCGTCGACGCTAGTCGCCATGGCATTCCAGCAAACCCCCAATGACGGAAATGGGTTGTTTGGCTTTGGTTTGCTTCTAGGAACCTTTTCCGACCTTCAGTTGGTCTTGTGTTGGCTTGTTCTTGGATTTTGGATCTCTGACCTACTCCTTGACTTCCTTGTTTGTCTGATGAGTTTTGATCATGAGAGTGCCTCCCTGTTGACTCGTTGTCCACGACTTGGCTTCGCAAAGACGTCGGGGACCTCAGTAGCTTGGGATAGGTACTCTGGTCCTGATTTTGGATCAGAGGTTGCACCTCCAGGATGATGCTCGCACCATTGCTACCGATGGAACAAACCATGTCATAAAATGACATTGGTGTCCCCGTGTTTCCAATTAATCGATTAACTTCACATGGGTTTTCTCGGTAATTCAGTCCCTATTTTTGTTGATCACTTAAATACTGGGACGATCCCCACTTTTCTAGATAGAAGGTGCCAATTGGCCCAAGTCAGCGCGAGCCCAGGTCCATTGACTACTTACTAGGATTTGGATATACACACATGGTTTTTTCTCAATTTATCATTGGTCGACTTTATATAATTCATAGTAGATCGTAGGTTTATCGGAAAAATACAAATACATACTCGTTGGAAAGTATTTTTCACAAGGAATACAATTTTATGGTTTTTAAGTATTGCTTTTCATCCCTATATTGATGTTTGCCATAAATACCATTTTTATTATATAAAAGTCTTAAAATATGTAACTAATTCATTTTAACTCCAAATTTAAGAAATAAATATATTTTGTTAATCAGGAGAATCCAAGTAATCGATTGGTCTAAGTTTTGAGTCTTAAATTGATGGTTGTCATACAACGTCTAAAATTAGGATTTTCTACACATTATACTTTATAAACCTTAATACATGTGATATAATTATAAATAGGATAAGGTGGTCTTGGAATCAACTTAGTGATGAAATTGATGACTAAGATTCTACATTGAGGTATGTGTATGTAAAATCCTATTTATATATGAGTTTGAACACTTGTCCTTCAGTTGGACATTTTGATATCCAACCCTAATATTTCTAATAAAGCATTGTCTTAGCCTTTATTCTCTTTATTGTCTTCTTGTGGTACCTTTATTTCAATTATTCTAGGGTCTTGGAACCCACTTGCAAAGTTTTTAATTTCTTAAATCTACCATTAAATAATCCTAATATGATGAATTATTGACTTAATTAACTAATGTAGTGTACATGAGTACAACCACCCATAGTGGGCATGTGTTATTTTGCCCAGGGGAATGTGATCGCTCTCTCCATTTTATAAATTTTTGGGTACTTGGTAATGTGTTACTCTCCCTCACCCAGAGGTTGAGGTTAGGTAGATGCCTCAGCCCTATATTAGTTTTATGTAGTCATATTAAATCACTCATGCACCTTTATTACTATTTGACTTGACATAATTCTTGATTATTTACTTGCCTCATACTTTTGAAATCTCTTAGCTTAGTGAATCTTTACTTTTCCATATTTTAAACTGTTAAATGTCCTTATTCCTTTAATTGACACATACTTTATTCTCCTTTTGCTAGGTGATCCCAACCACCCAAGTTTAGGATCAGAGAGCACAATAGAAGCATGGTGAACCAGCCTAAGACTAGGTGAATGTGATGGATTGATCTTTTAAGGTTTTGAATACCTAAAGAGATAATCGAAGTCTTACTTTTGTGTATGGTATGAGACACAAGCGTTTTAGATAAATTTAGATTCTGTGTGACGGTAATATTATGTTGGAATACCCTTGATTATGTGCCTTTTTGAGATGTGAGTTCAATGATCTAACAATTAAATATTGTCACCAAAATTGTATGGAGTGTATCCTAAGTGGTGACAAAGCTATGCCCAATATTGCATAATAATTGTATGTTTTGGGAATAAGATATACATGCTTGAATATGGACAAATGATCAGTATTTGTTGGTGACCGATGGCCAAAGTTTCAATATAGTAGACTAAGATATGATAATCTTCGGTGTCACTCACCCCCAGACTTGAGGAGCCGGGGATTCAGTATGTGGCCCTCTCTTAATCCTTTGGATGGCTACAATCGAACGAATCTCAATTGTCTCGCCTTGCGGTTATGTAGTTGCGTTGACGCGAGTGACTGATGGTTCACGCGAGCACGATCACTGATCGTGGGGTGAAAAGGACCGGGGCCAGTTTTTCCTTGATTACTGAGAGCTATAGTTCAAGCGCCAAGTTCAGGTGCAAGGCAGTTGGATGCCAGAGCTGCCATTTTGAACTACAGTGGAGCTTGTATATTGGGAAAAAAAAATTTAATTTAGCATATTTTTATAAAAATATTTACCAACATAGCAAACTTTGTAAAATATTTTCCAAAATAACACACTTTGTGTGAAACCCTGTCACTTTTAGTGGCGTTTTTATATGCGAGATTGAAAAACGCCACAATAATTGGCGTGTCTATTTTTAAATAAAAAAATTTGAAAAAAAATAAAAAAATTTGACAAACGCTACATGAAGTGATACATTTCATTTGCACTTGTGACACTTTTTAATTCTGATTACAAAAAGCTCCATACAAAGTTTGAGAAATATTTTGCAAAGTGTACTATGTTCCTAAATATTTTTGCAAAATATACTAAATTGTTTTTTTTTTTTCCCTTCCTTCGGGTCATCTTGGACCTGTCGCGAGAGGGGATGACCATGGACGTTTTCTCCTATCTACTCTACTGCAGCAGAACTCAATGGCGGTGACCTCCTCAAGCAGACTGCAAGAGGCGCTGTTTTGATGAGAAGAACGCGTAGTGCTCGTCAGGAGAGGACACCGTGGGCAATCCAGAAAAGCCAGCAGTAAGATGAGTGACGAGGAGGCCCAGACTCGCTGGGATAGAGAGCATGGCAGCACGCCTGAGCATGGATCTGCGGCAGCGCTTGAGAGAGAGATAGAGAGCGAGGCCGAACCTGGCGGCGGCGCGGAGGCATAGCCGGCCTTCCAAGCAGACGTAGGAGATGTTTGGAGTCATCAAGATTCCTACATCAGTTGGAGCGGACAAAGAGGACCTGGCGGTGCATCCTTTTCTCGCTGGAAGTCCCTGCCGTGGCGGCACGAAGGTCGGAGCCAAGACAACGACGGCACCCAGAAGCCGGGAGACGGGCTGGTACGAGAAGTGACAGTGGGATTTGAACTTGAGTCCATAGTTTATAACTAATATACTTCTACCAACCCAACTACAACTTTGCGTTGCCATATATATCTAAAGAGCTCGTATATGTACTATATTTATAATACTAAACATGCATAAATACATATAAATAAATATTTAAGATTTTGGGAGGGGGGGCTGAAGCCCCGGTAGCCCCCCTAGATCCGCCCCAGTCGATGCCGTCGAGCGGAGAACGACGCACGCAGGCGTCAGGTTCTAGCGGAAAAAAGATAGGAAAAAGTGGAGAACCATGGACCGGGTTCAGTCTGCTAAACCAATACCGAACCGGCTCCAGCCCAGTGAACCAAACCGGCCGACCTATGGAAGCTGTGCCAACCTGGAGCCACGTGACGGCCCATGATTGGCTGGAAAGGTAAATCAACCTTTTAAATTCCAGATCTTATACAATTCATAGAAAATAGTTCGTTTATCAGAAAAATACAAACAAGGTACCAAAATGTTCAGAAAAATGAGTGAAATACAACCATCTTTTCAGTCTTTTGATTCTTTAAGAATAGTAATATCATGTAAGATGTAATATGCTTGTTTCATGAATAATAAATATCGAACGATGGCCTAAAATTATGATAATATGTTAGTAAATCCATATTCATGTTTATAACCTATTTCATTTCAATGATTATGATGTTAATGTATGAAATAATGTAATTTGCTCCATATGGCTAATTAGGGCTAATAATCCTAAATAAAATACCATAAATACATACATTCTCAATAAATGATGGAATTTATCTATAACTAGAAGTTAATATAAAACTTTGATATCAGTTAGATGCATATAATTCACATTATATGAAGATGATCCTTAATACATGGGTTGTAACCCTAATATGAATAATACATGTAACTTAGGGTTAATATGTGCACATCATTGTGTGAAATGTAATTATCAGTTAATGAAGTCTAATTTTGGAACAAAACTATATTATCTCATCAGTAATCTAATTCCAAGACAAGAATCCAAGTATAATGGAAATATCCTAATGAGTTAAGTAAATCCTAAAATGGATATAACTAGGGTTAAGATGATGAGAACCTAATGGTGATGTGTGATCTTATCTTAGTCAGGGTTGACCAAGATAGTTGACCTCAGGGATATGTGATGATTAGGAATATATCTTTGGAAGGTACGCCATTACCTCTTACTTAGATTATTATACAATATGCTTGTATTATATGTGTAGTAGAATACTTGGCATATGATATTGGATGAAATGATTGTTCTTGTATGATATCTTGTTTGATTTTCCATGCTTATATGGCTATGAATACATGAAACATAAGAAATATGATCCATCATATGATAGCACTAAACTCTTTGGTAGTTCAGTGCATTGATGTGAGCTCAAACTCTTTGGTAATGGATCACATGTAGAATGATCTCAAACTCCTTGGGTGTATATCATAAGGCCTAAAAACATCTAAGCCTTTGGCGGCATATGTACGAGATATATGATGGAAATGTTCTTAAATGTGTTCTCTTTTGTTAATGAACATCTTTGTGCAAGTATATACTTTTTTTGTATTTGTTTATTACTGCCAAGTTCTAATTTTATCTTATTGCCAAGATTAATAATTAGAGGTATATAAAAGCCACATAGACGTACTCAATAATATTCTTGAATATTGTGCTGACGTGTACCACATATAATCCTTTGTTTAGGTTTGGACATGTGATCTTGAAGAACCAGGATAGTTGAGAGTTGTGTAGCAAGCTGATGTACATGTGGACCTATTGTCTTAAGATCCTATTATTTTAGTGGTAGTACATGTATATGTATACGTTTGTTGTTTAATATGTAATATCAAATGTTGTAATAATTCATGTTGTAATTATATCTTGAATGGTGAACATGTGTTGTATGGTTTTATTATTATTCATGTACTGTGAAACTGTTGTTTCTTTCTGACTTCCTCTGATTTTCTTCTTCTTAGCCTAGTGTGTGGTGTGTAAATCGGGATTCTTGTTGAGGTGAGGTTTTCAATTTAGGCATCACACATCAGATTAAGTTTTAGAATATCCAGGGATGTCACAGAGAAGGTATTCATCCTTCCATCAGGGACTTATTTGTTATTTTGTTGGAGACATATTGATGTAGTCTAGTTTCCCTCTACTTTAGATCCTTTATTTGTATAAAGCATGTACACCCTTATTGGGAAAATTTTGATGTAATTTTATAAAATTGAATATAGTCAAAGTTTTAACTTCCACGTCTATTCATTGGATTTTGTTTACCATTATTAGTAGAGAGGCGATTGGTTTCACCTTCTTTACACGTTGCGTAGGTGAGCCCACCTCCTCCTCGTTTTTGGGCTCACGAGGAACCGGAATGGAGAGAAAGGCCCCGTGAACCGCCGGTCCAGAGGAGAAACCAACCAGTCCAGCAAACCATTAATCAAACTGAGAAATCAACAATTGAACAAGTTAATAGAGGGGTGAACCGGCCAAAACCAATATTGAGCCAGATCCTTAGATAAGTGAGCCGCAATGCCTACATGGCACCATCTCGACCGTTCGATCTTTAATTCAACGGTCGACCTTTTTTTATTTTAAGGTAATTATATCCCTCTCTTCTCGAAATTGCTATAAATAGCAATATCTTGTTTTAATCATAATAAATGTTTCCTAGCTCCAAAAATTATGTATAAATAGTCAATCTTGATCATAAAAACCCAAGGAATTTATTAAAACTATTGTGGAGCCTATTTCCTAATGCGTTGCACTGATATCCCTAGATTAAACTCTTGCTCATTTATTTTGTCATATGGATCAATAATGATGTTTAATCTTTGAGAAACCCTAATTCTGACTTTAATGATCATCTTGAAACCAAACATGACTAAATATGAGTTTAGATCTGATCTTATGACTCATCTACTCTAGAATATGAGTCATACACCTTGAAATAATGATTAACCTTCATATTATGATAATTCATCTAAATCTTTTGATATCCTTGATCATATGTATGATCCATGACTCTACTGTTATCAAACTAATCTTGAATTCCAATTATGATAAGTATCATGATGATGACTTGAATATTGATCATAAAATTAGGGATAACACATATGATCCTAGTAAACCTAGGTAAGCCATGCACACTTGAAAATACTTAACACTTGAAATAATGTTGGACATATAGAAATATCGGTTGATTATGAGTGGATGACCTAACCCTAAGGTTGACATAGGAAAGTGTAACCCTAATCTTGAATATTGAAACATCATCTTCAAGTATCACGATCTTGACCCTTGATCTAAATATTATGATTTTGAATCTGACTCGAAGGGTTGACCTATTACTTGTTGATTTGTACTCAAAGTCTTCAGTGAAAGGTATGATATTACATCTCCTGCTTGGTTGTATTGAAGATACTTTTTATGTATCTCTTGCATGTATACTTGGCTATATACTTGGTCGAGCTATTGTTCCCTATTGATTAGTCTTATCTTTTTCCTATATTATATTTTGAGAAAAATATGAAAACATAAATGATATTTCTCGTTATGACTGCTTGTATATTGATGAATATAATGTGAATAATGTTAATGTTGAGTGCAAGTGACCTCCTCATTCAGAGGGTCGAACTTTTACATTGACCTCCTACCTCATATGGAGAGAAGTTTCCTGGTGACATCCCCCATCACGTTTGGGCAATGGATCCACACAAAACATATAAGCATGCTTCTCAAATAAGCATAATGGAAACTCATAATAAAAACTACATTATAAACATCTTATTGAATAAATATTGGTTTTGGAAATTGCTTGTTGTACTTCTTGAATATAAGTCTTGCCAAGTGTACTATTTTTCTATAAATTATTTTACTTGATTTTTATAGCACGCTATGCAATTGCATGATTGTGTCTCAATTTTCTTGATTTTAGGTAAAACAAATGGAACATTGACTAAATCGCTTCCGCACTCGGTGTACTCTGATGACAAGGGTAAATCTACAAAATTTCCTATTTGGGTTAGTTTGTTACTTAAATCTCCTATTTTTGAGTTATTATTTCTTATTTTATATGCTAGTGTGTGAGATACACTTGTACCACTCAGAGACGGGCACTTAAATCCTTTTGCCACTGTCTAGGTAGTGGGATTCGAATTGGGGTAAGAACGGTTCCATGATAATAATCTAGAAAGTTTCCTAAATAGACTAATGATCAATTGGTGCCATATGTTTATATGCTTCCCCAATGTCTTGTTGTTTTACCAAAATCAAGTTCTAATAAGAAGTGGTTGTTTAGTAAACTTTGGCTCGTAGAATAAAAACTAAGACTTTCTATATAAGGATAGGGAGAAGGTATTTAATTTTTGCCTAAATGATTGGTTTTGCCAAATATGTGCAAGCATGGGAATTGTACCTGCCGATCCACAACCCTAAGGTTATATAAGAAAAGGCACTACAAGGAATCAATCACTCCATTTTTAAACTTCTTCCCTCCTTACCTAGTAGTTATGTGGCCATTGAACAGGGTCAAGGACAAATACTATTCATTACCTTCATGATTCCCAAAGGGAAACTACAAAATGATATAGGTCAACTTCCATTTCCCAAAGCAATCTCTCCACCATAGGTGGTTCCCTGGGAGTACTATAATGGAAGAGAAGATCATCCCCGCCTAGGCCCTGTCGTAGTATCCGCTGAAGCTATTGTGTGTGGCTGCGTGGCCGCAGAGGAGGAAATGATCTTTTTCTCCCAGTGCAACAACATCAGTGTTGAAGATGCCTAGTGCAAGGAGGTGCAACCATGCACATTTGCGTTCTACCATGGTTGGCTCTTTGCTGAGGAGCAACGTTTGAAGTAGATGTTGGTACACCTTTCTGTAGACAATAAAGAGGGATTAAGAACATAGAAAGAGGGAGAGCCGACCTCACAGTTGATCACTGTGGACTGTTTCCTGCATCTCAGACCATAGAGGATTTCCACAACCATTGGGTGGTATCTGACAAAGACATGTAGAGGTGGCCTGACCTCATGCCAACTGTGCAGAGATGGGAGGAGGAGGGATGTGCGTCAGAGCAGACTGCCAAGATGGGATCACGCCTCATGTGAGAAAGGTGGAGGGAAAGAGTTAAATGACTCAAATACCCCTCCACACATTCAAACCATGAGGACGAGCAGGTAATGGCACTCTAAACCAAGCTAGAAACTTAAAATAGGTAAGTTGTTGATGTGGAGGAATCTGATTGTCCAGTTCATGTTTTATTTATGAAAATTATAGTAAATGTTAGGAGTGCCCAAAAATTGCAAAGTTATATACCAAAATGATAAAAAAAGAGAAATCCAAATAAAATACCCAAAGGCCCTTTTTCTACTTTTAGGTCTAGAGATAGTGCAAATATGGTTTACAGTAGCGATTAGTTATTATGGTGCATAAATTAGTAAATGTGATTAATTTGAGATATTATTTGATATTGATAAACATAATGAGGATCTAAGATGATCATGATGATAATTTGGATATCTAAAGTGGAAAATAATGCATATAAGAAATTGGGTTTAAAGATCATAACTTGTGTAATCCAAGTGTTCCGAATGGAAGGACATGATGAATCTAATGATTAGGGATTAGAACCTAATCACCTTATTTATTAGTATCTTAAAGTTTTATAATTTCACATAGTGGCCCCTAATAGCATAAAAGGTCTAACTTGATACTCAAGGGTTTCACATGATGATTAATGTAGAGTTATAACTTTAATATACTATTATGTGAGAGAAATAGGTTTTGAGCCCTTAATCCATATTCTTAATTTGAGACAACTCTAAACCCCAAATTAGGGCTGAGAAGGGTTTAATGTGATTAATATGTGATGGTGACACTTTAGGATTTATATTCATGTAAACTAAAATGTGGATTACTTGATTTGCTTGTTGATTGAATAATAAGATTGGAGTGTATTATATGTGATAATCTACATGGCTCACCATCAAGGTAGGTAGTTACTATTATGAATACCCAAAATATAGTTTGTTGATGTTTTCTAGATGATTTTTGAGGATTGGTTCGTTAAATAAACTATTGGTTGTTTATTTCATTCATGTTCAACTATAATGTCAATATGTTTATCACATAAGTAAATGATAATATTCTAAACCCTAGCCTGACGAATGTCAAGGGGTGATACACACAAGCCCCAGATGGGACAGTGATCACACCCAAGATAATATATCCAATAAGGATTAAAATATATAAGGAATATGCTAGTTCTTATTTGCAATATTTGATGATTATGGAGATGTTAGTTGCACACATTGTGGTTTCACCCCACATACACAATATAGTAATATCTTGACCGCATTTTGTCTGTCAACGTTTAGATACATGCTAATTATGGAGATGTCAAGATGTGATAAACCTGATGGAAATTACCTGAAGGCATTAAAGATAACTTAAAGGAGGATTAGATAAATAGTTACTTCTTCTCATGTATACATTTATTATGTAAGAATTTTATGTTAGCTTCATGTAAACATTATCAGTGAATAAATGAAATCATTTTCTACTATTCATAATTTGCTAAATCTAGATCCTTGGGAAATTCGTAGGTAATGATTCTCCTCTTTTTGGCCTTCCTTAATTGGGGTTGGTAAAAAGTGGGGTTGCTACAGATGACTACCTTCTTGTTGGGGAGCTGCGGGTCCCCTAGTGTTCCTTAGGCCCTACTAGGAGAAATGACCACCTTCTTATTGGGGAGAAACTGAGGGGAAGGTCGGGTCTAATATAGAATCTAGTTGGGGTTCCATCAAAAAACCAACTGGCAATGGGAAGAGTAGCCTAATGTCTTATATTTGGGAACACATCTCCACAAGCCACTAATGTGAGATTAGATTCATTCACACATGAATTAACAATCTCCTTCTCTTGTGTGAGTCCATAAACTACTCCTCGAAAGGCCATCAACTGTACCACACTGCATAGGCCCAGTGCATATCCTGATAGTGAAGGTGCAAATCCCCAATCCCAAACTGGGCTCTGATAACACTTGTTGGGGAGAAACTGAGGGGGGGAGGTCCATACCAATATACAATCCAATTGGAGTTCCTTCTAAAAACCAATTGGCAATGAGAGCAGTCGCCCAATATCTTATATTTAGGCACACATCTCTACAAGACAATAATGTGGGATTAAATTCATTCACACATGACTTAACAAAATGAGGACGCAAACAAAGTTTATGGGTGGGATGGAGTATATGTTGTCCAAGTTCAATGTGAGGTCACCTAGCAGAGGGTTCTTGTCGATAGTCAAGTTGATGAATGGATAGAGCTTGTTGCAGAGGTAGTAGTATGTGTGCGAGTGGCCTCCCATGAACTGGAACCATTGCGTGAACTACTACTCGAGAACAAAAAGACACGGTGGTGGCATGGTAGATGATGATCTCTAGTGTAGAATCTGGGGATGATGATGTAGAAGAGAGTTGTGAGCAGGAAGAAGTGGATAAGCAGGAGGTAGAAAGGGTACTAGATTCTGATACTCATGACATGAGTGACGAGATGATCCATGATGGTCATGTGTCTCATGGGACCTAGTGGAGTTGGTCAGTCCGCACTACAACACTTCGACTATGGGATGATTGGCGAAGGTGTTGTTGTCTTGAGTGGGTGGGTGGGGGTCAATGACTAGATGGTACTATAGATTCACATAGATTCATAATGGACTTGTGGTGGGCTTGATTCCTCGAGGATGATATCTTGAGTGCAATGTTATGGGTACCACCATTGAGATGATGGCATGGGCTTAGTGTTAAAATGTATCCATGATACAACATGGATGAAATACATAATGGTTGATAATTGGTGAAATTGTCATGTAGGAAAAATGATGTGATCATATGGGTTTGTTAACCTTGTCCTTAAATCTATTCATCTACATCGTTTCAATCCTTCTAGTCCCTTATTTAGTTAGATTCCATAAAAAAATATCTTTCTGTATCTGACAATGGATTGTTATCCTTCCCTGATAAACACTCCTTGATTTTTGCTGATGGTTGTAATCCTCAAACACATATACCAATTATACAAGCATCTTCATGTTCTACATTAAATATTCTCCCATGATTTTAATCTTGTAATGCATGGAATCCACATAACAGATGTTCTGGCTTCCTTCTTAGCAAACTACTTGCAATACCCATGGAGAATTCATCCTTGTGAGTTACCATGGCAGGAAGTGGCTAATTAGTACCACATATTACAAGCAACATGTCTGGAATTCAACATAGTACCATGTTTTCATGGCATAGGGTATGGCCTAAGTGAATCTGACCATTATGTTTTCATGCCAGTGGGTATGTCCTAAGTGGGTATAGGAGCCCTCAATACCATAGACTCTATCACATGTTGCTAAAATTCCCACCTAGATTCAAAGGGGAGTGAGGGCAGAGGTGATTAAGTAATGTATGAGACTTGGTTTCTGAAAAAACTCGACATGAAGGGAAAATTTGAGAGAAGCTAGAGGATTATTTAGTATTTGTTAGCAATGCCGAGATGAGGGACACATATTGCATTGGGTCCATGGTATAAGGGAGAATATAAACACAATTGACTTTAATATAGACTATGATCATGAATCTATCTCACAAAACTATTGTTTCATGGTGGTATTGAGAGCTATATGGTTGAGTTTAGTGTGGGGCCACAAACGATGCATGAGGTCAGGGTCGTATGGGGTAGCATACCCATTGTGCCAACATCAACGATGGGGAGTATGTACCCAAGATTTGTTAAAGTCTTCTTATGTACGTGATACCTAAATGACTGGACCATACATGTCAACGACATCACATACCACTATGATTTTTCATCTGAGCCATATATGTCAATTGTTGATCAATTAGAACCTAGAGACTAGACACTTAGGTTGTAGGAGTCAATTATGGGGCTAAAAGTCCTACTCCTTCTTTAAGAACTATTTCATAGATAATTCTGGGTGGTATTGTTTCCTTCTGATATTCTAACTGTTGTATTTATATTGACATTGTTTGGATAGTCGTATGTGATTTTATCAAGGTCATAGTATGAATACGATAGTTCACTCCTATACATTTGATGACTCTAGAAAAAGGTGCCAATTTTGGTGAGCTTTGGAATCCCACATCATGGGTTCCACCCTTGAAACCTCCCAC
Organism: Alisma plantago-aquatica; assembly: GCA_963693085.1. NCBI lineage: Eukaryota > Viridiplantae > Streptophyta > Magnoliopsida > Alismatales > Alismataceae > Alisma > Alisma plantago-aquatica. The sequence continues at coordinate 1,253,462,296 of OY856410.1, read as the reverse complement.
AATCTGTCTCTCCATTCTCTTCTCCACCTGCAATTGCCTCCTCCTTCTCCTCTTTCCTCTGTGATTCTTTCCCCACCTTTCTTATGCCTAGTCTCACTAGGATTCTAACCCTCTTTCATGCTCTTCCTCTCCATCCTCATGACTCATCGGAGTGGCGGAGGCCTCACAAAGACTCTTCTCCCTAGTGAGCACAACATGTAGACCTTCTTGAGCATGTCAAAGAAACACGAGCCCCATCCACCTGAGCTCCTCTCAGAAGCAAGAAAGGCCATCCTTGTCTAGCTTAGTATCCTTTTTGTGTATCACATAACGTCTATTTATATGTGACCTTTCTTTAGATCAGGTATTGCTCGGGTTTGACGCCTAGGCGTTCTCTGCTGCCATTCAAGAAGAAGGGGCGCCCAAGTGCAATTTCAATCTGATGGAGTTCTAAAAGGTCTTTCTCGTCATAGGACATTATCGTTTCCAGCATGGTGGCAGTCCTAACTTTGTAGTGGGATCACATAACTTTTCTCTAGTAAATGTAAAAATAGCATGACCGAGGGTCCTTTTACACTCCCAGTTTGTGGTGTTACAACCAATGTAATTAGTAAATACAAACTTTGATAATTGGGGAGTCTAAACCCCAATATTGTTGACTACTATAGTACTTTAAGTAGATCAACCCAAACGGTCCCTAAGTCAGTTCCTTCATTCCCCCCTCCAATGTTGTGTCTATGATATCATCAAGGAATAGTAATTCCAATCTTCATGCAAATCTCCTACACTTCTTCCCTCTAAATTACAGTCCCATACATGAGGTCTACATTCAAAAAACAACATCTATACCTTTGATGCTACGAAGGTCACCTCCATGTTATGGATTGACGTATACATGAAACATGCATGTAGGATTAGGGAAAGGGCCTGATTATTAACATAGGAAATTGACAACTTGGACATTCTTTTTCTCATAAAATAAGGAGGATTATGAAAATTTGAATGGAGCAACACTGGTTGGATGCAAATTCATAATTTCATGTGGTTGTGCTACTTATCAGTGTGTAGTACTTTGTATGATGTCTGGATTTGCATGATTCTTATACATGTAAGACTCCTGATCTAGTTTTATGATTAAACATGCTTTTTTATTCTAATTGGGTGCTTAATTTATTAATCAAACCCTAATTTATGAGTTGATATCATGTGACAAATCTAATTTGTAAGTTTGATCCAATTTGGACTTTGTTTGCTTAAGTTTTGCAATATATGTGCTACTATGGACCTTTATGCAAATTTTCAATTTCTAGGATTTTATTTGAAACTTATCACGCATGAATATTGTACCTTGTATGTGTTCATAACATGATTTATTTAGTTGTAACTTTTGAACACCTAGATGCACCATCAGATGTGTCGTGTTTTTACTTAGGGTTGTAGAACTAGGTTTTCTCACCTAAGTACCTAACTCGATGTTTTATCTAAATAAGTTAGGGAAATGATGGTTTCTCTATGATAGTGAAGGATCCAATGGTTTTCCCTTGTAGCATGGGATTCAAAGGTTTTCTCTAGAGGAACAAGAAATGATGGATTTCTGTGTAGTATGAACCAACCGATGATGGATCATGGTTTGCATACATGGCTAAGTATGAGTATGATCTGGTGGCTATTCGGGTGATACTACTCGCTGGCTTCCTCTAAGTATGCCAACCGATGGTTCTCCTAGGTTGACAACTGATGGTAGATATGTTTTTCCATGGATGGGAGTTTTTAACCTTTTCACACATGTCAAGCATGCATTCAACCCTAAACCACATTCCTCTCTAATTCAAGCCTTATATGCTCCTCTCCACACATCCAAACAAACATTTTTACTTTCTTTCATCTTCTTCTTGTTGTGTGGTGGAAGAAGGAGAGATATTGAAGATGAAGCATGGTCAAGCTTGGTTGCATGTTTGTCTAAGGGTTTGGATCTACCTTATTTAGGATCGCTTGGAGCTTCCTAACCTAGTTTTTTCCCCTAAACAAGTAAGATCATCTTTGTTATCTTCATTTCTCTTACTTCCCTCCTTCTTCACTCTCCTTCTTTGGGTGAATCCATAGTGTTCTTGGTAGAGCTCGATCATGTGGTTGAAGAACCTCTTCTCTCTTCTCTTTTGCTCTAGATCTTTCTTGTTCTTGAAGAAAGGAGCTTTTGTGGAACATTTGGATTGCTAAAGCTAGGGTTTCTATTCTCTCTTTCTAATGACCTTTATGTTTTTACATTAATCATTCTACTTGAGGCGACTTATATAGCTTCCATCCTATTTGTTTCTTAATTTTGACTTGATATATGTAGATCTTGCCCTAAAACATGGTAATATGTATAAAGATGATTCTTTAGGTAAGGTATGAGCATACGTAGTAGTATTTGGTGGGTAAACTACCCCTAGATCTGGTGCACATTCTTATTTTGAAGTAAGATTCTTAAAACTTCCAAGCTTATGAATCGATGGAGTCCTTGTGTATAGACACGATGGTATCTCCTGAAGTATAATGAACTAGTTCTTCACTTAGAACTATGAAAATGGTCCTCTTGAGAAATTGTGGGTTATACTTTGTATATGAATTTATGGTTTTACTTGTGCACTGCAATTGATGTTTTCATTGGTGGGTGAAATGATGGTTTTACTTATCTTGAGAATGATGGTTAACCTAGAACATCAAATGGTGTTTTACTTAATGAAAAGAACTACTTTCTCTTAATGTTAGGAATTGATGGTTTATCTATTGCTTGCAACTGATGGCTCAAATACTATATGAAATGATTAACCAACTACATTAAGAGACGATAGCTTCACTAGGTACCTAATCTGACATTTTTTTAGCACATGTATAGAAGGTTTTTACTCAATCCTTGAATCAATTGAAGGGTTTTCCTAGTGTATCAAAGGAATCGATGGTTTTGATAAATCTCATGATTTAATGGGTTTTTCTTGATATGCAAACCAATGGTTTTATTAGAGCCCATAATTCGTTTTTTATGCCTTGTGTGATATATGAATCTATTATTGTGCTAAGTATGTGGACCAATGGTCTTTCTAGTGACCATGATCTGATGGTCTTTCTTTTGTCTAAGTATATCAATGAACCAAAGGGTATGCTAGGTATGTGTAATTGAGTCCTTTTTGGTGAAGCCTTTAAAAGAAATGATGGTTTGCCTATGTGCTTACCTAAGTATGCTAAAAAAATGATGGTTTATCTATGTATGTTGTTTTGGTTGTGCAAATCTAAATCAGACTTTGAATCCTTCTTGTAATGATCAACTAATAAGGATTTAGTACTTCAACCTTCTACTAATGTTGAGATGATGAATGGATACATTTTAATGCTAGAGGTAACTCTATTACATTACTCTTGGAAATATCATAACTCATATGATTGATGGACCCTTATTTAATTCTATGTGCAACAACTATGTTGATGACTTGTTGAATCCTTTGCAAAGTAGTTGAATAATAATAATAACGTTCTTGCAAGAGGTATTGTGAATGGTCCAAATGGCCTTTGGGCTTGACTTGAGCCCTAGTGGAGGTGTAATCCTCTTCATGATTGACAAAGGACTAGTACCCTTGATGTTGTGATAAGGAATTTGTCTCATACATTTTATCTCTTCTGAAGTTTTTATATACCAATGATTTTGTAGAAACCTTTTAGTGTTCGTATGTAACTTGATTTATGTAACATGTATTCACTTAATAGGCATAACTAACCAAGTTAAACCCTAATCATGTCGTGCCCTAAGCCGTAGATCTATTCCAGTATCAGGAATTGATGGATACCTAAATGAGTATTCCAAAAAGGGAAACTCAGAGTCGTAAACTATTGAGTATATGCATGTGTAGGGAGTGTATATCCTTATCATCCTGATCCCAAGGTTTTGGGAAATGGTCATGGTCATGTCTATGATGAATATATACATACATATATTTATATACATATACATACACACATACATATATATATACATATATATATATATATATATATATATATATATATATATATATATATATATATATATATATATATATATATATATATATATATATATATATATATATATATATATAGACAGTTGCGGTCATACCTCGAATGATAGGGTTGATTACCCTTGTTTCTAGTGTTGTGGCCTGTATACCCAGGGTATACCAGGCTGATTGTAGCTTGATTGATATGTCATTGAGGCCGACTCGTACTGCCTGAGGGAAAGAGATATTAGGATTATGGCTCTCCTAGATCTTGTACGGAGCTGATTGCAACTTCACAGATATAAGTTGGAAGTTTGAATGGTATGCCTCAAACTCCCCAGGCCTTAATAAAATTTGTAATTCAGCCTTGTAGCATATCTGTTAGGGTTACTTGATGATTCACATTGGTTCATAACCCTTTCCTTGTTTCTTGTAATATTTGGATGGCAAATAATGTGGTACGAGAAATCAACTTTGCATATAGTGTTAGTATTGTCTATAGTGTTGGTCTATAATATTATTTGCCAATACCACAACATAAATGGGATCATATAACCATGAACTTTGTGGTGGGTCTTCCCAGGACAACTAAAAGTCATGATTCCATTTGGGTGATAGTTGGCCATTTGACAAAGTCAAGTTACATTCTTCCAATCAATACAACTTATACAACAGAGAAGTTGGCACATGTCTACGCTGATGAGATAGTTTTTTTGCATGGAATTCCAATTTCCATAGTGTATGACAGAGGTCCTCAGTTTCGAAGCAGGTTTTGGGAGCGTCTGCATACAACTTTGGGGACATAGTTGAGGTTCACCACAACCTTTCTCCCACAGAAAGATGGTCAGTCAAAAAGGACCATTCATATTATAGAGGATCTTCTGAGAGCATGTGTTCTTCATTTTCTTGGCTATTGGGATGTTCACCTAAGTTTGATTGATTTTGCCTACAATGACATCTATTAGAGAAGCATAGACATGGAACCACATGAAGATTTTTATGGAAGCCATTGCTGATCATGTCTTTGTTGGTACATGACATGTAAGTATCATCTTTTGAGTTCTGAGTTTATTTAGAATACTACAAAGAAGATCAAGGTGATTCAACAACAATTAAAGGCAACTCACAGACAGAAGTCATATGTTGATATCCATCATAGGCCACTAGAGATCCACGTCAGATACCACGTATACCTTAAGGTTTCCCCATGGAAAGGTGTACTGAGGTTGGGTAAGAAGGGTAAGTTTTCCCCTAGGTTTATGGGACCTTATCCTATCTTGGCATGAGACGGGAAGGTGGTGTACAAGTTGGAGTTACCGCCTGAGTTGCGTAGGTTTCACAACATCTTCCATGTTTCCATGTTAAGGAAGTGCCACCCTTATAAAAAATAGACGATACATCCGATGGATGTTAAGTTAGATGAGGATGTTTCTTATGTGGAGGGTTATGTGTTGATCCTAGATAAGTGTGTGTAAATGCTGAGGAAAAATAACACAATCTTAGTAAATATGTTGTGGCATCACCATGGTAAGGAGAAATCCACATGGGAGTTATAGGATGAGATGTGTAGGAAGTACCCATCCTTGTTCGCTTATGATTTTAGGGGCGAAGTCCCTATTAGGATTTTATGGTTGGATAAACATGCTTTCTTAATCTAATTGAGTTTTTAATTCCTTAATGAAACCCTGATTTATGATTTGATATCATGTGGCAAATCTAAGTTTCATGTTTGGTCCAGTTTGGACTTTGTTTGCTTAAGTTTTCAGTTGATGTACTTGGAATCGATGTCCTTTATGGATAAGTCTTTAAAAGAAATGATTGTTTACCTATGTGTTCACCTAAGTTAAGTAAAAAAACTATGATTATGTATGTATGTTGTTTTGGTTGTGCAAATCCAAATCATACTCTTAATCCTTTTTGTAATTATTAACTAGTAAGGATTTAGTACGTCAACATTCTACTAATATTAAGATGATGAATGGATATGTTCTAATGCTAGAGGTAACATTGTTATGTTACTCTTGGAAATATCAACGAAAAAATATCAAAGCATTTGGATCTTTATCAATGAGACAACTCATTTCATTGATGGACCATTATGCTAATCCTATGTGCAACAAGTGTGTTGATGACATGTTGAATCCTTTTCTAAGTAATTGAATAGTAATAATTATGTTCTTATAGGAGGTATAAATGGCCTCTAGGCTTGACTTCAGCCCTAGTGGAGGTCTAATCCTCTTCATGATTGACAAAGGCCAAGTACCCTACAATGTTGTGGTAAGGATATGTCTCATACAATTTATATCTTCCGGTGTTGTTATATATGAATGATTTTCTAGAAACATTTTAGGGTTTGTATGTAACTTGATTGATGGGGCCTGAATTCAACTAATTGGATTAATGAATCAAGTGAAACCCTAATCATGAAGTGTCCTGATTCGTACAGTTATACCAGTGCCAGGACTTGTTGGACAGCAAAATGAGTATTTTAGATAGGGAAACTCTGAGTCGTACACTGTTGAGTATATATGGGTGTAGGGAGGGTGTATCATTTTCATCGTGATCAAAAGGTTATAATGATTGAGGATGTTTGCAATCATACTACATATGATAGGGTTGAATCCCTAGTTTCTAGTGTTGTGTCTTGTATACCCAGGGTGAACTAGGCTAGTTGTAGCTTGACTAGTATGTCATTGTGGCAGACTTGTATCGACCAAGGGGAAGAGATCTTAGGATTCCCTTTTTCCTACATCTTGTACAGAGATGATTGACTTATAGTGGTTAGTTGGAAATTTGAGTGGTATGTGTCAAACTCCCTAGAACTTAATAAAATATGTAATTCAGTCATGTAGCATATATGTTAGCGTTACTTGACAATTCACATTGGTTGATAACACTTTTCTTTTTTCTTGTAATATTTAGATGATGAATATGTTAGTACATATTCCCAGAGAGGCAATCATATGATGATTTTGATAGCATACCATATAAACAATTTGATTAATAAAGGCAATCTTCCATCTTGTTCAGTTTCAATCAATTATGAGACAATGATGAAACATGACATATGTCTAAAGAATCTCAATACTCAATGACGTATGTCTTCGGGTTAATAACCTGAGTAATGAGGTCATACAGATGTTAAGAGTATGAAATTTTTTGTTATTTCCCTAGTTGGATGTTATTATGGAAGGCTAATAGATAACAATAACACATAAATACTAGAGTGTCTGATTGATGATAGACTCTCTTCAGTCATGATATATGAGATATTAAACCAAGAACATAAATACTTGTTGGAGAAAAGTGTATTAGTTAGACCCACCTTGAGAGTGATGCATGGAAACCATAATTGGTGGTCATAATCATCTCTCATAGTGAAGGTGATGATTATGGTTCTTAGACCTGAAATTACTGCACTCATCACATGTAGTTTGGTATACTTTGACATCATCAACCATGAAATTGAACAGGGGCTACCATAAAGGTGATGATTGGGTGCACTGTGACACATGGGGAAGACTATGAGTGATGTAGATGGGATTTGTCTCTCCTACTGGAGTTTGATATTCATGCCACTTGATAAGTGAGACTAAGAAAAGCATGCGCATGCACATGTGAATCAATATATGATATTGAGGTCACATATATCACAGAATGTTTGCTCTATATCAAGGAAAATGGATTGAACATTGAGAGAATGATGATTTCATGCCTTGAGTTCATTTCAGATATCAGAGAAAAAAGGAGTGAGACAATCATTGTAACACCTGACACATATTGTAGGTTGAATATTTTATCTAACTTTACAATTACTTGGGTAGTAATGATGTTTGACTAGACACTACTCTTTGCCTATGATGTCTTAAATCAATTATGGACATTCACTACCAATGTAACTTGGAACCTATAGGGTCAAACACATAGGATACATCTAGAAGAGGAGTTTAATCATGAATGATAATTATATTGATTACTGAAGTGTTTAGACATTCAATTTAAGAAACAAATTAACTGATTGGACTCCCAACCTACCGGTTCAAGTGTTGAATCGATCGATTGGAGTGTCAAGTTGATCGAAAATTGTAGTGGCTGAGTTCTGCATGAATAGGGGGCAAACGGACCAGTTCACATAATGAACCATGTGAGATGATTGACTCATAGGTTGAGTCACCCAGTTCATGGAACAATTCGATTGAATCAAGGATTAGTGCTAATGTCATGTTGTGCCTTTATTGGATTAGAATTTCCAATAAAAATGTGATTAGGAAATAGACAAAAGACTAGTTCAGAGGGTGAACCAATCAAATCACATGCCAACCAATCAATTCACTCATGAACCGATCATTTCACCGTTGTAGGTTGCAAAATTTTGTGAAATACATGTTCCTTCCACTCTTAATCAGACTAGATATTCTGATCTTTACCCTCCTATAAATAGAGGGGTATTGGGGGCTTCTCAAACACAACTCAATTGCCTCTGAGAATTGTTTGTGTTCTATGGTTGTGGTAACTAAGAGAACCCAAGCAAGTCCTACTCGAAAAAGGGGGGATAGCAAGGGAGAACAATTGTTGGATATCAAGTTGGTGTCTAGTATACCAACGGGAGGGACAACTCCTTCATGTCTATTCTAGTAGGACGACATGAATTTGAGTCGGTCTATAAAGAAGTGAAACCACCTCTCTACTAAAAATTTGAAGAATACAACCTCCAGTACAAACACACCTACAAGATATGTTGGAGTGGGTGTAAAATTTCAAATCTTATTCATGGTATACAAAACAACCAAAGTGTAGCAGTAGAATAAAAATGTTGACTATATTCAATTTCTCATAAGGTTAAAAAGTAAATCTTCAATTTACATGTAAAGGTACATCTTAAGGATTCATGTAGTGGGAAATCTAAACCACTTCAAGATTGTCTCCAAGCTTTAATGTCTCAAAATAAGTCCATATCTTTAAGCTATGTCCTCCATATCCTTTACCTAGGGTTGGAAGCATACCCCAACAATAAGAGAAAAATGAAAGACATTAGCAAAGGTTGGTATGTGCATACTAAAAGGAAATTGAGCAATATTATGAGATAAAGGGACATCAATTATAAAAGGCTTCCCATAGAAAAGTAAAGGACAACCCAATTGGGCATAAAAGAATAAGATCATAACAAAAGAGATACTTGCCATTAAATCAACATATAAAAGTGGTGCCACATAAGCACATATGAAATTAGGGTACATAATTCATAAACCAAAAACATCATCTTGTATGCATGTGAGATAAACATAGCCATATAATAATATAAATAACAATGGCGGCCAAGCCTCATAAACTTGAAACCTGATAGAGAATGGCACATAACCAAACTCCCATATATATATATATATATATATATATATATATATATATATATATATATATATATATATATATATATATATATATATATATATATATATATAATGTAGGCCAAACCTCATAAATTTGAAACCCAGGTATGGGGCACATAACCTCCATCCCAAAAGCATAAAGGTCACACAACCCAAAACCAATGCAATTATACTACTCTAGTGATACTGAATCACATAGCATGTTTAATGTAGAGGCAAGTAGAAACTATAGTCAGATTATACCAAAGTAGTCACCACATGAGTGATCAACATATACATCCACCTCATAAGTGGGAAAAAGGCATCACATGTCATTATATAGAGTTACATCATGTACAAAGCTTATGAAAAGAATCCAAAAGAATATCCATAATAACAAGATCAATATCAAATAAGGTAGTTCACATGAACCATGATTTTCAAAAGAAAAGACATTGTGTATAGGCTAATGTCCATAAGACCAAGAGAAAGAAGAATATCGGTGAATTGCTCAAAAAGAATAACCGGGGATGTAAGCATACCTCATGTGAGAGTTACATATATCCAAGTTCAGTTCTAGGTCCAAGCCTAGGTCTCCAAAGCACCTATTAATCATTTATGTGAAATTAGGGTTAGGTTTACATTGATTTCATAAACCCTAAAACTTAACTTTTTCTTTATATATGATTTAGGTTATCAAACCATGCCATATTTTAGAATACCTTTTTTTGATTCCAAAACATATTTATTATATTTTTCTGACTTATATATATCTAGTTATTAATTTTGTAAGTTATTATATATTTAGGTAAATTCATTAAAATTACATATTTTAAAGATTAGATCTAAGCAATAAAACGGGTTTCATTAGATAGAACTTGTTTTTCTGAATTCAATGACTATTTATTTGTAATTTTTGGCTCAGTAAATAATTAGTTATGCATTTTAGAAATCTAACCAATTAGATAAATCCACGTAAGCAAAAAGCATCAAGAGAGAAAAGAGATAAACCACATGCTGAGGTGGCCCAATCATCACAGGATAATGTGGCTGGTCCCACAACCAACTCAGCGACCAACAAGCGCAAAGGCAAGAAACAAAAACCGGTAAAAGTACCAAAATGCCCTTCGTTGGAAAACGCAAGCTAGAGGGAAAATAGGAGGGTACATTAAAGAAACCACATCAGGGTTTCATCCCCATCACTGTGAGCCTGCCATGGCCGCGAAGCAGCATTAAGCCTGGGGCAATCAGGGGTTTCAGAGCTTTAAAGCACCCAAAAATCAACCCATCAACCACGCCAGGGTGCCACGACACTAAGAGCAACTAAAACCCCAAGAACAAGAGTCTACGGATCAGACATTGAACAAGAACCAACGTATAGGGAAGAAAATGGGGTTTTTGGCATACCATGCAGATAGGCCAAACCAAAGGCCTAGAAACCTTCACAGACGCGAGGGTAATTGATCCTTACCTACACGAGGTCTTGTGATAGCTTGGAGCGCCGACCCCAAGCCGAGGCTCTGGTAGCTGGGTGGTCGGAGTAGGGGAAGAAGCTCGGGTCAACCAAATCCAAACCAAAGTAGGCAACCAGGACCTAGGTTCACCATGGAGGTCGAGAACCATTTTCCAAAGGTTTCGATGATTCAGGGTTTTGCAAAGAAGAAGAAGTGGGGGAGCACATGAGAAGAACAGAGGAGAAGAGCGCTGGGTATGGTTTTGCCCAAGTTCCTTGATAACCCTAGCATATATATTATTAATGGATTCGAGAGGGAGTAACAGATGTGAAGGAAAAGACATTGAAGAGAATAATTGTAAGTTGAGGGAGGAAGGCGAGAAAGAATTGAGGAATACGAGTCTGCAGTTAATGAGGGAAAATAGGAAGCGGAAGGTATGAGAGACGCCATCGCCATTGGATCAAAAATCCAATGATTGGGATAGAATCTATGTTTACAAACAAAAAGGAAATGAACCAAAAATAACCATGTGGCAGAGAAAATTACAAAATTGAAACATCGAATAAAGTGTGAATCCAATTAATTTCCTATTTTATCTCTCTTTATTTGAGGGTGCAAACGAATCCCAAATTAGGTGAAATTTTGCACAGTGGCTAATTAAAGCATATAGATTCTGATTATGTAATTAGATTTTCCTTTTGAGAACTTTTTATATGTTAAATAAATCAAATATTTTTTTTCTCATTCCTCATGCATTAATGGTGTTAAGATTGCCCAAATTTTATGGAACCCACAAGTCATATTTAATGTGTTGAATACGAATTTGCCATCAATTTTACATATTGGAGTTGTTTGTACCTTTATTTAATATTTTGAAGGTTCAACACACTTTCTCTCTCCTAATTTCACCTTTTTAGCAAACTTTCTCCAAATTTGATGAAAATTCACCCAAAGGCTATATTTATTATGTAGATTACGAATACAAGATTGTTTTACATTTTTGGAGCCATTGAATATTTTATTTAATATTTTGAGGAAAACTTTGATCCTCTCTTTCCAAAATGAATTAAATTAATTATTATTATTATTATGCAAATAATGTGAAACTTGACTCCTAAGATAATTGGGACCCAAGGAATACGATCTTTAACTTATATTTCACTTTTGGGACTTCTTTTTATGAGATATGTCATACGACCCATTAGTGGCCAATTATCTTAATTACTTATTCAATTAGGTTTTTTTAAGGGTGATTTTACATGCATTAGCTCACTATAATCATTCTAAACATATTTTAAGTATAACCTCAAACCTTGTTTGGTCAAACCCAAAAGATCAAAGCTCTGGGGTAGGGTTCTAGATCTGATATGCTACATAGTATGTGTGGACTTCTTTAGAGGCATGAATCCTTTTCCCTCTAGAAGACAATGTATGTCTGCTATCTGAAGACTAGGAGCTATTATAGACATGTCCTAGTGCGACTTGAAGAAAGGCACATACTGCAATGCAGATTAGTCACTGGGCTTACTCCTGGAGAAGGTATATCTTGTTAAACTATCCTTCCCATTAGATATTTCTTGACGCGACCAGCTGGTTATAGGGAATATTGATAGAATTTTTTTGTCTCTTCTACCTAATCTGATGTCATATTTCCCAACAATGGTATTAGAGACACATCAATATAATATGTTTTGGGATTTAATTGATGTGATTAGATTTTAGATTTCACTTTTATTTATTGCATACGATGTGAATATTTAAAAAAATTAATGTGCATATTCGATTAAAGATAACATATGATCACAAACTATATATATATATATATATATATATATATATATATATATATATATATATATATATATATATATATATATATATATATATATATATATATATATATGGTGGATGTGTAGCACGGTTATGGGCAATAACCCTAATATATATGTGTGGTTGAATGGTTTGTTTTATTCATGTCACTTGTACATAAACTACCTCTAGCATAGGTTGAAATGACACTATAACGTTAGTTTAAGACCAACACCTAAGTGGGCAACACTACAGTCGTAGGTTTAAGATGCTAGTTATTTAGGGATGGCAAAACTAATGACGGAGATACAACCTAGTTTGTGATGATAAAATAAACTAACACACAAAAGAGTCTGAGTCGTTAGTTTAGGGTATAAACCGACGTCGCAAAATCCATACCATGTCACATTTGTAACTGGTAAAGGACCCTAAGTCACCAGTTTTGGAATAATAGATACCTATTTAGAAATGAACTCATCAGTTTTGATGTGTGCATTTTATATCATGTTTGGTTGCATATCCATGTTGTTTTGACTCAATTATCACTCACATTCATGCTGGATTTTATATTTTTAGCTATTCTTACTTATCTCATGGTTTGGATTGTAGGTACTACATTTTGCAATGAAATGATGAGGAATATATCATATTATCACTAATTGGATTACTCCTCAAGTATCTACATGTTTTGGGGTTTGAAAATGTGCAAATACCACTTTTTACGGCATGTAAAACTGACCTACATGGCGTAAGTTATGAGCTGAATACACAACAGCCCAGAATAGATATTGACACAGTGTGTCTTAATTAAGACACCCCGTCTCTTAAAAAGACACGACCTGTCTTATTAAAGACACCCCACGTCTCAGTCTAGAAATTGAATGCAAAACTCCAGATTTGTAGCAAAACGTCATGTTTTATTAAAGACACGTCGTGTCTTATTAAAGACATGTTGTGTCTTATTAAAGACACACCATATAACCTCCCTGAACTCAATCCAAACTTCAGTTATTGCATAAGACACGCCGGGTCTTATAAAAGACACGTCGTGCAACCTGCAAATTTCACTCAAACACAAATTTAATTGTCTCACACTTATATATACAACCCCAACTCATCTTGGGACAATTACGACATACTATTTTGGGACTTTTTGGAGGGCAACTCGACTGGAGGGAGTCTATAAGAAGTTGGAGGATACCAAGGGAGATAGGAGGTGGTTACTTGAGAGAGAACCCTCTTCTTCTTCCTTCTTCTTCACTATTTGTAGCAAGGATCTTCTTCTTGCTCTTCTATTCACTTGGGAGTGAAGAAATTTGGAGAAAGTGTAGCAAACAAGGATGAAGCTTGACTTCTAGCCAGACTTCTTCTTCATTCTAATACTTCTCACAGACATACTAGTTCTTTATACTCTTTTACTATGTCCTTTGATGTTTTCTGCTGCTGGTACCTTCTTTCTCTAGCCATGGATGAGTAGAATCCAAATCTTGGACATGGGATAGTAACTCCCATGTCATATATTGTATGAACATATGAATTTCGTACTAAATGTTAGTTTCTTACATGTTCCAAGAGTTGTTTCAGATCTGAAATGCTTATTTGTGTGATTGGCCATCGTACTTGTATGTTTTATGCTTTCTTTCATAATCTGAGAAGATGTGTTTGAGAGTATGGAGTTACTCTTTTGGCAACTTGTCCTTAACAGTGAGAGTGAGTGGGATTAAGTTGAGGAGCAAGGTTTGTGATTCGAAATGAAATACATACAAGGGAGTGATGTATGGAGTTAGAATCGTCATCACTTCACCGAGAGGTGAGTGATGACTACAAACCTTCTTTGCAAGTTAATTAACATGTTTAAATTCGTATTTTAATATAAGATATGATGTGATAGTGAAATCCCAAGTCTAGGATCTTCCTAAATATGAATCTTAACCTTTCTTAAGCGACAATTTATTGTTTTGTTTTGAATCTATAATTTAGTTGTTCTAATCCAATCATCTTGTGTACAACGATCTAGATTATTGAAAAATATTAACTCTTTTGTCTATCTAACCAACTCTCCTTGTGTTCAACCTCGACTACAACTACTCTCGTAAACTTGCGGGAAATATCTAGTTGAGTAAAAGATCATTATATGATTGAAACTCGTTAGTGTAATAACCAACAAGTTTTTGGCACTGTTGCCGGGGAGCATCGATATTCCTGTTAGAGTAAGAGTTTTTGATAAGTAAATGAGACAACAACACAACCTTCATACCCACCATCTTATCCATAAATCATAATTCATCATCACTACTACAGAAATAGCATTCAGTATCGCTTTTATGGGCGTCGGTTATTAAGGAAAACCGACGCCTATAATATAAGGCGTCGGTTGTTTAGGCAAACCAATGTTTATATTCGAAGACCATCCAGACACGGGTACCGCTTTGTATTCAGCGTCGGTTGACTATAACAAACCGACGCCTAAAAGCTCCTGCGAAATCCAATTTTCGAGTGAAAAGAAAAAGTGTCACATACAACGTCGGTTATTTAAATAGCCACCGACGCCTATGTGTGATGAAACTTTGTGCGAAAAGTGTCACTTTCAGCATCGGTTATCCGTTGATAACCGACGCCAAAAGTGGTTCCCGCCAAACAATTTTTTGAAAATATCGTCCAATTGAACGTCGGTTGGTTCAAACAACCGACGCCTAAACCTCTTTAGCGTCGGTTGTTTGAAACAACCGACACTATTGGTGAACTTAATATCCCACGATCACCCGACTCTTCCCCTTTCTTCTGTTTCATTGCCTAAACTGTTCCCCGACCCTTTCTTCTCTACTGTCGCCCGACCCTCCACTCTGCCGCAACCACCACCATCTTCCTCCACGACAGTGCCGCCGCGCTGCCTTCTCCGCCGCCAGTGCTGATTTGTGAACCCCGCCTTCTCCTCTGGTGCCTCCACGCCGCCGCCGCCAGGCCGACAGCTAGCTGCTTCTCCACCGCCATCGCGCCGCCGCAACCATCTTCTCCGCCTGCTCATCGATCGTCGCGCACTGCCGCCACGTGCCATCGTCGTCGCCCACTCTGCGCCGCCGTCTGGTTCAACCACAGCTCCTCTCCAGACTGGCCGTAACTCATCTAGCCCTACCTTCCAGGTTTGACCACAACTCCTCTCCAAGTCAGATTCACACATTAATATTGCCAATAATATAGGAAATAAATGCTAGCTCCAATTATAGACATATTGTATATGGTTTTGATCAGAAAAATGCATAGATTGTGAATAAAATTTTCTCGAAAACCCTAGTTTGATGAGCATGTTGTTAATCATGTTAATTATGATTCTTCTATATATTCTGATGTCATTATATAATTATGTGATCCCAACATATTAAATTGAATTAGAATGATTTCATGAATTATAGGGTTTTAAAGTTGATAAACATGTACATGCGGAAATAGGGTTATTAAACCAATGGTTATAACATAGTATGATCTTAATCTGATCTGGATGTTCATAATAATGTAGTATGTTAAATATGATGATTAGGGATACATATAATGTCTAGTAAAGATTCCTAGACCTTTTGTTTGAAACTATTGATTTCTTGATTTATTATTTAATAATGCTCTGTTGATTAGGATTAACCATGTTGCCTGTAGTTTATAGACATTTATTATATATAAGAATGACAACACATGTATTTGTTGGCCTAGAAACCCATCCAAGATTTACTCATTAGGAGTAAATCTTGGATAGTCCCCAGTTTGGGACTGTTCTTGAACACCTAATTTCACTTAGGATGTAAGTTTATAATGTGTATTGGGTTTTCGAGAAAATTTCGGTAGCATTTCCCCGTTTGTTCTCTAAGTATATATGTACTTAGAGAATAGCGGGGAAATGCTGCCGAAATTTTCTTGAAAACCCAATACACATTATACACTTACTAGTGAGATTAGGTGTTCAAGGATGGGATAGGTGGTACACATTTATTATATATAAGAATGACATCAAATGTGTTTGTTGGCCTAGAAACCCGTCCAAGATTGACTCATTAGGAGTAAATCTTAGATAGTCCCCAGTTTGGGACTGTTCTTGAACACCTAATCTCACTTAGGATGTAAGTGTATAATGTGTATTGGGTTTTTGAGAAAATTTCGGTAGCATTTCCCCGTTTGTTCTCTAAGTATATATGTACTTAGAGAACAGCGGGGAAATGCTGCCGAAATTTTCTTAAAAACCCAATACACATTATACACTTACTAGTGAGATTAGGTGTTCAAGGATGGGATAGGTGGTACACATTTATTATATATAAGAATGACATCAAATGTGTTTGTTGGCCTAGAAACCCATCCAAGATTGACTCATTAGGAGTAAATCTTGGATAGTCCCCGGTTTGGGACTGTTCTTGAACACCTAATCTCACTTAGGATGTAAGTGTATAATGTGTATTGGGTTTTCGAGAAAATTTCGGTAGCATTTCCCCGTTTGTTCTCTAAGTATATATGTACTTAGAGAACAGCGGGGAAATGCTGCCAAAATTTTCTGGAAAACCCAATACACATTATACACTTACTAGTGAGATTAGGTGTTCAAGGATGGGATAGGTGGTACACATTTATTATATATAAGAATGACATCAAATGTGTTTGTTGGCCTAGAAACCCGTCCAAGATTGACTCATTAGGAGTAAATCTTGGATAGTCCCCGGTTTGGGACTGTTCTTGAACACCTAATCTCACTTAGGATGTAAGTGTATAATGTGTATTGGGTTTTCGAGAAAATTTCGGTAGCATTTCCCCCTTTCTTCTCTAAGTATATATGTACTTAGAGAACAGCGGGGAAATGCTACCGAAAGTTTCTTGAAAACCCAATACACATTATACACTTACTAGTGAGATTAGGTATTCAAGGATGGGATAGGTGGTACACATTTATTATATATAAGAATGACATCACATTATACACTTACGTAGGATGTAAGTGTATACCCTAATCTTTTCCTAATATATACTTGTTTTCTCTGATCATAGAATGGATAGATCATGGATGTCCATTCGTAATCGTTGCACCCCAGAGTTTATATCTGGTCTTGATCAGTTTATTAGATTTGCCGAGGAACATAGGAAAAAACCTACAAATAGGTTCTACTGTCCATGTAGGCATTGCGGTAACAACTTGAAAGTCAACACTGGTGAGGAAATCAAAAGTCATGTCATGTGCAACGGGATTGTATAAGGCTATACAGAATGGCACTGGCATGGAGAGATTTCAAAATCGAAACCAGTAGATGTCGATAGAAGTGCTTGGGTGGAAGAAGAAATTGCCTCCGATGATGTAAATGTGAACGAACCAGTTCCAGCAGACATCGTTGATGCGATGCTGGATAGTTGTAGGGTAGAGCACACCGATCCACCTCCTATCTTTAGAAACATTGTGCATGATGCTGAGATACCGTTATACACAGGATGTGCTAAGTTTACGAAGCTTAGCGCTGTGTTGAGATTGTATAAGTTGAAAGCTAACAATAGATGGAGCGACAAAAGCTTCACTTCATTGTTGACTTTGTTGAAAGAAATGCTTCTTGAAGGAAACGAGCTGCCAATCTCAACATACCAGGTAAAGAAAATATTGTGCCCAATGGGAATGGAGGCTAAGAAGATACACGCATGCCCGAATGATTGTGTATTATTTCAAAAGGACTATGTAGATTTGAAAGATTGTCCAAAATGTGGTGCATCACGGTATAAATTGACGACTTTGGGGGAGTCCAAAACTGGTTCTCCTGCCAAGGTGTTGTGGTATCTACCTATAATATCACAGTTTCAACGCTTGTTTGCAAATCCGAAAGATGCGAAGAATTTGAGGTGGCATGCAAATGTTAAGAAAAATAATGATGGGATCCTACGACATGCGTCTGATTCCCCACAGTGGAAGAAGATTGATCTATTGTACCCCAAATTTAGTGAAGAAGATAGGAATCTAAGACTTGGGCTTTATACAGATGGGATGAATCCGTACGGGACATTGAGCAGCCAACATAGCACTTGGCCAGTCATGCTTGTTATATACAATCTTCCTCCCTGAATGTGTATGAAAAATAAGTACGTTATGTTGTCGTTGTTGATATCAGGCCCTAAACAACCCGGAAATGATATCGATGTTTATCTTGAACCTTTGATTGATGACTTAAAGAAACTTTGGGCTGAAGGTGTGATGACCTATGATGCTTCAACAAGAGAGACATTTCGTTTGCACGCTATGTTGTTTTGCACTGTTAATGACTTTCCAGCATATGGGAATTTGTCTGGATATAGTGTCAAAGGAGCTAAAGTGTGTCCTATATGTGAAGAAAACACTGATTCAATAAGACTAAAACATGGCGGCAAGACTGTATATCTTGGTCATCGAAGGTTTCTTTCAAAATTCCATCCGTATCGTAGGAAGCGCAAAGAATTCAATGGATGGAATGATGAACGGAGTGCACCTAAACCTATACCAGGGGATGTTGTTTATGCAAGAATAAAAGACATTGTCAATGAATTTGGTAAGAAATCACAATGTAGTATGGCCACACGGAGTGACAATTCTTCATTCAAGAAGAAGTCAATATTTTGGGATCTTCCTTATTGGAGTTCTTTGACAGTCAGGCATTGTATCGATGTAATGCACGTTGAGAAAAATGTCTGTGATAGCATCATTGGTACTCTGTTAAATATACCAGGTAAGACTAAAGATGGGATAAAATCCAGACTGGACCTACGTGAAATGGGAATAAGGTCAGAATTAATAGAATTACGTGAAATGGGTAATAAAAGAACATACTTACCTCCCGCTTGTTACACGTTGTCTAGAAAGGAGAAGAAAACTTTTTGTGAATGCTTGGTAAATGTTAAGGTGCCACATGGTTACTCATCCAACATCCGTAGATTGGTATCAATGAAAGATCTGAAGTTGATAGGTCTTAAATCTCATGATTGTCACACTCTAATGCAACAAATATTGCCCGTGGCAATTCGATCTATATTGTCGAAGCATGTAAGGTTTGCAATTACCAGACTTTGTTTCTTTTTCAACAGTCTATGCAACAAAGTTATTGACCCTGATACTCTCGATAATTTGCAAAGAGAAGTGGTTGTTACCCTATGTCAGCTTGAGATGTATTTCCCTCCTTCATTCTTTGATATCATGGTACATATTGTTGTCCACTTGACTAGGGAAGTGAAAATGTTGGGACCATTATTCTTGCATTGGATGTATCCCTTTGAATGATACATGAGCATTTTTAAAGGTGATGTTTGAAACCGTTATCGGCCTGAAGGGACTATTATTGAAGGTTATGTGGCGAGAGAGGTTATGGATTTTTGCAATGACTTTCTCAGTGGTAATGACACTCCTGATAATGACAAGAATATTGAGGAGGGCAAAGGAATTTTGGGATCACGGGTGAAAGTAATCAGCCGTGAGCAGTTGGAACAAGCTCACTTGTATATTTTACACAATATGGACGAAGTGAGTGTTTATATCGAGGAACATACCAATTTCATAAAGAGACAACATCCTCGAGCAAGTTCAATGTGGATTGCTAGAGAGCATAATAAGACTTTTACTAAGTGGTTTGAAGATAAAGTCTTACATCAACTATCTCAAACACCAAATGATATTACAGAAACTATCAAATGCCTCGCAAACCAAAACCGAATGTTATGTCTTATGAAGGGTTTGACATTAATGGATTCACATATTACACAAAGCGCCAAGATGATAAGAGTGTCGTCCAAAATAGTGGGGTCACTCTTCAAGCGTCGACTATGTACTTTGCAAGTGCAAAGGATAAGAGTCCACGTGAAGCTAAAATGTCATATTACGGTGTCATTGAAGACATTTGGGAGTTTGACTACATAGATTTCAAAATTCCGCTCTTTAAATGTAATTGGGTTGATAACACCAAAGGAGTTATAGTGGATGAATTGGCTTTCACTTTGGTGAACTTTGAAAAGATTGGCGAGAAGGGTGAACCATTCATATTGGCATCACAGGCAAAACAAATATTCTATATTGATGATCCTACAAATGATAAATGGTCAGTTTTTCTCCATGGTAAAAGACAGTTCATTGAAGATCCTATAGATGAAGAAGAGTACTATGATAAGTATGATGACTCCAGTCCATTCTCAGTTGGGTTGCCAACTCCACAAAATATTGAAGCTAATCATGACTTATATGTGCGTGGAGATCACAATGAAGGATTGTTAATTGATAAAAGATCACAATTTTAGAGACATGTATGTTTATACAAATGCTAAATGTTTGCCTTTTTCTAGTTTATACAAATGCTAAATGTTTGCCTTTTTCTAGTTAATACAAATGCTAAATGTTTCCCTTTTTCTAGTTAATACAAATGCTAAATGTTTGCCTTTTTCTAGTTAATACAAATGCTAAATGTTTGCCTTTTTAATGACATTTTCAGATGGCTGACCATGATGAGCATGATGTCCATGATGAGCATGAAGTCCATGATGAGCATGCTGTCCATGACGAGCATGGCGAGGATACCAATGTAAGTTCTAAAAACATATCCTGTATTTCTATAAAATTCATTATCTTCTAGTTATGTCATATATCTTATATTTCTATATTGGGCTAATTCAGTGTGTTTATTTTTGTCAAATTTTAGGTTGATGATGCACATGTACCCACTGAAGCACTGGAGCAACTTGATGCGCAGCACCAAACACTTAACAAGAAAAGGGGCATCACTCTGTTGAAGAAGTTAATAGTGCTTAGTGGCAGTGGATCCAAATTGGTTGTGGAGTTTGATAATGGAGGAAATGCAATTGGAGTGAACCGCAATAATTTTGTAAACTATCTTGGGTGTACCACTCGGAGCCATTGTGGTGTTAAGTATGATAATTGGCATAAAGTTCCTTAGGGGAAAAAAGACTTGATATGGAAGGATTTATGCGTGAGTTATTATTATTTGCAATTCTATTTTGTAGATTACAAATTCTATTATTTGCAATTCTATTTTGGATACTAGTTAATAACATTTCTATTTTACAGAATCTGTTTGCATTGGATGAGAAGTTGCATCGTAAAAGTGTGATGCAACGCACTGGAAAGATGCTTAGGAATTATAGGACAAATCTGAACAGAGAATACATGAAAGAGGGTGATAAGAAAAAGAAGTCAGCCCTTGAACAATGGAACTTCTTGGACAAAGAAGATTGGGACAATTTTGTTGCTTCAAGAAAATCTGAAGAATTCAAGGTATTAGGCGTCACTCCCAATTTAATTAATATACATTGTATTCACCTATTCAAGATTAACATTTAGTGATACTAACCAAATAATTAATGTGCATACTAACTAGGCCCTCAGTGACGCACAAAAAGCAAGGCGTGCACTGAATGTGCATGATCTCCACTTCCCGCATTACCAACTTGGGTTCCAACTGACCTAACATACCCATTAGGTCCTGCTTGTAGGGGAATGGCATGTTGGCTACGGGCACATAATATACATTTTCCCGATAATTGTTTCTTTAGATGCAGATTATGCAGGTCAATCATACGATAGCTCTTTATTTATACAAGATATTATTGAGCTGTTTATGTATGATTGGCTGAATACATAAATGATAGAGACATGGATAAGGTGAGATCTTGTTTATACATCCATATACCTTATGTAAGATCCGGTGATCTGGTTTCTTATATATTAATGCATACGTAATACATGTTTTGCAACTACTTAGTCGAAGATCATTGCAAATAATTTGTATTTGATCATGTGGGATTTTTGATTCCATCATTGATTAGTATGGTAGCTAAAGACCCTGATAGTGTTCAACAATACTGTATAGATGCTTTTAAAATTTTCGGTCAGAAAAACAAGAAGATAATAATAGCTCCATTCAATGTCAAGTAAGTTTACTTTATTTATAATTTGGACTTAAGAAAATTCCATTTTTATTGTGCATTTTGAGTTATTAATTGTTACCTTTTTACCTCTAGCGGTAGACATTGGGAGTTACTAGTTATTGTCCCCGGGATGTTCACTGTTTATTATCTAGATCCCACGGGAAGTACATTAAACACTAAAATTGGACACGTAATGAGAATGCCATTATTCTAGTGAGAAATATTTCATTTTTGTATCTGTTAACATCTGTTATTACATTACTATTTACTTATATAATTTACTGTGTTATATTAACATGTAGGGGTTTAGATGCATTCAAAAAGGCTGGAGGAACGGTCCCAAGGAAAAAGAACCAGCCAATAAATTGGCAGAACATACAAGTAAATTCCCGACTCCAATGTATATATTATTGATGTGAATTGTGCTTAGTTGTATTATTTTGTATGTTTCAATTTATAGTACGCTACACAAGACAATGACTGGGCATGCACATACTATGTGATGCGATTTATGCAGATGATTATCAAACATGCCGCATTGGACATCGATACCATACATGAGGTATTATATATAGTCTCATTAGTTAGTATGAAATATATCAATCTTATTTTTATATTATTACTTATATATATACATCATTGTCTTTGCAGGTGTTTAAAACTGACAACACTATAGGTAAACGCTTAAAAAATATACATGCTCCATATACGATGGAAGCATTAAATGAAATAAGAGAAGAATGGGCAAAAGCCATACAAGCAGTGGCAACTGTAAGATATAATTGGGATGTTGATAGCGATAATGAATGATACTTTGTAAATGAATATTTCTGAATGTTAATACATATATTTGAATGTTTCTATATGTGTGAATGTGAGAATTGAATTGATGTCTGAATGTATCTACTTGTGTGAAATTTTCCTTGGGACTTTTGCAGGTTTATTGCCTGTTTGTAGACTGATATCAATGGATGTCGTAAACCTGCAGTTCAGAAAACTGAACTGCAGGTTCTCATCCTGCTGACCAGCCACAACAGGCCTGCAAACTGATATGAAAAAAAATAGATATAGGCGTCGGTTATTTACAGAAAACCGTCAGCAAAGACCTACAACGTCGGGTTTCTAAACAAAACCGACGCCTAATGTGGCAACAACCGTACTGGAAATGGTGTCGGCTGTTCGTGTCAAACCGACGCCTATAATACATATAGGCGTCGGTCTTTTAGTAGATAACCGACGCCAAACTGGTTCGCGCCACAGAAAACAGCGTCATCTAGGACACTTTCTGCGTCAGTTACCAAGTAAACACCGACGCTATAGTCCATATAGGCGTCGGTCTTTTAGTAGATAACCGACGTAGAATGTGTCCTAGATGACGCCATTTTCTGTGGCGCGAACCCTTTTGGCGTCGATTATCTACTAAAAGACCGACGCCTATATGTTAAATAGGCGTCAGTTAAAAAACCGACGCCGAAGTGTTCGACCTTTAGCGGCGCCCACATAGGCGTCGCTCCGAAACCGACGCCAAAGGGGGTTAAACAACCGACGCCAAAGGTTGTTTCTGTAGTAGTGCATGATCATCATAATTTATTGTATCTTCCATATTTGTTTTTGTATCTCACTCACCTTGTTTATTTCCAGGAGCATATGGGGTGTTCATAAAAAGATCCTTGAACCGTGCATATCTCTATATTTAGAAAACAAACACATCATTTGCAGCCCTCATGGAGCAAGAAGGAGTGGAACCCAAACATGTATGGAGGAATCACAACCCACACAACCATCATCCATGTCACCATCATCCAAACAACATTCACCCATGCCACCTTCATCCACATCACCTTCATATGCACCACCCTCATCCACATATCCTTAATCCACACCACCATCATTCACACCTAATTCACCACCATCATATACACCACCAACACCCATACCACATTCTTCTATGCCCTCATATCCACCACCTTCATCCATACCACATACACCACCACCATCTATGCCACATCCACCTAATCCTCCAGATCTGCATGAAGAACTAGTCAAGGAGGATGACCTTCCTCTTAAGGACTACTTTGGTACAACTACAATGCACATGAGTGGGCCTATTAGTATTTTAGAATTTGAGGCAGAGGAGTTTTCTATCAGCCCAACCACCATACAATTGTGATAGCTGAATGCATTTGGAGGGACAACAATGAAGGATCCAAACTCCACATTGATGAATTTCTACAGTTGCTAAGTACCTTAAAGATATATGGCATTCCTACTAATGGGATACGCCTAATCCCTTTTCCATTCTTTCTTAGAGATAGAGCCAAGGAATGGATCTATACTTTGCCAAAGAAGTCAATCGGCACATGGGAGGATCTTCTAAAGGTCTTTTTGGAAAGATATTTTCCACCTAGCAAAACTTTACAACCGAGGAGTCAACTCATCAACTATTCTCAAAGGGATGGAGAGACCTTGTATGATACATGGGATATGTTCAAAGATCTTCAACATCTTTTTCCACAATACGGTCTTAGCAATTGACTTCTATTGCAATCTTTCTATAATGGTTTGTGCTACAATACAAGATTATCTATTAATGCAGATGCAAACAGAGCTCTAATGAACAAATCTTATGGAGAAGCTTATGATATTATTGAATATATGGTAGAAAACCATTACCAATGGAGCTCAGATACAAGCTACCAACCATCTTATTCAACTACTACATCTGAGATACAAGTGGGGAGCCACATGGTTGATGCTATAGACATAATTACAGCAAAACTAGATACTTTATCACAAAGGTTTGAGAAGCTAAGCACATAGCCATTTCAAGCAACCAATATTATTTGTGATGCATGTGGGTTTCTTAGACACTCATCTTCTACATGTATTCTTCTTCTATTTATTCTCTAATGGGATACACTCCACCAGACTTCTACAGTAATGCGAACCCACATTTCATTCAGCCACAACAACCATAAGTAACTTCTATATTAGAGTCCATGCTTGCAAAATTTATTTCAACTCAAATGCAGAAAAATGAGGAGTTCCATCAACAAAGACAATCAATGAAAGGTTCCCTTTGCCAACTCTCTTCTAAGGTAGATGATATTGCCACTCATGCACACATTTTAGTGAAACAAATTGCCCAACGATCTCTTTCTAGTAAAGAAGCATTTCCACCTTTCTTGCCTAGTCCACCAGAGATGAATCCTACATATTTCAAGCTGGTGACATTAAAGAATGGTGTTGTCATAGAAGTATATCCTTCAAGGTATGATGATGTTGATACCTATGAGGATTCTGAAGTTGCAAATCAAGAGGAAAAAGCTACAACACATGATCTACTTTTAGATTCTTTAAGCAAGCCACATGTCCTTCCTCCTCACACTCTAGATGACACATTGCTTTATAATGAGAACACTCTTCCCAACTCATATTTTGATGATGCTTCAAAGGAGAATGAAAAGACAAATAGTATTGGCGTACAAAAGACTATTCTTGCTACATCTCATAAATGCTTTCGCTTGCCCCAAATCAAGGACATATTTGTAGGGAGGCATCAATCTTTAACACAACAATTTCTAGCTGCAAATCAAAGCATCGGTCCTCCATGGATTTTGATGTTTCCATCATGATGAGGTACTCAATTTCTATTCTCTTTGTTTGATTTCTACAATGAGGACACTGTAGATTTCAAGCTTAGGGGGGAGCAACCGGCCGGTACTGTAGTTTTATTTCCCATTTATCATCTTTTTCTTAGCTCTTATTTTAGTTTATGTTCTTCTTTTGGAAAATCCAGTATGATATGAAGCTTAAGTGGATTGAATCCTTTCTATGCCAAACTAATTGTCCTCTTTTGTTGAGAAATATCACTTGTAGAAATTGTAGAAGGCATGCATTGATCAAATGAAACCTTTTGGCCATCAACATGTGCTTAACTCTGGTTTATGCTTCTAGCCTGAAAATTCATCTTTCACATCCTTGATTCCTTAAAATATGTAATGGTTTCAAATTTTGTGAGTAAATCAACTTTACAACACCATTTAGAATAGGGGATGCCCTTGACAAGCTCTTAGCACATTTTCAACCAATCTTTCAATGAAAAACTTTCAAAACAAATGAATGAAATATAGCTAATGTTGCAATTTAGTTGACTCTCCTTCTTTCGAAAAAAAATTAAATTTATTTTGGCTTATCTCATCCTCATACCCCATAAAAATGGTTAAACTGGCCACATATCATGCTAGCCTAGTGTAAGTCCGATCTAGCTACGATGGTTAGGTGGTATGTCTTAAAAGAGGATAAAATACCCCAACCATCACTCAATGTGTGCATAAGCCTACATTAGCAGCCGAGTGTCGGAACCCATAATCCATTATCATACCATTTTTGGGAAAGAAGGAGAGTACAACTAAAATTGTCAATTTTAAATAATATTTAATAATTTGTATCCATAATAGTTGATAGTTTTAGTTGCACATCCACTAATTGTTTGGCTTGGTCATCCAAATTCTACTTAGTGTTGTTTAATTGATTGATTCATTTAATTGTGACCACCCCTACTGAACTAAAAATCTCTTTCTTGGATGTTTAAGTTGAATTGATGTCTATGAGTGTAAACAAGTTGATCATGTTTTGTTTGGTCTTATACACATCTTTCTTTTCATTTGATATGTGCATGAACTTGACAGTTCCTTCATTTGTGTCTCTATGCTCTTTTTGCTTGAGGACAAGCAATGGTTTAAGCTTAGGGGGATTTGATGTGTGTATTTTATATCATATTTTGGATCATGTTTAGTTGCATATCCATGTTGTTTTGACTCAATTATCACTCTCATTCATGCTAGATTCTATATTTTTAGCTATTATTACTTGTCTCATGGTTTGAATTGTAGGTACTACATTTGGCAATGAAATGATGAGAAATATATCATATTATCACTTATTGGATCACTCCTCAAGTATCTACATGTTTTTGGGCTTTAAATTGCACAAATACCACTTTTTACGACATGTAAAACTGACCTACACGCCATAAGTTATGAGAAGAATATACAACAACCCAAAATAGCCATTGACACGTTGTGTCTTAATTAAGACACCCCGTGCCTCAGTACAGAAATTGAATGCAAAACTCCATATTTATAGAAAAACATCATGTTTTATTAAAGACATGGCATGTCTTATTAAAGACACGTCGTGTCTTATTGAAGACACATCATGTAACCTCCCATACCTTGATCCAAACTTCAGTTACTGCATAAGACATGTCGTGCCTTATAAAAAACACATCGTGTAACCTGCAAATTTTACTCAAACACGAATTGAACTGTCTCACACTTATATATATGACCCCAACTTGTCTTTAGGACAGTTACTATGGACTATTTTGGAACTTTTTGGAGGGAAACTCGACTGGAGGGAGTCCAAGAGAAGTTGGAGGAGACCAAGGGAGATAGGAGGTGGTTACTTGAGAGAGAACCCTCTTCTTCTTCCATCTTCTTACCTATTTGCAGCAAGGATCTTCTTCTTCCTTCTTCTTCACTATTTGCAGCAAAGATCTTCTTCTTCCTCTTCTATCCGCTTGGGAGTGAAGAAATCTATTGAAAGTGCAACAAGTAAGGACGGAGCTTGACTTCTAGTCAGAGTTTTTCTTCATTCGACTGCTTCTCATGAACATACTAGTTCTTTCTACTCTTTTACTATGTCCTTTGATGTTTTCTGCTACTTGTACCTTCTTTCTCTAGCTATGGATGAGTAGAATCCGAATCATGGGCATGTGATAGTAACTCCCATGTCATATCTTGTATGAACATATGAATTTCATACTAAATGTTAGTTTCTTGCATGTTCCAAGAGTTGTTTCAGATCTGAAATACTTGTTTGTGTGATTGGCCATCATACTTGCATGTTTTATGCTTTCTTTCATAATCTGAGAAGATGTGTTTGAGAGTATGGAGTTACTCTTTTGGAAACTTGTCCTTGACCGTGAGAGTGGCTGGGATTAAGTTGAGGAGTAAGGCTTGTGATTCAAAATGAAATATATATACGAGAGTGATGTATGGAGTTAGAATCATCATCACTTCACCGAGAGGTGAGTGATGACTACAAACCTCCTTTTCAAGTTAATTAACATGTTTAAATTCATATTTTAATATAAGATATGATGTGATAATGAAATCCCAAGTTTAGGATCCTCCTAAATCTGAATCTTAACCTTTCTTAAGTGATAATTTACTATTTTGTTTTAAATCTATAATTTAGTTGTTCTAATCCAATCATCTTGTGTACGACGATCTAGATTATTGTAAATCATAACTCTTATGCCTAGCTAACTAACGCTCCTTGTGTTTAACTTCGACTACAACTACTCTCATATACTTGCGCAAAATAGCTAGTTGAGTAAAAGATCATTATATGATTGAAACTCATTAGTGTAATAACCAACATGTTTCATCTCATAAAAATGACGATTAAATGTACAATTATGGTGAAATCAAGTAAACTGATGACTATGACATGCTATCCAACACGGTCATTTTAGTTATGTCCTTTAATGTTGGTTATATTACTAAAACCGATTACTCAGGTCCACAATGTCAATTTTTTTTAACAAGATGATTATGTGTTTTTTAAATAGCAGGCATGTAGACCTTCTATCTGGCTAATCAGCAGGATGTAGAACCTATATTTTAGAATTGGAAATCTGAATTGTAGGTTAATGATATTCTATGAGTTCATCTTAACAACATGCCGCTAAACCTATAGTAACAAACATAATATGCACATAATTTTGTGCATTCTTCAATTCCATTTCATCACATGTGAAAACATAATTCTATACATTCATCTTCACATTCATTCACATAGATGATACTTCCTTTACACAAACACAAATTTCATTCTTATGACATGTAGAAACGCAATTCATTCATTCATCTTCACATTCACACACATGTACATAGATCATCATTCACTTATGCACCAATGATTTACACACATCAAATTTAAAGTTGTAAGAAGTCATATGCACTGCATATATATCAAAATAATGACATAAAAATTTAGAAAAGTCATTCTTAAATCCCAATCAAAATGTAAGTTGACATCCTTAATGAAGGTTTGTGCTCATTATTTTTGTATCTTGTCTATTTTATCTGTCATATAGGGCATTTGTATGTCTTATAGCTTTTCTAGTGTATTGAAGTCTTTCATTTTAGACACCTTCAAAGATCATGATGTATATAATTAATAAGTTTTATATTTTCATATTATCAACTGAGATTATATACTTATGATGATCAAGACTATATGTATATAGAGATTACATTTTGTATCACATCAATGTCTAGTGCCCCATATCTGACAATTATGTCCATATATCGCATCATATAGTACATGCATGCCCAACCATTGTCTAGTACAGAACACTATAAATTTTTAACATACAAAATGTTCCTAAATAAAAGTCAACATAGTTGGCATAAATATACATTGGAGTTAGAAAACTACCTCAACATTCTGCCAAACTATCACTTTCTTTTTCTTGTCCACCTTTCCTCCAACCCTTTTGAATTCTTTTATGACCCTGTATGTTAATGTAACATATTGAATTGCATTAGTAAATAGTGATGTAATATATATGTTAACAGATATAAATATAAAACTTTACTCACGTAAATAATTCCTCTTTCAAATCATGTCCCAGACTATCTACTTTGTCACCCTTAGGATCTAGATAATACACAAATAGTGGTGTGTGGACAATAACCAATAACATCAAATGGTTATTCTTAAGTGATAAGAAGGCAAAAAAAATAGAACTAAAAATACACAATGAAATGAATTATTAAGTCAAAATTATAAGCAAAGTAAGTAAATTCATTGTACGAAGCTTACATCACACTCTTTTTTGCTTTACCAAAATATTTAAATGTGGTAGAGAAGTATTGGGTAATATATGCATGGTCTTTAACTACACTAGTAATCAATGATGGAACTATAAATGTCACATGGGCTAGTAAAAACTCTATATAGACCCTATGTAAGTGGGGGAAAAACATATATCATGTATGCAACAATGTATAAGAAAACATATCATCATATATAAAATGAGGTATATAGCTATATAAGATCTCACCATATCCAAGGTTCTATCATAGATGTATTCATCCAAGCATAACCAAACAACTCGAAAACATCTTGCAAAATATATTAGTATCATGAGGTTGACCTACAATGACCTCCTTAACGGAAACCATCATATGTGACCATTCTTCATGTTCACCTATCCATAGTGACATATCCCAACACTGAGGACCTATCAAGTCAAATAGGTATTTTTTCAGTCAACTAGGAAATTGAGGAGGAGTTAGAGGTGGAGGACAAGATGCAAGGGGTATTTTAGGTGCTATGTCCTTCATATATATAATTTTATATCAGTTGTCATGTATATACAGATACAAACATAATGTAAATTTACAATACATAAGTATAGATAACTCTTGCTTTGGGTAACGTAGACATGCCACCTTCTGCTTCACATATTATCACATGCTCGGGGTGCTTGTATGGAAGTGCAGTCTGCTTCCATGTGGGGTAGACAAGCCTCAAAGTCATGCGAACGACATCGGCGGGCATTGGTGCACCATGAATTGTTCCACTTATAAGGGGTGCGTAAGCCTCACCCACAAGAATGACATATTCTTGAAGCAGCATGGCCTCAACCCCTACAAATTTGTATATAGTGTTATATATACCTAAACATATCATCTTGAAAAACTATTATGACATAAAAATACTTACATCGGACGTGCTAGGTGATGGGTCAACAAGATTACTCCCAACCACTTCTGTCACAAGAGGGTTCACCTCGTATAAAGAGTGGGACACCACATGTACTGTCTGAGAAGAGTGATATTGTCTCATTGCTTCCTCTATTCCGTTTGCAATCATCTCTTTTATCTTTTCTGAGAATTCCTCTTTGCGCTTATGCTCTAATTGCCCAAACAAGGCTCTTATATAGATACCAGCACCAATAATCCTAACATGCCTAGAATGCTCTGGGTTACCTAGAGAAATAACAAATTCATCTCTTGTTCCCTTAGGGGTGAACTTGCCTTGTTCCCTTTGCTTGTGGAGCTCCTTCTAATCATCATGATTAGTAATTGGTAAGTAAAACATAACAATCATTAATACTAATTGCTATAAGAGTTGAATTTTACCATTTTTGCATCCACCTTAGTAGTTGCGAGGTTGGATATTTCTCCAAATTTGATTAGCCTCTCAGTTATCCACAAATCATGGCAAGGTTGACGTTTAGTAGAATTAGAGGACTCAACGGTTTCAAGAGTAGGCTGCTGAGAAGAAGACGCTTGCAGTAGCTTTTGGCAACATGTGCATAGCCACCTAGACCTATCATGTGGTTGGGCACATTCTTTGCACACCTTTCTCTTTAAGCATTACTTGTAGCCTAGTTAGTCCAAACCATATGGTTAATATGTGATCAATAAATTCCATATGAGGAGCGAGGCTTAATAACTTGAATTTGTCGGATTGTCTCTTAGTAAGAAACATATCCCATGCCTTTGGGTCCAGATAGTTCCACTACTTCATGGCTGACTTCTTCTTCTTCCCACCATCCTGTATGTATTCTCTTATCAGATTTGTCATGTAATTCCTTAGTACCTTGCCACAGTGTTGCATCACCATTTTCTGATGTAGTTTTTCATCTAATTCAAATATGCTCTACAAAAGTTCGTATACTTAATGGAATATTCTTAGAAATAGAATTATAAACAACTTTAATAATGAAATTATGATCAATAACTTATTCTAAATATTCTTAATAACCAAATTATAAACAACTTTAATATTCTTAATAATAAAATCATAAAACCACTTATCTTTGCAACTTATCAAGATTCTCAAGATCAATAACTTTGCTGCATAGTGTGTTAAAGAAGAAACAAAGCCTGGTGATTGAAAACCTTACATACTTTAGCAATATAGATCAAATTGACATGAGAAAGATTTGTTTCATTAGAGTGTGACAATCATGAGATTTAAGGCCTATCAACTTCATATCTTTCATTGATACTAGTCTGTGGATATTAAAAAGTATCCATGTGGTACCTTAACATTAAACAAGTACTTGAAAAAAGTTTTTTTCTCCTTTCTAGACAATGTGTAACAAGCAGGAGGTAAATATTTTTATGATCACTCCTAACTACTTTTGTTAATTCTTCCCGTATTCCCATTTCACATAGGTCCATTTTGGATTTGATACCATCTTTAGTCTTACCTGGTATTCTCAAGAGAGAACTAATGACGCTATCACAACATGTATGAAATCGATACAATGCCCAACTTCCAAAGAACTTCAATAAGAAAGATCCCAAAATATTGACCTCTTCTTGTATAGATATTTGTCACTATGTGTGGGAATACTACATTGTGATCTCTGACCAAATGCATTGACAAAGTCTTTTAGTTTTTCATAAACAGCCTCCCCTGATATAGGTTTAGGGGCACTCTATTTTTCATTTGATCCATTGACAACTTTGCACAACCTTCTGTAAGGATGAACTTTTAGAAGAAACCTTCGATGAGAAAGATATACAATCATGCCGACATATTTTATTCGTATTCAATCAGTGTTCTCTTCACATATAGGTCATGCTTTTGATCCTTCTACACTGTATCTGGACAAATTTCCATATCCTGGAAAGTCATTAACACTACAATACAACATAGCATGCTAACAAAATGTCATTTTATGTGAAGCATCCTAGGTCATCACACATTTTCCCCTGAGTTTGTTCAGTCATAAATTAGAGGTTCAAGATAAACATCAACAACGACATCATAATATACTTATTTTTCATACACAGCTAGGGAGGAAGATTATATATAACAATCATAACAGGCCAAGTGCTATGTTGGCTGCTCAATGTGTTGTATGGATTCATCCAATCGATACAAAGCCCAAGTCTTAGATTCCTGACTTCTTCACCAAATTCAGGATACAATAAATCAATCTTCTTCTATTGTGGGGAATCAGATGCATGTTGTAGGATACCATTATTATTTTTCTTTACCTCTGCATGCAACCTTAAATTCTTTGCATCTATAAGATTAGACAACAAGAATAGAAATGGTGGTATTATAGGTAGATACCACATTACCTTGGCAAGAGAACTAGTTTGGACTTCCCCGAAGTCATCATTTTATACCTTAACACCCCTAACTTTATACTATCTTTCGAATCGTAATATTCATTTTAAAACAACAAAGAGTCATCCACGCATGCATGTATATTCTTAGCCTTTATTCCCATTGGGCATAACATTTTCTTTAATTTGTATGTTGAGATTGGAAGCATGTTGCCTTAAGGAATAATTTCATTCAATAAAGACAACAATGACATGAAGCTTTTGTCACTCCATCCATTATTAGCCTTCTGAGTATACAATATCAACACATCGTGCAACTTTGCAAACTTAATACAATCTATGTGTAACGGTATCTCAACATCATGCACAATGTTTCTAAATAAGGAAGGTGAACCGGTGTGCTCTACCCCACAACTATCTAGCATCGCGTCAACCATGTCTATCAAAATCAGCTCGTTCACATCTACATCATTAGTGGCAATTTATTCTTCAATACAAGTACTACTATCGACATCTACTGATCTCGTGATTGGAATCTCTCCCTGTGAGTACCATTATGTATGTCCCTATAAAATCTGTTGCACATGCCATGACTTTTGATTTTGTCAATAGTGTTGACTTTCAAGTTGTTACCGCAATACCTACATGGATAGTAGAACCTATCTCTAGGTTGTTTCCTATGTTCCTCCACAAATATTATAAACTGGTTGAGACCAGTAAGAAACTCCAGGGTACAATGATTTTGAATGGTCATCCATGATCTATACATTCTATGATCAAGGCAAAAATAAGTATTAGCGTTTAAGTTTTATATGATTAGGGTTTCTAATTTACAGATCAGGGTTTATTATTTAGGATTTAGGGATAAGGGTTTACAAATTAGGGTTTTGGGTTTAGTAATGAACGTGTGTACTACCTATCCCATTCTTGAATACCTAATCTCACTAGTAAGTGAATAATGTTTATTCTATTTTTAAGAAAATTTTGAAAGCATTTCCCCATAGTTCTCTAATTACATCGATGTAGATGGACAAATGTCCACCAACACATGTAGTTAGAGAACAAATAGGGAAGTGTTGATGAAACATCTTGAAAACCATATATACATTATACACTTACATCCTAAGTGAGATTAAGTGTTCAAGAATAATCGCTATCCAAGATTTACTCCTAATGAGTAAATCGTGGATATGTTTATAATCCAATAGATAATAGGGAAAGAAAGGTTAAGGTTATTAGGACATGGTAGATCATAGAAACATCACATATTTAAGGTTCATAAAGATATGGTAGACCTTATAAACATCACATATAAATCAATGCACCAAAATATACAAGCACATTTACCCAAATTCAAAAAATGCACCCAAATTGCAATTCCAATTTAAAACCTTAGTTACATTTCATCATTCAATTTGAGAAGACTTTTGACATAATATAGTATAAGAAGAATTTTGAATTAATGTATCATGAAGAACTAATTGATTTATCATTAGGCATTTTTATCATCAGTCAAATGTGAAATACCATTAATCATTCATTTTTCTAAACATAATTACGATTCTTATTAGATATACAACTAAAATTTAGTGACCTAACATAATATATAGTACATGAATTTCATAGAAAATCATAATACAATGTAGAATTTAATGACCTAATTGTTTTGCAGTTTCATTACAAATCAACAATTACATGTAAAAAAATAAAAAAATAAAACAACTTGGAAGAAGACGATGATAAGCTTGTCAGGAATAGTGATGGATTTGTGAAAGAGAAAGTGGAGACAACTTTATGAAGGAGACAGTAGTGGAATCTCTATGAAGGTTATGGCGACGATGGCTCTATGAAGGAAGACAAGGATGACTCTGTGAAGGAAGACGATGCATGCTTTGTAAATTGGGCAGATGGTGGTTGACGACCCAAGCTTTTGATCATCGGAGATGGACGAACACAGTTGCAGCTATGGAGAAAGATAATGGTGATAGCAAAGAGTAGTAGCAGCAGTAGTGGAGACCAGCTTGTTGATGACGATATAGGTAGAAATTTTGCAGGAGATAGGTACCGGGGGAGTGATGAAATAGAGAATGTTAGAAAAGAAATTTTACATGTACTACAAAGTGGAACATAGTTGTTGGTTGTTTCAAAAAATCAACAACTAAGTTCTTATTTTTCAGTTCAAAAATAAAAACCGACACATAACCTAGGGCTGATGAACACGGTTGTGCTGACCAGTACGGCCGTGTTTGGTACTTACTCATTGGTTTGTGAAGGCTAAAACCAAATATAGAATCCCTCAACCAAATAAAAGTTGGCCTTTGTTAGGAGACTTATTCGTCAATTTTGTTTGTAAAATTGACAACTAAGTAAGCACTTAGACATAGGTTTCAGCCAGACAAATGATGTTAGAGGCTCATCTCTAAACAGAATAAGTCGACTTCAACAAGGAGACTTAGTAGTCGGTTTTTCATACAAAATTGACAACACAAAAGCAATTTAGGGGGAAAACATTTCACAGGGACACAATGCAAAAGCACTTAGACGTCGGTTTCTTATAAAAAATAGATGACAAAGACCCTTATCCAAAATAAAAGTGGGCATCAACAAGGGTGCTTAGTCATGGGTTGTTTAAATCAATTGATGACTAAGAAGCAGTTTGGGGTGGGGGTAAACTTTTTCCACAGGGACATGGCATGAACTCTTTGCCATTGGTTCCTCCAAAAACCAACACTAAATGTATTTTTGGAGGCAATTTTTTTTTCCTAAAAAAATTATTTTGCGGGTTATCTAAAACATCGCTTTCATAAAAAAATTGATGTTATAGTGAAATCAGTACTTGTGTCTTTTCTAAAGTGGCATGACTTGACCAATGGTGATGATTGTTCTTTTTAACCGACATTGTTTAATTTGTGGTGTTGTTTTTTCTATGGAATCGATGTTAGAAAAAGTGACATTAGACATCAGAAATGTACCAGTGCATTATATCTCAGTTTGTATATCGAGCCTCTATTGTCTTCTTCCCAATGTAAAAGTATTATTCTTTCCTACCTTTGCTCCCCTCAATTATAACTCGAGTTTTCACTTTACTATGTAATTAATTTAATAGCATTGGGATAGTTTCTTTTCAGTAGAGGTTTAAGCAAAAGGCAGGTGGCAATGTCTGAAGGAGCGAGCGAGGGGGCGATGGCCAAGGCGACGACAATGTCTGACCCTCCAGATCCTGGTAGGACTGAACAAGATCTAAGACATCGAAAAGGAAATGTAGTCCCAGTGCAGGTTGCAGTGATGAAGGAGCCTCTGGACTGGTCTGGTCTCTTGAAGGATAGAAATGTTGCAGGTCCGGTCCTCCTGAACAAGATGGAAATAAAGCTGATTGATGGAAGATTGATCTACCCTAAAGCCATAGCAGAGAGGAATCTAGCAAGGTGGAGTAGAACAACTGCTGGGTATGTTATTGGTCTCAAGCCACACTGGTCGGTGTTGGCAAAGCACCTGGCGATGATCTGGAAGGCCAAAGGATCCATTGAAGTGAGATCAAGAGGCATAGGTTTCTTCACTGTTATGTTCGAAAATGATGATGACTTCTTCATGGCTATGGATGGGGGGCCATGGTTCGTAGCTGGGAAACCTCTGATCATAAAGAAATTGGAAAGGGGTGAGCCACTAGAGAAGATGAAACTGACGTACATTCCCATTTAGTTGAAGATCTATAACCTCCCTCTCGAACTATGGGATGAGGAAATGTTCAGTAACATTGGCTCGGTTCTGGGACGACCTCTTCGACCTGATAAACTAACTTCTGAGTTCCGACGACTGGATTATGCTAGGATTCAAGTTGTTATCTCAGCGGACTTCTCTTATCCTAAGGAAATGCAGATAGATAGTGATGATGGTCTAGTTGATACCATTCAGTTCGAGTATGAAAGGGAGCCGAGCAAGTGTTTGACCTACGGTCTATATGGGCATGAATCATCTCTGTGCGAAGATCACAAGATACAGGAGGGTAGAGGCCCAAAGAAAAAGATGTTGAAAGAATGGGTCCCTAAAAAGATTATTATCGAGGAGGAATTCGAGGTTTTCATTGATGTTGTTGATAAAATAACAGAGGGTGACATGGGATCAGTTGTGCTTACAGATGATGATCCTATTCAAACTCAGCAGAAGACTAAAAACTCGGATGTGGTTACCCCTGTTTTCACCCCGGAAGCTGGTTGGGAGACGATTAAGAAGAGAAGAAAATATGCTCCTAAAGGGAATGCTAAGAGTTTAGCTAGAGATATTTCAGAATAATTAAACAAATACTCTCCTTTTTCAAACTTCGATGATGGTGAAATCATGAATGAAATGATGGATACATCGGTGGCTGCGGATGCGATGGATAGGGAGCCTCCTCCCCTTCCTCCTAATGACTGAACCCATTAGTATTTTATCCTGGAATGTGAGAGGTGGAGGCAATAAAATTCCTCGCATTCAGGATGAGGTCAGGCGGAATAAGGTAGATATCTATGTGATCCTAGAATACAGGTTATAGAAGGATGATCTTGCTGGGTTTGTGGGAAAAATCTGGCCAAATGGCAGTTTTGTGGATAATGCTGACTTTTACTCCTATACCCATATTCTGGTTGTTTGGGTGAATAAGGACATTGAAGTCAATGTTTTGTTGAAGAATGAACAATGCATTCATTGTGCTGTGGAGAATAATTTGTTAAAGTTTTAGTTAACTACTGTTTATGGTGCTAATCCTGATGAGGATCATACCCACCTATGGAATTCTCTTCTCAACATCAGGAGCTGGAATCCGATTAATTGGTGTATTTTAGGTGTTTTTAATGTTGTTCGCATAATGAAAGAGAAAATGGGGGAAGCAACCACCTTCTAATAGAAGTATGGTGGAATTTAATAAGGCCATTGCAGAAACTAATCTGGTTGAATTACAAACTAAGGGCTTTTACTTCACTTGGCACAGTCATCGCAAGCATGGTGTTAGTACGTTTTCTAAAATTGATCGTATTTTCACTGATGTAAATTTTCTCTCTACTTTCCCTTGTTGTTGGGGTGAAGTTTTGCCTACAGTAGTCAGTGATCATAAAATTCTTATGCTTCGTTTGGGTCTGAAAAAGAAAGGTGGGTCTCCCTTTCGGTTTATTAATGCTTGGGTGAAGCATGACTCGTTTAAACAGGTGGTTACTGATGCGTGGCGTAATACAGAGGTTTATGGGACACCTATGTTCTGTATTTATAGACGTTTATATGCTGTTACTTGTGCTCTAAGGAAATGGAACAAAGAGGTGATTGGTAATTTTCTCTCTAAAGCCAGGGAACTTGAAAGTGAGTTGTTCTTGATTCAGAGGTATGCTGATGGTGACCCTCTTGATGAAGATAAGCAGAGAAGAGTGGATGATCATAGAGATAACACTATTAAAGAACTGAATGAGGAGGAAGATCTTCTTCGTCAGAAAAGTAGAGTCAAATGGCTTAAGCTTGGAGATAGAAATAATGCTTTCTTCTATGCTTCTTTGAAAACAAGGAGAGTGTACAATAACATCAATGTTCTGGAAGATGAGCAGGGGAATATGGTCTATGATGCTAAGGTTATTTGGGACAATGTTAAAAAAATTTATTGCAACCTTTTCAACAACACGTTGACGGATGAAGTTGTTTGGAATGAGGATCGGACACTGCCTAAGATCAATGATACT
Organism: Alisma plantago-aquatica; assembly: GCA_963693085.1. Lineage (NCBI taxonomy): Eukaryota > Viridiplantae > Streptophyta > Magnoliopsida > Alismatales > Alismataceae > Alisma > Alisma plantago-aquatica. The sequence continues at coordinate 1,253,422,893 of OY856410.1, read as the reverse complement.
CAGTTTGACCTGCTTAGATCAGCTGTTACTTAGAAGGAGGTGGAGGAGGTGTTTCGGAACCTAAGTGATGATAAGGCCCCTGTCCCAGATGGGTATAATTCCGTTTTCTATAAGGTGATGTGGGACATTATTGGTGATGAGATTACTTCGGCTATTGTTTATTTCTTTAAAACTGGAAGACTTCTTAAAGAGTGTAATAGCACGTCTATTACTCTTATCCCTAAGATTCCTGGGGTTGTTAGCTTGAAACGTTTTTGGCCAATTTCTGTATGTAATGTTATCTACAAGGTTATTGCGAAGATCCTTGATAATCGCCTGGCTGAGGTGCTACCTTCGATTATTGATTTCAACCAAATAGCTTTTGTGAAGGGCAGGAAGATTGGTGATGCTATTTTGCTGACAAATGAGATCCTTAGCTCCTTTGGTGGTTCGAATAGTAGTATGTGTATTAAAGTTGATCTGGCTAAGGCGTATGACTCTGTGAGAAGAGACTATATCATTTTCCTTCTTATAAAGATGGGGTTCCCTGACTACTGGTTAAGACGGGTCCAAGAGACTTTCAAAACTGCTACCTACAGGGTAATGGTCAATGGTTGTTCAACTAATGAATTTGATGCTACTAATGGGGTTAGGTAGGGTGATCCCCTTTCCCCCTTACTGTTCGTCATTGCTATGCAGGGTCTTACTGCTATCATTAATGCTGAGATTCGTGTTGGTAGTTTACATCCTATTAGGACTGGTGATGTGAATGTCTCTCACATCATTTTTGCCGATGATTTACTCTTATTTATGGAATCTAGTGAGAGCAATGCTCATTGTATTAAACAGACCCTGACTACGTTTAGCATGTTTTCTGGTCTTCGACTCAACAACAGTAAAAGTCACTTATTCTTAAGTAAGAAAGCTGATAATGGTAACCTGGATAAAATCCTTGGTATTACAGTTAGTGATCTGCTTGTGCGCTACCTGGGTGTGCCTCTTTTCATAGGTAGACTAACTAAAGAAATGTGTCACCCCATTATTGACAGGTTTAAGATGAAGCTTGAAGCTTGGAAGGTGAATCTGCTATCTCAAGCGGTAAGGATTGAGTTAATTATCTCTACTTTGTCAGCATATAGCATTTTTTGGACCTCTGCCTTTCCTCTACCCAAGTCAGGGATTAAGGAACTTGAAAAGATGATGAGGGATTTCCTGTGGAATGACTCAGAGGAGAAAAAGCATATGCATACAATGGCTTGGGAGACTATTTGTCATCCTAAAAATGAAGGCAGTCAAGGTATTAGGTTGATTGATGATTGAGCTAATGCTGGTTTGATTAGGAACCTTTGGGATATAGCTACTGAAAAGGAAAGCCTATGGGTGAAGTGGATTAATGGTAGGTACATTAAAAATGAGTCAATTTGGTCGGTGGTTCCCAGAGCAAATTCATCTTGGCTCTGGAGGAAAATGCTCAAACAAAGAGATGTATTTCTTAATGAATCAAAACTTTATTTGGGTAATGGTAAGAAATTTCTATTTTGGAGGGATCCTTGGTTGAAAGGGAAACAAAAATTGATTGATCTGGTTAATTCCGACCTTGTTTATAGATTGGGGAAATGTATTAATTGTAGAGCTGATGTATGCATTAAGGACGGTCAGTGGGAAGTCCCTATGTTTAGAGGTTCTTATGTTTTGGAAGATATGTTGAAGGATACGAGCTGTCAGGACTTGAATGATGACTATATTCTTTTTAAAGATAAACATGTTTGTAAGTTGAAAGACTACTGGGATGTGGTGAGGAAGAAGCATCATACCATGAACCGGGGCAAATGGATCTGGACTGGTGTGCCAAGAAGAATTTCAATGCTCCTATGGAAAGGGTTTCTGGGAAAAATTCCTACTACTGATTACCTCCAAAGAATGGGATTTCAATTGGCTTCTAGATGCACGTTGTGCATGGACAATGTTGAGAATGTTGTTCATATCTTTTTCAATTGCCATTATGCTAGTCAGCTTTGGACTTACTGGAGAAACGCCCGAAGCAATTCTCTCATTCTAAATTCTTTTGAAGATCTGTTAAAGCTGAAGGGGAAGGATACGTTCACTGCTTGTTATGTTGTTTTTTTGATTTGGAAAGAAAGGAATACGAGAGTCTTTCGAGGTATTCACACTGACAGTAAGAGGATCTGGGATCTTTGGCCGAAAGATATAGTTAACTACTATAGTTAGTTGCTTTTCTGTACAGTTTTTTGTTGTTTTTCCTCTTGTAGCTACACCCCTATAATTACAGTTTTTCTGCATTAGTAAAAAGGTAACACCCTATGTTCACCAAAAAAAAAAGAATACACTCAGCACCAGGCGACCTGATAGTATCCAGGTGAACTCACCGTCTCAAGGACAGACCGACCAGTTGGACGACAGAGGAGTACTTCCTTGTAGGAGAGCCAAACTGATTAAATGGTGGATCCAAGTGACCATCCATAGGTGTCCAGCTGATCATGGACATGAGGCCATCTGAGCGATATAGATAGCCAACCAACCGGTCAAGAGGCAATCTGATCAGTTTAAGGGTTGAACCAATCAACCTAGATTAGTTCAAGCACATATCTACATCAACAATAGGTTCTCACATGTGATGAAGATCTAGGTGGTATTAATTCCTTATGACTCTAAGGAATTACATTAGAATGGCCATAACCATCGTTAATATTTTATATTGCATTTTTACATTATTAGGATATAAAATGTATGTGATACTTACTAGTTTGTGGTGTTTGGATATGTATATGTATGTCTCTCTCTCTCTCTCTCTCTCTCTCTCTCTCTATATATATATATATATATATATATATATATATATATATATATATATATATATATATATATATATATATATATATATATATATATATATATATATATAGGGCCCATCTTTGTTTCCCGTGCGGGTAGCTACCCGCCCACCCTTCCGAACACTTTTTTTCAAAAAAAAAAATTTCATAATTGTAGAGGACTATTTTGTCTAGCTCTCCAAAAAATTTTAGCCAAAAATAATATCATTTGCCCCTCAAAAATAAAAAAACCCGTCCTTTTATATATTTGCTGTATATTTTGTACAGAGTTACTTTTTTGGCCAGCAGAGTTACTTTTTGACACCATAGTTACTTTTTTTACAGCAGAGTTACTTTCTTAGCTAGGAGAGTTACTTTTTTGGCCAGCAGAGTTACTTTTTGACACCATAGTTACTTTTTTTACAGCAGAGTTACTTTCTTAGCTAGGAGAGTTACTTTTTTGGCTGCAGGGTAGCGAAAATCCATGCTACCCGCGCGGGCAATGAATGAACACCCATATATATATATATATATATATATATATATATATATATATATATATATATATATATATATATATATATATATATATATGGGTTCATCTTTAATACCCGCACGGGTAGCCTGATTTTTCACTACCTGCGCATCCAAAAGAGTAACTATATGGTACACAAGAGTAACCCTAAGATCAAAAGAGTAACTATATGGTACATAGGAGTAACTCTGAGATAAAAAAAGTAATTGTGCAGAAAATATACAATCAATAAATATATGGATGGGTTTTTTGATTTGGGGGGGCAAATGATATTATTTTTGGATGAAATTTATTGGGGAGCTAGATAAAATACTCCTCTACAATTGCAAAAAAAAAATTAGGAAGGGTGTACGGGTAGCTACCCGCGCGAGTATTAAATAAATCCCCTATATATATAATTCCTCAATCAAACATATTAAGTTTAAGATGATTTCCATTAGCAATATACATGAAAAGCTTGATCTATTATGTTTGGGCACACCAAGCATGGTGCGTTATCCATCTTGTAGAAGTGTAAAACTAGTTATGTGGGCCGTCCAAGTGTGGTGCATTTCTATCGTGTTGCCTTTTAGGTTAGGCTTAATAGGATGTCCTTGATGAGATTAAGCACCCAAAGGCATGTAAATGATAATGACAAGGAGTTGTGCACCTCCTCTATCCAAGAATTGCATAAGATGCAATTGAAAAATGTTGTCTACCTTAATGATTGATTATTGACATTGGCGTTGGCTGGGTAATAATTGAATTATTATAGATCTTGGTTAATTATAAATTTTGTACACTGAAAATCTTATAAAATTGATGAGTGAGGGTTATCAATTTGAACAAAGTAATGAGAGAGATCGTTAATTAAAGGCCTAATTAAACATTGTCAAATATTTAATCAAACCATATCAAATCAAAAATGAGTTTTTGAAAAATTGCAAATTTCTTTTGTAGAATTAATTGGGAACAAACAACAATAATTTTTCTCTGTGGTTAGTCCTTGAAAAGGACAAGTTAAATTGGAATAATCTATGATTGGTTCAGGACATTGAGAATCATTCTCAGACAAGAGCACAAGCTCTATGTCCTAGAGACACTATATCTAGATAGGCCTCCTCCCAATGCACCTAAGGCTTACATGGATGTTTACAAGAAGAACATTGAAGATGTGATTGATGTCAATTTCCTAATGTTGTGCTCAATGAACTATGAGTTACAAAGATAACATGAGAACATGGGTGTTATTGATATGGTCACAAATCTTAAGAACACGTTCCAAGATTAGGCAATACATGAGAGATATGATGCCTCCAAGGTGCTATTCAAATGTAACATGGTAGGTTGGGATCCAATGGGTCGTCATGTACTCAAGCTCATTGGGTAAGTGGAGATCCTTTCTAGACTGAGATTTATATTGGGACAAGAGTTGGCCACTGATGTGATTATGTAATCTTTGCCAGAGTCATATAGTCAGTTTGTCATGAACTACAACATGGATGACTTGGACAAGCTGTTGATAGAGTTACTAGGCATGTTGAGAACAACTGAGGAACAAATGAATAAAAACAAACACAAACTTGTGATGATGATCAGCAAACAAAAGGGGAAGTCTAAAGGCAAAGGAAAAGCTAAGAAGAGTTATAAATCTGGCTAGAAGCCCAAGTCCTTAGCACTCAAGGCAAATGGAGGAGTAAACAAGGGAGGCAATTGTCACCATTGTCACCAACCTGGACATGGGAAGAGGAATTGCCCTCTCTACCTATAGGAACTAAAGAAGAAGAAGGAGGCTATAGAGATCTCCACTTTAGTTATATACATTATAAGATAAATCTAATTACATATTCATCTTGAGTATGTGATACCTAATGTAGGTCTGACACATGTTTGATATGCATGATCTGGTAAGAAGTAAGCCTTTATGAAAGGGCAATGATGGACTGCATGAAGCAAGAGTTGTTGCAACTTCATATTTCATTTAGAATTTATCTTATCTCATCGGACATGTAATAGAGTTAGATGAACTACTATTTCAAATATGCCAATAATAGAAATATTTTATTTTTGACATCTTGTATGGACAAGGATGATTATGAATAATATAGTTAATGTTCTATTTTCAAAGATGTGATCTTCTGTGGCAATTCACCAATTATCTTGAGATCTTTATTTGAAGGATCTAAACATGCATGTCTATAACGTAAATACCAAAACATTCTTGATAACTTAAACAATCAATACCTATAGCATTGTGATCTAGATCACATATATAAGAAATGCATATCTATAATTCATGTTGATGTTTATCTAGAATCTTTTGGTTGTTGAACCTATAAGAGACATGCAAGTCTTATTGATGCAAAACATGACAAAACACCTTTCACTAGATGTAATGGGGAGGATAAGCGTTCTAGTATGACTTACACATAATGATGTATATCGACATGTAGGATAAATGCTAGAGGAAGATAATTGTACTCATTATATTTATCGATGAACTTAGTAGATATGGTGATTTGTATTTCATAAAATACAAACATGAATCTCTTGCATTATTCAAGAAGATCATGAATGAAGTATAAAATAACCTTGATAAAAGTATTAATATACTTTGATATGATCAATGTTGAAATACTTTACATCAAGATCTGGGGAGACAGTGATAGTGTATCACAATCAACATGTTTCAAACATGATGATGTATCAAAAAGAAGAAATCACATCATGATGAGTCATGATATGATTATCATTTAATTTAATTTTCTAATATTCTTTTAGATACATCATTTACACTAATAGAATGTGTCATCTAAAATGGTTTTCAACACATTATATATGATATAATATGGGAATGTTCTGACATGTCTTTACAAGGATTCCAACTTGTACAAGAAAAGAGTTTCTTTAAAAGATAAATGTTAACTTGTTGCATACTACCTTTTATCCCTATCTAACTACAAAAAATGTTTGTTATTAGGATAACTGAGTTCGAATAGATTTAGTGGGAGAAAATTAGAACTCAAAAGGTTTAATATAAATAAGAAAAACATTGAACCAAAGAAGGTACAATAAGGAACTAGGAGAATCACAAATTGTTGTGGAATATCAAGACCCTTATGTAACATGAAATTCATAGTTATAGTAGGAAACATTTGAGATTGAAAGATTATGATATCTTATAGCTCAATATGGTGGTGATTTGGTCATAAGATGATGAGACAACAACCAACTAGAAACTATCAAAGTACCATAATCTGAGAAATGTCTTAAAGCAAATAAATTATATCCAAAATGGAATCTATGTATACTAAAAAGGTATGACATCAAAGACAGACTCCTCTCCCGATGGCTGTGCTAGCGATGGCGAAGGCTGGCGGCATGATGCCAGATCAATCGAGAAGGAAGCTTCTGTAGAAGTCATTTCTTTGGAGTCAATCTCCATTGCGAAACCAGCCCCTGTCTCTGATATACCTCAATCGTCTAATGTTGTTAAGTCCTGGGCGGAGTTGATGAAACTGAGAGTGTACGAAACTTCCCTTGAGAAGGTGGACATAGAGTTCTGTGATCAGAAGCTCATTTACTCACGAGAGGAGGTGGAGAGGAATGCTGCAAGATGGAAGAACTGCCTCATAGGATACATAGTAGGTTTCAAGCCGCATCTATCAATCATGGAGAGATACATGTCGTAGATTTGGATACTAAATGGACAAATCGAGATAATGAACCATGGCTAAGTATTCTTCCTAATCAAGTTCTCAGATGAGATAGATCTAGAGAATGTACTTGACGGTGGTCTCTACTTTGTGAGGAGCAAGCCGCTGGTGATGATGAAATGGAAGCCTGGAGTTGTTCTAAGGAGATTTTGGATGGCTGACATGCCAGTTTGGGTTCGTATTCACAATCTTCCGCTCGATTTATGGGATATGAAGATGTTTTCCAGAATCAGTTCCTATCTTGGAAATCCTCTACGAGCTCACAAGGCTACTTTCGAACTGAGAAATCTTGAGTATGTGAGGCTACAAGTCCTTATGCCTGCCAACTCTGAATTCCCTCCAGAGCTTGAAGTGGCGAGCGACAAAGGTGTCACTCATACTATTTCTTTTGAATAAAATGGAAGCCAAAGCCTTGTTCAGTTTGTAAACTATATGGCCATAATGAGTGTGAAGCTAGACCCCCTGTTTCGAGGAAGATTTGGGTGCAGAAAGAAAATTCAAAGAATGTTGTTGAGGTGTTCGATGAAAGGTCTGATAAGATGACTACTAACTCCTCCTTGCAAGAGATTACTGAAAGATATGATTCACATAACAACTCAGTTGTTGTTCTTGTAGGAATTAATGATAAGCATGTCATGGTTAGTGAAGTGTCATTAGACAAGCATATTGCCCCAGAAATCTCACCATCTGAAATAAGTCAACTCAAATCTTTTGAATCAATTGAGCCTGGTACCACTGAGACTGAAGATGAGTTTCACATGTCGGCTGACTCTTTCAAGGAAAATGTTTCTTCTAACTCTGACATTTCAAAAACGGATGGTTCTGGTCAGGAAGTCATTGTGGATTTGCTGACTCCTCCAGCTCATGAGGGGTCAAGAACTGAAGAGGATGGTTTTGAATTATAGAAAGGAAACTAGAAGAAAAAAGGTAAAGGAAAAGGTAGGAAAGACCCGATTAACAATAATGATACAAGACAGGTAGCTCAATCTTAATTATCTAATAAATTTGATAATTTCGCGATTAGTGGCGATGTGAGGGCCGACTCACACACCAGTGAAGTACTAGTTTCAAATAGTTTAAACGGATAGTTCCATCAGTTTGGTTTTATGGAATGTTAGAGGTCTTAATCTAAAAGCCTATGCAGTCCAAAACAAAATAAGAGAGTTTAAGTCGCATTTGATTCAACTGAATGAGACTAAAGTCAGAATAAGACAGATTTACAAGCTCATCAAAAAGCATTTCCCTGGGTACAATTGGATCTCTAACCACGATTCTCATGTCTTGGGAAGAGTGGTAATTCTTTGGAAAGAATCTGATAGCATTGTGAGGAATATTTGGGAGACGGATCAGTTTGTGCACTTGGAGGTTGTTTGTGCTAATAAGAGTCTCTTTGTTACTGCAATTTGTGGGCATAACCCCGATAATGAGAGGGTTCGTCTTTGGGATGAAATTGACAATATTAATGCTACTGTGGATTGTCCTTGGGTGATTTTGGGTGACTTTAATTCTGTGAGGAAGGTTGATGAGAAGATAGGGAAGGATCCCCCTACTAGCAAATCCATGGAGGAATTAAATAATTGTATGTTATCTTCTAGACTTTTTGAGCTTTGTCTGAATGGTCCTTTGTTCTCTTGGGACAATCATCAAAGTGGAGACGATTTTATCACTTCCTATATTGATAGAATACTTTATAATTCTACTTTTATGTCAGATTTCTCTGACTTTAAAGGTATTCTTCATTCCAATGTCATTAGCGATATCCTCACTTTGGATATTGGTGAAAGAGTCAAGGTTGTCACTCCTTTCAGATTTATCAATGCTTGGACTGAGAAGACTAACTTCCTAGATATTGTTAAAGGAAGTTGGGAAAGTGCAAGGTTATTTCTAAAATTATGGCTAATAGGCTTCAATTAGTTCTCCCATCTCCAATAAGTTCCAATCAGTGTGCTTTTGTGAAAGATAGAAGCATTAAAGATGCTATCCTCCTTTCCAATGAAATTATTCATGACTTTAACAAATGGAAAGGTAGCCCTAGAATGTGCATTAAAGCAGATCTTACCAAAGACTACAACTCTATTAATTGGGATGCTATATTTGCTATTTTAAACAAGATGAATTTTCCTCAATGCTGGTTGGTTTGGATCAAAGAAATCTTTTATACCACTTCATATAAAGTTCTATTTAATGGTGAACCTCTTGATTTGTTTACTCTTAGTAATAGAGTGAGGCAAGGTGACCCCCTTGCTCCATATCTTTTTGTGATTGTTATGCAATGTTTCACTCAATTGATGAATGGAGATGTTGAAGAAAGAAAAATTCAGCCTTTGAAAGCTTCAACCAGTTTAAATGTTTCTCACCTTATTTTTGTTGATGATTTAATGGTGCTCTCTGAGGCTAATGTGGGTAATGCTCTGAACATTAATTTATTATTCAAGGAGTTGAAGAACTTAACTGGACTAACTCTGAATCCTGCTAAAAGTGTGGTGTTTTATAGTTGCAATGTAGATAAAAAAGAGTTGAGTGCTATTATTAATATTGAGGAAGGGACTTTTCCTCAAAGGTACCTAGGAATTCCTCTATTCATTGGTAAATTGAAAAAGGATTTCTGTGCCCCCCTTATGGATAGAATCAAGGCTAGATTGGATGGTTGGAAATTTAAACAACTTTCTATGGCTGGTCGGCTAGAGTTAGTTCAGTCTACTATCACTACGAAAAATATGGTCTTTAACTACATAAAAAATTGTAGTGAAAACCCCAAAATTTGTAGCCAAAAGCTTTGGTTATAATTATCCTTACATTTATAATATATAGCTAATACCCGTGTAGATAATTATTTAGGCTACATTTTTCAAACTTGTAGTTAGTTATGCCTCTGGCTACAAATTCATATGTAACCCTAATTGTAGGTAAAAAATGTCCTTACACATAAACATGTAGTTTCCATTGTAGCGAAATGTATGACTACAATTCAATTTGTACCTATAATATGTAGGGAGAGATGACATTGGTTACAATTTGTATTTGTAGTTCATTTATAGCAAAAATTAGCACTTTCTACACATGTAATTATAACTAGTGTGTAGTGAAAGACACCATGTACTACTCATACATATGTAGTGAGAGACATTATGTATCCAGTCAATCTCTTGCCAATATAGAGGGGTTTTCAATAAGAAAATAGATGAATGTTAATCAAGATCGAGTTGTGCTTACAATGTCAACAATGATACTTTTATTTATATTTGAACAATGAGTACACATGGGGAGGACATTAACCTGGCCCCTATTTTACAATATGCATGGAAAAAAGACACATGTATACAATATCTTCTTATGACTACATCTATCCACTGCAAACTAAAAAGCACAATATAAAGAGGGCTCATCTCCCTTAGTTCCTCCACCTAATTCACAATGAGTTCAACAACCCTATGAATCTCAGCTTTAGTGGTGAATCTTCCAATCCCAAACATGACAGAGGTATGTGACATGTCCTCATCAACTCCCAGAGCTCTCAACACATAGGACTGAGCACAAGAGTTGCAACCTTTCCTGATGGCAACATCATGTAGAGGTTCATGTATGGTTAGTTTTGGTTGGCGAATCCCCTGGATCATAACATATTAGCATTTCTTCTCCTAATCCATACATTATGTACTTTTGTATGTTGTGGATCTCAAGCGCCATCAAGTTAATGGTAGCATCCACTTTGTGTGAACCACCATGGATACCTACAAAGAAACATACAAGTTTTGACATATAGCTCACAAAAGAAACAAGCAAACATAGTTTCTCCTACTCATAACTTACCTATTCCATAAGCTGTCTTCTCCCAGTGAATGAGAAGTATCAATGGTCTTCATGCCTTCAGTTTTCTACAATTCAATATATAGTCTAGTTGCCCTGACGACAATTTGTGAGCTGCAAGAATTTAAATGGATACTAACTGGTCAGTAAAATAAGATATAAATCAAATCAAGAAAATCCTTCAAATCAAAAGATAAGAGTCTTCAAATTGCTTATATACAGATGAAGGAAGATATTTGTAGTACTTTGAAGAAATCATAATCATACTAAAGAACAATAATTAGCATAATATAAAAAAATAACTAACAATAACTTCAGATGGCTCATGTTATTTACTCCCTTCATATCTGACTCAACCATGTAGTTCAACATCATATACATACGATTCAGCTGCCCATACATGCTATAAATATAGAGCCTAATCATTCTAATGGTCAACTATTTTCATATTCTTGTACTATTCAAATTAATCATTCAAGGATCAGCCTACTATAATCCATTCAAGAAGAGGAGAGAGCATAAGAATGTAATTTATAGGATTGTTGAACTGGGTATAGTAACAAAAGAAATAGAGGACAACACCTATCTTTCTACTGCTAACCCTTTCCAAAAGTTGAAACAATCAATCTCCAGAACCTCTAGCTTGATCCACAATACTATCTATGCACAACAAACTAAGGACATTAACACAAAATGAATTTCGATGCTACAAGTACAACAACTAGAAGTTGAAACCATAAAAAATCTAGCATTAAGACTACTGACAAGTTGACACTTCATATAAACTAAATCAACAAATTTAAACTTAGATGCTAATATAGAATCACAACAGTGACCAAGAACCTGACTTGTGGTCTGAGCAAAATTTAGTTCAAACACCCAATTCAAACTCACCTCAACACCAGTAGATTCCATACAATTGACAGTTATAAAAGTGGGGTCTCTACAACATTGTGTTGGCAACCCAATATCTATGAGTCTTCAAACTAGTTGGTAGAAAACCAAATTCTCCTGGTGTTCCATTTGCAGAAACAATATTGCATACAAAGGAACATGAAATTCATATTACTTGGCAGAAGGACGAGATAATAGGCTTGAATGGCAGCTTGCTGGAGGAGGATGGAGCCAATAAACATAGTAGAGCCAAGCAGAAAACCTAGAAATAATCATATAATAAATGTGAGTATTGATCCATAATCATAGTTTGCACAAAAAGTATAATATGAAATAAAAACACTCTAACCCATACAAGCCTTCTCAGATAGATGACACAATTTTCTAAAAGTTATATTCAGATTAAAATTCATCTTATCCTATTTGACTAACTAAATAATTTAAAATGCATTAAAACCTACCAGCTAATAAGCTGCCCAAGTAATATCTAGATAATAACTATTATGCTTTGTGGAGACTTATACACATACCTGTATCTAGTGTAGATGGCACTATGAAAATATAATTGCAGTGCTAAAAATCTATAATACACCCAAAAAAAATAATCTATAATGCAACATTTTTCGGTAATAATTCTAGGTCTATAAATTGCCTACTCATTCCATGTAGTATTTAGATCATTATGAATGATGCTAGTGTACTAGCCTTTGTTCAGTGAATATGGTTGCTCTAATAGAGGCCTCAAAGGCTTGATTTTGTGCCAAAAATGGTTCAACTCTCTCTAGTTTTAAAAATCTATAATCGCAACATTTTTTGGCCATAATCCTAGGTCTATCAATGGTCTACTCATTCCATGCAGTATTTAGATCATTTTGAATGGCACTAATGTATTAGCCTTTGTTCAGTGAATGTGGTTGTATAGGCTTCAGAGCCTTGAGCTTGTGCTAGAAACAGTTCAACTCACTCCCTGCTTGATAGCTTAACAATTGTATCATATTGATACATTATTGTCAGCATCACCATCAAATTAAAGGATCTACAAGAACAATTTACAAGATGCGTTGATAATCAAACACAGAATTCTAAATATGTAAATGATTGGAAATAAAAAAGGACATGTGATAAGAAAATTAACCAAACTACCAAGGCCAGAGAATGTACATGGGAACTACACCAGCACAGGGATCATAAAACCCACAAAAAAGGTAACAACAAAAACTAAAGCCTCAAGATGTGCACATGACATCATCACGAATGATGATAAATTGATACCCAAAACATTCACTTATTTCAGCATACCTTAATGAAACATTGATCCACATTTTCACATGGTAGTAGAACTGGAAGATAAACCCAACATTATAGCTTAAATTTCTATCTGTCTTGCTATTTGGAAGTCCATGGATAAATCGTTGTTCAAGAATCTACAACCTAAGCCAAGTATCATAATTTTTGGCTTTACGTAATGGGTGAAAGACCATGAAGATGTTGGCAGTAGATTTGAGAAGAGAGGTTTTTCTCAACGTCTTTACTATCTTTACATCATCAGCTTCAAAGAATACACCCTCATTAAAAAACTATATGGCCTAAGAATAGAGACAAAAACTTCCCTTAAAACAATTTGTGTTGAAGATGGTGCACATGCAAATTCAAAACAAATAACAATCATACACACTCATAGTTCCAATAATTGTTGCTTCTTAACCAAAAGCCAGAAAAATGAGTAGAACACTGAGACAATACCTAGATTTCCTAAGAACCTAAGTGGGATTCATGCATCCATTTCCTCTCTCAATAGGATACTGTATTAAACTTCCTCAGAGTTGGGCATGGCAATATAACACTAATATCCATATGTATATATCATCAAATCTGCAGATGTTGTGCTAGATATCCACAAATCATGATTGTTACCTAAAAACCCATAGTTTCTTGCAAGTATATGAGAAATATGCATCAAAACACAAAGTTGATAATTTGACTTGTCTGAACTAGAGTGTCATCTTCAAAAGAAATTGGATAATAGTAAATCATTTTATGTCAAAATAGATGACCATCACTATAGTTGCATCTTCTTCTAGACAAGTCAACCAAATCCTATCCTACAGACTAGGCATAGTTCACCTGAAGTAATGAATGCCAAGTTGAACAATCAAGAGGTCGCAATAAGAAAATAAGATTGTTGTCTAATGATAGCGATCGACAAAAAGAAACACAATGGACATAAAAGAAAATGGTGGACAGAGAACATGAGAAATCCCTTCTTATAGATTGATAGGCTGAACTTTGATTTTCATAGGCCATGACTTGGTTTTGTTCCTTTTCCTTCCAGTATTAGAAATCATTACTAATTAGCTCCTCAATGATATGGGAGTCCACCATATGAAATAATTTTTTACTAATGAACTGATGACTTAAAAGGCTGACATATTGTATTCACAGATAGAGACAGGACCAAGGAATTTATATTAGGAGTTTACATTTAGTAGAGCTTATCCACTCTTTGGCTCCCCTACACATTACCCACTTTACTACTTTAAAAGATGTGACATGCTGTTTGGAGAGGTGCATAATCATCTTACTTCTTCACCTACTTAATCGGCCCTGTGTTTGAATTTGAGATGTGCTGACTTCATATCAAATGAGCTAAGGGTGACATAAAAGAGACAAGGAGTCTGATCTATACATATTTCTACACTAACCATGAAGGAGAGTATGCAATAGAAGCAAGTTAGGGTATCCCGATATATAGGGATACATGTAAGAGTAGTGATTCCTCACCTTCAAACCAAGTCTCTCCCCAAATGATCCTATCCCAAGCTTGTTTGTTTGCACAATAGGAATATTGAGCATGTCATGTCCTGTTGCGTCTGCCAAATGACATAGAATAATGACATAGAATGAAATATTCTGGTAATTAAAATGAGTTGAATTTTTATTAAGATGAAAGGGTCCCCATACCCATGTGCAATTGGTAGCCTATGCAATGAGCGATCTCCAACAAAATGAATCCAATCATAGCAACAATCTCTATTCAAATCTAGGCAAGAGTGAAGGAAGTACCACTAAAATAGAGGAAATTTGCAGTGCATGCCTCAAACTCAGCTTCTGAAAACATGCAATGAAGGAACACATGCAGCTTTTGGAGCAAGTGTTATTGGATCATTGTCTGCCAATGTTGCTAGGAATAATCAGGCCCCAGTTCCTACCAGAAAGCACCACTTACAGCCTCCCAAACAAACTTCAACAGAAGTGAAAAGAGACAAACCCAGTCACATACAAACCTCAACAGAAGTGAAAAAAGACAAATTCAGTCACAAACAAACCTCATCACAGGTGAAAAGAGGTGAAACAATCATTTCTGAACCACATACGTTTTAGAAGCAAAAAACTCTATAATAGATGCATGGTATAGAAGGTATAGAACACCTACCATACCAAGAACTCACCTACGAGTCCATCACCTACAATTTGTTGAATCACATCACTTGAACCTCCACTACCAGTTTTCAACTCACAAGGAAGATCAACAACATCATATGCCATGAAAAGGGGGCAATCAGAACAAGCAATCATTAACATATAGACGTCCACAACAAGATATCATAGAAATTAGGTGCATAAAAATAGATAAAGCAAAGAAGATCATGATTAACTCATCCATGTTCGTAAGAATACTTATTTTGTAGTAGCACCAGCATCCAAAACCACGTATGAAAAAGGCCTCTCAGGGCTTTAGTCGGTGAAAATGGCCATATATTAAGAAGCTCAAGTGTGGTTAGACCTCACATAAAACCCAAACGATTAAATAAGATCACTCTTAAGAAATAACATAGTTCAACAGATCATACTAACCACCTATAAAAAAACTCATATGATCCATAAATATTTACAAGTAGTAGAGATCTTCAGTGGGATAAAATGATAACAAACAAAGGTAATGATTTTGTACTATGGATCAATGATAAAACACCCATGAAGTCAAAAATCATAAACAGATCACTCAGTTAGTCCCTAGAACATAAAGTGGTAAGGATTTAACCAACAATAGATAGCAGCCCTTTGTAGGTGATTTCAGATCATCAAAGAAAAGCTCCAGAAGATCACATATCAAAAGGATTGGTTATATTACACCCTTGGGAATCTAAGAATAGGGAAAAACTAGCAAACACAGCTTTATAGTCACATCAGTGCTATAAACATATCAGACAAAATCCTTTGCAAATGCAGCATCAAAGCCATCAGAAAGAAAAAATGTAATCAAATATCAGTAGGACTGTTAAATCATAGGCATCAAATTGATAAACAAGTTTACTGTTGATTTGGCCTCAACAAATTGTTCTTCAACCAGAACCATACATGCCACTTTTTCAGTAACTATAATAACAAGGTAATCATTTAATGCATGGGAAATAGATAGTGAATGATCTATAATAATTTTTCCTTTGAATTTAAAATCAAGACAATGAAATAATGAATGGTACTTCAATATGTGTGACATCCACATTTATTGAAAACCAACTAAATATAATAATGAATGGATGACTTCTATTTTTACTAAATCCTATGAATTCATATGATATGAAAATCTCTATATCGATCAAATGACTGCTACTCTTAGTTTCCATGTCTTCAAATGGTTCTCCTATAATGATGCATAAATACTTAAGAAGTGCACTTTTGGTATTGAGATTAATTTATAAAATGTTACCTGACAATGAGTAAATTCTTTGGCCAAGCTATCACTATCCCAATTACATCCTCCATGACTTGGTGTTGACCAAAAGGCCTAATCAACTGCTCTTGAGGTTGGATTGGTACAATAATGGACACGACAACAAATGAGGACCCCAACAGTGCTCCTCCTACGACATAAGTTGGACTTGTAGAAGTAACGCGTCCTTGTGCTACAATTGAATTCCCATCCTCAAAACTTAACAAGGAAATGACCTTTAAATTTATAAAGACTGTGTCAAACATTATTTATACCTAAAAATTAGATTGAAAAAATTAATCAATAAATGTTTGGATATAATAACCTGTCCTTCGGTAATGGGTGTTTCACTACACAATTGATTTGGTCTGGGTAGTCTTTCATTGTTGGTCCTTGTGATATTCTACAAAATAAATATTTTACTATAAGGAAATCAATTTTATTATGTAATCACATTATAAGAATTTGAAGATTTACCTCGTTCGACTGAAACGAAGCACTCAGGTTAGAATTTCTCAGCATCATAGCTTTAAGATTTTCAAAATTTTTCTTCATTTCAAACAACTCCTTTTGTTGAGCCTCGTATATCTGGGTATGAGCATCAACAACCACATCTAAGTCTGTGATTTTATTTTCATATACATTATGAGACACATGAATCACATGTTTCACAGGAATCTTCTTTGGGCCCAAAATATGATCAAATATCCTGTCTTCATTGAGATTTTCATCATTACTTGCAAGTGCCACATTCATCTTGTCCTACATTCAATATTAATGAGAATATTTTCATTAAATAAAAAATAAATTTGTTAAATGATTTCTTACAATCAATTATGTAGATTTTGCATCCACACCAGTACCATCCTTCTTCAAATGGGTGGCCTTAAACAAGTCTAATATGCTAACATTGCCACTAATTTTCTTTTCTTGTAAATGTTTGTAACAGTAGCAACATATATGAGCATAGTAGTAAGAAAGTGTAATGCACATTTCAACAAGAAGATAACTCACATTAGCCTTCACACAAACATACAACGTTGATCTCGATGTATGTCTCATCATTACAAACTTTCTGTTCATAACATTTTTAGCACTCCTTAACTACATACAATGCATTATAATATAATTATATACACTATTAAATTCTACAAAATTAAGGAATAAATTGTTTTACCTTTCCATCGTCAGAATCCCAAAAATTCACAAGAAATTTCCATTGATCAGGATCAACATGGGAGGGGAAATCATTAAGTCGGTCAGATTTTTCTTTGTGCCGCATGTAGTGGTTTTTTTAATATCCGCTTTGAAGTTTCTCCAACAATCCCTCACCATTCGCAAAATTGAATTCTTCCCCTTTATGTCGATAACAAACTTGGTTTTTAACAAAAGAATAATTTTTAAATGAAAAATTCATAGCATTGTATTATATCTGTAAGACTAGAATTACCTCCGCATAATTCCATATAGCAGTTTTGTTTTCCATAGGCACTTGTCACCAATCAAGATAGTTTAATGGTGCAAGATCAGAGTTTTTAGCAACAGTTCCCAAAAAGGAAGATAGGTCATTCTGATGTGGTCCTATTGGATCTCCATTCTCATCCAAAGTAATTGACAGCTTTTTATCCCCTGTCTTACCCCATAATCGGATATACTTAGAATAACCCCTTATTTTTTTATTTGTAGCTCCCCCTACAAAATCATGAATATGATGCAAGCATTTACAAGGATATACATATTATACACATATAATTAAATAATAGTTTGTGAAAAATATAATGAATCTTTATATCTAAATTTTCTTACCTTCACTCTGCCCAAGATCAACAGTAGGGGAATCAACAACAGAATGTTGATCATTATCTAATTTATCAATTTCAACCTCTTGATTGTTACTGACATCATTTACCAAACATTGCATACTTGCTTTTACAGGCACCCCTTGATGAATTTTTTTTAAGTGTCTTTTAGAATGACTTCCTTCTCTAGCATTATTTGAGTTTGCCACCACATGACTTTTACCAATGGTACCAACTCCATCATTTGACACAAAGGTTTTTTTTTTGCAAGGTTCAAAGAAGAACTTCTGTTGTTGTTTGCAGCTGATCCCACCACGGTTTTACTATTTATAAGTCCTTCTTTTGCATTTGAACCCCCCAATCAACATTTATCGAATCAAGATACCCTCCTTTTGGTCTTTTGGAAATACCTGCAACTAAAATGATGATATGAGTGGTTCTGAGAAAGATATTCAATGATGTAATTTTTTATTTTACCTGTCACACTCCCATGAGTTAATCCTTCATTGCAAACATCATCAGTAACTGAAGACAATAGCTGACTGCATCTTTTCATTCTCCTAAAAAGATAATTGATATCAAAAATATTCAATTACAAACTAAAATCATGGCATACATTCTCTAATTGTGTTCCTCAAATAAAATTAAAAATTTCAATAATATTAATATGTTGTTGATGAAGCCAACATCCAACAAGCAAACTCATTAAGTAGATTACCCAAAAGAAAAAAATTGTGCAACAAATGTATAATCACATAAAAGTATAAATGACCATTTTAGAAATAAAAGGATAACATGAGTGTTTCAACTATTTAATCCAACTAATAAAATAAAAAGAGTTACATAAGATCAATGATGGGATCATGACCCCCCTTCATAAAAGGTCACACTGTCCATGTCTTCTCTGACTAAATTAACGTCATCACAAACGTCACTTAAGATATCTTCCAAATCACTTGGAGATTTATCTTCAGATAAGTAGGTTCCAACCATTAAATTATCATGAACCTTCTCCTCCATGTCATAAGTATCACGAGGTGTAGTATGCACAACAAAGCTCCAATTTTTTTGACTTATATCTTTCACATAAAACACTTGTTGTGCTTGGGAGGCCAATGCAAATGGATGATCAGTTACATCAATACGTTTTAAATTGACCATTGTGAAGTCATTTTCAGATTTTTTGATGCCTCTGTTTGCATTGACCCAGTCACATTTGAACAATACAACTTTAAGTTTCTCATAATAACTGATCTCAAAAATGCCCCTTAACACCCCATAGTACGTAACCTGACCCGTTACAGGATTTTTGTACTTGGAGCTGGCAAAACGGTCTGAGCGTTCACCATAATTCCACTATTTTGTGTTTTTCTGCCGTATTCTCGATCCTTGGTGCAAAATCTATAACCATTTGTTACATATCCCACATATTGCATCGTCATTTGTTGCGGTCCTCGAGCCAACACTAAAAGGTTTGGTGAAATAGTTGTAGACTTTGCCTTCTCTTCAATCTAAAAATATTCTGAATTTATTATTTATATATTTTTGTTATTATGCTAACGAAAATAACTTATTTAAACGTACATGTTTCTTAAACCATTCATTGAAACTGTTCATATGAAGATTACTGATTTCCCATTTTCGTGTACGTGGATTGATTTTCTTCAAGTATCGGATGTGCTCCCTGCCAACAAACATGTGTGACACACCTAGACATAAATATGAAATTACATAATGAAAAGTAAACAATGATCTTACTTCACGTATGGATCAACTGCATCACAATTGGCTAAAATATATAGATGCACAACTTTGAGCATTGCGCTATTAAGCATAATAGGAGTCTTCTTTCCTAGAAGGCGCCCTTTATGAAAGAATATAGACCACTCTTCATCATTATCCATATCTTCATCTTCCACATCATTTCTAGACAATTTAGTGAACCTTGTCTCAACTCCTGAGAGATATCTCGAATAGAATGTTAAGCATTCATCTGCCAAGTAACCTTTTGGTATAGAAGCTTCTGGAGTAGCTTTATTTCACACATATCTTTTTAAAGTTCATAAGTGT
This sequence comes from Alisma plantago-aquatica, assembly GCA_963693085.1. Taxonomy (NCBI): domain Eukaryota; kingdom Viridiplantae; phylum Streptophyta; class Magnoliopsida; order Alismatales; family Alismataceae; genus Alisma; species Alisma plantago-aquatica. The sequence goes on along the minus strand of OY856410.1, from coordinate 1,253,402,569 downwards.
CCACATTAATAAGAAGAAAAGACTTTGTAAGAACATCACATATGATCGGATGCAAAGTCTAAACAAATTTAATTGTTAGAGAGATTACCTCTCTACGGGGTACATCCAATGATAGAATATCAGTTCAGCTATCTTCACTTCTTGTAGAAGATGAATAACCACATGCTCCATCACATAAAAGAATGATGGTGGGAGAATATTCTATAGGTTACAAAGAGTAACTGCTATTATGGGTTCCAACTTCTCAAAAGTATTTGGATTTATGACTTTAGAGCATAAGTTTTTAAAAAAATTGGACAACTCAATTACAACAGATCTAATATTTTTGTTGGGCAACTCTACTTGTAAAGCTAATGTGAGAAATTGTTGCATCAATACATGATAATCATGTCTCTTCAATGCCATCATCTTCCTTTCTTTGACACATGCATTTCTAGCTATATTAGAAGAATACCCATCAGGAACTCGAGCAGACTTCAACAGCTTACATAATAATTCTTTTTCCTCCTTCTTCAAAGTAAAACATGAAGGCATGATGATATTTCCGTCCTTGATAATGTGAAGTATATGCCTTATGCCCATCTCTTTGAGGTCATATCAAGAATTTTCAGTGTCCTTTGACTTCTCCATTCCTAGCAGTGTGTGAATCAAACTCTCACATACATTCTTTTCTATGTGCATCACATCAAGATTATGACGTATAAGATTATCCTTCCAGTATGGCAGCGCAAAAAATATACTTTGCTTTCTCCAGTTATACAGAAAATTATCTACATCTCTAGTTTGATCTAGAACTTGACTTCTAGACAACATCTTAGGAGCACTTCTGAATTCTTCTTTTCTGTCAAATGATGAAGCATCTTTATGAAATTTATGATCCATTTGGAGGAACCTCCTATGTCCCATGAAACATGCTTTCTTACTATATGGTAGTCTCCATGAGCACGCGTCTTTGTTGCAGAAAGGACATGCAAGATACCCTCTAGTTTGCCAACCAGATAGATAACCATATGTAGGAAAGTTGCTTATCATCCACAATAAGGCAGCATGCAACTTGAAAACCTGAATAAAAACCAACATAGTTGGCATAAATATACATTGGAGTCAGAAAACTACCTCGATATTCTGCCAAACTATCACTTTCTTTTTCTTGTCCACCTTTCCTCCAGCCCTTTTGAATTCTTTTATGACCCTATACGTTAATGTAACACATTGAATTGCATTAGTAAATAGTCATGTAATATATATGTTAACGAATATAAATATAAAACTTTACTCACATAAATAATTCCTCTTTCAAATCATGTCCCACACTATCTACTTTGTCACCCTTAGGATCTAGATAATACACAAATAGTGGTGTGTGGACAATAACCAATAACATCAAATGGTTATTCTTGAGTGATAAGAAGGCAAAAAAAATAGAACTCAAAATACACAATGAAATGAATTACTAAGTCAAAATTATAAGCAAAGTAAGTAAATTCATTGTACGAAGCTTACATCATGCTTTTTTTTGCTTTGCCAAAATATTTAAATGTGGTAGAGAAGTATTGGGTAATAGATGCATGGTCTTTAACTACACTAGTAATCAATGATGGAACTATAAATGTCACATGGGCTAGTAAAAACTCTGTATAGACCCTATGTAAGTGGGGGCAAAACATATAGCATGTATGCAACAATGTATAAGAAAACAGATCATCATATATAAAATGAGGTATATAGCTATATAAGATCTCACCATATCCAAGGTTCTATCATAGATGTATTCAGCCAAGCATAACCAAACAAATCTAAAATATCTTGCAAAAATATACTAGTATCATGAGGTTGACCTACAATGATCTCCTTAATGGAAACCATCATATGTGACCGTTCTTCATGTTCACCTATCAATAGTGACATAGCCCTACACTGAGGACCTATCAAGTCAAATAGGTCTTTTGTCAGTCAACTAGGCAACTAAGGAGGAGTTGGAGGTGGAGGACAAGATGCAAGGGGTATCTTAGGTGCTTTTTCCTTCATATATATAATTTTATATCACTTGTCATGTATATACAGATACAAACATAATGTAAATTTACAATACATTAGTATAGACAACTCTTGCTTTTGGTAATGTAGACATGCCACCTTCTGCTTCACATATTATCACATGCTCAGGGTGCTCATATGGCAGTGCAGTCTGCTTCCATGCGGGGTAGACAAGCCTCAAAGTCATGCGAACGACATCGGCGGGCATTGGTGCACCATGAATCGTTCCACTTGTAAGGGGTGGGTAAGCCTCACCCTCAATAGTGACATATTCTTGAAGCAACATGGCCTCAACCCCTACAAATTTGTATATAGTGTTATATATACCTAAACATAACATCTTGAAAAACTATTATGTCATAAAAATAATTACATCAGACGTTCTAGGTGATGGGTTAACGAGATTACTCGCAACCACTTATGTCATAAGAGGGTCCACCTCGTATAAAGAGTGGGACACCACATGTACTGTCTGAGAAGAATGATATTGTCTCATTGCTTCCTCTATTCCGTTTGCAATCATATCTTTTATCTTTTCTGAGAATCCCCCTTTGCGCTTATACTCTAGTTGCCCAAAGAAGGCTCTTATATAGATACCATCACCAATAATCCTAACATGCCTAGGATGCTCTGGGTTACCTAGAGAAATAATAAATTCATCTCTTGTTCCCTCATGGGTGAACTTTCCTTGTTCCCTTTTCTCGTAGAGCTCCTGCTAATCATCATCATTAGTAATCGGTAAGTAAAACATAACAATCGTTTATACTAATTGCTCTAAGAGTTGAATTTTACCATTTTTGCAGCCACCTTAGTAGTTACGAGGTTGGATATTTTTCCAAATTTGGTTAGCCTCTCAGTTATCCACAAATCATGGCAAGGTTGATGTTTATTAGAATTAGAGGAATCAACGGTTTTAGGAGTAGGCTTATGAAAAGAAGACACTTGTAGTAGCTTTTGGAAAGATGTGCATATCCACCTATACCCATCGTGTGGTTGAACACATTCTTTGCACACCTTTCTCTTTGAGCACTGCTTATAGCCTAGTTAGTCCAAACCATATGGTAAATATGTGATCAATAAATTCCATATGAGGAGCAAGGCTTAATAACTTGAATTTGTCAGATTGTCTCTTAGTAAGAAACATATCCCACGCCTTTGGGTCCAAATAGTTCCACTACTTTGTGGCTGACTTCTTCTTCTTTCCACCATCCTATATGTATTCTCTTATCAGATTTGTCATGTAAGGTATGAGCATACATAGTAGTATTTGGTTGGTGAACTACCCCTAGATTTGGTGCACATTCTTCTTTTGAAGTAAGATTCTTAAAACTTGCAATCTTATGAATCGATGGAGTCCTTTTGTATAGATACGATGGTATCTCCTTAAGTATAATGAACTAGTTCTTCACTTATAACTATGAAAATGATGGTTTGACTCCTCTTGAGAAATTATGGTTTATTCTTCGTATATGAATTTTTGGTTTTACTTGTGCACTGCAATTGATGTTTTCGTTGGTGAGTGAAATGATGGTTTTACTTAGCTTGAGAATGATGGTTGACCTAGCACATCAAATGATGTTTTACTTAATGAAAAGAACTACTTTCCCTTAATGTTAGGAATTGATGGTTTATCTATTGCTTGCAACTGATGGCTCAAACACTATATGAAATGATTAACCAACTAAATTAAGAGATGATGGCTTCACTAGGTACCTAATTTGACATTTTTTAACACATGTATAGAAGGTTTTTACTTAATCCTTGAATCAATTGAAGGGTTTTCCTAGTGTATCAAAGGAATTGATGGTTTTGATAAAGCTCATGATCTGATGGGTTTTCCTTGATATGCAAACCAATGGTTTTATTAGAGCCCATAATTCAGTTTTTATGCCTTGTGTGATATATGAATCTATTATTGTGCTAAGCATGAGAACCAATGGTCTTTCTAGTGACCATGATCCGATGGTATTTCTTTTGTCTAAGTATATCAATGAACCAAAGGGTATGCTAGGTATGTGTAATTGATTCCTTTTTGGTGAGCCTTTAAAAGAAATGATGGTTTGCCTATGTGCTTACCTAAGTATGCTAAAAAATGATGGTTTATTTATGTATGTTGTTTTAGTTGTGCAAATCCAAATCATACTCTAAATCCTTCTTGTAATGATCAACTAATAATGATTTAGAACTTCAACCTTCTACTAATGTTGAGATGATGAATGGATACATTCTAATGCTATAGGTAACTCTATTACATTACTCTTAGAAATATCATAACTCATATGATTGATGGACCCTTATGTTAATTCTATGTGCAATAAGTAAGTTGATGACTTGTTGAATCCTTTGCAAAGTAGTTGAATAATAATAATAACATTCTTGCAACAGGTATTGTGAATGGTCCAAATAGCCTTTGGGCTTGACTTGAGCCCTAGTGGAGGTGTAATCCTCTTCATGATTGACAAAGGACTAGTACCCTTGATATTGTGATAAGGAATGTGTCTCATACATTTTATCTCTTATGAAGTTTTTATATACCAATGATTTTGTAAAAACCTTTTAGTGTTCGTATATAACTTGATTTATGTAACATGTATTCACTTAATAGGCATAAATAACCAATTTAAACCCTAATCATGTCGTGTCCTAAGCCGTAGATCTATTCCAGTGTCAGGAATTGTTGGATACCTAAACGAGTATTCCAAAAAGGGAAACTCAGAGTTGTAAACAATTGAGTATATGCATGTGTGGGGAGAGTATATCCTTATCATCCTGATCCCAAGGTTTTGGGAAATGGTCGAGGTTGTGTCTATGATGAATATATACATACATATATTTATATACATATACATACACACATACATATACATACACACATACATATACATATATATACCTATATATATGTAGACGGTTGCGGTCATACCTCGAATGATATGGTTGATTACCCTCATTTCTAGTGTTGTGGCATGTATACCCAGGGCACACTAGGCTGATTGTAGCTTGATTGATATGTCATTGAGGAAGACTCGTACTGCCTGAGGGAAAGAGATATTAGGATTATGGCTCTCCTAGATCTTGTACAGAGCTGATTGCAACTTCACAGATATAAGTTGGAAGTTTGAGTGGTATGCCTCAAACTCCCCATGCCTTAATAAAATATGTAATTCAACCTTGTAGCATATCCGTTAGGGTTACTTGATGATTCACATTGGTTCATAACCCTTTCCTTGTTTCTTTTATTATTTGGATGGTGAATAATGTGGTAAGAGAAATCAACTTTGCATATAGTGTTAGTATTGTCTATAGTGTTGGTCTATAATATTATTTTCCTTATCTGCTTATTTGCATAACTGTTGCTAGCAATAAACATTGTTGAGAGTTATATCTTTGTCGGGACATGAGTCTCACCTCGTGGATCACCACATCTTCATAGATGATCATCAACATCATTATTAGACCTTTGGTAATGAAGAGGAGCATCTTGGAGATTAGTAGAAGAAGAAGGTTGTCTAGTTCTCTAGCATGTCCTAGAGTCATCCTTGTACTCTCACATTCGAGCACAGAAGTGTTTCAAATTATGTATATTGACTTGAGTTTTTGGCAATATGTTTATGTTTGTACATGATGTATATATGTGGACAATGCCTTTTGTTACAAGTTGTGGCTGAGGAAATTGAATAGTTGTATACGTATCTGGCATGGTATGTGCTTTTATGAAGCGAGAATCCAACACAAGGAAGAGGTTACCCCAATTCTAAGGGCAATAGTCTTGTAATTTTAACAAGATAAGGTTCTCTTGACTTCAATACCAATAGTCAAACTAGGGATTGAATTTTTCTAAGACAAGAGCACGAGTACAGTCACATGGTCCCCTAGTAAAGGAGAGGTCGCAACTTTCTGCCTGTAGGAACAACTAATTTGGCTCCAATGTCAGTGACAGTGCCATTTAGGCCAAAGTATGATACAAGGACATGCTTTAAGTGCAGACAAGTTGGGCATGTGTGATGGTCATGACTTATACAAGACAAAGAGGGGGCATAGCAGCCGAGGCAAAGTCAGTGGGGCTCATAGCAACGACAATAGTTCAACATTGTTGGTCGTCGAGGACGTGGTCAGACATCACAGGAAGGGTCATCGGGACCAGCTAATAGAGGGCAAGGACGAGAATAGGCAATGGCTAGATTCTATGCCATGATTTAGTTGGAAGGAGTGGTCAACCCACATGTGGTAACGTGTCATATGGAACTTTTTTATTTGGACTTATCTACTTCTTCACTCATATTTGTTTTGATTCACCCCCTTGAGATATTGATTTTGAGATCAATATAGTTCTTGGAACACAAACCATAGCTCAGGAACCTTATAGGATGGAACCAAATGAGATGAAGGAGATGAAGAAACTGTTGCATGACTTGTTGGAGAAGGATTTTATATGACCGAGAAGTTTTCCTCAGGGTGCTTAAGTGTTGTTTGTGAAGAAGAAGTATGGTTCATGAGGCTTTGCATAGATTACTGACGGTTGAACAAGGTCACAATGAAGAACAATACATGTTGTTGAGGATTTATGATTTGTTTGACCATTTGAGATGTGATACAATGTTCTCCAAGATAGAATTACAGTTAGGATATCACCATTTGAGGATCAAGGCAGATGACATAACTAAGACTACATTTAGGACTATGTATGGTCAATATGATTATGTTGTTATGTCGTTTGGGCTAACCATTACACTGACAAATTGTATGAATTTGATGAACATGGTGTTCAGACTGTATCTTGATCAGTTTGTGGTGTTTTTTATAGATGATATATTGATTTACTCTAGGGACAGTCAGTAGAATGAACAACATCTTTGTCAAGCATTGGAGTTGTTGAGGCAACATCAGTTGTATGCCAAGTTCAGTAAGTTTGAGTTTTGGCTGACTTGGGTGTATTTTCTTGGTCATGTTATATCTTCTAAGGGTGTTTGTATAGACCCTAAAAAGGTAGAGTCAGTGATGGACTAGGAGCATCCCAAGACACTGATTGAGGTTCGAATCTTCTTAGGTCTAGCTGGATACTACAAGAGGTTCATAAAGAATTTCAGTTCAGTAGCGTCACCCTTGACCAAGCTAACTAAGAAGGGTGTTCCTTTTGTCTGGGATGACAAGTTTCAACGTACTTTTTAGTTTCCAATAGAAAATTTGATGAGTGATTCAATGTTATAGTTTCTAGAACAAGGGAAAGGCAACATTATTTTCTGTGATGCTTTGAAGAATGGCTTGGTATGCATGTTGATGCAAGACAAGAATTTGATTTCTTATTCTCCATGACAGAATAAGAAACATGAGGAGAACTACTTAGTTCATGACCTGGAGTTAGTTATTGTGGGACTTTTCCTAAATATTTGAGACACTATCTATATAGGGATAAGTGTTAGATCTTTACAAATGACACGAATCTCCAGTATATTTTCTCAAAGCAGGAGCTGAATATAAGGGAAAGAAGATAGATGGAGCTGATCAGAGACTATGACTGCATGATAGATTATCATCCCGGGAAGGCAAATATGGTGGTTGATGCATGGAGCATGAAGAAATCTTCTTCATCAACTATAGATAAATCAAAGTTACACTATATGGTGTGTTACAATAGGAACATGCAAGTATCACTTTGACAAATGAACATGCAGCTAGAAGTATCTCTTTTGGTAGTATTTTTGGCACAACTATAGGTCAAGTTAGCATTGATACAACAAATCAGAGAGGCATAAAAGGATAATATTGTAGTACAAAATAGCTAATCAGAGTTTGGCATCAGAAAGCATGTTGGCTTCCATGATTTAGGTGATGGGAATGTATGCTTCCTAAAAAAAATATGGTTCATGGCATCAGAGGTCAAAGGGAGATGGTGCTTGAGGAGGCTCATTCCTCAATGTACATCCTAGAAGTACAAAGATGTATCATAATATGAAAGATTTGTATTGATGTCTAGGTCCGAAGCGTGATGTTTTAGAGTTGGTTGCCAAGTGTCTAGTTTTCTAACAAGTCAAGGTAGAGCATCAAAAGCCTATAGGGACATTGCAACCTTTACCATTACCACAACAGAAATGGGATCATATAACCATGAACTTTGTGGTGGGTCTTCCTAGGACAACTAAAAGTCATGATTCCATTTGGGTGATAGTTGGCCATTTGACAAAGTTAAGTTACATTCTTCCAATCAATACAACTTATACAACAGAGAAGTTGGCACATGTCTACGCTGATGAGATAGTTTGTTTGCATGGAATTCCAATTAACATAGTGTATGACAGAGGTCCTCAGTTCTGAAGTAGGTTTTGGGAGCGTCTGCATACAACTTTGGGGACATTATTGAGGTTCACCACAACCTTTCTCCCACAGATAGATGGTCAGTCAAAAAGGACCATTCATATTTTAGAGGATCTTCTGAGAGCATGTGTTCTTCACTTTCTTGGAAATTGGGATGTTCACCTGAGTTTGATTGATTTTGCCTACAATGACATCTATTAGAGAAGCATAGACATGGAACCACATGAGGCTTTTTATGGAAGGTGTTACCGATCATGTCTTTGTTGGTACATGACATGTGAGTATCATTTTTTGGGTCCTGAGTTTTTTAGAATACTACAAAGAAGATCAAGGTGATTCAACAACAACTAAAGGAAACTCACAGACAAAAGTCTTATGTTGATATCCATCGTAGGCCACTAGAGATCCACACTAGATACCACATATACCTTATGGTTTCCCCATGGAAAGGTGTACTGAGGTTTGGTAAGAAGGGTAAGTTTGTCCCTAGGTTTATGGGACCTTATCCTATCTTGGCATGAGATGGGAAGGTGGTGTACAAGTTGGAGTTACCGCTTGAGTTGCATAGGTTTCACAACGTCTTCCATGTTTCCATGTTAAGGAAGTGTCACCCTTATACAAAATAGATGATACATCTAGTGGAGGTTTAGTTAGATGAGGATGCTTCTTATGTGGATGGTTATGTGTTGATCCTAGATAAGTGTGTGCAAAAGCTGAGGAAATTCAACGCAATCTTAGTAAATATGTTGTGGTATCACCATGGTAAGGAATCTACATGGGAGTTAGAGGATGAGATGTGTAGGAAGTACCCATCCTTGTTTTCTTACAATTTTAGGGGCGAAATCCCTATTAGGATTTTATGGTTGTAATTATGGATAAACATGCTTTCTTAATCTAATTGGGTTTTTAATTCCTTAATAAAACCTAATTTATGATTTGATATCATGTGACAAATATAAGTTTCATGTTTGGTCTAGTTTGGACTTTGTTTGCTTAAGTTTTTAGTACATGTTCTTATGTGGGCCTTTATGCAAATTTTCCATTTCTAGGAGTTTATTAGTAATTTTTACACATGAATGTTATACCTCATAAGTGTTCATAATTTTATTTATATAGTTGTACCGTTGAAAACCTAGATTCACCATTGAATCGGTGCTGTTTTCTACTTAGGGTTGAGAACCTAGGGTTTCTCACCTAAGTATCCAACTTGATGGTTTTTCTAAGTTAGGGATCCAATGGTTTCTCTATGAGAGTAAAGGATCCAAAGTTTTTACATAATATGTGGTGTTTTCTACTTAGGGTTTAGGACCTAGGGGTTCTCACCTAAGTACTCCACTCGATGGTTTTTCTAAGTAAGTTACAAATCATATGGTTTCAATATGAGAGTGAAGGATTCAATGGTTTTCCCTTGTAGCCTGGGGTTCGATAGTTATTCCTAGAAGAACAAGAAATAATAGATTCCCAGGTATTATGTATCAACCAATGGTGGATCAGGGTTTGCATATATGGGTAAGTATGGACTTGATCTGATGGATTTCTTGATGATACTACTTGATGGTTTCCTCTAAGTATGTCAATCGATGGTTCTCCTAGGTTTACAACCGATGGTAGATCTACTTTTGCATGGATGGGGTTGCTGACATTTTGACACATGGAAAGCATGATTTGAACCCTCAACCACCTTCCTCTCTCATCCTAGCCTTATGTGCTCCTCTCCACTTTCCCAAACAAACTTTTTGCACTCCTTCATCTTCTTCTCTTTGGGTGAGTGGTCCGACCCTAATGCTTGGTGGAAGAAGGAGATCTCTTGAGGATGAAACTTGGTCAAAATTGGTTGCATGTTTCCCTAAGGGTTTGGATCTACCTTATCTAGGGTCGTTTGGATCTTCCCAACCTAGTATTTTCCCTAAACAAGTAAGATCATCTTCCTTATCTGTGTTTTTCTTGCTTCCCTCCTTCTCTCTTCTTCTTTGATCAAATCCAGAGTGTTCTTGGTAGAACTTGAGAATGTGGTTGAAGAACCTATTATCTCCTCTTTTCTCTAGATCTTCCTTTTTCTTGAATATATGAGCTATTTTGGAACGTTTGGAGTGCTAAATCTAGGGCTTCTTTTCTCTCATTCATCATCTTTCTTGAGGCAATTTATATAGTTTTCATCCCATTTCTTGCTTACTTTTAACTTTCTATATGTAGACATTGCCCTAAAAACGTAGCAATATGTATAAAGATGATCCTTTGGGTAAGGTATGGGCATATGTAGTAGTATTGTGTGGGTAAACTACCCCTAGATCTGGTGCACATTCTTCTTTTGAAGTAAGCTACCTAAACCTTATAAGTTTATGAATTGATGGTTTCCTTGAGTATAGAAATGATGGTTTCTCCTGAAGTATAATGAACTAATTTCTCACTTAGAATTATGGAATCAATTTCCCCATGAGAAATGATGGTGTATACTTAGTCTCTGAATTGATTGTTCTACTTGTCCATTGGAATTGATGATTTCACTAGTGAGTGAAACAATGGTTTTACTTATCTTGAAAAATAATGGTTTACCTAGAACATCAAAAAATGGTTTTACTTAATGAAAATAATCTCTTTCTCTTAATGTTAGGAATTGACAGTTTATCTATTTCTTGTGATCGATGGATCTACTACTCTATGAAATGATTTACCAATTAAATTTAGAAACAATGGCTTCACTAGGTGCCTGATCGGATGATTTTATTTAGCACATAAATGGAAGGTTTTTTATTGTCCTTGAATCAACCAATAATTTCTCCTAGTGTATCAAAGGAACTGATGGTTTGGTAAAGATCATGATCAGATGGGTTTTTCTTGATATGGAAACCAATGGCTTTATTAAAGCCCATAATCAGATGGTTATTCCTTATGAGATAAATGAATATATAATTCTATTAAGTATGTGGACCAATGGTCTTGCTAGTGATCATGATCCAATGGTCTTGCTTTTAGCTAAGTATATCAATGAACTAATGGGTATACTAGGTACTTGGAATCGATGTCCTTTATGACGAATTCTTTAAAAGAAATGATTGTTTGCCTACGTGTCCACCTAAGTTAAGTAAAAAAACTATGATTACATATGTATGTTGTTTTGGTTGTGCAAATCCAAATCATACTCTAAATCCTTTTTGTAATTATTAACTAATAAGGGTTTAGTACGTCAACCTTCTACTAATATTGAGATGATGAATGGATACATTCTAATGCTAGAGGTAACATTGTTATGTTACTCTTGGAAATATCAATGAAAAAATCTCAAAGCATTTGGCTCTTTATCAATGAGACAACTCATTTCATTGATGGACCATTATGCTAAGCCTATGTGCAACAAGTGTGTTGATGACATGTTGAATCCTTTTCCAAGTAATTGAATATTAATAATTATGTTCTTATAGGAGGTGTAAATGGCCTCTAGGCTTGACTTGAGCCACAGTGGAGATCTAATCCTCTTCATGTTTGACAAAGGACAAGTACCCTATGATGTTGTGATAAGGAATATGTCTCATACGTTTTATATCTTACGGTGTTGTTATATATTAATGATTTTCTAGAAACCTTTTAGGGTTTGTATGTAACTTGATTGATGGAGCTTGAATTCAACTAATTGGATTAATGAATCAAGTGAAACCCTAATCATGAAGTGTCCTGATCCGTAGAGTTATACCAGTGCCAGGACTTATTGGATAGCAAAATGAGTATTTTAGACACAAAAACTCTGAGTCGTACATTGTTGAGTATATATGGGTGTAGGGAGGGTGTATAATTTTCATCCTAATCAAAAGGTTAGAATGATTGAGGATGGTTGCAATCATACTACAGTTGATAGTGTTGAATCCCTAGTTTCTAGTGTTGTGGCTTGTATACCCAGGGTGAACTAGGCTAGTTGTATCTTGACTAGTATGTCATTGCGGCAGACTTGTATTGACCAAGGGGAAGAGATCTTAGGATTCCCTTTTTTCCTACATCTTGTACAGAGATGATTGACTTATAGTGGCTAGTTGGAAATTTGAGTGCTATGCGTCAAACTCCCTAGAACTTAATAAAATATGTAATTTAGTCATGTAGCATATCTGTTAGCGTTACTTGACAATTCACATTGGTTGATAACCCTTTCCTTTTTTCTTATAATATTTATATGATGAATATGTTAGTATATATTCCCAGAGAGGCAATCATATGATGATTTTGATGGCATACCATGTAAACAATTTGATTAATAAAGGCAATCTTCCATCTTGTTCAGTTTCAATTAGTTATGAGACAATGATGAAACATGACATATATCTAAAGAATTTCATTACTCAATGACTTATGTCTTTGGGTTAATAACTTGAGCAATGAGATCATACAAATGTTAAGAGTATGCAAATTTTTGTTATTTCCCTAGTTGGATGTTATTATGGAAGGCTAATAGATAACAATAACACATAAAGACTAGAGTGTCTGATTGATGACAAAATCTCTTCAGTCATGATATATGAGATATTAAATCAAGAACATAAATAATTTTTTTGAAAATTTTGGGTAAGTATATTCCAAAAACCCTAGGATGGGGACAAAGTCACAAGCCACACCCTAACATGTGACTACAAAAGCCTAATAATTGGTTACAACAGATCCCAATTCCTAGCAATAATAGGAGTTACATCAAGACATGATTTAAAATTACAATGCATTCTCTTGATCTCTAGGGATAGCTGGTTGAAAATATTAACATAATCAGAAGAGCCACCATGATGTAGTCTCCTATTGTGCTCAGACCAAAGTAAGTGGACTGCACCAGTAATTGCCGAAAGTTCCATGATTATGGAATGTTTAGGCCTCTTGCCAAGATCAGCTCGACATCTGTATAAAGAATAAGAGGACTTGATATTGAGTTTAAGCTGTGCTCGACACCAAATGTATCTCCAAAACTTGAAACCTTCAAAAAGATGAGCAGCTGAGTCCGTATGTTGGCCGCACAGCAAGCAGGCATGAATAGGAGAACCCGACCACGAGCTAATCTTCTCCAAAGTTGGAAGGATGTTCATAAGAGCTCTGAAGGTTGTGAGGCTCCACCGAGGATAGTGCTTGGATATCCAAATGCTCTCATAAGCCTTGGCATGTGGGCACTTTTGACGGACATTGTCCCAGAGATCCCTATCCTTCAACAATGAGAAAGATGGACAGAGCAATAACATACATTTGTAGCAAGTAGATCCAAACAAAGAATTAATATCTAAGGAAGCACCATATCTACAAGATAACCATGAGCCCCAGATGCTTTGTGATTGAGTGAATCTCTTGATGCGATGCAGTGTATGATAACCAGTGAGTTCATCGAGTGTCTTGAGACCAAGACCACCCTCATTAGTTGGATAGGCCAACCGTGACCAACTAGAGGGTTGTGTAGAGCTATCCCACAAGAAATCGGAAAGTAGCAACTCCATTCTATGCAAAACAGCTGGGGGAATTTCACCCATCCGCATCTAGTAGCTAATCAAACTCATGGCACAATGTTTAATGAGAGCAAGACAACCTGCCATAGAAATTTTAGATCCCGACCATCTTTGTATCATGTCTCTTAACTTGTCCAAGAATTCATGAAAATGACGTCTCCTAAGATTACCACCAGCCATTGGAAAACCAAGGTACTTGGTAGGCTAGGTATCTTATTGAATTTTCAAACAATGTAGCAATGCATCCCTATTGCGGCAAGAAGAAGACAGATAATTATGAGTCTTATTAGGATTGCATTTCATACCAGAGACAATACCAAACTCAAGTAGAAGCTGCTTGAGATTTGTAAGACTACACATGCGTCCTTCAGAGAAGATAAGAACATCATCTGCAAATAAAAGGTGGATGAGTGCCTTGGTCCTATTGATAGGATAGCTTCTAATAAGTTTGTTTTCATATGCGTCCACAAGACATCTGCTGAATCCTTCCATGGTTAGAGAAAAAAGCAAGGGTGATAAAGGATCACCTTGTCTAAGGCCATTGGAACTTTTGAAGAAGCCAACTGGGGAACCATTTAGTAAAAGAGAGAAGGATGGAGTTTCCACACATTGCTTCAGTATAGAGATAAACTTCTCAGTGAAACCAAGACCAGCAAGACACTCCAATAAGTAAGGCCAACGAATTGAATCAAAGGCCTTGGTGATATCCAGCTTGATGCAAGCGGTAGGAGGGAAAAACATAAATACTTGTTGGAGAACAATGTATCAGATAGACTCACCTTCAGAGTGATGCATGGAAACCATAATTGGTGGTCATAATCATATCTCATAGTGAAGGTGTTGATTATGGTTCTTAGACCTAAAATTACTGCACTCATCACATGTAGTTTGGTATACTTTGACATCATCAACCATGAAATTGAATAGGGGTTACCATAAAGGTGATGATGGGGTGCACTATGACACATGGGGAAGACTGTGAGTGATGTAGATGGGATTTGTCTCTCCTAATGGAGTTTGATATCCATGCCACTTGATAAGCGAGACTAAGAAAATCATGCACATGCACATGTGAATCAATATATGATATTGAGGTCACATATATCTCAAAATGTTTTCTCTAGATCAAGGAAAATGGATTGAACATTGAGAGAATGATGATTCCATGCCTTGAGTTCATTTGAGATATCATAGGAAAAGGAGTTAGACAATCATTGTAACACCTGACACATATTGTAGGTTGAATTTTTTCTCTAACTTTACAATTACTTGGGTAGTAATGATGTTTGACTAGACACCGCTCTTTGCCTATGATGTCACAAATCAATTATGGACATTCACTGCCAATGTAACTTGGAACCTATAGGGTTAAACACATAATACATCTAGAGGAGGAGTTTAATCATGAATGATAATTATATTGATTACTGAAGTATTTAGGTATTCAATTTAAGAACAAATTAACTGAATGGACTCCCAACCTATAGGTTCAAGTGTTGAACCGATCGATTGGAGTGTCAAGTTGTTCAAAAATTACAGTGGCTGAGTTCTGCATGAACTAGGGGGCGAACAGACTGGTTCACATAATGAACCAATTGGATCAAATTTGTGAGACGATCAACTCATAGGTTGAGTCACCCAGTTCATGGAATAATTCGATTAAATCCAGGATTAGTGCTAACATCATGTTGTGCCTTTATTGGATTAGAATTTCCAATACAAATGTGATTGGGAAATAGAGAAAAGACTAGTTCAGACGGTGAACCAATCGGATCACATGCCAACCAATAAGTTCACTCATGAACCGATCATTTCACTGTTGTAGGTTTGAAAATTTTGTGAAATACATGTTCCTTCCACTCCCAATCAGACTAGGAACCCTGATCCTTACCCTCCTATAAATAGAGGGGTATTGAAGCTTCTCAAACACAACTCAATTGCCTCTGAGAATTGTTTGTGTTCTATGGTTGTGGTAACCAAGAGAACCCAAGCAATTCCTACTAAAAAAAGGTGAGGATAGAAAGGGAGAAAAATTGTTGGACAACTAGTTGGTGTCTAGTATACCAACGGGAGGGACAACTCCTTCATGTCTGTTGTAGTAGGATGACATGAATTTGAGTCGGTCTATAAAGAAATGAAACTACCTCTCTACTAAAAATTTGAAGAATAGAACCTCCAATCCAAACACACCTAAAAGATATGTTGGAGTGGGTGTAAAATTTTCAAATCTTATTTATGGTATACAAAACAACAAAAGTGTAGCAGTAGAATAAAAACATTGACTATATTGAATTTCTCATAAGGTTAAAAAGTAAATCTTAAATTTTCATGTAAAGGTACATCTTAAGGATCCATGTAGTGGGAGAGCTAAACCACTTCAAGATTGTCTCCAAGCTTTAACGTCTCAAACTAAGTCCATATCTTTAAGCCATGTCCTAGATATCCTTTAGCTAGGGTTGGAATCATACCCCATCAATAAAAGAAAAATGAAAGACATCAGAAAAGGCTGGTATGTGCATACTAAAAAGGAAATTGAGCAATATTATGAAATAAAGGGGCATCAATTATAAAAGGCTTCCCATAGAAAAGTAAAGGACTACCCAATCGGGCATAAAAGAATAAGATCATAATAAAAGAGATAATTGCCATTAAATCAACATATAAAGTGGTGCCACATAAGCACATATGAAATTAGGGTACATAACCCGTAAACCATAAACATCCTCCTGCATGCATGTGAGATAAACATAGCCCTACAATAATATAAATAACAATGGCGGCCAAGCCTCATAAACTTGAAAACTAATAGAGAATGGCACATAACCAAACTCCCATATATATAACCAACATTATATATATATATATATATATATATATATATATATATATATATATATATATATATATATATATATATATATAATGTAAATTTGAAACCCAGGTATGGGACACATAACCTCCATCCCAAAAGCATAAAGGTCACATGACCCAAAACCAATGCAATTATACTACTCTAGTGATATTGAATCACATAGCATGTTTAATGTAGAGGCAAGTAGAAAGTATAGTCAGATTATACCAAAGTAGTCACCACTTGAGTGACCAACATATACATCCACCTCATAAGTGGGAAAAGGCATCACATGTCATCATATAGAGTTACATTGTGTACAAAGCATATGAAAAGAATCCAAAATAATATCCATAATAACAAGATCAATATCAAATAAGGTAGTTCACATGAACCATGATTTTCAAAAGAAAAGACATTGTGTGTATGCTAATGTCCATAAGACCAAGAGAAAGAAGAATATAGGTGAATTGCTCAAAAAGAATAATCGGGGATGCAAGCATACCTCATAAGAGATTTACATATATCCATGTTCAATTCTAGGTCCAAGCCTAAGTCTCCAAAGCACCTATTAATCATTTATGTGAAATTAGGGTTAGGTTTACATTGATTTCATAAACCCTAAAAATTAACTTTTTCTTTATATACAATTTAGGTTATCAAACCATGCCATATTTTAGATTACCTTTTTTTATTCCAAAACATATTTATTATTTTTTCTGACTTATATATATATATATACAGTTATGAATTTTGTAAGTTATTATATATTTAGGTAAATTCATTAAAATTACATATTTTCAAGATTAGATCCTAGAAATAAAATGGGTTTCATTAGATAGTGCTTATTTTTATGAATCCAATGACTATTTATTTGTAATTTTTGGTTCAGTAAATAATTAGTTATGCATTTTAGAAATATGACCAATCAGATAAATCCATGTAAGAAAAAAGCATCGAGAGAGAAATGACACAAACCACATGCTGAGGTGGCCCAATCATAACAAGACAATGTGGCTTTTCCCACAACCAACTCAATGACCAAGAAGCACATAGGCAAGAAACAAAAACTAGGAAAAAGTACCAAAATGCCCTTTATTGGAAAACGCAAGCTAGAAGGAAAATAGGAGGGTACGTCAGAGAAACCACATCAGGGTTTCATCCCCATCACTGTGAGCCTGCCATGGCCATGAAGCAGCATCAGGCTTGGGGCAATCTGGGGTTTCAGAGCTTTAAAGCACCCAAAAATCAACCCATCAACCTCGCCAGGTGGCCACGATGCTAAGAGCAACTAAAACCCCAAGAACGAGAGTCTACATATCGGACATTGAACAAGAACCAACACATTGGGAAGAAAAGGCGGTTTTTGGCATACCATGCAAATAGGCTAAATCAAAGGCCTAGAAACCTTCATGGGCGCAAGGGTAATTGATCCTTACCTACACGAGGTCTTGCGATAGCTTGGAGTGCCGACCCCAAGCTGTGGCTCTGGTAGCTGGGTGGTCAGAGTAGGGGAAGAAGCTCGGGGTCAACTGAAGCCAAACCAAAGTAGGCGACCAGGACCTGGGTTCACCATGGAGGCCGAGAACCATTTTCCAGAGGTTCTGATGATTCAGGGTTGTGTAGAGAAGAAGAAGTGGGGGAGAACAGGGGAAGAACAGAGGAGAAGAGCGGCGGGTATGGTTTTGCCCAAGTTCCTTGATAACCCTAGCATATATATTGTTAATGGATTTGAGAGGGAGTAACGGAGGTGAAGGAAAAGACATTGAAGAGAATCACTTCGAGTTGAGGGAGGAAGGCGAGAAAGAATTGAGCAATATGAGTCTACAATTAATGAGGGAAAACAAGAAGCAGAAGGTAGGAGACACGCCATCGTCGTTGGATCAAAAATCCAACAATTGGGATAGAATCTGTGTTTGTAAATAAAAAGGAAATGAATAAAAAATAACCGCGTGGTAGAGAAAATTAGAAAATTGAAATATCGAATAAAGTGTGAATCCAATTAATTTCCTATTTTATCTCTCTTTATTTGAGGATGCAAATGAATCCCAAATTAGGTGAAATTTTGCACAGAGGCTAATTAAAGTATGTAGATTCTGATTATGTAATTAGATTTGCCTTTTGAAAACTTTTTATATGTTAAATAAATCAAATGTTATTTTCTCTTTCCTCATGCATTAATGGTGTTAAGATTGCTCAAATTTTATGGAACTTCACCCACAAGTCATATTTAATGTGTTGAATATGAATTTGCCATCAATTTTACATATTGGAGTTGTTTGTACCTTTATTTAATATTTTAAAGGTTCTACACACTTTCTCTCTCCTAATTTCACCTTTTAAGCAAACTTTCTCCAAATTAGATGAAAATTCACCCAAAGGCTATAATTATTATGTAGATTACGAATACAATATCATTTCACAATTTTAGAGCCATTTAATATTTTATTTAATATTTTGAGGAAAACGTTGATCCTCTCTTTCCAAATGAACTAAATTAATTATTATTATTATGTGAATAATGTGAAACTTGACTCCCACGATAATTGGGACCCAAGGAACACTTTTGGGACTTCTTTTTATGAGATATGTCATATGACCCATTAGTGGCCCATTATCTTAATTACTTATTCAATTAGGTTTTTTTTAAGGGTGATTTTACATGCATTAGCTCACTATAATCATTCTAAACATCTTTTAAGTATAACCTCAAACCCTATTTGGTCAAACCAAAAAGATCAAAGGTCTAGGGTAGGGTTCTAGATCCGATATGTAACATAGTATGTGTGGACTTCTCTAGAGGCATGAATCCTTTTCCCTCTAGAGGACAATGTCAGTCTACTGTCTGTGGTGAAGACTAGGAGCTATTGTAGACATGTCCTAGTACGACTTGAAGAAAGATGCATACTGCAATGAGGATTAGTCATTGGGCTTACTCCTAGAGAAGGAATATCTCATTAAACTATCCTTCCCATTAGATATTTCTTGACGCGATCAGCTGGTTATAGGGAATATTGACAGAAACTTTTTGTTTCTGCTACCTATTCTGATGTCATATTTCCCAACAATGGTATTAGAGACACGTCAATATAATATAGGGAATATTGACACACCATGTCTTAATTAAGACACCACATGTCTTAAAAAGAAACGATGTGTCTTATTAAGGACACCCCGTGTCTCAGTCCAGAAATTGAATGCAGAACTCCAGATTTGCAGCAAAACACCGTTGTTTATTAAAGACACGTGCCTTATTAAAGACACACCATGTAACCTCCCAGAACTCGATCCAAACTTTAGTTATTGTGTAAGACGCACCGTGTCTTATAAAAGACACGTCGTGTGACATGCAGATTTCACTCAAACACGAATTTAACTATCTCACACTTATATATACAACCCCAACTCATCTTGGGATAGTTACCATGGACTATTTTGGGACTTTTTGGAGGGAAACTCAATTGGAGGGTGTCCAGGAGAACATGGAGGAGACCAAGGGAGATAGGAGGTGGTTACTCGAGAGAGAATCCTCTTCCCTTCTTCTTCATTATTTTCAGAAAAGGATCTTCTTCTTCCTCTTCTATCCACTTGGGAGTGAAGAAATCTGGAGAAAGTGCAACAAGCAAGGACGAAGCTTGACTTCTAGCCAGAGTTCTTCTTCATTCTACTACTTCTCACGGACATACTAGTTCTTTATACTCTTTTACTATGTCCTTTGATGTTTTCTACTGATTGTACCTTCTTTCTCTAGCCATGGATGAGTAGAATCCGAATCTTGGACATGGGATAGTAACTCCCATGTCATAGCTTGTATGAACATATGAATTTCGTACTAAATGTTAGTTTCTTGCATGTTCCAAGTGTTGTTTCAGATCTGAAATGCTTGTTTGTGTGATTGGCCATCATACTTGCATGTTTTATGCTTTCTTTCAGAATCTGAGAATATGTGTTTGAGAGTATGGAGTTACTCTTTTGGCAACTTGTCCTTAACCATGAGAGTGGATGGGATTAAGTTGAGGATCAAGGTTTGTGATTCAAAATGAAATACATACACGAGAGTGATGTATGGAGTTTGAATCATCATCACTTCACTGGGAGGTGAGTGATGACTACAAACCTCCTTTGCAAGTTAATTAACATGTTTAAATTCATATTTTAATATAAGATATGATGTGATAGTGAAATCCCAAGTCTAGGATCCTCCTAAATCTAAATCTTAACCTTTCTTAAGTGATAATTTATTGTTTTATTTTGAATCTATAATTTAGTTGTTCTAATCCAATCATCTTGTGTACAATGATCTAGATTATTGAAAATCATTACTTTTGCGTCTAGCTAACCAACGGCCCTTGTCTTCAACCTCGACTACAACTACTCTCATATACTTACAGGAAATAGCTAGTTGAGTAAAAGATCATTATATGATTGAAACTCGTTAGTGTAATAACCAACAAGTTTTTGGCACCATTTCCGGGGAGCATCAATATTCCTATTAGAGTAAGAGTTGTTGTTAAGTAAATGAGACTAGATCACAATCTTCATACCCACCATCATATCCATAAATCATAATTCATCATGATCATCATAATTTGTTGTATCTTCCATGTTTGTTTTTGTATCTCACTCATCATGTTTATTTCCAGGAGCATATGGGGTGTTCATAAAAAGATCCTTGAACCGTGCATATCACTACATTCAGAAAATGAACACATCATTTGCAGCCCTCATGGAGTAAGAAGGAGTGAAACCCAAACATGTATGGAGGAATCAAAACCCACATAACCATCATCCATGTCACCATCATCCAAACGACATTCACCCATGCCACCTTCATCCACATCACCTTCATATGCACCACCCTCATCCACACATCCTTCATCCACACCACCATCATTCACACTTAATTCACCACCATCATATACACCACCAACACCCATACCACATTTTTCTACACCCTCATATCCATCACCTTCATCCATACCACATACACCACCACCATCTATGCCACATCCACCTAATCCTCTGGATCCATATGAAGAACTAGTCAAGGAGGATGACCTTCCTCTTCAGGACTACTTTGGTACAGCTGTAATGCACATGAGTGGGCCTATTAATATTTCAAAAATTTAGGCAAAGGAGTTTTCTATCAGCCCAACCACCATACAATTGCTACATCTGACTATATTTGGAGGGACACCAATGGAGGATCCAAACCACCACATTGTTGAATTTCTATAGTTGCTAAGCACCATAAAGATATATGACATTCCTACTGATGGGATATGCCTAATCCTTTTTCCATTCTCTCTTAGAGATAGAGCCAAGGAATGGCTCTATACTTTGCCAAATAAGTCAATCCGCACTTGGGAGGAGCTTCTAAAGGGCTTTTTGGCAAGATATTTTCCACCTAGCAAAACTTTATAGTTGAGGAGTCAACTCATCAATTATTCTAAAAGGGATGGAGAGACCTTGTATGATACATGGGAGAGGTTCAAAAATATTCAACCATCATTGTCCACATCACAATCTTAGCAATTGGCTTCTATTGCAATCTTTCTATAATGGTTTGTGCTACAATACAAGATTATCTATTAATGCAGCTGCAAACGATGTTCTAATGAACAAATCTTATGGAGAAGCTTATGCTATTATTGAAGATATGGTAGCAAACCATTACCAATGCAACTCAGATACAAGCTACCAACCATCTTATTCAGCTACTAATTGTATTATAGACATAATTGTAGCAAAGCTAGACACTTTATCACAAAGGGTTGAGAAGCACACAGCCATTTCAAGCAGCCAATATTATTTATGATGCATGTGGGTTGCTTAGACACTCATCTTCTACATGTATGCTTCTTCTATTTATTCTCTAATGGGATACACTCCACCGGACTTCTATAACAATGTGAACCTGAATTTCATTCAGCCACAACAACCACGAGTAACTTCTAGATTAGAGTCCATGCTTGAAAAATTTATTTCAACTCAAATGAAGTAAAATGAGGAGTTCCATCAACAAAGATAATCAATGAAGAGTGCCCTTTGCCAACTCTCTTCTAAGGTAGATGATATTGCCACTCATGCACACATTTTGGAGAAACAAATTTCCCAACAATCTCTTTCTAGCAAAGAAGCATTTCCACCTTTCTTTCCTAGTCCATCGGAGATGAATCCTACATATTTCAAGCTGGTGACATTAAAGAATGGTGTTGTCATAGAAGTATATCCTTCAAGGTATGATGATATTGGTACCTATGAGGATTACGAAGCTGCAAATCAAGAGGAGAAAGCTACAACACATGATCTACTTTTAGATTCTTTAAGCAAGCCACATGTCCTTCCTCCTCACACTCTAGATGACACATTGCTTTATAATGAGAAAACTCTTCCCAACTCATATTTTGATGATGATTCAAAGGAGAATGAAAAGACAAATAGTATTGGCATACAAAAGACTATTCTTGCTACAGCTCATAAGTGCTTTTTCTTGCCCCAAATCAAGGACATATTTGCAAGGAGGCATCAATCTTTAGCACAACAATTTCCAGCTACAAATCAGAGCACCGATCCTCCATGGATTTTGATGTTTCCACCATGATGAGGTACACAATTGCTATTCTCTTTATTTGATTTCTACAGTGAGGGCACTGTAGATTTCAAGATTAGGGGGGAGAAACTGACCGGTAGTGTAGTTTTTTATTTCCCATTTATCATCTTTTTCTTATCTCTTATTTTAGTTTTTGTTCTTCTTTTGGAAAATCCAGTATGATATGAAGCATAAGTGGATTGAATCCTTTCTATGACAAACTGATTGTCCTCTTTTGTTGAGAAATATCACTTGTAGAAATTGTAAGAGGCATGCATTGATCAAATAAAATCTTTTGGCCATCAACATATGCTTAACTCTGGTTTATGCTTCTAGCCTAAAAATTCATCTTTCACATCCTTGATTCCTTATAACATGTAATGGTTTCAATTTTTGTGAGTAAATCAACTTTACAACATCATTTTGAATAGGGGATGCCCTTGCCAAGCTCTTAGCGCATTTTCAACCAATCTTTCAATGAAAAACTTTCAAAATAAATGAATGAAATCTAGCTAATGTTGCAATTTAGTTGACTCTCCTTCTTTCCAAAAAAAAATTACATTTATTTTGGCTTATCTCATCATCATACCCCATAAAAGATGGTTAAACTTCCCACATATCATGCTAGCCTAGTGTAAGTCCGATCTAGCCATGATGGTTAGGTGGTATGTCTTAAAAGAGGATAAAAACCCCAACTGACACTTCATGTGTGCATAAGCCTACATTAGCAGCCAAGTGTCAGAACCCATAATCCATTATCATACAATTTTTGGGAAATAAGGAGAGTACAATTAAAATTGTTAATTTTAACTAAAATTTCATCATTTGTATCCATAATAGTTGAGAGTTTTAGTTGCACATCTACTAATTGTTTGGCTTGATCATCCAAATTCTATTTAGTGTTGTTTAATTGATTGATTCATTTAATTGTGACCACCCCTACTGAACTAAAAATCTCTTTCTTGGGTGTTTAAGTTGAATTGATGGCTATGAGTGTAAACATGTTGATCATGGTTGGTTTGGTCTTATACACATCTTTCTTTTCATTTGATATGTGCTTGAACTCGACAATTCTTTCATTTGTGTTTCTATGCTCTTTTTTCTTGAGGACAAGCAATGGTTTAAGCTTAGGGGGATTCGATGTGTGCATTTTATATCATATTTTGGATCATATTTGGTTTTATATCCATATTGTTTTGACTCAATTATCACTCACATTTATGCTAGATTCTATATTTTTAGCTATTCTTACTTGTCTTATGGTTTGGATTGTAGGTACTACATTTTTCAATGAAATGATGAGGAATATATCATATTATCACTTATTGGATCACTCCTCAAGTATCTACATGTTTTGGGTTCGAAACTGCTCAAATACCACTTTTTATGGCATGTAAAACTGACCTACGTGCCATAAGTTATGGGCAGAATACACAATAGCCCAGAACAACCATTGAAACGCCGTGCCTTAATTAAGACACCCCATGTATTAAAAAGACACGACATGTCTTATTAAAGACACCCCGTGTCTCAGTCAAGAAATTGAATGTAGAACTCCGGATTTATAGCAAAACATCATGTTTTATTAAAGACATGACGTGTCTTATTAAAGACACGTCATGTCTTATTAAAGACACACCGTGTAACCTCCCAGAACTCGATCAAAACTTCAGTTATTGCATAAGACACGTTGTGTCTTATAAAAGACATGTCATGTGGCCAATAGATTTGACTTAAACACGAATTTAATTGTCTCACACATATATATACAACCACAACTCGTTTTGGGATAGTTACCAAAGACTGTTTTGGGACTTTTTGGAGGGAAACTTGACTAGAGGGGGTCCAGGAGAAGTTGAAGGAGACCAAGGGAGATATGAGGTGGTTACTCGAGAGAGAACCCTCTTATTCTTCCTTCTTCTTCACTATTTGTAGCAAGGATCTTCTTCTTTCTTCTTCTTCACTATTTGCAGCAAGGATCTTCTTCTTCCTCTTCTATCTACTTGGGAGTGAAGAAATCTTGAAAAAGTGCAGCAAGCAAGGACATAGCTTGACTTCTAGCTAGAGTTCTTCTTCGTTCTACTACTTTTCACGGAAATACTAGTTCTTTCTACTCTTTTACTACGTCCTTTGATGTTTTCAAGTTGCTTGTACCTTCTTTCTCTAGCCATGGATGAGTAGAATCCAAATCTTGGACATGGGATAATAACTCCCATGTCATAGCTTGTATGAACATATGAATTTTGTACTAATTGTTAGTTTCTATCACATTCCAAGAGTTGTTTCAGATCTGAAATGCTTGTTTGTGTGATTGGCCACATACTTGCATGTTTTATGCTTTCTTTAATAATCTGAGAAGATGTGTTTGAGAGTATGGAGTTACTCTTTTGGAAACTTATCCTTGACCACGAGAGTGGATGGGATTAAGTTGAGGAGCAAGGTTTGTGATTCAAAATGAAATATATACAGGAGAGTGATGTATGGAGTTAGAATCATCATCACTTCACCGGGAGGTGAGTGATGACTACAAACCTCCTTTTCAAGTTAATTAACATGTTTAAATTCATATTTTAATATAAGCTATGATGTGATAGTGAAATCCCAAGTCTAGGATCCTCCTAAATCTAAATATTAACCTTTCTTAAGTGATAATTTACTATTTTGTTTTAAATCTATAATTTAGTTGTTCTAATCCAGTCATCTTGTGTACAATGATCTAGATTATTGAAAATCATAATTCTTGCGCCTATCTAACTAACACTCCTTGTGTTCAACCTCGACTACAACTACTCTCATATACTTGCGGGAAATAGTTAGTTGAGTAAAAGATCATTATATGATGAAACTCATTAGTGTAATAACCAATATGTTTCATCTCATAAAAATGATGATTAAGATGTACAATTACAATGAAATCAAGTAAACTGATGACTATGACACGCTATCCAGCATGGTCATTTTAGTTATATCCTTTAATGTTAGTTATATTACTAAAACTGATGACTCAGGTCCACAATGTCAAAAAATTTTAACAAGATGATTATGTGTTTTTTAAATAGCAGGCATGTAGACCTTCTGTCAGGCTAATCAGCAAGATGTAGAACCTATACTTTAGAACTAGAAATCTAAATTGTAGGTTAATGACATTCTATAAGTTTAGCTTAACAACATGCTACAAAATCTACATTAACAAACATAATATGCACATAATTTTGTGCATTCTCCAATTCCATTTCATCACATGTGCAAACATAATTATATACATTCATCTTCACATTCATTCACATAGATGATACTTCATTTACACAAACACAAATTTCATTCTTATGACATGTAGAAACACAATTCATTCGTGCATCTTCACATTCACACACATGTACATAGATCATCATCCACATATGCACCAATGATTTACACACATCAAATTTAAAGTTGTAAGAAGTCATACACACTGCATATATATCGAAATAATGACATAAAATTTTAGAAAAGTCATTCTTAAATCCCAATCAAAATGAAAGTTGACATCCTTAATGAAGGCTTGTGCTCATTATTTTTGTATCTCATATGGTTGTTCTGTTCTATAGGGTATTTGTATGTATTATAGCTTTTCTAGTGTATTGAAGTCTTTCATTTTAGACACCTTCAAAGATAATGATGTATATAATTAATAAGTTTTATATTTTCATATTATCTACTGAGATTATATACTTATGATGATCAAGACTATATGTATATAGATATTACATTTTGTATCTCATCAATGTCTGGTTCCCCATATCTAACAATCATGTCCATCTATCGCATCATATACTACATGCATGCCCAACCTTTGTCTTGTACATAACACTATAAATTTTTAACATACAAAATGTTCCTAAATAAAAGTCAGCATAGTTGGCATAAATATACATTGGAGTTAGAAAAACTACCTCAAATATCTTCCAAACTATCACTTTCTTTTTCTTGTCCACCTTTCCTCTAGCCCTTTTGAATTCTATTATGACCCTATACGTTAATGTAACACATTGAAACACATTAGTAAATAGTCATGTAATATGTATGTTAATGGATACAAATATAAAACTTTACTCACGTGAATAATTCCTCTTTCAAATCATGTCCCACACTATCTGCTTTGTCACCCTTAGGATCTAGATAATACACAGATAGTGGTGTGTGGACAATAACCAATAACATCAAATGGTAATTCTTGAGTGATAAGAAGGCAAACAAAATAGAACTCAAAATACACAATGAAATTAATTCTTAAGTCAAAATTATAAGCAAAGTAAGTAAATTCATTGTACAAAGCTTACATCACACTCTTTTTTGCTTTACTAAAATATTTAAATGTGGTAGAGCAGTACTGGGTAATAGATGCAAGGTTTGTAACTACACTAGTAATCAATGATGGAACTAGAAATGTCACATGGGCCACTAAAAACTCTGTATAGACCCTATGTAAGTGGGGGAAAACATATATCATGTATGCAATAATATATAAGAAAATAGATCATCATATGTAAAATTAGGTATATATCTATATAAGATCTCACCATATCCAATGTTCTATCATAGATGTATTCAGCCAAGCATAACCAAACAACTCTAAAACATCTTGCAAAAATATACTAGTATCATGAGGTTGACCTACAACGACCTCCTTAATGGAAACCATCATATGTGACCATTCTTCATTTTCACCTATCCATAGTGACATAGCCCTACAGTGAGGAATTATCAAGTCAAATATCCTTTGTCAGTCAACTAGGCAAGTGAGGAGGAGTTGGAGGTGGAGGACGAGATGGAAGGGGTATTTTAGGTGCTATATCCTTCATATATATAATTTTATATCAGTTGTCATGTATATACAGATAGAAACACAATGTAAATTTACAATACATAAGTATAGACAACTCTTACTTTGGGTAACACATACATGCCACCTTCTGCTTCACATATTGTCATATGCTTGGGGTGGTCATATGGTAGTGCAGTCTTCTTCCATGTGGGGTAGACAAGCCTCAAAGTCATGCGAACGACATCAGCGGGCATTGGTGCAACATGAATCATTCCACCTATAAGGGGTGGGTAAGCCTCGCCCACAACAATAACATATTCTTGAAGCAACATGGCCTCAACCCCTACAAATTTGTATATAGTTTTATATATACCTAAACATATCATCTTGAAAAACTATTATGTCATAAAAATACTTACAGTGGACGTGCTAGGTGATGGGTCAATGAGATTATTCCCAACCACTTCTGTCTCAAGAGGGTCCACCTTGTATAAAGAGTGGGGTACCGCAAGTACTGTCTGAGAAGAATGATATTGTCTCATTGCTTCCTCTATTCTTTTTGCAATCATCTCTTTTACCTTTTTTGAGAATCCCCCTTTGCGCTTATGCTCTAATTGCCCAAAGAAGGATCTTATATAGATACCAGCACCAACAATCCTAACATGCCTAGGATGCTCTGGGTTACCTAGAGAAACAATCAATTCATCTCTTATTCCCTTAGGGGTGAACTTGCCTTGTTCCCTTTGCTCGTGGAGCTCCTGCTAATCATCATCATTAGTAATTGGTAAGTAAAACATAACAATCATTAATACTAATTGCTCTAAGAGTTGAATTTTACCATTTTTGCATCCACCTTAGTAGTTGTGAGGTTGGATATTTCTCCAAATTTGGTTAGCCTCTCATTTATCCACAAATCATGGCAAGGTTAGCGTTTAGTAGAATTAGAGGACTCAATGGTTTCAGGTAGGCTGCTAAGAAGAATATTCCTACAGTAGCTTTTGGCAAGATGTGCATAGCCACCTAGACCCATTGTGTGGTTGGGCACATTCTTTGCACACCTTTCTCTTCAAGCATTGCTTATAGCCTAGTTAGTCCAAATCATATGGTAAATATGTGATTAATAAATTCCATATGAGGAGCGAGGCTTAATAACTTGAATTTGTCGGATTGTCTCTTAGTAAGAAACATATCCCACGCCTTTTGGTCCAGATAGTTCCACTACTTCATGGATGACTTCTTCTTCTTCCCACCATCTTGTATGTATTCTCTGATCAGATTTGTCATGTAATTCCTTATTACCTTGCCACAGTGTTGCATCACCATTTTTTGATGTAGTTTTTCATCTAATTCAAATATGCTCTGCAAAAGTTCGTATACTTAATGGAATATTATTAGAAATAGAATTATAAACAACTTTAATAATGAAATTATGATCAATAACTTATTCTAAATATTCTTAATAACCAAATTATAAACAACTTTAATATTCTTAATAATAAAACTATAAAACCACTTCTCTTTGCAACTTATCAAGATTCTCATGATCAATAACTTTGTTGCATAGAGTGTTAAAGAAGAAACAAAGCCTAGTGATTGAAAACCTTACATACTTTAGCAATATAGATCAAATTGACATGAGAAATATTTTTTTCATTAGAGTGTGACAATCATGAGATTTAAGACCTATCAACTTCATATCTTTCATTGTTACTAGTATGTGGATATTAAAAGAGTATCCATGTGGTACCTTAACATTAAGCAAGTACTTGAAAAAAGTTTTCTTCTCCTTTCTAGACAATGTGTAACAAGCATGAGGTAAATATGTTTATGATCACTCCTAACTACTTTTATTAATTCTTCCCTTATTCCCATTTCACATAGGTCCATTTTGGATTTGATACCATCTTTAGTCTTACCTTGTATTTTCAACAAAGCACTAATGACGCTATCACAACATGTATGAAATCAATACAATGCCCAACTTCCAAAGAACTTCAATAAGAAAGATCCCAAAATATTGACATCTTCTTGTATAGATATTTGTCACTATGTGTGGGAATACTACATTGTGATCTCTGACCAAATGCATTGACAAAGTCTTTTAGTTTTTCATAAACAACCTCCCCTGATATAGGTTTAGGGGCACTCTATTTCTCATTTGATCCATTGACAACTTTGCACAACCTTCCGTAAGGATGAACTTTTGGAAGAAACCTTCGATGACCAAGATATATAATCATGCCGACATATTTTATTCGTATTCAATCAGTGTTCTCTTCACATATATGTCATGCTTTTGATCCTTCTACACTGTATCCGGACAAATTTCCATATCCTAGAAAGTCATTAACACTACAAAACAACATAGCATGCAAACAAAATGTCCTTTTATGTGAAGCATCCTAGGTCATCATACCCTTTCCCATGAGTTTCTTCAGTCATAAATTAGAAGTTCAAGATAAACATCATTATCATTGCCAGGTTTTTGAGGGCCCGGTATCAACAACGACAACATAATATACTTATTTTTCATACACAACCAGGGAGAAAGATTATATATAACAATCATAACAGGCCAAGTGCTATGTTGGCTGCTCAATGTGTTGTATGGATTCATCCAATCGGTACAAAGACCAAGTCTTAGATTCCTGACTTCTTCACCAAATTTAGGATACAATAAATCAATCTTCTTCCATTGTGGGGAATCAGATGCATGTTGTAGGATACCGTTATTATTTTTCTTTGCCTCTACATTCCACCT
Organism: Alisma plantago-aquatica; assembly: GCA_963693085.1. NCBI lineage: Eukaryota > Viridiplantae > Streptophyta > Magnoliopsida > Alismatales > Alismataceae > Alisma > Alisma plantago-aquatica. Next base: position 1,253,371,750 of record OY856410.1, on the reverse strand, counting down.
TAAATTCTTCGCATCCATAAGATTGGACAACAAGAATAGAAATGGTGGTATTATAGGTAGATACCACATCACCTTGGCAAGACAACTAGTTTGGACTTCCCCGAAGTCATCATTTTATACCTTAACACCCCTAACTTTATACAATCTTTCAAACCGTAATATTCATTTTAAAATAACAAAGAGTCATTCGGGCATGCATGTATATTCTTAGCCTTTATTCCCATTAGGCATAACATTTTCTTTAATTTGTATGTTGAGATTGGAAGCTTGTTGCCTTCAGGAAGAATTTCATTCAATAAAGACAACAATGACGTGAAGTTGTTGTCGCTCCATCCATTGTTAGCATTTTGAGTATACAATATCAACACATCATGCAACTTTGTAAACTTAATACAATCTATGTATAATGGTCTCTCAACATCATGCATAATGTTTCTAAATAAGGAAGGTGAACCAGTGTGCTCTACCCCACAACTATCTAGCATCATGTCAACCATGTCTATCAGAATCAACTCATTCACATCTACATCATTAGTGGAAATTTATTCTTCAATACAAGTACTACTATCTACATCTACTGATCTCGTGATTGGAATCTCTCCCTACGAGTACCATTATGTATATCCCTGTACAATCATGTTGCACATGACATGACTTTTGATTTTGTCAATAGTGTTTACTTTCAAGTTGTTACCGCAATACCTACATGGATAGTAGAACCTATCTCTAGGTTGTTTCCTATGTTCCTCCACAAATCTTATAAACTGGTCGAGACCAGTAAGAAACTCCAGGGTACAATGATTTTGAATGGACATCCATGATATATACATTCTATGATCAAGGCGAAAATAAGTATTAGGGTTTAAGTTTTATATGATTAGGGTTTCAGATTTACAGATTAGGGTTTATTATTTAGGATTTAGAGATAAGGGTTTACAAATCAGGGTTTTGGGTTTAGTAATGAACGTGTGTACCACCTATCCCATTCTTGAATACCTAATCTCACTAGTAAGTGAATAATGTTTATTCGGTTTTTAAGAAAATTTTGAAAGCATTTCCCCATAGTTCTCCAATTACATCGATGTAGATTGACAAATGTTCACCAACACTTGTACTTAGAGAACAAACAAGGAAATGTTGACGAAACATCTTGAAAACCATATATACATTATACACTTACATCCTAAGTGAGATTAAGTGTTCAAGAATTATCACTGTCCAAGATTTACTCCTAATGAGTAAATCGTAGACATCTTCCTAAGCCAATAGATAATAGGGAAAGAAAGGTTAAGGTTATTAGGACATGGTAGATCATAGAAACATCACATAATTAAGGTTCATAAAGATATGGTAGACCTTATAAACATCACATATAAATCAATGCACCAAAATATACAAGCACATTTACCCAAATTCAAAAATGAACCCAAATAGTTTTTGCAATTCCAATTTAAAACCCTAGTTACATTTCATCATTCAATTTGAGAAGTCTTTTGACATAATACAATATAAGAAGAATTTTGAATTAATGTATCATGAAGAACTAATTGATTTATCATTAGGCATTTTTATCATCAGTCAAATGTGAAATACCATTAATCATTCATTTTTCTAAACATAATTATGATTCTTATTAGATATACAACTAAAATTTAGTGATCGAACATAATACATAGTAAATCCATTTCATTGAAAATCATAATACAATGTAGAATTTAATGACCTAATTGTTATGTAGTTTCATTACAAATCAATAATTACATGTAAAAAAATAAAAAAATAAAACAACTTGGAAGAAGACGATGATAAGCTTGTCAGGAATAGTGATGGATTTGTGAAAGAGAAAGCGGAGACAACTCTGTGAAGGAGACGGTAGTGGAATCTCTATGAAGGTTATGGCGACGGCGGCTCTATGAAGGAAGACAAGGATGACTCTATGAAGGAAGAAGATGCATGCTCTGTAAACTGGGCAGATGGTGGTTGGCGGCCCAAGCTTTTGATCATCAGAGATGGATGAACACAGTTGCAACTATGGAGAAAGATAATGGTGACAACAAAGAGTAGTAGCAGCAGCGGTGGAGACCAGCTCGTTGATGACGATATAGGTAGAAATTTTGCAGGAGATAGGTATCAAGGGAGTGATGAAATAGAGAATGTTGGAAAAGAAATTTTACAGGTGCTACAAAGTGGAACATAGTTGTCAGTTGTTTCAAAAAATCAACAACTCAGTTTTTATTTTTCGGTTCAAAAAGAAAAACCGACACATAACCTAGTGTTTATGAACACGGTTGTGTTGACCAGTACGACCGTGTTTGGTACTTACTCATTGGTTTGTGAAGGGTAAAACCAAATACAAAATCCCTCAACCAAATAAAAGTTGGCCTTTGTCAGGAGACTTATTCGTCAATTTTGTTTGCAAAATTGACAACTAAGTAAGCACTTAGACATAGGTTTCAGCCAGACAAATGATGTAAGACGCCCATCTCTAAACAGAATAAGTCAACCTCAACAAGGAGACTTGGTAGTCAGTTTTTCATACAAAATTGACAACACAAAAGCAATTTAGGGGGAAAACATTTTCACAGGGACACAATGCGAAAGCACTTAGACATCAGTTTCTAATAAAAAAACAGATGACAAAGACCCTTCTCCAAAATCAAAGTGGGCATCAACAAGGGTGCTTAGTTATGGATTGTTTAAATCAACCGAAGACTAAGAAGCAATTTGGGGTGGGGGTAAACGTTTTCCATAAGGACATGGCATGAACTCTTTGCCATTGGTTCCTCCAAAAACCAACGCTAAATGTATTTTTGGAGGCAAATTTTTTTTCCTAAAAAACTTATTTTGCGTGCTATCTAAGACATTGCTTTCATAAAAAAATTGATGTTATAGTGAAAGCAGTACTTATGTCTTTTCTAAAGTGGCATGACTTGACCAATGTTGATGGTTGTTCTTTTTAACCGACATTTTTTAATGTGTGGTGTTGTTTTTTCTATGGAATCGATGTTAGAAAAAGTGACATTAGACGTCAAAAATGTACCAGTGCATTATATCTCAGTTTGTATATCGAGCCTCTATTGTCTTCTTCCCAATGTAAAAGTATTATTCTTTCCTACCTTTGCTCCCCTCAATTATAACTTGAGTTCTCACTTTAATATGTAATTAGTTTAATAGCGTTGGGATAGTTTATTTTCTTGTAAAAAAAAAGAATACACTCAGTACCATACGACCTGATAGTATCCAGGTGAACCCGTCATCTCAAGGACAGACTGACCGATTGGACGACGGAGGAGTACTTCCTTGTAGGTGAGCCAAACTGATTAAATGGTGGATCCAAGTGACCATCCAGAGGTGTCCAGCTGATCATGGACATGAGGCCATCTGAGCGATATAGATAGCCAACCAACCGGCCAAGAGGCAATCTGATCAGTTCAAGGGTTGAACCAATCAACCTAGATTAGTTCAAGCACAGATCTACACCAACAATAGGTTCTCACATGTGATGAAGATCTAGGTGGTAGTAATTCCTTATAACTCTAAGGAATTACATTAGAACGACCATAACCATCGCTAATATTTTTATATTTCATTTTTACATTATTGGGATATAAAATGTATGTGATACTTACTATTTTATGGTGTTTGGATATGTATATGTATGGGTGTGTCAATATATATATATATATGTATATATATATATATATATATATATATATATATATATATATATATATATATATATATGGGTTCATCTTTAATACCCGCGTGGGTAGTCTGATTTTTCGCTACCCGCACATCCAAAAGAGTAACTATATGGTACACAAGAGTAACTTTGAGATCAAAAGAGTAACTATATGGTACACAGGAGTAACTCTGAGATAAAAAAAGTAACTACGCAGAAAATATACAATCAGTAAATGTATGGACATGTTTTTTTATTTTGGGAGGGCAAATGATATTATTTTTGGATGAAATTTATTGGGGAGATAGATAAAATGCTCCTCTACAATTGCGGAAAAAAATATCAGGAAGGGTTCGCGGGTATTAAATAAATCCCCTATATATAATTCCTCAATCAAACTTATTAAGTTTAAGATGATTTCCATTAGCAATACACATGAAAAGCTTGATCTATTATGTGGGGGCACACCAAGCATGGTGCGCTATCCATCTTGCAAAAGTGAGAAATTAGTTTTGTGGGCCCTCCAAGTGTGGTGCATTTCTATCGTGTTGTCTTTTAGGTCAGGCTTAATAGGATGTCCTTGATGAGATTAAGCACCTAGAGGTATGTAAATGATAATGACAAGGAGTTGTGCACATCCTCTATCCAAGAATTGCATAAGATGTAATTGACAAATGTTGTCTACCATAACGATTGATTATTGACATTGGTGTTGGCCGGGTGATAATTGAATTATTATAGATTTTGGTTCATTATAAATTTTGTACACTGAAAATATTATAAAATTGATGAGTGAGGGTTATCAATTGAATAAAGTAATGAGAGAGATAGTTAATTAAATGCCTAATTAAACATTGTCAAATATTTAATCAAACCATATCAAATCAAAAATGAGTTTTAAAAAAATTGCAATTTTTTTTATAGAATTAATTGGCAACAAACAACAATAATTTTTCTCTGTGGTTAGTCCTTGAAAAGGACAAGTTAAATTTGAATAATCTACGATTGGTTTAGGACATTGGGAATCATTCTCAGACAGGAGCACTAGCTCTATGTCCTAGAGACATTATATCTAGATAGGCCTCCTCCCAATGCACCTAAGGCTGACAGGGATGTTTACAAGAAGCACACTGAAGATGTGATTGATGTCAATTTCATAATGTTGTGCTCAATGAACTATGAGTTACAAAGATAACATGAGAACATGGGTGTTATTGAGAAGGTCACAAATCTTAAGAATACGTTCTAAGATTAGGCTAGACATGAGAGATATGATGTCTCCAAGGTGCTATTCAAATGTAACATGGTAGGATGGGATCCAATAGATCGTCATGTACTCAAGCTCATTGGGTAAGTGTAGAGCCTTTCTAGACTGAGATTTATATTGGGTCAAGAGTTGGCCACTGATGTGATTCTGTAATCTTTGCTAGAGTCATATAGTCAGTTTGTCATGAACTACAACATGGATGACTTGGACAAGCTGTTGATAGAGTTACTAGGCATGTTGAGAACAACTAAGGAACAAATGAATAAAAATAAACACAAACTTGTGATGATGATCAGCAAACAAAAGGGGAAAACTAAAGGAAAAGGAAAAGCTAAGAAGAGTTATAAATTTGTCCAGAAGCCCAAGTCTTTAGCACTCAAGGCAAAGGGAGGAGTAAACAAGGGAGGCAATTGTCACCACTGTCACCAACCTGGACACGGGAAGAGGAATTGCCCTCTCTACCTGTAGGAACTAAAGAAGAAGGAGGAGGCTATAGAGATATCCACTTTAGTTGTACACATTATAAGATAAATCTAATTACATATTCATCTTGAGTATGTGATACCTAATGTAGGTCTAACACATGTTTGATATGCATGATCTGGTAAGAAGTAAGCCTTTATGAAAGGGAAATGATGGACTGCATGAATCAAGAGTTGTTGCAACTTTAGATTTCATTTAGAATTTATCTTAGCTCATCAGACATGTAATAGAGTTAGATGAACTGCTATTTCAAATATGCCAATAATAGAAACATTTTATTTTTGACATATTGTATGGACAAGGATGATTATGAATAATATATTTAATGTTCTATTTTCAAAGATGTGATCTTGTGTGGCAATGCACCAAATATCTTGAGATATTTATTTGAAGGATCTAAACATGCATGTCTATAACGTAAATACCAAAACATTCTTGATAACTTAAACAATCAATACCTATAGCATTGCGATCTAGATCACACATATAAGAAATTCATATCTATAATTCATGTTGATGTTTATCTAGACTCTTTTGGTTGTTGAACCAATAAGAGACATGCAAGTCTTATTGATGCAAAACATGACAAAACACCTTTCACTAGATGTAATGGGGATTATAAGCATTCTAGTATGACTTATACATAATGATGTATATCGACATGTAGGATAAATGCTAGAGGAAGATAACTGTACTCATTATATTTATCAATGAACTTAGTAGATATGGTGATTTGTATTTCATAAAATACAAACATGAATCTCTTGCATTATTCAAGAAGATCATGAAGGAAGTATAAAATAACCTTGATAAAAGTATTAATATACTTTGATATGATCAATGTTGAAATACTTTACATAAGGAGCTTGAGGAATTTCTGGGGAGACAGTGATAACGTATCACAATCAACATGTTTCAAACATGATGATGTATCAAAAAGATGAAATCACATCATTATGAGTCATGATATGATTATCATTTAATTTAATTTTCTAATATTATTTTATATACATCATTTACACTAAAAGAATGTGTCATCTAAAATGGTTTTTAACACATTATATATGATATAATATGGGAATGTCCTGACATGTCTTTACAAGGATTCAAACTTGTATAAGAAAAGAGTTTCTTTAAAAGATAAATGTTAACTTGTTGCATACTACATTTTATCCCAATCTAACTACAAAAAATGTTTGTTATTAGTATAACTGAGTTCGAATAGATTTAGTGGGAGAAAAGTAGAACTCAAAAGGTTTTATATAAACAAGAAAAACATTGAACCAAAGAAGGTACAATAAGGAACTAGGAGAATCACAAATTTTTGTGGAATATCAAGACCCTTATGTAACATGAAATTCATAGTTATAGTAGGAAACATTTGAGATTGAAATATTATGATATCTTATAACTCAATATGGTGGTGATTTGGTCATAAGATGATGAGACAACAACCAACTAGAAACTATCAAAGTACCATAATCTGAGAAATGTCTTAAAGAAAATAAATTATATCCAAAATGGAATCTATGTATACTAACAAGGTATGACATCAAAGATAGACTCCTCTCCTGATGGCTGTGTCTAGCGATGGCAAAGGCTGGCGGCACGATGCCAGATCCATCGAGAAGGAAGCTTCAGTAGAAGTCATTTCTTCGGAGTCAATCTCCATTGCCAAACCAACCCCTGTCTCTGATATACCTCAATCGTCTAATGTTGTTAAGTCCTGGGCAGAGTTGATGAAACCGAGAGTGTACACCACTTCCCTTGAGAAGGTGAACATAGAGTTCCGTGATCAGAAGCTCATTTACTCAGGAGAGGAGGCGGAGAGGAATGCTGCAAGATGGAAGAACTGCCTCGCAAGATACATAGTAGGTTTCAAGCCACCTCTATCAATCATGCAGAGATATCTATCATAGATCTGGATATTGAATGGACAAATTGAGATAATGAGCCATGGCCAAGTATTCTTCCTAATCAAGTTCTCAGATGAGACAGATCTAGAGAATGTCCTTGACAGTGGTCTCTACTTTGTGCGGAGCAAGTCACTGGTGAGGATGAAATGGAAGCCTGGAGTTGTTCTAAGGAGATTTTGGATGGCTGACATGTCGGTTTGGGTTCATATTCACAATCTTCTACTCGAGTTATGGGATATGAAGATGTTTTCCAGAATCAGTTCCTATCTTGGAAATCCTCTACGAGATGACAAGGCTACTTTCGAACTGAGAAATCTTGAGTATGTGAGGCTACAAGTCCTTATGCCTTCCAACTCTGAATTCCCTCCTGAGCTTGAAGGAGCGAGTGAAAAAGGTGTCACTCATATTATTTCTTTTGAATACAAATGGAAGCCAAAGCCTTATTCAGTTTGTAAATTGTATGGCCATAATGAGTGTGAATCTAGACCCCCTGTTTCGAGGAAGATTTGGGTGCAGAAAGCAAATTCAAAGAATGTTGTTGAGGTGTTCAATGAAAGGTCTGATAAGATGACTACTAACTCCTCCTTGCAAGAGATTATAGAAAGACCGGATTCACATAACAACTCAATTGCTATTCTTGTAGGAAGTAATGATAAGCATGTCATGGTTAGTGAAGTGTCATTAGACAAGCAGATTGCCCCAGAAATCTCAACAGCTGAAATTAGTCAACTCAAATCTTCTGAATCAATTGAGCCTGGTACCACTGAGACTAAAGATGAGTTTCACATGTCGGTTGACTCTTTCAAGGAAAATGTTTCTTCTAACTCTGACATTTTAGAAACGGATGGTTCTGGTCAGGAAGTCATTGTGGATTTGCGGACTCCTCTAGCTCACGAGGGGTCAAGAACTGAAGAGGATGGTTTTGAATTGCAGAAAGGAAACAAGAAGAAAAAAGGTAAAGGAAAAAGTAGGAAAGCCCTGATTAACAACAAGGATACATGACAGGTAGCTCAATCTTCATTATCTAATAAATTTGATAATTTAGTGATTAGTGGCGACGATAGGGCCGACTCAGACACCAGTGAAGCACTAGTTTCAAATAGTTTAAATGGATAGTTCCATCAGTTTGCTTTCATGGAATGTTAGAGGTCTTAATCTAAAAGCCTCTGTAGTCCACAACAAAATAAGAGAGTTTAAGTCCCATTTGATTCTACTGAACGAGACTAAAGTCAGAATAAGAAAGATTTACAAGTTCATCAAAAAGCATTTCCCTGGGTACAATTGGATCTCTAACCATGATTCTCATTTCTTAGGTAGAGTGGTATTTCTTTGGAAAGAATCCGATTGCATTGTGAGGAAGATTTGGGAGACGGATCAGTATGTGCACCTGGAGGCTGTTTGTGCTAATAAGAGTCTCTTTGTTACTGTGGTTTATGGGCATAACCCCGATAATGAGAGGGTTCATCTATGGGATGAAATTGATAGTATTAATGCTACTGTGGATTGTCCTTGGGTGATTTTGGGTGACTTTAATTCTGTGAGGAAGGTTGATGAGAAGATAGGGAAGGATCCCTCTACTAGAAAATCCATGGAGGATTTTAATAACTATATGTTATCTTCTAGTCTTTTTGAGCTTCGTCTGAATTGTCCTTTGTTCTCTTGGGACAATCATCCAAGCGAAGATGATTTTATCACTTCCTATATTGATAGAATACTTTATAATGATGCTTTTATGTCTGATTTCTCTGACTTTAAAGGTATTCTTCATTCCAATGTCATTAGCGATCGTAAGATCCTCACTTTGGATATTGGTGAAAGAGTCAAGGTTGTCACTCCTTTCAGATTTATCAATGCTTGGACTGATAAGACTGACTTCCTAGATATTGTTAAAGGAAGTTGGGAAAGTGCAAGGTTATTTCTAAAATTATGGTAAATAGGCTTCAATTAGTTCTCCCATCTCTAATCAGTTCCAATCAATGTGCTTTTGTGAAAGATAGAAGCAATAAAGATGCTATCCTCCTTTCCAATGAAATTATTCATGACTTTAACAAATGGCAAGGTACCCCTAGAATATGCATTAAAGCAGATCTTACCAAAGCCTAAAACTCTATTAATTGGGATGCTTTATTTGTTATTTTAAACAAGATGAATTTTCCTCAATGCTGGTTGGTTTGTGATGTGTATTTTACTACGCGCTAAAAATGTAAGTATACGCGTCGAGTAGTACAGGCCTTGTGAGGCCCGAGTCGAACACAGGGATACTCAGAATTGTTGGAGACTCCTACTAACTATTTGTGATCAGCTAAGCCGAATAACAAATTGGGGTTTGTTGTCAAAATGAAAAGAAAATAAAAATAAAACAAAGCAAACAATCGATTAAAGGTTAATTTAATCAATTCAAAAAGGTATCTTTAGGATTGCGGTTTCACCGCGGGTATTCATTGTATTAGATTTTATATAATGCCTCAATCTTCTCTGTCTATCTGGGTAGTGGCCTGAAAACAGAATTACCCACTGTCGTGGTGCAATTCACTGCTTAGGTTTAGGTCGGTTCCACCGTCGTAGTAACCTATTCCCTAAACTAAGTGCATTACGAACGGTCTCTCAGTTTCCACCATTAATTTTACACCACCTTTGTCAAGGGATTTATCGATTAATGTAGGTTCCGTCTCATTTCAACCATTAATCCTTCTCTCGAAGTGATTAAGGGCATTAGGTTATTATCATGGTGATCAAGCATAACAATATATGGAGAAAACGAAACTATACCACTGATTTAAGAGAGAAAATATGAATTACTAATATAAAATTGTCATACAATGAATTCCCGGGCTACTCCCGGTCCTAAAGATGGAGGGGATTAGCCCCGCATGTTCATCTCACACAAGTACATGGTAGAAATAGGGGAAATCATATGAAAAACGTGAATTGAATGGGAAAACCCCTGAACGGAGAAGAACCGATTGATCCTTTGCATAGAACACATGCGTTCCCGCCTCTCGGTGGTGAAATCTGTCTTCGGCAGCGTCCGGATCAACAAGTATGAACTTCTGGCCTCCGTTCTCCTTTCTCGCTCCTCGGCACTTGTGCAAAAGCCAATATCATATCCTCCTTCCGTCTGGGTGACCGTCATTAGGTATAATTCCCTAATTAGTTCGTTAATTAACTCCAGCCGTCCGATTGAGATCAATCTGAATCCAACGCATATCTGACGGCACCGATACCATCGACGCGGGTCGATGGTATCGACCCGCTACAGTAGCGGCTGGCTGCAAACCCTTCCTTTGTCGCGCCCTTCATAATCTCGATATCATCGACGCGGGTCGATGGTATCGACTTCCTTTAGGCGTCGGTTTTGTCGTTTTGCGACACTGTAGCCTCCATGTGTTGATGGTATCGACTTGGTGTCGATACTATCGACTGCTCCTTCGCCAGCAATCTGAAGACGTCTCGATACCATCGACATCAGCGTCGATGGTATCGACTCTTTGCTTCTCCTTTCGGCTGGCAACCTGCGGTCTTGTCGATGGTATTGACTTCCGTCGATGGTATCGACGGAAGCAAATACTTGTTTTTCCTGAAATTCAAAGACAAGATCAAATAAATCCACACATATAATAATAATGTGATAATGAATGCTCAAAATGATGAAACTAAGGGGATTGGACATAAAATGATGGCAAAGACCAAAATGGATGAATTATGCGATATTAACCATAGAAATGACTAATCAAAGCATAAACCACATATAAAACAGGTCTATAAATGCGACTCAAAATCATCGCATCAAACTCCCCTAAGCTTGAGCATTGCTTGCCCTCTAGCAACTAATCCTTAGAATAGAATTGTAAATGTCAACTGAAAAACAACACACCTACCCAACATCCCATACGACTCCCGCTGAACATTCTCAAACCGGCCTTCTCTAACCACAGAACGGTAATTACCCTAAAGGCGACAGTAATCATCCATAAAAGAAATTGACCTCCAAACCGATGAACACTATCACATAAGGCAGTTAACATAATAAAATTCGCCGGTTCAGACTCGGTGCATCCTGTGATCGCCTATACTACGTTGCTCGCCCTAACTACCATCTACATGGAAGCAGTTCTCCTGATATTCATTAGTGAGGAGAAATTCACGGTGGCCTACCAATCCGAGCAACGGGTGGATGAAAATGGGTAGCTCATAGAAGAAAGTGGAAGTATTGTACAGTTTCAACATGCATAATACAAAAATGCCCTATATGATGCAAATGCACATTAGAAATGCCCTAATGCCTAAAATTGGGTGGAATGATGCATGCACTAACCATCTGCCTCAAAATGAGATGGATATCTAGTCAAGCTACATCATGTACTCAATTATTCTGAAATGCAATTGATATCATGTTCCATCCTCCTTATTTCACTTTCTTCTAAATTCTTTTCCTTTTCTCTTTTTTTTATTGCATATTTTCAGAATTTTCTTCATACCACATATCCATAATTGCTTAAAGATAATTTTATGGGGCTATTTCCTGCATACTCAGAATTTTTTTTCACTATTTAGAAAGTATGGAACAATTTAATTCACCATTGGGACAAATTGAGATACATGATATACTGTATGCATGAAAATCATGAATGCGACTACATGGCATGCACCCAAAGGTAATGTGCATGATTCACTATATATTTTCTTTTTATGCAAACATATGGAAAATACCAATGCAAGTCCTATCTAAATGCTATGCACACAAAAGGAATTAAAACTGCACTTTACTTCCAATTCTTAGGTGGATTATGGAAAAATGAAGTGGAACGATCACAAGACTAGATGACTGAACCTTAGAAAGATATTATGTGTCCCTCTTTACTGACCTGTGTAGTAGTTTAGAGGGTTCTCTCTCTTACATCCAATTAAGGTCTCATTACCATTTGGTTAGGTTAGGCTCAAACAACCATTTCCGTCCACTTTCATGAATCATTAGGAGTACAGGTATGAAATGTTGTTTTAAAGTTGACATAACCAATCATTTTCATAGGATGTGTTCCCAAGGTCAAAACAAAACAAGCTATCCAAAGACACAAATTTTTCAAATTTCCCTTGAATTTCCCATGCACTAAAAGCAAGATGACACAACTTTTATGACATCCACAATTACACTAGATAGCATGTGGATCCTACAAAAGCTAAAATTGCAAGAAAACAAATAACAAGAGAACAAAAGCAATAACACTAAAAACTGAAAACGATAAAAGATAGAGTTGTTCCAACTACCCCCCTAAGCTTGAATTCGACTATGGCCTCATAGTCAAAAACAAACTTAAAGATTGGAACAGGGATACCCGATCATTCTTGTGGAGGTGGAGGCGGGTACTGCGGCGCCGTGGGGTCCCAAGACGGGTATTGCCCTTGAAAAGTTGGATCATACTGGGGCATCGGAGGAGGCTGTGGATACCCCCCAAAATAATTCTCGCTCCAGTAATGATCGTAAAACGGCTGCTGCTGCTGCTCCATCCTATGCAGCCGATCATGGATATTCTCTTGATTTGCGAAAAGAAGGCGTTCATTCTCGAAGATCGTCTGCTGGTTGACAAAAAGCCAGTTGGTGGTATCTTGAATACCGGCGTACACAGCGGTGTGGTTGTGCTGCGTCTGCTAAATATCTTGGAGCATCATATACATGCCCTGCATTAAATAAACATCCTCGCTCTACTGCGAGGACTGTGGCGGTGGAGGCAGATGCGGAGAAGATGATGAAGCACCTGGATGCATCCGAGGACGCTTCCGCAGTGCCACCCGGGATCAAAGAGGTGTGAACGCCTCTTCCTCCTCTTCCACCGCCTCGTCGTCGTCGCCACCGTCATTGCCGCCGTCTTCTTCATCAGAATCGATGGCTATGATTGGCCACCGGAAATGTTGCGCGCCGTCGATGTTGAAGACGGGGTCAGGTAGAGAACACTCCTGATATGCTTGATTTACGTGGCAGTGTGTGAATGCCACACCATCTCGGAGAAGACTTACGTTGGCCCGGTGAAGATGTTGCAAGTTGACCTTGCTTCTCGTAGTAAGAGGAGTCAGCTGATTGAGATTCAAGCCCAAGTAGAGGGCAATTCTGGTGACTAGCCCGCCGAAATGAATCGGGGCTCTCCTCATGCTCCTCTTCACTGCCAACACTCAGTGTAGAAAGAATGCACCCCAGTTGCATTCTTGTCTCGTCAGGAGCTTGTATAGAAAGAAAAGATCAGACTTCTGGAATTTGCTCAAAGCAAGATCGCTTCGAGCAAAGATGGTTGAGCTCAACATCCTGTGCAAGACCCGTGCAAACGGGTGCTCGAAGTCAGCTACCGCGGCGTTGTGGTAGCTCACCGACCTCCCATGCGGAACCGTCACCAACTCGGCGAAGATGGCGGCGTAGTCGGTGTGGTTATCTGGCCGGCGGTAGTCGTACTTGGAGCTGTTCCAGTTGAAGATGTCATTGAACTGCTCCAGAGTGATGGTGTAGTCGTGGTTGTAGAGCCGGAAAGACACCCGACCCTTCTCCCACTCACGGTCACTGGTGGACATCTCGTTGGGCACGACATTGACGTCGAGGGACGCCATGAATTCTGCCACCAGTTCCTTATATGTCGGCCACTCGCCGAAGAAAGGTTGACCATCCTCGTGGCACTCCAGCTCGTCGTGGCCACGACCCGTTTGGTGTGCTTGTACTTTAAGCACGTAGTCCAAGTTTTCCTTGAAGCCAAGATCACGGAGCATCTCCGGATCCACATACCGGGTTGGCTCGATCTTGCGCTTCATGATTTCGTCGAAGATCTTCTTCACCTCCGCAGAAGGGTGGACAAGGCGAGGACGTGCGACCGATGATGGTGGTGGTGGCACGAACTCGGGGATTTCAATCATATGAGCGCGTGAGGAAGAAGCTCTGGTTGGATGCACCATTGTTGCGATGAGAAAAGGATTAGAAGAAGAGCTCGGTGAAGATGGAGAATTGAATCTCCGCTCGGTGAAGATCGTCGCTCAGTGCTGTTGTTCTTCGAACTTGGATGGCTCGGGGCAGTGCTCGGCCCAAAGGAAGAAGAGAGCTCTGAAGGTGTGACGTTAAATGACGTCATGAATCTCCTTATATAGACTTGGTCGGCGCCACTGTTGGTCCGTCGATACCATCGACGCGGGTCGATGGTATCGACACTTCTCGATGCTATCCGGCCCCCTCGCGAGTATCGACGGCTGACGATTGCTTGATCTTGAAACCCGGATTGCTGACGTGTCAATACCATCAACATAGGTCGATAGTATCGACGATGCACCTGGATCGATGACGTGGACGCCGTGATCGCCGTCGATTTCTTTGCGCGGATCGGTGACATGGATTGTCGATACCATCGACAAGTGTCGATAGTATCGACTTGGCTTCATTGCAACACCGCTTTTTTTTTTCATTTCAACCTGGAACCATGTCGATACCATCGACGAGGCCGTCGATGGTATTGAGTTGACTGAGACAAATTGGTCTGAACTTCTCCAGAGATCTCGATGGTATCAACTCCTATGTCGATACTATCGACTTTTCCTTTTCGACCACCTGTAGGTATGTCGATACCATCGACGAGGCCGCCGATGGTATCGACTCAGAACGAAATATGTAGTCTTCAACCTGTACCCTTGTCGATACGATCGATGATGGTGTCGATGGTATCGACTCTGCCTCAGCCTGCACAATGAACAAACAGATCAAGGTATCTTCTTTACACTAAAAATTGAAAGAAAATAAAGCAACCTATGATTAAAATTAAACTATCCTGATGTACCGATGGTTGGGTTGCCTCCCAACAAGCGCCCTTATTTAACGTCTTAGGCTAGACTGTATGAAGCTCATCATCTTTTCACCTTGGGAACTGCGCTTAGAGGATCATGTGGTAACTTGAATTCAACTCGATCTCCTCCAATTCCCAAGGACAATGTACCTCTCCCTACGGCAGTCACGACGTCCGTCGTTGCTTGAAACGGTCTTCCTAGAAGAATTTCACAGCTTTGGAGCCGTGGCATATCCATGACAACAAAATTCACCGGGAATATGAATCTATCCACTTTGATGAGAACATCCTCACACACACCATATGGTCTCACGATAGACCCATCTGCTAATTCAATTGTTGCGGCTGACTTCTTTATCTCTTTTAACCCAAGTTTCTGAAATGTCGCCAGAGGCATGAGATTTATGCTGGCGCCGGAATCACATTGCGCTTTAGGAAAATGTCGACCACCTATTGAGCAAGGAATGTAGAAGCCTCCTGGGTCTTTTCTCTTCTTTGGTAAACTCCCGTGAATCATAGAGCTCACCGTCTCATTCATCCTACAAATATCACTGTCCTTTATCTGCCTCTTCTTATTGATGATTTCCTTGATGAACCTCCCATAGGTGGGCACTTTCTCGATCATCTCCACTAATGCAATATTGATGTGGAGTTTTCAGAATATTTCCAAGAATTTCCTAAAATGACGATGCTCTTTCTTTGACTTCGGATTGTCCAGTTTTGAAACATCTGCTGTATAAACACGCCTGTAAGGTGGCACATATGAGTTTTTCGGGGTCAACTCCCCTAAGCTTGCTTCAATCACTCCTTTTGACGTGGGCTTTGGCGAGACATCATCAATAGTAATATCTTGTTGTGGTTCCTCTCTCGCATTATATACTGCCACACGTGCACAAACAGCCTTCAATTGTTCTTCTTGCCTAGATGGAGATGCAATATTCATAACTCGTTGTGATTTTCTGAAAAATGGGTTTCTGTCCGGCAATCCATAGTAAGTGCGTGGATACGGTATCGCCGGTGTCGCATGCGTATTAAAAGTTATTTTTCTTTCATCTTTAGCTTCTTGCACCTGAGATTCCTCCTCATTGCTTACCACAGACATATACTTGACTTGATAGTGTGCTTGGGCGACGTTTGCATTCTCAGCCGGTTTCTGTTGATTGGCATGCTTGATGGCCGCCACTTCACTGGAAATCTATGCCACAGTGGTTTCTAATGCCCGCATTTGTGATCCATGGCTTTGCAGCGTCTGCCCAAATTTGGTTAAGATATCACCTTGAGATTGTAATTGTTTACCGAACATAGCCATCATTTCCTGATTCTGCTGAACCATTTTACTCAGTAGTTCAGTGTTCTTGTCCTCCACTCTAGGTTGTGGCTTGGCATCTGGATCCTGCAGAAAATTATTCGGATCCTTCCATGAGAACTTTTTATCTCTCCTCCATGCATAGTCATTGTTTCTGTAGCCCTGTTGTTGTATGAATTTGACTTGGGCTTCCTCTTCCTCAGATGCATCATCCTTAGCTAGCAGCTTCTTGGCTAGAAGATCTAACTTGTCGTTCAGTTCTTTAACTACTTTGGATTCACCTGCGACTCTAACCTGCTCCACAGCACCTCTGTCACCCCATGACTGTTTCCTAGCCATGTTCTTTAATATCTCCCAGCACCTATCATCTGTGTTGTTCAAAAAGAATCCTAACCCGGCTGAATCCAAATTACTCCTATCGTGCTCGGAGAGAGCAAAATAGAAGATCTTCACTTGCGTCTCTTTATCAAGCCCGTGATGCAGGCACCTCCTCAGCCTGACTTGGAATCTCTCCCAGGTCTCAGAATATGTTTCACCGGCCTGTTGGGTGAAATTATGAATCTTCCGGATCATGTCGCTAGTCTTCTCAAGAGGGAATAACCTCTCAAAGAATACCTCCACCATATGTTTCCAGGACTCCACAAACTCATCATCCAAATTATGCAGCCACTCTCGCGCGGCTCCCGCTAAAGAACTCGGGAAGAGCTTGAGATATAGTGCATCCTGTGGAAACCGATCGATTTTTACCATGTCACAGTTTTCAACAAACTGGCTGATATGCGCGACGGGGTCTTCATTCTTGAGCCCATGAAAAGCATTTGACTTGACCAGATTTATCAAAGCCGGATCAATCTTATATGTTGGTATGTTGATTGCCTGCTTCTTTATAGGCCCCTTGGAAGCTGATGTAGAAGAAGCCTTGATCTTCTCCCATATGGTCTGTGCGTCGGCCATCTCTTCTATTTCAGATTCAGAATCTACCTCTTCTTGGTACTCTTGCTCGGAATGTTCCTCGTCCTCAGGTCTCAAAAACAGAACCTCAGGTGTGCGATTGTCGTAGTCTGTACTACGTGTATGCACCATGCAACGTACCTGAAATGAGAGAATTCGAGTTCAGTACTATGCTCAGACAAGTATAAACAATTAAATAGAAATTTAGAAATATTTGAAGTTGTTTAAAAATAATAAAAAAAATGTGGCCTAGAGTGGCCGCTCGTAGCACTCAAAGTGCCAACAATTCCGCCGTATCCCCGGCAACGGCACCAAAAACTTGACGTGTATTTTACTACGCGCTAAAAACGCAAGTATACGCGTCGAGTAGTACAGGCCTTGTGAGGCCCGAGTCAAACACAGGGATACTCAAAATTGTTGGAGACTCCTACTAACTATTTGTGATCAGCTAAGCCGAATAACAAATTGGGGTTTGTTGTCAAAATTAAAAGAAAATAAAAATAAAACAAAGCAAACAATCGATTAAAGGTTAATTTAATCAATTCAAAAAGGTATCTTTAGGATTGCGGTTTCACCGTGGGTATTCATTGTATTAGATTTTATATAATGCCTCAATCTTCTCTCTCTATCCAGGTAGTGGCCTGAAAACAGAATTACCCACTGTCGTGGTGCAATTCACTACTTAGGTTTAGGTCGGTTCCACCATCGTAGTAACCTATTCCCTAAACTAAGTGCATTACGAACGGTCTCTCAGTTTCCACCATTAATTTTACACCACCTTTGTCAAGGGATTTATCGATTAATGTAGGTTCCGTCTCATTTCAACCATTAATCCTTCTGTCGAAGTGATTAAGGGCATTAGGTTATTATCATGGTGATCAAGCATAACAATATATGGAGAAAACGAGACTATACCATGGATTTAAGAGAGAAAATATGAATTACTAATATAAAACTATCATACAATGAATTCCGGGGCTACTCCCGGTCCTAAAGATGGAGGGGATTAGCCCCGCATGTTTATCTCAGACAAGTACATGGTAGAAATAGTGGGAATCATATAAAAAATGTGAATTGACTGGGAAAACCCCTGAACGGAGAAGAACCGATTGATCCTTTGCGTAGAACACGTGCTTTCCCGCCTCTCGGTGGTGAAATCCATCTTCGGCAGCGTCCGGATCAACAGGTATGAACTTTTGGCCTCCGTTCTCCTTTCTCGCTCCTCGGCACTTGTGCAAAAGCCAATATCAGATCCTCCTTCCGTCTGGGCGGCTTTCATTAGGTATAAGTTCCTAATTAGTTCATTAATTAACTCTAGCCCTCCGATTGAGATCAATCTGAATCCAACGCATATCTGAGATGTCGATACCATCAACGCGGGTCGATGGTATCGACCCGCTACAGTAGCGGCTGGCTACAAAGCCTTCCTTTGTCGCACCCTTCATAATCTCGATACCATCGACGTGGGTCGATGGTATCGACTTCCTTTAGGCGTCGGTTTTGTCGTTTTGCGACGCTGTAGCCTCCATGTGTCGATGGTATCGACTTGGTGTTGATACTATCGACTGCTCCTTCGCCACCAATCTGAAGACGTCTCGATACCATCGACATCAGCGTCGATGGTATCGACTCTTTGCTGCTCCTTTCGGCTGGCAACCTGCGGTCTTGTCAATGGTATCGACTTCCGTCGATGGTATCGACGGAAGCAAATACTTGTTTTTCCTGAAATTCAAAGACAAGATCAAATAAATCCACACATATAATAATAATGTGATAATGAATGCTCAAAATGATGAAACTAAGGGGATTGGACATAAAATGATGACAAAGACCAAAATGGATGAATTATGCGATATTAACCATAGAAATGACTAATCAAAGCATAAACCACATATAAAACAGGTCTATAAATGCGACTCAAAATCATCGCATCAGTTTGGATCAAAGAAATCTTTTATACCACTTCATATCAAGTTCTATTTAATGGTGAACCTCTTGATTTGTTTACTCCTAGTAATGGAGTGAGGCAAGGTGACCCCCTTGCTCCATATCTTTTTGTGATTGTTATGCAATGTTTCACTCAATTGATGAATGGAGCTGTTGAAGAAGGAAAAATTCAGCCTTTGAAAGCTTCAACCAATTTTAATGTTTCTCACCTTATTTTTGCTGACAATTTAATGGCGTTCTCTGAGGCTAATGTGGGTAATGCTCTGAACATTAATTTGTTGTTTGAGGAGTTGAAGAACTTAACTGGACTAACTCTGAATCCTACTAAGAGTGTAGTTTTTTATAGTTTCAATGCGGATAAAAAAGAGTTGAGTGCTATTATTAAGATTGAGGAAGGGACTTTTCCTCAAAGGTACCTAGGAATTCCTCTATTCATTGGTAAATTGAAAAAGGATTTTTGTGCCCCCCTTATGGACAGAATCAAGGATAGATTGGATGGTTGGAAATCTAAACAACATTCTATGGCTGGTCAGATGGAGCTAGTTCAGTCTACTATCACTAAAAAAAATGGTCTTTAACTACAAAAAAAATTGTAGTGAAAACCCTAAAATTTGTAGGAAAAAGCTTTGGCTACAATTATCCTTACATTTATAATATATAGCTAATACCCATGTAGCTAATTGTTTAGGCTACATTTTTCAAACTTGTAGTTAGTTATGCCTCTGGCTACAAATTCATATGTAACCCTAATTGTAGGTAAAAAATGTCCTTACACATAAACATGTAGTTTCCATTGTAGTGAAATGTATGACTACAATTCAATTTGTACCTATAATATTTAGGGAGAGATGACATTGGTTACAATTTATATTTGTAGTTCATGTATAGCAAAAATTAGCACTTGCTACACATGAAATTATAGCTAGTGTGTAGTGAAAGACACCATGTACTACACATACATATGTAGTGAGAGACATTATGTATCTAGTAAGTCGCTTGCCAATATAGAGGGGTTTTCAATAATAAAATAGATGAATGTTAATCAAGATCGAGTTGTGCTTACAATGTCAACAATGATACTCTTACTTATATTTGAACAATGAGTACACATGGGGAGGACATTAACCTGGCCCCTATTTTACAATATGCATGGAAAAAAGACACATGTATACAATATCTTCTTCTGACTACATCTATCCACTGCAAACTACAAAGCACAATATAAAGAGGGCTCATCTCCCTTAGTTCCTCCACCTAATTCACAATGAGTTCAACAACCCTATGAATCTCATCTTTAGTGGTGAATCTTCCAATCCCAAACATGATAGAGGTATGTGACATGTCCTCATCAACTCCCAGAGCTCTCAACACACAGGACTGAGAACAAGAGTTGTAGCTTTTCCTGATGGCAACATCATGTAGAGGTTCATGTATGGCTAGTTTTGGTTGGCGAATCCCCTGGATCAGAACATATTGGCATTTCTTCTCATAATCCATAGGTTATGTACTTTTGTATGTTGTGGATCTCAAGCGCCATCAAGTTAATGGTAGAATCCACTTTGTGTGAACCACCATGGACACCTACAAAGAAACATACATGTTTTGACATATAGCTCACAAAAGAAACAAGCAAACATTGTTTCTCCTACTCATAACTTACCTATTCCATAAGCTATCTTCTCCCAGTGAATGAGAAGTATGAAGTGAATGAGAAGTATCAATGGGCTTCATGCCTTCAGTTTTCTATAATTCAATATAGTCTAGTTGCCCTGACGACCATTTGTGAGCTGCAAGAATTTAAATGGATACTAACTGGTCAGTAAAAGAAGATATAAATCAAATCAAGAAAATCCTCCAAATCAAAAGATAAGAGTCTTCAAGTTGCTTCTATACATATGGAGGACGATATTTGTAGTGCTTTGAAGAATTCATAATCATACTAAAGAACAATAATTAGCATAATATAAACAAATAACTAACAGTATCTTCAGATGGCTCATGTTCTTTATTCCCTTCATATCTGACTCAACCATGTAGTTAAACATCATATACATATGATTCAGCTTCCCATACATGCTATAAATATAGAGCCTAATCATTCTAATGGTCAACTATTTTCATATTCTTGTACTATTCAAATTAATCATTCAAGGATCATCCTACTATAATCCATTCAAGAAGAGGAGAGAGAGCATAAGAATGTAATTTATAGGATTGTTGAACTGGGTATAGTAAAAAAAGAAATAGAGGACAACACCTATCTTTCTACTGCTAACCCTTTCCAAGAGTTAAAACAATCAATCTGCAGAACCTCTAGCTTGATCCATATTACTATCTATGCACAACAAACTAAGGACATTAACACAAAATGAATTTTGATGATACAAGTACAACAACTAGAAGTTGAAACCATACAAAATCTAGCATCAAGACTACTGACAAGTTGACACTTCATATAAACTAAATCAACAAATATAAACTTAGATGCTAATATAGAATCACAATAGTGACCAAGAACCTGACTTGTGGTCTGAGCAGAATTTAGTTCAAACACCCAATTCAAACTCAACTCAGCACCAGTAGATTCCATACAGTTGACAGTTATATAAGTGGGGTCTCTGCAACATTGTTTTGGCAGCCCAATATCTATGAATCTTCAAACTAGTTGGTAGAAAACCAAATTCTCCTGGTGTTCCATTTGCAGAAACAATATTGCATACAAAGGAACATGAAATTCATATTACTTGGCAGAAGGATGAGACAATAGGCTTGAATGGTAGCTTGCTGGAGGAGGATGGATCCAATAGACATAGTAGAGCCAAGCAGACAACCTAGAAATAATCATATAATAAACGTGAGTATTGATCCATAATCATAGTTTGCACAGAAAATATAATATGAAATAAAAACACTCTAACCATACAAGCCTTCTTAGATAGATGACACAATTTTCTAAAAGTTATACCCAGATTAAAATTCATCTTATCCTATTTGACTAACTAACTAATTTAAAATGCACTAAAACCTACCAGCTAATAAGATGCCCAACTAATATCTAGATAATAACTATTATGCTTTGTGGAGACTTATACACAGACATGTATCTAGTGTAGATGGCACTACGAAAATATAATTGCAGTGTTGAAAATTTGTAATGCACCCAAAAAAAATCTATAATGCAACATTTTTCGGTAATAATTCTAGGTCTATAAATTGTCTACTCATTCCATGCATCATTTAGATCATTATGAATGATGCTAGTGTATTAGCCTTTGTTCAGTGAATATGGTTGCTCTAATAGAGACCTCAGAGCCTTGATCTTGTGCCAAAAATGGTTCAACTCTCTCTAGTTTTAAAATTTTGTAATTGCAGCATTGTTTTGGCCATAATCCTAGGTCTATCAATTGTCTACTCATTCCATGTAGTATTTAGATCATTTTGAATGACACTAATGTATTAGCCTTTGTTCAGTGAATGTGGTTGTATAGGCTTCAGATCCTTGAGCTTGTGCTAGAAATAGTTCAACTCACTCCCTGTTTGATAGCTTAACAGTTGTATCATATTGATACATTATTGTCGGTATCATAATCAAATTAAAGGATCTACAAGAACAATTTCCAAGATGCTTTGATAATCAAACACAGAATTCTAAATATGCAAATGATAGGAAATAAAAAAAGGACAGGTGATAAGAAAATTAACCAAACGGCCAAGGCCGGAGAATGTACATGGGCCACTACACCAGCACAGGGATCATAAAACCCACAAAAAAGGTAACAGAAAAAACTAAAGACTCAAGATGTGCACATTACATCATCATGAATGATGATAAATTGATACCCAAAACATTCACTTATTTCAGCATACCTTAATGAAACATTGATCCACATTTTCACATGGTAGTAGAACTGGATGATAAACCCAACATTATAGCTTCAATTTCTATCTGTCTTGTTGTTTGAAAGTCCATGGATAAATCTTTGTTCAAGAATCTACAACATAAGCCAAGTATCATAATTTCTGGCTTTACGTAATGGGTGAAAGACCATGAAGATGTTGGCAGTAGATTTGACAAGAGAGATCGACTGTGTAACTATTCTACTAGTTAATACTCACCTCCTATTGTACTCAAGGAAAATTAGACAAGTTTCATAACAATTTTCAAAGATAACAAAGGAGGTACTATGGCTATGCACGAGATAACAATACCTAGGAAATGCTCAACCTTCACAATGTAATGCTACACAATTTACCTCTTTAATGACTGCTACAAGTTGATGCCTAGTACAAGTTGAGCTTGAGCCACATATGGGTGGAATCGAATGCATTGAACACCAATGTAAATTAAAAGAAAAAATAAGGTAGAGCATAAATTAGATAAAGAAACAATGTAAAGAGAATGACACTCAATTCTAAGTATCAAAGATAAAGAAAAAAATGCAAAGAGAAATTCTCAACGTCTTTACTATCTTTACATCATCAGCTTCAAAGAATACACCCTCATTAAAAAACTATATGGCCTAAGAATAGATACAAAAACTTCCCTTAAAACAATTTGTGTTGAAGATGGTGCACATGCAAATTCGAAACAAATAACAATCATACACACTCATAGTTCCAATAATTGTTGCTTCTTAACCAAAAGCCAGAAAAATGAGTAGAACACTGAGACAATACCTAGATTTCCTAAGAACCTAAGTGGGATTCATGCATCCATTTCCTCTCTCAATAGGATAATGTATTAAACTTCCTTCCAATTGTCCTCAGAGTTGGGCATGGCAATATAACACTAATATCCATATGTATATATCATCAAATCTACATATGTTGTACTAGATATCCACAAATCATGATTGTTACCTAACAACCCATAGTTTCTTGCGAGTATATGAGAAATGTGCATCAGAACACAAAGTTGATAATTTGACTTGTCTGAACTAGAGTGACATCTTCAAAAGAAATTGGATAATAGTAAATCACTTTATATCAAAATAGATGACCATCACCATAGTTGCATCTTCTTCTAGACAAGTCAACCAAATCCTATCCTACTGACTAGGCATAGTTCACCTGAAGTAATGAATGTCAAGTTGAACAATCAAGAGGTCGCAATAAAAAAAAAGAGTGGTGTCTAATGATAGAGATCAACAAAAAGAAACACAATGGACATAAAAGAAAATGGTGGACAAAGAACATGAGAAATCCCTTCTTACAGAATGATAGGATGAACTTTGATTTTCATAGGCCATGACTTGGTTTTGTTCCTTTTCCTTCTAGTATTAGAAATCATTACTAATTAGCTACTCAATGTTTTGGGAGTCCACCATATGAAATAATTTTTTACTAATGAACTGATGACTTAAAAAGGCTGACATATTGTATTCATAGATAGAGACAGGACCAAGGAATTTATATTAGGAGTTTGCATTTAGTGGTGCTTACCCACTCTTTGTCTCCCCTACACATTACCCACTTTACTACTTTAGAAGATGTGACTAGCTATTTGGAGAGCTTCTTCACCTACTTAATCTGCCCTGTGTTTGAATTGGAGATGTGTTGACTTCATATCAAATGAGCTAAGGGTGACATAAAAGAGACAAGGAGTCTGATCTATACATATTTCTACACTAACCATGAAGGAGAGTATGCAATAGAAGCAAGTTAGGGTATCCTGATATATAGGGCTACATGTAAGAGTAGTGATTCCTCACCTTCAAACCAAGGCTCTCCCCAAATGATCCTATCCCAAGCTTGTTTGTTTGCACAATAGGAATATTGAGCATGTCATGTCCTGCTGTGTCTGCCAAATGACATAGAATGAAATATTCTGGTAATTAAAATGAGTTGAATTTTTATTAAGATGAAAGGGTCCCCATACCCATGTGCAATTGGTAGCCTATGCAATGAGCGATCTCCAACAAAATGAATCCAATCATAGCAACAGTCTCTATTCAAATCTAGGCAAGAGTGAAGGAAGTACCACTAAAATAGAGGAAATTTGCAGTGCATGCCTCAAACTCAGCTTCTGAAAACATGCAATGAAGGAACACATGCAGCTTTTGGAGCAAGTGTTATTGGGTCATTCTCTGCCAATGTTGCTAGGAATAATCAGGCCCCAGTTCCTACCATACTTACAGCCTCCCAAACAAACTTCAACAGAAGTGAAAAGAGACAAACTTAGTCACATACAAACCTCAACAGAAGTGAAAAAAGACAAATTCAGTCACAAACAAACCTCATCACAGGTGAAAAGAGGTGAAACAATCATTTCTGAACCACATACGTTTTAGAAGAAAAAAACTGTATAATAGATGCATGGTATAGAAGGTATAGAACACCTATCATACCAAGAACTCACCTACGAGTCCATCACCTACAATTTGTTGAATCACATCACTTGAACATCCACTACTAGTTTTCAACTCACAAGGAAGATCGGCAACATCATATGCCATGAAAAGGGGGCAATCAGAACAAGAAATCATTAACATATAGACATCCACAACAAGATATCATAGAAATTAGGTGCATAAAAATAGAGAAAGCAAAGAAGATCATGATTAACTCATCCATGTTAGTAAGACTACTTATTTTGTAGCAGCACCAGCATCCAAAACCACATATGAAAAAGGCCTCTCAGGGCTTTAGTCGGTGAAAATGGCCATATATTAAGAAGATCAAGTGTGGTTAGACCTCACATAAAGTCCAAACGATTAAATAAGACCACTCTTGAGAAATAACATAGTTCAACAGATCATACTAACCACCTATAAAAAAACTCAAATGATCCATAAATATTTACAAGTAGTAGAGATCTTCAGTGGGATAAAATGATAACACACAAAGGTAATGATTTTGTACTATGGATCAATGATAAAGCACCCATGAAGTCAAAAATCATAAACAGATCACTCAGTTAGTCCCTACAACATAAAGTGGTAAGGCTTTGACCAACAATAGACATCAACCCTTTGCAGGTGATTTTAGATCATCAAAGAAAAGCTCTAGAAGATCACATATCAAAAGGATTGGTCATATTACACCCTTGGGAATCCGAGAATAGGGAAAAACTAGCAAACATGACTGTATAATCCCCATCAATGCTATAAACATATCAGACAAAATCCTTTGCAAATGCAGCATCAAAGCCATCAGAAAGAAAAAATGTAATCAGATATCAGTAGGACTGTAAAATCATAGGCATCAAATTGATAAACAAGTTTACTGTCAATTTGGCCTCAAAAAATTGTTCTTCAACCAGAACCATAAATGTCACTTGTTCAGTAACTATAATAATAAGGTAATCATTTAATGCATGAGAAATAGATAGAGAATGATCTATAAGAATTTTTCCTTTGAATTTAAAATCTAGACAATGAAATAATGAATGGTACTACAATATGTGTGACATCCACATTTATTGAAAACCAACTAAATATAATAAAGAATGGATGAATTCTATTTTTACTAAATTCTATGAATTCATATGATATGTGAATCTCTATATTGATCAAATGACTGCTACTCTTGGTTTCCACGTCTCCAAATGGTTCACCTACAATGATGCATAAATAGTTAAGAAGTGCACTTATAGTATTGAGATTAATTTATAAAATGTTACCTGACAATGAGTAATTTCCTTGACCAAACTATCACTGTCCCAATTACATCCTCAATGACTTGGTGTTGACCAAAAGGCCTAATCAACTACTCTTGAGGTTGGATTGGTACAGTAATGGACACGACAGCAAATGAGGACCCCAACAATGCTCCTCCTACGACATTAGTTGGACTTGTAGAAGTAACGCGTCCTTGTGCTACAATTGAATTCCCATCCTCAAAACTTAACAAGGAAATGACCTTTAAATTTATAAAGACTGTGTCAAACATTATTTATACCTAAAAATCAGATTGAAAAAATTAATCAATAAATGTTTGGATATAATAACTTGTCCTTCGGTAATGGGTGTTTCACTACTCGATTGATTTGGTATGGGTAGTCTTTCAATGGTGGTCCTTGTGATATTCTACAAAATAAATAGTTTACTATAAGAAAATCGATTTTATTATGTAATCACATTATAAGAATTTGAAGATTTACCTCGTTCGGCTAAAATGAAGCACTAATGTTAGAATTTCTCTGCATCATAGCTTCAAGATTTTCAATTTTTTTCTTCATTTCGAACAACTCCTTTTGTTGAGTCGCGTATATCTGGATATGAGCATCAACAACCACTTCTAAGTCTGTGATTTTATTTTCATATACATTATGAGACACATGAATCACATGTTTCACAGGAATCTTCTTTGGGCCCAAAATATGATCAAATATCTCATCTTCATCGAGATTTTCATCATTACTTGCAAGTGCCGCCTTCATCTTGTCCTACATTCAATATTAATGAGAATATTTTCATTAAATAAAAAATAAATTTGTTAAATGATTTCTTACAATCAATTCTGTAGATTTTGCATCCACAACAGTACCATCCTTCTTCAAATGGGTGGCCTTAAACAAGTCTAATCTGCTAACATTACCACTATTTTTCTTTTCTTGTAACTATTTATAACGGTAGTAGCATATATCAACATAGTAGTAAGAAAGTGTAATGCACATTTCAACCAGAAGATAACTCACATTAGCCTTCACACAAACATATGGCGTTGATCTCGATGTATGTCTCGTCATTACAAACTTTCTACTCAATGTTTTTATCACTCCTTAACTACATACAATGAATTGTAATATAATTATATACAATATACACTATTAAATTCTACAAAATTAAGGAATAAATTGTTTTACCTTTCCATCGTCAGAATCCCAAAAATTCACAAGAAATTTGCATTGATTAGGATCAACACGGGAGGGGCAATCATTAAGTTGGTCAGATTTTTCTTTGTGCTGCATGTAGTGGTTTTTTTTGATATCTGCTTTGAAGTTTCTCCAACAATCCCTCACTATTCACAAAACCAAATGCTTCCCCTTTATGTGAAAAACAAACTTGGTTTGTAACAAAAGAATAATTTTTAAATGAAAAATTCCTAGCATTGTATTATATCTCTAAGACTAGAATTACCTCCACATAATTCCATATAGTGGTTTTGTTTTCCACAGGCACTTGTCACCAATCAAGATAGTTTAATGGTGCAAGATTGGAATTTTTAGCAAAAATTCCCAAAAAGGAAGACAAGTCATTCTGATGTGGTCCTATTGGATCTCCATTCTCATCCAAAGTAATTGGCAACTTTTTATCCCCTATCTTACCCCATAATCAGATACACATAGAATAGCCTCTTGTTTTTTTTATTTGTAGCTCCCCCCTACAAAATCATGAATATGATGCAAGCATTTACAAGGATATACATATTATACACATATAATAACATAATAGTTTGTGAAAAATGTAATGCATCTTTGTATCTAAATTTTCTTACCTTCACTCTGCCTAGGATCAACAGTAGGGGAATCAGCAACAGAATGTTGATCATTATCTAATTTATCAATTTCAACCTCTTGATTGTTATTGACGTCATTTACCAAACGTTGCATACTTGCTTTTACAGGGATTTTTTTCTTTTGCAAGGTTCAAAGAAGAACTTTTGTTGTTGTTTGCAGCCGATCCCACCACGGTTTTACTGTTTCTAAGTCCTTCTTTTACATTTGAACACCCCCAATCAACATTTATCGAACCAAGATACCCTCCTTTTGGTCTTTTGGAAATACCTGCAACTAAAATGATGATATGAGTGGTTCTAAGAAATATATTCAATGATGTAATTTTGTATTTTACCTATCACACTCCCATGAGTTATTCCTTCATTGCAGACATCATCAGTAAGTGGAGACAATAGTTGACTACATCTTTTCATTCTCCTAAAAAGATAATTGATATCAAAAATATTCAATTACAAACTAAAATCATGGCATACATTCTCTAATTGTGTTCCTCAAATAAAATTAAAAATTTCAATAATATTTATATGTTGTTGATGAAGCCAACATCAAACAAGCAAACTCATTAAGCAGATTAACCCAAAAGAAAAAAATTGTGCAACAAATGTATAATCACATAAAAGAATAAATGACCATTTTAGAAATAAAAGGATAACATGAGTGTTTCCACTATTTAATCCAACTAATAAAATAAAAAGAGTTACATAAGATCAATGATGGGGATCATGACCCCCTTCATAAAAGGTCACACCCTCCATGTCTTCTCTGACTAAATTAACATCATCACAAATGTCACTTAAGTTATCTTCCAAATCACTTGGAGATTTATCTTTAGACAAGTAGGTTCCATCCATGAAATTATCATGAAGATTCTCCTCCATGTCGTAAGTATCACAAGGTGTAGTGTGCATAACAAAGCTCCAATTTTTTTGACTTATATCTTTCACATAAAACACTTGTTGTACTTGGGAGGCCAATGCAAATCGATGATCAGTTACATTAATACGTTTTAAATTGACCATTGTGAAGTCATTTTTAGATTTTTTTGATGCCTCTGTTTGCATTGACCCAGTCACACTTGACCAATACAACTTTAAGTTTCTCATAATAACTGATCTCAAAAACGTCCCTTAACACCCCGTAGTACGTAACCTGACCTGTTATAAGATTTTTTTCCTTGGAGCTGGCAAAACTTTTGGCCTGAGCGTTCACCATAATTCCACTATTTTGTGTTTTTCTGTCGTATTCTCAATCCTTGGTGCGAAATCTATAATCATTTGTTACATATCCCACATATTGCATCGTCATTTGTTGCAGTCCTCGAGCCAACACTAAAAGGTTTGGTGGCACAGTTGTAGACTTTGCCTTCTCCTCAATCTAAAAATATTCTGAATTTTATTATTTATATATTTTTGTTATTATGCTAACGGAAATAACTTATTTAGACTTACATGTTTCTTAAACCATTCATTGAAACTGTTCATATGAAGATTACTAATTTCCCATTGTCGCGCACGTGGATTGATTTTCTTCAAGTATCAGATGTGCTCCCTGCCAACAAACATGTGTGATGCACCTAGACGTAAATATGAAATTACATAATGAAAAGTAAACAACGATCTTACTTCACGTATGGATCAATTGCATCAAAATTGGCTAAAATATATTGATATGCAGCTTTGAGCATTGTGCTATCAAGCGTAATAGGAGTCTTATTTCCTAGAAGGCGCCCTTTATGAAATAATATAGACCACTCTTCATCATTATCCATATCTTCATCTTTCACATCATTTCTAGACAATTTAGTGAACCTTGTCTCAGCTCTTGAGAGATATCTCGAACAGAATGTTACGTATTCATCTGCCAAGTAACATTCTGCTATAGAAGCTTCTGGAGTAGCTTTATTTCGCACATATATTTTTAAAGTTCATAAGTGTCTACATTAATAAGAAGAAAAGACTTTGTAAGAACATCACATACGATCAGATGCAAAGTCTGAACAAATTTAATTGTTAGAAAGATTACCTCTCTACGGGGTACATCCAATGATAGAATATCGGTCCGACTATCTTCGCTTCTCGTGGAAGATGAATGACCACATGCTCCATCACATCAAAGAATGATGGTGGGAGAATCTTCTCTAGGTTACAAAAGTATTTGGATTTATGACTTTAGAGCATAAGTCTTTAAAAAACTTGGACAACTCAATTACAACAGATCTAATATTTTTGTTGGGTAAATCTACTTGTAAAGCTAATGGGAGAAATTGTTGCATTAATACGTGATAATCATGACTCTTCAATGCCATCAACTTCCTTTCTTTGACGTGTGCATTTCTAGATATATTAGAAGAATAGCCATCAGGAACTCGAGCAAACTTCAACAACTTACAGAATAATTCTTTTTCCTCCTTCTTCAAAGTAAAACATGAAGGTGGGATGATTTTTTTATTTCCGTCCTTGATAATGTGAAGTCTATGCCTTATGCCCATCTCTCCGAGGTCATATCGAGAATTTTCAGTGTCCTTTGACTTCTCCATTCCTAGCAGTGTGTGAATCAAACTCTCACATACATTCTTTTCTATGTGCATCACGTCAAGATTATGACGTATAAGGTTATGCTTCCAGTATGGCAGCTCAAAAAATATACTTCGCTTTGTCCAGTTATACAGAAAATTATCTACATCTCTAGTTTGATCTAGAACTTGACTTCCAGACAACATCTTAGGAGCACTTCTAAATTCTTCTTTTCTGTCAAATGATGAAGCATCTTTATGAAATTTATGATCCATTGGGAGGAACCTCCTATGACCCATGAAACATGCTTTCTTACTATATGGTAGTCTCCATGAGCACGCGCCTTTGTTGCAGAAAGGACATATGCAAGATACCCACTAGTTTGCCAACCAGATAGATAACCATATGCAGGAAAGTCACTTACCGTCCATAATAAGGCAGCATGCAACTTGAAAACCTCTTTACGATCAGCATCATAAGTATCAACACCAACTTCCCACAGTTCTTTTAACTCCTCAATCAACGGTTGTAGGTAGACATCTATGTCCATTCTGGGTTGAGTTGGACCAGGATTAATCATCAACATGATAAAATTGGGAGACTTCATGCAAAACCATGGTGGCAAGTTGTACGTAATCAATACGATGGGCCAAATGCTATATGATAGACTCATGAGGCCAAAGGGATTAAATCCATTGGAAGTTAATCCAAGGTAAACTGCGAGAATCAGAAGCAAACTCAACATGCATATTATCAAACATCTTCCATGTTGGAGAATCTGTTGGATGTCAAAGAATCCCGTCCTTGGTATGACTTTCATCGTGCCACCACATTAGGGGTGATAGTTTCAAACACATGAACAATCTCTTCAACCTAGGAGTCATGGGAAAGTAGTGCATGACTTTACAAGGAACTCCTTTCTTGTTCATATGAATGTTTTCTACACCAACTTCATCAATTTCGATTTCTTTATATCTAGAAGCACCACATTTCGGACATGAAGTCTTATCTACAAAACCTTTCGATACAAAATGCAGTTATTTTTTCAAGCATCGATTTTATCATAGTCAAGTCCAAGGTCCTTGATTATTTTCCTAAATTCATAATAAGAGTCGGGCATCATCTCACCCTCTGGAAGTAATTCCTTTAAAAGCTCAAGCAGCTTAGAAAATGACTTATTACTCCAATTATTGACACATTTTATGTGAAACAACCTCACAACAGTGTACAATTTAGAGTACTTCTTACTGCCAGGGTACAATTCATGTGCAACAATATCTAATAGTTTGTAAAATTGCTCAGCTTCTGCATCATCAACAAATACAAATCGATGGTTGTCATCTTACATATTCTCTCCATCCTGTGATACACCATACACATCATGCAACATGTCTCTCATGTCATCTTTGGACGTGTCATTTTGTGTTTGTGAATCCTCAGAGCTATCAAATGAACCCTCACCGTGAAAAATCCAATTTGTGTAGGCGGTCAAGAATCCATTCCATAACAAGTGTTCTGTTGTGACTTGCCGATTCTACCTATGTACATTTAAGCACTGCTTATAAGGACATAAGATAGTCCCATCTGTGTTGGATTTTGAAAATGCATGCTCTATAAATTTAACCACCACAAGTAAATATATCGTGCTTGTTCTGTGTTCCTCATGTATCCAACTTTTATCTATCATTACTACCTATGACAATTAAGAAAAAAAGGATAAGAATAAAAAGTATTAAAAATCATTACATAACTTAGTTTCAATAAGATTTAAGAGCTCTTTCTCATAGCTTGGGCAGAGTTTTCCCAGAACAGTAAGAAATTGGACTTTTTGAAACCTGATGAGAGACAGGTGGCACGGAGGCCAGTCCATTCTCTACCAATGAAGAATGCATCAACTACTCACTTTCCAAAGCTATCCCACTTGTTTGACATTTTAGGGAGATCTTATATACCTATTGATACCATTACATGGGTCATATACAAGTCAAAATCAGTTAGTATATTTTCTAATGTTCTGTTCAAAATCATATAATGACTCTTTAGTATATAATAATGAGTATGTTTTATACTATTTTAGTACTATTGATTAGAATGGCAACAAAAAAGTCATGCTTCAATGGTAACCAAAGGATCATGGACTACATTATACTTTCTGTGAAATGAATATTCTAACCCCAATAGCAATTTGGCTTGCTTTTCCACTTTGTTAAAAGAATATGTTGTAAATTCTATCAAAATATAATACCTGGAATTTACTAGGAATTTAAATAACCATGCTTATGGACACATTGACATTGACTGATAAGTTCCATTCTGAAAGCAGTCAATCATTTGTTGTCTTCTTCATCCTAAACATGGTAAACTCATGATTATAGCATATGTTATTGTTTCTGTATCACAACGATTCTGATCTATATGATATTCAATATGCACTCTAGATAAAGTTAGTCTTTATTCCTCATTTATCAACTCAGTTGAGTTTTTGACCCATATGTAAACCACCTACCATAGTCTGCATGTATATAGGTTGTACCTTCCAAACATTGAGAAATAAGGACTTGCCAATGTGTCCTACATTCACCCAGTATTTGCAGACAATCACTATTCTCGTTTGATGCACCACCCAATATATATCTAATTGAGAGATATGTAGGAGTAGAGTGTCACATATGATCACATATCACAACCATAGTGTTTATTTCCACAACTAAAGCACAACATCAGAGTTTGAGATTGATGTCTATAGACATGGTCTTCTTTTGTTTATCATGTTAACTTATATTCTACACATCACCCACTCATGAATATACTCTTCTTAAGTATTATTGCCAACGTACACATCTTCCAATGTTAGTCTTCTATCTTCTTTTAGAATTGATTAACAATTCTATCTCGTTTAGTATATTCTATGTAATAAGGTCTTATTTAATTTCTTAAATGCCAAGGCTAATTATACCAGCAAAAGAAGAATTACAAAACGGCTGGTTTATACCTAATGTTGGTTTAATATGGTTGTTGAAGGTCAGAAAAAAACTATTTAAAAGGAGGATTACAAAAAGCACTCGCTACATATAAATTAATTGTAACTGAAGTAATTGTAAAATAAATGACAACAATAAAATATGGCTCAACAGTCCATCTTCCTATGTTAGCAAATATAACAGCCTATTTCCAATATCTCTCGACAACACAATTAACTAAGTCATTTCTTTAAATATAACAGCTCCAACACCAAGAGGCTCGTATATATAGCAGCTTAAATACCAAAAAATGATAAAAGTGTGTGAAGATGTTAAATCGTGAACTATAGTAATATAAATATGGTGAATTACCATCTCGTCTTTAGAGGGAAAAATTATCCCAAGCAATTATCAGTAATTATCAGTCTATGAGTCCTCATGTTCTACATACAAACTTGTTTTACATAGGACCACTATGTCACTAACTCCCCACCATCCAAGGGATCCAATACCTAAGCCCAAAAACAAATACTGGAGACAATATCCACAAGTGCACACCTACCCAAAGAGGATCTCTGGATCCATTCATGAATATTCACATACCACACTCAACAAAGCAATCCAGAACATAATAGTTTGATTATCAATTGTGTCCTAAATAGTGGATTTACCTCAGTTATTATATGCAGGAGAACTGTAGGGGAAGAAGCAGGCACCGGCGGAGGAGGAAGCGGGCTCTAGTGGAGGAAGCAATGACGAGTGCTCCGATGGAGATAGAAACTACGGAGGGCGTCGAAGGAGGAAGCAACTGCAGAGGGTGTCAGTGGAGGAACCAATTGCAGAGGGTGTCAGTAGAGGTAGCACCGGTGAAGGGCATCAGGGGAGGAAGCACCTACGGAGGGCATCCATAGAGGAAGTTGTTGTAGAGGGCATCGACGGAGGATCCAACAACAGAGGCACCGACAGAGGAATCACATACGGAGGGCGCCGGAGTAGGAATCACCTGCGGAGGGTGTCGACGGTGGAAGCAGCTACATCTGGAAGAGGCAACTACAGAGGTCCTGCATAGGAGGTGGTCGTCAGTCAGAGGGAGGGTGGACGGCTGACAAACTACCTTTGAATGGCAAGAGAGGACGGTGCAGCCGGAAGACGGTTCCAATGATCACTCGCGTCGTGCGTGGGGGGCGGGGGCTGGGAGGGGGAACAAGGGAAATACTGAGTGCCAGGGGAGGGAAATTTTGGGGTTTTTTTGTTTTTAATTAAGCCAACTAACTACATTGTGGATACAATCAAAAGGAGACAAAATTGTAGCTATATGTTATTTATAGAGCTAGCTACAATTATTTTGGTTACACAAATATATTTTATAGCTAAAAATAGTTCTCTCTATACGTAAATTAAATGTAACCCAAACAATTGTAGTTAAATCATCTTTTTTCTGTAGTGTATATCTTCTATGCAAAGATTTTGGTCTTCTGTGTTTCCCTTACCGTGTTGTATTGCTAATGATATTGAAAAATTGTGTAGAAAGTTTATCTGGGGTGGCTCAGAACAGAAGAGAAGCATTCATCTTGTTAAATGGAAGGACATTACTCTTCCCAAGGAAGAGGGAGGCTTAAGTATCAAATCGGTTAGATCTACTATCAAAGCTGCTTCAATTATTAATTTGTGGAATCTAGCTTGTAAAAAAGACAGCCTTTGGGTTCGTTGGATCCATGAAAGGTACTTAAGTAGATCATCTGTCTGGAAACTTAGTATTCAGAGTTCTAATTCATGGCTTGTTAATCAATTTCTCTGTGTGGGGGAGTTTCTTATCCCTTATCTAAAGTTCTCTATTGGTAATGGGAAATCTTTTCGGTTATGGGGTGATCCTTAGCTGTCTGGAAACAAACTTTTGTTTGATGTTATTGGCCCTCAATTGGCTCTTAGTATAGGTGCTCTTGTTGATGCACGTTTGTGTTGCATTATTAAAGATGGCTGCTGGAACATTCTGAATATTAGAAGAAATGCTCCTATTCTGAAAGTGTTAAATGATGTTTGTATCACTTTGAGTGTGAATGATAGTATGAGCTGCATGGGGTTCCAGAACCTGAGTTTCTCTCATGTTTACAACACTATAAGAGATAAAGCTAATGAATCTATGGTTTTTAAGTGGATTTGGAAATGTTATTGCACAAGGAATTACCACATTCATGCTTGGAAAGTGACTCACTCTGGGTTGTTAACAATTGATTATGTCATGAAGATGGGGATATCTTGCTCGTCTATCTGGTTCCTCTACATGAGTGATAGAGAACATATTGATCATGCTATGTTCAGATGTTCCTTTTCTAAGGAGTTATGGAAGAAGGGTCATTCTTATGGTTCTATTCCTTTATGTTGTGATGATTTGGTCGAGTAAAGAATCTCACCTTTGTTCTCTTCTGATTCTTTATACCCTATGGCATGAAAGAAACCTTCATGTCCATTAGAACATATATACCAATGTGGAAATTTTGTGGAGTCAATTACAAAATTTGATTTGTCTTTTACAATATTAGTTTCTGTGCATATATGTTTCCTATTTTTGAGCTCTTCTCTTGGCTTGTCTTTCCAGTATGGTTTTCCTGCCTGCTAGGTTTAAATTAGCTAACGGCTGTATAGGCACTGATCTAAGTAATTCCTTAGAGTGGACGTCTCAGGCTTGAGTCTTTGGGGCCTTTTCTAATGGTTCTTGTTTAGCATCTGACTTAGTGATGGTTGAGTCCCCACTTATGGGTGTCAACGCTCCCCTCTCACTAGTTCCTCTTTTTTGGAGGTCTTGGCTACTTTGGTGCTGAGGTCTCTATCTTGCTTTGAAGGTAGTAACAAGGTTGAGTATGTGCTTGTGGCTGACCAGTTTAGTTTTCCTTGGTTTGTTTGGTATGATGATGGCTATTGGATCTGACATAGTGATGGTTGAGTCCCCACTTATGGGTGTTAATGCTCCCCTCTCACTAGTCCCTCTTTTTGGAGGTCGTGGTTGTCTAGGTGTTGAGGTCTCAGTCTTGCTTTAAAGGCAGTAACAAGTCTGAGTTTTCTATGTGCTTGTGGTTGACCAGTTTGTTTTTCCTTGGATACATTTTATGAATATGTTTGGTTTGGGCCTTGGATGCTTTGGTTCCTACTCAGTAGCTTTCTAAAGCTGAGTTTGTTACTCCCCTCTCACTCAAGGAGTGATGGTCGAGTCTTTGGGTTTCTTCCCTCTTTGTGGTCTGAAGATGGCCTCTTTTTGCTTGGAAGGCAGTAACAAGGTTTTTTTCTTGTTTTGATGCTCCCCTCTCACTCATGGAGTGATGTTTGAGTCTGTTGGGATTCTTATTCTGCTCTTTGGTCTGAAGATGGGTGATTTTGGTTTGGTGTTGTTTTTCTTGGGCTTGATGCTCCCCTCTCACTCACTGAGTGATAGTTGAGTCTGTTGGGCTTCTTTCCTCTATTTTGGTCTGAAGATGGTTGGTTCTGGTATGGATTCCTTGGTGTGGAGAGATGGTTGAGTTTGTGATTCTTTCTTTCCTCTACTTGGTATGTAGATGGGTACTGTGAAGTGTTCTTTCCTGGAGATAATCACAGAAGCTTATTTTCTCATATAGGCTAGTTTTTCTGTTGGGGCTTCTCTCCTTTTGGTTCTCATGTCTATTTTGTTTTCTTTGAGGGATTTGTATTTTCCTTCTTTACTCATTCTTATAGTTTCTTTTTCAGATGTAAAGATAGGTCCTTCTCTTTTAGTTGGTTCTCGTTTGGGAACTAACAAGCAACGTACCTTCAAACAAAAATGAAAAAAACGCAACAGAGTTTTGACCGACAAAAAAAAAGTTGGGAAAGTGATTCTTTAGGGTTTCCCATTTACAAACTCCCATTTCTTCTTGGAATAGAGACTCTGTTGGAAAAAAATTTGACATAGCGATAAGAATAGAGTTCTTGGTTGTTGATGTTGTAATAAGGCTTGATAATGATCCTACAAATATTTTGCTCCAAATTGATGCTATTGAGAAAAGGAAGGAAGCGTCTATTTCTAAGACTCATGAGGAATCCATGCTTAGACAAAAGTCTACAATTGCTTGGCTTAAAAAAGGGGATACTAATTCAAAGTTCTTCTACTCCACTGTTAAAGTGAGACGTAATTTCAATCACATCAAAGCCCTTACCATTGATGGTGTTGTTTCTACTGATGAAGCTAGCATTAAAAGTCATATCCAGAACTACTACTACAGGCTTTTGAATAATGGTTTTGTTGTTGATTTCAATATCTTACATAATCTTGCTTTTCCTAAACTCACAGATGTTGATAGGTTGAGTTTAGACAGATGATTCACTGTCAAGGAGATCATTGAGGTTATTACTAGCTTAAATCATGATAAATGCCCAGGTCCTGATGGTTTGAATGGCAAGTTTTATAAGACTTCTTGGAGTGTTATTTGCACTGAAGTGGTGGAAGTTCTTCTCAGTTTCTTCAATTTTGGCTGTCTCCTTAAAGAGGAAAATCACACTTTTATCACCCTTATACCCAAAGTTAAAGAGTTGAGCGATCTTAAGAATTTAAGGTTTATTTCTCTCTGTAATGTATTCTTTAAGATCATATCAAAACTTCTAACCAACAGGCTTTGCCTAGTTCTATCATCGATCATCAGTAGGAATCAGTGCACCTTTGTCCCTAGTAGGAATATCAAGGATGCAATCCTCCTTTCAAATGAATTGATCCATGACTTCAACAGGAAGGGTGGAGCACCTAAGATGTGCCTGAAGTTTGACATCTCTAAAGCTTATGACTATGTCTCTTGGGAGTCTATCTTCTGCATTTTGCGAGTCATGAATTTTCCACATTGTTGGGTCATTTGGTTAAAAGAAATTTTTGATACTATCTCCTATGAGATTCCGATCAATGGCGAGGCTAGTGAGCCCTTTAAACCTAGAAATGGTGTACGCCAAGGAGATCCTCTTTCTCCCTATAGCTTTGTTTAGTCATGCAGGTGGTCTCTATTCTTCTTGATGATGAAGTTGAGAGGGGTGATCTTACACCTTTGAAAGCTTCTTCTTCCTTTTCAATTTCCCATCTCATCTTTATGGATGACTTGCTAGTGTTCTCTGAAGCAAATGAACATAGTGATTATGCCATAAAGAGAGTCATCAACAACCTTTATAGTGCTACTGGTCTGAAAATTAATTTTGAGAAAAGTGTTGCCATCTTCAGTGTTGGTGTGGACAGAACCTTGTTGGGGGGTATTCTTGGCATTTCTAAAAGTAGCTTGTCATTGAGATATCTAAGACTTCCTCTTTTCATTGGTAAACTTTCAAAGGGTCACTATTTTTCCCTTGTAGATGAAATCAAAAGGAGTTTAGAGAGTTGGAAGGCTAGTCAGTTATCCATGGCAGGGAGGATCGAACTAGTACATTCTACTTTGTCTTCTATATATCTCTATTGGACTTCCACTCTTCCTCTACCTACTGTTGTGTGTGAGGATATTGACAAATTGTGCAGAGATTTCATTTGGGGTAAATCTGTAACCAAGAGGGCGGTTCATCTTGTTGAATGGAGTAATGTAGTCAAGCATAAGAAAGAAGGTATTTTGGGTATAAAGAACATAAGATATGTCATCAAAGCCTCTATGATGTTTAACGGTTGGAAACTGACCATGAAAAAAGACAGTATATGGATCAAATGGATCCATGAAAAGTGCTTGTCCAAGCTATCTTTTTAGTTTGTTCATATTAGTGACTCGTTCTCTTGGCTCTTCAAGAAGATCTACGTTCGAGAGATGATTTGAGGACTCGTTTGAGAGTTAAAGTCGGTGATGGGTCCTCCTTATCTATTAGGAATGACCCCAGACTTCCTAGGTCTAATTTTCTTTTTGACGTCCTTGGTCCTCAATGTTACATCCAGTTGGGAATTGGCAATGAGGCCAAGGTCAGTCTCTTTGTAAGGAACCAAAAGTGGTTCTCTAAAAAATCGAGGTTGCACTCTAACTTGAATTTAGTTTTGGAAAATCTACCTAATCCTGTTGGAGAAGTAGATGAATTTTTCTTTGGAGACAAGGCTGTTGTTACTTTCAGAGATGTATACGATGAAGTCAGAACTAAGTCTAAGATTAAGTCGTTCTTTCAATGGCTTTTGGAGTCCAAGGGACCTAAAAGATTCTTTCTTGCAGGTTGGAAGATCGGTCATGGTAAAATGCTTACTTCCTATTATGTCAACTGCCTGGGAATCATTCTAGCTTCGAGGTGTTTCCTCTGCAAAAATGAGGAAGAGGACACTGTCCACATTTTCTTCAATTTCTCATATTCAAAATATGTATGGAGATTGTTTGGTGCTCATTTCAGGAAGTCTATTCCGGATTCTATTAGTGATTTATGTGTTTTTGCTGATAAGGAGTGCAGGCTTGCAAATATCTCTGTCCTCTATTGGTTACGGAGAGAAAGAAATGATAGATTACATAGAAGTTGTGAGAGAGATGAGCACAAGCTCTAGCTTTGTATCCTTAGTGATGTCAAAGCCTTCCTTTATTCATAGTTTTCTTCTTTGATAGGCAGGCTTTTTCATCATGGAGCCTTATATAGATTCTTTTCTGTTCTTTGGAAAACATTCTTATGGAGGTTGTTCCATTTGAATGTCCATTTACTTGTATTTTCAAAACCAAAAATAGCAATATGATGAGCTAGGTTCACCAAAAAACAAGGTATGACCTTGGTAGTACCAACTAAGGGGTAAAACGCATAAGGTTCAGTTGGGTTTTAATTGAAAGACTAACATAGATAACCTAAAAGGACAAATTGGATGCAAAAGGTTTTCAAATCAGTTCAAAGTGTTGAACATGAAGAAATTCTTTCACCAATTGTCATGCTTATTGTTGCAGCTTGCATAGATGGTGCTATTTGGCATATGAAGACTAGAACCACATTCCTTAATAGGAATATATGAGGGGATTTTTATGTGACACAAACTAAAGGTTTTATAACATCATTAATGCAAATAAATTATATAAGCTACAAAGTTCAATCTAGATATTGAAGCAACCATCTAAGAGATGGGACCTTTTGACTTGACAAGATAGTCAAAGGGTTTGACTCAAATCAAGATAAAATATGAAATTTGTGATTACAAAATATTTAGTTGGAGAATATGTTTATATCCCACATAGTGATGGGTAATAAAATCTCAATACTATAAGTATTGAAACCTGGCATGGAGATCGCCTTCAACAATGAAGGATTAGATGAAGCACCATATGCGATAGAAATTGAGATCCATAGAGATAGTTTTGGAAATTTTCATGACCTACATTTTAGTACATATGTTATCATAATGCTGAAAGGGTTCAACATGCAAGGATTCCATAAGATAGAATATATCCATGTTGCATGTGATTAGCCTCTACAGAATCCTATATCCTATTCTTATGAAGAATGGAAAGACATGAGTAAGATGCCATATGAGCTAGCAGTTGGATATATCATGCTTTCTATATACTCATCCCATTATCATGTATGTATTGGAAGGTCATTGGAATACCATTAAATATATCCATTAGTATTTAAGAAGAACTAAACGATAAGTTACTAGGTTAAGGCAATTAGGAAGAGTTGGATGTAATGGGTGACACCGATGCAAGATCCTGAAGTGACAAAGAATGGCCACAATATTAAAAGTTTGTTTAATCTTAATAAAAGAGTTGTTAGTTGGAAGGGTTCTGGACTACAGACAACTATTTTAAATATACAATAGAAGTTGAGTATCCTAGTGTTATGAACACATCAGTAGATGTTATGCAGATCTAGAAGTTCATATGGATGAACTTATGGATGTTCCAACCATTGATGAGATAGTAGAAATATTGTGACAACATTGAAGCTACTGGTTAGGCAAGGAATATTGTATAACATTTATGGAAATTCAATCTCATATGAGATGTCATACAACAAAGAGATGTGAAACATGCAATATAACGACTAAACAAAATGTTACTAACCCAACTGGAATAGCACTTGCACAACGACAACATGATGCACATGTTTAGATCACTCAGAATGGGATTCATGGGTAATTGGGTCTAAGTACAAGTAGGAGTGTGTTGGTATGTATGTCCAGAGAGCCAATCACATGGTGATTGTGATGGCTTGTTACATAAACAATTTGATTAATAAAGACAATTTTTCTTCCGATTTTGTTTCAATCAGTTATGAAATTATGATGAAACACGAAACATGTCTAAAGAATGACAATACTTAATGATGTATGTATCTGGGTTGATGACCTGAACAATGAGATCATATAGATGTTAAGGGTATGAACATTCTTGTTATGCCCCTAATCAGATTTTATTGTGAAGGATGATAGATTACAATAACACATAAAGACTAAAATGTGTGTTGCTTGATGACAGAATCTCATCAATCATGATATATGATATATCAAACCAAGCACATAGATACTTGTTGGAGAATAATGTATCAACAGATCCACCTAGAGAGTGACATATGGCAACCATAATTGGTGGTCATAATAATCTTTCATAATGAAGGTAGTGATTTTGGTTCTTAGGCCTAAAATCATTGCGCTCATCACATATAGTTTGGTATACTTCGACATCATCCATCGTGATCTTGAATAAGGGTTACCATTAAGGTGATGATCGGGTGCACTTAGACACATGGGGATGACTATGAGTGATGTAGATGGGATTTGTCCCTCCTATTGGAGTTTGATTACCAGGCCACTTGATAAGAGAGACTGAGAAAAGAATGCACATGCACATGTAAATATCTATATGATATTGAGGTCACATATATCTTAGACAGTCTATTCTAGATCAAGGAATATGGATTAAACATTGAGAGGATGACGATTTCATGTCTTGAGTTCATTTCGGATGTCAGAGACAAAAGATTAGACAATCACTATAATGCTAGACACATATTGTAGGTTGAAGTTACTCTTCAACTTTCCAATTAATAAGGTAGCGATGATGTGTGACTAGACACTGCTCTTTGCTTGTGAGGTCAAAAAATAGTTATGGACATTCACTACCAACAACTTGGAACCTATAGGGTCAAACACATTGGATACATTTAGAAGAAGAGTTTAATCATGAATGATGATTAAATTGATTACTAAAGAGTTTAGGTATTCAATTTAAGTAATGAATTAATTTATTTTACTCCCAACTAACTGGTTCAAGTGTTGAATAGACCGATTGGAGTATCAGGTTGATTGCAAATTTCATTGGCTGAGTTCTACATGCAGTGCGGTAAAAACCCATCAGTTCACATAGTGAACCAATCAGCTCAAGTTCATGAGATGGTCGACTCACATGTTGAGTCACCCGGTTCATTAAATAATTCAATTGAATCAAGGTTTAGTGTGGACGTCATGTCGTTCCTTAATTGGATTAGAATAGACAATACAATTGTGATTGGGAAACATAACGAAATGATTGGTTCACTGGCTTAATCGACCAAATCGCATGCCAACAGATTGATCCACTCATAAACTGATCCTTTAGCCATTTTCCATTTACAAAATTTCATGAAATTTCGGTCCCTTCTGCTCCCACTCAAACTGGGAACCCTAACCCTTACCCTCTTATAAATAGAGGG
Source organism: Alisma plantago-aquatica (assembly GCA_963693085.1). Lineage (NCBI taxonomy): Eukaryota > Viridiplantae > Streptophyta > Magnoliopsida > Alismatales > Alismataceae > Alisma > Alisma plantago-aquatica. The sequence continues at coordinate 1,253,327,854 of OY856410.1, read as the reverse complement.
TTATTGGGGGCTTGTCAGACAACACACAATGGCCTTTGACAATTGTTTGTCTACTTTGTTTGTAGTAACCAAGAGAACCCGAGCAAGTCCTACCTGGTAAAGAGAGGAATTGCAAGCGAGAACAATTTTGAGAGAGCAAGTTGGTGACTAGTACATCAACGAGAGGGATAACTCCTTCCTATCCATTCTAGTAGGATGAAAGGAGTTTGAGGTGGTCCATGAGGACTTCTCTAGAGGCATGGATCCTTTCCCCGCTAGGAGGACAACATCAACTTGCTATCTATGGTGAAGGCCAGGAGAGGTTGTAGACATGTCCTGGTGCGACTTGAAGAGAGGTGCAAACTACAACAAGGCTTAGTCATTGGACTTGCTCCAAGACCAAGTATGACCTTGTTTAACCATCCTTCCTATTACGTAATTGTTGACACGATCTGCTAGTTATAGGGAATATGGATTGAAACTTTTTATTTCTACTTCCTACTCTGATGCCATATTTCCTAATAGAATAATGAGGTAAGAGAAATCAATTGTATATTAAGTGTTTGTACTCTCCTTTATTTTAAATAATATGTTAATAATTCAAATTTGTAATATTAGTTGCCTTATATACTTATTTGCATAATCTCCTACTAGCAATAAATGTTGTTGAGAATTATATCTCTCGCTGGGACATGGATCTCACCTCGTAGGTCACTACATATTTTTAGGTGATCATCCGTAGCATTGTCAAACCCCTGGTAATGAGGACAGGATTCTTGGAGATCAGTAGAAGCAAAAGGTTGTCTAGTTCTCTAGTATCCCCTAGAGTCCTCCCTATACTCTCAGGTCCGTGGGGGAGTTTTTTCGATGATGTATATTGAATAGAGTTTTTGTCAATATGTTGATGTTTGTACACGATATATATGGGCAATGACTTTTGTATATAGGTTGTGGTTAAGGCCACTTAACCGTTGTATACGTACCTGGTATGGTATGTGCTTTATATAGGATTTTGGACCTATATGTAAATGTTCTTGGACATGTTTAATAAGTTTATATTGGTTTCAATTATGCACCTTTTTAGTAATGTGATTAATTAGTGATCATTTTTGTTTTACATTTGAGTAATCTTGTTTAGCGTGGCAGGTTGCCACAATACGATTCACCCAATTTTGCATTTTCATGTGACTTGACCTTCCAACACTCAGCCTAGAGGCAACAACATCAATAAGTTTCTTGCTCCACAAAATGCCGCCCTATCCTAATACTTGATTTATCATCCAAAGGTATCATCCCTGCTATCCTTTGAACCCATTTGTAATTGCCATTAAGGGTAAGAAACTCAAGGTAAATGATCCAATCTTCCAACTATTGTTGTTGATTTAAATGTAACTGATAAATTTATTTACACATTTTTAATAATAGAATCCCAACATGTAACACGAATTGAGTTCTTTTAATATATTTCGTGACGTAAAATTAGAAGGACAATGCACCTAATAGTGAAGCTTTTATTTTGGTTTCACTTTTGCAAAGTGATTGTAATTACAAATGACTCAAGATGCACTATCCATCAAGTATATATACTTCTTATATCATTTATTCATAATATAGTATAAAGGTGACATACATAGCATATGTGCTAAGACATAATAATTTATTACTCATTCCTATATTATTTTTCATTCCTATGATATGTATTTATGATTGTATGTATATAACTAATATTTTAAACTCAATCATTGCTCAAGAATGATTGGGATGTGGACATACTTGTTGATTTAAATGTATACATAAAAAATAGCCGATTCTCCTGTTGCCGTGAGAAGGTAGGATCCATCATAAGTTAATATTATTGAAGTTTCTTAATTAATATTGGTTTCTAAAATATTCTTCAATAATAGAAAACAATGTAGTCTTTCAGATTATTTCAATTTAAAGTTTTTTTTCATAAAACTATCTCTTATAACAAAGTCGAATAATGAAGTGAAATGATAATTTAAGAGTTAAACCATTTTTTACATAATCAATATCCTATTTCATGTTATTGAATATTAGATTCAATTATCAATGCCCTTTACTCCAACGAAGTCAACCATATACATCCATGATGTTAGAAAGTGATATGAACAATAATTATAATAAGCAAATTTACTATATGCATGTAGCATTTGATACAACAAAAGGATTCATAGAAAATACATGTTGGTTGTCACTTGTTCTACAATAGAATTCATACAAAATTTCTAGGCCCATGGAACCAAAGAACATTAAAGATAAGAGTATCTTTACATGACACTCTTCACAACCAAGATGAGATTCAATAGTTTTGGTGGCCATGTATGTATGGATACACTTTTAAAAGAAAACTCAATCATTATTCATGACATCATAGGTGGAGGAGATGTATTTTCATGTAATATGTTTTGTGTCAATGTTAGTGACTATGTAAGACGTAGTAATATGAAATAACATATCCAACCATCCATTTTTCATGAACATATTTTCTACCCATACAAAATGTTTAATAGTGTCTCATGTCTCAATTGGACAACATCAAAATGCATGCATCCTCATTAGGTTATCTATCTAATAAATTGGAACTATTATCAAGCGTGATCATATCTTAAAACTAAATTGAATATTATTGTGGATAACAAATATGAGAGGTTTATATAACATAATAATTATTTTTTTACATTTTTTGTTGATAGTCAAATGTACAATATATGTGAGATTCGGCTTACTTCAATGGATATAAATAAGATAATATTTTTTCCATATAACTGTGCAATAATCATGTGAGAAAAAATACATTTTTGTGTTTATAAATAATAGATATGTGTTTCAATTGATTATAGAGAAGCTTCATGTTCAAATAAAACATTTCATAGAAAGGGTTGTTATATTTTTTGATTCTTTAACTAAAAGTAAATTGTTGTGTAATTCAACTAACTTCGTTGAATATTATTGTAACATTTTTATCATATAATTACACAAATAATATGTGATATGAATCAACTTCTACATTTTGTGATAGTTTGTGTACAAAAGTTCATTATGCCAGATATAATGTGAATTTGTGCATATATATAGTTAAATAACCAAAACTTATACACCATGATTCTTGTTGACACTTTTGAAAAATTCACATGCAAAACACGTGCTATAACTAGTAATGATGTATAATTTATTATAGTCGAGTAGACTCTAACTATATACATGTAATGAGGATAGTTTGACGTAAACTAAATGCTCTCAAAGACAATACAATATGCTATTTTCTCACTACACCATTTCACTTGGATATTAATGTTTAATCATGTTCTATGATCATGTCTTGTCCTATATGAGGATTATAAGATTTTTATTGGATAATAGCATATATTTTAGGATACCAATTGCACACTAGAAATGCAATAGTAGAGGGAGATATATTCATTTTAATGCCTTGATGAAGGTTGATGTGCCATTACTACTAGTAGCTGAGTTATTGTGCCACTATAGTTTTTCACTGTACTAATTGAGGGGATGAAATCTTTAGGAGTCTGGTAATATTAAGATCCTAGATGGCACTGATTGTGACTTCACAATGGTCATCTGGTAGTATGGGTGTGGTATGCCTCAAACTACCTAGGGCCTAGTGCAACTCAGTCATTTAGCATATTTGTTTAGGTTTAATTGATGATTCACATAGATGTGTAATTGTATCCCTTTACTTATTGCAAGTATTATATATATTTCCTACTCAGTATATAGGTATCATATGTCATAGGTATATTTACACTGTATCCTTTTCTATTTGTCAATTGTGCATCCATGTGAAGAGAACAAATACTTGATGCATATATTCTATCTAGAGATCTATGTGTTGATTAATCTGCCTCTTAAGTAATCTGATCATCTTATGCCTTTAGCCAATGAGTATGCTAGCTTTTGATATATCATATCATTGGGACTTGAGGTCTCATTCATGTGGTTATTCACATCCTTTGGGTATGTTGGAATAGCAAAAAGGATATTTGATCAACATGTAACAAGGAATAATATAGTAAAATTTGTTATACTCTCACTTTTTTGAGTTATGGGTGGGTAGTTGATGATGTATTTGTGAAGTTATTTCTATTGGTGTTTATTTATGATCATAAATAGTAAATTCAATCAAACACCTTATTTTGCTATAGTTTCAAAATCATAAACAAATATTGTTAGCCTTTCTATGAAATAAATAAATTGGGGTTATAATTAATTCTCTATCATGTCTATATGTCAAATAATTCAAATGTGTAGTTTTACACTTTTATATACCATTTTCAAAGTTTGTTATGGTGGTTTCTCATTGTCAGATATCTATGTGAGTCATGTTGTTCAGAGTTTTTCAACTTAGTCTTTTATGGTTGTCATTTTTAAGTTGGATTTTTAAATGGGGATTTGTCCTAAAAATCAACTAGAGTTTGATGCAAGATGGGTCTTTACAAGTGTGGTATCAGAGCCTAGGTTGATTGAGTATACATGGACCACATAAATTAGTTTTAAAATGAGATAACTAAGTGATTAAGTGACATCAGAATTGTGCATGTTGCATGCACTCAACGTTTGGACTCACCGGTCAAGTATCTAAGTATTGATAGAGAGTAAATGTGGAACTTTTTGGTTGTTCTCCTTGTAAGCACTCCGACCTGGTAATCAGTTGGAGAAACCCTAGAGTATAATAGGATAAGAACTCATGATGAAAGGAATGTGATAAGGGCTGATGTGAGATCTGGAACCCATATTAAGTCTGAAGATGTTGAACAACAACTATTTAAAATTGGTTAAAAGGTAAATGTAAGTACATATCTAATCACATGAGAAATATAATTACATTCTTTAATTCATCCAAACCTAAGAGTTTAATCAGCAAAGGAAAAAAATATGACCACGTGATGCTTAGAATGAAGATGAATTACATATAAAGGAATTCCTAAAACTTAAAAGGACACCTTGTATGGATAGGAATTTAGTGTTTGAACCTGAGATTCTATAAAATGATGAGATTTAGGAGAGACTACTTAGTATGTGAATCTTTAATTATGTTTACAATTTAGCGAATCATGATATAGTGTGCCGAATGTACAAGTGTGTACATCGAAGTTCATAGACAATACATGTAATATGGAGTAATTTAAGGTTTTAAATTTCTTATAAGGAAGTGAGAACTCAAATGATCTACATGAGTTGAGATGATAAAGATGTAGCAAATGATCTACATGATTTGATATGATAAAGATGTAGAATGTCAGATGAGAAGAGTGGGGCATGTCGTGATCTCAGACCAACCAAGGTGTATTAAGAAAGAATGGAAGTAAGAAATCATGACACAATAAGGATATTAGACAAGTTAATCAAGAAAAGATCCCTAATTGATGATTTAAAGTGAATAGTAATGAGGAATTGAAGTGAATATGTAGAAATATGAGGATACATAAAACCTAATCTAGTATAGAATCAAATTCTTATTTAGGATGCATAGAGATTATTAAGATGAAAACGAGGATGAGTGACACAAAGAGGGACAACTAAATTATTTTCTATAATAATCATGAAATTACTATGTTGATCCCAACAAGAAATGAGGATCAATGATGAGCCATCATTTGAGTAATGTTGTTGCAATCCTTTGGTAGGTTTTGGAGGAGCATATTTGTACGAATTAGATGTTTCAAGAATATGCATGTTTGGCAGGAACATGTTTCCACCATAGAACAAAGACAAGATGATAATGTTTAAAAGGAAAATGAGAATATTGTCATGTACCCATGTGATGGTGAATTTGATGTGGATCAATAGCAGCCTATATATGTTACCTGTAAGATAACAGTGGATATGTACACAAGAAATGTATAATAATTTTATGAATTTAATAAAAACATGAATTAATAACCTTGTTGCAAGCAATCACATACATATATATCTTATAAAGAGAGTAATTGCTCGAGAGTGAGCATACACTATGGTGATTCAATCCTCAATAGGATAATGAGAAGTATAATGATATAGGAATAGACATAAGAATTGATAAGACATATCGAATAATAATAATGGAGTAGGATAAATATCAATGAATCCCAAGAAGATACCAAGGAACACAAGTAAAACAAAAAAAGATACATAAGATGTTGAAACTTGTAATCAACAATATATAATGTACCTGAGCACCCATAAGAAAATTCATCATAATTGTGCACTAATTATGACAAGGTAATGTAATCTGTGCCTAAGAAATTTCAAGACATGGTCACATGTTGTTTCAGTTGTTCCTTGTCCTAACCTTGAGATTTTAGGGGGGAAATCCTATTTAGCGGTATATGGTTGTGATACAATGAACCTAACTTAACAATTAACTTCCTATAATCTTGATTTATTGTTATAATTGTGTTCTTAATTAAGTTTTTATATCAATTGATTAATAAACATCTTTAATTTGTTCATTTTGCACTTTAGTTCTCCTGGTTTGGGTTTCCTTGCAAGTTGTAGGCTTAATTGCAAATTCAACAAATTATGAAATCTTAACTGAAAATAATTTAAGAATTATTTAAAAATGAGTTTTTCTTAATACTCATACATGTTTGATCCTTGAAATCAATTGGTTAAAATAGGACTCTTAATCATTTTTGGGGGTAAGCCAAGAAGTCATTTATTCATCTTGCCTTAATCGTGCAAGACAAAACAAATCAACATTACAATCACTAACATCCAATGCATTATCAAACCTAGTAGAACTACTACCACTACATTACTTTGATAGATATATGCTCATAATTTTATAATCTGGGTTTACTTAATCTTATAACTCAAAGGAGTTCTCTAGATTTGGTTTGGTGGGACAATCTATAAGCATTTTTCTCTCTCTACCTTTGTATTAAATCTCCATGCTACTCATTAGAGGTTTCTTTATCATCACCGTCTACTAGGATAACCTTAGAAAATTAGCTTCCATCTCCTTCAAAGCCATCATCACCAATTAGCAATCAATCTCCCCTATTGTCACTAGTCATCCCCTCTTAGTTATACACTTAATGGACATTGTTGTGCCAACCATTTTCGCTCCATTGTGTTTGTGATATCTACTTTCTTGCCTCTGCCCCCTGAGAAATTCATCGATGTTATTCGTATCTATGACAACTACAACACATCCATGTTTTTCAATAGAATCATCCATGTTAAGTTTGATACTTCCATGCTCAGGTGGAATCCAATTTACATGTCTGTCTGTTCGTGATTTTGGGTCCAAAAGATTCCAAGCTTTTTTTGTTCATCTAAATCACCCTCCATGCCCATGTCACTTGTTGTTATGCCCTCGTCATAGTCCCTTTCAACACCTATGCATTTCTATAAGAGGTAGTGATAGATTATCCAAAAGGTTTCAGATAGGTTTTGACTGCCTTGACCGAACTAGACAACCACTCCTCCATATTCATAGAGGAAAAAAATGCCATATGGTACTCTGGTGTAATGATCATTCACCAAAACCTTAGCACCTCCTTGCAATCTCTTAAGGCATGACTGAGTGTTTTTTTTTTACATGTACACCTTTTGCATAGCACGTCCATGGTCATGTGTCTATCTTTCCTCCACTCATTAGTGAGAAGAGCATTATGATGTGTGAGCCAGGTGAAGATCTTCACCCTCCCATACATTTTGATCTTCCACACCCATCCCTATGGACCAGGATCTCATCATCCTTTTGTATTCTGAGCATGCAGTTTGAAGTCTTTGTGGAGAATTTGTTGTTCAATGTATGCATCCAGACCATGTGATCTTCATGTTACCTGCCCACTGAGACTTTGGCTTTCATAATAAGGTCCACTACATCATTTTCCATCCATTCATTAAAGAACTCAATATCCCACTCAACTAAACTCATTGGGAAGTGCCCACATTCATATCTTCAAGGACGTCTGGAATTGGCCTCTTAGTGTAATCCCTTAAATGGATTCCTAGTTTAACACAGATTTCAGCCCACAAGGTTACCATTGATCTACCTATAGGCAACAATAAAGAATTTTCCATAATGAACTGTATGATTCCATTGCAATTTCAAAAATTCAAGAACCATAAGCTTCTTATTAGTTACATATGCATTAAAGGGTTTCTTCAACCCATCACACCAGTTCTATTTTCTACTGGTAACCAAGTCTCAGGAAGTTTTAAGCACTAGTGCTCGATTCTGCTCTGCATAGATTTGATACCCAATCCCCCATTACATGTCATACTAGTCACTTTGTTCCAGGAAACTAATGATGTTCGATGTGACTTATAGTTTCCTCCCCAAATAAAACACCTAATGGTGCCATCTATTCTATCACCAAGACTCAATGGAAGAACAATTTTCTTCATCATATATATTTATATGGATGTTAAGGTTTATTTGGCTAAGCATACTCTCCCTTCTAAAGAAATATTTTTTGTTGACCAAGCGTGTACCCTACTCTCAATTATTTCCACTATGTCAGAGTAAGTGGCCTTGGTCACTCTAGCATGGATAATGGGGAAACCGAGATATCTTCCCAAATCATCTGTGACTTGAAAATTACTCGACAATAGAATGTAGTGTGTTGTCAACCTTGGGGTACTTTTATAGAAGAATATGTGAGGTTTAAACATAGATATTGATTGGCCATACACCTGTTGGAACTCTTTGAAATAGTCCAGAATGACTTACATTTGGTCTTTGATCACTTTAGAGAATAGTATTAAGTCATCAAAGAAACTGATATGCACCACCGCAACACCAATTCTACTTAACCAAACCGATTTCCATTTGTCATTTCATACTCATTCTTAAATCATATGACTCAACCTTTACAAGTACAAGATGAAAAGATAGGGGGAGAGTGGATCTCCTTGTCGTAGCCCTGTACTTTTTCTAAAAGATCTAAATTTCTTACATTACACACTATAGTTGTGTGCCCTCGTGTAATGGAGTTCATAATGTATCATCTGATGTTGTATGGTAGCCCAACATGAATAAGCGTATCTTCTATAAATACCCATGACATTTGTTCATATACCTTAGATAGATCTACCTTCAATGCCATGGTCTTCTCTATGGTCTTACTTTTCATTCCATGAATGAGTTCCTGCACCAGCACAATATTGCCAGTGATCCTTCTACTTGGATCAAAGCTACTTTGCTCTGGTGAGATCCACTTGGGGACAAAATGTGTTAGTCTTTCAACTATAATCTTTCATGATAGCTTGAGAATTATGTTATTTAGATATATGGGCCTCAATTTTTCATGCTTCTCTAGTCCTGTAACCTTGGGTATTAGTTTATGTTATTTAGATATATGGGCCTCAATTGTTAGCACTTCTCCAGTCTTGCAACCTTGGGTATTAGTACAATAATTAAGTTATAGACTTTGTCCTCCATTTGATTCCCTGTCATCATTTCCTATATAGAATTTTGTCACAGGTGCTAATAGTCTTCCAGACTGACTTCAAAAAAATAGCAGATAGGGGATCTGGTCCTGATGCTTTGAACAGGTTCACAGACTTACACACATTTAACACTTCCTAGGTCGAGGGGGGCGCTAGCGTAGTCTACTCCTTCCTCTAAAGTTGAGTGAACTCCCTGTAGACCTATTCACCTTCCCACATTAGGATTGGTCAACACCCTTTCAAAGTGGTCGACTATCATTCTTATGAATTATGTTTCATTGGAAACCCATTCCCTTCTTGAGTTATTCAGTGAATTAGTAGTACTATGTCTTCTTTGTTGATTCACCCTGGCATGACAAAATTTTGTATTATTGTTACCATTTTGCAACCAATTAATGTGTGCCCTTTATTTCCAATATTTCTCCTCTTTATTCATAAGTACTTGCAACTCTGCATGTATATCCACACACATCTTATCGGATATCTCATCATATTTATCTTCCAAACTTTTTTTTACAACATGATATTTATAAGGAGTACATTTTTATTTTTGTTCTTTCTTTTTCTCTATTGCTTCTCCCAGTTCTAAATAGTTTGTTTGACATTGTGGTGAGCCAAATGAAACCCTGCATCATCCTTCCATGACTTTTATAGCACATTTTCAAACTGTGGCTCCCTATTCCATGAGGCTTTTGTGATAAACCTAGGTTATACCATCCTTTCCAACCACTCTTGTAGTCTGTCATGCTTATACGTGTATCTTATTCCAGAAATATTGAGGTTAGAAAGTCCAACTTCCATCAATTTTTTGTTGAATTCTCTATCTTCTATGAAATCTTACCTCGCACTTTTGAACTTTTTAGTTGGTAGTAACATTGTGTTGCAATCACCCAAGACAACAGATGAATGTATATTCATCTCACTTTTATATATTTGTATAACCTTTTGTATTAGAACTTATCTCATTTTTGCTTATTTTCTAGAATTAATTGCAATTGACCCACTTTTTTATCATATATGTCAATTCTCATCTTCTTTATGTGTATTTTGTAGATTTTCCTTCAAAGTACAATTTTGACCATCTCAGTAGCTGAGTCGACTGGCTCATACACTGAAATGGTTGTTTCATTCACGAAAGAAGTTGCACTTCAAATACCAAACATGTGTATTACTCACTTAAACAATCTCTCAATTCTTCATCCGAGCATTCCAAGTTCAATTGGCTCGTGTTTCACCCTCATTTCTGAAAAAACTGAATGATCGCTCCATATACCCAAATGGCTGTCTCAAGCTGCTTTGGGACCAAGTCAGATTCAAGTCACAATCTGCTCATCCCAAAGCCCAACTGGGAGTTTTGCACTTATAAATGACTGATTCATATCACTCAAAGACTTGGTCAAAGGTGTTGCCACTTCATATTAGGGTTTCAACCCCTAGTTTCTCATAGACAGACCCCAACCAACCATCTTGTACACCAAATGGCCAATTCAGAGATTGCTTCAAGGACAAGTTTTTATCCAAGGGAACCACCACCCTACCATTAGGGTTTTGAGTTGCTTCCCAAGCAGACGTTCCACCTCATGCCCCAACTGATCATTTTAGTTTGGGAAACGACCGGTTAGCAGCACGTAGATAGGCTTTTCAGCAGTTGTCACCTTTCTTTTCCTCCCCTCCCTTTAGGGTTTCCACCCCTTCTTCCCCTATAAAAGGAGGGGTGCTCCACAAAAATGGATTCTACTTTTTGTACTTGTAGCTTTACTTTGAGTATGGTTATTTCAATTCTTGCATTGTAATTTCTATTTCTTCATTGAAGTAACATTTGTTCTCAAGATTCAGTTTTTGTTATTCTTCTTTCTGGTATTCTTTGAGAGTAAGGAACTAGGAGCAAAGGCCATTTAATTGTCACTAGCTGAAGAACTTTCAGATCTTTCATTATCTAGTCTATAGCCCAATATCTTCCTTCCACTGCTTCTCCTCTATTCTCTATGAAGAGTGAGTATTTTTTCATATCGAGGCATGTGGAGTAGCCCCATGGTCGTTAGCTACTTAGATCTATGCTTTATACAATTTCATTAGTTTAGATGATATTTTTTGGATAATCGCCAGTTTTTATTATTTGATCTCTCATTTCTGTTGAACATTAAGTCTTGGGGATTGTGACCGTAGAACCCAAGACTTGGAATAACAACCCAAATGCATGAGGATTTGGCTGACTCATTGAAAAAATCATAATTGTGATGATTGGACTAGAATCCATGAATTCTAGGACCAATGGGATCATGGGGAGTTCATCTTTTGTAATTCATTTATGAATGTTTTACATGCCCTCTTCTACATCATTTTGTCATTTGTTGTCCATCGATCTTGTTTCATGCCATCCATTGTGGTAAAACCCATAGACTCCATATTCTTTTACATTGTATCAATCACAATTCTTCCAACACTTGTTTCAATCACCTCTTCTCTCATTTACAATCAATTTCTAGTTATATATAATTTTTTCTCATTGTTCTAACCATAAGTCTCTTCTTTTTTGTTCGTAGAATAATTTTCTTACATGTTCCTCACATAAGTTTATTTGAGTACAATTTACTTCTTCATTCTAGTGTAAGCAGTCAACTCAAACAGAGGACTTTTACTTTTTTGTTCAATCAAATAAAAATGTTATAAAAATATTGTTCAAAATTGATTTGGGTTCAAAAAAATCAATCTTAACAATTTTATTTGTGGATTGACATTTTGTTTACTAGGAAGGTTAAACTCTAGGATTAAGACCCCAATTTTTATGCACAAAATGACGTGTATCAAAATGGCACTATTGATAGGGACAAAATATTGTTTTTGAACCCCCAAAAGTTTTGAACAAAAAGTTTTTTTTTCTTTTTACTGCCTTCTGAATACCATTCTGGAAGCGCTACTCCTCTTCCTACTGAGTTTCCATCCATGCATTATGTTTTTTTTCTGAAACTGTATGTTATTATAAATGTGCATGCAATGCTTAACAAACGGTGATTCTTTGTTTCCACCCTTTGACCCAAAAATAGAAAGAACCTTTCACCATCTTAATCGAACTACGGCTTAGGATGGATCAGAAAGAGGTAAATCATATAGTCGAGCAGGCCCTCACTGCTCAAAGGGAGGCCATGATGGCCAAACGTTTGGCTGAAGAACCCACTTTGAATGCTACATACATGGTCAAACAAGAGGCCTTAGAAGCCGCTCAAAGGGAAAAAGAAAGACAAAAAGAGTTAAAGGGCTTTTTAGTCCCCAAAACATGATATCACAACACCTAGTTGTACCAGCCGACATCACAACTCCTCAATTTGATATCTACACCAATTGGATCCCTATGCTTCAAGCCAACCCCTTTTCTAGCAATAAAGGGGAAGCTTGCCAATACTATATCCAATGATTTTTTTATTTATGTTCTCTACATAAGATCCCAGGCATTTCTGAGGATGCCATTTGATTTAGTCTTTTCATATACTCTCTTTTAAGGTAAGATAGTAGTTTTGATGGAGTGGACTTTTGGAATCCTTAAATGTACAATGGCATAAGTGAATTCATGTATGTTGAGTTGTTTTGAGAATCCCAAGTGTTTTGTCAAAGTTTGGATGTAAAATGATATTTATATCATGATTAAGATCCTTAAATTTATACCTTTGTGAAGTACTAAATTGATGGTTACATAGTTGTGTTTGGGCACCAAAATTAAGTGGATTGTGCCTTGAGTTATGATAAATCTATGGTTAAATTTTGGTGGCAATTGGAGGATCCTAGAAGAAGTTATTTTGGTTTGAAAACTGGGAAATAATGTGCATTGTAGGTGTTTAATAGACTTAAGTTTAAATAGCTTGAGCCTGAGTTGGCTGTGTCACACCGATGGATCCTTGACTGGGATGTGTGGACAATTTCTGGCCTTAGATCTTTGACCTAGTGGATGTAGCCTGGAATGAGGTGTGGCCACGAATCTCCAGTTTAAGTGAAGATATCCTAGCGTTGAGTTTCTGATCGGATGGTTGGGATTTTGTCCCCTAACTCTAGTCAAATTGGAGATCATGGGGTAGCAGCTGAGGCGAGCCCCAACCTCATCCCATGTTGAGATTGTGTATTAAGATTGATTTCTAAATGAGGGGATTGTTTGGCCTTGATGAGAACCTTAGCCTGACCCCTCTCAAACCTTCTCTATCCAAGGGGTAGGGAAAGAGATTTCTTAGTTTGCATGGATTCTCCACTGGTTCATACAGTAGAGAATGAAAAGTAGAAAATAGAGGTATAGGGGAGAATAGAGGAAGGAGAAGAAAGGAAAATGAGGAGTAAGGTCTGATGAGACTGGTGCAGGCACTTTTGTGCCCTACAATTGGTGTTTCATGGTTGACGAGGTGGATGTTAGCTGGGGATGAAGGCAGTTCTCAGAGGCTATGAGCAGGTGTTTTCCAATGATTTTGGGGACTATGGTAAAGTTCATATAGGGGTATGATACCTTACAAAGCATCCGATTGAAATTTGGGGCATGGATTCTTTTTCCTGCTTCTGCTCTGCCACAGTAAGAGCTGATGTCAGTGAACCCCTTGAATCCATAAGCAGGAACCTCCAACAAGAATCCTGAAGGCCGGCAAAGTTGAGGGAGCATAGATGGATCCCCTCACAATAGATAGGGGAATAGAGTCTTGGAAATTTGTTCATTAGCTAATATCATTGTTTTCAGCTTCCAAGTAATCAAACAAATCAGACTCAGGATCAGTTTTAAGGCTAAGGCATAACCCATCAACAAGTGAATCTAACCCTCAGTAACTCTTGACAAGTCAACCGAGATCAGATTGAACACTACAATGGAGTATCCATACAAAATTTATATATATATATACATAGGAAGGAAAAAAACCCAATCGAACCAAGCCCAGAAAACCATCAGAACTAAGACATCAATAGTAGTAAACCAATCAAATTGGGCACGTCAGCACATGAAAAGAATACATGAGTTAAACAAAGAAAAGTGAGATTATATGTAGATAAATTACCTGGAAATCATTCTCCAATCAATGAGATTAGATGTACGTCCCTTGTACTTTAGTGGACATTGTTTCTCACATCTAGTAAAATTGGCATTAATCTATGCGAAGCTTGTTACTGAGAAGAGTTGTAAATCTCATGTATTACTTCTATGAAATGAGTTGTAAATCATGATAATTATTATGTATGTTTTCAACATGAACACAAACCAAATCAGCATGAAATATTATAACACATGCTTCAAAGGAACTCAAGAAAAGCTCAAATATGTGCAAAAATGAGCATGCACTGGGAATATAACTTGCAAAAAGTTCTTGCACTAGAAATGTTACTTCAAGCTTCTAGAGGATGCAAGATTAACACTTGAAGAAAAAGATCTGATTTCAAGGCTTTTGTATGATGTCAATCATATGATTTACATTGGAGGAGTTGACCAAATCAAGGCACATCCTTGGTTTAGAGGTGTTACATGGGATAAACCATCTGAAACAGAAGTAGCATTTGAGCCCAAAATAAATGGAGAACTTGACACACATTACTTTCTAAAATTTGATGAGTTGTATCATCCTAAACATGTATGAAATGGCTTTAGGACATATAGAAAGATGATGTTAAATCTTAGAAATCCAAGAATTTTTAAATCCAAATGTTAACTAATTAGAGACCATTAAATACAGCTCCTAAATATGTTAGTAAGATCCTAGAGAGAACTTACAGTAACACTAGAGTCTTGGATCAATCTCCCATCATCAGTGTGTCATTCTCCATACAAGGTGGAACCAATATTAGATTCCATCATTACTTCCTGACATTGGTAATAATAATGCCTCGACAGAGGTATGCACCTTAGTTTTTTCAAGGTGTCTATTGAGGTGTGACTTGTTGAGGCATCACAAAGGAGTTTCTCTCAATTCAGGCACCACTAGCCTCTCAAAATAACCTTCTCAATGTAATGCCAGTCTCCTTGGTCTTACTACCAAACAAGGACATCCTAGAAGGAGAATCAGACACCCAACTGTGGAAAAGAAAAAGATCATGCCACAACCAATTCATTTATAAAGACAAAGTAGGTGTAGTATCTAATTGTGGACCAGTGGACTAGCATTCCAAGAAGCTACAATTCCCAAGATGTAAGCATGTGTGCGAGAACATCAAACCATACCCAAAACACTTCAAAAAAATGTAAAAAAGAGTATGTTCAAGAGGATTACCCATAAAATAGAACACGAGTCTTTACAATGCCCATCAACTTACACCGACCACCTCAATTCATAACATTCTACCATTAATACAAATTGTAACATACTAGATCTCAAACCCTACCCTAGAATTTTGACCTTTTTGGACTTAGCCAAACAAGGTTGAGGATAGATCTAGATGAGGTTTAATATAACATTAAAGATTTAATGGATGTATAAATCACCCTAAGGTAACCTATTATTCTCACATTAATCTTAGGCAAATAATAGACATATAAAATATGTCACATGAAATAATAATGAATTATATATAATTCCTGTAAATAATCATACATAATTCTTTTAGATATAATGGTAACATAAATAGATGACAAATAATGTTAATAGTGAAATAATGCGATAACCTAAGTAATAATGGGATATTAACGGTCACATATATCAATTGTGATATAACTCATTAAAAGAAATCCCAAAAGTGGAATCTAAGTTAAGAATTATGTTCCTTTGGTCACTATAGCCTTGGGAGTCAAGTTTCACATTATTCACATAATAATGAATTTAATTCAATTTGGAAAGAGAAGATATGTGTTTTCCTCAAAATATTAAATAAAATATTCAATGACTCAAAATAATCTTGGATTCATAATCTGCATAATAAATATAGCCTTTGGGTGAATTTTCATCCAATTTGGGAAACATTTGTTTCAAAAGATGAAATTAGGGAGAAAAAATGTCTAGAACCATCAAATTATAAGTAAATGTACAAAAAGTCCAACATGTAAAATTGATGGCAAATTCATATCCAACACATTAATTATGACTTGTGGATGAAGTTTCATAAAATTAGGAGAATTTAAAAGTAATTAATGCATGAGTAAAGAGAAAATAGGGTTTTGGTTATTAAACACATCTAAAGTTCTCAAAAGGCAAATCTAATTTTATACTTGGAATCTACATGCCTTAATTAGCCTTTGAGCAAAATTTCATATAATTTGGGGTTTGTTTGCACCCTCAAAAGAAGAAATAGAAAAAGAGACATAATGCATTCACACTTTATTCGATTTGGATTTGGAATTCATTAAATGTCACATGTCACACTGGACTCCAACTTTAGAGCATTCATGCATTTTTATCTGTCATTGGATTTTGATTGCATGGCTCAACGATCGTGACCTACCCTCGACCAAGTTGGAAACAAACTCAAAAACCAGAGGCTCTGTAAATCACACTTCTCTCTTTCCACAGTTTGTCATTCTTCAAGATTTCTTTGCCATCGATTTCAAGAGAAAGTTCCACTCTGTTCAATCCCTTGCTCAAGTAGGTTTCATCACAAATCGTAGAAACGCCTAATTCATTGGCTGCAACCTCTTAGCTCAATTTCGCAGAACCTTCCAGGTCATTCTTCGCCGCTATATAAGTGCATGTATAGCACTGCCAAGTGTCGCTTGACTTTTTGCATCTTCAATTACCCCTGTCTTCTCATGGTATTCCACTGTAAGCTTGAAGATCTATTCTTGGAGCCCACTTCAAGTGCTCCCTGTTCACGCTACCTCGAAGCAATTCTACTTGGGGTAAGCATCATCGGGAGCCCTTCTTCTTAAACATTACTTTATTTTGGTCTAAAGAACAATGGCTTGGTTTCCCTCAAATCATGAGTAGCTTGCTGCCTTACTACTGGTCATCCATGGCATCGAGGTTTGGAGCAGAAGAAACACGTTGAACAATTGTCCATCCTACCCATCCTCATCCTTCTTTCTTGTTTTTCTTGCCATGGGCAGTTTGGTCATTTAACAACCTTTTTCTTTAAGTTGGGTTAGTCTAATGAGTCGTTGACCAAACTTTGACCTGTTGATAGGGCGTCCCCTGATTGGGCCAAGTCATCTGGATCGAGCCCCTCTCTGGCTCTCTCTTCGCAAGTGTTATGGTGACGTGGCATTTTCTGATTGGTTCCTTTTGTAAAAATAGTATATTTTAATCTATTTGTCCAAAAAATAAGATAAAATATGTTTTGAAATCATAAAAATGTGTTTTTCTGAAAAGTGTTGTCTAAAAATGAATTAAATATATAAAAATCACCAAAAATACACTTTAACATACATAACTCCAAAATATGCAAAATTATATGTTTTCTTAACCTTGAGAACCTAACGAGATCAATGGTGATGGTTTTAGAGGTCGGCATAGATATCACAGGAAAAGTGACGGCGGCTTCGTCCGTTAGGGTTAGAGGTGATTTGTGCGTTTGACGGGCGCACATGCGGGGAGGCAGCACCGGCGGTCGTGATGACCATGGCGCAGGACGCGGATTCTCTCAAATAGTTTATCAGGAAAGCCAAGGGTGGGTTAATGCTGGAGTCGACGAGCAGTCACCGTCGCTGGACGGCGCGGAGAGTTTTGATGTTGTCCACGCCATGGAAGAAGGAAACACTGCAGGTGGAAGTAGTCCTAACCCGATCTCCTTTCGAGATGTGATCACCAGCGACACCAAGCAGCCAGCGATCAGGCTGGTATCCCCTGACGCCCTTCAAGCCTCGGATATCCATGTTGATCGTAGCGGTGCCCTGCCAAACATCTGAATCAATACCAGCGCACTATCACCACTGCTAGAACCCTGGCGGTTTGCTATGGTGGTGAAATTCGTCGTCATTAATGTTGGCTTCACAACATTAATCAACTGGATCACATCCCTATGGAAACGCAATGAATAGTTTCGGGTTATTGACCTAGAGATGGGTTACTTCATTATCCAACTCAGCAACAAGGAGGCATTTGAGCGAGCCATGGCAGAAGGTCCTTGGACCATATTTGGCAATTACCTATCCGTTCAATCTTGGTCGGCAGACTTCCGGCCTATGGATCACATTCCCAGAAAACTCATAGTGTGGCTACGCATTCCAGAGTTACCAGTCTACCTCTATCAATATCAAGTCCTAGCAAGCATTGGTGATATCTTAGGCAAAACAATCAAGATTAACACCACCACGCTCTTAGGTCATCGTGGTAAGTTTGCAAGACTAGAAGTCGAGGTGGATACCCTCAAGCTTCTACTCCCAGCCATCTATCTCAATGGGGAATACTACCACCTGGAATATGAAAATCTACCCTCTGTCTACATGAAGTGTGGTAGAGTCGGGCATGTTGACAAAGCTTGCACCTTTGCCACACCTTTCTCACTTTCTGATCCGTCCTCAACATAGGAACCCCTCTCCTCAAAGAGATACA
Source organism: Alisma plantago-aquatica (assembly GCA_963693085.1). NCBI lineage: Eukaryota > Viridiplantae > Streptophyta > Magnoliopsida > Alismatales > Alismataceae > Alisma > Alisma plantago-aquatica. Next base: position 1,253,309,018 of record OY856410.1, on the reverse strand, counting down.
GTACACGGCTCAGATCCATGCAAAGAATCTAGAGAAATGCAAGCCTTCTAATAAGAAGAGCATGCAGATGGGTAACACGACACAGACGACGTCGGACACCCAGGGGAACAGTGTTGCTGCTGTGGATGAGCTGCCACAACTGACACTAGATGCTCAGGAAGTGTATGAGGAGGATTGGCAGACCGTCCAATCTAGGACACAAAAGAAGAAGGCTAAATTAACGGTATGGTCACAGGCCAGTGCGAGACAAGTTGTGTCACCCAAGGCCTCGTCGGGGGCAAGTATCATCACCAACTCAAATAAGACAAGTGTCACATTAGTGCATGATGACACTTGTGTGGGTAGTACGAAGGAGACGAGGAACGACCCCCATTTCAGTTCACAGCCATTCAGTTCGCAGCCACAGATACCATCCATGCTGAATCCCAGTGCATTTTCCAATGGGGCGATAGAGGAGGAAGTAGTGGAGTCCTTCTCAGAAACATGAGAGTGGTTTACCAGTCTGTCAGCCCTGGGAGAGAAAGGAAGAAAGGAAAGCTTTCCCAGTTAGTAGGCAATCTAGAACAAGGTCCAGATGCTAGGCATGCCATTGACTTCAACAACGAGTCGGTGCCACCTCCAGATGATGCTATGGTCGGCGATGATCAATCCATCGGCCTTTGTGTGACAATTGCCTAAATTGCCCACATCCCTTCCCCTATCTGTTGTTTAATGTTGAACATTCTTTGCTGGAACATTCAAGGTGCCTATTTTAAGAAAAAGATTCGCCTCCTCAAGGATCTTAAAAAAAGACATCGTCTCCATATCATGGCCATTGTTAAGCCATGTATTAGTGGATCCAAGGCCGACAGCGTCATCAAGCAACTGGGATTCTCTTCTTCTCACCGAGTTGAGGCCATTGGTTTTTCTGGTGGTATCTGGGTGCTGTGGGATGATTCTCGTTGCTCCATCAACATTGTCCTTAACCACCGACAATTCATCCATTGTTGTGTTAATAATACTTGGCATCTGACGTTAGTCTATGGCTCCCCCAATCCTTATAAGTGGGACCTTCTTTGGAAGTGATTACAGGACATCTCTTGCACTATCTCTAGCGCATGGGCGGTCCTTGGCGACTTTAACACCATGCTCGATGTTTCTGAAAAAAATAATGAGCCCTCCTTTGATCGTCGCTCTAGTAGGAAATTCAATTCTCTTCTCATGCACACTGGCTTGGCAGACATTAAGGCTAATGTCCCCTTCTTCACTTTTAAACAACTCCAGTTGTTGGAAAGACTAGATAGAGTCATCACCAATGACAGTTGGCTTTCCATGGCCAATGATACTTTTGTCTCCGTTCTTCCAAGACTCTACAGTGACCATAGCCCGATTCTCATCCATGACGTTGTGCATCGTCATGTCCGCCCCAGATTCTTCCACACCAAAGACAGTTGGTCGATGATTCCCAACTTCAAAGACATCGTTCTTAAATCTTAGGACTCGACAAAAAACTTCCTGGAGGCTCTCCCTACTTTTCGTGCTGCTGCTTCTGCTTGGGACACCAAACTCCAAGCCTCCAACAACAAAAGCAAGAACAATGTCTCGCGACATATCAATAATATCTAGGTATCTACTAGTACTCTTTCTCATGTTAATTCTGACCTTACTATGGAGTGTTTGCAAGATGAGTACAACAACATTATACTTCAAGAAGAGGTTGATTGGCGTCAGTGAGATAACATAAACTGTCTTAGCCTGGGTGATGCAAATACTAAATTCTTCCATACCTACGTCAAAAGTCGTCGCCTCTTCAACAAGATTACACGTCTCAAAGATGACGCTAGCAACTGGGTGGAGGACCCATCCTTGTTGCAGTTGCATGTACGTGGCTTCTTCCTCAACTTGATGATTGCCTCGTGCCCCAGCTCTCGCACCAGTGCTGTTGTCGATGGCTTCATCGGTAATTTCAACCATCCTTCTGATGTCACAAAACGTTCCCTCACTTCCCTTCCTTCGGCAGATGAGATCAGACGTACCATGTTCATGATGGCGCCCAACAAAGCTCCTGGACCTGACGACATCTGTAACTCTTTTATTCAAAAGCATTGGGTCACTATTGGACCATCCTTCATTCGTACAGTCCAGAAATCTTTCTCTCTTGGAGTCATAGAAGACCGCATTGCTGATTCTCACATGTGTCTGATTCCGAAGACCAGGCAGCCCCAAACCGGCAGTGACCTTCATCCTATCTCTCTCAACAGCACGTGCTTCAAGTTGATATCCAAAATCATTGTGGAGCGCAACAAGCCCCTTCTGCATGGCTGGATTTCTAAAACTCAATCTAGTTTCCTCCCTAGAACGCGCATCACAGATAATATCATTCTTGTACATGAGGTTATTCATACCATGCGCATGAAGCACAACGGCAAGGTGCTAGCTTGCATTAAGTTAGATCTTTCTAAACCGTTTGACAAAATGAGTTGGGATTTTATCAATGACACCCTCAGGAGGACCGACATCCCATCACTACTAGTAAATTTGATCATGCAAATCATTACTAAGGGCAATACATCAATTCTTTGGGAAGGTTGTCCCTTGGATCCTTTCAAAACATCTCAAGGTGTTTGATAAGGCGATCCCATCAGCCCATATATCTTTGTTCTATGCATGGAGAGACTTAGCCAAGCCATCTTGCTCTCCATGGATCATGGTGATTGGAAGCCTATTTGCCTCTCTAGGCATGGCCCGCTACTTTCACACGTTTTCTTTGCTGATGAAATTCTATTGTTGGCTGAAGCTTCCGTTGGGCAAGCTAAAGCTATTAACAAAGTTCTGCAAGCTAAAGCCTGTTGTTTGCTAGTGCATCTGGGCAAAGGGTATCCACAACCAAATCTCGTTGCTACTTCTCGCCTAATACTTTAAGATAGGTTCGAGATGGTTTCTATAGACGCCTTGGCATTCAGTATACAAGTGACTTGGGCCGCTACCTAGGAGTTCTGATTCTTCATCATCGTGTTAATAAGTCTACTCATGTTGTGATTGTTGACACCATTAAGGATCGCATGACAAGATGGTCGGCACGTCAGCTATCCCTTACAGGAAGGATCACCCTTGCAAAAACTACTCTTCAAGCCATTCCCAGCTATACTATGCAGTTGGTGCAGCTATCCCCTGCCCTGTGTGATGACATCAACAAGCACATTAAGAATTTCCTTTGGTCTGGTAGTAGGTCACACCACAGCCTCTCCCTGGTCTCGTAGAAAAAGGTGACCTTGGCAAAATCTGAGGGCGGCTTAGGCATCAAGGATGCACGGTTGAAAATTCTTGCCCTTATGATTGGCAATGTCTAGCGATTCATGAATAATAGACATGTCCTTTGGGTCTGAGTGATGTTTGACTAATACATGCATAATGACATTCCTATTAAGAAGCCTTGTTCTTCTATGTGGGCTTTTATTAAGAAGCACATGCTCCATTCAACATGCCTCGACAATGACTATCAACAATGGTGAATCTACAAATGTCTGGACTGCTAGATGGCTTCATGGACTATCCATCAAAGAGCTTGAACCCACCTTTACACCACCGCCGGACCTCAGTGACCTTAAAGTCTCGGCCATGGGCATGGATGGCAATGGATGGGATTGGGACTTTATCCACACATATCTTCCGAGCAAGTCATGGCCACATATTCAGCACACATACCTTCTTGACCCGACGTCAGGCTAGGACACCATCCAATGGCCTAGATCTCCTTCTGGCCTTCTTACTTCCAAGGCTTCCTACCATTGGTTGTGCAAGGACTTTGCCTTGCCCTTGCCCGGAAAATGGACTATTATATGGAAGTTGCCAATTCCTCCTCGCATTCGTACTTTTCTATGGCTGTTGAACCATAAAGAGATGCTCACCAACATGGAGAAAATCTCGTCGGCACATTCCTGTTGATGACACATGTCTGACATGCTCTAACGCCCATGATACGCTGGTACATTCGCTCCATGACTGCATCTCTAGCAAGGACGTTTGGGTTTCATGTCAAGTCACCCCTTCCTTCTTTCTTCTTTTTGAGGATAACTGGATTGCTGACATTCTCTCCTCCAAGTGCACTGATATCCATTCCACACTGGCCTGTGATCGTTTGCTAGGCAATATGGTCACAAAGGAATGAATTCATATACAATAGGAAGGTGCAACCTCTCTTCAAATGGGTCTCCTTCATCAAAGACAGGACTCGAGCCATTATGGCAATCCCGACGCTTCTATCGATGGCCACCAATGTATGTAGCCATGTCCGGTATCCTCCTACTCTTAGGAGCATTGTTATGTTTGTGGATGCCTCTTACAATGTTGATTCCTCTCAAGCCGGGATTGGCATGCATGTTGTTGACAGCCATGGAAGCTTTCTTCTGGTCCACGGGTCACCCATCCATGCCAGTTCAGCATTGGATGCAGAAGTTCAAGGTATTATATGTGCTTTAGAACTCTACAAAATCATAGGATGGCACACTCCCACCATCCTGTCTGATGCTACCGCAGCGGTATCCATTACCACCGAGGAAGCATCTGAAATAACCATGTTCTCCCCCCCACATGCGTCAAATCCAGAGGCTCCAAGAGGATGTCGGCCAACCTTCCATTTCTCATTTTCCTAGGTTGCATAACATTGTAGCTGATAGTAGTGCCCACTTTTTTATTCATTCTAGCTCTGCTTTTACTTTTCATATTGATGTGCCCCAATGTCTCACTAATAATCTTGATGTTAACTTTGCAAACATTTGGCCCGCAGTAGAGAGCGGGATGAATACAATCTGATCTCTACGTCATTCTAAAAAAAATGGTGATGGTTTCAGAGTCTAAATTGGATTTTTATGAGAAAAGTCCAAAACTAGGGTTTCATTTACATTATTTCATATGACAAACCCTAATACATGTGAATAATTGTAATTAGGTAAAGTTGATGTTGGAAACAGCTAGATTGGTGATAAGTGATTCTAAGACTCTGAAGAGAGGTATGTTTAATAGACAAATTATTCTTGTTGAGCAATAATCCTATATTATTCTTTCTCTTGGTCCTATGTACATTAGTCTACACATTATCTTATTCTTTTGAAAAACGTGCTTGATGTGAAGTATCTTATTTGTTGTTGATCTTGTGATCATGCTTTGATATTCTCTTGGTATCTTCTTATTCATAGTTTATGATGGAACTCAGTATGATGACCTGTGATGTCTTTTGCCAACTTTTGAGGTGGTTGTATATGTTGATCACTTTTGTGGTGATTACTTTGTATAATTTGACTTTACTTTCTACTTTCCTATCTATTAATCATGCTATGTGATTCAGTAGCACTACAGTAGTGTAATTGCATTGTTTTTGGGGTTATGTTCCCTTTATGTTTTTGGGATGGAGGTGGCCCCATACTTGGGTTTCAAATTTATGAGGTTTGGTCCACTTTATATATATATTTGGGAGTTTGGATATGTGCCATTCTCTATTAGGTTTCAAGTTTCTGAGACTTGGCCGACTTTATTATTATATTGTTCTAGGACTTTGTTTATTTCACATGCATGCAGGACAATGATCATTGATGATAGGTTATGTTCCCTAATCTCATGATATGTGCTTATGTGGCACAACTTTATTATTTTATTACTAGCAAGTATTCTTTGTTATCATATGTTGGCCATTCACTCTCTTGATACCCACTTGGGTTACTTTTCTTTTGTATGGGAAGCTTTTATATTTGTTGTCCTTTATTTCATAATGTTTTTCAATTTCCTTTTTATATGTACATACTAGCCTTTGCTAATGTTTCCTTTTCTTCTCTTCTTGCTGGGGTACACTTCCAACCATAGGTTGAGGACATGGAGGACATGGCATAAATATATGGACCTAGCTTAAGGAGTTAAAGCTTGGAGACAAAGTTGGTATGGTTTATACTTCCCCCTACTAGATCCTTATGTTATACCTTTTATGTAAACCTTTTGTGGGATTTTATGATGTTCTTTCATAACCTTATGAGAAATTTAATACAGTCATTATTTTATTCCATTGTTATACTTTGGTTGTTTTTATTACCATTAAATAAGATTTGAAAATTTTACATCCACTCCATCATACCTTTTTGGGTGTGTTTGGACTATAGGTTTTATTCTTCAAATTTTTAGTAGGGAGTGGATCCCCTCTAGATTTCCAGTCCTTATAACATGGTATCGGAGCCTATGGTAGTTGGAATCTAACTATATTAATTTATTCTCTCATATTAGAAACCTTGACTTACATAGTCACCCTTTAGGTGAGATGTTTCCCTTGATGTTGCCTAAGTTGTCCATGAGATGATGAAATTTTGATATTTAATAAACCCTAATGTGATGAGGATTAGATGATCATACCCTACAAAAACAATTGGTGACATAAATCTTTATATGGTATAGGCCTTTTGAGGATGAAATTAGGTTTTATGGATGAGTATTAAGTAGGATGAGGAGATCTTAATATGGAAAGTTGTGACTTGGTTCCGCAATCATATTTGGATCTATATTTTGTTTCACCTCGAATAGATTTCATCGCCAAAAATTATTTTCCATTATACTACTATATGTACAAAATTTCTGGATCTAAGTCACAATAAAGATTTTGAGAAGTTTTGGTAGTGAAACCCTAAACCTAGTGCTAACCCTAGACTGGCTTTGTGATGTGACTAGGAATATGTGGAATGATATAAAGGTGTAGTTGACCTACATTTGTACCCTATGACTTGTTGGATGTTTGTTAGGGTTGTTAGGTGAGAGACACTAGGACCTAAAACTCAACCCTAGTTGGTTCTGACTTTTAGATGGATACATGGATAACATAAATCTCTAAAACATTCACAACTAAAAGATATGTGGGTAGCCTAAAAGGTTGTTTAGTTTGACTTGTTAGGTTAAACCTTTAAAGGGGTGGAGAGTAGTCAGTTGTTGATGTTTTGATCAATAGATTTTGAGGACAAAATCCTTTTAAGGAGTGGAGTGTTGTAAGATACTAGATCTCAAACCCTACGATCGTAACCTACCCCACGTCCAACTTGGGAACAGACTCAAAAATTAATGGCTCTATAAATCACACTTTTCTCTTTCCACAGTTGGTCTTTCTTCGAGATTTCTTGGCCATTGGTTTTAGGAGAAAGTTCTTATATGTTTGATCCCTTAACTCTAGTAGGTTTCATCATGAATCGCATAAATGCCTAATTCATCAGTTTCAGTCTCTCATCCTGATTCTGCAAAACCTTCCAGGTTGTTCTTCGCCGCTATATAAGTGCATGTATAGCACTGCCAAGTGCTTCTCAACTTTTCCACATCCTCAAATTCCCTTGTCTTCTTGTGGTCTTCCATTGCAAGATCGAAGATCTATTCTTGGCGCCAGCTTCAAGTGCTCCATGTTCATGCTACCTCGAAGCAATTCCATTTGGGGTAAGTATCATCGAGACCCTCTTCTTAAACTGTGCTTTATTTTGGTCTGAAGATCGCTGGCTTGGTTTCCCCCAAATCATGAGTAGCTTGTTTCCTTACTACTTGTCAGCCATGGCATTAAGGTGTGGAGGGGAAGAAACCCCTTGACGAATCATCCATCCTACCCATCCTCATCCTTCTTTCTTGTTTTTCTTGCCACGGGAAGTTTGGTCATTTCACAACCTTTTTCTTTGTGTTGGGTTAGTCTAACAAGCCGTTGACTGAACTTTGCATGCTAACATGACAACCTCTGATTGGGCCAAGTCAACAGGATCGAGCCCCTCTCTGTCTCTCTTCGCAAGTGTTATGGTGACGTGGCATTTTCTGATTGGTTCCTTTTGTAAAAAATAGTATATTTTAATCCATTTGTCCAAAAATTAAGATAAAATATGTTTTGGAATTAGAATAATGCAAGATTTCTAATACAAATATTTTGAGTCTTGGTTTTTAGTTTTGCCAAAAAGTGTTATCTAAAAATGAATTAAATATATAAAAATCACCAAAAATACACTTTAACCTTCATAACTCTAAAATATGCAAAATTATTTTTTTTCTTAATCAGGAGAACCTAACTAGATCAATGGTGATGGTTTCATACTCTAAATCAGAGTTTTATGAAAAAAGTCTAAAACTAGGGTTTCCTTTACATTAATGCATATGACAAACCCTAATACATGTGAATAATTATAATTAGGTAAAGTTGATGTTGGAAACAACTAGATTGGTGATGAGTGTTTCTAAGACACTAAAGAGAGGTATGTTTGCCAACCACATTATTGTTTTTGAGCAATTATCCTATATTATTCTTTCTCTTGGTCCTATGGACATTAGTCTACACATTATCTTGTCCTTTTAAAAACGTGCTTCATGTGAAGTATCTTATTTGTTGCTAATCTTGTAATCATGCTTTGATATTCTCTTGGTATCTTCATATTCATTGTTTAGTATGGAACTCAGTATGATGACATGTGATGACTTTTTCCCACTTTTGAGGTGGATGTATATGTTGATCACTTTTATGGTGATTACTTTGTATAATTTGACTATACTTTCTACTTGCCTCTCTATTAAATATGCTATGTGATTCAGTAGCACTAGAGTAGTGTAATTGTATTGGTTTTGGGGTTATGTGCCCTTTATGTTTTTGTGATGGAGGCGACCCCAAACCCGGGTTTCAAATTTATGAGGTTTCACCCACTTTATATATATTTGGGAGTTTGGTTATGTGCCATTCTGTATCAAGTTTCAAGTTAATGAGGCTTGGCTGACTTTGTTGTTATATTGTTCTAGGGCTATGTTTATCTCACATGCATGCATGATGATGATCATTCATGATGGGTTATGTGCCATAATCTCATGATATTTGCTTATGCGGCATAGCTTTATTGTTTTATTACTGGCAAGTATTCTTTGTTATCATATGTTGGCAATTCACCCTCTTGATGCCCACTTGGGTGGTACTTTCTTTTCTACGGGAATCTTTTATATTTGTCATCCTTTATTTCATAATGTTGCTCAATTTCCTTTTTGTATACACAGACCAGCCTTTGCTGATGTTTCCTTTTCTTCTCTTCTTGCTGGGGTATGCTTCCAACCCTAGGTTGAGGACATGGAGGACATGGCATAAAGATATGGACTAGCTTAAGGAGTTAAATCTTGGAGACAAAGTTGTTATGGTTTACACTTCCCTCTACTAGATCCTTATGTTGTACCTTTTTATGTAAACCTTTTGTGGGAGTTTATGATGTTCTTTTGTAACCTTATGAGAAATTGAATATAGTTATTGTTTTATTCTACTACCATACTTTGGATATTTTGATTACAATTAATAAGATTTTATAATTTTACACCCACTCCATCATACCCTTTTGGGTGTGTTTGGAGTGGAGGATTTATTCTTCAAATTTTTAGTAGGGATTGGATCCCCTCTGGGTTCCCACTCCTTACACAAATTTACTTGTTTAAGAAAATTAAACCAAATAAGTAAGTTAGATTCTAATATCTATGCAAGATCATCCAAATTCATTGAATAATTGTAGTTAGATAAATCACACTCCTTAATCATTTTCATACCTTCATTGAGCTACTTGTGTGTACTTGAATTGCATAACAACACAAGAGACACAATGTAAAATGAGTGAAACAAGCAATGGAAGGACTAATACATAACTAAGCTAATTTTAAAGATTATTTTTTTGGGAAAATGTAGAGATTAATTATTATTCATCCTCCTCCCACTGTAGGCAAAAATGAGGGAAAATACAGGTCTATGACCCCATGGAACCATAGGGGTTTAACATTAGAGAAAGAGAAGCTAGGACAAGATTAAAGGGAAACATTTCTTATGATATCAATAGTAGTATTATGGCTATGGGGAATAAAGAATAAATGGGGTCTGCCAAGGAAATCAGTTGGCATGCTGAAGTGCCTGTAGATGGGGGAAAATTTGGTGTTTGTAGGATGGGATCCATACAGGACTCAATTGTAAGGAGACATCTGAGAAGATGGCAGGAGACTGTCATCCCTTTGTTTTGTAAATATGTTGGGCACAAATAATACCCTGAAACTCCCCCACCATAAGGTTGTGTGGCTAGTTGAATCATGGCCAAGAAGAAAGTTGTTGTCCTTATCGATGACATGGATTCAAATACCAACCAACTAAGAGTGTGCCTGGAAGGATGCATCAATGAAGAGATGAACATGCTTTCATCTGGGGGCCTAGCAGATTTACAGTGTCGATTAGGATAGCTTGGTGCTTTGTGAACGGTCATGATTACTTGAGACTGTGCTTTTATGAAGGCTAGCTATGCGTCTAGGATTTATCCTTTTTAGTAGTGGATAAGCTCACTTCTGGATTGCCATATCACCCAACAAACAAGCGATGATGGTTTGAAGAGAGGACAGTGTATTACATTGGAGGGCGATGATGTTTTTGATCCACTCCTCTTTCGTGAGATGTAGGAAGGATGGATCAAGTTCAAGTGACAACCAGATTGGCATGCTGAAGGGGCAATCTCTCAAGCATTGGAGTAGGGTGTCTTGCTCATTTGAGCATACCAGACATGTGTCATCTGAGGAGATATGTCTCCAAAAAAATTCCATGTTGGTCAGGAGGGCGTGATGTTGGAGTAGCATGTGGAAGAGTTTGAGTCTTTCAGGAAGGAACAATTTCCAAACATCCTTCCAAATGTCATGTGATTGATATATCCTTTGTTTGAAGGTGCCATTGATAGGTGGAGCAAGTTCTGAAGACCCACTTGGGTGGAGAGGACAGGACCACGTGTCGAGCCCTATTGTCGGGTCTGGGGAAGGAATGTGTGCAATTCTTGGCCATACTTCAGACACAGGGTAGGCGTCGATGAACGACTAGTCCCATTCACCACTATTGGTAACCATGGATAACACACAGAGATCAAAAAGGCATGGCTCAGGTGTGATGTCAGGTATTAGGTCCACAATGGAATTCCCCTGGATCCATTTTCCATACCATGCATTATAGGAAGTGCCTAAATTGATGACAATGTCAGCAGAGGATTTAAGCATGTCAATATGGCTTTTAATGAATGATCACATAGAGGAGGATGGCTTGTTGTTGATTGCTTTGTTTCTTATGTACTTTTCATGCATGACACATACCCAAATGGAGTAAGGGTTATAGAGAAAGTGCCATGCATTCTTGAGCATAAGGGATGTATTTTGGTTGCTATCATCCTTTATACCAAGTCCTCCAAGATCTTTGTGCATAGTGATCTTCTTCCAAGACACCATAGAATGATTTTTTTTGTTTACAACCACCCGACCATACAAAGTCTTTGATATGTTTTTTGATATCATCGCATGGAGAAGGAGAAAGTTGAACATATTGCATGGTGTATGATGGGATTTCTTGTAGGGTGGACTTTGCGAGGGTGGAACGACCTGCTAAGGAGAGATTTATAGTTGACTAACTAGACAAGGCAACTCAGGATATTTTTCTTGGCTTTGTTATGCTTTTTTATCTGTATTGCATCCTGATTTGTAGCAACTGCCTGGAAGTCCATTAGGGCTTCCAGGAAGGGTTTGTTGGGGTCCCAAGCTTGGAGAAGTTCATTTTTGAATGAGGGAGACTGCCACCAGCTAGCTCTAGTTCTGATGTGGCGAGGTCAGTCAGTAGGGCAGTGTTGATGTGCATGAGGATGAGATTGTGGTTGTTGTAAATGTAGTGTAGGACCAAAATTGAGAAACTAGAGCCAAGGGATGACCATTGGTCATTAGCAATGACCCGGTCTAGTTTCTCAAAGAGGTGCAGATGTTTAAAAGTGAAGAAGTGGAATCGTGCCTTCATGTTTGTGAGTCCTATAGTAAGGAGCAAAGAATTAATGTTATGGATTGATCTTATATCAAAGTGGTGTCCTCCTTGCTTTTCATATTTACAGAGCATGGTGTTGAATTTTTCGATGACCTCCCATGCTCCAAGGGTCAAATCTGACACCTCATCAAACTATTTCCATAATAAGTCTCTTTTATATGGATTGGGGATGCCCTATACAATTGTGAGGTGCCTGGAATTGTTCACTTTATAGTTGATATATTGGCGGTGATTTTGAACGATGTCGATGTTATAATGGTTTTCATCCCAAAGTAACTAGATTCCACTAAAAACGTCAAGGGCTTCAGATCAATGTGAGGATAAATAGCCTAGTTGTTTGATGATACTCGCAGCTTTGGGACCGCTCACCTGGGGCTCTACGATAGAGAGAAGCTGAAGTATGAAGTAGCGCTTGTAATCTTTCAGAAGATGAATTTTTTTCTTATGACTTGGCCCTTGAATGTTCCAATAGAGAAGCTTAAACATTTGAAATGGTATGAGGGTGGATGGGGGTGTTTGTAGGAGTTAGGTGATGGTTGTGCATAGAACGATGGATAATCATCACTGGCCATGTCATGATCATCATCAACTTCAAAAACTTCACTTTCAAAGTCTAGAGATTTCTTAACATCATGAATCTGTCTGGATTGCCCAAATAGTTGGGCTAACTTTCCCTTCTTTCATTCCATGTCGTGACTTAGTACTTTGGTATATGATTTTCCTATTATGGAGTATGAGGTCACCACCATTACCGCTATCTCCCCATTAGAATTTGGGTAATTTTGGCTGACCATATTGGATTCTTCTCTTGCTATGAATTGGCGGGGGGTGCGCTACCACCATGACAATAGTGTCGATGGTCGTGGTTGGAACTTGTTGGTTGGTCATGCTTCTCCTCAATGGACAAGGTGGAAGCTTTGACTCAACGGGCAGCTTTCTTTTTCTTTCTAGTCCCATGCACGTACTCCCAATTTTTGTCTTCCTTATGTGGGGATTCTTATTGGGTACTTTCTACTGTTGGCAGCATTGTATCAGTGCCTACAGTTGTTTTCCCGACCAAGGGCACATTCTTCCAAGGTTTGGGTGGTTTCTATCCTTATATTGTCGAAGATCCAACTTCTTAGTGTGGATCTGCACGGTGTAGGCATTCGGGCTCGATAGAATGGGTCCCAGGGAGGCCGATGAATCAGTGGGAGTGAAGGGGGTCACAAATGATACTTAGAGTTTGCATGCCGACCCTTCCACAACACATACAAACTATGAGAAAATTTTCATATTCTAGTTTATAATGTTCACTGTTCAAAAAGATTCCTGGTAGCAGGGGTTTGGAGGTTTCAACATCTGCCACAAGGCGTGCAAACTTGACACGATGACCAAGAATTGTTATGGAGTCAACCTTTATAGTCATTCACATAAGATCACCTATGCTTGAAAGAAGTTGATATTGATATAGATAGACTAGAAGTTCAGGCATCTGGACCTGGATCATGAGTTTTCTTGGAATGTGGTCAGTGGGTCAAAAGGATGGGGACTATAATTACACCAACAAGTAGCTGGTGAAGATGGTCTAGGGGCCTTCGGTTATGGCACATAGATAGTCATCATGATTTCTTAATTGTATGATCAATTATCTCATCTCCAAGTCCACAACTCTTAATGAGTCTGTAGGTTTCCATAGAGATTGTATTCCTTTAACAAGGTTGGTGAAGCCGACCTTGATTCCAACCACCTTGATCACAAAAAAAAATTGCCATGGCTCTAGTAGGGGACATGACCGCTAGATTCACCGTAATGGTCAGGAGAGCTCCAATACGATCGACCTGGATGTCCTCAGCTTTCAGGCAGTCCGGGGAGGGTAGTTTTAGGGGGATGAACTCCTGCCTGTTGGACCGATTGTAACATCTCAGTAGGACAGAAGGACTTCCTTGATTCCTTCTGGGATTTTGGAATCCACGTTGGGGTTCATAATAAACATAGTCTCATTCATGTTTGTCTGAGTTAACGGAGTCTTATGTAGTGCAGAGCCTTCATAGTCATCAGGGATTGTTCCATCTGGCGATTGGGTGCCATTGATGCTATCTCTACCAATTTTGTGGCCTTCACGGCCGTTGGAAGCACCTTCTCACATGGAAACCCTAGTAGAGAAAAAAGGTAGACACCAAGTTCTATAGATAGTCGATATGTAATTTTAAATGATATATAAGTGAACTTTAGAACCAAGTAGATATTATTGAGTTTTTTATCAGGTCATTAGATCATTGGTTTGATTATCCTGATCTCTAAAGTGATCTAGTTTCATTAACGTTAGGTTCATGGATCCCAAGTATGACTAGAAAAAGGCACATCATCATATTTTACTATTAGGTTAGAGTAAGACTGCTACAAAGACAAATTGTCTTATGATAGAGCTAGTAGAAAAAGGAAAGAATTAAATTATGTCATAAAATAAAGCAAAGGTAATTCATTATTCTCGATAAAAACAGAGCCCATAGTGAGTTTAGTACATTGTTTTTAAAAAATATATTAAAAGAAAAAGAACTCTAATGGAGTAGAAATTCAAGCAAGTTACAAAAACTACATGTTGTTGACGAGCATAAACTTATACAAACTGAAGAAAGCATTGTGGGATCATGTTACTATGAGAATATAGTAGATTAGGACAGTTATAAAAAATATCATTTTACTTGGAACTAAAATTTCATTGTCAACATGTTGCTCCCTTATTTCTTGCAATGGTGATTCTTTTCACTAAACATGATTTAAAACACAAGTTGTTATGGATATAATAAAAATACATAACTTGGGTCACAATCAGAAACCCTACAAAACATCCACCTTATAAGTATGATAGGTAGGTATGAAACAATTAATGAACTACAAAACTGTGGCATGAGATCCAAGTTCGTCAATGTGCTAAGATATTGAAATTTAGAACACATCATATTTACTACAAAACAAAGATATAGCATTGAGATATATGTGATAGTCTGATTTGTAATTTGTCTATCACTACCCCACATAGGAAGGGAATAAGTTGAGGCAAAGGAAGAACAAAAAAAAGAATAATGTGATCTTGTTTGTGGACTAGATGTTGAAATGGAATATTTTTGGAAGAATTTATAATGTCATTCCAGTCATAAATTTCACTTGAACTTTCATAATAAACTATTATAAACTTCTCTTCAATGTTTACGCAAAGAATAAAAAATAGAAACAAATAAAAGACTTATCTTTGAAACAAATCTATAGAAAAATGAATTGACAATATGAAAATTTATAGCTATATATTGAATTTGTACTAGCAAATGCTCAAGAATAACATGATAAGTGACCATTGGTTTCAGTATGAACAAATTCTATACCAGAACTGTTGATAAAGAACTATGATTCTATCCCACATGTAAATTATTCCTAGAAGAAATAGAAACATTTAACTGGAAGTATTTAGTACGCAAGATAGTAAGAAGTTTATGTATTATATAGTGTACATAATTATGTAGGAGCATCAATTGAATCAAGTGCATCATCTATCTACGTTTTGGTACAAATGTGCATCCACTACTAATTCACATTTGTATTTATCGATGATCCATATGCAGGAACAAATTCTAAGTTAACAATTTCAAACTTTGTATCAATCATTAACTGTCGGGACTCAATGTAACTAGTTTCCAAGAAAACGTGTATGAATATGAAGAGTCTTAGAAAACCTAAGTCTACTAATGAACCAACACAACTAATTTACTTGTGATTTTGTTCAGACCTACAACCATCTTCTTTTTCTTTTTGTTCCCTCCTGTTCTAATCTTATTTATTGTTGCACCTACACTAAGTATAGCTTTCTACTGCAGCATATTCATGCCATGCATCCAATCATGACCCCTCTTCTTAGGCATCAAGTCCAAGTTTGGGTTTCAAAGCTTGAGGAGTCATATAATCTATTGCAACCATAGAGTCTAGTATACTAGAAACTAGTGCAAGCATATGACTAATAGCGTCTAACGAAACATGGTTTCCATTTGACTACATATTATAATAATCATAAGTGGAACCACACTAAATGTCTATCTGAAGGGAGATATTTTAGTGAGAGTCCTACATGATTTCTTCTCTCTACTGACCTCGGGTTACAAACTCCATATAAAGTTACAAACTATTAAAAAGTGTTACTTTTCACAATAACAAAAATGATAATAGTTGGATATTTAGCTCTAGATCACATCAGAGAAAATGTATACACTAGAATAAATACTACCTTTAACGTCGGTTAAAATAGACATTTTATGTTTCTTTCTAAGTGACACCCAAGTAGGAGACACTACAAGTAGAGGCCTATGACGTTGATTCCAAAACCGACGACATAGAGTCGGCCCTTATTGCAACCAAAAAAGAACCGATATCGGTAGGAGCCATAGTCGTCGGTTACTATTATGAAATCTGACGACTCACTCCATTCCTGAATAAAAAAGTGATTTCATATTTGATTCATAGTCGTTGGTTCAACATGGAACCGACAACAAAGAGAACATAGTCGTCAGTTATACTTTGAAAATTTGACGCCTATCGCCATACATGAACAAAAAAATTGACCCAGTGGTTAAGTACATAGTCATTTTTTTTCTACTAATAACTGATGATAGAGACCTACAATGATGGTTGTTTTAAATAATCGATGACTAATTGTCATTTTTTTATATCAAGTTGCAAGCCTATTGTCTAGATGGTCAGTGGGATGCAGAAATTGCACTTTAGTTTTGAACTACAAGTTTATAGCATATTGTAATTTCAACCTAACAACAGGCCACAAACCTGTAATAACAAGATGATCAATACTATTTTTTGGTCAGCTAAAACTCTTGTTACTATATAAAAACCAAAAAATTTGGGTTACATGTACAAGGACGAAACCCCTAGACAAAAAAACAAAGCAAACACATGGGAAATAGAAGCAAGCCCTAAATGGTTGCACCATATCCGCTCAGATCCAGGAACAGGAGGATCAAGAAGAACAAAACACAAGCCAAACAGAAGTACAGATGACATATGTCAAACACCTAAACCCCGACAAGAAGACATTAGCATAAAAACCATACACTGAAAGATAAATGCCTCCTTGAGGGGAAGTCCAGGCACCATCAAAACACCACATGCAAAATTGATCGGCCTGCATTCAGTCTTCAATAGCCGCTGCTCAGACTAGCCTTTCCATAGGGAACATGCATCTCTGCGACCTTGAACCAAAGAGATAGCTACCGAAAAAGAGAACATTTGCCTTCATAGTTGTGTTGTGTTTCAGAACCAAGAATATAGGGGGACTATGCCACCCCTGGACCTTAGCAGCCAGTCACACCCAGATCAACCAGCTAGCAGTAACCACATTCTCTGAAGTTGTGGTAGAAAAGGAGTAGAGACAACTATCATCGTCAGGGAAGCAGAAGTCGCATGTTATTCTAGGCCAAAACACATGACATCATCAAGGCAACCTGTACCATATTAACTAAGAAACAAAAGAGGAAACTAGGGAGGATTAGGTAGAGTCATCAATCCAAGGTATCTCATCATTTCTAACCCTTCTTAACTTCTTCTTTTTCTTTCTTAGCTTCGGGCTCTCACTGAGCTTAAACTCAAGAAGCTCTGTATCTGGTTCATGTGAGCTTGTGGACTCAATGTCTGACATTGGTTCACAGGCCTTGCGATATTCAACTGAGATTCCTGAAACCTGAAGGATCATGTTGCTTTATGGAGTTAGGTTTAGATTAGAGAGGTTAAGCTCCCATTCTAAATCTAATCCAGCTGTTGGAGAGGAGACTGGATCGCAATGCATGTCCAACTCCTCGATCGACATCTGGCATTTACTTGTCTTCTCTGGTTTATCGACAGAATTTCCAGGATGACCAGCATTTTGTCAACCAGGTTGAGAGCCTCCTGGTTTCCCTGAGTGGATTTGTAGGTCACAGCCAAGCACCTTCCGCCTAGGCTCCAGGGGGCAAGAAGAAAACCTATGCCCAAAGCATTTGCATTTGGAGCTTAAAATAGGCTTGGATACGAACTTGACGCCGAGTTTCTTTAGGACCTCATCGACCTCAATCAACACTTCCCTGGGAAAACCCACACAGGATTCCAACTCCACGCACACCACAGCATATTGGAGGCAGTTGGCTGACAACGCAGACTCGTTGAAGTCAATCGGGCACCCAAGGAGTCTTGATGTACCTTCCAGTTGATCCTTTGTCCAGGGTACACCTGGATTGGCAAACATGGTCCATACCGGGAGCTTCTTGAACGAGAGGGGCAGAAGGGGCTTGCCAGGTTCCCACAGATGCACGATGACGAGGGCGCCGTCAAGCATCCATGGGGCTTCGTTCAAGATTCTCTCTCTTTCTGTTTCTGTTGGGAGCTTGATGATGAATCCCTTGGGCTCTTCCACCATGATCTGGAATTCTCCACTCAGCCTCCATTTCCACTTTATCCACCCCTGAACTTGACCTTTGAAGGGCTTCCTCCCTGTGCATCAGAGTGAAATGAATTCTCTCCAACTGGGAGCAGGCTCCTTCCGGGACGAGAATGAGTAGACTTTCTTGTCTTCCTTGACGGTCGGCTCCACGTATTTGAGGACGGGAACACCATCGCTCGCTCTCCCCAACCTGCTGGCTTGGATCCATTCGGGATCAGGCGGAGGTGATGAGGCATCGCCGCTCCTCTCTAGCAGAGGTGTTGAGGAAGAAGGGGACGGGGAGCGATTGATAGCAGGGGACTTCCCCTTTGGATCGACGTGCTTCTGAGGAGAAGAGGGTGAACCCGCTCTGTCGGCCTCCCTTGAGCCATCCAGAGGAGTGGTAGTCAACTCTGGAACACTCTCTCTTCTTGCTTCACAGCCGCCACAAGGGCATCTCCTCCCGCCTCGCCCACATCCACCTCTCCCTCGCCTCACCATCCGACGATTTATAATATATCAAGACTATATATATATCAAGACTATATATACATCCTATGAATATAGTATGTATAAAGCTACAGTTCCATTTATATAGGTGTATACATAAGTATAAAAATCACAAGATGTTCAAACTTGCAGTTCCATTCATTCATCCATATTCACATTCACACACATCTAGAAGCACAATTCATTCATTCATCTTCACATTCACACACATGTATATAGATCAACTATCAATAATAAAATCCAAAAAAGGTCATTCACACATGTATATAACACCACATATATAAAAAAAATAATGACATCAAAATTTAGAAATGTCACTCTTTAATCATCATTCCAATCATAATAAAAAATTGCCTCCTTTTCAAAGGCTTGTTCCCATTGTTCTCTTATGTCATCTAATTGTTCCATCGTATAGGGCATATGTACATCTAATAGATTTTCCCCTCTATCGATGTCATTAGTTTGAAACACCTGCATATAGTATATATGTAATTAACAAGTTAGAAATTTTCATATTATCTAATCAGGCTACATATATACATATGATGATCAAGATTGTATATTACCCAGACATTGCCTTTTACAGCACACTTTAAATTTCAACATACAAAATATTAATAATTAGAAATAGACATAGTTCACATAAATAAAATATGCATTGGAGTCAGGAAACTACATCCACATTCTTTCAAACTATCTCTTTCTTTTTCTTGTCCATGTTTCCTCCATCTTTTTTGAAATCTTTCAAAGCTCTATATGTTAGTGTAACACATTGAATTACATTAGTAAATAGTCATGTAATATAGATATTAACAGATGTAAATGTAAATTTTCTCACATGAATAATGGCATTTTCAAATTATTTCCCGAATGGTCTAATTTGTCCACATTAGGATTTATGTAATAAATAGTCAATGTCTCGGAGACAACAAGTAGTAACTCCCAATTCTTACCTCTAGAGATAAGAAAGTAAAAAATATATAACTCATAATCCACAATGAAATTTAATTTTTTTAAGTCAAAATTATAAGCAAAGTAGACTTACTAGACATTGTATGGAGTTATTATCACGCTCTTCTTAGCTTCACTAAAATATTTAAAATTGATATAGCAATATAAGGTAACTGATGTAGGGTCTTTATTTACACGACTGGTCAAAGCTGGAACTAGAAATACCACATGGTTCATTGAAAAATATTTACAGACCCTATGTATGTGGCTACAAAACATATATTATGTATGCATGATTAATATAAGAAAAGAGATCACCATATATAAAACAAGGTATATAGATATATAAATAAAATATCACCATATCCATAATTCTATCATAGATGAATTCAACCAAGCATTACGAAACAACTTCAAAATATCTTGCAAAAATATATAACTATTTTACGGTTGGCCTACAACATCCTCCTGAATAGAAACAATAATAGGTGAATTTTGTGGATGTTCTCCTATCCATATTTCCATACCCCTACAATGAGGACCTATCAAGTTGAATAGGTCCTTTTCAAGTCAACTAGGCACTTTAGGAGGAGGTGGAGGTGGAGGTGGAGGTGGAGGTGGAGGAGGACGAGCTGTAGTGGGTTTCTTCCCTTTGTCCTGCATATATAATTTCATATCAAATATCATGTATATACATATACAAATTAATGTAATGTAAATTTACCATACATGATCAATATAAATGACTCCTTCTTTGGGCCACAAGACCACTTCATCTTCTCCTTCACTAAGTGTGTCAGGATCTTAGTGGGCATATGATAGTGGATGCTGCCTCCAGGCAGGGAAGACAAGTCCCGGGCTCACTCAAACCGCACCAGTGGGTACTACAGTGTAATGAATTGTGTCCCCTAAAAGGTGTGGGTAAGCCTTTCCCTCTACAAGGATTTATTCATATAATTTTAGATGTTATGGCCTCAACCCCTACAAATTTACAGGGAGTATGTTATAAATATACCTAAATGTATCATCTTGAAAGGACTAGCTACTATGTCATAAAAATACTTACAGGGGAATTTATTGGTGGTGGGTCTACAAGATTACTCCCAACGACCTTCATCATAGGGGAAGATCGGAATAGTGTAGGTATTGTTTGCGTGGTATCCTAAGATGCCTACCACTTTCTCATTGCTTCATTGACTCTAATATCAATTAACTCACCTACCTATACGTGGCCAAAAGGCATGTTCTTTGATTCCTAAATTCCCTTTGCAATCACATTCTAAAAAAAGAATAGGTTACATCAACTTTTAAAAATCCCTCTTTTTGGACATATTTGCACTGTGATGGCCCAAAGAACGCTCTTAGGCCCACACCAGTTCCTGCAACCCTAACACATCTAGGATAATCTGGGTTACCAAGAGAAACTATCAATTCATCATGTGTACACTGAGGGGTGAACGAACCTTGTTTCCTCTTCTCCTAAAACTCCCACTAATCATCACCAATAAAAATGGGTAAGTAAACATAACTATCATCAATACTAATTGCTTTGAGAGTTGAAATTTACCATTTTTTCAGCTGCCTCAGCAATTGTGGGGTTGGTTATATCTATTTTTTGTTTTGCCTCCCAGCTATCCACACATCATGGCGATGCAGAGGTACATGAGTAGTAGAGGACACAGTAGTAGGAGAAGCAGTCTCATCAGCCTATAGTTTTTGGCAAAGAGCTGCATAGACACCTAGACTCATCGTGTGGTCATGCACATTCAGTGCACACCTTGCTCTTTGAACATCGTTGATAGTCTTGTTAGTAAGCATATTGAATTGGTTAGTAATAATCAAGGTCAACCAGAAAATAATGAATTCATAAGAATGTATCCTAAATTGGGAGTGACACTTAATACCTTGAATTCATGAATTTTTCTCTTTGCAACAAACTCCTCCCACTCAGTCGGGTCCAGGTAATTCCATTGTTCAGTGGCTGACTTCTTCCTCTTGTCATAATTTTGTATATATAGTTGGTTGACAGTTGTCCTATAGTTCCTTAGGACCATCCCACATCATTGCATCACCTTTTTATGATGTAGGGTTTCATCCAGTTCAAAAATACTCTGCATAACTTCATATATTTAGCAGTGTATTCTAAAAAATAGAATGTAAATAGGTTTAGAAACATAAATGTATATGATAATATCTCACACATAGTTCGTTCCATACAAAGTCTTTCTTGCTTTTATCAAATTTATTCCAAAATTCTACATTTACACTACAATGGCAATGAGTAAGAAACCCAAGATATGAAACAAATGATTTGTGGTTCTTTCCAACTGGATTTCCTGCATGATCAAAATCCACAACCAATTTTGGTCCATTGCCCCTTTGTTGTAGTAACTTGTTCATCAAAGTGATGCCCTTGATTCTTTCAGTTCTTTTATGTTGCTCATCAAGTGGCATAAGGTATTTGGGGGGTACATCATCAACCTAAAAATTGACAAAAAACACATATATGATATAACTTATAAATAGACATATAGATAGATATATTGTAAAACTTACATTATGATGTCATGCCCCACCCTCATGGTGATCATCATAACGATCATCATACTCATGATTAGCCATCTGAAAAAGTGTCATATAAAAAACAATCAAACACTTAACATTTAACATTTAACAATAAATTAATATAAGATTGTAAAGTTCGCATCGATCTAACATTCAAAAAATAAAACATTTTAAAAATTTAAAAACATGCCTCTAATATTGAGATCTTTTATCAATTAACATTCCTTCTGTGTGATCTTGATGCACATATAAGTCATCATTAGCTTCAGTATTTGGTGTTGGCAAGCCCACTGAAAATGGACTGGAGTCGTCATACTTATCATAGTACTCTTCTTCATCTATAGGATCTTCAATAAACTATCTTTTACCACGAAGAACAACTGGTCATTTTTCATTTGTAGAGTAATCGATATAAAATACATGCATCACTTGTGATGTCAATATGAATGGTTCACCCTTCTCGCTAATCTTTTCAAAATTTAGTAATGTGAAACTCAATTCATCCATTGTAACTTCTTTGGTGATATCAATCCAATTCCATTTAAAGACTAAAATTCTAAAATCTATGTAGTCAAACTCCCATATGTCTTCAATGACACCATAATATGATAGTTTAGCTTCACATGGACTCTTATCCTTTGCACTAGAAAAAAAATGAAGACGCTTGAAGGGTGGCCCCAATGTTTTGGAAGAAGATATCATCATCTTGTCGCTTTGTGTAATATGAATAGCCATTTATGTCAAACCCTTGATAAGAAATAACATTCATTTTTGGTTTAAAGGAGAGACATTTGATGTTTTCAGCAACATTATTTGGTGTTTGAGATAGTTGATGTACGACTTTATCTTCAAACCACCTAATAAATGTCTTGTTATGCTCTCTAGCAAGCCACATTGAAATGGATCAAGGATATTTTTCTTGATGAAATTGGTATGTTGGTGATATAAATGCTCACTTCATTGATGTTATGTAAAATGTACAAGTGATCTTGTTCCCACAGCTCACGACTAATTACTTTCATTCATGTTGTTAAAATCCCTTCACCAAAATAGTCCTCAATATTCTTGTTATTTATAGGAGCTTCATTACCACTGAGAAAGTCATTGCAAAAATCTATAACTTCCCTCGCCACATAACCCTCAATAATACTTCAGGTCGATAACGGTTTCAAACATCACCTTTAAAAGCACCCATGTATCGTTCAAACAATGACAGCATAACATAATTATTTTTCATACACAACTAAGGATAAAGATTGTATATAACAAGCATAATAGGCTAAATGCTATGTTGGCTGCTCAATGTGTCATATGGATTCATCCCCATCGGTACTAAGCCCAAGTCTTAGATTCCTGACTTCTTCACCAAATTTAGGGTACAATAAATCAATCTTCTTCCACTATGGGGAATGAAACGCATGTCATAAGATCCCATCATTTATTTTTCTTAACCTCTGCATGCCACCTTAAATTCTCTACATCTTTCAGATTGGCAAACAAGCATTTAATATATGGTATTATAGGTTGATACCACATCACATTGGTAGGAGAGCCAGTTTTGGACTTCCCTGAAGTCATCATTTTATACCTTGACGCCCCACATTTTGGACAATCTTTCAAATCGAAATATCCTTTTAAAATAATACACAATTATTCGGACATGCATGTATCTTCTTAGTCTTCATTCCCATTGGGCATAATATTTTATTTAACTCATATGTTGATATTGGAAGCTCATTTCCTTCAGGAAGAATTTCTTTCAACAAAGACAACAATGATGTGAAGCTTTTGTCGCTTCATCTATTGTTAGCCTTCAGATGATACAATCTCACCACATCGCTCAGCTTCATAAACTTAGTACAACTTATGTATAATGATCTCTCACCATCATGCACAGTGCTCCTAAATAAGGAAGGTGGATCAGTGTGCTCTACCCTACAACTGTCCAACATCACATTAACAATGTCTATATGAATCATTTCGTTCACATCTACGTCATTGGTAGCAATTTCTTCTTCAACACAAGTACTTCTATCGATATCTACTGATCTCAGGTTTGAAATATCCCATGTCAGTACCATTCTTTATAGCCATGTGCAATCTCGTTTCACATTACATGAATTTTGACTTCATCACTAGTGCTGACTTTCAAGTTTTTATCGCAATGCCTACATGGACAATAGAACCTATCTCCAGGTTGGTTCCTATGTTCCTCCACAAATCTTATAAACTGATCAAGACCGGTAATAAACTCTAAGGTGTAGCAATTTAGAATAAACATCCATGATCAAAGAGAAAATAAGTATTAGGGTTTAGGGTTTACAGACTAAGTTAAGGATTTATAGATAGATTAGGGTTTATTGTTTTAGGTTTAGGGATAAGGGTTAAAAGATTAGGGTTTAGGGTTAAAATATTAGGGTTTAGGGTTAAAATATTAGGGTTTAGGGTTCAACAATGAATGTGTGTGCCGCCTATCCCATTCTTTAAAACCTCATCTCACTAGTAAGTGTATAATGTATGTATTCAAATTTCAAGAAAATTTTGGCAGCATTTTCCCGCAATTCTTAAAGTACAAATATATGTATTTAGAAAACAATCGGGAAGTTCTGACAAAACATCTTGAAAATTGAATATACATCATACACTTACATCCTAAGTGAGATTAAAAGTTCAAGAACAGTCCAAAACTGGGGACTATCCAAGAATTACTCCTAATAAGTAAATCTCAGATGGGTTTCTAGGCCAACAAAATACATGTATATATGTTTCCATTCCTATAATAATGATCCTTGTTTCATCATTCATATCGTAGGTTTTATGTACATCACTTAATTAAATTCATTCTTCCATTAGGGTTAGTTCATTCATGCATCATATACTCTAATTAATGATCAATCACTAACAAGAGAGAGAAAGTGATATTAACTAATTAAGTTCATTCATACATAATTAACCCTAATTAATGATCAAAATGAATCAACTATACAATCTTGAAGATAAATTATTGAACTAAGTTAAATCAATCACTAACAAGAGAGAAAGAAAGTAATCTTAACTAGTTAAGTTCATATGTCCATCATTAACCCCAATTACTGATCAATATTAATGAACTACACAATATTGAAGAGAAATTATTGAACTAAGTTAAATCAATCACTAATAAGAGAAAAAGAAAGAAATATTAATTAATTAAGTTCATTTATGCATCAGTAACCCTACTTAATTAAAATCTACTTCTAATTAACCACTCATCGCAATTGTGGAGCAGGATACGAAAGCGGAGGTCGGAGGTGGAGGTGGAGGTGGTCACGGCTATAGGAGGCATGATACGGAGAGGAGGTTGCACTAGCTGAAGGTGAAGTTGGCACAGAGGTGGCTGGAGCGGCGCCAGCGACTGGAACAGCAGTAGCAGTTGGTAGGCAGAGAGCTGGAGCAGCTGCTGGAGCAGTAGTACTAGCAGCGGTGAGAAGTGGAGGAGGCAGATAGCAACAAAGCAGAGAGTAATGGAGTAGTAGGGAATATACAAGGAGGATAGATGTAGAGGAGGCATAGAGCGGTAGAGGAGGTGAACAAAACCGACTGTCAGAGCAAAGATTGACTATGAGAAATAGAAAATTGAGGAAAAGAAACATTTTGTGGTGCTATAAGTGAACTTAGTTGTCAGTTTATAAAGGAAATCGACGACTAGATACTTTGTCATCCGTTTCTAGAAAAAACTGACGAGTAACTCCTAAACTAAATAATAAATAGACCCCAGTTTAGGGACATAGTCATCGGTTTCATCTACAACAACAACGCTATCGACTCATCCCCCAAAAGAAAATGTGTCTCGACAATGGGGATTAGTCATTAGTTATGTGCTAGAACCAACAACTTATGAGGGGATAAAAAATTATGTGGGGATATGATGCGAAGCATGTGTCATTTATTATCCAAAAAAACCAAGAATGAAGGAGCAAATTGTGGGGAAAATATTTTTGTGGGGACAAGGTGCTTAAATACCTAGTCATTAGTTTCGTCTACAAAAGCAACACTATTGACCCATCTCCCCAAAAAATTGTTTTGCCAATGGGGATTAGTCATCAGTTATTTGCTAGAGTCGATGACTAATGAGGGATGAAATTTCTATGGGGACATGGCATGAAGCATGTG
Organism: Alisma plantago-aquatica; assembly: GCA_963693085.1. NCBI lineage: Eukaryota > Viridiplantae > Streptophyta > Magnoliopsida > Alismatales > Alismataceae > Alisma > Alisma plantago-aquatica. The sequence continues at coordinate 1,253,282,589 of OY856410.1, read as the reverse complement.
TCATCAGTTTTGAAAATTTTGGCAGGAGCTTTTTCCCCCAAAAAAATTGTATTTCGTAGGCAATTGTAGACGTCGATTTCAATTAAAAGAAACTGACATCATAGTAAACATGATACCCGTGTCTTTTCTAAATTAGTAGGACTTCCCATATGGTGATAGTTGGGTTTGATAACCAACATTTTTGGTCGTTGGCATCGGTTTTTAAAATGACGTTATATGTCATTTCTGTACTAGTAACAGAACATAAATCAAAGAGAAGTATAAGACATAATTGTAAAGACTATCTAAGAAATGGGTTGACAATCACATATTATCAGGTCCAGCTAGTAACCTGCAATTAACAAATATGTGGCCACTAGAAAACAACAATATACAAGGTCTTAAATCTTCCATTCTTCAAGCATCTTAGACCCCACAGTGCTTCATATGTCAATAAAGGAAAATCTTTTATGAAACCATTTGACATACAAAGATAGAGCAGTTGAGAAGAAAGGTAACAGTGAGAGGTGAGCTTCCTGTTGCAAATCATCATATTGGGTTCTTGTTGATACAACTAACTAATCAAATTCCAACTAACACACATAATATTTTATGCAGTAGATGAATATATTGGTGAAGAAGTAAGCTGCATAGAAAATAAATGAAATTCAAACATATGTAGATAATAGAAAGAGAAAAATAATAAGCCAACCATCCATGAGATAACCTCAAACTATAGTCAGAATACTTTCCCCATCCAGTCACAAATAAAAACACCTCACAAAAATATGTAGCTACTTCACATCCCATATGGTTAAATCCATAAATCTAGTGATTGTGCCAATGAAGTGGAGATCCAACTAGTGTTCATAATAACAAAAGCTCAGAAAATTAAAAAATGATACATTTCAATAACATTTAGTACCAAATATCCTAACTCTCTAACAGTGGTAAGCAGTTAACATACACCTTCAGTTCCATACTAAAACATGAAGGCCTATAACCTGAAACATGATATCCAAGACAAGAGTCTATAGGACAGTTCAGGGAATGAGCCAGTGGTGGCAATACTTACCAAAACTACACATGAACATATGTTGGCTAAATGGACATCAGTAAAACCCTTTGTTTTGATAATGACAAACATTTCATTCTTGCGATCTAACATGCTACTTGAGTGTTGCAGGAATAAGGTGGATGACAGATATCATGGAAGATCTATATGCTAAATTGCTTTAATTTCATGAATGTAATCAATTGTAAAACTTGTACAAGTATATAATTTACAAGTACTTAGACTTCATGTAAATCAAGCGTTAGATCTTCCCTAGATAAACACCAAACTTAGATAGGTCATCCCCTTCAATAGTGTCATATATGCACACTCATACACACACTTAATGTCTTTATTTGAAACATTGAAACAGGTTCAACCTCGGTCGACAAAATCCTCGACTGAGACACTCTCGGTCGACAAACTCCTCGACCGAGAAAGACCCAGGTAGCCGTTAGACACAGCTGACAAGGTAGTTGGCAGTTGGAGATGAACGTTGCAAACACTTGATCCAGAGAGCATGTCGGTCGACAAAACTTCGACTGAGTAGGTAACCCGGTCGACAATTTCTCGACCGAGATGGACTCTGACAGCAACTGTAGAATTAATTAACTAGTCATTGCTAATGCAACTAACTTATACCTAACGGCTAGTTAAGCACTTAGAAACCTCTAGAAAGTGTCTAGAATGTCCTTAAGCACTTGTAGGTCATTCCTATAAATAGAACATGCCTTAGGACACTTACATTCACTAATTCTACACTTGAGAAATCTTTGAGCATACACTTGCATTGGCAACCTATTTTGAGCAATTGAGCAATACTTGAAATTGGCTATTCTTCACCTTGCTCTAAATTCATGTCCTATAGGCTAGTATCTCCTATCCACATCAATCACACTTCCATATACATTGGTTAGGAGATCTACACGCTTGATATAGGCAAATCAAGCCTTGTGCTTCAAAGGATAAGTTGTAATTTCCATTTTCCTTTTTTGTTCACTTTCATTGCTTGTACTCTCCTTGCTACTCCTAGGTTGGAGGTTGTGGATTGGAGAGGGTTGTGATCTTCTTGGTGAAGAAGGAGACTTTGAACTACTTCAACAAGGCTGGTACAACGGGAGGTTACTTCGAAGAGGAAGGCTACTTCAAGGGGGAGCTTGGAGTTACTTCAAGAAGGCTACCTCGAGTTGGTGCATCTACTTCAAAGTGAAGGTTGTTCAAAGGGGTGTAAGAAAGTATTGTATTTTGTGTAATTCCTTGTGAAGGTAATAAAATTAATACTTTCAAAATCCCGGTTGGGTAAGCAACCGGGTCGTGGACTGACTGCCTTAGTATTTGCTAAGGTAGGAACCACTCTAAAATCCCTTGTCTCCTTCTTACTTTTTCATTTGTGGTTGTTTGAGTTAAATAATTGTTAAATTAATTTTAAAACCCTATTCACCCCCCTCTAGTGGTTTTTCAATTGGTATTAGAGCAGGCTTCAAGGAGCTCTAATCGAGTCTTGAAGAATGAAGGGTGATAGTGTCTACAACCGCAAGCAAAGGAAAATCATAGACAAATCTTCAACAAGTTGCAATTGGTTCTTAGGAACAAGCCATACGACTCCTAGTTGTCCGTGGAAGTCAAAGAAAGAAGAAGTGCATAAAGAATGTCTAATTGCTACTATAAGTGAAGAAGAAGAAGAAGAGGTAAGTCTTTTTGATCTACCTAAAGAAGAGTTAATTGCTAGTCTTGAAGAGACACATAATAAGTATATTGAGTGCAAGAAGAAATTAAAGAAATCTAATAAGGAAAATGATGAGTTACATGCTAAACTTCTTGCTCTTACATCTGAAAATGAGGATCTTAAAAAGATTATTGAAGATCATATATTAAACTGAAATCCGTTGAAGCAAATTGCAATCTTCTTTCCTCAGAAAAGTTAAACTTGCAAACTCAAGTAAATGATCTTCAAAAACAACCTGTTTTGTGTACACATCTAGATTATGATACTATTGTGAAAGAAAGAGATTCCTTATTATCTAATCTAGATCAAGAAAAGCTAGACATCAATAAGAGAATGGATGATATTGTCAAGTTGCAACAAAAGATTAGTAGTTTAAATAACAATGATACCCTAGATAAAATCTTAAATAATTCTTATCATCAAATTGGAAGGAGAGGACTAGGTTATAATTCTAAAGGAAAATCTTATCAAAAACCTAGTTGGAGAAAGACACAAGCACTAGAAAATCAATCTATGGCAAACATATATATGTACCCAAGAACAACCTAGAACTAAATCATAGAAAGAGATATGAGGTTGATTCAATATGTTGTCATTATTGTTTACGTCTTGGACATTACTCTTTCTCATGTCCCTATAAGAAAAAGGATGTTGAGTTAGTATGGGTTCCAAAACTCCTAAACTAAATGAATAAAATTAAGTTGAGATATGACCAAAGACTCTAAGTTGTATACCTCTATGTCTATCTCAACTTAACATATTAGGACACCAAGTTTCCAAATATACATCTTAAACTACTTGTTTTAGTTTGAATTCTCAAAATGTAAATGATTAGTTGAGATTTAAATGATGATTTGATATTTAAATATCTCAACTAAATCGAGCTTTAAACTTTCATATTCTTGATTTACTTAGAAATAATTACTAAAAACGATTCTGAAATAGTACAGAAACTTCTTTGGTCGAGAAACTGTTCGACCGAAAACATCTACTTTTTGAAAAATAATCGACCGAGCAGGTTCCTGTTCTCAAGTTTGCAATAAATCTGAACCTGTTTTAACTTAATTCAGTTTGCTATCAATTTGTTGTTGATGATTGATTTAATATGAATCTTGGAGACCATCTTTTTCATAAAGACATATTGATCTTTTGAACATATTGCAAAAGTGTTATATGAAGACTGATTTTGAACAAATCTTATTCATTGATTGAAAAAGTTTATTGAAACCATTTTGGTATTATCCTCTACATGATTTGACTTAAAACTAAAATTATGAATTTGTTTAAGCAAGAAAATTATTGTTTTATCACAATCCACATGGTTTTCCCTAAGTACTCCTTGGTATATCTATATAGGAACCATGTGTGTTGAATTATCTTGATCATTGTATTGTATGCTAATTTATGTGCCATGATCACTGTGTTTCATTGGTTTGTCTAAAATAATCTTTGATTCATATATACAAACCATGAATGGATATTATTCTTGATCATCATCGAAAATGCCTTGACATAATAGATAAAGATTATTGTGGGCATAGCTTGTAATAAAATAATGATGGTGCTATGACAAGCCAAATAGTGTATCTTAGAAGAAAAATATAATGTTTTATCTAGAAATCTAAAGCACAATCATGACTTTAAGATATCAATCTTGCTTTCAAGGATATCACTTAATGTGCTTCAAATTTATATTTATTTAAGCTATCTGCAGAAATTATACTTCACAAATAAATATGCAAAATTTGCCTCTTGGTTGAAATTAAATTTGACCAAGGGGAGCTATGGTCGTAATCAAGGTCGACCTAAAATAAGCTTGACACAATACTTATTTGGATAATCATTCTCTATAAAAATGGTGATCAAAATCATGACCACAAAAAATTATCCAAATATTGGTAATAATAATCATAATATTACTCCCTTAGAAAATATAGATATGCTCTACAAATTCAGTCTATCATTTGCATCAAAAATCAGCTTAAAATTTCATTAACAGAAAGTTTCTCGGTCGACGAATTGCTCGACCGAAAACATCTCGGTCCGCTATCCCTTTTCGACCGACAGACTTCAAGAAAGAGCTACACGGACAAAACTCGGACACACTTCTGGTCGACAATTGTTCGACTGAGCCAATGTCAGTCGACAAATTGCTCGACCGAGATTTGACCGTTGGAATCTGACCGTTTGAATATAACCGTTGTCGGTCGATCATTGGGCGACCGAAAGGAGCGCCATGGATATGACCGTTGCGGTCGTCGATCGACAATTTGTCGACCGAACTGGTTACTGGATTGCTATAAAAAGGACCAAATATGGGTCATTGCATCACACTTTCACATTCTTACTTCTTTAGCTTCTCTCTAGTGCATTTTTGTGCAACTCTTTAGCTTTTCAACCTCTAAGACCTTTTTGCTTCTTCTTCACCTCAAAGCAAAGCAATGGCTTCATCATCTGCGCGTGGAAAGAAGCAAGTTGCTGGCAGGAAAGGAAGGACGACCTCCCCACCATTGACGATCATCAATGACATCCGCTTCATCGACGCAGCTGTTGGTGATCGCTACCTCAGGATCTCCTCTAAAACTCCTCTTCCACGACGGCCGGTTGACGTCATGGACTTCTACAGCATCGTCGACCTGAAGGATCTCTTTGAGGTGCAAAATTTGAAAGCTTTTCTGAACCCTTCCTTTCCCTCCTACTCTTCAAAAGTTGTGAATGAGTTCTATGCAAACTTAACCTCTGATCCCAAAAATAACTCCCTCTCCTCTATGGTCAATGGGCATAGCTTTAACTTTACTGAAGAGGGTATCCTTGACATTCTCAACATAGATGTAGAAAAATACCAAGACACCCTTGACTTTACCACCGGAAATCCACTCAATACATTTTCCCAAGATGACAATACGGTAAGTCTTAGTGACATTAAACGCACTATCTTTCAATCTAACACAACTTGTCACGAAGATAGGGGTACCTACTATGCCATTAACCTCAAACCTGCAGCTAGGATTATCAACCTTATTGTTTCCACAAACATACATCCTAAAGCAAACAAGTATGAAGTTCCTACCTTTCGCATGTATCTAATTTATGCCATTATCAAACACATTCCCATAAATCTTATCCGCATTATCATTAAGAATATGCTTGAGTTTTCTAGCAATCCCCCTTATGCTGATTTTGTATGCCAAATCACTCAACACTTTCTTAAGAAACATATTGAGGATCTAGGATACACATGGGAAAGAAAACCACAAAAAATAAGCAAAGACACAGTAGAAAAGATGGGAATTGATTTTGGTCACAAGAGGGCTAGGACGGAAGGGGAGACATCTACTCAAGACATACCATCACCTCCTCCTACCACCCTACCCTATGATCCCATCCAAAACACCCTAACCTACATTGCTAGATCCCAATATCATCTAAGTAAACAATTAGATTATAGTCACCATGCCATGACCTACTTAAACCAAAGGATGCAAGCCCTCTCTTCAAATCAACCAGATGAATATCCCTATTCTCTAAATCCTGGCATGATTAACCCATATAATTCTTCCTACAACTACTACCAAACTCCACCTCCACCATCTCCTGATCTCACACATACTCAGTTTTCTCACATGCAACTACAAGACATTGCTGCTCATTTCCTCTTTGATCGTGTTCCCACCTTCTTGGAAGCATATGCATTAACCAAGAAAGGTGCTTTGGAGTGGCAAACTTTAGTCACGTATTATGGAGCTGAGCCATTTCTTGGAAAAGACCCAGATATCGATGTAATACTTAAGTCTTTTCAGTGAGATTATGAGTGTCCTTTGTAATAGTTGTAATGAAATTGTTATCTTTGCATGATTATAATGGATATCTTCAAAGCATATGAGTCATATTGTAAAATGTTAAGCTGTTGTTCCTTCTATGGCATCACTTAAACATAAGTTTATAAGACTATTATAGTAGAGCATCCAAAGTAAGGGGAGTAATATATATGCAACGAATCACAAAGGATAAAATCTTTGCAAATATCTAAAATTTATGGCTAAATTGACCATCTATTGGAGTGCATTAATCCCTTGATTATAATTGGGATATCTATTTAAGGGGGAGCAATGCATAAGAATTCTTAATGAAATTTTCTAAACAAATCAGGGCCTAACATCCCGTGCTTTTGGTTAGAAATATTTTTTTCATATACTCTAAAGATCAAAAGGATTCTCATATCACTCTCAAGGCTTCACAACCTTTGCAAGTGATTGAGTAATTACTTAGGGCTAAAAGACAAATGAATATTTATCTTGGATATCTTTTTGAAATAACAAAGGGGGAGAAAGAATATAAAATGAGTTTCATAACAACTCGGCCAACACTCACTTGCACAACAAAAATTGCTACAAAGGTAATCTTTAGGTATGAAACTCACATGTTTTATATTTCCTTAATTTATATTTTAGAAATGTTTGTCATCTTCAAAAAGGGGGAGATTGTTGGCTAAATGGACATCAGTAAAACCCTTTGTTTTGATAATGACAAACATTTCATTCTCGCGATCTAACGTGCTACTTGAGTGTTGCAGGAATAAGGTGGATGACAAATATCATGGAAGATCTATATGCTAAATTGCTTTAATTTCATGAATGTAATCAATTGTAAAACTTGTACAAGTATATAATGTACAAGTACTTAGACTTCATGTAAATCAAGCGTTAGATCTTCCCTAGGTAAACACCAAACTTAGATAGGTCATCCCCTTCAATAATGTCATATATGCTGGTGCAACGGGAGGTTACTTCTAAGAGGAAGGCTACTTCAAGGGGGAGTTTGGAGTTACTTCAAGAAGGCTACCTCGAGTTGGTGCATCTACTTCAAAGTGAAGGCTGTTCAAAGGGGTGTAAGAAAGTATTGTATTTTGTGTAATTCCTTGTGAAGGTAATAAAAGTAATACTTTCAAAATCCCAGTTGGGTAAGCAACCGGGTAGTGGACTGACTGCCTTAGTATTTGCTAAGGTAGGAACCACTCTAAAATCCCTTGTCTCCTTCTTACTTTTTCATTTGTGGTTGTTTGAGTTAAATAATTGTTAAATTAATTTTAAAACCCTATTCACCCCCCCTCTAGTGGTTTTTCAACATAGACAACGAGAACCACCAAGAACAATTTTCAATATATTTGAATTCATGAAGAACGGTATTACAAAGTCTAGATCCAGTGATTTCCTTTCCATTATGCACTCTAGCATTTGTATTTTGCTAATTATATCTTGAACGGGAAGGAGATTTTTGATAGTTTGAAGATCATAACTGGAAGATGGATAAATTGCCTTTATAACAAAACAAATCATAATTCAACATATAGAAGAGAAATAAGCTAACTTGACATTTTCTCACTTAGCCAAGTACAATAAGTCAAACCATGTCACCTTAAGAAACTAACAAGTAAGTTAAGCCACAGGTCAGGATGTAAGCTCTTTCCACTCATGTTTTCAGTGCAACACAAGCATGAATCATAACAAATTCCTTTCTACTGATACTTGATACTAAAATAGGAAGCAACAAACAAGTATACACATGTATCTAAAATTATGCATTATATGTTTTTCATATACATATTCCATGCACTAATAATTTCAAACACACCATAGTGTGATGTTGTTTTGTAAGTTGACACCTTTATGTTGGTATAAGAATATCATCTCAATTGTGGATAGAGAAAATATAAAATTAAGTATTGTTTCTTAAAGACAATGGAATGTGTTTTTTGTGCTTCTTTAACTAAGAAATGCATACCTTCTATGATCTTAATGAAAAATGTAACTATACATATCCACTTATAAATCCCATAGACACAAAGTTAAGGAGAAAATGCTAATCGATAAATTACCTCAAAAATACAGCATGTTCATAGCATGATTCTGAGCAAAACACTTAACACTCTTAAAATTGGAGTATAAAAATTTGCATATACTAGGCTTCTCCCACCAAATCTACTCGAGTCTAACTACTAACAATCTAAGCATAAGAATTTACAAAGACATATATGCTATTGAACTATTTAATTAACTCTGCAACAAACTATTAGTGAGATTCATTAGAACTTCTATCAATTCAAGGGAAGACAAGTTCAGCCAAATCTTTGTTCTCTGTGTAGTGTTGGCTAGCATTAAACACCTCCCATCAATCATATAAAAAGAAGACTTTTTCAAATCTCATGGATTCCCCTCCATCTTCAACCACTACCATGTCTTTAAGAGAGCTTACTTCTAGTCTTCTATTGTTAGCTCTATTTGCTTATATATTTATAGTGGAGCTCAACCAACCCCAGCGTTTCCAACTGTGTCCTATTAATGTTAGACCCTTGGTTTAGCAACATAATGATGACGTTGACAAATGAATATGTGTCCATGGGATATATCACTCCGTAATATTAACCATTTGACATCAACATCCTTCTAACATTCAAAGATCTTCCAAGAAAATGGAGAACTTCATATCAAAGAGAAACAACATCTGATCTCACTAGTAACCATGTCCAAACTACTTCAATGAAAGTACTTTCATTTTGTGATAATGCAACATTTTCAACAATTGGTGAAAGATAACGGATTGCCTCTACTAGAGAACTAGTGTGAGATTTAGTTTTGAAAAACACTTTTTAGGATGAGGTGCATACCTTAGAATAATATGAAAAAATTTAAATCTAATTAGAAGAAATTTGGATATTTGAGTTCAAGATATAGCTAAGTCTAATGAGGTAAAACATTGTTTAGGATCTCATGGAGTTAGAACTATGGATGCTTTGAATGTCCATGAGGAACAAATTACAAGCTTACTGAAAACACACCCAATCCAGTCACACACAAAACTAAATTCATATGGGGAAGAATTTTAAGCCATAGTGACCGTCCAAGATTTAGAATCTAGGACAAAATCACAACCAACCCCTGCTACAGGAGCAAAGTAAGGTGGAAAAAATAATGGTCAAAGTTTTCTACATGAAAAACTGTGAATCTATCACGACTATTAATAAAGGAATTTCATGTTCTTATCTAGTCCAAGGTATTATGCTTGGGTTCATTGAGTCCTACTTTTGAAACCTAGGCCCCTGAGTGAATTTGCTGAGTAGAGACCATCTGGGACTAATGGAGGTCTATGTAGCACAGAAGTAGGCTAATTTAGGTCCAAAACCCTAAGTCTAGAAGTTTATATACTTAAAATTTGAAGCAGGCTTCGTAGAGAAAAAAAGGTGTCCTGGCCCCGGTCATTCATTTTACTTTATTTATCAAAGGAAAAAATTTGTAAAATTTTGAAGATTCTGTAATATTTTCTAAATAGCTCTACAAACTTCTGGTTAGCAGATCTTGATAAATAGGTTTTTCGCATATAAGCACTTTCATAAGAAAACCTTACCTTGACTAAAGGTATTCTCATCAATAAATGGTTCAGCATTGACCAAAGGTGCCCTGACTTGGCCGTTCATTTGTACTTTTTTAGATAAGGAATCTGAGATCCATTATTACCCACCAAAATAAAAGAGCTACTATCTCCTTATTGAGTGTTCACTGGGATCTAGTGTGCCTATGGCCTTGTGCATTCCAACTCCCATGATATCTTCCCATAGGCACCACCAAGGCTAGACTAAATGCCCCCATAAGATAACCATATAGAAAATAAAAATATAGATGCTAGTAATGACCAATTCAAACAAGTACATAATGTTTCCAAGAATCTCAAATCATGTAGGTACAACATGCAAATCTCATAGTAAACAAGAGTTTAATTTAACCAGCTCATACAATATATTAGCATTCTTATATTTAAACTAACAAGTAAGAACAATATGTAAGGATATACAAGAGTATAGCAGCTCACATGAGATTGTAGATACAGTAATGGAATTCTGAGAAACTCCTTCATGGGGTTTGAAATAGTGAGATCTTAGAGAAAGTAGGTGTACTAGTAGTCCTATTGAATAAGTAGAAAATGGAAAAGCTAGCTTGCCCCAAAGATTGATGGTCCATATTTGTTAATCTATGATGTGCTTTTATAGAGGACTTTTCTTTTTAAAGGACGTACATATGCTTAAACCAATATCACACAAGTCAAAATCACATTAAATAATTATAAACTATGTAGTTCTGGATTAAGGGTACCGATGAATACAAAAAATTATCATCGTAACAAATACAAGATTGATAATGAAAAGTAGCTTCCTACCTGAAGCACTACGGCCAATTGCTCGAGTGGCTTCTTATTTTTAGAACCATGGTCAAGACATATGTCTGATGACTTCAGTTGTTTAGTAAATAAAAAGAATGGATGTAAAAGTAGAAAATCAAATCAATAATGAAATATGACAAGCAATAAGTATCTTAAGCATCAAGTCAAATACAAACATGACCAATATGCTTGAAATACACGGACATGTCAGTGCAAGATGGCAATGAAACAATATTGAAAAGGATACTTGGGAGTATTTATGAACGTATCTAGATTCTCTAACTAAGTGTAGAGCGACCACATGAGGAACGTGTTAGTGTATCATTCGGTCATTCCTCGTTGATTTTGTTGTTGTTATAATGACCACCCATAAGTATCAAAGATCAAATACTTAGTCAAACTTCTTCAAACTCAATATTGAAGAATTGTACATTAAGTTGAAAAAAGAAAGTGCACCATATTCTATATGATGTGTAAGCAATATAGAAATCTAAAGGACACATTCTCTAAGGAATGATTTATCACTCTAATAATATTATGAAGCATATCAGACAATTATGATTGGAGCCTACTGACACGTAGCCAACGCTATTTTGTCTTACCAAATCAAGGTACTTTGGTTATTGTTTAATAACATCTTTGTATGATGATGGAATCATGACCTACTCTTTTGAACCTCCTTTGTTGGTAGATTTCTCACATGGGTGGAAAAGAAAAGGTTGAGGACTGCAATGATTATTTCCATTAAACTCAGAGACAAAATCAAAAGCACACTGGATGAAGCATTGTATAATTCAATATACATAATGTACTAAATGATAATTAATAAGTATATATTTGTCTATGATCAAAATGTTATGCATGAAAAGTAGAATTATATTATGTCTATCATTAAAATACAACAAATAAAACACAATATGAGTAGTAAGAGATATTTAGAACATGTTATGGGATGGATGAATTGCATGTACTCAACCACAAAAGGTTATTGGGTGAGAGACTTGGGCGGTGGTTGAGATTACATTGAAGGGGATGACCTAGTTCAACAACAAATTCTTCATTATTTCCCTTTAAACCCACAAAACTAGTTCAATCTCAACCCTCTTATAGACAATTTTATTGTTATTATTTTTCTTTTAGAAGTCTTGCCCAATAAAGGTTTGATTCAAGATGCATAATATGTTAAACACATTTATGAAAAATAATATTTATTTCTTGCTTCTGAATAGCCACAAGAGAAACAAAGCTCGCATTCCTTTATAAGATTATGCATGGCCAACAATTCGAAAATCAAAGTGAACTGTCAAGGACATCCCAAGTTTTACACATCTCCAATCAAACAGAAGTGGTCTTAGTGCCTTTAATAGCAGCTATGCCGGTTGCATGAATTGTCAAGTTCTAGAGAAATACCGATATGCATGAATTTGTCTCTACTAATAGTATTTTTGCATATATAAAAATAAGAATGGTTTATCATGATTGTGATAGTCAATAAATCACTTTTTTGTAGATTTGTTATAAGCATAGTACTATAATACTATCTATCTACAAGGGCCTTAGGTTAAAAGAAAATTATGAAACAAACAATTAGGCATATTTTTCTTTTATGGAAGTAATAAGATACACTATAAGTATGAAACTGACACCGCACATTTATGGTGAGATGGTACTAGAAAAATTAATAGATACTAGATAATGCACACTTTTCTAAAAACTATTTTTTGTTTGTGCATTTATTTATGAACTGGTGATGGAAATCATCTCAAGAGATACCTATCGGGCATCAAGGACATATGACTTCAACAAGTTGGAGACCATTTATACTAGGTTCCCATGAGTTTTTTGTGGCAAATGTCTGAGGTGTGTTTTAGCTCCAGGCATATAAATGGATAATATTTGGCAAAACTAAGACTTTATATAACCTACAACTAGTGAACAAGAAGGTCTAAGTTTAGTTGTGCTCAAGTCAAATAAGGAAATTATCTTGCATCATGCAAACCAAAAAACTAAAGTATTACATTAATTTGATGTTTCTAGGAGATTTTGCAACTTGTTTCCAAACAATCCTCTTCTTAGCACACATCAAAGCTAGCACTTCATTATGCCAACAACATGATCACATATTTTTAGAAGACTCTTGAGAAATATTGGACAAGTAACAATTTATTAAAGCAAAATCAAAAGGAATCTTTCATCATGCAATTGTATTTTGGTGAAAGCACATCTCATAAAACATAAAAATGGTCTTGCCCTTGTATGTCAAACATGGTATAAGTAAAAGATATAGGTAAGGAAATAAGGCAGATGCAATGTTTCTATTACAGCCTAAGATCAGCAAGTCATGAAATACTTCTCCATCCACCAACTTCCTCCAAAAACATTTTAGGTGACGGTGCAAGAGTTTGTTGTAAATTCTAGCATATTCCTAATCTCAATTTGGCCTCAACAAATTGTTATGCATGACAGTAGAGTTTTTCCTGACATGATTTTATTAAGCAATTAGAGATCTAAAGTATAGTATAAAAACTCTATTGTTGTTTCCTGATAATAATTTATTCAGAGTCCCATCTTAAAGAACTATTTATGCACATCTAGGAATGTGGGCACCACAAGCTATAGCTAAATCTGACAGCACCATTTTCAGGCCTGCCTTGCCTGACTAACACCATTACTGATGAGGTTCTTTCTCATGTCAGCCAGCCATTCCTGCAGAAACCATGCCCTCATCTCTACTAATTTTATTATAGAAAGAAAGATTGAGCATTCGGTGACCATCCTAATAATAGAAAGAAAATAAATCCAGCCCCAATAAATAAATCGTTACAAAAAGAAAGTGTGAGAAGTTAATGGAATTGAAAGAGCATATGAGTTTATATATCAGGGGCCATGACAATCGCCTTGGCATGGCATACCTTGGGTCTTTTATAGAACATATATGTAGACAAATATATATATATATATATATATGTATACAAATAGAAAATGCACATTTTTTTTGTTGGCAAGTCTCCTATATTGTACTCATTTCTATTTGACAAAAGGCCTCAGTCCATCTGGTGCCTCTCGTCCGTCTGTCTGTTAGGATAGCTCCTTATAGAGAAGAGGGTATTGGATCTTTAGCTGAGGAGAAAATTTTTATGGGAGAAGGTGGATATGGGGGAGAGAAGAGTGATAGAGAGCGATCAGATAGGGCTCATCAGTTGGGGGTGCTATCGGGCGCAAGGGGGAAGGATGAGTAAGGAAGGGAGGCACTATCGGAGGGAGCAGGAGTGTTAGCTGCACAAATTTGGGAGCAGAATTCAGAATGCGGCAAAATTAAAATTTTGAGCTTGTGATTATTTGTGAGGGGGCATGTGGTAAGTTTGGAATATTTTTGTATTTGATAAATTGTTGAATGGAATATTTTGTTTGTAGTCTTGGAATATATGTAGCTATTTTGTGCCAAAAGAGATGGCTGCATTTTTTCTAGAAAATATTATAATTTGTAGTGACGTCAGTATTTAGTTACAAATAACCCATGTACAGTTAGAATAATTGTAGCTATATGATGTTTATTTGTAGTGGGTAACAAAAATTGTGGGCACACAAGGAAACTTCATAAATGTTGAACATCATATTATTCTCGTCTTACTCATATGCTTTGTTTAAACACACCAATTAACTAGGGGTTTATCCTAGAGTTTAACTTTTTTACGAAAAAATAACTGATTAAGGGTTTATTAGTATAGAAGGGTCGATCCTAGAGGACAACTTTATTAAGATTTGGTTGTCGAACCAGATTTGTTTGAAAAAAATTATTGGATGCAAGATTAAAATTATGCTGGTTGAGGGTTTAATTACATGAGAACAAGAAATTAGAATTATGCTAGAACAAGAATTAAAAGTTACATCAAGAACAATTAAAGGAAAATATGTGTTGTAAATAAATTAAAGGATACTTGTGATAGCAATAATAAAGGAAAGATTATATAAGAGTAGAATTAAATTGGATAAAAGAAGGAGAGTGATTGAAGGCAAGAATATAGAAATAAGATTTAATTAATGACAAAATATATTGTGTTTATGGGTTTTACCGCCACATCCTGTGTAAAACTAGATCGATGAAATCTATCAAGATAAAACAAGTCCTATGAAGTTATGTGAAAACATTCACAAATGCATTTACAAAAGTCAAACTCCCTACAACTCTATTGATCATGGTGCTTGCAGATCCTTGTCTGGTCATCCCAACTGTGACAAAGTGGATTTTAGCATATAAATGAATTAATTACACTTTTGACCTCATTATACTCACTCATGGTTTCAAATCATTTTTCTTGGCTTCATAATCAATATTGACACTCAAATTTGAAATATGATGATCAATAGGAATTTTATACACATTATAACATCACAAATTGGATTTATTCATCACTTAGTAAAAAGAATCAAATTGATCCATTAAACTTCATCATAGGGTTCTCAAACTTTTTCTAACTATTCTCCAAAAAATTTTGAAGCTATGGTCCAAATTTCATCTCAGTTGGGCATTCCTATTATTTACTATGATTTTTTTAAGATAATGTATGGAAAACCCATTTATTTGCCTCTTATTTGGGCCTTTTCCAAATCAGCATTCTGTGGACTGCTTTAGGGGTGAACCTTGGCCCTCATATCAGGCTCCCACAGATTGGAGGCTTGATCGAGTGTTTAGGAGGTTGTCTCCTACCTCCCACTGATTGCAGGGAGGAGACAAGGCGGTCTTAATGGCCAATCTCCCTCTCACGACCTCATTTTGAAATTTTAAGTGAACAGAAACCTTGGTCTCATAAATTCAAACTCACCCAACCCTATTTTGACTAGGTTTCTGACATTGTTGCACTGCCAAAGCAAGATCCTCACTCCTCCACCTCCCTCCATCGGCCATGACTGTTTCCCAACCTTGTTTGACCCTAAACCCACCCCTTCGATGCTATAAAATGGCCCTTAAAGATTTCCACCTCCAACCGCACAAAAACCCATTGCTCTCGTGCCCTCTCACACATGATTCACCCCCCCCCCATTTCTTCTCTTTTCCTGAGCAGCACTACCAGTTGTCTTTTTGGGCATTTGCCTTCCTCGTCCCCTTGCTTCAAAGCAAGGTTGGCTACCACCTCGTGAGGTCACTTGGATCTATTGTTCCCTACTGATTAGTCTTCTATTTCTCCTATATTATATTTTGTAGAAAAATATGAGAACATAAATGATATTGCCCATTATGACTGCTTGTATATTGATAATGATGATGATGTTGATAATGTTGATATTGTTGATATTGACTGCAAGCAACCCCTCATTCAGAGATGGACTTGTACATTGGACTCCTATCTCATATGGAGAGAAGGAGCCCAGTGACCTTCTCCATCGTGTTGGGGTGATAAAGTCACACAAAAACTATATAAGCATGCTTCTCGGTTGCAGCATAATGGAAACCCGTAATAAAAAATTTGAATTGGAATAAACATTTTGTCAAATAAATATTGGATTTTGGATAATCGTTTGTTATATTTTTAAATATAAGTCATGTCAAGTATTGTCTTTTGTTATAAACCTTTTTACTTGTTTATATATAGCGTATCGTGCAATTGTATTGACTTTGTGTCTTGGTTTTCTTAATTTTAGGCAAAATATTGGAACCTTGACTAAATTGTTTCCGCACTCTATATGCTCAGATGACAAGGATATATTAGAAAATCTCCATATTGGGTGAGTTTTTTCTTTAAATGTCCAATTTTGGAGTTATTATTTCTTATTGTCTATGCCAGTGTTTTAGATTTTATCGGGCCACTCAGGGACGGACGCCTCAATCCTTTTTCTATTGTTTAGGTAGTGGGATTGGGATTGGGATTGGGGTAAAAATGGTTCCATGATAGTTGGTATCAGAGCTTACACACTCACATATACTTTAAGTAAATAATTTCTTGAGTCTCTTAAACCCACAAAACCCTAAAATCCATACTGGTGAAAATTAAGGTGTCTAGGCATAATTTCTCATATCTGTCTTCATAGTGGTTGAGATCCTCCGCTCTACCTAGCCTTAATTGATCCAAAACTAGACCTAAAGGTTCCCTTATAAAACCCTAGATAATCTTCTAGCATCCATGTAGATGAAGGTTAGGTAGTCTTCTCACCCCATCATGTGGTCCTTTCTTGTGACCTTTTGCCACATGATGTCTCAATTATGGGTAGCTTATGCATGGGAAAAATGAATATCGCTAAATTTTGAAAGTTGATACCATGATCTGACCTTAATGTGAAAACTCAATTTTTCATAATGAAAATAAATTTTAAAATCAAATACTCATGATGATCCTAATATCATGCAAACTCGGTTTAATCAAAACTAGACTACATGCATTCTATGTTGAGGTAAATCTTGATTTGGTGAAATAATGATGAATTATACCTTATACCTCATTGTTGATGAGGTCTCTATTTGATTAATATCCATGTGGCACTATTGTTGATTAAACCTCAACCATAGTTAAGCAAAAAAAATCCCTATTTGATACACATCATGACTATGCTATCAAGTGACAAAGTGTAGGACTCAAAAACTCATGATAAAGACTATGATGCAAAAAGAAGTTTCCCTGGTGACCATTGATGCCTTTTGCAATCTTGATTTTGATATGATGAGCATGGACCTATATCATGCACCAATTTTTAAATTATATATTGATCATGAAGGAAAGAGAATACAATTATAACCCCAGTCTTGAAAAAAATATTTACATTATTCCCTATTATTATCTTGAATTTTGATCTTATGGCCTTGATATATGCGATTTGATCAGCGATACTCTACCTATTTGAATAAACTATGTGGATCGTGACTAATGTTGGTAATGTTCTAGATGAGGGTGGTAGTTGACTCATGACTCCCCTAACCTAGGTTACATCCCTATTTTGACTACCTCTCAATTTTCGTACTGTTGATTATTTAGAGTTTGGGAAGGTATAACCTTTCACTCGATTTACAATTGGTTGACCTAAGCCTAATAGGTTAAAACCATGGTTGATACTCGATCTTCAATATTGATTTAATAATGACCTTGAAATATGATAATATTGACTATAGCTTGTGGTTGACTTCCTAGATAGACCTAGGTCTAGATCATTCATCAATCTTGGATACCATGATAATGAAATATTGATATGTTATGAAAATATTGCTTGAATATTGTTTCTTGAAATTTAATATAGATGAGTGATCTCCCCCAAGGTCTAAATAGGAATCAAAACCTAGCTTTGGAATATTTATACATATGATCAAATTTTGGATCTATGACTTTTGGTATCTAAAATCTCGACTCTTGATATTGATTAATAGAATTGTGACTCACGATTATCAACCTCAATAATGATACAAATCCTATGTTCATCTTATTTGGACCTTGAGATCACCTTAGATATTTGACTAATGACTTCAAAATCCCAAATCTGAAATTTTTGAAATGATGACTATTTTGACTCTCTCAATTTATAACTTAGGGTTTAGCTCTCATTAAGACTAGGGTGGGACCTCACATTGATTTTGAGCTCAAAATCATGATATTGAAAGTATGGTGTTGTCTTGAAATGTTGAAATATGAAATCTCAAATCATGGATGTATAACCCCACCTAGGCCAATGTAGAAGTTAGGACCCTAATATATTGGGATTGAAAGTCACGTTATACACTTGATTCAAGAATTCTGTTTGTATGACCTAAAATATTACCTTTCCAAATTTATGATCAACATGATGCTTTCCATATTTGTGGCTCATATGATGACTTTAAACAATATATGCATTGACCTTGATACTAATTGCTCGATGATGAAACGATGTTCATACCAAGTTAGTTATGATATGAAACATGGAATCCCAATTATGATTATTGGACTACTTGAACTTTGAGGACATGATTTTGATAATATATTTGAGGATGTTGTAGTATTTGAGGATATGACCTGGATTTAGATGGTCCCAATTTTGAGGATGTTTTTGAATTTTGGGGACAAAATTCCTTTTTAAGGAGGGATGGATGCGACAAAGTGGATTTTAGCATAAGAATGAATTAATTATACTTTTGACCTCATTATAATCAATCATGGTCTCAAATCTTTTTTCTTGGCTTCATAATCAATATTGACACTCAAATTTGAAATATGATGATTAATGTGAATTTTATACACATTATAACATCACAAATTGGATTTATTCATCACTTTGTCCAAAGAATCAAATTGATCCATAAAACATCATCATGTGGTTCTCAAACTTTTTTTAAATATTCTCCACATTTTTTTGAAGCTATGGTCCATATTTCATCTCAATTGGATATTTCTACTATTTACTATGATTTCTTGAAGATAATGTATTGAAAACCCATTTATTTGCCTCTTATTTGGGCTTTTTCCATGTCAGCAATCCGTTGACTGCTTTAGGGGCAAACCTTGGCCCTCATATCATGCTCTCATAGATTGGAGGCATGATCAAGTAGCTAGGAGGTTGTCTCCTACCTCCCACTGATTGCGGGGAGGAGACAAGGTGACCTTAATGGCCAATCTCCCGCTCACGACCTCATTTCGAAATTTTAAGCAAACAGAAACCTTGGTCTCACAAATTTGAACTCACCCAACGCTATTTTGACTGGGTTTCTCACATTTTTGCACCGCCAAAGCAACTTCCTCACTCCTCCATCTCCCTCCAGTGGCCATGACTGGTGTCCAACCTCGTTTAACCCTAAACCCACCCCTTCGATGCTATAAAATGGCCCTTAAACATCGCCACCTCCAATCGCACAAAAACCCATCGCTCTCGTTCCCTCTCACACACAATTCACCCCACCCCCACCCCATTTCTTCTCTTTGCTCGAGCAGCACTGTCAGTTATCTTTTTGGGCATTTGCCTTCCCCGTCCCCTTGCTTTAAAGCAAGGTCAGCTACCACCTTGTGAGGTCATGTAGACCCCAAACGGCACCTTTGCAACCCACTTTGGCACCTATAGTTCCCGACACTCTTTACACCAGTGAGATCATCCACTATGTGTGCGTGCTCGTGCAAAGGCTGGAACAGGAGGGAGACAGATCCCTGAACCGGCTGGTCTAGAGGAGTCAAACGTAGACCGAACTGGCCAAGACCCAAGTTCAAATTAGCCTTGAACCCAACAAACCAAGGATTGAACCGGACCTTTGATCCACCTTCCTAACATGGCTCAATTTGAGCCATTCTTTTAACATTGTAAGGTCCTAATTTTTCCAAAATTAAGGTAATTATCTCTCTCTCTGTCGAATAATCACCAAAATAGCCAGATCTTGCAAAAATCATATCTCATGCATCCTAGCTCCAAAAATATGAATAATTAGTCCATTTTGATCAGAAAAATCCAATGGATCATTTAAAAATACTTTTGAGTCCAGATTCCAAATTTTTCTCACTGATATTCCTAGATCTTGATCCTTTTCTTATACTTTTGTCTAATGATTCAAGAATAATGTTTAACTTTTAGAAACCCTAGATTTGGACTTTGATGGTTATCTTGTAACCTAGATCTAATTTAGTTGACTCATATACTCTTGAAAATGAACCATTATTGATCTAGATCTATTTACTTGATTCAATCTTGAATATGAACTTTATGAATAATGAGTAATCTGGATATTGATCTTGCAAAACACTTGATATACATTTGATCCATCAATCTAATCCTGAAATCCAATTATGATAATTATCATGATGATAATCTACAATGTGATGATGATCATAAAATTAGGGTTAACACATATGATCCTAGAAAATTTAGATTTGTCATTACACTTCAAAAATACTGGAAACTTGAATAATGTTGAACATATTGGAATATTGTTGATTATAAGTGGATGAACTAACCCTAAGGTTGACATAGGAAAAGTGTAACCCTAATCTCGAATATTGAAACATGATCTTCAAATATCATGATCTTAACCCTTGATCCAAACATTTCCATTTAGGATCTGACTCGAAGGGTTGACCTACTTGTTGAGATCTATACTCGAAATCCTCAGTGAAAGGTATGCTATTATATCTCCTCTTTGGTTGTATTGAAGATGCCTTTTATGTATCTCTTGATTGTATACTTGGCTATGTACTTGTTTGAGCTATTATTCCCTACTGATTAGTCTTCTATTTTTCTTATATTATATTTTGAGAAAAACATGAGAACATAAATGATATTGCCCATTATGACTGCTCATATATTGATAATGATGATGATGTTGATAATGTTGATATTAAGTGCAAGAAACCCCTCATTTAAAGGTGGAATTGTACATTGGCCTCCTACCTCATGGAGAGAAGGAGCCCAGTGACCTTCCCCATCGTGTTGGGGCAATAAAGTAACACAGAAACTATATAAGCATGCTTCTCAATTCCAACATAATGGAAACTCATAATAAAAAAATTGAATTGTTTGGAATAAACATTTTGTTGATTAAATATTGGATTTTGGAAAATCATTCGTTATATTTTTTAATATAAGTCTTTCCAAGCATACTCTTTTGTTATAAACCTTTTTCCTTGTTTTTATATAGTATATTGTGCAATTGCATTGACTTTATGTCTTGATTTTCTTAATTTTAGGCAAAATATTGGAACTTTGACTAAACTGCTTCCACACTCTATATGCTCTGATGACAAGGGTATATTGGAAAAATTTCCATATTGGGTTAGTTTGTTCTTTAAATATGTAGATTTTGAGTTATTATTTCTTATAGTATATTCCAGTGTGTTAGATCCTATCGGGCCACTCATGGACGAGCACTTCAATCCTTTTTCTACTGTCTAGGTAGTGGGATTGGGATTGGGATAAAAATAGTTATGTGACACCAACAAAGCCCCTTCCAAGATCTCATATGGGTCTTAGTGCATTTGCTTAGTTGTTCTGAGTCTTCGGGTCCGTGGTCACATTCCCAAGGCTAACATTCAATGAAACAAGAGATCAAGTCATTTCAAGCGTGTGATGATCGGAAAAAATACCATCTAACAATGATTTATCATAAAGAGACCGATCTAATCTACACTATGGCTATGGATCTACTTCCTACATCCCGATCTAGACAACTACTCACAATCCATTAAAGTTAAAGTAAGAACAAAGGAAGGAAGACAAGAAGCCATAGAATAGAAAGGAGAAGAATCCAAAGGGATCTTGTCTAGTGACTATGAAATGGTTGCCCCTCATAATTCATTGCTCCCAATAAGAAGACCAAGAACAATTGGAAATAAGAACTAGAAATCTTTATTGAAGAACCAAGAGTACAAGATGCAAGAATGAAATAACAAGTATTGAAAATCCAAAGTGCAAGTACAAATATTAGGATCCACTTTCTCGTTGAGTCTCCCCATCTTTTATAAGGCACTATAAAAAGATGGCCTCTAAGTGCAAAAAATATTGTATCAAAAACTTCAAATTTTATAGCTAAAATAATTAACTACATATAATCTTACATTAAGATATGAAGCTAATACCCGTGTAGGTAATTTTTTACTACATTTTTCAAATATGTAGCTAGATAATCATTTAGCTACAAAATCACATGTAACCGTTAATGTAGCTAAGAATTGTGTTTACACATAAAAATGTAGTCATAATTGTAGCTAAATATAAGATTATAGTTGTATATGTAGCTAAGATATGTAGGGGGAATGACATTTGCTACAATATTATATTTAGCTCATTTGTAGCAAAAATTAGTACTTACTACAATTATAAATGTAGTGAATGTGTAGTCAAATACATTGTGTACTACACATACATATGTAGTCAGATCATGCGTCCAGTCAATAACTTGATAATACAAATGAAATTTTTCATAAATAAGCAAAGTCAATATTGATCTAAATCAAGTTGTGCTTGTAATATCAATAATCATACTTTGTTTATTTTGAAATAATGAGTACACATGGAGAGGACATTAACCTTTCATCTACTTTACAATGTGTGTGGTAAAAACATATATGTATATACAATGACCCCATAAGAACATAAGTTTATATCATACTCAAAGTTTATTTTCATGTCATACTCTATCTCTTAATAATGTTCAAGCTTTACATCAAAACCATCACACAATCAGTGTCATTGCCTCTCAATATCTTGTTTTATAATCATAATCACAAGATTGGAAGCAACAAGTGAAATCTCTTCATCCACTATACACTCATGATCATGTTTATTATATTCTTCTAACTGCCTCTCTTTATTGTAGGAGATGTTGAATATACCCCTTACATTCATCAAGAATCAATAGTAAATTAGAAGCATATCTCATGGGCTTTTGAGATAATCACTTTAAAAGAGACAACATCAGCTTAAATTCAATAATCCTAGATTTTGGTTTTACTTATTAATTCAATTATACACCAGATAATGCATACTATAGAGATAGAAAAGACACAACAGCGGCCGATAACAAAATTGGTTTAACAACTTATGTCATATAATACACAAGTGGATTTGTGCCAGGACAATGATAGGGACAAATGCACCTTTCTTCACTGTTCCCATATAAGACATATAGACCTATTACATATCCTCCCTTTTGGTTGTTCCTTTTCTTATGGTAATCTCCATTTATCTCTTATGTTGAGATCCATGATCTGCTCTGAAATAAGTTCATTGCCATTTTGAATTGTTGTTTTTGCCTATTTTGCTTTGACATCATTATTGCTAAAAGATCCAAACATTCCTCTATTTCCGGATATGTTAGATCTAGTGTAACATTCCACATTTAGAACTGAATCAACTGCATATAATTGGGCTCCAAATAGAATTTTAAAGCCAACATTTTTCTGTTTAAGCTCCTCAAATTTTCCTGCCTGCTCAATCTTTCCATTTTGTATTACCTAGCAAAATATTATATATTTATATCTTTTGACAAATGAAAGATTCACAGATGATATTTAGAAATGAAAATTAAGGTAAATATAAATTGGAAAACTCTTTTGTTATATCAAATTATATAGAATAAAGAAATATACTTATTCACTAACCAAAACCAATGTTGCAGCTGGAAGAAACTATACTTGGTGGATCATGTACAATAAAAATTTCTTTTCCAAAATCCCCATCAAGTATTTTTACAAATGAACCCATGAATTTCATTATTCTCTCTACTCAATAGTATATAATACAGAAAACTTAATTCAAAACATATCAAACATATGCAAGTCTAGAATAGAAAATATATGTAAACCATTATTCTTAAATAGTTGACTGTGACGAAACCATTTATTACACAAATCATAACTCCAAATGACTACAAAGTCAATGGTGATAGGACCTAGTATTCGTCCCTAGCATGGTATTATCAAAGTAAGAATAAGGAAGTATAACATCTTAGAATACATGAACAGATAACAAGATAAAATCACCAATCATAATCTCAGCATTCAACAAGTATTATTAAGCAAAATCCTTCTATTACAAGATTTCAATTTCAATTTGAGAGTACAATTTTACAAGTCTGCTCATGTACACTAGGGATCTTACAACAAGTAAACCTAACATAAATAACCAAACCCATCAACTTCTAGCCATCTCTGAACCTATAAAATGCATGAAAAAAGGAGGATCACACACGAGGTATTAATTACAGGGAAGATAGATAGATATACATAAGATTTGTATAATTAGAAAAGATTTTCTGAAATAAATGGGTGAGAAATAACATGTGAATTACTTAGCAAAGCGAGAGCCCATCTTTTTGTCAATAAACTCCGATTATACAAAAAAATGCATATATCATAATGCCTTTGACCCACTTCCCATCGGAAGGGTCCGGGAGGATGTTCAACATTAGCTAACCCTATTCATAAGGCAGCTCAAGGCCATTTCCAGGAGCTAACCCTTGTATCAACATGGTTTGCCCTATCTTGACAACTCAAGTAAGATACCCAACATTGTATCCTTACCTCGAGATTACAAATAGGTGTACAAGATTGTATAATGCAAATCTATATTATGTGTTAAAGTTATAAAATTGACGAGACATATTATCGAGTACAATAATACAATACTACATGTCAATATTTGAGTAAGTAAACAAGCATACATACATATCAAGTTGCAAGCAAGAAATCCATAGTCATATAATTATTAATATCAGTATCTAGTTCAGAGGTTTCTTAACTTATCCTTGACAACCTTGATCATAGAGATCGCCTAATTAAGAACATGATCATATGCATGCATTAGATTCTCATCATTTACCCTATGTAGCTCTATTTTAGGGTATTGGTTCATTAGGATATTATCATCATTTCTTATCTTATTATATCAATTAACCCTAATGTTAAAGATGTTATAAAGATTAGGATTTCAAGTCACATTAGGGACATCATCATATAACATGCATGAGATGCGTAATTATGATCCCATAAATCATGTACAATGGTTCACATACTAATAGTAGGTTGATATTGAACTTTACATGATTTAGCGATCAAAGACATTTTTGTACTTCATTGAAATGTTATTACGTCAAAACTTAGGGTTTCACCTTTCTTAGATTCAAATTGATCATAATCACGTTATTTTTTTCATATAATGATCAAGAGGTCATTATATGATCTTGGTTCAAATTTCGTCATTTTCTGACTATTTGTCTATTTTCTAGGATTAAAACAAGGTTTAAAGAAACTAATTACATTTCAATTCAAAAGGGTTCAAAACGTCTGTTATTATTCAAATCAAAGTTTACAAGTCAGTTCCAAATACCTTTGGGGTCTAGTCTATTTTTCTAAGAATTTGTGTCACACTTATGTTACTTAAAACATTTACAGCAGTTGAAACCATTCATTATATTGCAAATTACAAACCGTGTTGAAACAAAAATCAAAGGCATGTTTATGTTTGTGATATGAAACTAGGAATTTTTGGGGTCTATGGGTATATTATGGGCATTTTAGAACAAGGGGGCTATTTATAAGGTATTTTCCAAGAGAAAGTCATTTTTTGGTTATCAAAAAGTATTTTACCTTGATTTGGTAGGTTCTAGACAGCTAGATCTCTAATCTAGGGTCATGGACATGTTGGGCAAGACACGAGGATGGGTGCCCAGTCACAGGGCCATGTGTGCTGGTTTGAATCCACCTCCCATTGGGTCGGCCGATCAAGAGTCCGCCTAGTAAAAAGCATTGACTGAGGACTCCCCTCACCCCACCCCCACCTTAATTCTACATATGTTATAAAGATTAGGATTTCAAGTCACATTAGGGCCATCGTCATATAACATGCATTGTATGCATCATATAAATCATGTACAATGTTTCACTTACTAATATCAGGTTGATATTGAACTTTACATGATTTATCGATCAAAGACATATATATTGTACTTCATTGAAAGGTTATTAAGTACAAACTTATGGTTTCACCTTTTCTTAGATTCAAATTGATCGTAATCACATTATGACTTTTATATTGTGATCAAGAAGTCATTATATGATCTTGTTTCAAATTTTATCATTGTCAAACTATTTGTATTTTTCTAGGATTAAAACAAGGTTTAAAGTAACTAATTACATTTCAATTCAAAAGGCCCCAAAACGTCCATTATTATTCAAATCAAAGTTTACAGGTCAGTTCCAAATACCTTTGGGGGTCTAGTCTAATTTGTGAGAATTTATGTCAAACTTATGTTATTTAAAACATTCAAAAGTAGCCTAAACCGCTCATTATCTTGCAAATTACAAATAGTGTTGAAAGGAAGATCAAAAGGTATATTTATGTTTTTATGAAACTAGGCATTTTTTCTGAGTCTGTGGGTATATTGTGGGCATTTTTAGGATAAGGGGTTATTCATAAGGTATTATCTAAGAGAAAGTCATTTTCTAGTTATCAAAAAGTATTTTACCTTGATTTGGTCGGTTCTAGACAGCTAGATCTCTTATCTAGTGCCATGGATGCACTGGGCGGAACCCTGGGATGGGTGCCTAGTCACAGGACCCAATGTGCTGGTTTGAGGCCACCTCGCATTGGGTTGACCAATCAAGAGTCTACCTAGTAAAAAGGATTAACTGTGGACTCCCCTCACCTCACCCCACCCCCCACCCAAATTCTAGATATGTTATAAGGAATAGGATTTCAAGTCACATTAGGGCCATCATCATATAACATACATTAGATGTGTCATTATGATGTCATAAATTATGTACAATGTTTCACATACTAATATTAGGTTGAGACTGAACTTTACATGACTTCTCGATCAAAGACATATGTATTTTACTTCATTGAAAGGTTATTACATCCAAACTTAGGGTTTTACCTTTCTTAGCTTCAAATCGATCACAACCACATTATGACTTTTATATAGTGATCAAGAGGTCATTATAGGATCTTGGTTCAGATTTCATAATTTTCTGACTATTTGTCAATTTTCTAGTATTAAAACAAAGTTTAAAGTAACTAATTACATTTCAATTGAAAAGGCCCCAAAACATCAATTATTATTTAAAACAAATGTTACAACTCAGTTCCAAATATCTTTGGGGGTCTAGTTTAATTTTCTAAGAATTTATGTCAAACTTATGTTATTTAAAACATTTAAAGTAGCCTAAACCATTCATTATCTTACAAATTAAAAACCATGTTGAAGTGAAGATCAAAAGGCATATTTATTTTTTTCATATGAAACTAGGAATTTTTTAAGTTCATGGGTATATTATGGGCATTTTTAGGACAAGGGGGCTATTTATAAGGTATTTTCCAAGAGAAAGTCATTTTTTGGTTATCAAAAAATGTATTACCTGGATTTGGTCAGTTCTAGAGTTCTAGATTGATCTAGGGTCATGGATGTGTTGGGCGGAACCCCAAGATGGGTGCCTAGTCAGGGGGCCCCATATGTTGGTTCGAGTATGCCTCCCATTGAGTTGGCCGATCAGGAGTCCATCTAGTTAAAAGGATTGACTGTGGACTCCCCTCAACCCCCCACACCACCCCAACCGACCTCCTCCTTTGATTGAGCCTACATCTACACGAGTCCAGTGCACAAGCACCACCCTCTGGTTGCGATCCAATAATCTAGCAAGGAAAAACCTAGGCGATGGGGAAACATGAGAAGATCGAGTCACCTTAAGTCTAGAAGCAGGATGAGTCCTAGTGACCCTGGACTCTGTGAGGGTCGTTGCAACCCCGGGACCATGGGGGGCCTCCAGGAAGTTGGAAATGAAGACTAGAAGGAATAGGAAAGGGCATCCCTTCATCTCTAGATCCAAAGGAACTCCTCTCGGTTGTGATGGTGTGCCCAAAGAACCCAACAGAAGCCATGAATTGTACCGAGAAAGCCTCCCCCACTCAGGCCAGCTCTTTGGGTAGAGTTTCCAGACCTTGGAAGCTTCCTCCAACAAAGAACTCCATGGAGAGTTTCTCTACATGGGACAAAGCTCTAGAATATGAATCTTCTTCAACCCATTGGTGTTTATCATGCACCCATGTCCCCCTCTATCGGCACTCCTCATCTCTCCCATGCATCTTCATTGATCCTAATCCTGTTGTGAGGACTACCCATGGTGAAGGGGGTCAGACTGAATATAGACCCATCCACACCTTGTGCATGGGGTCAAAGAGGAGCTCTCACCCTGTAGAAGAGAAAGGGATTTTAGGGGGATGGATGGGTAGTGAAGCCAAAAATCCAAAATGAGGGGCTTGTGTCTCACCCATGCCTCTTCCCAGACTAAGGTAGGGGATGAACGAGAAAACAAGGTGCCCCAAAAATATGTGTGTGTGTGTGAAATCAATGTCAATACCACAAGTTCAAATAATACCAATTATGACCAAAGTCTCGTCACATAAACTAAAGAATTAGACATATTTTCAAACACATATGACTTTAAGTATGAAGCTAAATCCCAAATAAAATATCAATCGTGGCTCCCTCATCATACAAATGCTCTCATTAACAAGTTGATTCCATAATATCAACTTTAGTCATCTAAATAAATTTTTAAAAAACCTATAATTAAGGTGCATAAACTTTGAATTCAATGCACTTAGTCATGGAATCCTTAATCCAATGAGTACAGAACACTTCATGTGATTATAATGTACTTCTTGACCATTATTCAGCCCCATGTATCCATTTGAAATTGGATTGGATATTCAACTTTCAAAACTCAAAAAAATCAAGGTCGTTACATCTACCCTATCTTTTATGCAATTCGATCCTTGAAACTAAACTAATATCATACAACAACGGACACAATATAGTTTCTACTTCGTTTAGCCTACCACTTCTTTGTGTCAAACCATCCATTACTATGGGATGCACTCCTATGTTATCATCATAGGATTTTAAACTATCAAGGGAGTAGCCATCTCCCTTCATAAAGATTGGAGCATTACTTGGAGCCTGATTCGTAGCATGGCATCTTTTAACATTAGGATTTACATCCCTTATTCTTATGGGTTTTATTCATATACAAAATTGGGGTGGGATATCATCATTCATGTCAATAGTTACACATTGAAGACATTCATTATCCTCGCAATGAATCAAAATAACTATTACACTTATATGTCTTCACTATGATTGAAACAAATTTCTTGCATAGTTTAGTTTCACCCCAAAGATATAAATATTATCACAAATTATGTTCAAAATATTTCCTTAGACCTGGGTTAAGTATGTATACATCATGACTATTTAAAAAAAGATCTCAACTACATTATCTTATCAAGCTCATATTTTCAAACATTTATCTCTCATGTAAGACATCAATTCATATTAGGACAAGCATATAAGAGTGACTTAACAAACATATCAAGTTTATAACTACAGTGAGATTCTTTCTTTTTTCATACATCATTTGAGTAACAACATTATTATCAACATCGACATTTTGTAAGAATATCACTTGTAGACAAAAAGAGCTTCAAGCCTGAGCCACTGAAGTTAAGACCTATCCATGTCAAGGCAACACATGCTAACTGCACAAATTTAACCATATCAAACTTTTACCCAAACTCTCATAAAAAATACAACCACTAGATTCCTTCACCTGGAACCACTAATCTGAGTATGAGGCTCATCTTGGAGATATCACATCATATACATCACCTTGGTTTTTGAGGCGTCTCTCTCACCTAGATGGAAAACATACATATATTCAAATGCCTCTTTCTCTAGGGTTGGATATTTTCATAGGAAATGTAGGGTACAACATCATCATAGGAACCAATCACTAGGTGACTCAGTTCATATACTTAGAAGTATTCAATCTAGGGACTTGTCAACATGTATTTCATCATGCACATATTTCAATATTTCACATATTTGGAGATTAGGTACTCTGACCTTCTCCCACATCAGGTTTATCCACATCACAGATCCAACCTTATCACATGTCTCACACTTGAGGCCCTTCTTAGTAAAGATATTGAGGCCTATGATGGTACTGATTTGTATCTCATGTATCATGTCTCGACATATGCTAGCCTAGGCAACGACAAGCAAGACAATCCACTAGCTATGTTTAGCACTTAACCAAGCCATATGTTTCATACATGGTGCTAGGTTTAGCTATGGTTGCATGATCAAACTCATCCCATGTCATCAAACATAATTGAAACTTTTGACATCAAACGTAGGTCATCAAGAAGCAAGCTCATTATATCAACATCAACATCAACATCAAGATCATCATCATCATCATCATCATCATCAACAACAACAACAACTACAACAAAAACAACAACTTAGGTCATCTAAGAAACTTACTAGCCTAACATATATCATGGGTCTAGATAACTCTAGAGACTACAACTAGCATATAAACACTCTCATATACACTTGATGTTGTGTGTTAATATTTTCATATGTACATACACTAATACATGAAATAGGTTTTATCCAATGTTGAAATAGGTAACAAAAACCACAACACTCCCTCAAATGAAACCAAAACCAAAACTAGTTACCACACTCATTACACAGTCCAGTATCGTGACACCTAGAGCACTAAAGATAACACCCAAATTCAAACATCTTTGCTCTAGACAATTCTTTACTTTTGTTTAAACGAAAGTAAAGAATCGAGGACCTTATTTTCTTACGCATTCTGATAATTTCATTCGAGGAATTTTTATTGAATTATGATTCAAAAGGAAGAAAAAAACAATCATTTTACATTACAGTAATGATTTATTTTATTTACATGATGCGTACATTAATTGAAATACAACAAAGGACACAATATAGTTTCTACATCATTTAGCCTGCCACTTCTTTGTGTCAAGGCATCCATTACTATGGGATGCACTCCTATGTTATCATCATAGGATTTTAAACTATCTAGGGAGTAGCCATCTCCCTTCATTAAGATTGGAGCATTACTTGGAGCCTGATTCGTAGCATGGCATCTTTTAACATTAGGATTTACATCCTTTATTTTTATGGGTTTTTTTCATAAACAAAATTAGGGTGGGATATCATCATACATGTCAATAGTTACCCATTGAAGACATTCATTATCCTCACAATGAATCAAAATAACTATTACACTTATATGTTTTCACTATGATTGAAAAAAAATTCTTGCATAGTTTAGTTTCACCCCAAAGATATACATATTATCACAAATTATGTTCAAAATATTTCCTTAGACCTGGGTTCAGTATGTATACATCATGACTTTTTAAACTAAGATCTCAACTACATTATCTTATCAAGCTCATATTTTCAAACATTTATCTCTCATGTAAGGCATCAATTCATATTAGGACAAGCCTATAAGAGTGACTTAACAAACATATCAAGTTTATAACTATAGTGAAATTCTTTCTTTTTTCATACATCATTTGAGTAACAACATCATTATCAACATCGACATTTTGTAAGAATCTCACTTGTAGACAAAAAGAGCTTCAATCATGAGCCACTAAAGTTAAGACCTATCCATGTCAAGGCAACACATGCTAACTGCACAAATTTAACCATATCAAACTTTTACCCAAACTCTCATAAAAAAACACAACCACTAGATTCCTTCACCTGGAACCACTAATCTGAGTATGATGCTCATCTTGGAGATATCACATCATATACATCACCTTGGTTTTTGAGATGTCTCTCTCACCTAGATGGAAAACATACATATATTCAAATGCCTCTTTCTCTAGGGTTAGATATTTTCATAGGAAATCTAGGGTACAACATCATCATAGGAACCACTCACTAGGTGATTCATCTCATATACTTAGAAGTATTCTATCTAGGGACTTGTCAACATGTATTTCATCATGAACATATTTCAATATTTCACATATTTGGAGATTAGGTACTCTGACCTTCTCCCACATTAGGTTTATCCACATCACAGATCCAACCTTATCGCATGTCTCAGACTTGAGGTCCTTAGTAGAGATATTGAGGTCTATGTTGGTATTGATTTGTATCTCATGTATCATGTCTCGACATATGCAAGACTAGGCACCAAGAACCAAGCCAATCCACTAGCTATGTTTTGCACTTAACCAAGCCATATGTTTCATACATGGTGCTAGGTTTAGCAAAGGTCGCATGATCAAACTCATCCCATGTCATCAAACATAATTGAAACTTTCGACATCAAATGTAGGTCATCAAAAAGCAAGCTCATTATATCAACATCAACATCAAGATCAAGATCAAGATCAAGATCATCATCATCAACAACAACAACATCATCATCATCAACAACAACAACAAAAACAACAACTTAGGTCATCTAAGAAACTTACTATCCTAACATCTATCATGGCTCTAGACAACTCTAGAGACTACAACTAGCATATAAACACTCTCATATACACTTGATGTTGTGTGTTAATATTTTCATATGTACATACACTAATACATGAAACAAGTTTTCTCCAACGTTGAAACAGGTAAAAAAACCACAACACTCCCTCAAATGAAACCAAAACCAAAACTAGTTACCACACTCATTACACAATCCAGTATCGTGACACCTAGAGCACTAATGATAACACCCAAATTCAGGCATCTTTGCTAAGCATTTATTTATTGTTTTGCGTCATTATAGCCTTAACATGCCCAAAAAATTCTAAATCTTTATCTTTTAGTAATTTATATCTTTTCATAAATAAATTTGATCAACTAGTCAATTTTGGGACTTGTAGGATCTGAACCTGAGAAGATATCTATTCTCCAAAATTTCTCCCCAACATATGGTTTTTGCAGTAGCTAGACTTCCATCCGTCACGACCGCGGTGGACACTAAACATTGCACTATGTGCACCATCTTAGGAGATGGTGGTCCCGCTAACCGACTAGCGGGCCCAAGAAATTTTTAATATCTTGGACCTTATTTTTTATAGTCAGTCCTTTATCAGAATGCATCCTCACCAATCATGAGGCTCATCGATGTGGGCCCCACGACCACCAGTATTAGCCCCCCTCCCCCGTGGGGGTGGGTTTGGTCCATGATGTCACGATCACGGCCAAAAAGGATGCCGCAACCGTGGCCAAGAAGACAATGCCATGACCACGGCCAATATGTTGTGTCGACTGACACTCGACATGACTGGGACCAGCTCGGCACAGTCGGTCTGAGTCTAAGGTCACGACCGCGGAACATCAGCGCGACCGTGACTGTGACACAACCACCTCAACCGCGGCACATCAACCACGACCGTGGCACATCCACCTCGACCGTGGCACGACCACTTTGACTGCGGGGTATGTCTCGACCGAGGCACCTACCTCGACCATAGGGTCTGCCTTGACCGCGACCCCGACACGGTCGTGCCCATCTTAGCACGGTCGGTCCGAGACCACGGCCGCAACCGAGGTAGGTGTCACGACCATCTTATGCCTTCGCTTATAAATATATACCCCTCACGACCTGGTGAGGGGTTCCAAGTTTCAAGATTTGGAGGTCCACAGTTCCAAATTTTCGGAGATTCCACTTGGTGGTTCCACACATTCCTAGTTCCCAGAGCCCCATGGGAGAGTTCCAACGTCTGAAAATGTTGAAGTGGTCATCCTATGTCCGTTCCTTCAGTTTGATTCCATCGACCACCATTTTCCACCACCATTCAACCATATCATATCATTCACAGCCATCTTCAACCCCCATACACCCACCAAGCTTTTGTTCAGGGTGGAATCAAAGAGAAAGGAGGACAATGAAGACCAAGGAGGACAACCCAAAGACGAGATTCGGCCTATACGAATGCTAAGGAGCGAGAGCCACCTCTCCTCTATGGGCTAAATCTTTTCTTCTTCTCCTTTCTTCTATTGTTCTCCTTTATTTCTGTACAAATGATGTTCTTCCATCCTTGTTCAGTGCCAACTATGCTTGTCCATGGCTAGTTGAGATCCTCCTTAGCTATGTAGCCCATTTTGGGCATGTTTATGTACTTTTACCTTAAGCAAGTAGTTTTATTCTAGATCTAGTACGTTTTCAGTTCTATCTTCTATTTTTGGTTATGATTGCTAGTTTGGTTGATCTCTTTCTTGCTTGAACTTCTATATCTACCTATATCGAGAGATTCCTTACAAAAATAGGTAAGAGAAGATACTTTGGATCAAAATCTGAGAAGACAGTTCAAAGTGATCTGTGTATAACCATAGACCTGGGCACGACTGGGCCCAGTCCAGAAGATCAGGCGCACACCTGGTTCTGCCCAAATCACACATGTTCCTAACATCTCATAATATTCTAGACCTGAGAGGATATCTAGGATATTTTGGAGTGTTGATTTTCCATCCTCGAGCGAGGTTTCATGTCATTGATGGGTTTTAGTCATGCTACACAAATGTAGTGGGATGACCCCATATGAACAAATATTGCAGTATATACCGTGTTTAGATGTAGGTTGCTTGTTGAGGTGTTCAAGGGTTGACTATATCCAAAAAAGGGTGCATAGACTGCCTAACTTGTGATTACATAGCCGAGAACTTCTCTCTTATTAGTAGAATCCGACAGACTATATTTTCTTTTCTTTTCTTTGTTTTGTTTTACTTCATGACAATCTACTAGACTAGTTCAAGCTCCATACTTTTATCAACTATCGGATTGTCTTATCTGACTTAAGAGTGAGATAGTTAGCGTCCAAACATCCCCACGTCCCTATGTTTTCGTATATCTACTTTGACCCTGTAATAAAATTATGGGGGTCCTTGAAGGTTTCGGCTTACAAATTTAATGTCTGACCCTCCTTTGGAGCCGATCAACTAGTAAGAACATGGTGCATACTTGTGTATATACCATGAGCACACGTTGTGAACATATGTTTATGTTTATAATAAGGTCTTCATTTTCTCACCCACGTGAACCTATAGCCCATATAGAGGACAGAAGGGGGAGAGAAGAAAGAATCTAAGGATTCCACAAGACTATACCTAGTTCTAGAACATCTAGGTTCTAACCTAGAGGCTAAGTCAATTTAGTCCACTGAGGAAAAATTATAAAGTTTTTAGGGTTGAGATGTAAGGTTGTGTTTAGTTTATGTTTCTTGTGAGCAATGTTTGGTGTAGTTATTGTTCATGCAATTACACCATCTATCAAGGAACTGTCTAGTACCAAGGCATCTGTCCCTCACATTGTGTTATCAAAGCACAAATGTGGAAGCATAAAAGCTTAGCATACATGATCCTATAACAAGATAAAAGCATCAATCTTAATCCCAACATTCAACAAGTATTATTAAGCAACATCCTTTTATTACAAGATTTCAATTGCAATTTGAGACTACAATTGTACAAGTCTGCTCATGTACACTTGGGATCTTGCAACAAGTACACCTGACATAGCTCACCAAGCCCATCAACATTTAGCCATATCTGAACCAATAAAATACATAAAACAAGGCAGGTCAACACATGATGTGTAGAGTACCAGGAAAAAAGATACGTATACATAAGCTTTGTACAATCTGATTTGCTGAAGTAAACAGACTAGAATAAATGAGTAAATTACTTAGCAAAGCGAGAGCCCATATTTTAGTCATTTTATTCCAATTATACCAATAATATCATATATTATAAGACCTTTGACCAGCTTCCCATCAGAAGAGTCTATGAGTGTTCTCAAGATTAACTAACCTTATTCATAAGGGACCTCAAGGCCATCACCAGGAGCAAAACCCTTGTATCAACCAGGTTCACCCTATCTTGACAACTCAAGTAAGATGTCCAACCTTGTATCCTTACCTTGAGATTACAAGCAAGTGTACAAGGTTGTATAATGTAAATCTATATTATGTGTTCAAGTTATAAAATCAACGAGACATATCATTGAGTACAATAATACAATACTATATGTCAATATTTGAACAAGTAAACAAGCATACATGCATATCAAGTGGCAAGAAAGAAAGTCATAGTCATATAATTATTAATCATCATACCTAGTTTAGATATTTCTTAACTTATCCTTAACCATCTTGATCATAGACATCACCTAATTAGGAACATGATCATACACATGCATTAGATTCCCATCATTAACCCTATATAGCTCTGTTGTAGGTTTATTAGTTCATTAGAATATTTCCATCATTTCTTGTTTATTATATCAATTAACCCTAATGCTAAATATCTTACAAAGATTAGGATTCAAGTCACATTAGGGCCATAATCATTTAACATGCATTAGATCTTATAGATCATGTACAATCTTTCATATACTAATATCAGGTTTATATTGAACTTTACCAATCCAAGACCTATTTAATGTACTTCATTGAAAGGTTATGAAGTACAAGCATAGGGTCTTACCTTTCATAGCTTCAAACTAATCATAATAACATTATGACATTTTGATAGAAATCACGAGGTCATTATAGGGTCTTGGTTCAAATTTCATAATTTTCTAACTATTCGTCTATTTTCTAGGATTAAAATAATGTTTAAAGCAACTACAATTCAATACAAAAGGTCCCAAAACATCAAGTATTGTCCAAATCAAAGTTTACAACTTAGTTCATAATACCTTTGGGGTTCTAGTCCCATTTTCTGAAAATTTATGTAAAACATATGTTATCTAAAACATTTAACATAGCCTAAACCATTCATTATCTTGCAAATTAAAAATCTTGTTTAAACAAAGATTAAATGGAATATTTAAGTTTTTCATATGGAACTAGAGGATTTTTCTTACTCCATGGGTATATTTTGGGCATCTTGAGGAGAAGGGGATATTTATATGGTACTATCCAAGATAAAGTAATTTTTGGTTATCAAAAGTATTTACCTAGATTTGGTCAAATATGGATTGGATCTCTGATCGAGGGTCATGGACACAATGGGTGGAAACCCAGGATGGAGGCCCATTCGCAGGGCCCCACATGTTGGGTCAAGTCCGCCTCCCATTGGGTCGGTTGGTCAAGTCCACCCAGTCAAAAGGATTGACTGTGGACTCCCCTCAACCCCCCCCCCCAACTATTCTCTGATCATGGCATCGTGCTCACAACTGTGTGACTGAGGCCATCTAAATGCATAAGATCTTCATGGTGGAGGATCACAAGCCATCTATAGACACACAACATAGACTAAATCCTAATATGAAGGAGGTGGTTAGGCTCGAAGTAATCAAGTTATTAGTTTCTAGAATTATCTATCCCATCTCTGACTCATCGAGGGTGACTCCTATTCATGGGGTTCCCAAGAAGGGAGGAATGATTGTGGATATGAATAATTGTAACAATCTAATTTACTTATATACTATTATAGAGTGGGGGATGTGTATAGATCACTGAAAGGTAAATAAAGACACAAGGAAGGATCACTTCCCTCTTCCAATCCTTGATCAGGTCCTGGAATTTCTGGCTTATCAGGAGTTCTTTTCCTACCTTGACATTTACTCCAGGTTTACCAAATTCCAATCCACCCAGATGATCAATAAATACCACATTCATATGTATGTTCAATACATTTATACATTTTGGATAATGCCATTTGGGTTGCACAATGCCCCAATTACATTGCAATGTTGCTTGGAAGACATCACTATGGGTTTTTAATAATCAATTATGGAGGTTTTTATGGATGACTTACTCGTATATGGGTATTCATTTGATTCTTACTTGCATCATCATTCTCTCATTCAAGCTAGATGTGAAGAGGCACACCTAGTGCTAAACTGGAAGAAACTCCAGTTCATCATGAAGGAGGGCATAGTCATGGGGCATAGTTAGAGTAGAGGAATATAGGTGGACAAGTTTAATATTGAAGTCATTGCAAAGTTGTCACTATCTTCTAATGGGAAGCAAGTTACATCATTCTTAGTATATGTAAGTTTTTATAGGTCTATAAAGAATTTCTCAAAGATTGCAAATCCTCTCACCATTATACAATTAAAGGAGGATGAATTCACATTCATTTCATCTTGCACAGACAAGCCACTCTTTATACACCCATCACCATGGCACTAGACTGGTATAAACCTTTTTGAGATCATGTGTGATGCAAGATACTACATTGTGGAAGAAATTTTGGTACGATAGATTGACAAGAGGAACCATGTACACTGCTACACCTCCAAGCCATTAGACAAAACATATTGCAATTATTTCATGATTTAAAAGGATTTGTTGGCCATAGTGTAATGATTTTGATAAGTTTTTTGGGCTTATCTTTTAGGGTTACAAGTGATTCTTTATACTGATCTTACAACTATCCTCTACCTACTAACTAAGAACGCTACACCCATGTTGATCAGCTGGATCTTGATACTATAGGATTTTGATCTTGAGATTCAAGATAAAAAGGGAAGTGAGAAATTTGTGGCTGGTTATCTGAGACAAATTCATTACATAGAAAATGCAACTGTTCTGATCAATAATTCCTTAATAGACGACCATTTGATGGAGATATCTTCAATTGTCCCTTGGTATGCAAACTTTGTTAATTGCCTTGAAACATGTGTTCTACATCCTGAGTAAACAAAAAAATCAAAGAAGAAGTTTATGCATATCATGGGGAGATATTATTGGGATGATCCATGCCTCTGTTGGCTATGTGTCACTGGTCTTACTGCAAATTTATGCTAAATGAGGACGTTCACCTAATTCTCGAGCAGTGTTGCTTGGGTCCCTCAAGGATACTCACGAGTGCGAAGAAGGCTACACCCATGGTTCTCCACTATAGATTCTACTGGTCTACACTATTCAAGGAAGCACACAACTTCGTCTTACCTCATAATCAATGTCCCATAACAAGGAACATATCAAAGAGGGATGGGATTCCCTTGCCTTCGTGGGAAGAGGTGGAATTTTTTGATGTATGAGGAGTGGACTACATGGGTTTATTTTCCTCTTCTTGCGACTATTCCTACATATTGGTGACACTGGACTACGTATCCAACTGGGTGGAGGAAATCCCCTCAATTTTTAGTTACTCCAATTCAGTTATATATTTTTTCAAGGAGATCATCTTTCCTAGGTATGGGGTGGCATGCATTATGATATATGATCGATGCTCACACTTCTTGGATAAAAAAGTTGAAACATTAATGAATAAATATTAGGTTCACCATCGAGTATCATCTCATCCCTGTATAATCCACAGACCAGAATGAAGGTGGAGGTTTTAAACATGAAAATTAAGACCATCTTTGAGAAAATAGTTGCGTGAACAAAGAAAAGATTGGCCTACAATGCTAAGCGCCATACTATGTGCATAATGGACTGCATTCAAGACCCCCTTTGGTATTACACCACGATGGTTGATTTACAGAAAGTCTTTCCACATACCAGTTGAGATGGAGCACAAGGTAAGTAGGTGATCAAGCTTCTCAATTTTAACATACCTTGAGTTGGAGAGAAGTGATTCATTCAACTACAAGATTTGAAGGAACTCCAATTGACCACCTATGAGAATGCACATATCTACAAAGAGAAAACCCAGATGTGTATTGATTGTCATTTAGAGAGAAATATATTCAAATTGGTGACCAAGTGCTACTCTAAAATTCAAGAGTATGGTTATTTCAATGGAATATGAGATCAGTATCATCCTTATCTGGTGAAACATGACTGCATCCACAGATCCTTGATATTGTGGGACAAGGTCAAAGGGGAGTTTGAGGCAAATTTCCTAAGGTTGAAACACAACTACACTACTGAATATTTAGCAGTGAGGGAAGTAGCCCCACTTTCTTTGGCCCCATAGCAACTTAATACATAGGTGTCGAGCCAACAACATAAACCATGGTGCCTTATGGCATGCGACCTAATAGTTATCATAGCTTAAGTTTTGACTTTGTAGTTTGACGAGTTCAATTTTTTAGTTGGTTCATTTGAATTTCATCATCTTGGCATGTATTTTTTAGTTATACCAAGTCTTGATCCAATTTTTTCATTTGTCATTTGGTTGCATGACAAAATCTCAATGAGAAAGAATTTACAAGCCCCCAATTGAGTGAGTGAATTACCCAAACCGATAAGGAGGACCTTAGTTTTGGAGCATCAACAGTAGGAAGGTCGAAATACTAGGCAATATGTTTGACCGGCCTATAGAGTGCAACCTCTCCAAAGCACCAAATGATAGATCCATGAAGTGATTCAGTCTATTCATTTTTGGGAGGGGGCATTTCAAAAGTGTTCCCTCAAACCCAGCAAATTGAGAGGCTTGTATTTGAGTCAACTAACCCAATGATAGAAGGCTAAAAGCTTCCCAAGTGAGTCATCTGACCCACATAATTGGTCTAGAAACTCATTTTTGCATTAAGCTTATAGTGAACTATGATCATAATCGGTAGACAAAACTCATTCCATGAGTTGGAGACAACTTGTACCTAGTCAACCTACTCACTTCAAGAAGTCAAGGAACTGAAATCCCATGAGTTGCATGTATGTCCTTTCAGGAAAAGGGGATTGATGTCTCCATTCATTTCCC
The DNA here is from genome assembly GCA_963693085.1 of Alisma plantago-aquatica. Classification (NCBI taxonomy): domain Eukaryota; kingdom Viridiplantae; phylum Streptophyta; class Magnoliopsida; order Alismatales; family Alismataceae; genus Alisma; species Alisma plantago-aquatica. Next base: position 1,253,241,732 of record OY856410.1, on the reverse strand, counting down.
CTTTTCCATAGCAAGCAATATTTCTCCCCTCTTCCTCACCAATATGATGGCATAGTTATTCAGTATTCTACCACTCCCAGTTAGTTGACTAGTAGAAGCAATCCATCGATACACTACCACAACACCGCTCCTCTTTTTCACCAATAAAGTGGTGCATTATACCTTGCCATCATCGCCCATCGTCATTTGCTTCTCACTTCACCATGTCACCAGTCTCCCAACTTACACTAATTAACTAGGTGACTCATTCTCCAGAGGAATCCTCCTCTTCTCCATCATTTCGTCACTTCATCATCCACCCCACATCAACATAGCAATCGAGGACACGTGACTCACTCCCACCAATCAATTGACCATTATTCTCAATGCAACGCCTTCCCTAACACGTTCACTTAATCACCGGATTGACCTCTGACCAACATCCCTACTAATTCCTGAGTCGTTGAACTTTCAGTTACCTATATCATCATCAAAAAGTGTCACTACCACCAAATCGGTTGACCAAGTCCTAAGCCTATCAATTGACCCATCTCTCTAGTCACCCAACCCATTCTTTGAGTCGTATGACTCACCCTTGATAGGAATTCATAATGCATAGGACAAGAGGAGGAGGCCCCTACTGCTCATCTAGCAAATATGGTCACATAATCTTCAATAAGATAAATCCCTTCACCCATAAGAAGATCAAGAGGAAAGAAGTGTAGAAGAAATCTTCACCTACTCTGTTTCGGTCCCAATTTTTCATCCCAACTATATTGGGTGGTGTCTAAATTAGGGAGACACAAGCTAAACATGATTTGAAGATGCCTGACGCATCCTGGCAATATAAATCCCTATTTGATAATGCTAAAGCACCTAATGTCTAGGAAAATGCAAGAAGAATATTGTGGAAAATAATGCACAATAGATAGAAATGGTTCTTCATGGTTGGAGTTCCTCCTCATTATACACACAAATGCTATCTCGATCATCAAGCACTCCCTAGGGAATGACATGATCCATCCCAACCTCTTTCACCTCACGCTTTGCCCCATCTGAGTAAGTACAATCTGATAGTTACCCCAAGTAGAAAAAATACAAGATGATGGAGACTATTAGGGTACAATTGTCAAGGTGTGCATGTCCAGCTACTCTCTAGAAGCTCGAGAACCAACATGTAATCAAGTCAATGATGCATAATATGACTTATCCCTATCCCCTTTAGATTCCACCATGTCTAGAAGGATCTCAACATCTAGTTCCTCATCATATGTGTAAAGTAGTATACCACCAAATATGAATCATGTTGCTCTTCTAGACTGTTCAAAGAGGAGAACGCATTATCAGACACTGATCTCACTACTCTTTTCCGAGATTATAATTAGGATTGTCTTGGTATGTGATAGTGACAACCACAACTGTTACATTAAGAAGTTTAGTGTTGGGAAATTATGCGCCGAGCAAACTGGTCTAATTTTTTACTTCCTCAATTGAGTGAAGGAATCCTACATGCAAAAACATGTTATGTGGTATCTACACCACATTCACTCATGTACTATCTTCATTCGGTGTTGCACCCAGGGGATGTCACATACACTGATTTTTATTACCTATGGAGCTTGCTGAATGGTGACTCTTTCAATTGGACGTTACACTTCTTGAACACCTTGACTTGGTGGTTATTCACAACATCAACTCACAGTATGCACTTGGTGGAATGATCATTGCCATTGCTTCTTAACAGGGATGCCTACATATCTTGTACCAAGAAGGGACTCATAAGACAGCATGTCTTATTGACGTCAAATAGTTACAGGCTTAAACAATCTTTCACACATCCCTAGAGTAAGGGATCTAATTCTTCTTGTTCAGACACAACCCCACCATATCAACTACCTACTAATGTCAATTTCATAGTGAAAGATCTCATCTACAATCCTATTGACTTAGCCATGCATATTCAAAGGTACAACAACAACACTCTCGAGTAGAGTGTAAGATACTTGAGCAAGCCTTGAGTCATTATAGTGCCTTCATGAAGGAAAAGGAGGATATTGGACCTTCCTCACCACCTACTCAACATTGCACCAAAAGACAAGTTCTAGAAAGAAAAACACATGATGTCCCCTTTGACTTCACTGAGCTTTAGCAACATTTTGAGCACATTGAGACTTCACCAACCCACATGGAACAGGAACAACAGTACCAAGGACATCAACTCAACCATATGTATCTGATGCGAAAAACTAATGACCAGATGCATGTCAAAACATGATTACTACTACTATACGCAGATAGTTTACAATGCATTTTGGCTTTCTAGAGTTACCCACTACCCACTTTTCAATATTGGGGGTCACATACTGCCAAGCAACCACCACAACTTGACATTCAATAATCATCATGGGATCAAGATTTTCCCTATTATCCTATGAAGGCATCATTACATACACAATTCCATCCAAAACATCCTCCTTCACAATAGCAAAGGATCTACCTCACTCAGGTCAACATGGCGGATGGTGGACTTTCGAGTCATCTCTCCCCCTCCATTCTAAATTTAATGTTTGCTTTGGGATTAGAAAATTTCTAAGTTTAGGTTGTAGTGGGTGGTATGTACCTACTCTACCCATGTCATATTCACTTGTTTTGATGTTTGTTTAAGATTTCTAGTCTTTATCATGCTACATACCATTAAATGACATTTTCATAAAAATCATAATTAAAATCATGTACTCGTCCATTACCTAGTTGGATTGGATTTACCTTTATGTTTTCACTGCATGCATTAGCATTATTTACATCATGTAACTCCCTTGAACTAAGAAATCATTTATGTAACCTTAATGTTGAACTATAGCCATTGCTTGATCTGATTATCTCAGAAGGACCTCATCTCATTGTTCCTTGGAAATGATGGCAAGGTCGTATGTGATTGATCAATAACAAATGTGATGTACCTTATATCGACTAGCATGACTATCTATGGAAATGTCTGTTATATTTAAGAGTGTAGATTGTTTCAATGCTCTAAACTCTAAGAAATGAGATGCACAAGTTCAGCCTATTTTCTACATATATTGGATAACATCTCATTTTGTGAACTTTTTGCATATGTTTTATCCCTATTTTAACATTCTTTTATTGGACTTTTCTATTTATTCAAATATCTTTGGGTGAATATGTATTTGATATCTCTTCCCACTCCATGTAGGCTCATACCATGTCGTGACAACGACGATGTCCCATGGACGTCTCGACTGAGACAGAGCCAGAGTAGTTCAATGTCGCGACCGTGATAATTGTCATGATCTTAAATATCCACCATGACCATGATATAGGACGTTTACCAAGAGAGGGTGTTGCGAGCGAGATGGGGTCACAACTCATACAAGAAGAAATAATTGTGACCCAATATGAAGCTGCGACCGCAAACAATTTTCGTGACCTCTAATGGAGTTGCAATCGCAACAATGCCTACTCATCGCGACTAAGACAAAATACAATTACCACTATTGAGTGTCACAAACGTGACAAGAGTCGTGGTCAAGACATGTGTCGCGACCGCGAAATGGCTTTAAGAGATGGGTTACTCCTATAAATAGACCCCCGACTCCACATACTTGCGGGAGATCATCGAGAGTAACAAAGTGATGCTAAACTCCAAGGCCATTCTTGTTCATCTCCATAGGTCTTGGATCCTCCAAGTCCATTCTTGTTCATCTCCATAGATCTTGGTCATACGGTTTTCTTTGTGATTGTTTGGTTGTCATCTTGAGAGAGAGACACTCTTATAATCTAGATCTATCCTAAGCTAAATAGAGGAGGGAATAGACATATATGATGAATGCTTGTAATCTTGCTAAGGGTATACAAAAGGGTGTAAGTATTACATGTTGGAGAGAGTATTAGTAGGCGAAACTCAGCCCAAGTTCCCTTCCATCCTTGGTTACATCTTCCTTGTTTGACATTATTCTCTTGTTTTATTCTCTCACTTTTTCTTTTTATTTCTTTGTTTAGAGTAACATCACTCCTTAGGGAGCACCATCTTGATCTACCTTTTTTTGGTGTATCTGAGTCTAAGGCTCTATGTTTCTATCACATACCAACCTTGTCCATGTGGTTAGATCTTAATTTACTACATCAGGCCCCATATAATAATTTTGGGGAACTGATGGTCGGGTTAAAAATCTAAGAGTCTGACTAATCTAGATCCGCTCCGTTTTGAATGTGAAATTTAGGTCGTTCACTCTTCCATCAAAGACAAAAATAGTGGCAAATCCTAAGTCTGGTGACACAACCCCCCTCACTCTCATTGATTATTTCATACTCCTCTTATCTAATAGGGGCACACTACCAAATAAGAAAAGATGCCAATGTGCACAAAAAGAAAGAAAAAAATATATTCACACCGATAAAATGCAATCTCAGGCTGCACAGATGAGAAATTTGCAGTGCTTCTTCCATACTCACATTCGCTCCAATTTTCACCCAGGGGAACTTCACACACCCCAAAATGGAACCTATCATCCAGTTCTTTTCTTGTGTAAATCTCATTGGATTATGTGGGAACATATGAACTTCAAGAATAACATGCCTTTCTTTCATTAAGGATTTTTGACATGGATGCAGGTATTGCTTGGTGAAATTGGGAACGAGGCAAGTGGAAGTTGCATTTTTGTGATTTCATTAAATTAGGTTGCTTGGCCATGTCTAGTGATAGGGATAAAAATGATATTGAGAGAGATACGATGATAGACTCATTAGTATTGTTCGAAACTCTAATTTTGATTATATTTTACTTGATGATGAGAAATGCTTTAGTTCAAGGTAATATGATGAATGCCTTTTCATATCATATTTATTGCACATTACATAGTAGGTTCATTCATTTTCACATTTGTATTCTCCCAAATTTTTCATAGATTAGATCAAGTTTCTTTTATTATCATTTTAAGGCTTTTGATGTGAAATTCTCACTCTTTTTTGCAAGAAAAAACTTCAAGGATAATCCAAGGTCATCCTCACGATGCCCCAAATCTATTTCGCCCATGTCCAACCATTGAGAAGTGATTTGAGGCCAATTTTAAGAACCGTGTTTTATTGGAAGTCCCATTTCGGCAATTGGATCACCTAGCCAGTTGATTGGCCTAAAGTAGAAAGAAGACAAAATCATGACCAACTCGGGTTCCTTCAGAGACACTTATCAGCAAAATGTTCACCCAACCAGAGATGTTGAATTCCAAGCCAGCCGCACGACACGCCACCTGATTCAGTCAAACAAGGGTTGGGCTACCAAAGGATAAGTGGCTAGTTGCCCGACTTGTCACCCAATATCCTAACCGGCATGATACCAAGAGGTTCTGTAACATAATAAATATTAAAACCTACCCTAGAAGTTTGATGTTTTGGAATTAGACAAACAAGGTTTAGTATAACCCTAATGAGCTAATGCATGTAAAAATCACCATGATGTTCTCACTTTAGACTTATGTCAATAATGGAATATAAAATGTGTCACCTAAAGTATATAATGAAATACATGATAACTACATGCTTAATAATCACATATGATTCATTAGGATGGTAATAAGAAGTTAAAGAACTTAATTGGATGAATAGTTTTGGATAATGGGCCATATGGCATATCTCATTAAAAGAAATCCCAAAAATGGAATCTAAGTTAAAAATCGTGTTTCTTGGGTCTCAATTGCCTTGGGAGTCAAGATTCACATTATTCACATAATAATAATTAATTTAATTCATTTAGGAAAGAAAAGATCTAATTTTTTTTTCCAAAATATCAAATAAAATAATAAATAACTCCAAAAGAGGAAAATAATCTTATATTCATAATCTACATAATAGATATAGCCTTTGGGTGAATTTTTATCTAATTTGGAGAAAGTTTGCTTAAAAAGTGAAACCAGTAGAGAGAAAGAGTGTAGAACCTTCAAAATATTAAATAAATTCTCAAACAACACCAACATGTAAAATTCATGAAAAATTTGTATCCAACACATTAAATATGACTTGTATGTGAAGTTTCATAATATTTGGAGAACTTGAAGTCATTAATGGATGAGGAAATAAAAATTAGGATTAGATTTATTTAACACATTAGAAGTCCACAAAAGGCAAATCTAATTGCATAATTGGTATTTACATGCCTTAATTGGCCTCTGTGCAAAATTTTATTTAAATTGAATAATGTTTGAACCCCTATTTGGTTTGGGAAAGAAATTACATTAAATAACCACCAAAATACTAATTAAATGTATTTGTCAATTTGATTTCCTATAGTTTCTCAGATTACATCTATCACGCAAATTTGCTTTATTTCTTTTTGCACGGGCCTCTCCGGGCATTGGATATGTGATCGAATGGACCTCGTTCATCATCTTCCTCTGACTTTCCCCGCTTTCATGCGGCTACAGTAAATCGGTCTTCAACTCCCCTTTTCAACCTCTCCTCACCACCGATTTTCACAATTCTTTTCCCTTTGTGATCGAGAGATGATCCTGCACCTAATGATCCCTACTTTGCATACCTTTCCCTTCCCAATCAAGAAGCCCCAAAATGAGACCCTCGACATATGTTTCCTTCTTCTGTTCCTTCCTTCCCCCTATAAATACAACACCTCCCGAAGCAGTCTGGACCCCCACCAAAATCGTTGCAAGCATCAATTACAAGGATCTTTGAGTTCGTCACGGCCTAGCAAATTCTTTGGTAATGCTTCAGTGATGTCCGAGCCTCGGTTTTCCGGGTTGTGTTATTGCCATCAAGTCTTTGCCAAAGTTGTTGTTCTCCCGGTCATGGCTGAGATTGTGAATGGGGTTGAATCCCCTCTATCCATTGTATGTGCTACCCTTGCTCTGACCTCTTGCCTTATTTTTCATCTCAGGGATAGTTTGGTCATTACACACCTTATTTCTTTTCTCTTTCGCGCTGAGGCAACCCGTCCAGCTGTCTTTGGGGTCGACTGAGTTGCGAAGCCCTGATTGGGCCAACTCGGACCGTGCGGCCCACTCCCTCTCTATCTTCCTCTTTCTCAAAGGATTTGCCACGTGGAATTGTGTGATTTGTCGAATCTTGCAAAATTCATAATAATTCACTCACAATTAGAAAAATATGGAAAAATAGTCGTTTGATTCAAAAAAATAAGAGCCATCTTTTGGTATTGGCTTTGTTGCCTGAATCCAATGTTTTATGATAAGTGATTTTAATGGATCTAATTAACTAGAAAATAAATTGTAAAATTCATATCTAATAATGTATAAGTCAGAAAAATGTAATAAAATATGTTTTTGAACTTAGAAAAGTATAACCTAAAACATGGCATGGATTTGATAACCTAATTCGCTAATATTAAAAAGGTGATTTTTGAGTTTTGAATAATTAATGGAAACCTAACCCTAATTCCACACAAATGCATCATAGGTTCTTTGGAGGCCTAGGCTTGGGCCTAGACTTGTCTTTAGATAGAGTAGACTCTGAAGTTGAGGTATGTTGTATCCCCTATTATTCTTATTGAGCAATTCACCTATTTTTCTCTTTCTCTAGGTCATATGGACAATAGCCTATACACATTGATCTTATCTTTTGATATCATGGTTCTTGTGAACTATCTTGTTTGTGGTAATCTTGGATATTCACTTGACTCTTGTCTTGTGCCTTGGTGCATGTTGGTCTTATATAATATGTGCCCACTTTGACGTGGATGTTTATATGTTTATGTTTTCCATTTTGTGATGGCAACATTGTATAATCTGACTATAATTTTTACTTGCTTCTACATTTTACATGCTATATGATTCAGTAGCTCTAGAGTAGTGTAATTACATTGATTTTTGGGTGTGTGCACCTATTTTTGGGATGGAGGTGATGGTGTCCCAAGCCTAAGTTTCAAGGATGTGAAGTCTTGTCTCAATTATTATATATTCGGAGTTTGGCAGTGTGTCATTCTCTATCAGGTTTCAAGGATGTGAAGCATTGTCCACCTTTGACTTTATATTGTTCTAGGGATATGTTTATCTCACAAGCATGCAGGTTGATGATTTAAGGGGTGTGTGCCCTACTATCTTTGTATGTGGTAGTATTTCACGATTTTATTTGTTTGGTTATGGAAAGAATCTCTTTTATTGTTGTTCTCTCCCTTTTATGCCCTATTTAGGTAGTTTTTGTATTTTCTATGGGAAGTTTTTTTTATTTGTTGTCCCTTATTTTTATAATATTGCTCAATTTTCTTATTTAGTATGCACATACCAACTTTTGATGGTGTTTTCTTTTCTTCTCCTTTTTATGGGGTATGCTAACATCCCCAGGTTTAGATCAAGGAGAGGTTAAGCAAGGTGGACTTGGACAACAACCTTTATAGCTAAGCACTTGGGAGACTTGAAAGAGGTGGTTAGATGATTCTCAGCTAGATCCGTATAGTCTCTTTTGTAACTCGCCCAGGTGTGGTGTGGTGATGTAAAAGAGATCAAGCTTTTTAATAGTTTGATATATTTCTTTTCCGCTGCTACTTATTGTGTTATGATACATACATGTTGGATGAATTGCTTCATCCCTTTGGTGAAAAATATTATGTGGTGTTTGGTTCAAGGGATGTTGCCTTTTCATTTCTAGTAGGGAGTGGTTCCCCTCTGGGATCCCACTCCTTATAGCATGGTATCAGAACCACTAGTAGTCGATTATCTAACTATTTCAATCTCATCTCCCTTAGGATGTTTACCTTTATCTTAGGTTGCTTATACCTAGTACATTGCCTTGTGCAGGCAAAACCCTAATAGCAGGAGATAACTCAATTGTTGACAACCAGTACGGTTACCAGACACCCCAGAACCCTAGGTTTGGGATGCCAAGGATGGATCCACCCTTTACTACTCCAGTGACTCAATTTACTCCTCCAATAAAAAGTGGACCATCAGTAGGACAAGAAACCCTAGCCTCTGCTAGTACGGGCTTAGTCATCACTCCAGAGAAAGAGTTGGCCATGTTTTGGCATCTTTTTACTACTATCATGGAAGGAAGGATGAAGGACTTGTCTGTATCTAAAAAGCCTAAGGAGTTCTCAATCATGGAGTTCATGAAGATGCAACCACCCTCCTTAAAGGGTGAAGGGGAAATAGAGATGGTCAACAAAGTTGATGATTGGGTGTTATCCCTAGAGAGGATTTTTGATGGTATGGCATGTCCTCCACACCAGAAGGTTAGGTTTGCTTCATATGTTTTGGATGGACATGCTCGAGTTTGGTGGAACAGAATAGCAAGGACTCATGATGTCTCCATCATGACTTGGGAATAGTTTTTGGTGCTTTTCTGTGGAAATTATATATGCATTGTTGCCTTAAAGAAAAAGGAAGCTAAGTTCTAGAGTTTGAAGCAAGGATCAATGATTGTTTCTGCTAATGTGCAAAACTTCATATTGCTTGAGAGATATGCTTCTAGACTTGGTGAAGAATGTAGAGCTACTTATATCTGTAAGGACTCAACTACAACATGGGTCATGCTCTTATCCCACAACTACCTTTGACATTTCAACAGATGTTTGATAAAGCTTTGGTTATAGAATCTTAACCAGGGTTTCAACCTATGGAGTTTGACAAGAAGAGGAAGCCCTCAATATATGAACAAAAAAGATACAAGTGTGCCAAGTGTCCTCCAGGAAAGTGTTCCCAGGAGAAACCTCGTCATAGTACTCCAGTGGTATGCCATTATTGCAGTGAACATGGACACATCCGACCTGATTGCCCTAAGTGTCGTAATGGACACACTCCAATATAACAACAACAATCACCTCTTCAGAATCAGGGCAACAATAATGGTAACAATAATAGAGGACGACATGTGGAAAGAAAAGCTGGAAGAGTTTTTTCTTTGGATGGAGAAGAAGTTAATGATGATGAACAAGATTGAGATAATCCATAGTTCTATAGTTAGGCTTTACAAGTTATGTTTCCATTTTGTATGATGCTTATATAGTAGGATGTAAGGAAGTATAGTGGAACCCTATGTACTTAAAGAATAGTTTTGACTTAATAAGATGAATCATTTAAAGGGTGGTGAATAAGTTATTTTCTTATATGTGGATGTTTTGATTTCGAGGATGAAATCCTTTTAAGGGGTGTTGTGTTGTAACATACTAGATCTCAGAAACTATCCTAGAAGTTTGATCTTTTGGAATTAACCAAACAAGGTTTAGTATAACCCTAATGAGCTAATGCATGTAAAAATCACCCTAATGTTCTTACTTTAGACCTATGTCAATAATGGAGCATAAAATGTGTCACCAAAAGTATATAATGAAATACATGTTAATTCGTACTTAATAATTACATATGACTCATTAGGATGGAAATAAGAAGTTAAAGAACTTAATTGGATGAATAGTTTTGGATAATGTGCCATATGGCATATCTCATTCAAAAAATCATAAAAATGGAATCTAAGTTACAAATCATGTTTCTTGGGTCCCAATTTCCATGGGAGTCAAGTTTTATATTATTCACATAATAATAATTAATTTAATTCATTTAGGAAAGAAAAGATCTAAGTTTCCCCCAAAATATCAAATAAAATAATAAATGACTCCAAAAGAGGAAAATAATCTTGGATTCACAATCTACATAATAAATGTAGCCTTTGGGTGAATTTTCGTCTAATTTGGAGAATCTGGATGTCATTAATGCATGAGGAAAGAGAAATTAAGATTAGATGTGTTTAACACATGAAAAGTCCTCAAAAGGTAAATCTAATTGCATAATCGGTATATGCATGCTTTAATTGGCCTCTATGTAAAATTTTATTTAATTCAGATAATGTTTGAACCCCTATTTGGTTTGGGAAAGAAATTACAATAAATAACCCCCAACATACTAATTAAATGTATTTATCAATCTGATTTCCTATAGTTTATCATATTACATCAGTCACACGGATTTGTTTTATTTTCTTTTTACACGGCCCTCTCTGGGCCATTGGATATGCGATCGAATGGACCTCATTCATCGTCTTCCTCTTACTTTCCCCTCTTTCATGCGGCTACATTAAACCGGTCTTCAACTCCCATTTTCTCCCTCTCCTCTCCACCGATTTTCATAATTCTTTTGCCTTTGTGATCGGGAGATGATCCCACACCTAATGATCCCTACTTTCCATACCTTTCCCTTTCCCAATCGAGAAGACCCAAAATGAGACCCTCGGCCTATGTTTCCTTTTTCTGTTCCTTCCTTCCCCCTATAAATACAACACCTCCCGAAATAGTCAGGATCCCAACTGAAATCATTGCAAGCATCAATTTCCCCAAACACCTCACCTATACCCTGACCTACGTCATCTCCCTATAGCTATTCTAGCGACTGGAACTTGGTGATGGACCCTCCCTCGAGCAATTTTGTGCATGTATACGACCTTCAGATCATCCCAAAGTTGGTGGATGGCTTCTTCTCACCTCCGTTTTGATGGTTTGATCTCCCCTATTCATGGAGTAGTTGCTACCATTGGCTCTTGGCCTGGGGGTTTGCAGTGGCTTTCACAGCACAGTAAGTCTTCCTTTCAGTTCGGGTTCTTCTTGCGATGTCGCGGGCAATGTTGTTTGCTCAGTTTGAGTTTATCTTTCTTGTTTCTGGTTCCCTCCTTACCTAAACATGGGCTCACCTTCTCTACTTTTCTCCATGGTTTCCTGTGGCAAATTGGATCTCTAAGTTCTTCTTAGCCTAGTGAATTCTTTGGTAATGCTTCGGTGATGTTCGGGCCTCTGTTTTCTAGGTTGTGTACTGGCCATTGAGGCTTTGCCAAAGCTGCTATTCTCACAGTCATGGCTGTGATCGGGAACGGGGTTGAATCCCCTTTGTGTATTGTCTGTGCTACCCTTGCTCCGAACTCTTCCCTTGTTTTTCGTCGCAGGGGTCGTTTGGTTATTACACACCTTATTGATTTTCTCTTCCGCATTGAGGCAACCCGTCCAGCTGTCTATGGGGCCGACCGAGTTGCCCTAATTGGGATATCTCGGACCGTGCGGCCCACTCCCTCTCTTTCCTCCTATTTCTCAAAGGATTTGCCATGTGGAATTTTGTGATTTGTTAAATTTTGCAAAATTCATAATAATTCACTCACAAATCAGAAAAATATGGAAAAATAGTCGTTGTAATCGGAAAAATAAGAGCTATCTTTTGGTATTGGTTTTGTTGCTTGAATCCAATGTTTTATGATAAGTGAATTTAATGGATCTAATTAATTAGAAAATAAATTGTGAAAGTCGTAACTAATAATTTATAAGTCAGAAAAATATAATAAAATATGTTTTGAACTTAGAAAAGTATAACCTAAAACATGGCATGGATTGGATAACCTAATTCACTAATATTAAAAAGGCAATTCTTAGGATTTTGAATAATTAATGGAAACATAATCTTAATTCCACATAAATGCATCATAGGTTCTTTGGAGACCTAGTCTTGGACCTAGACTTGGCTTTGGAAAGAGAAGACTCTGAATTTGAGATATGTTGTATCCCCTATTATTCTTATAGAGAAATTCATCTATTTTATTCTTTCTCTTGGTTGTATGGACAATAGCATATACACATTGCTCTTATCTTTTGATATCATGGTTCTTGTGAACTATCTTGTTTGTGGTAATCTTGGTTATTCACTTGACTCTTGTCTTGTGTCTTGGTGAATGTTGGCCTTATATAATGATATGTGCCCACTTTGAGGTGGATGTTTATATGTTTGTGTTGTCCATTGTGTTATGTCAACATTGTATAATCTGACTATACTTTTTACTTGCTTCTACATGTTACATTCTATGTGATTCAATAGCACTAGATTAGTGTAATTGCATTGGTTTTTGGGTGTGTGCCCCTATTTTTGGGATGGAGGTCGTGGTGCCCCATACCCGAGTTTCAAGGATGTGAAGCCTTGGCTCAATTTTTATATATTGGGAGTTGGGCAGTGTGTCATTCTCTATTAGGTTTCAAGGATGTGAAGCCTTGGTCGCCTTCGTATTTATATTGTTCTAGGGCTATGTTTATCTCACATGCATATAGGTTGATGATTTAAGGGGTGTGTGCCCTACTATCTTTGTATGTGCTAGTATGGCACAATTTTATTTATTTGGTTATGGCAAGTATCTCTTTTATTGTTGTTTTTTTCCTTTTATGCCATACCAGCTTTGTATGAGAAGCTTTTTTTTATTCGTTGTCCCTTATTTTCATAATATTGCTCAATTTTCTATTTAGTATGCACATACCAGCTTTTGCTGATGTTTCCTTTTCTTCTCCTTTTTGTGGGGTATGCTTCCATCCCCATGTTTAGATCAAGGAGAGGTTAAGCAAGGTGGACTTGGACAACAACATTTGTAGTTGCACTTTTGGGAGACTTGAAAGAGGTGGTTAGATGATCCTCATCGAGATCCTTATAGTTTATTTTGTAACTCACCCATGTGTGGTGTAGTGATGTAGAAGATATCAAGCTTTGTAATAGTTGCATATATTTATTTTCCACTGTTACTTATTGTGTTATGATACATACATGTTGAATGAATTGGTTTTCATCCCTTTGGTGAAAATATTTATGTGGTGTTTGGTTCAAGGGATGTTGCCTTTTCATTTCTAGTAGGGAGTGGTTCCCCTTTCGAATCACACTCCTTATAAGTTCAAATACAGTATTGTTATTTGGGCCATAGATCGAGCTATTTTTTGGGCCCAATGTCACTCTCATAAAAATATGTTTAACGTGATTAGCAAGGGTTAGACGCCCTCGACACATATCTCAAATTTTCTAGGAAGAATCAAAGGATGATGTCTCCATCATGGAGTTTCTCTGGAATTATCGACTACTGGAGTTGATGATCTTCTCATTGGAGATCATGAGTACAATCAGCTACACCTAAAATGATGTATCTTCCTCTCTCCCTCTTTTTCCTTGTGTTTTTCTTTGGCTATGAGCAAGTAGTTTCTAATGTCCCCAGATTTTTAACATTGTGAGCACATGTGGACGTCCAAATTGAAACTCCCACCTAAGTGAGAATCCCAATTTCTCAAAATCAAATTTGATCATGATAAACCAACTTATATCATTATCTCAACCTTATATCACATTATATGAGTATGTCATCTATTCTATCTTCTAACACACATCTAATCTAAAACAAGGTGTAGACTAGTGTATATACCCAAAACACATGTGCACATATTTCTAGGGTTTCTGTTCCTTCGATTTCCATCATTTCCAAACAATGTAACATGGCATAATGACACATCATAAGTAATGACTCACGCTTTGTGAGATTCTATAATATAGACACCATTATAAACATATTAGCCATCTATTAGAAACGAATTCTAACCATTTGGGGTGTTGCAATGGATATAATTTCATTTTTTACAACTCTCCAATGGTTAGAAACACTTTTTCTGCACATTTCATGTTATATACTTGATCGAGTTTCCATGAAGGTAACTCGGCCTATTACACTATGTGACAAGCTAATTTTGAGTTGTCGGTCGAGTTTGACCTGGGGTAACTCAATCGAGGGCTTAGATCAATTTGCATGTGCATGGTGTAGGTCAAGTTTGACATGGGTTTAACTCAAAAGAACCTGGACATTTTGAAGACTCATGCGAGGCATCGGTCGAGTTTTTCAAAGACAAACTCATTCGAGAAAACACCATCGAATGCATTTCAGAAATTGTCATTATAGTGCTTAACATTCAAATTAAGTGCTAATGATTTTTTCTCATCAAAATTACAAGTCATAACATCAATACAAATGATTAAAATTTATCCTAAGTCATTTAGGTCATATTCCACAAAAATGCATTTGCATTGACCTTGTCTTGTATTGAGTCAAGTTAGAACTTGATTGAATTTGATCATTTTCTTGTACCTAATACGTGAAGTCAATCTCAAATAGACATTTTAGATACATATGAATATAATGGTTAAGTCATCATCAAATATGGACAATGTATTACTGTTAGGTCAATATTCTCCCCCTTCTAGATGATGAGAAACCATTCCTCAACAAATTGAAAAGGACTTGGAAATTAAACTATTACCTTGTTAATTGTAAGGGGATACATGAATGAGCAATAGTAATTTCTCCCCTCACTTCATGCTTACCTTTCCATGTAGGTTAGTTCTCCAAAGCATAATCATAGCACATTACACTATTGAGTCCTCATACATATTAACATGATGCTAGATAATTAACTAGAAAAGGATCACAATTCAAAATGTATTGAGCTCATTTCTCAATGTGTACTCATTTTTCCCCTTTGTCATATCAAAAAGGCAGGGGGTAGAAGAGCTACAATGCATGTCTTATCCACAGGCACAAACTACACAAGCAACCACCATAAGCATCAAACAGAAGACTCGTAGAGAACCAGCATACTAGAGTTATAACCAAAATATGGAAGCACATACCAAGAATTCATAAGATGTAACCAAGCATAGAGTTAAGGTACATAAGACTAGATTACAAAAAATATGTGTCCTCTATAGATGAAAAACTACAAAATAATGAGAAAATAATGAGACATGAAAATAGTACGCCTCGAATACAATGCCCAAATGTTCAGTACATGATGGTTTAACAAAAGATATAAATATCACAATTCTACAGACTAAGAACTAAACATCTAGGGTATCTAGATCGACTTCCTCATCATCATCATTAGGATCATAGTCTTCATATCCATCTGAAGGTGCATTTGTGGCAGCAAGTGTAACCTCACCATCATCTCCATCATCATACCCACATCACCACCATCACCTTCATCCTCATCATCACCAACTTCATCATCCTTAGCATTCAGATCAGGCATATCCTCATCATTAGGAGGTCCAAAGGCACGAGTACCAGGCCACTTTACATTTTTCTTAGCCCAAGACATGCCACATGCATGTAACTAGGTGCATAAACTCCATCAAAGACAGCAAGCATGGTAGAGACAGGTCCCAGAGGTAGAGTAACCAGTAGAGTGCCATTCAGATGAGGAGAAGCAGGGGCAGGTCCACCATCATAGGCAGGGGTACGACAAAGGTGCAAGGGTAGTGGTCAGAGTATAACTGTCTATATGCATAGGAAGCATAATCAGTGCCTGGGTAGGGTTGGTGGGTGGGGTAGGGATGGGTGCAGGATAAGTTCATGTTTGTCATGATTTGAACCAGATCCTCAGGGAGGTGCTCCTAAACCTGGAGGTTATATGCATGTTGTAGTATCATGTAGCCTTTGGGGTTTCATTAGACACAGAACCAGGCACGGTTAGGTCTAGGAGGAGGTGGAGGAGCCTGGGTAGAGGATGGAGCACCGTGTGTGGTGAAGGAGGTAGGGTGAAAGGACTTCTTGATAGTAGTTTCATTGAGGTAAACACATTTCCTACTTGCATTGTAACCAATCTTGTGGAAAAGGGATTTCTTAGTGTGGTGAGAAAACAAACCACAAATCAAGTTGGGATGGGGAAGATGGGTTCCACTGGTGTTCTTCATAGAGTCAAAGTAGATCATGTGGTAAACAATGTAACAGGACCATTTGACTTTGACATCCTTCAAGAGAGAGTATATTAACACATCAGTGTTCTCTATAATATCCATTTGGTTTTTGTTTGAGTGGATATTGTAGTTGACTACTAACGCAATGAGGTGTGTCTTGATGTCAAGGTAAGAGGGAGGGATGGATTTATTCCTATAGGGAATATCAGGTTTCTTCAAAAACTTGTAGATGTCAGGTAGAGTAAGCTCAAGGTCAAAGATTTTATAGAACTTTTCAGGGTCAAGAAGGTCAAGGTACTGGTGATAGGAGGTCAACCATGTATATGTCATGTTGGTAACATTGAAGTAAGAATTCAAGGAATCTTCAGATATGGTAGTCTTGGTACTGATAATCATGGAGGTTAGGATCACTTGTTGGTTAGGGGGTGGCATAAGGTTAGTGTAGTTCCACGTGAAATCAATATAGAATTCATGGACTTTTTTTGTGCTACAAAGAGAGTTGGTAAAGCACAATCACTATATACATAGTGCACTAAGGTGTTGAGCTCTAAAAACAATAGCAAACTCCTTCATCAGACAAATAGGTTATTCAAGCAATGCACGAAAGGGAAAAGGATTTCATAGAAGAAGCTCCTTATACCTATTGACAGTTGAAGTGCAGATGAACGAAGTACCAACAAAGGAAACATCCTTAGGAGTAGTGGAGGATGTAGTTACTCTAGTTGGTCCAGTGTATTTTGGTTTGAAGCTATGGAGAGAAAAGGAGATGATGAGCAAAAAATCGAGAAAGATGGTAGGAGTTGCAGGTCATCATAGCTGCTAGGATGAGGTTGGGAGAGCTAGGTTAGGTGATCTGGGGCTAGAGCAGTAGCAGTAGCAGTAATAGTAGTAGGGGAAAGGGAAGGGGCAGCGGTAGCTACAAGTAGCAAGGAGCAAGGAGCAAGTAGCAACAACAGCAGCAGGAGGAGCAGGAGCAGGAGCAGTAGCAGCAACAGCAGCAGCAGCAGGAGTAACAGTAGGAGTAGGAGTAGGAGTAGGAGTAGCAGGATTAGCAGTAGTAGTTTAGGGGGTGGCACAAGGTTAGTGTAGTTCCACGTGAGATCGGTAAAGAATTCATGGACTTTTTTTGTGCTAGAAAGAGAGTTGGTATAGCACAATCACTATATACATAGTGCACTAAGGTGTTGAGCTCTAAAAACAATAGCAAACTCATTCATCAGACAAATAGGTTGTCTAAGCAAAGCACAAAAGGGAAAAGGATATCATAGAAGAAGCTCCTTATACCTATTGACAACTTGAGTGGAGATGAACGAAGTACCAACAAAGGAAACATCCCTAGGAGTAGTAGAGGATGTGGTTCCTCTAGTTGGTCCAGTGTGTTTTGGTTTGAAGCCATGGAGAGAAAAGGAGATGAAGAGCAAAAAGTCGAGAAAGATGGTAGGAGTTGCAGGTCGTCAAAGCTGCTAGGATGAGGTTGGGAGAGCTAGGTTAGGTGATCTGGAGCAAGAGCAGTAGCGGCGGCGGCGGCGGTAGTAGTAGTAGGGATGGTGCAGGATAAGTTCATGTTTGTAATGATTTGAACTAGATCCTCATGGAGGTTCTCCTAAACCTGGAGGTTATATGCATGTTGTAGTATCATATAGCCCATCGGGGTTTCATTAGACACTGAACCAGGCATGGTTAGGTCTAAATTAGGTCGAGGAGCGTGGGTGGAGGATGAAGCACCGTGTGTGGTGGAGGAGGTAGGGTGAAAGGACTTCTTGATAGTAATTTCACTAATGTAAACACATTTCCTACTTGCTTCATCACCAAGCTTGTGGAAAAGGGATTTCTTAGTGTGGTGAGAAAACAAACAACTAATCAAGTTGGTATGGGGAACGTGGGTTCCATTGGTGTTCTTCACAGAGTCAAAGCAAGGCATGTGGTGAAAAATGTAACGGGACCATTTGACTTTGACATCCTTCAGGAGAGAGTACATTAACACATCAGTGTTCTCTACAATATCCATGTGGTTTTTCTTTGAGTGGATATTGTAGTTGACTACTAATGCAATGAGGTGTGTCTTGATGTCAATGTAAGAGGAGGGAAGAATGGATTTATTCCTATAGGGAATATCAAGTTTCTTCAGAAACTTGTGGATGTCAGGTAGAGTAAGCTCAGGGTCAAAGATTTTATAGAACTTCTCATGGTCAAGGTACTGGTGATAGGAGGTCAACCATGCATATGTCATGTTGGTAACATTGAAGTAAGAATTCAAGGAATCTTCAGAGATGGTAATATATGTTGTTGCTATTTAAAGCAATGATATTCAAGTTTAAAACTGATGGAACATGGATTATGGAACTTTTATAAGAGTCTGTTTTGTAAATTAGTAGAACCTCAAATACCCATATTACCACATTTACGTCTATGCATCAAGCATAACTCTTAAAATTATGTATATATCTATGCATGCAACCATTAAATAGTACACATATAAATATATATGAAGGGGGAAATGATACAAACTCCTAATGTGTATAGATATAGGTAAAATAAAGTAAATATGAAGGGGCAATATCATAAGAAATATAACACATGCATACACATAAGTAAATTGTAAAGAACTTAGGCCTAGTTTGGCTACCTACTTCATAAATCCCAGTAATCTCGTACATGGAGCTTGTATTTTTGGTAGTAGCAGGAGGTGAGCTGTACACGACTCACTGTTAATTCATAGGTAGGAACGATGTAATACGGCAACAAATTGGGGAGGAGGCAGCATCCCCATTATCATCCATATCGGCGTGACTAAAAAAGTCATTTGCTGCCACCGTTACAGGATTCATTAATTCAGCAGCCAGACTAAGCCTGATAATCTTCTTAAAGCCGCATACAGGAAGGTGGTGCACCTTATGGGGGGCACATACAACTTTAAAACGCTTATATTTCTTTTTGACATGTGAAATTTTTTTCATATTTGATCATATTTTCTTGAGAACTGAAATACCTTCTATGGTAATTTTATCTTTGTTTGCATTTGTTTAGTACTTCAAGTGTTTTGTAACGTTTTTCTTTCAAAATATCACTTAGGTTTCTTGGTTATCATGTGTAGACATGTCAAACATGTCAGATAATAATAATATTTATCAAATTAGAGAAAAGAATTAGGAAATGATTTTATCCTTTGACAATGTATGTCGACATACTAGGGTGGTTATACCTACAATAAAAATGAGTAGAATTTTGGATTCATTTAAAGATTACTTTATCCATTTGTTTATCATATTCTTAATGTAAGTATGAAGTTGAACTTTTTATCCTCATAGACAATGGTGTGTGCCCTATATTTGAACTTGGTCCATCAGTGGTCTCTAGATGCACAAATGTTTTCTTTCTTATCACCTAACCACTTACTTGTGATATTTTATTATTTTTGTTGCCTTTGCTTGGGGTTTTAAAGAAATAGTGGTTCCTCATTGATCTTTATAGTACTTTCCCTAATGGAAATCAATTTATGTGTTTCTTCTTTCCCACCCCCCATAGCCTTTGTTCCAAAGTTTACACTTTTATGGTATTGGGTTCTCTACGTGATATGGATGTCTTACATACCAAGATTTCCAAATAAAACATGTGAGTAAAATTGTATTGATCATTTAACAGGTGATCACCCCCTAACTGCTGCTCTGTGGCAGTAACAACCATTGGAAATCAGAAGGCGATAACCCCCAACTGCTTCTCGGCAGCAACAACAACTCTTGGCAGCGACTACTCTTGGTAGTTTGGCGCAGCTCCAGATCCTACAACCCAAGGGTCTTGAAGTTGTGCTTATTGGAGCCTGAGGTGCAATTTTTATACGAGTCAAACAACTTTAACATAAGTAGGGCAATCGAGTTTGTCAACCTCATACGAGTATTTAAAGCAGCTCGTAGCTATTGTTTTTATGTCAAATATAGTGCAAAGAAACCAACCAATTACTATATTTGGCGTCAAACCATTCACTTAGTTGTCGATATATATTTATACAAATTATAACAGCTAGTTGTTGTACGCTGATGTAAAATCGGAAAACCTATATAGTTTTCAGAGAAAAATTATTATAAAAAATAACACATAATTTTGTCATGTAACATCAGACATTGCTCATATTAGAAGTATTTATTATTACATATTCCAAATACAAAATAAAGAGATTACAATTATTGGTAAAGGTAATGAGCTAACTTGTATGAAACAAGTAACATCTTTTAATGTGTATGTGTATACTATTTAAATATAGATATTTTCTACAGTTAATTGGTTCACCCGTGCGTGCTCATGGTAACCCGTGAAGTCCGCTAAATAAACTGGTGGGTATGAGTTTGGGTGATTTTTAGCGGGTGGAAAATTTTGCCACCCAAATCCAACTTAAACGGGTCGACCCGTGGACTCCCGCGGATTTTGACCCAGTTTACCAAGTCTAGTTCACCTGTGTGTCTAAGTGACACACTTACACAAGTGACTCTGAGAAACCTGTGAACCGATAAAATCCATTTTGCAGGTCGGGTCGGGCGGAAGTACTCGAAGTCACATGTGATATTGGGTTGGATCTTTGTGCATTCGGAAATGTTAGGTCGACGCATCCCAGCCATTATGTATCTTTGACGTGGGTTGTTAAGCGATCAAGCTAGGCGAGGCGAGGCATGGGATGGTACATGTGTGGGTATGGGTGTGTTATGGCCACCATACCCACCAAGGAGGTGTGTTATGGCCACCATACCCACAAAAGTTCTAGAAGTGAGCAATGTGGGATAGAACTTTTCTTCTTTTGTACTAGACACAAAATATAACATACTGAATCCTGAACAATTTGTCTTTTGGCCCTATTTCGAAGCTTTTTCTTTCATTTCTATCCTTTTTAGCGTTTCAGTTTAATTTGTTGAAATAATAGTGGTTTGGTGAACATTTGTTCATTATTATTGCCAACATATGGGTTTATGCACAAATACCTCAGTAATTATTTCAATTAGGGTCTAATATGTAAATTTACCACTCATGTGACATATTAATAAAATATATTCGTTCTAGATCATTCTTTAGCCTTATGGTGCAAGGAAGAGAAAAGGGAATGAATTATAATCTTCAAACATATTAATGTGTTATGAAATTGTTTAATAGGTTAAATATTGGAAACATTGGTTAATGGACTAAAACTCATAAAAAGATGACTAATTGGTTAAAGATAAGTTGAGATTCGTTTTACTTGAGTGGTCTAGCTTGGAGGCTAAGTTTCACACTTTTGGGACAATAATAGTTATATCTCTTTTATTTCAAAAGAAAAGATGAGTTTTCCTCAAACTATTAAATAAAACATCAAATAACTCAAAAAGTGGAAACTAACCTTAAATTCATGATCTACACATTAAAAATAACTTTTGGGTGAATTTTCATATAATTTTGATAATTTTCATATACATGTGAAACCAAGAGAGCGAAAGTGTGTGGAACTTTTAAAATATTAAATAAATATACAAACAACTCCAACAGGTAAAACTGATGACAAAATCTTATCCAACACATTAAATATGACTTATGGGTGAAGTTTCATAAAATTTGGAGAACCTTAAAGTCATTAATGCAAGACAAAAAAGAGAATATATTTGATTTATTTAACACATAAAATGTTCTGAAAAGGTAAATCGAATTGCATATTCAAATTCCTCATAGAGAAAATAGGGTGTGTCAAATTTGATTTAAGTTGGAGTTCGTTTGCACCCTCAAAGAGGAGAAAAAAAAAAAGAAATAATTACATTTGCACTTTATTCGAACTCTACTTGGAATAGAATTAAATGTCACGTGTTTTTTAGTTGACGCTCACGACCTGAGCCATTGGATCGGCGATCGGATGGCTCGCGTGTCTTCATCTTCGTTGGGTCTGAAAAACCACTAGAGGGGGGTGAATAGGGTTTTATAGATATTTTATAAATAATTCAGCCAAAGGAAGCAACCATAAAAATATTGGACAAGGGGACAAGGATTTAGAGTGGTTCCAACCTTAGCAAATACTAAGGCAGTCAATCCACTACTCGGTTGCTTACCCAACCGGGATTTTGAAAGTATTTAATTTTATTACCTCGCAAAGATGTTACATAAAATTACAACACTTTCACCAAACCCTCTGGACATCCTTCACCTAGAAGTAGTCTCACCAACCTCAAAGTAGCCTTCCTTGAAGTAACCTCAAGCTCCCCCTTGAAGTAGTCTTCCTCTTGAAATAGCTTCCCGTTGAGACAACCTTTTTGAAGTAGTCCAAAGTCCACCTTCTCCACCGAAAAGACCCTTCTCCACCTGAGAAGTCAAACACTCTCCAATCCGCATCCTCCAACCCTAGGAGTAGCAAGGAGAGTACAAACAATATAAAGGAACAATAAGGAAGAATAGAAATTACAATACTGTTGTAGCAAAAGGCTTGATTTCATATATCAAGCGTTTTGATCTCCTAACCAATGTATATGGAAGTGTTAGTGCAGAGGGTAGGAGATGCTAGCCTATAGGACACGAAATTTGAGCAATGGAAATGAATAGCCAATGTTGGAGTTGCTCAAGTGCTCACAAGAATGAATAGCCAATTGCAAGTATTATGCTCAAGTGTTGCACAAGTGTATTTTGGGTGTCATAAGGCTTGTCCTATTTATAGGAATGGCCTATGAATGCTTAAGGACGTTCTAGACACTTTCTAGGGGGTTCTAAGTACTCAACTAGCCATTAGGTATCCATTAGTTGCCTTAACAACGGTTAGTTAATTAATTTTGAAAAGTGCAGACAGAGACATTCTCGGTCGACAAATTATCGATCGAGAGTCCTTCTCAGTCGAGGATTTGTCAACCGAGGGACGTCCTAGAGCAAGTGTTTACAACGTTCATTTCAACTCCCAACTACCTTGTCTGCTGGGTCTAACGGCTACTTGGGTCATTCTCGGTCGAGGAATTTGTCGACCGAGTGTCTCGGTCGAGGAGTCTGTCGACCGAGAATGACTTTGTTTCAATGTTTTAAACTAAGTACTAAGTGTGTGTATGAGTGTGCAGTTGTGACACTATTGTAGGGGATGACCTATCTAAGTGTTGTGAATGGCTAGGGAAGATCTGACGCTTGATTTACATGATGTCTAAGTACTTGTACATTATTTATCTTGTACAAGTGTTTACATTTGATTACAATCATGAAATTAAGGCATTTTGAAGCATATAAATCTTTCAAAGGTTTGTCATCCACCTTGTTCCTGCAACACTCAAGCAGCACGTTAGATCCACAAGAATGAAATGTTTATCATCATCAAAACAAAGGGAAAATAATAATGTCCAATTTAGCCAACAATCTCCCCCTTTTTGAAGATGACAAACATTTCCTAAATATAAAATGAGGAAATATAAAACATATGAGTTTCATACCTGAAGTTTACCTTTTGTAGCCATTCTCTTGTTTGTAAGTGTGTGCTGGCCCGAGATTTATGAAACTCATTTTACTTTATATTTTTTATTTTATATTATTTCTCCCCATTTGTCATTTCAAAAAGGTATCCAAGATAAACATTTAGTATGACTTTTATTTCTCCCCCTTAATTTTATGTTATGCTCCCCCTAACTATGATATTCAGTTTTTAAAAGTATGGAAAATGTAAACCTTTTGTTGTCGAATTTAGCCACAATTTGTTTCTCAATCATTTAAGAAGGATGTTAAGCCTTGAAATGATATGAGATCCTTTTTGGATCTATGGGGTATGTATTTTGATTTCTCATCCATTTTACAAGGGAAGTTAAGCCTTGAAAATGACATGAGAATCCTTTAAGCTTATAGTAGAATACATGTATGTATCGCTAACCAAATACACAGGATGTTAAGCCCTAATTTGTTTAGAGAATACCATTAAGAACAAGATATATGTCATATTCATGAATATTGTAGATTTCTTTGTTTTCATAACCAAAACTACTTTTAAAGATACTAAGGTCATAACAAGCTTCAAATGATGTTTACAAAGTTTTGTAAGCTTCTAAATCTTATAATCAAGATAGTTTGTGTGAGCTCCCCCTTAATCTTATAGTCAAGATAATTTAAGGATTCTAAGGTCACAATCAATATTAGATCATAATAAGTTGACCTTTTATGAGAGTTATGCACTAAAATTATGCTTTCAATATGATAAACACATTTTGAATCAAGATACTAAGATTAAGTGCAGTAAAATGATGTACAAATAAGCATTTTGTGAAGCTTATTTTAGGTCGACCTTGACTTCGACCATAGTGCCCTTGGTCAAACTTGATCTCAACCAAGAGGCAATTTCTGCAGATTTCCAATTTGAACACTTATATGTGAAGTATAATTTCTACATATTTTCAATTTAAAATGCATTTGTGTCATGAAGTTTTGTTGTTTATGCAAAATGGCATCTTCATATGAGTTGAATCACAATGATCAAAAACAATATCCATTCATAGTTTGTATATATGGATCAAAGATTATTTTAGACAATTCAATGAAACACAATGATCATGGCACAATAATTATGATAGAATAGTAGAAGTATATCCACAATACAATGATCAAGATAGAAGCATATAAATACGATGATTATGATCATTTAAACTAAATTTCAATATACATGGTTCCTATATAGATAGACCAAGGAATTCTTTAGGAAAAACCATGTGGATTTTGATAAAACAGTAATTTGCTTGATTAAACCAACATGGTTCATAGTTTTCAATTTTAAGTCCAACCATGTAGAGGATAAACCAAAATAATCTCATTCAAGGTTCATAAATTTTCAACTTTAAGACAAACCATGAACATGCTTAATAAACTTTTTCAAGCAATGAGTATATTCAATATCAGTCTTCATATAGCATTTTTGCAATATGTTTAAATATTTCATATTCATAATGTTATACCTTTATTCAACAAGATCAATATGTTTTAAAAAAAAATGGTCTCCAAGATTCATTCTTGATTTGCATATTAAATCAATCATTAATAACAAATTGATAGCAAACTAGATTAATTAAAACAGGTTCAGCAGAACTTGGTTTGGTCGAATTTTTCATCGACTGAATTTTATTTCGACCGACATTTTTCTCGACCGAGAATGTTGTTGTTTGTACAGATTTTATCAAATTTGTTGCAGACTTCAAAACAGTAACCTGCTCGGTCGACTAATTCTCTACCGACAGTGTTCTTGGTCGAACAGTTTCTCGACCGAGTGTTTCTGTACTATTTTTCAGAGATTATTTCCAAACAAGATACAAGAATATGAAAGTTAAAGCTCAATTTTGTTGAGATATGACAATTGTATATCAAAATAACTTTTTAGGTCAAATCTCAACTAAGTCAAATTTAAACCTCTAAGTTTTAGGAACCCAAGCTAGATCATCATTCCTTTTCTTGTATGGGCATGAAAAAGAGTAGTGTCCAAGACGCAAACAATAATAACAACTAATAGAGTCAATCTCATTTCTCTTTCTAGGAGCTGAGTTGTTCTTAGATACATACATGGATTGATTCTTTAGCACTTGTGTCCTAGGTTTTTGATAAGATTTTCTTTTAGGCTTATAACCTAGTCCTCTCCTTCCAATTTGACGATAAGAATCATTTAAGATTTTATCAAGAGTATCATTTTTACTCAAGCTACTAACTTTTTGTTGCAACTGAATAATCTCATCCATTCTCTTCTTGATATCTAACTTTGCTTGATCTAGATTAGATAACAAATAATCTCTTTCTTTCACAATAATATCATAATCTAGATGTGTACATAACACAGGTTGTTTTTGAAGATCATTTACTTAAGTTTGCAAGTTTAACTTTTCTAGGGAAAGAAGATTGCAATTTGCTTCTACAGATTTCAGCTTAATATCATAATCTTCAATAGCCCTTTTGAGATATTCATTTTTAGATGTGAGAGCAAGAAGTTTAGCATTTAACTCATCATTTACTTTATTTGATTTCTTAAGTTTCTTCTTGCACTCAATATATTTCTCGTGTGTATCTTGAAGACTAGCAATTAGATCTTCTTTTGGCAGATCAAAAAGACTTACCTCTTCTTCTTCTTCTTCATTTGTTGTAGCAATAAGACATTCTACTTCTTCTTTTCCATCATCACTATCATCACTTGAATCATCCCATACAGCTTTATATGCTCTTTGTTTTTTTTTGTGAGATGATTTCTTCCCTTTCTTGAGTTTTGGACAATCACCTTTCATGTGTCCCATTTTGTCACATTCAAAGCACCTGGAAGAAGAAACACTAGAAGTTTTATTAGTTTTAAAGTTTTTATACTGCTTACCATTTACAATGATAGTTTCTTCTTCACTATCATCTTCACTTGTTTCATGACCATTCTTGGTTGATGCTTTGAATGCAATGTCCTTCTTTCTCCCTTGTTGAAGTCCATGGTCTCGTCTTTCTTCCTCTTCTAAAGTTGCCTCATGTGCTTCTAAGTTGCCAATGAGTTGTTTCATCCTTAGTCGGGTGAGATCATTTGCTTCTTCAATAGCAGTCACCTTGGGCTTGTATTTGGGAGGAAGAGACCTAAGGATTTTTGATACTTGATCTTCTTCACTGATTACTTTACATAAATCATTTAAATCATTCACAATAGAAGAAAATTTTGCATACATTTCACTAATGGACTCATTTTGATCCATACGAAACTGTTCAAATTTTTGCTTAAGCATTCCGATTTTAGAGTTCTTAACTTGAGCAGTTCCTTCATAAGTTATGGAGAGTCTATGCCATGTTTCATATGTCATTTCACAATTTTATATTCTATTGAATTCACCAACGGAAATTGAACAATAGAGTATACATACAACTTTTACATTCATTTGGGCTGATCTTACCGTATTAGCATCCCAAGTTGCATACTCTGAGGAAATTCATATGGATTTGATACCATTCTCCATAGATCCCAGCTAATTCCTTAGAAGTAGAATTGCATCCTCCTTTTCCAATAGTTGTAGTTAGTGCCATCAAAAGGTGGAGGTCTAGCCACGAGTGTCCCTTCTAGGTTGAGGTTGTTGAGTACCCTGTCACCCATTCTTCAAGACTTTGTTAGAGTTCCTTGAAGCCATGTTCTGATACCAATTGAAAAATCACTAGAGGGGGGTGAATAGGGTTTTATGGATATTTTATAAATAATTCAACCAAAGCAAGCAATCATAAAAATATTGGACAAGGGGACAAGGATTTAGAGTGGTTCTAACATTAAAAATACTAAGGCAGTCAATCCACTACCCGATTGCTTACCCAACCGGGATTTTGAAAGTATTTAATTTTATTACCTCGCAAGGATGTTACATAAAATTACAACGCTTTCACCAAACCCTCCGGACATCCTTCACCTAGAAGTAGTCTCACCAACCTCGAAGCAGCCTTCCTTGAAGTAACCTCAAGCTCCCCCTTGAAGTAGCCTTCCTCTTGAAGTAGCTTCCCGTTGAGACAACATTTTTGAAGTAGTCCAAAGTCCACCTTCTCCACCAAGAAGACCCTTCTCCACCTGAGAAGTCAAACGCTCTCCAATCCGCATCCTCCAACCCTAGGAGTAGCAAGGAGAGTACAAACAATATAAAGGAACAATAAGGAAGAATAGAAATTACAATACCGTTGTAGCACAAGGCTTGATTTTCTATATCAAGCGTTTTGATCTCCTAACCAATGTATATGGAAGTGTTGGTGCAGTGGGTAGGAGATGCTAGCCTATAGGACACGAAATTTGAGCAATGGAAATGAATAGCCAATGTTGGAGTTGCTCAAGTGCTCACAAGAATGAATAGCTAATTGCAAGTATTATGCTCAAGTGTTGCACAAGTGTATTTTGAGTGTCATAAGGCTTGTCCTATTTATAGGAATGGCCTATGAATGCTTAAGGACGTTCTAGACACTTTCTAGGGGGTTCTAAGTGCTCAACTAGCCATTAGGTATCCATTAGTTGCTTTAACAACGGCTAGTTAATTAATTCTGAAAAGTGCAGACAGAGACATTCTCGGTCGACAAATTGTCGATCGAGAGTCCTTCTCAGTCGAGGATTTGTCAACTGAGGGATGTCTTGGAGCAAGTGTTTACAACGTTCATTTCAACTCCCAACTACCTTATCTGCTGGGTCTAACGGCTACTTGGGTCATTCTCGGTCGAGGAATTTGTCGACTGAGTGTCTCGGTCGAGGAGTCTGTCGACCGAGAATGACTCTGTTTCAATGTTTTAAACTAAGTACTAAGTGTGTGTATGAGTGTGCAGTTGTGACACTATTGTAGGGGATGACCTATCTAAGTTTTGTGAATGGCTAGGGAAGATCTGACGCTTGATTTACATGATGTCTAAGTACTTGTACATTATATATCTTGTACAAGTGTTTACATTTGATTACAATCATGAAATTAAGGTATTTTGCAGCATATAGATCTTCCAAAGGTTTGTCATCTACCTTGTCCTGCAACACGCAAGTAGCACGTTAGATCCACAAGAATGAAATGTTTGTCATCATCAAAACAAAGGGAAAATAATAATGTCCAATTTAGCCAATAGGTTCGAGGGTGAAGAGTAACCGCGGGCACTTTCTCAATCATTTCTCGATCATTTCCCTTGATTTTTGTTGTGTTAGGTTCGGAGAAGGATTCTGCATCCAATGATGCCTTACTTGCTTCTTTTGGTTAAGAAAAAAAGAAACCCTGAATTGCTTGCTCCCCAAGTCTTGCGGTCATATATATATATATATATATATATATATATATATATATATATATATATATATATATATATATATATATATATATATATATATATATATATATATATATATATATATATATATATATATGTGTGTGTGTGTGTGTGTGTGGGGGTATATATATATATACATACATATATATATATATATATATATATATATATATATATATATATATACCTTGGCTTCCATTCGACCTCCAGAAACTTTCCTCACACGCCAATTTATCCATCGGTCGTGTGTAGTGCCGTCGGTGGTCTTGTTTTGGACCTGGCCTTGTGGCAAGTTGTGTCACCGTTTCGCAATCTCTAATCAATCAACCGTATGAGGTGAGTTTGTTTGTCGCTTCTCTTTCTTTCCCTACCCTCGGCTTCTCGAATCATTGCGCACCAACAATTTGCCCAATTTCTAGCAAGAACCTACTTGCTTGCTCGGCGCCATGGAGCGAAGACCTGTGAATAAGACAACCACATGTGGTTTCCCAAATCTACACCCTCGTTTCTCACTTCTTTGCGTTTTCACGCAGAGGGTGTTTCTGTCATTTCGCCACTCTTTTATTTTTCTCCCAACGATATGCCTTGCGTCGGTTGGATGTGGAAAAGGTTGTGTTGGCCTTCTATGATAGGCCCAACTCAACGCTTTCTCCCTCTCTCGCGTGGTTTGCATATGTGCCATTTTATGATTGGTCGAATTTTAATAATTCACAACTTTTGATTTGATTGTCCAAAAATAAAAATAAAATATGTTTTGAACTCGAAAAAAGTGCTCTTTCTAATAAAATATCTCCAAGCATTGAATTTGATTTTTTTGAAAGTGATTTTCTAGAAAATGAATTAATAAGTTAAAAATCACCAAAAATGTACTTAATCATAACTCCAAAATAGACAAAAATATATGTTTTCTTAATCAGGAGACCCCAATAAGATCATGGTAATGTTTTCAGAGTCTAAATCAAAAATTGTGCAAAAAGTACTAAAGTATGATTTTTTTACATTAATGTACACAATAAACCCCAATACATGGTTATATATTGAAAATAGGAAAAGAAGAACTTGGATTATCAAGAAGTGGTGAAAGTGAATAATTGAAATCAATATGAAAAGTGTGTGCTTTCCTTACACCTAAGTTGGTAAAATATGTAACTTAACCTAGTTTCCCTAATTAGGCTATCATAAAACCCTAATTTTCCTATTTGATAATTCCTTGGCTATAATTGCATCAAAATCAATTTTAATTGTTTATTTCTTGGGTCTTGTACCCCACTGCCATATCTATAATTTTTTTGCTTGTCGAGGGAAACCCACCCCCCTAGGCGCAGGCCCAGATAGCAGGGATGGTAAACCCGGGAGTCATGTGCGCCCGTACACCGGTACCTCAATAAGTCGCATCAGAGGTCGGTTGACACTGCGGGGAAATCATTTCCGAACAGCGCTTTCAGCGATAGTCAAATCTGAGATCCTTCGTGAGGGGCCCGGAGCTACGACCAGTTGGGCTACTGCTCGCCGACTGCCAGGTCTATAATTACTTGATGCTTTTACTTGTCATTAGACAAGTGGTGCCAATTGTTTCCAATATAGGCCTAGACTTAATTATATCAAAACCCAAAAGGTATAATGTCGTATAACTATACTATTATTATAATATACACATCTCAATTTAACCATAATATCAAAAAATGTTTCCTATAAAAGTTTTGGGTATGACATTAACGTAGCATCAAAGACTAGTTTCCATTTTCTCTTTCTTATTGGCTAAACCTTACATAAATTTATATATATAAAGCATTGCAAGTTTAAAATTTTTAATATTATTGACCTTATGAGCAACCTACACCTAGTTAATATGTCTCACGTCTATAAAATATGATATTGTATCCCAATGTTCATTAATAACTTCAAGTGGTTTAAAGTATCCCTGAAATATACATAATTGATACTAACGATAAAAATACATTATTGATCTGTGTGGCGAAATCAATGTAGCACGAGTAAATTCATGTAAAAATTGCCTATACTCAAATATTATTTTCTTATTTCTTACACTACGGGTATGTATCAAGAAACAAAGACATGACCGAGAGAGCAGTCACAAGTGATCACCCTCTAGCTGCTTATCGATGGCAGTAACCACCATTGGCAATCAGGAGGCGATAGCCCCCAACTGCTTCTCGGCAGCAACAACTCTTGGCAGCGGCTACTCTTGGTAGTTTGGCACAACCCAGATCCTACAGCCCAAGGGTCTTGAAGCTGTGCTTATCGGAGCCTGAGGTGCAATTTTTATACGAGTCAAACAACATTAATCGAGCTTGTCAACCTTTTAAGTCACCCACTAACCACTATCGCCCACTATCTAGGGGTGAGCAGAATTTGGTTAATAACCAATTAACCAAACTGTTAATTCCAAATGGTTAATTTCATTTGGTCAATTTGGTTAATTCGGTTAATTTGGTTAATTTATTTCGATTAATCGGTTAAATGGTTAATTTAATGGTTAAAGATATTTTTGGTTTGGTTAACTGAATAGTCAGAATTTATTCATAAATAATATCCTACACATGCATATATACATATAGAGTTGTACTTTTATTTCAAAATACTTCCCCATAGGATTACATCAACTTCCATTTCATTTGATTAAAATAGGAAGTTCAATCGCCAAGTAGCGTTAGAAGAAATCAAAATAAAATGGTGAGAGAGGTCATATATAGTATCACGTCTAACCCAATAACAAAAATATTAAGTCATTCTAAACTGATAAGAAGATTCAAATAGTTCTTCAAAGAATGAACTACAGCCCCAGCACATATAAGCACAGCCCGATGATCTCTACTCCACTAAGAATAAACAGTCAATCCAGGAATAAGAAGCCATTAAACAAGATATACACCAGAGTGAAACTAGAATTTTGACCAGCACAAATTCAAGTAGATATAGCCATATCAAAACCACAGATTGGAAGATCAACTGCCAAGACATTTAGACAAAAGAAGAGTAGAGGCAAGTATGATCAGCAAACCTCAACTGTCAGGCTAAAATAAATTTGTGATACCCTGCTGTCAGGCTGAAATAGACTGCAAACCCATTTCAGCCAATTCAGATTAGACAGTCCATTTAAAAGGATATATACCATAGTGAAATAAGAAGTTGGCATTGAATCATAACCTCATCCGAGCAGAAAACAAAATACACAACCATATCAAAAGCACAGATTGGAAGACCAACTAACAGGAACTTTAGACAAAAGAAGAGGTGACGCAACTATGATCAGCAAACATGAACGATTAGGCTATAATAGACTTGGCGGAAAAGGTGTATTTGTAAACTAGAGATCCCAGCTTTCTAGCAAGAACAAAGTTGAAAGAGTGTTAACCCGATGTCTTGAAATAATCACTGTTTATTCAGAGTCAAAAAATTTCAATCAAGGGATAGCTATTATATTCACATCCGAAGTCCAGAAACTACACTGATTAATTCAAACAGTGGGGCAAATCATTATCAAAAAGTCATTATCATAACCTCAGCTCATTAGACTAAAACGTAAATTTCAAAATTGACATCTGCAAGAGATGCAACATTCAAATTGGTCCAGCTATCTAAAACGGTTTGTACCAAAAACTCGGTCTGCTCCTCTAAAGACAAAATACTGACTTAGTAATACAATATAATTCATAGTGAATTGAAGGCAACATAGCTAAATCATTGAAGTTCCAACTGGTTAGAAACCTTCAAAGTGTCAAATACTGTTAAACAACAGTTTGAAGGCTTCAGCAACATTTTTTTCCTAAAATGAAGATTACCATGTTAATGGACAAAACTAAATGATGTCCAGAAAACTATCAAAATCGATTTTTGAACACTCAAATGAAGTTTCCAACACCTGCATATTCATAAAGAGAGGCAAAAAGATCTATATAAATGGAAGGGGAGATTCTTGTTAAACTTTTTTCAATTTTAATTATGTCACACTTCTCAGCAATCTAAAACAAATATAAAATAACAAGTTAGATCATTAAAAATACAATAAACACAAATAGATATGTTGAACAAAATTAATAACCTCATCTTTCCGCTCAACACATTCTGAATGCTCTTTTTTTTAGAAATGCACAAAACAAGAATTATAATAACGAATAATGTCTGAACTCATACGGTAGTCAGCAACCTTTTTTCTTTTGCTTTTGGCAAGTAGTATTTTATATATCTCACCGTCAATTTTCTTGCATCAATCGACACATTTATATTCTTTATCCATAACATCATCAAAAACATCCAACACGATCAGGTTTTTATTGATTAGTTGTTTTAAATTTTACATAAAACAACGTTCTAATGGCATCCAAAAGTAAGGATGAAATACCAACCAATCAGCTCCAACATACTTCCTGTGAAAAAGGAAAATTTTCATATAAACTCTAGTTTAAAGGATATTATACCAAATTTATAAAAGACACTTTCCAACACCTTACAGTTTGTCAGGATAAACAAATGTGAAAAAATTCCTCAACTCTAACAGAAGGTTGTATACATGATAATCAAAATAAGAATCTACAAATAACTTTTCTTATTATAGATCGCATCTTCTGTTTCAGACCATTAATATCAATCTCCATGTTATCAGATGACTTAAAAGAAGGTGAAAATCTTCCATGTCTATATTCAGTAACAAAAATGTTATCATATGATTTCTCCACAAAAAAATCAAGCAGAAAACAGAAGTACAAGTCCTCTCACAACGTCACTATCGAAATGATAAAATATAAGTATTAATAGATCAAATTTGTACATGTACATTCAACAAAAAAATAAAATTCATATATACCGAAATATTCGATGAAATGAGAGGGCAGCGTAATTCTGGTATAGAGGTTTGACCTTATCACAAATGTGATCATTAAACTCATTCGCCAGTTTTTGAAAATGAGAATCATTAGTTTCCACGCTCTCACACAATAAATATTGTTGCATCTGTGCCAGCATCCTTTATAGGAATCAACATTTAAAATAATATGTTTTCCTTTGCCACTGATATCATGTACATGAAATTTGAAAGCTAAGTCAAATTGGACATAAGAAATGTTTTGTTTAAAACATAACATGAACCAGTCACAATACCCTGATGGATTCGATCTTCAAAATTATCAGTGATTATATAAATTCACATTCAAGCTGCAAAATATATACATGAATTATATAAACATATCCCTCAAGTGTAATGGTTACATAAATACAAACTAACTTTTCCCTGATATTTTTATAAGTCTGGCAGATTTTAAAATTCCGCACTTTTCAATAAACATTGTACATTCTCCTCTGAGCTTTGACCTAAAGGTTCTATCTTTTTAATTGATTGGTGTTCTAAAACTTTAATTGGGAGATCACCGTCTTTTTTATCTTTTTTGCTTCAAAACACAAAATGACATATATATAACTCTACTAGTTGCATCCCGCTTAATTTTCTATATATGTCATTTTGTGTTTTTAAGCAAAAAGGATAAAAAAGACGGTGATCTCGAAATTAAAGTTTTAGAACACCCATCAATTAAAGAGATAGAACCCTTAGGTCAAAGTTTAAAAAAGTATGGATAATGTTTATTGAAAAGTGTGGAACTTTCAAATCCACCAGATTTAAAAAGGTTCAAACAAAGGATACTTTGTATTTACGTAATAATTACACTTGAGGGGTATGTTTATATAATTCATGTGTATATTTTACAGCTTGAATTTGAAATTACATACTTAATCACTGAAAATCTTGAAAACTAAGTCCATTAGGGTATTGTGACCAGTTCAAGTTATGTTTTAAATAAAACATTTCTTGTGCCCAGTTCAGCTTAGCTTTCAAATTTCATGCATTTGAATTCAGTGACAAAGGATAATGTGTTTATTTTAAATATTGATTTGCCTATAAAAGATGCTGGCACAGATGCAACATATTTAATGTTTCTCATTTTCAGAAACTAGTGAAAAAGTTTTAAGGATCACATTTATGACAAGGACAAACCTCTATGGTGGAATTACATTGCCCTCATTTCATCGAATATTTTGATATTTATAAATTTTATATTTTTGTTGAATGTACATGTACAGATTTTGTCTATTAATACTTAAATTTAATCATTTCGACAGTTACGTTATGAGAGGACTTGCACTTCTGTTTTTTGCTGGATTTTCTTGTTGAGAATTATACCATAACATCTTTGTTACTGAAGATGGACAAGGTAGATTTTTTTTCTTCTTGTAATTCATCTGAAAACAAGGAGATTGATATTTATAGTCTTAAGCAGAAGATGCGATCTATAATAAGAAAGTCATGTGTAGATTCTTATGTTGATCATCATGTATACAATCTTTCTTCAAAGTTGAGGAATTTTTCACATTTATTTATCCTGAGAAACTGTAAGTTGTTGGAAAGATTTTTTTTATAAATTTGGTATATCCCTTAAACTAGAGTTTATATGGGAAAAAAAATTCAAAGGAGTATATTGGAGCTGATTGGTTGGTATTTCATTCTTACTTTTGGATGCCATTAGAACTTTGTTATTTTATGCAAAATATAAAACAACTAATTAATAGAAACCTGATCGTGTTGGATGTTCTTGATGATGTTATGGATAAAAATTATAAATATGTAGATTGGCGCAAGAGAATTGAAGATGAGATATATAAAAGAATAGTTGACAAAGGTAAAGGAAAAAAGGATGCTTACTACCGTACGAGTTTAGACGTTATTCATTATTATAATGTTTGTTTTGTGAATTTCTACGAAAAAAGTATTCAGAATGTGTTGAGTGGAAAGATAAGGTTATCAATTTTGTTCAAAATATCTATTTGTATTTTACTGTATTTTAATGTTATAACTGGTTATTTTATATTTATTTTAGATTTCTGAGAAGTGTGACATAATTGAAATTTAAGAAAGCTTGACAAAAATATTTCTTCCATTTGTATAGATCTTTTTGCCACCTTTTATGAATATGCAGTTGTTGAAAACTTCATTTAAGTGTTCAAAAATTGATTTTGATAGTTTTATGGACATCATTTAATTTTTTCCATTAATATGATAATCCACATTTCAGGAAGAAAAATGTTGAAGCTTTCAAACTACTGTTTAGGAGTATTTGACAATGTGAAGGTTTACGACTAGTTGGACCTTCAATGATTTAGCTATGTTGACT
Source organism: Alisma plantago-aquatica (assembly GCA_963693085.1). Classification (NCBI taxonomy): domain Eukaryota; kingdom Viridiplantae; phylum Streptophyta; class Magnoliopsida; order Alismatales; family Alismataceae; genus Alisma; species Alisma plantago-aquatica. The sequence goes on along the minus strand of OY856410.1, from coordinate 1,253,205,338 downwards.
TCAATTCACTATTGATTATATTGTACTACTTGGTCAGTAATTCGTCTTTTGAGGTGTAGACTAAGTTTTGGTACAAAGTGTTATATAGTTGGACCAATGTGAATGTCGCATCTCTTGCAGATGTAAATTTTGAAATTTACGTTTTAGTCTAATGGGCTGAGGTTAGGATAATCATTTTTTGATAATGATTTGCCCCACTGTTTGAATTAATGAGTGTAGTTTCTGGACTTGAGATGTGAATATAATAGCTATATTCACTGAAATATTTTGACTCTAAATGAACAGTGATTATTTCAAGACATCGGGTTAACACTCTTTTATGGTTGGTTTTGCTAGACAGCTGAGATCTCTCGTTTACAAAGACACCTTTCCCGTCAAGTCTATTATGGCCTAACAGTTCAGATTTGCTGATCATAGTTGTGTCTGCTCTTCTTTTATCTAACGCTCTTGGTAGTTGGACTTCCAATCTATTTTTTTTATATGGTTGTGTATTCTATTTTCTGCTCGGATTAGGTTATGATTCAAGGCCAAATTCTGGTTTCACTCTGGTATATATCCTTTTTAATGGACTGTCTAATCTAAATGGGGTGAAGAGGGGTTTGCAGTCTATTTCAGCCTGACAGCTGGGTATCACCAGCCTATTTCAGCTTGATAGTTGAGGTTTGTTGATCATACTTACCTGTGCTCTCTTTTTGTCTAAATATCTTGGCAGTTGATCTTCCAATCTGAGGTTTTGATATGGCTATATCTACTTGAATTTATGCTGGTATCATGTATCTGCTCGGATAGGTTATGATGCTGGCCAAAATTCTGGTTTCACTCTGGTGTATATCATGTTTATGGCTTCTTATTCCTATATCGACTGCTTATTCTGAGTGGAGTAGAGATAACCGCGTTATGCTTATATGTGTTGGGGTTGTAGTTCATTCTATGAAGAATTGTTGTAATCGCCTTGTCAGTTTACAATGACTTAATATTTTTGTGATTGGGTAAGATGTGATACTATACATGACCTCTCTCACCATTTTATTTTGGTTTCTTCTAACGCTACTTGGTGTTTGAACTTACCATTTTAATCACATGAAATGGAAGTTGATGTAGTCCTATGCATTTTTTTTCCTATTAACATAAAACCTATCAGAAAAAGTCTACCAACACGCTCTACATTTGAGCCAAGCCCTATTGATTATGATGGCTACCAGTTCAAGTCATACTTTATACTATTAGGGAATGTTTGGTTCGCAGTATTCTGAGCGGGATAGGATTCGAATTCCCCCTAATATTCTCAATCATGTTTGTATGCACAAAATAAAATAAGGATAGTACTCATATGGTAAAGGGAGTCCCGACTGACTGGGATTCAAAGTAAGGGGCGTGGTATTCGCAGCCCCGGCCCATAGGCTTTCCGAACGAATGGTTTTAGCTTCATTCTCGGCTTGCTAAGGGCATCTAATCTACTCGCCCTCAATTCACCGCGGCCGCCTTGGCTTGACACATCGCGTGGTCAACGGCCACTCACCCCTGATGTCCCGTTATCTATATATGGACACCCGCCCATTCCCTACGCCCGTCTCGAACACTGGTGTTTGTTCGCTCTGCCACTCCGATTATCCCCAATTCTTTTTCCCCTCCATTGGTCCATCCTGACATGGTTTCTCTTCTTTATCTCCTCGTTGCTACTGTTTGTCGTCGTCTTCTTTGCTCTACTGATTCCTCACCCAATGCTTGATGTTCTCAGCCTTGTCCTCATTCTCAGACCTTCCAATTCAATGGCAACGACATGAAGCCCCCCCCTGGAGAGGGGGGGCTAGAGGCAGCAATACACCCAGGCTGGTGAAGCCACAGAGGAGCGGGGCGCTGGTGTGGCGGCGAGGTCATACCCACCCGTGGACGTGCATGAAACTTTAGATTCCTACGTGTTCTACTTCGACGTCCCTGGCTTCCCCAAATCGAACATGTGGGTAGCCGTCAAGGATGAGGCCATGCTCCTTGTCCGCGGCGAAGGACGAAAGAGAAAGAGAAAGAGGGACGAGGCCAACAGCGAGCACAGCGAGCAGCTAAGCAAGTACATGAGACTTGAGAGAAGGTAACAACCTAATTAGCCGCGGTAACGCCTAAAGCACCTCGCCAACGACCAGATTAAATATGAACAGGAACCCCACAAAATTACAATACATAATAAAAGAATGCAACATGCCATGAGAAGATGGCTGATGACGGTAGAGAGCATTCCTTCCTGTGTGTATATAAACATAGGATAGGAGAACACGTCTGATCCATTCTTTGACTACTAAATATCCTAGCGGAATCCTTTCCTGCCAAGCAAACATCCCCTTAGATATAAAGGACTCTAAGACGATCAAAGAAAAGGACTCACTACGCAAACATAATGCTATTTGGTAGCGTTATGCAAAGAAAGTGATCATTTTCGTTCTTAACAATCCCACCATTAAAGTTCCAAGGAGAATAAAACACAATATTATGATATCATTATTTTAGGTCAATTTTGATTGCTAAATATGTCGAGCCTATCTTGTTGTAGTCACGGTTGTCAATCTCAAGTCCAAAGCACTAAAAGTATCAATATGAAGCAAGAATATCCAAGCATTCTCCTTCAAAGCTCTCAAGGTTTCCTCCAAACCTTGAGACATAATTATTGATAATTTTACTATATAGCATTGCCCCTATTTCCAAAGAACTTATAGGACGTCCTTTATATAAATTTTAGAGGTCGTAAATCAATTGTGTAGTTATTAGTTAGACTTCATTCGGAAAAATAGATCCCATGGAAAGCACCTTCAAACAATGTAAAGAAGAAATAATGACCATTTTTTATGCATATTAATTACTAGAAGATTGATTATAATCTACGACAAATACCCACATCCCATTATAGGTGATTTGTTCAATACGCTTCACACTACTCATGTTTTAGATTGATTGATTTTAAATTAGGATACAACTCAAGATGAAAGACTGTGATACACCTATAATATATTTTAGGATGAGACATGGGCTTCATGAATTCTTTATCATGGCGTTTGGAATGATAAATTCATCAAGTATGGTCATCATGAATATGATAACAGTTTCTTTCGATCTGCACATGATGATTTTTTAAAGTCTTTATAGATGATATTGCCTCGTATAATGATACTACTAATATGCATTAAGTCAATCCTTAGAAAGACGATGATACACCTAGAATAGATTTTAGGATGAGACATGGGCTTCATATCTTTGTCATGTCCTTTGAGATGATAAACTCCTGAAGTATGGTCATCGTGAATCTGATGATAGTTTCTTTAAGACTTCCCTTGATGATATTTTAATAATCTTTATTAATGATATTGTCTAATATTATGATACTACCATGAAGTCAATACTTAGACATTTCGACAGTCATAGTCAAAAATTGCATGCTACATTATCTAAGTGTTTTATAGAATCTTAAAAAATAGAAGATAACTCATCTAGTATCTGCACATCCACACATTCAATATGTTTAACGCAAACCTTTTCTGGAATGTTAAGAAGACTTCTATTCGGGTGATATTCATAGTAATTTTTCCCTTCTTTGTCATAATCTTTCACATTACCAATCCATATCTACATTATGGATTTCGTCTTCCCACATGATCCATGAACGTTCCGAAACGTCCCACAATCCATTAGTACTCTATTTTATATGCTCCAAATACATACATACATACATACATACACATATATCTGAATATACTTATATATTTGTATATATAGACAACTTATTCTCTATTATCTTTTAATAGTCAGCCGAACTTTAACTAAAATTTATTGATTTTTCACAAATGTTATGAATTATTTCCAAATTGGATTTGTTTTGGCTAGTTGAAAATTTGACGAATGCCAAATTGTCACTACGGGGACAATAATACAAAATTTAGGTGAATGTTATACTCATATTTTATCAATTCTTTATACATGTAGTAATTATTAATGTTAAATGCTACAAAATAAGTTTGCTTATGTGTTATCAAAAAAATACTACTTTTTACATGATACTACGACCATCATCAAAACTTGTCTTTCTCTCACCATATTGCTACAATTTATTTTTACAGCAAACAAAATTTTGAACTCAAAATTAAAATAACAATAAACTGTGTTGCGACAGTCTCAATAATCCTTACTATCATACTTGTCAAGGCGAGCGCCTAAGCCCGCCGAGGCGGCCAAGGGGGTACACTTTGACCTGAATGTCGCCTTAAGTTTTTCATGGACCCATGACCCTATATATAGATTTTTTTTCCAATACATATGTTCTAATATGCAAATGAAATATATGTACCTACGATTGTTGTACACTATCATTATTATTCAGATAATGCTTTTGATATATATTTTCCATTTTTTTTAGTCGGTTGAATCTGAATATTTGATCATGATGCTGATGTATTTTCTTCCTCTAAATAGCTTTCCAATTGCAATATGAACACATTAAATCCCTTCTTGCTTATTTGACAAACTTCAATAAGCAACACCAGCTGTAAAAGCTACGTATATAAGATGAAAATACACCTAACGTAATGAAAATCATATTCTAAAACAAGAGAGGAGATGAAAATACACCTAACGTAATGAAAATACACCTAACGTAATGGAAGATCAACTACCAAGATATTTAGACAAAAAGAGAGGAGAGGTAAGTATGATCAACAAACCTCAACTGTGAGGCTGAAATATACTAGTGATACCCAACTGTCAGGCTGAAATAGAATGCAAACCCCTCTTCACCCCATTCAGATTAGACAGTCCATTAAAAAGGATATATACCAGAGTGAAACCAAAATTTGGCCTTGAATCATAACCTAATCCGAAAAGAAAATAGAATATACAGCCATATCAAAAAAAAATATTGGAAGACCAACTACCATGAGCTTTAAACAAAAGAAGAGTAGACACAACTATGATCAGCAAACCTGAACCGTTAGGCTATAATAGACTTGACGGGAAAGGTGTCTTTGTAAACTAAAGATCCCAACTGTCAAGCAAAACCAAAGTTGAAATAGTGTTAACCTGATGTCTTGAAATAATCATTGTTCATTCAGACTCAAAAAAAATCAGCAAAGGGATAGCTATTATATTCACATCCCAAGTTCAGAAACTACACTAATTAATTCAAACAGTGGGGCAAATCATTATAAAAAAGCTATTATTATAACCTCATCCCATTAGACTAAAACGTAAATTTCAAAATTGACATCTGCAAGAGATGCAACATTCAAATTGATCCAACTATCTAACACGTTTTGTACCAAAATTCGATTTGCACTTCAAAAGACAAAATAATGAACTAGTAATAGAATATAATCCATAGTTAATTGAAGCCAACATAGCTAAATCATTAAAGTTCCAACTGGTCAAAAACTTTTACAGTGTCAAATACTTCTAAACAATAATTTAAAAACTTCAGCAACATTTTTTTCTAAAATGTGGATTATGATGTTAATGGACAAAATGAAATGATGTCCAGAAAACTATCAAAATCAATTTTTAAACACTTACATTAAGTTTCCAACACCTGCATATTCATAAAGGGAGGCAAAAAGATCTATACAAATGGAAGGGAAGATTTTTGTCAAGTTTTCTTCAATTTCAATTATGTCACAGTTCTTAACAATTTAAAACAAATATAAAATAACAAGTTAGAACATTAAAAATACAGTAAAACACAACTAGATATGTTGAACAAAATTAATAACCTCATCTTTCCGCTCAACACATTCCGAATACTTTTTTTCGTAAGAATGTACAAAATAAGAATTATAATAATGAATAATGTCTGAACTCGTAAGGTAGTCGGCAACATTTTTTCCTTTGCTTTTACCAAGTATTTTTTTATATATTTTATTTCAATTTTTTTTGCACCAATCAACACATTTATATTTTTTATCCATAACATCATCAAGATCATCCAACACGATCAGGTTTCTATTGATTAGTTATTTTAGATTTTGTATAAAACAACAACGTTCTAATGGCATCCAAAAGTAAGGATGAAATAACAACAAATCAGCTCTAACATAATTCCTGTGAAAAAGGAAAATTTCCATATAAAATTTATTTTAAAGGATACTATATCAAATTTATAAAATACTTTTTCAAAAAACTTACACTTTGTCAGGATAAAAATTTAAAAAAAAATACTGAACTCTGACAGAAGGTTGTATATATGATAATCAACATAAGAATCTGCAAATGGCTTTTTTTATTATAGATCGCATATTCTATTTCATACTATTATTATCAATCTCCATGTTTTCAGATGAATTACAAGAAGGTAAAAATCTTCAATGTCCATCTTCAGTACCAAAAATGTTATCATATAATTCTCCACAACAAAATCCAGCAGAAAACAAAATTACAAATCATCTCACATTGTCACTGTCGAAATGATAAAATATAAGTATTAATAGACAAAATGTGTACATGTACATTCAACAAAAAAAATAAAATTCATATATATCGAAATATTCGATGAAATGAGGGGGTAATGTAATTCCGCCATAGAGGTTTGATTTTGTCACAAATGTGATCTTTAAACTTTTTCACCAATTTTTAAAAATGAGAATCATTAGTTTACACACTCTTACGCATTAAATATGTTGAATTTGTGCCAGCATCCTTTATAGACAAATCAACATTTGAAATAACGCATTATCCTTTGCCACTGATTTCAAGTGCATGAAATTTGAAAGCAGAGTCAAACTGGGCATAAAAAAATATTTTGTTTAAAACATAACATGAACTGGTCACAATACCCTGATGGACTCGGTATTCAAGATTTTCAGTGATTATGTAATTTCACATTCATGCTGCAAAATATCTACACATGAATTATATAAACATACCCCTCAAGTGTAATGATTACAAAAATACAAATTACATTTTGCCTGATATTTTTTAAGTCTGGCGAATTTGAAAGTTATGCACTTTTCAATAAACATTATACATGCTCCTCTGAGCTTTGACGTAAAGGTTCTATCTTTTTAATTTATGAGTGTTCTAAAACTTTAATTGGGAGATCATCGATTTTTTTATATTTTTTACTTCAAAACACAAAATGATATATATGTAACTCTACCGGTTGCATCCCGCTTAGTTTTCTATATATGTCATTTTGTGTTTTGAAGCAAAAAAGATAAATAAGACGGTGATCTCCCAATTAAAGTTTTAGAACACACATCAATTAAAGAGATAGAACTTTAGGTCAAATCTCAAAAGAGAATGTAAAATGTTTATTGAAAAGTATGAAACTTTCAAATCCGCAGACTTAAAAAATATCAGGCAAAAGTTAGTTTGTATTTATTTAACTATTATACTCGAGGGTATGTTTATACAATTCATGTGTATATTTTGCAGCTTGAATGTGAAATTACATACTTAATCACTCAAAATCTTAAATATTGAGTCCATCAGAGTATTGTGACCAGTTCAGGTTATGTTTTAAACAAAACATTTTTATGCCCAATTCCACTCAGCTTTAATATTCCATTCATTTGAAATCAGTGACAAAGGATAATGTGTTTATTTTAAATGTTGATTTGTTTATAAAATATGATGGCACAGATGCAACATATTTAATATTTCTCATTTTCAGAAACTGGTGAAAGAGTTTTAGGATCACATTTGTGACAAGGACAAACCTCTCATGTGGAATTATATTATCCCCTCATTTAATTGTATATTTCGATATTTATGAATTTTATTTTTTATTGAATGTACATGTACATATTTTGTCTATTAATACTTATATTTTATCATTTCGAGAGTGACGTTGTGAGAGTACTTACACTTCTGTTTTCTGCTGGATTTTCTTGTAGAGAATTATATCATAACATCTTTGTTATTAAAGATGGATAGGGAAGATTTTTTCCTTCTTGTGATTCATTTGAAAATAGGGAGATTGATATTTATGGTCTGAAGTAGAAGATACGATATATAATAAGAAAGTCATTTGTATATTCTTATGTTGATCATCATATATACAACCTTCCGTCAGAGTTGAGGAACTTTTTCAATTTGTTTATCCTAACAAACTGTATGTTGTTGGAAAGAGTTTTTTTATAAATTTGATATAATATCCTAAATTAGAGTTTATATGAAACTTTTATTTTTTTCACAGGAAGCATGTTGGAGCTGATTTGTTGATATTTCGTTCTTACTTTTGGATGTCATTATAATTTTGTTGTTTTATACAAAATCTAAAACAACTAGTCAATAGAAACTTGATCGTGTTGGATGTTTTTTATGATGTTATGGATAAAAATTATAAAACATATTAATTGACACAAAAAAATTGAAGTTGAGATATATAAAAGAATACTTGACAAAGGTAAAAAAAAGATTGTTGACTAACGTACGAGTTCAGACGTTATTCTTTATTATAATGCTTGTTTTGTTCATATTTACGAAAAGGAGTATTCAGAATGTGTTGAGCGAAAAATTGAGGTTATTAATTGTGTTCCACATATCTATTTGTGTTTTACTATAATTTAATGTTTTAAGTTATTATTTAATATTTGTTTTAAATTGCTGAGAAGTGTGACATAATTGAAATTGAAGAAAGTTTGAGAAGAATCTTCGCTTCCATTTATATAGATTTCTTTGCCTCTTTTTATGAATATCTAGGTATTGGAGACTTCATGTAAGTATTCAAAAATTAATTTTGATAGTTTTCTGGACATAATTTCGTTTTGTCCATTAACATGATAATCCACATTTTAGGAAGAAAAATATTGATGAAGCCTTCAAACTACTGTTTAGGAGTATTTGACATTGTGAAAATTTCTGACCAGTTGATACTTTAATGATTTAGCTATGTTGACTTCAAATCACTATGGATTATATATTACTACTATGTCAGTATTTTGTCTTTTGAGGTGCAGATTAAGTTTTGCTACAAAACGTGTTAGATAGCTGGACCAATGGGAATGCTGCATCTCTTGCAGATGTAAAGTTTAAAATTTATGTTTTAGTGTAATGGGTTGAGGTTATGATAATGGCTTTTTGATAATGATTTGCCCCATTGTTTGAATTAATCAGTGTAGTTTCTAGACTTGGGATGTGAATATAATAGCTATCCCTTCGCTGAAAAATTTTGACTTTGAATGAACAGTGATTATTTCAAAACATCGGGTTAACACTCTTTTAAGGTTGGTCTTGCTATACAGTTGGGATCTCTTGTTCACAAAGACACCTTTCCCGTCAAGTCTATTATAACCTAACAATTCTGGTTTGCTGATCATAGTTGCGTCTACTTTTCTTTTGTCTAAAGCTCCTGCTAGTTGATCTTCCAATCTATTTTTTTGATATGGTTGTGTATTCTGTTTTCTGCTCGGATGAGGTTATGATTCAAGTCCAATTTTTGGTTTCACTCTGGTATATATCCTTTTTAATGGACGGTCTAATCTAAATGGGGTGAAGAGGGGTTTGTAGTCTATTTCAGCCTGACAGCTGGGTATAACCAAATTATTTCAGTCTGACAGTTGAGGTTTGCTGATCATACTTACCCCTGCTCTTCTTTTGTCTAAATGTCTTGGCAGTTGATCTTCCAATCAGTGGTTTTGATATGGCTATATTTACTTGAATTTATGTTGGTATCCTGTTTTGGCTCGGATAGGTTATGATGCTGGCATAAATTCTGGTTTCACTCTGGTGTATATCTTGTTGAATGACTTCTTATTCCTGGATTGACTACTTCTGAGTGGAGTAGAGATCACCGAGCTGTGCTTATATGTGCTTGGGTTGTAGTTCATTTTTTGAAGAACTGTTGTAATCGTCTTGTCAGTTTACAATGACTTAATATTTTACTTATTGGCTTAGATGTGATACTATATATGACCTCTCTCACCATTTTATTTTGGTTTCTTCTAACGCTACTTAGTGTTTGAACTTACCATTTTAATCAAATGAAATGGAAGTTGATGTAGCCCTATGCATTTTTCCCCCTCCATTGGTCCATCCTAACATGGTTTCTCTTCTTTATCTCCTCATTGCTACTCTTTGTCGTCGTCTTCTTTGCTCTACTAATTCCTCACCATATATGAAGCGAGAAAATCCAAGCATTCTCCTTCAAAGCTCGCAAGTTTTCCTCCAAACCTTGAGACATAATTATTGATAAATTTCCTATATAGTGTTGCCCCTATTTCCAAAGAACCTATAGGACGTCCTTTATATAGATTTTGGAGGTCATAAATCAATTGTGTAGTTATTAGTTAGACTTCATTCGGAAAAATAGATCCCATGGAAAGCACCTTCAAACAATGTATAGAAGAAATAATGACCATTTTGGATGCATATTAATTACTAGAAGATTGATTATAATCTACGACAAATACCCACATCCCATTATAGGTGATTTGTTCAATACGCTTCACACTACTCATGTTTTAGATTGATTGATTCTAAATTAGGATACAACTCAAGATGAAAGATTGTGATACACCTATAATATATTTTAGGATGAGACATGGGCTTCATGAATTCTTTGTCATGGCGTTTGGAATGATAAATTCATCAAGTATGGTCATCGTGAATATGATAACAATTTCTTTCGATCTGCACATGATGATTTTTTAAAGTCTTTATTGATGATATTGTCTCGTATAATGATACAACTAATATGCATTAAGTCAATCCTTACAAAGACGATGATACACCTAGAATAGATTTTAGGATGAGACATGGGCTTCATATCTTTATCATGTCCTTTGAGATGATAAACTCCTGAAGTATGGTCGTCGTGAATCTGATGATAGTTTCTTTAAGACTTCCCTTGATGATATTTTAATAATCTTTATTAATGATATTGTCTAATATTATGATACTACCGATATGCATGAAGTCAATACTTCGAAATTTCGACAGTCATATAGTCAAAAATTGCATGCTACATTATCTAAGTGATTTTTTTTATAGAATCTTAAACAATAGAAGATAACTCATCCAGTATCTGCACATCCACACATTCAATACGTTTAACGCAAACCTTCTCTGGGATGTTAAGAAGACTTCTATTCGGGTGATATTCATAGTAATTGTTCCCTTCTTTGTCATAATCTTTCACATTACCAATCCATATCTACATTATGGATTTCGTCTTCCCACATGATCCATAATCGTTCCCAAACGTCCCACAATCCATTAGTACTCTGTTTTATAAGCTTCAAAAACATACATACATTTATATCTGAATATACTTATATATTTGTATATATAGCCAACTTATTCTCTATTATCTTTTAATAGTCAGCCGATAAATAAATAGTAGATAATAAATACAAATCAGTACTTAGATATTAAATATAAGTTAAACAGTTTATTGATATTAATCAATAGATAAGTAAATGAAAAACAGTAGATAATAAATTAAAAATCAGTAGATAAATAAATACAAATCAGTACTTAGATAATAAATATAAATCAGTAGAACAAAAATTCAAAACATTAGATAAGTAAATACAAATAAGTACATAAATAAATATAAAGCGTTAGATAAGTAAATACTAATCAATAGATATAAAAAATTCAAAGTGTTAGATAAGTAAACTTAAAGTATTAGATAAATAAATATTAAACAGTAGATAAACAAATACACAACATTAGATAAAAAATACAACTCAGCTAATAAACAAATATAAATCAGTAGATGATTAAATTATTTAAAACGTAGATGACCAATACAAAGATCTAAATTTAAATAATGTGATGAATAAAAAATCAAAAGATGAACAAATCAATAAAGTAAATACAAATCAGTAGATAAGTAAATACAAATAAGTAGATAAGTAAATTCAAATTAGCAGACAAGTAAATACAAATTAGTAGACACATAAATATAAATCAGTAGATAAGTAAATTCAAATCAGCAGATAAGTAAATTCAAATCAGAAGACAAGTAAATACAAATCAGTAGATAAGTACATACAAATCAGTTTATACATATATACAAATGAGTTGATAAGTATAAATCAGTAGATAAGTATAAATCAATAGATAAGTAAATACAAATCAATAGATAAGTAAATTATAATCAGTTGATCAAAATCAGTAAAATTAAAGCTTAGCTACGTGTACTACTTCTGTGCGCCCAGGTTGGGGCGGGGCTTGGGCCCCCTGGGCACCCGACTGTACAACACAGCTCCTGATCCATTCCTATATGGGTTAACTAGCTATAAAATCCACTCAAAAGATATTTCTTCAAAAAGTCTTTATATAACTTATTTTTTATGTTTTTGAGTTATAAGTAATTTTATTCCATGGGTTCTAAAGAATTAAGAAGCCATATGTGTTCAATGGAAAAACATTAGACAAACATTTGGGATACTCCACTAGTTATCGCAAATGGCATACACTGATTGAACACAAAAGCAAAGATTATTGTTATTAGTAATAGTGATAGTATATTACTAATGTTATTATTACTATTACTATCTTTCAATAATCTATACTAATATAAAAGAGTGAATTCGTTGAATTAGTTACAATTATGCCTCTAACCAATCAAATCAAAGTATTTTCAAATATTTCACACTCCTTATTTCTCTCTTCTCTCCTTAAGGAGTTCCTTGTTTTTATTATTAACTGTTCATTGCTAATTTGGACTCACATTTGTTCACACCCTCTACGTCCCACTGTCTACCCATCCATACTTGTCGAGGCGGCAAGGCGACACGACATTCCAGTTGAACGCCTTGTGACTAGGCACGACTAGGCGTCACCTAGGCGACCCTTTAATTTAATAATTTCAAAGATATATATATGTATTTTTGTATTAAGGTTTTTAATGTTTTAATTGTTTAAACGTATGAAATATGTTAAACAGACCAAAACCAACTATATAAGCACAATCACAATAGTTTCTATGAAACACAAAATATAAGAAAGCAACTACAAGAATAATTTAAAGCAAAGTATATTAATAATGAAAATGAATTTATTAGAATAAGAAAAAATATGTCACATACCTTGTAATATTCACACAGTAATGAAACTAAAGAGATAAACAGTAAATAAGATAAGAGATGACATACCTCAGATTCCAAATCTTCAACAAAGTTATGATATTGCAAATGTGAAGATAATTCTGTCTTTTTTTACTCCTTGAGGCCATAATCCTCAAGTACATTCATGCAAAAGTAATTGCTTCTAACAAGAAAATAGTGAGTACGTAAAAAAAATCAAACAAAGCCAGGGCACCATCAAGAAAGTGGTGTCTATGTGGTGAAGGAGGGCTTGGAGAGGAAGAAGTGGGGGTAAGGAGACATAAAGGACGGATTAAGGTGGTGCTAATCAATTAATATGAAGGAAAAGAAATAGACTCCAGTAGCTGGCTGCAACAAGCTGCTGCACATGGGAGGAGGAAATAACAAAGTGAGGTAGAAGAAACAAAATAAGGGAGAATGAAGGCCGATCAATATAACAAAAAGAAGGGAAAATTTTGGTTGAAGAAATTAAAGTAAAACTAAAAATTAAAAAAATAAATTGAAAAACAAGGAGGGAAGAAAGTTTCAGAAAAGAAATCGCCAAAAAAAAAGGAGCGGCAAGCCTACCTGAAAGCGTCGCTTCTAAGGTTGGAGTTGGCAACTTCTGTTAGAGCTGGAGCTGCTGGCGTGTCCTCCTGGAGGGAGTTGTAGTTGGGTCTCCTTCCTTGGCGCAACGGAGCTGTGGTAGCAGGGCTTCTTCCTTCGACCACCTAGGGCAGCGGGAGTTTCAAAGGGGAAACACAATGGAGTTGGGAGTCGGGGTTCCAAGGACTAGCGAGGGAGGGAATTGCCAGTTAGGGGGGAGAGATGAGTCAAGTCTTTTATATTTAACTCAGATCCTAATCGAATCTTGATTCTAATACTACAGTGGAAGCGTTGAATGCGCCAAGGCGTAACAGCGGCCGTTCACACGCCAAAGCACCCAAAGCGAGCGCTATTTGTTGTCTAAATTTAAGCGCTCCACTTTCAACGCTACCACAAAACGCTTTGTCGCTTAGGCGGCCGCCTAGGCGAGTGCCTTGACAAGTATGGATCCATCTCTCCCGTTTTCTCTCTTTATCACTTCCAATCCTCAACAGCTTCCCAGCCTACGTTCTCTTTCTTTCCCACAATCTCATTCAATGTGCCCAAGAGTCCCGATTCCACAACCCACGTTTCTTTCCCCATCACCCCATATATGTTCCTTACATATCCCCACAAATTAAACTATTCAAAAGTTCCTACCGTCTATAATGAGTATAAGCATCATCAAATCCTACATTTTATCCCTATCAAAAGTTCTTGAACGGCGCACCATTTTTTTTTACTTTCTATATAATTTTCTTACTTTGATAAACTAATTTGTAGTGGTACACCCTCTTCAACGCTCTTTCCTTCCTAAAAAGATAGCCTAGGAAAGTTTGCAATTTTCCTTTATCTTTCTTTATTTAGTCATTTTGTTTTATTTTTTAATTTCTTTCTCTATCCATGTATCAATGCAACAAGCAACATTTTGTAATTGGTTTAAAATACCCTTCCTTACACGGACGGAAACAAACAAAAACATGGACCAAAAACCGGACATCCAACATTTAGAGTCGAGACCAGAACGGGACGTACAGCATTGGGACCAGACTGGGGCCAAACATTACAACACTGGGACTGGACCGGGACCGGGCCAAACTAAAAAACACAAATGTTCTTTTGAACTTTAAAAATTAATGTACTTTGTATTGAAAGTGATATTTTCCTTGACTTTTTTAATCTTGACATTTATTATGCTAGTTTTAAGATGCAAAAGCTTGTTAGCTAATTACTACGAGTAATTTTTCTGTCCTAATATTTATGAACAGTTTAATAACTTAGTCAACAAGTACTTTGTGAGCAAAGTTGTTGAGCAAGTTTTTTCACGAAATTGTAGCATGCAATGCTTGTGTGTGTATGTTAGGCCTTGTTTGGGAGAGAGAGTTGAAAATGCAGCATTGTTGTATTCGCAAAACACATCATTGTTCTGATATAGCATTGTTCCGATATAGCAGCTAAGAGTTGCATTCGCAAAACACATCAAATTTGGCAGGCTTTATGATCACCGCCTATCTGTCGGGACAGCGGTCCTGTGCTAGTTCGGACACACAATTTTCTGCAGCAAGTGTTATTTGACTAAAGAGCTGGATCACCAGCGCTGCAAAATCTACATATTAAATACATGTAGTCCGAAAAGCTGTATGCAAACAGCCCTTTATATAGAACTAAACATCCAAATCATACTGCATAAAGCAATACATATTGCCTTAATATACCATACAACAACAAAAAGGCAGAAACCAACTCAACAAATTTGTTTAATTCGATTAACACTTTCTCAATCACTGGCTTTCACGGCATATATACCAACATTCACAGCATATATACCAACATTCATTAATCAAAATTATATAAAAAAAATATAACATGTTGTTTCAGTAGGCAACAAAATATAGCATGTTGTTTTAGATTTATAAAACAGAATGTAAGGAAATATAGCATGTTTCAGAATTAATTGAGTGTCTAATTAGTCCCTTTCGATCCAAGTTGCATTTTATATTTTTAAATAAAAGATTCAAAACAGTGAGGGAATGCCAACGGGGAGGGAGTGCCAACACCAACAAAAAGGATAGAACAATCAAACATTATGGTTTTACTTATCAGTTTGCAGCCGTAGCTGGGAATAAAAAACTTGAACACTAAGGTCACTAGGTCAGCAGCTTTATTGCAAAACGCCTGAAGAGTAATTTTTTTGGCAAACGCAGTGTGCTGGCACGTCGCCGTCTTCGGTCTTCCTAGTCAGCATATGGTGATTTTATTTGAAGATCAGTAAACACGGTGATCTTTGAACAGTGATTTTAAGATCAGTAAAATAAGGTGATTTTAGAACGGTGAATTCAACTTCAGTAAGCATATGGTGATTTTAGAATAGTGAATTGAAGATCAGTAAATTATGGTGATTTTAGAACAGTGGATTCAAGATCGTTAAGAATATGGTGATTTCAAAATTATACATTCAAGATCAGTAACATACGGTGATTTTAGAACGGTGATTTCAAGATCAGTAAGCATATGGTGATTTTGGAACAATGACTTTAAGATCAGTAAACGTGTGTTGAGAGCATTCATCATAGAAATAAGAACACATCCAAGGAGTCATAATAAAAATGAGCACTGAGTTATACGTAAGCAGACTTGCTAATGTGCGTACTGGAAGAAGTGGGGAGTGTTGGCTTTGAGAATCATAGCCCAAGCTGTTAGCAATCAGCTCCCAGAACAGCTGGTCAGAGCATTCTTCATAGAGATCAGCATTTAGTGTTTCAAGTCCTACATACAAAACTCAATTGTTTTGTCAAGCATCACATTAGATATCAATTAAACCCTGTGAGCATACCAACTTCAGATTGGACAACAATGCTCACAATTTAACATAATAGGGCAGTACAAATTAAGACAGTAGATATTATATAAGAGTCAATTGTGCATTGATAGAAGAGATTAAGACAGATTGAGACAGTAGATATTATCAAATAGTCAATTTTAGTCTGTGTGCACATGTGGAACAGATTGTCAATGCTACTCAAAATTGTACAATGCTAAACTTACAAGAGTTACAAGTAAAGAGAAGACCTCAACAAAACATGTGTGCCCATCATGGGGCAGTACATATTATAACAAAGTAGATATTATCTAAGAATCAATTGTGCATTGGTAGAACAGGTTTAAGACAGTGTAGATAATATCTAAGAGTCAAATTTGGATATGTGTGCATCGAACAGATTGTTAGCATTATTCAAAATTGTGCAATGGTCAAGTTACAGGTTTTGCAAGTAAGTTCATATCCTTACTGCCAAATAATGTGCGCCCGTCATAGACATATGTTATTTAAGCAATGTCTATTGGAGAGTGAGGAGAAAAATATTGCATATACTCCTAAAAATACTCAGTCGTCGATTGGAGAGCTAGAAGAATTGTTGTTGGGAGTACATAACTTTGTAGTTAATATTGGAGTGACTACCAATAATATATAAACATTGTAGAGTATTACAAGATTGAAATCACTGGAATGTGGCCACTATAATCCAATTAGTTGTCTGATAATGAAATGTGTCACAGCAATGGACATGGAGAAGGGATTAGGATCAAGTACCTAGTCACAGAAACACCTCGTCACCAAGTACCTTGTCAGTAGCATTTGTCATCTGTACCTTGGCAAGCATATTATATTTGTACCTTGGTCAGATCAGAAAGCATATGAAGAAAAAAAAGATGAAAATGAGGAGCGTTGCATATTTTGCAAATGTGAATGAATAGATCATTGGTCAACTGTACCTTAGTCAGCAAGCATGTCATTGACGACCTTGACATCCTTGTTGAAGTCCTCGTACTTCCCAGTCCAAACACGCCCTTGTCGCCCAGCAGTGCGTGACAAACAAGGAATCCAAGAGCCAGATTAGGAACAGGAGCACGCACACAGAGGACAAGGTCAACAGAAGATAACAGTGACTGTGTGTAATAAGAAGGCAACATACCTGAATCTTCCAGGCAAACTTGATCAGGTTGCTGGTGTCTCAAGTCCTGAAGTCGAGCAGCTCCCTCACACGAGGATCGTGCCTGGAAAATCCAATTAGGCAAGGACGTGATCAGTTAATCTGGGTGAAGTTGTTGCTAGTGGAGGGGAGAGGCGAGATGCTGGGCAGGGCTTGATAGAGGCCAGTTCAGGAAGAGGGGATGAAGCTGGGGTCCTCCCCGAAATGATGGTGCAGGGGACAGATCAGATTGGTGGAGGGAGCAAGGGAGTGGTAGCTGGTGGTGAAATTTTATGTGGAGAAACCCCACCGAGGAAGGTGATGACTGATGAGGGAAGAGAAGCGTGGGGGACGGGGGGTGATGTGGAGTGGAAGTGGGGAAAGAAAGGACGAAGACTTGACGGTAGCAAGGGTTGTTCCGGAAAACTCACCTGTGAGTCTGTGATGAAGAGGTCGCTCAGTCGCCACTGGCGCTGGCACGCTGACGATTGACAGAGGGGTTCGCTCAATCACGATCGTCGCCACAGGTCAAAGTTGAGGGAACTCTAGAGAAGCCCTAGAGCGTGACCGCTAGCAGGACCGAGACGGGGCGTGAGGGAGGAACCCTAGATCGCGAGCGGCGAGAGAGACGGAGACAGTGAGAAACCGAGTCTGAGAGGGAGTGGGGTGAGTGAGAGCGAATGTTGCGGGTTGAACCTATCCCGCGTGGCTACGCGATTCACCCTGGACATGTCAAACTAAGGGTGGGTTGGGTCCTTTGTGTGCGGGTGCGGGTCTAGCGGGTGAGGTTAAAAAGACATACTTGTGGAAGAAAAGGACATTTAAATCTGACCCAGTAGATTGCGGGTTACCGTAGGCACAACAATAAATTGTTAGTTGAGGTATTTTAAAGCAGATCGTAGCTATTGTTTTAATGTCAAATATCTATACTATTATAAAAAGAGCGAGTTTGATGTTGCGCTCTCCTTGATTCAATCTCTTCTCTCCTTTTTTCAAGGAATTTTACTCCTACAAATATTTATTCTCACACTCTCCTATTAACTTTTATTTTTTTTATTCTATATTTCTCTCTCCATCCCACGAAAACGTTTCCTTGATTCTCTCATTTCAAACAACCAACACAAATATCTTTTACCGTAGGAACCTTTTCACGGACGAGTCATCTCCCCGCACATTTCCAACAAATTTTATATGTCACGTGCATGTGCACGTGCGCGTTCACTAGTAGAGCAAAGAAATCAACCAATTACTATATTTGGTGTGAAACCATTCGATTAGTTGTCGATATATGTTTATACAAACTTATAGCAGCTAGTTGTTGTATGTTGATGTAAAATAGGAAAACCAATGTAGTTTTCAAAGATAAATATCATAAAAAATAACACATAATTTTGTCATATAACATCTGACATTCATCATATTAGAAGTATTTATAATTACATATTCCAAACAAAAAATAAAGAGAATACAATTGTTGTTGGTAAAGGTAAGGTGCTAACTTGTATGAAACAAGTAACATCTTTAAATAGGTGTATGTGTATATTATTTAAATAAATATATTTGCTACAGTTAACTAGTTCACCCGCGGGTGCTCGTGGTAACCCGTAAAACCCGCTAAATAAACGGGTGGGTATGGGTTTGAGTAATTTTTAGCATGTGGAAAATTTTGTCACCCAAATCCAACTTAAATGGGTCGACCCGTGGGCTCCCGTGGATTTTGACCCAGTTTGCCAAGCCTAGTTCACTCGTGTGTCTGAGTGACACACTTACACAAGTGACTCCGAGCCTGTGAATCGATAAAATCCATTTTGCAGGTTAGGTCGGGCGGAGGTACTCGGAGTCACATGTGATGGTGGGTTGGATCTTTCGCGCCCCAACCATCATGTGCCTTTGACGCGGGCTGTTAAGCGGTATTCTGTTGGATTGGAGTGATTTCTTCTTATTGGGGCTATCTTTTTTTTTGTCATGTGGCATAGTTGCATAAAAAGAATACAAAAGAAAAAACCTGAAAGAGAAAATTATTTTGCTAATAACTTTTGATTTGTAATGATATTTTGACGAATAAAAATAATGTAACGAGATTGATGTTGATATACTTTGAAAAAAGTTATATTCCATAACAAAATGAGAAAATAACAATACAAAAAAAAATTCATTTTACTTATAATTTTTAACTCGTGGTGTATTTTTTGATGAAACAAAAACGGTTAGATTCTTTTTTTAAAAGCAATCCAACAAGATCAATATTTATATATTTTGAGGGAAATTATTCGATACAAGAAATTAATATGTGCTTATAATCATGATGATGACAACAATGATGATGATGATGATTATGAGGATGGTGATGATGATGATGATGATGATGATGATGACAATGATCATGATAATGATATAATTTTCAATGCATATAAATTAGTCGCATGACAGTAAATTGGGCTCAAATACACACTATATTGACAAGTAGGCGCGTTAAGTCCATTTTTAGGCGCTTTATATTCATTTTTTGGTGCATTAAGTTACTATTTATGCCCATATCTCCACAATTTGGCGCATTGATGACATAATTGGGCTTTTTTTTACAAATATTGGACGGATTACGTTATAATTTGTGTTGATTTACTATTTATGCACATACTTTAAGAATAGCCCCATTTGCACCATAACTCGGCGCATTCTCACCGTAATTGGGTGTTTTTACATATATTTGGCATTATATTAGGATTTGTGCTAATTTATCGTGTATGCATATATCACGAGAATTGGGTGCATTTGAACCACAATTGGGCCCATAAGTAAACAGTTTCCCAACTGGAGGTAGTCCAGATCGAGGTAAGATGGAGCACACCAGTAGGGTGCGGGGGTCTTGATCAGTAGGGCAGACTCCTTATAGTTGTGTGTTATCCAACACCAACTGGGGATGCCGGTGGTACATGTGTTACATGTTGAGTGATCAGTGGTCAGTAGGTCCACTGATGCACAATAAGCCTGAGGGTTTTGACTCACCGCCTGAGTACCTAGGTTGAGAGGTGGAGTCTGAGATATCTGGCTACTCCCATTAGCCGCTGAGAGGCAGACGTGCCGATGCCCGGTGCAGACGGGGTCTTACTCAAGAGATAGGCTTAGGAACCTGGGCATGCTTCTAAGCCTTGTACAGTGAGATCGTAGCTTGCTGTGATTCTTTCACATGTTGTGGTACACCTCATGTGGGTTCAGGGCATAATAAGATGAATGAGAGGTTAAACAAGTGTGCGCAGTTATTCAATCATTCTTTGTATGTTTCTAAATCATTAGTTCTCTTTATGATCAATCAAGCATGTTCATATATTGATTCACTCTTGTAGATATCTAAAGTATCCTACCATATTTATAATTGTCAAAGATTAGACTCTTTAAAGCTTATTGTTGTTGTAATTGATATCATTTGCTCGACAATATATCTGTAATTATATCAATGCTTAAGACTATTTCTTTGAAGTATTCATTCACTGAGTGAGTAGGCTCACCCCTCTACTCATAATTTTTAGGGAAAACATGTGGACTTAAAGAAGGTCAATGCATCAGAGTAGATCTACCACATGAGTTAAGTATGAGATAAGTTACGTTCAGTGGGTCCCTATCACTCTAGGTCCTTGTATAGATGTGAGGGAGTTGTAAATGATGTTTTGTATCTTTGTTTCCTTAATAACAGAGTATGTATCTGGGTATCATGTCGTATGTACATGGAAGTGTGAGAAATAGAATGAATGTACGGGTGTGTATCATTAATGTTGAGATCATATTAGAGTAATCAAAGTTTAATTCTCTTGTAAATTTGATATGTGATTGAATGGGAGAAAACAAATAGTTTGAAACAAAGGGAAAAAAGTTGAGAGTGAACTTTGTATTAAGTATAATCCTCAAACTTATGCCCTAATCTCATGATTAGTGGCATTTTTGGGATGTGGGTGTGACAACACTCATGTGGAGGTTATATGATATTAGGGCCAAAGGGGAGAAGTTGGCTCTATAGTTTTATGGAAGAGGAGCACCCATTAGGGAGAATGCTTGACTTTTTTATATTATTTAGGAGACATTATAAGAATTAAAGTAAAAATAGTCATAGAAACTTGGCATAAAGTTGACACTACCATGAAATACATCCTACGAAAGGACATATATGTGAGTGATATGAATTTATACTAGGACTACCAATTCTAAATTCAGATTTTGTCTGCCAAGTAGTACAATAATATAACTATTTTTGCAGAACATATTTCACTTAGATGAAAAGATCATTGAAAAAAGGTTCTCTCACGATGTGGAAAGATGTCGAGAGATTATAAGATCAATCTCAATAGAGATTATATAAATAATATTAATAACAAGAAGGGGTCATCTCGGTCCAGTGCAACTTTTGTTGATCCTGGGGTGTGGGGGAATTTTTTTGCATCTAGAAAATTAGATAAGTTCAAGTTATTAAGCATATTTGCATATTGCATGACTTTGTCTTACTACACATAATATAACATATCTTTTGAGTTAACTAAACTATCTGTAAGTCTTAGAAAGAAATATGGGAAAATAATATGCATGACCAATGGTTGGGGCGTGGTGGTTATGCCTTTCATCAGTAATCATTGTAAAAACAACACTTGTTTGGGGAAGAATCAAGCAAGATGCTAACTCTGCATCCACTCAAACATGTGATGTGTATTGATGCTAGAAATAACCTATGTAGGAGAAATTACAACCTTACAACCAAGAAAGTCGCATAAAAATGGTAAAGTTCAACCCTCACAATGACATTAATTTTCTTTCTAATTATTATTGAATAGATGTATTAATTATGATTAGCAGGAGCTCCATGAGTTGAGAAAGGAAGGAAAGTTCATCCTAACTAGCCAAAGGGATGAACTAACAATTTCTCTTAGAAATGAAGAGCATCTTGGCCATGTTATGAGATAGGAGTTGGCATGTGACTGGAATCTCATTTTGGCTCCTCCCAACAGAACCTAGATCTAGTCAAAGAGGTAAGTTTGTTAGTATTACAATACTATGTCAATACACACACTCACACACACACACATTACACACACACACACATGATGCCCTGACGCTCCACAAAGGAGATCACTCAAACCAAAGCATGAAATTAAAACTAAACATACAGATTACCAGAAAACACATGAAATTAAAACTAATTTGTAAAAAGCACCATGTACCAAAAACATATTATATATAAGTTCACAAGCATGTCACTAGCATCACATATCATATATAGCATGGTGCTTACATCATGATTCTCAAGCATTCCTGTCATCAACCTTTACAAGAGATATATGTTCCACATATATGTACATGTACATCTGCCATATCTACACATACATGGCTCACAAGCCAAAAAAAACCTCGTATCAGTACATAACTACAAAACATATCGAAAGCAACCCCAAAGACCTGTGTTTATAGGGATGACATCTAGGACTCTATCACCAAAAGACTAGCAACACATCCAACCTTATCAGCTACTACTCTTCCTCGGCTGTAGGACCTCTATCTCTTTATGCACGACAACTTAAAAGATGTAGAAACCCACACGGTGAGACCAAATGTCCCATCGAGAAATATAACTCTCCGACAACATCTACTGAAGCACAAATACTAAGCAGATAGATGAAGCACTTATCAAGATAAGTTGATTAGGCAAATAAACAGTTATCACTAAGTAGTATAATATTTAATATTTGTAGAAGGGAGATGAAGAACATGTATATCTTCTGCCAACTAAACTATACAAAAGAAAGGCAAGGGCTCAACCAATGTTAGGCGCATTTGGCCCTAAGCAAAATATACTACACGACTATGTTACATCTTTTATTATTGCCCTGAGGATTTGGGTCATACCACCTAAATCCAACCGACCATTGCTAAGTCAAAATCGGTGCCATACAAGGTTAAATGGAAGAGCCGAAATCCATGACCTCTCCACACCTCTTGGTCAACATAATAGAAATACCATAGAGACATATCAAATAACTGCAAACAATGACATATAGTCAAGCTGAAGGATCAACACACGAATGACCGTCCATATATAAACACCTATCTCACCGTGGAAGAACACGCTCACGCATGACCGTTCTAAAAAGAAGGATTGGATCACTCATGGCCATCCAAATCTCAAGGAGATCGGCTCACGTATGACCAACTCACACAACCTGCAATTATGGATACAAGAAGATACTCAACTTGCACCCTCCGCATATTCAAAATAAGCGCTCTGAGTTATACTCATTTCACCAATCCATCAATTAAAGTTGACACGTGAAAGGATCTATCGCACATGGCATCTAATGATTAGGGTTTCACTTTATTAATTAAGCCAATTGGGTATCTTTTAGCATCAAACAAGTTACACCATATAAATCCAAAATATACTCACAAAGATAAGGGAAAAGTGCAACTCAAGAAGATATAAAATGTGTAAGGTGTGAACTAGTCACATCATCACCACATGATACTTATCACATTGTCATTCACAAGTCCATCACCAATGTCACATCCCTGGGGAATATCAATCCCTCAATCACATAACTAGAGTATACCACCTCACAATAGGCATCAAGCCTGACTAGGTCATAGGACCCATCATATCATTATGATCTCATCATATCTCAACAGGGCTCATAGCCATTACCATGTGTCATATGATCATCACCATAGCATACACAAACTATGATATAGCATATCACCTACAAGGTTAGGGTCTTATAAATAGGAGAGAGAAAACAACATAATATACTAACCAATTCTAGAGAGAGAAGAAAACACATCACCTGGCCCCACATTAGGCTTAGGACTCCATGCATGGCTGATTAGGGTTTTTTAGCTGTATTTTGTCACCAAACCCTAGGTACACAACCTCCAACTTTCTTGGAGCATATTAGGGTTAAGAAACATTGTTAATTATCCATGCATAGATCATTAAGTCAACATCACTAGGTATCACTATCATATACATGTGTATGTGTATCATTTCATTATGCATACATGTGTTACGACCAACCATCACATGTATGTCTCGACCACACACAACACTAGTGTCTCGACCGATACACTCTACCATGGTCACGACCCAAGGAATAACACATCTCGACCACTGTCTAGGTTGGTCTCAACCACCCACAAAGTAGGTGTTGCGACCACCATGCAACATGGGTCACAATCGTGACAACCCAAACACAACACAAAGTCTCGACCAACAACAAAAGAAACATCCAAACATAGCCAAACACAACGTCGCAACCCAAGGCCACCAACAGACATGTCTCGATTGAGACCAAACCAAAACACATCCAATGCCTAATAAGGTGTCTCTACTGGGGCTAATACAAAGCATCAGAACCAATATAACACCAACCATCTCGACTGAGTCAAGAAAAGGCGTCTCGACCCAAGACTAAAACAAGGGTGCATGTCTTGACCCATCACACTAAGAGGACACATGTCTTGACCCAAAACATCAAGAGCACATATGTCTCAACCGTAGAAAAGGTCAAATAATAGGAAACCAAGCATCACTAAGATCAAAACTCGTGGATCCAAGATCATCAAACCCTATAACAAGCTCTATGAAGATCATCAAACAAAACCATTTAGGAGAGAGAGACAAACCACAACATATGGGTGAAAACATACAAATCTCCATGGAAAACATGATTGCTGAACTTAAAACATGCTGACAAAACCAAAGTTCAAGATGCATGCAAGATCATCTTCTCAAAATCACTTAGAAACTGTGTACATAGAAATTAGGGTTTAAGATTCCAAGCAACCATGCATAATAACCACTACCATTCAAGTTCTAGAGCATGTTATCAACTACTAGAATATTAAGAATGAATTTTAAAGAGAGAAACAACAACATGCATGTAACGAAAAGTGCAA
Source organism: Alisma plantago-aquatica (assembly GCA_963693085.1). Lineage (NCBI taxonomy): Eukaryota > Viridiplantae > Streptophyta > Magnoliopsida > Alismatales > Alismataceae > Alisma > Alisma plantago-aquatica. The sequence continues at coordinate 1,253,179,852 of OY856410.1, read as the reverse complement.
TAATAGAGAGGGTAGACGGTTATATCACCCGCCTTAAGGAAGATCAACTCCAAGGGTCACAAGCTCCAAGAACACGATCACCAAGGATGATGAAACTCCACCAAAAGCACCACTTTCAGCCAAAAGAACATCTCAATAAGGAGAAGACACCAAGATCAACTATCTCTCAAGGAAAGAGAGAAAAAATCCCTAGGATGAACCAAAAGAATAAGGGAGAAAGAGAGAAGAAACTCCCTCTCACTTGGATGTTGCCTTGTCAAAACTTGGCCTATGACCCTTGCGATGAGGAGTTTTGTAACATACTGAATCTTAGATATAATATCCATATAACCCTTTCCCCAAGTTTCCCGTTCATTTACGTCATTTTATTTCCTTAATGTTTAATTAGTGGAATTTATAGTGGTTTGGTGAACATTTATTCACTATTTGTACCAATAAAAGGGTTTATGCACAAATACCTCAGCAAAAGTCTATTAAAGGACCTTATTTAGGTGTTCTAAACCTTAATATAACTTCTTTATGTGTTTTGAAATCATAAAATGGGCCTAAGTTTCAAATTTGGTCCAATTGTATGTTGTTTGTGCAAGTTATGCAATTTCAGGTACATTCTGGACTTTTATGCAATTTACCCAATTGAGAGGTTTTCTTTGCAAATTATCTCATGCATTATAATCCTTAGATATTCCATTACCATTCTTGATATTTTGAACCGTGGGGCCTTAAACGAGATAGGAACTTTGTTGCAGAAACAAACCTCTCCATGTTCTTTTGCTAGAGTTTTTCACCTCTAAAATGGAGAAGGTACTTTTTGCTCAAGATACGAACTTTGTTGGAGAAACAAACCTCTCTAGATCGGGAATATTTCTGCTTGAACCTTTCTACCTTCTCTAGAGGTGTTTATTATAACCCCCTTCTCATATATTGCTTACTACATGCTTAAAACGCATACTTCTTTGTTTAAAATCGATGATCTCCATCTCTATTTACCATGTTCTTCTAGGATTTTGGTTTCTTGTTGTTTTACCTTCTCTAGAAGATCTAGTTTGGATACCTATGCATATACAACCATGATCTTGGGTCAAGTGTGTTGGATCCTAGATGGGTGATTAGATGCTCTAGGGGGGGTGAATAGAGCTGAAAGCACTTAAACAAAATTCATTAAACCTTCAAATTATATGACAAGATAAGGTTGCTAAATAGGTAATTTGAGTGCAACTAAATCATGCATAGCAAGGATAAGAGAGATTGAACATGCACCAATTAGACAAGCTATTTAGATTGGTTCCACACTTCAAACTAGAAGTGTGTCAGTCCACTTGCCTAGAGAGGTCAACCTCTAGGACTTCCAACAATTGCACTCTTATATTCACTTAATAAGACATACAATACATGACCAACAAAGGACTTACCTATCCAATACAAAGAGTCTTCAACCTTACCAAGGACTTACCCACTTTGCAAGAGTCTTCAGCCTTCTCCAAGGACTTACCCACTCTTGCACAAGTCTTCGGCCTTGCAGGAATTACCCACTCTTCTTGGATCTTCCGCCTTTGACTTCACCTTCACTCGGAGAAGCTTTCCACCAAGGTCTTACCCACTTGAGCTTGAGTCTTCTGCCTTCTCCAAGGGCTTACCCACTCTAGCTCCAAGTCTTCGGCCTTGATCTTCACCAAGGGACTCCTTCCCTTGTTCTTCTTCACCTCTCTTGGACAAGAGAGAGAACCTTCATCTTCCTGATTGAAATGGAGAGATGGGGAGGTTGTGGAAGTGAGAGCTTCACAAGATATACAAATGGGACTAGCTCTCTTACAGATTTCCTACTCACTCTAATGGATGTAGCAAGTGATTAAGCTTAGAGAGAGAGAGAGGAGGCAGTAGGAAGCACTCAACTATAGAATAGGAACCTCACAAAGAGTTTGCAATGAATGCTCAACCTTGGAATGAAGCCCAAGGGGTCCTATTTATAGCTGGGGATGCCTCTTAGCCTTTGGGAACACTTCAGAACGAAAAATAGCCGTTTTACAACTTGCAACAGATCTATTTTGAGTTCCACCAACTTCTCCAACGGTTGGAATTGCTTTTTCTGCATTCCAGTACAGTATGATCGGCCGAGTTTCAATAAAGACAACTCGGCCGAACCACTAAAAGACAAGGCTGAAAGTTAGACTGTCGGCCGAGTTCCTTTGGAGAAACTCGGCCGATCGGTCGACTTTCATCTTGGACCGATCAGTGGATCGGCCGAGTTTCCTAGCTAGAAACTCGACCGAACGGGAATCGGCTGAGTTTGTAACTCGGCCGATTGCAACAAAAATTCCAGAATATATGGATCGGCCGAGTTTGGAATTCGGCCGACCAAATCCCTATTATGGGTATTTTGGAATTTTCGTATAACCGTACAAATGATGGATTTTTGTGTCCCAATAATTTTTCTAAGCTTAATTACAAGTCATACAATCATTACAAGTGATTACAAAGCAATTCTAAGGTCATTTACATAGAGATCCCAAATTGCACACTTGTAGCTATTTTGACTTGTCTTTTCTCCAATTTGATATGCGCAAGTTAGGGCATTTGGAGTGTGTCTAAACCTAATATGAAATCACTCAATGTAGAAGCATTAGACACCAATATGTGGAATGATGACATAAAGCTAAAAGAATAAAAAGTTGGTTGCATGCATAGGTCAGTTGTGTCCCTAGGGAGATATGTCCCGTTGACGGTGGCGGCCGCCGCCAGCACCCCTCCGGTTGGGCACCCCGCCCACCGGAGTCCACCCATACCACCCTCTCTCTCATTCCTTTCTGTCCTCGCAAGCGTCTTTAACCCCGCTGTTGTGCGCCGGGTAGAGATGTTGCCTTCACCGTTCCTACAGAGGGTTACGCGGCAGAGCGTGAACTATCGGCAGGCGCAGACGGCAGTAACCGAGCGTCGGAATAACTTTGCCTCCACTTCCACACCACCTGATTCGGTGATTTCTGATATCAGAATCCTTCTTGGATCACCCGCGCAGTTGACTTCGAACGAGGATGCACTGCCTAGGAACAACACGTCAGCACCGACTCCTGATGCGATGACAAACTCATCCCCTCCTCTGCTGGTGAGCGCAGCTCACACGACGCAAGTGCAGCCTGCGCCTTTGAGGATCGAGCAATCACAAGTCGTGGATACCGTGGAGTTGCAGCACCTTGAACATTCATCGGCTCCTCTGAACGTGGTATCCACCCAACCGACACCTCCTGGTGATGAAGAGAATTCCTCTCTAAACGATGCGACGGTTCCTATTCCGCCGCCGCCACCTGGTGATCTGCCGCAGCAATCACTGCTGGGTCGACCTCCTATTCTTGAGAATCCCCCTGCTCCACATGCTGTTGGCGTGGCCGCTGCTCCACAACGCCCGCCTAGAAAGAAACCTCTCTTTGACGTTCCGCACGACTCGTGCTTCCGATGCCTAGGTAGGGGACACTGGCAGTCGCAGTGCAAGGCACCCAAAGTCTGCTATCTCTGCCGCAGGCCGGGCCATCTGGCGCGACGGTGCAGGGCACAACGGATTGTTCCTATCCCCCCTCCGCCCCCACCGGATTTCTCTTCTAGACAAGTTTTTCCTGACCTACCTTCAGGTATTCCCGCTCGGGGAGCGCCAGAGCATGTTCCCAAGCGGGTCTCTATCACGCTGGACCCTTCTGATGAGGACAGGCTTCGACGGATCAAATCCCTGGATTCTGCCATTGAGGTTTCTTGGAATGATGGGTTAGCTTGGGAACCCCTCAGGGATTTTCTTAGACAGACTTGGCCGTCTGCGGTTGACTTATACAAGTTTGCCTATCGCAAGGCGGTCATTTTCTTCAGCCGCGACCAGGAAGCTCGTGAGGCTTTGCGATCTTTGCACCTCCTATACAAGCAGCATCATCTTCACGTAAAGAGCTTGGCTGTAGCTGAAGCTGGGGCACAGAAGGAAAGGTTTTGGTTCTGGTTGACTAACCTTCCGATTGTCTTCATAGACGAGGCTACCATCTCGGAACTCGTCAAGCCATTCAGTTTGCTTAAGTTCGTTTCGGAATGGAAACTTAGTGAAGACGATCTCACTGGTATTCTTATCCATGTTGAGGCTTTCAAAGATGATATCCCTCAATTCGTTGTGCTCACTAATGGTATTGATAGAGCCACGGTTAAAATCGATATGGTGGCAAGATGTGGATTTCATGATCAGCACTTCCGTTTGTCGGAGGTTGGACGAGATCTGAACATTCCTACCGAAGTGCTGGATACTCCTGGTGAACCGAGATTCCATAGAGCTACTCCATCGTTTTCACAACATACTGATGACGCTCCATCGCTGCTCATGGAAAATAATAGACCGCTTTCTCCTGTTAACGAAGGTCCCCCACCCCCTGAGAGGATTGTGTTTGATACGGAAGGTAACAGAACTGTGTTGCCCCACAGGAATCTTGAGGATTTTATTTATATCGATGATCGCCGCCACCTTCACAACAGGTATGTCAGAACTAGCAGGAGTGCTTTCAGAGAAAGAGCCAGACGTGCCTTTTGCAACAGCAGGGATACATCTTCTCGCCAACGCCGCTATTCTCGCTGCAGAGATAGGGAAGCTCCGCTTTCTGATGATGATGACAAATTTGAGTACGAACGATGGAATGAGGATGAAGACTATGGCAACAGGAGGGGGGACAGCTGCTGAGACTCAGATGACTTTTTTCTGATGATTGTGCTCTTGTTCTTTTAGCTTTATGATTTTACAACCTCACCTTTTTTGGAACATTCGCGGAGCAGCTAATAATGAAACTAGATGCCTGCTTGGCAGATTGTGTCGCAGACACAAACCTGACATTGTTGGTCTTTTTGAACCTTTTATTCATGCTATTAGAGCTGAGGAGCTGCTTGACATTATCCGCCTTGATTGGTCCATTGATAATCATGATGAACACGTCAAAGTATGGATGTATGCTGATTCTATGCTCAAACCGTTGGTTGTGTGCAAGCACAGACAACACATCACTATACAATGCTCTGATCCTTCCGATGAGATTTTCTTCGTCACTGCTATTTATGCTAGCTGTTCAACTGTGGATAGGAGAAACATGTGGGAATCCCTAACCGACCTGGCTCAGCACATTGGTGATAGACCATGGGAGATTGCCGGAGATTTCAATACCCTTCGAAATGTCAATGAATCCAGAGGGACTGCTGACGTTGATTTCCAATCCATGGTCGATTTCAACAGCTTTATCGCTGGGACTGATCTCTTCGAGCTTCCTTATGATGGCAGCCAGTTCACTTGGGTAGATAAGCAGCGCCTTTCTCCGACAAAGTGGAGAAGACTTGATCGCATCTTGGTTAATGCTTCCTGGAATCATATTTTACCTGGTTCTAAGGCCTTTCACCTTACCAGAGCTCGTGTGTCTGATCATTGTCCCATTTTGGTGCGTTTTAATGGACAGGCTCAAATATTTGCTCATCCTCCTTTTTCCTTCCTGTCTGTTTGGCTTTCACATCCTGGATGTTTAGACGTGATCAGATCTGCATGGAATCTTGACGTAGTGGGACATCCATCTTTTATCGTCTTCTCGAAGCTAAAAGCTGTCCGCGAAGCTTTGAAGCTATGGAATAGAAACACTTTCGGCAACATCCTTCAAAGAAGAGTGGATTTGGAGGATATGTTTCATGTGCTTCAGATTAAGTTTGATGAATATCCCTCATCCATTAATGAGACGAACCTACGTATGGTGGAAAAAGAGCTACAGGAAGTTCTTGATCAGGAAGAGTTGCTGTGGAAGGAAAAATCTAGGGTGGACTGGCTCAACGATGGTGAAAGGAATACCTCCTTTTACCATGCCATTGTTCGTGCTAAAAGGAGGAGAAGAAACGTCATGTGTTTGCAGCTACCTGATGGTTCCTATACTGTTGACATGCATGCATCTGCGCTAGCAGCTGCAGATCACTATAAAGACCTTTTCTCCACTCCTGCCGTAATTGATCATGACGCACTCGAGTCTTTTCTTCAGCTTCTTGCTCCTGTTATGTCTTCGGATGATAATATCGAGTTGATGAAGGTTTCGACGGAGGAGGAGCTTCTCCACACCATGAACAATATGAGTAGGCACGCTGCTCCTGGACCTGATGGCTTTACTCTCAGTTTCTTCATTGCTGCTTGGGATATCATCAGTGTCGATGTTCTCAACCTCACTAACAGTTTCTTCAGCCAACAGATGTGTCATAGAAGCTTGAAAGTCTGTCGCATTTCTCTTATCCCTAAGGTCTCCCAGCCGACCCAACTCATCTCGCATTTCCGGCCTATTGCGATTGAAAATGTGCTCCTCATGATCTTTGCCTTAGTCCTCAGTGCTCGCCTCAAGCTGGTTATGCACAAGGTCATCTCTCCCACCGAAGGAGCATATGTGCCAGGCCGTGATATCATTAATCACATCAGATTGACTAAAGAGATATGCCACGACTTGAAGCAAGGCAGAGTTCATCCTAATGCCATGATTAAATATGACATGTGTAAGGCCTATGATCGTGTTGACTGGATGGTTCTCACCAATATTATGGAAAGGTTGGGTTTTTCCCCTGAAACGGCGCAGCTTTGTCTCAGTTTCTTCCATGGATCATGGGCTTCTATCTCCTTGGGAGAACATACTGCTGGTTTCTTTCCTTTCCTGCTGGGTCTTAAGCAAGGCAACCCTGTTTCCCCGTACCTCTTCGTTATTTTTGAAGACATCCTTGCTCGTGCTATGGAAGCTGCGGTTAACAGAGCTGATATCGCCCGCTTTCACTCTCGCAGAGGAGCAATCGCCCCTCCCGTACTCCTCTATGCTGACGATGTCATCGTCTTCTGCAATGCGTCTCCCGGTTCCGTTACACACGTTAACAACGTTCTGTGGAACTATGAGCGAGCTACTGGACAGAAAGTAAACAAAGCCAAATCTTGTTGTGTTATAGGAGATGACAGTAGAGCTGCTGATATTGCCGCTTCCCTCGAAGTCCAGTTGGCAGAGGGACCTCTTCTATATCTGGGTGTCCCGATCGTCTATGGCAGAGCTAAATTACAGCACTTTGAGTTTCTTCTCGATAAGATGGCCTCCAAGATTGCTCTGTGGAAGGCCCATCTTCTTTCTTTCGCCGGCATACGCCTTCTCATCAAACATGCATTGGCCTCCTCCACCATTTATGTTGCGGCAGCCATCGGCATCCCTGCCGGCATCTGCGACAGGCTTGACTCTATCATGTCCAAGTTCTTGTGGACAAGTCGAAGTGGCGATTTGCGGAAATGCTGGGTAGCCTGGAAGAAGATTGCGATGCCCACTATTTGCGGCAGAGTGGGTATTGATTCGATTCGTACTATCACTAGAGCTTTTGATTACAAACTTTGCTAATCTTAAGCTAAATGTGACTATTGGCCGGTGTAAAGACCCCACTGATCATATGAGAAGGTGGGCAGCAGGCTTTATCCGCGATTCTAGAGGTCGGGTGCGCCTTGCTTTCCGAGTTTGGCTGAAAGATGAGGATCGTGTTGTTGCTTATTTGGCTGCATGCACTGTGGCGCTCAAAATCGCGGACATGAATAACCTTAACGTCGCTGTCATGGAGGTTGATGATCCTCGTATACATGACATCCTTTGGATGAATAAGAAGGAACCCTGGAAAGCTTCTCGCTTCATCACAGAGCTACGTGACGTTCTACGTGAGCAAGGTATCATCGGGCACTGTGTGCATAAATTGGTTAATTCCGCCTCCAAAGAACTTGGCATATGGGGATCGGTGATGACCAACACATATATATGTGTTGAACAGGCCTCGCTACCGATGAGAATCCGAGGTTGTATTAATATGGAGAGAAGAGGCATCCCATATATTGCGATCGATCTCCGTGTAGTTTAACATCTTCTTTTCTCTGTTCTCCATATGCTTGATGTCCTTTGTGGTTTGTGTAGGGTGTGGGGTCATACCTGCATGATATAAGCAGGAGATGTATGCCTGATTTCTTTTTGAGTTTAGCCCACACGAGGGGGGTAGGATGAATAAGAGAAAAAAAAATCATCAAAACAAGGGTTTAGTCAATTTAGACGTGAGTCAACATTGACCTAATTGACCTTGAGTCAACATTCTCCCCCTTTTTGAAGATGACAAAACATTCCATAAATGTATTGAAAGCTTGTACGTAAAATCATACCTTCGGAGAAAGCTAGGGGTTTCAATAGGATTGAGCTCATATGCTCCCCCTCAATTGATGCGCATGGAGTTCTCATACTCCCCCTCAATTGATGCTATTTCTCGTGCATGGTTAGCTTTCATAACATTTATAGAAACTATGTCTTCTACTCATATATGTTCTACACATATATGTCTTCTCCCATTTACCTTCTCCCCTTTACATGGACATGCTTCTTTGCTTCATGTAAGACATGCCTTCTCCCTGTTGTCAAAAGAAGACATATCTTTCTCCCCCTTTGTCATTTCAAAAAGGTGGGGGTGTGAAGAAACTAAGAAACACCACTTGTTAAGAGAAAGAAGATAACGAAAGTTATATAAGGAGAGTAGAAGAGCACAGATAGGGGCTTCTCCAAGCATAGAAAGAAAAGCAAGTTAAAGCATATACTTGAACAACCCAAAAAAATGCAAGATAAAGTGCTACAGAAAAACAATAAATCACAATTTTGACCCTCAAGATGATGGAATTTGACCAAAAACCATCGGAGCTCATGACAAAGCATGAGTCTTGCTCAGAAGGGTGTTTCTGCATAAAAAACACTATACTTGCAGCAAAAACTGAAACTGGAGCAACATCTGCATAGAATCCAAAAAAAATACTCCAATTTCTACATATCATGTAGATCTATGAACCCTGCATCAAAATGTTATGCAAGCAACTCAAGATAGTAGATATGCAATTCAAGGAACAATCTTGAGCATGTATGAGATAAGATACAAGCATAACATATAGATGATCAAAGATGGCAATATGTAAACAAGGTTAGAACTACATGTATATGAACTACTAGTAGATGATATCACAAGTTAGGACTACTAGTAAGATCTAGATCATAGCAAGAGATACCACAATATAAAGCAAGCTATGAGTAGATATAGAGATATATCCAAACCAAGAGATATGCAATTTTAGAAGCATGAGAGGATATAACTCACTATATATACATCCTTACCATAAGATGATTACCCCTAAGAACCTCAAGGTTGTATCAAAATAAGATATACACCTATAGAGATTTAGCAAGTTAGAGTACAACGGAAGCGATTTTAGACACAACCAAGAGATCCAAAGAGATCATCATCAAAACCTGCAAAACAACTCAAAGCAAGAAATTGCAAGATATAGATATACCAATTTAGAGCAATTAGAGAGATAGAGTTGTAAGTAAGATAGGCAATTTAGAACATGGCAATATGCATATATAAAGGTACCAAATGGAGTGCCAAAGAATAAGGCTATTGGTTGAGAAAATCTAGTTGAGTGGGAAATTCTCATTCAATAAGCCAAATGTATACTCTGTGAACAGTGTTTTCGGTCGAGTTCTGTGTATTGGCAACTCTGCCGATCGCAGCTGTTGGCAACACCCATTTGTGCCTATCGGTCGAGTTTTAGACAGGACAAAACTTGGCCGACAAAACTGCTGTAGAAAAAGCACATATTTTTCATAAAACATATCTAGAGGCATGCTAAAAATACAAACCATATCCAAACATGTCTAAGCAATTTAGTAATGCACTATAGAAGCATTAGGAACAATTTTTGAGCAAGAGTGTGAAGAGAAACACAAAATGCCACTTTTGACTCAAAAACCATATGTATAGTGCACACTAACTTGACAAAAACAAGTTAGAAAGGTTATAAGCAATAAAACAATACCTTTGTGCTTACCATTGCTTTTCTACTTGTTGTCACCCTCTACACATCTCACCTTTCTTCTTTCATGTGGATTGAGAAGTCAATTTACAATTCAATAGCTCAAGTCAATCCATTTGCAAGTACCTATAAGAAGAAAGATGAAATGGTCCCCAATCATGTTTTTGGGTCCGGAGGAGTTAGTTTAGCAACCCAAATCCTATTGCTCTTGGGTGCTTTCCTAAAAGGACAACAATTAGAATAATGACCTAATTCATTGCAATAGTTGCATGTGCCCATAGTCTTGGAACTAGAGGATTCTCCATGGAATATTGGAGGTCCTTTATCTTTGTTGTTCCCTTGATTACTATCATACCCTAAACCATGTCTACCAATTTGTTTAGTAGTATGGTCTAGGATTTGATTAAGATTCTTTTTACCAACTAAGAATCTTTGCAAAGAAGATCTTAAACTATCATTATCATGCTTAAGAGAAGCAATAGTAGAAGACAATTGATTAATGTTATCTCTAGCATGTAGAAGATCATTTTCTAAGCAAAGAGTTTTAGTTAAATAAGAATCTCTATCAATATGAAGAGCAGCAACATCATTCTCTCTATTAGTAGAACTAGAACAAGATTCATGCCCATTGATTTTAGCAAGCAAGGAGGCATTTTCTAGTTCTAATTCATGCAAAACAAAATCTTTGTTTTTGTTTTCAGATTTAAGAACATCAATGTCATGCGTGAGAGAATCAACAATTAAAGTATGTTCTTCATTAGAATTAGGCATGAGAGGTTGAGCTTCTAGAAATTTAATCTTATCAAGTAAACTAGCATTTTCAAGTTTAATAGAGTCTACTTGGCTAAGACAATCATTTTTATCATTAAGCAAGCAAGAATTTGCATGTTCAAGATCATTTAATTCTACATACAAATTATCAACAATTTTATCAAGCTTTCTCTTTTTCTTTTGAGAAGACTTAAGAGATGCACAAATATCATGAATGAGATCAATCAAGGATTCTTTATCTAAAGAGTCTAGATTTACCTCATTTGAGTCTTCACTTGTTGATGCTACAAGAGCAAAATGACATCCTCCTTCATCACTAGAGCTTGAGCTTGATCCTTCACATGAATCTTCACTTGAACTTGAGTTGGAGGAGCCACTTGAGCTTGATTGCCATTTCTTCTTGTGAAGATGGGTCTTTTTGCCTTGTGGGCAATCTTCCTTGTAGTGACCCTTCTTTCCACATGTGAAGCACCGGATGGAGGAGGACTTGCCTTTGTAGAGTCTACCCTTGGAGTACATGGCATCTTCTTCAACTTGAGAGGATGGAGAAGCTTGACCAACAATAGCCTTGATTTGAGCTTTGATTTCAGCCTTCTTCATTCTCTTGAGTTCTTTCTCCTCTTGTCTTTCTAATTCCTCCCTCTTGTCAAGTGTGGCTTCATGAGATTGTAGATTTCCAATGAGCTCTTCAATAGGAATATCCCTAAGAGACCTTGCTTCTTCAATAGAAGTCACTTTGGATTCCCACCTCTTGGGGAGAGTTCTAAGGATCTTTGAGTTGATCTCTCCACTAGACATAGGATGTCCTAGAAGAGCAAGACGATTCAAGATGGTGTTGAGCCTTGAGTACATGTTGGCTATGCTCTCCTCCTTTCCCATCTTGAAGTTCTCAAGCAACCCTTTGAGCATTTAGACTTTGCTTTCCTTCACTTGATCTGTCCCTTCATAAGTGATGCAAAGCTTTCTCCATACCTCATAGGCCGTCTCACAAGAGGAAATCCGGTTGAACTCGGTGGGGGTCATGGAGGCATAAAGGATGTGCATGGCTCTTGCATTTAAGGTTGCTTTCATTAAGGTGGCTTCATCCCATTCTTCAATGTTTGTCTTTGGTAGAATGTATGGGCTGTTCACTATTTGCCACATCTCGAGACTTGATCCTTGGATGAAGAATTGAAGTCTTCTTCTCCAATAGAGGAAGTTGCTCCCATCAAAGATTGGAAGGCTGGTCGAGAGTCTCCCTCCTAGGTAGTCACCCATCTTCTCCTACTTGTTGAAGTATGCTTGGAGAAGACCTGCTCTGATACCACTTGTTGGATCCTAGATGGGTGATTAGATGCTCTAGAGGGGGGGGGGTGAATAGAGAGCTGAAAGCACTTAAACAAAATTCATTAAACCTTCAAATTATATGACAAGATAAGGTTGCTAAATAGGTAATTTGAGTGCAACTAAATCATGCATAGCAAGGATAAGAGAGATTGAACATGCACCAATTAGACAAGCTATTTAGAGTGGTTCCACACTTCAAACTAGAAGTGTGTCAGTCCACTTGCCTAGAGAGGTCAACCTCTAGGACTTCCAACAATTGCACTCTTATATTCACTTAATAAGACATACAATACATGACCAACAAAGGACTTACCTATCCAATACAAAGAGTCTTCAACCTTACCAAGGACTTACCCACTTTGCAAGAGTCTTCGGCCTTCTCCAAGGACTTACCCACTCTTGCACAAGTCTTCGGCCTTGCAGGAATAACCCACTCTTCTTGGATCTTCCGCCTTTGACTTCACCTTCACTCGGAGAAGCTTTCCACCAAGGTCTTACCCACTTGAGCTTGAGTCTTCTGCCTTCTCCAAGGTCTTACCCACTCTAGCTCCAAGTCTTCGGCCTTGATCTTCACCAAGGGACTCCTTCCCTTGTTCTTCTTCACCTCTCTTGGACAAGAGAGAGAACCTTCATCTTCCTGATTGAAATGGAGAGATGGGGAGGTTGTGGAAGTGAGAGCTTCACAAGATATACAAATGGGACTAGCTCTCTTACAGATTTCCTACTCACTCTAATGGATGTAGCAAGTGATTAAGCTTAGAGAGAGAGAGGAGGCTGTAGGAAGCACTCAACTATAGAATAGGAACCTCACAAATAGTTTGCAATGAATGCTCAACCTTGGAATGAAGCCCAAGGGGTCCTATTTATAGCTGGGGATGCCTCTTAGCCTTTGGGAACACTTGAGAACGAAAAATAGCCGTTTTACAACTTGCAACGGATCTATTTTGAGTTCCACCAACTTCTCCAACGGTTGGAATTGCTTTATCTGCATTCCAGTACAGTCTGATCGGCCGAGTTTCAATAAAGGCAACTCGGCCGAACCACTAAAAGACAAGGCTGAAAGCTAGACTGTCGGCCGAGTTCCTTTGGAGAAACTCGGCCGATCGGTTGACTTTCATCTTAGACCGATCAGTGGATCGGCCGAGTTTCCTAGCTAGAAACTTGACCGAACGGGAATCGGCTGAGTTTGTAACTCGGCCGATTGCAACAAAAATTCCAGAATATATGGATCGGCCGAGTTTGGAATTCGGCCGACCAAATCCCTGTTATGGGTATTTTGGAATTTTCGTATAACCGTACAAATGATAGATTTTTGTGTCCCAATAATTTTTCTAAGCTTAATTACAAGTCATACAATCATTACAAATGATTACAAAGCAATTCTAATGTTATTTACATAGAGATCCCAAATTGCACACTTGTAGCTATTTTGACTTGTCTTTTCTCCAATTTGATATGCGCAAGTTAGGGCATTTGGAGTGTGTCTAAACCTAATCTGAAATCACTCAATGTAGAAGCATTAGACACCAATATGTGGAATGGTTAGTCATCATCAAAACAAGGGTTTAGTCAATTTAGACGTGAGTCAACATTGACCTAATTGACCTTGAGTCAACATTCTCCCCCTTTTTGAAGATGACAAACCATTCCATAAATGTATTGAAAGCTTGTACGTAAAATCATACCTTCGGAGAAAGCTAGGGGTTTCAATAGGATTGAGCTCATATGCTCCCCCTCAATTGATGCGCATGGAGTTCTCATACTCCCCCTAAATTGATGCTATTTCTCGTGCATGGTTAGCTTTCATAACATTTATAGAAACTATGTATTCTACTCATATATGTTCTACACATATATGTCTTCTCCCATTTACCTTCTCCCCTTTACATGGACACGCTTCTTTGCTTCATGTAAGACATGCCTTCTCCCTGTTGTCAAAAGAAGACATATCTTTCTCCCCCTTTGTCATTTCAAAAAGGTGGGTGTGTGAAGAAACTAAGAAACACCACTTGTTAAGAGAAAGAAGATAACAAAAGTTATATAAGGAGAGTAGAAGAGCACAGATAGGGGCTTCTCCAAGCATAGAAAGAAAAGCAAGTTAAAGCATATACTTGAACAACCCAAAAAATGCAAGATAAAGTGCTACAGAAAAACAATAAATCACAATTTTGACCCTCAAGATGATGGAATTTGACCAAAAACCATCGGAGATCATGGCACAGCATGAGTCTTGCTCAGAAGGGTGTTTCTGCATAAAAAACACTATACTTGCAGCAAAAACTGAAACTGGAGCAAAATCTGCATAAAATCCAAAAAAAATACTCCAATTTCTACATATCATGTAGATCTATGAACCCTGCATCACAATGTTATGCAAGCAACTCAAGATAGTAGATATGCAATTCAAGGAACAATCTTGAGCATGTATGAGATAAGATACAAGCATAACATATAGATGATCAAAGATGGCAATATGTAAACAAGGTTAGAACTACATGTATATGAACTACTAGTAGATGATATCACAAGTTAGGACTACTAGTAGGATCTAGATCATAGCAAGAGATACCACAATATAAAGCAAGCTATGAGTAGATATAGAGATATATCCAAACCAAGAGATATGCAATTTTAGAAGCATGAGAGGATATAACTCACTATATATACATCCTTACCATAAGATGATTACCCCTAAGAACCTCAAGGTTGTATCAAAATAAGATATACACCTATAGAGATGTAGCAAGTTAGAGTACAACGGAAGTGATTTTAGACACAGCCAAGAGATCCAAAGAGATCATCATCAAAACCTACAAAACAACTCAAAGCAATAAATTGCAAGATATAGATATACCAATTTAGAGCAATTAGAGAGATAGAGTTGTAAGCAAGATAGGCAATTTAGAACATGGCAATATGCATATATAAAGGTACCAAATGGAGTGCCAAAGAATAAGGCTATTGGTTGAGAAAATCTAGTTGAGTGGGAAATTCTCATTCAATAAGCCAAATGTATACTCTGTGAACAGTGTTTTCGGTCGAGTTCTGTGTATTGGCAACTCGGCCGATCGTAGTTGTTGGCAACACCCATTGGTGCCTATCGGTCGAGTTTTAGACAGGACAAAATTCGGCCGACAAAACTGCTGTAGAAAAAGCACATATTTTTCATAAAACATATCTAGAGGCATGCTAAAAATACAAGCCATATCCAAACATGTCTAAGCAATTTAGTAATGCACTATAGAAGCATTAGGAACAATTTTTGAGCAAGAGTGTGAAGACAAACACAAAATGCCACTTTTGACTCAAAAACCATATGTATAGTGCACACTAACTTGACAAAAACAAGTTAGAAAGGTTATAAGCAACAAAACAATACCTTTGTGCTTACCATTGCTTTTCTACTTGTTGTCACCCTCTACACATCTCACCTTTATTCTTTCATGTGGATTGAGAAGTCAATTTACAATTCAATAGCTCAAGTCAATCCATTTGCAAGTACCTACAAGAAGAAAGATGAAATGGTCCCCAATTATGTTTTTGGGTCCGGAGGAGTTAGTTTAGCAACCCAAATCCTATTGCTCTTGGGTGCTTTCCTAAAAGGACAACAATTAGAATAATGACCTAATTCATTGCAATAGCTGCATGTGCCCATAGTCTTGGAACTACAGGATTCTCCATGGAATATTGGAGGTCCTTTATCTTTGTTGTTCCCTTGACTACTATCATACCCTAAACCATGTCTACCAATTTGTTTAGTAGTATGGTCTAGGATTTGATTAAGATTCTTTTTACCAACTAAGAATCTTTGCAAAGAAGATCTTAAACTATTATTATCATGCTTAAGAGAAGCAATAGTAGAAGACAATTGATTAATGTTATCTCTAGCATGTAGAAGATCATTTTCTAAGCAAAGAGTTTTAGTTAAATAAAAATCTCTATCAATATGAAGAGCAGCAACATCATTCTCTCTATTAGTAGAACTAGAACAAGATTCATGCCCATTGATTTTAGCAAGCAAGGAGGCATTTTCTAGTTCTAATTCATGCAAAACAAAATCTTTGTTTTTGTTTTCAGATTTAAGAACATCAATGTCATGCGTGAGAGAATCAACAATTAAAGTATGTTCTTCATAATAATTAGGAATGAGAGGTTGAGCTTCTAGAAATTTAATCTTATCAAGTAAACTAGCATTTTCAAGTTTAATAGAGTCTAATTGGCTAAGACAATCATTTTTATCATTAAGCAAGCAAGAATTTGCATGTTCAAGATCATTTAATTCTACATACAAATTATCAACAATTTTAGCAAGCTTTTTCTTTTTCTTTTGAGAAGACTTAAGAGATGCACAAATATCATGAATGAGATCAATCAAGGATTCTTTATCTAAAGAGTCTAGATTTACCTCATTTGAGTCTTCACTTGTTGATGCTACAAGAGCAAAATGACATCCTCCTTCATCACTAGAGCTTGAGCTTGATCCTTCACATGAATCTTCACTTGAACTTGAGTTGGAGGAGCCACTTGAGCTTGATTGCCATTTCTTCTTGTGAAGATGGGTCTTTTTGCCTTGTGGGCAATCTTCCTTGTAGTGACCCTTCTTTCCACATGTGAAGCACCGGATGGAGGAGGACTTGCCTTTGTAGAGTCTACCCTTGGAGTACATGGCATCTTCTTCAACTTGAGAGGATGGAGAAGCTTGACCAACAATAGCCTTGATTTGAGCTTTGATTTCAGCCTTCTTCATTCTCTTGAGTTCTTTCTCCTCTTGTCTTTCTAATTCCTCCCTCTTGTCAAGTGTGGCTTCATGAGATTGTAGATTTCCAATGAGCTCTTCAATAGGAATATCCCTAAGAGACCTTGCTTCTTCAATAGAAGTCATCTTGGATTCCCACCTCTTGGGGAGAGTTCTAAGGATCTTTGAGTTGATCTCTCCACTAGACATAGGATGTCCTAGAAGAGCAAGACGATTCAAGATGGTGTTGAGCCTTGAGTACATGTTGGCTATGCTCTCCTCCTTTCCCATCTTGAAGTTCTCAAGTAACCCTTTGAGCATGTAGACTTTGCTTTCCTTCACTTGATCTGTCCCTTCATAAGTGATGCAAAGCTTTCTCCATACCTCATAGGCTGTCTCACAAGAGGAAATCCGGTTGAACTCAGTGGGGGTCATGGAGGCATAAAGGATGTGCATGGCTCTTGCATTTAAGGTTGCTTTCATCAAGGTGGCTTCATCCCATTCTTCAATGTTTGTCTTTGGTAGAATGTATGGGCTGTTCACCATTTGCCACATCTCGAGACTTGATCCTTGGATGAAGAATTGAAGTCTTCTTCTCCAATAGAGGAAGTTGTTCCCATCAAAGATTGGAAGGCTGGTCGAGAGTCTCCCTCCTAGGTAGTCACCCATCTTCTCCTACTTGTTGAAGTATGCTTGGAGAAGACCTGCTCTGATACCACTTGTTGGATCCTAGATGGGTGATTAGATGCTCTAGAGGGGGGGGTGAATATAGCTGAAAGCACTTAAACAAAATTCATTAAACCTTCAAAATTATATGACAAGATAATGTTGCTAAATAGGTAATTTGAGTGCAACTAAATCATGCATAGCAAGGATAAGAGAGATTGAACATGCACCAATTAGAAAAGCTATTTAGAGTGGTTCCACACTTCAAACTAGAAGTGTGTCAGTCCACTTGCCTAGAGAGGTCAACCTCTAGGACTTCCAACAATTGCACTCTTATATTCACTTAATAAGACATACAATACATGACCAACAAAGGACTTACCTATCCAATACAAAGAGTCTTCAACCTTACCAAGGACTTACCCACTTTGCAAGAGTCTTCGGCCTTCTCCAAGGACTTACCCACTCTTGCACAAGTCTTCGGCCTTGCAGGAATTACCCACTCTTCTTGGATCTTCCGCCTTTGACTTCACCTTCACTCGGAGAAGCTTTCCACCAAGGTCTTACCCACTTGAGCTTGAGTCTTCTGCCTTCTCCAAGGGCTTACCCACTCTAGCTCCAAGTCTTCGGCCTTGATCTTCACCAAGGGACTCCTTCCCTTGTTCTTCTTCACCTCTCTTGGACAAGAGAGAGAACCTTCATCTTCCTGATTGAAATGGAGAGATGGGGAGGTTGTGGAAGTGAGAGCTTCACAAGATATACAAATGGGACTAGCTCTCTTACAGATTTCCTACTCACTCTAATGGATGTAGCAAGTGATTAAGCTTAGAGAGAGAGAGGAGGCTGTAGGAAGCACTCAACTATAGAATAGGAACCTCACAAATAGTTTGCAATGAATGCTAAACCTTGGAATGAAGCCCAAGGGGTCCTATTTATAGCTGGGGATGCCTCTTAGCCTTTGGGAACACTTGAGAACGAAAAATAGCCGTTTTACAACTTGCAACGGATCTATTTTGAGTTCCACCAACTTCTCCAACGGTTGGAATTGCTTTATCTGCATTCCAGTACAGTCTGATCGGCCGAGTTTCAATAAAGGCAACTCGGCCGAACCACTAAAAGACAAGGCTGAAAGCTAGACTGTCGGCCGAGTTCCTTTGGAGAAACTCGGCCGATCGGTCGACTTTCATCTTGGACCGATCAGTGGATCGGCCGAGTTTCCTAGCTAGAAACTCGACCGAACGGGAATCGGCTGAGTTTGTAACTCGGCCGATTGCAACAAAAATTCCAGAATATATGGATCGGCCGAGTTTGGAATTCGGCCGACCAAATCCCTGTTATGGGTATTTTGGAATTTTCGTATAACCATACAAATGATGGATTTTTGTGTCCCAATAATTTTTTAAGCTTAATTACAAGTCATACAATCATTACAAGTGATTACAAAGCAATTCTAAGGTCATTTACATAGAGATCCCAAATTGCACACTTGTAGCTATTTTGACTTGTCTTTTCTCCAATTTGATATGCGCAAGTTAGGGCATTTGGAGTGTGTCTAAACCTAATCTGAAATCACTCAATGTAGAAGCATTAGACACCAATATGTGGAATGGTTAGTCATCATCAAAACAAGGGTTTAGTCAATTTAGACGTGAGTCAACATTGACCTAATTGACCTTGAGTCAACATTCTCCCCCTTTTTGAAGATGACAAACCATTCCATAAATGTATTGAAAGCTTGTACGTAAAATCATACCTTCGGAGAAAGCTAGGGGTTTCAATAGGATTGAGCTCATATGCTCCCCCTCAATTGATGCGCATGGAGTTCTCATACTCCCCCTCAATTGATGCTATTTCTCGTGCATGGTTAGCTTTCATAACATTTATAGAAACTATGTCTTCTACTCATATATGTTCTACACATATATGTCTTCTCCCATTTACCTTCTCCCCTTTACATGGACACGCTTCTTTCCTTCATGTAAGACATGCCTTCTCCCTGTTGTCAAAAGAAGACATATCTTTCTCCCCCTTTGTCATTTCAAAAAGGTGGGGGTGTGAAGAAACTAAGAAACACCACTTGTTAAGAGAAAGAAGATAACAAAAGTTATATAAGGAGAGTAGAAGAGCACAGATAGGGGCTTGTCCAAGCATAGAAAGAAAAGCAAGTTAAAGCATATACTTGAACAACCCAAAAAAATGCAAGATAAAGTGCTACAGAAAAACAATAAATCACAATTTTGACCCTCAAGATGATGGAATTTGACCAAAAACCATCGGAGCTCATGGCAAAGCATGAGTCTTGCTCAGAAGGGTGTTTCTGCATAAAAAACACTATACTTTCAGCAAAAACTGAAACTGGAGCAAAATCTGCATAAAATCCAAAAAAAATACTCCAATTTCTACATATCATGTAGATCTATGAACCCTGCATCACAATGTTATGCAAGCAACTCAAGATAGTAGATATGCAATTCAAGGAACAATCTTGAGCATGTATGAGATAAGATACAAGCATAACATATAGATGATCAAAGATGGCAATATGTAAACAAGGTTAGAACTACATGTATATGAACTACTAGTAGATGATATCACAAGTTAGGACTACTAGTAGGATCTAGATCATAGCAAGAGATACCACAATATAAAGCAAGCTATGAGTAGATATAGAGATATATCCAAACCAAGAGATATGCAATTTTAGAAGCATGAGAGGATATAACTCACTATATATACATCCTTACCATAAGATGATTACCCCTAAGAACCCCAAGGTTGTATCAAAATACGATATACACCTATAGAGATGTAGCAAGTTAGAGTACAACAGAAGCGATTTTAGACACAACCAAGAGATCCAAAGAGATCATCATCAAAACCTGCAAAACAACTCAAAGCAAGAAATTGCAAGATATAGATATACCAATTTAGAGCAATTAGAGAGATAGAGTTGTAAGCAAGATAGGCAATTTAGAACATGGCAATATGCATATATAAAGGTACCAAATGGAGTGCCAAAGAATAAGGCTATTGGTTGAGAAAATCTAGTTGAGAGGGAAATTCTCATTCAATAAGCCAAATGTATACTCTGTGAACAGTGTTTTCGGTCGAGTTCTGTGTATTGGCAACTCGGCCGATCGCAGCTGTTGGCAACACCCATTGGTGCCTATCGGTCGAGTTTTAGAAAGGACAAAACTCGGCTGACAAAACTACTGTAGAAAAAGCACATATTTTTCATAAAACATATCTAGAGGCATGCTAAAAATACAAACCATATCCAAACATGTCTAAGCAATTTAGTAATGCACTATAGAAGCATTAGGAACAATTTTTGAGCAAGAGTGTGAAGAGAAACACAAAATGCCACTTTTGACTCAAAAACCATATGTATAGTTCACACTAACTTGACAAAAACAAGTTAGAAAGGTTATAAGCAATAAAACAATACCTTTGTGCTTACCATTGCTTTTCTACTTGTTGTCACCCTCTACACATCTCACCTTTCTTCTTTCATGTGGATTGAGAAGTCAATTTACAATTCAATAGCTCAAGTCAATCCATTTGCAAGTACCTACAAGAAGAAAGATGAAATGGTCCCCAATCATGTTTTTGGGTCCAGAGGAGTTAGTTTAGCAACCCAAATCCTATTGTTCTTGGGTGCTTTCCTAAAAGGACAACAATTAGAATAATGACCTAATTCATTGCAATAGTTGCATGTGCCCATAGTCTTGGAACTACAGGATTCTCCATGGAATATTGGAGGTCCTTTATCTTTGTTGTTCCCTTGACTACTATCATACCCTAAACCATGTCTACCAATTTGTTTAGTAGTATGGTCTAGGATTTGATTAAGATTCTTTTTACCAACTAAGAATCTTTGCAAAGAAGATCTTAAACTATAATTATCATGCTTAAGAGAAGCAATAGTAGAAGACAATTGATTAATGTTATCTCTAGCATGTAGAAGATCATTTTCTAAGCAAAGAGTTTTAGTTAAATAAGAATCTCTATCAATATGAAGAGCAGCAACATCATTCTCTGTATTAGTAGAACTAGAACAAGATTCATGCCCATTGATTTTAGCAAGCAAGGAGGCATTTTATAGTTCTAATTCATGCAAAACAAAATCTTTGTTTTTGTTTTCAGATTTAAGAACATCAATGTCATGCGTGAGAGAATCAACAATTAAAGTATGTTCTTCATTAGAATTAGGCATGAGAGGTTGAGCTTCTAGAAATTTAATCGTATCAAGTAAACTAGCATTTTCAAGTTTAATAGAGTCTACTTGGCTAAGACAATCATTTTTATCATTAAGCAAGCAAGAATTTGCATGTTCAAGATAATTTAATTCTACATACAAATTATCAACAATTTTAGCAAGCTTTTTCTTTTTCTTTTGAGAAGACTTAAGAGATGCACAAATATCATGAATGAGATCAATCAAGGATTCTTTATCTAAAGAGTCTAGATTTACCTCATTTGAGTCTTCACTTGTTGATGCTACAAGAGCAAAATGACATTCTCCTTCATCACTAGAGCTTGAGCTTGATCCTTCACATGAATCTTCACTTGAACTTGAGTTGGAGGAGCCACTTGAGCTTGATTGCCATTTCTTCTTGTGAAGATGGGTCTTTTTGCCTTGTGGGCAATCTTCCTTGTAGTGACCCTTCTTTCCACATGTGAAGCACCGGATGGAGGAGGACTTGCCTTTGTAGAGTCTACCCTTGGAGTACATGGCATCTTCTTCAACTTGAGAGGATGGAGAAGCTTGACCAACAATAGCCTTGATTTGAGCTTTGATTTCAGCCTTCTTCATTCTCTTGAGTTCTTTCTCCTCTTGTCTTTCTAATTCCTCCCTCTTGTCAAGTGTGGCTTCATGAGCTTGTAGATTTTCAATGAGCTCTTCAATAGGAATATCCCTAAGAGACCTTGCTTCTTCAATAGAAGTCACCTTGGATTCCCACCTCTTGGGGAGAGTTCTAAGGATCTTTGAGTTGATCTCTCCACTAGACATAGGATGTCCTAGAAGAGCAAGACCATTCAAGATGGTGTTGAGCCTTGAGTACATGTTGGCCATGCTCTCCTCCTTTCCCATCTTGAAGTTCTCAAGCAACCCTTTGAGCATGTAGACTTTGCTTTCCTTCACTTGATCTGTCCCTTCATAAGTGATGCAAAGCTTTCTCCATACCTCATAGGCCGTCTCACAAGAGGAAATCCGGTTGAACTCGGTGGGGGTCATGGAGGCATAAAGGATGTGCATGGCTCTTGCATTTAAGGTTGCTTTCATCAAGGTGGCTTCATCCCATTCTTCAATGTTTGTCTTTGGTAGAATGTATGGGCTGTTCACCATTTGCCACATCTCGAGACTTGATCCTTGGATGATGAATTGAAGTCTTCTTCTCCAATAGAGGAAGTTGCTCCCATCAAAGATTGGAAGGCTGGTCGAGAGTCTCCCTCCTAGGTAGTCACCCATCTTCTCCTACTTGTTGAAGTATGCTTCGAGAAGACCTGCTCTGATACCACTTGTTGGATCCTATATGGGTGATTAGATGCTCTAGAGGGGGGGTGAATAGAGCTGAAAGCACTTAAACAAAATTCATTAAACTTTCAAATTATATGACAAGATAAGGTTTCTAAATAGGTAATTTGAGTGCAACTAAATCATGCATAGTAAGGATAAGAGAGATTGAACATGCACCAATTAGACAAGCTATTTAGAGTGGTTCCACACTTCAAACTAGAAGTGTGTCAGTCCACTTGCCTAGAGAGGTCAACCTCTAGGACTTCCAATAATTGCACTCTTATATTCACTTAATAAGACATACAATACATGACCAACAAAGGACTTACCTATCCAATACAAAGAGTCTTCAACCTTACCAAGGACTTACCCACTTTGCAAGAGTCTTCGGGGTTTTCTAAGGACTTACCCACTCTTGCACAAGTCTTCGGCCTTGCAGGAATTACCCACTCTTCTTGGATCTTCCGCCTTTGACTTCACCTTCACTCGGAGAAGCTTTCCACCAAGGTCTTACCCACTTGAGCTTGAGTCTTCTGCCTTCTCCAAGGGCTTACCCTCTCTAGCTCCAAGTCTTCGGCCTTGATCTTCACCAAGGGACTCCTTCCCTTGTTCTTCTTCACCTCTCTTGGACAAGAGAGAGAACCTTCATCTTCTTGATTGAAATGGAGAGATGGGGAGGTTGTGGAAGTGAGAGCTTCACAAGATATACAAATGGGACTAGCTCTCTTACAAATTTCCTACTCACTCTAATGGATGTAGCAAGTGATTAAGCTTAGATAGAGAGAGGAGGCTGTAGGAAGCACTCAACTATAGAATAAGAACCTCACAAAGAGTTTGCAATGAATGATCAACCTTGGAATGAAGCCCAAGGGGTCCTATTTATAGCTGGGGATGCCTCTTAGCCTTTGGGAACACTTGAGAACGAAAAATAGCCATTTTACAACTTGCAAAGGATCTATTTTGAGTTCCACCAACTTCTCCAACGGTTGGAATTGCTTTTTCTGCATTCCAGTACAGTCTGATCGGCCGAGTTTCAATAAAGGCAACTCGGCCGAACCACTAAAAGACAAGGCTGAAAGCTAGACTGTCGGCCGAGTTCCTTTGGAGAAACTCGGCCGATCGGTCGACTTTCATCTTGGACCGATCAGTGGATCGACCGAGTTTCCTAGCTAGAAACTCGACCAAACGGGAATCGGCTGAGTTTGCAACTCGGCCGATTGCAACAAAAATTCTAGAATATATGGATCGGCCGAGTTTGGAATTCGGCCGACCAAATCCCTGTTATGGGTATTTTGGAATTTTCGTATAACCGTACAAATGATGGATTTTTGTGTCCCAATAATTTTTCTAAGCTTAATTACAAGTCATACAATCATTACAAGTGATTACAAAGCAATTCTAAGGTCATTTACATAGAGATCCCAAATTGCACACTTGTAGCTATTTTGACTTGTCTTTTCTCCAATTTGATATGCACAAGTTAGGGCATTTGGAGTGTGTCTAAACCTAATCTTGAATCACTCAATGTAGAAGCATTAGACACCAATATGTGGAATGGTTAGTCATAATCAAAACAAGGGTTTAGTCAATTTAGACGTGAGTCAACATTGACCTAATTGACCTTGAGTCAACATTCTCCCCCTTTTTGAAGATGACAAACCATTCCATAAATGTATTGAAAGCTTGTACGTAAAATCATACCTTCGGAGAAAGCTAGGGGTTTCAATAGGATTGAGCTCATATGCTCCCCCTCAATTGATGCGCATGGAGTTCTCATACTCCCCCTCAATTGATGCTATTTCTCGTGCATGGTTAGCTTTCATAACATTTATAGAAACTATGTCTTCTACTCATATATGTTCTACACATATATGTCTTCTCCCAATTACCTTCTCCCCTTTACATGGACACGCTTCTTTGCTTCATGTAAGACATGCCTTCTCCCTGTTGTCAAAAGAAGACATATCTTTCTCCCCATTTGTCATTTTAAAAAGGTGGGGGTGTGAAGAAACTATGAAACACCACTTGTTAAGAGAAAGAAGATAACAAAAGTTATATAAGGAGAGTAGAAGAGCACACATAGGGGCTTGTCCAAGCATAGAAAGAAAAGCAAGTTAAAGCATATACTTGAACAACCCCAAAAAATGCAAGATAAAGTGCTACAGAAAAACAATAAATCACAATTTTGACCCTCAAGATGATGGAATTTGACCAAAAACCATCGGAGCTCATGGCAAAGCATGAGTCTTGCTCAGAAGGGTGTTTCTGCATAAAAAACACTATACTTGCAGCAAAAACTGAAACTGGAGCAAAATCTGCATAAAATCCAAAAAAAATACTCCAATTTCTACATATCATGTAGATCTATGAACCCTGCATCACAATGTTATGCAAGCAACTCAAGATAGTAGATATGCAATTCAAGGAACAATCTTGAGCATGTATGAGATAAGATACAAGCATAACATATAGATGATCAAAGATGGCAATATGTAAACAAGGTTAGAACTACATGTATATGAACTACTAGTAGATGATATCACAAGTTAGGACTACTAGTAGGATCTAGATCATAGCAAGAGATACCACAATATAAAGCAAGCTATGAGTAGATATAGAGATATATCCAAACCAAGAGATATGCAATTTTAGAAGCATGAGAGGATATAACTCACTATATATACATCCTTACCATAAGATGATTACCCCTAAGAACCTCAAGGTTGTATCAAAACAAGATATACATGTATAGAGATGTAGCAAGTTAGAGTACAACGGAAGCGATTTTAGACACAACCAAGAGATCCAAAGAGATCATCATCAAAACCTGCAAAACAACTCAAAGCAAGAAATTGCAAGATATAGATATACCAATTTAGAGCAATTAGAGAGATAGAGTTGTAAGCAAGATAGGCAATTTAGAACATGGCAATATGCATATATAAAGGTACCAAATGGAGTGCCAAAGAATAAGGCTATTGGTTGAGAAAATCTAGTTGAGTGGGAAATTCTCATTCAATAAGCCAAATGTATACTCTGTGAACAGTGTTTTCGGTCGAGTTCTATGTATTGGCAACTCGGCCGATCGCATCTGTTGGCAACACCCATTGGTGCCTATCGGTCGAGTTTTAGACAGGACAAAACTCGGCCGACAAAACTGCTGTAGAAAAAGCACATATTTTTCATAAAACATATCTAGAGGCATGCTAAAAATACAAACCATCTCCAAACATGTCTAAGCAATTTAGTAATGCATTATAGAAGCATTAGGAACAATTTTTGAGCAAGAGTGTGAAGAGAAACACAAAATTCCACTTTTGACTCAAAAACCATATGTATAGTGCACACTAACTTGACAAAAACAAGTTAGAAAGGTTATAAGCAATAAAACAATACCTTTGTGCTTACCATTGCTTTTCTACTTGTTGTCACCCTCTACACATCTCACCTTTCTTCTTTCATGTGGATTGAGAAGTCAATTTACAATTCAATAGCTCAAGTCAATCCATTTGCAAGTACCTACAAGAAGAAAGATGAAATGGTTCCCAATCATGTTTTTGGGTCCGGAGGAGTTAGTTTAGCAACCCAAATCCTATTGCTCTTGGGTGCTTTCCTAAAAGGACAACAATTAGAATAATGACATAATTCATTGCAATAGTTGCATGTGCCCATAGTCTTGGAACTAGAGGATTCTCCATGGAATATTGGAGGTCCTTTATCTTTGTTGTTCCCTTGACTACTATCATACCCTAAACCATGTCTACCAATTTGTTTAGTAGTATGGTCTAGGATTTGATTAAGATTCTTTTTACCAACTAAGAATCTTTGCAAAGAAGATCTTAAACTATCATTATCATGCTTAAGAGAAGCAATAGTAGAAGACAATTGATTAATGTTATCTCTAGCATGTAGAAGATCATTTTCTAAGCAAAAACTTTTAGTTAAATAAGAATCTCTATCAATATGAAGAGCAGCAACATCATTCTCTCTATTAGTAGAACTAGAATAAGATTCATGCCCATTAATTTTAGCAAGCAAGGAGGCATTTTCTAGTTCTAATTCATGCAAAACAAAATCTTTGTTTTTGTTTTCAGATTTAAGAACATCAATGTCATGCGTGAGAAAATCAACAATTAAAGTATGTTCTTCATTATAATTAGGCATGAGAGGTTGAGCTTCTAGAAATTTAATCTTATCAAGTAAACTAGCATTTTCAAGTTTAATAGAGTCTACTTGGCTAAGACAATCATTTTTATCATTAAGCAAGCAAGAATTTGCATGTTCAAGATCATTTAATTCTACATACAAATTATCAACAATTTTAGCAAGCTTTTTCTTTTTCTTTTGAGAAGACTTAAGAGATGCAAAAATATCATGAATGAGATCAATCAAGGATTCTTTATCTAAAGAGTCTAGATTTACCTCATTTGAGTCTTCACTTGTTGATGCTACAAGAGCAAAATGACATTATCCTTCATCACTAGAGCTTGAGCTTGATCCTTCACATGAATCTTCACTTGAACTTGAGTTGGAGGAGCCACTTGAGCTTGATTGCCATTTCTTCTTGTGAAGATGGGTCTTTTTTCCTTGTGGGCAATCTTCCTTGTAGTGACCCTTCTTTCCACATGTGAAGCACCGGATGGAGGAGGACTTGCCTTTGTAGAGTCTACCCTTGGAGTACATGGCATCTTATTCAACTTGAGAGGATGGAGAAGCTTGACCAACAATAGCCTTGATTTGAGCTTTGATTTCAGCCTTCTTCATTCTCTTGAGTTCTTTCTCCTCTTGTCTTTCTAATTCCTCCCTCTTGTCAAGTGTGGCTTCATGAGCTTGTAGATTTCCAATGAGCTCTTCAATAGGAATATCCCTAAAAGACCTTGTTTCTTCAATAGAAGTCACCTTGGATTCCCACCTCTTGGGGAGAGTTCTAAGGATCTTTGAGTTGATCTCTCCACTAGACATAGGATGTCCTAGAAGAGCAAGACCATTCAAGATGGTGTTGAGCCTTGAGTACATGTTGGCTATGCTCTCCTCCTTTCCCATCTTGAAGTTCTCAAGCAACCCTTTGAGCATGTAGACTTTGCTTTCCTTCACTTGATCTGTCCCTTCATAAGTGATGCAAACTTTCTCCATACCTCATAGGCTGTCTCACAAGAGGAAATCCGGTTGAACTCGGTGGGGGTCATGGAGGCATAAAGGATGTGCATGGCTCTTGCATTTAAGGTTGCTTTCATCAAGGTGGCTTCATCCCATTCTTCAATGTTTGTCTTTGGTAGAATGTATGGGTTGTTCACCATTTGCCACATCTCGAGACTTGATCCTTGGATGAAGAATTGAAGTCTTCTTCTCCAATAGAGGAAGTTGCTCCCATCAAAGATTGGAAGGCTGGTCGAGAGTCTCCCTCCTAGGTAGTCACCCATCTTCTCCTACTTGTTGAAGTATTCTTGGAGAAGACCTACTCTGATACCACTTGTTGGATACTAGATGGGTGATTAGATGCTCTAGAGGGGGGGGGTGAATAGAGCTGAAAGCACTTAAACAAAATTCATTAAACCTTCAAATTATATGACAAGATAAGGTTGCTAAATAGGTAATTTGAGTGCAACTAAATCATGCATAGCAAGGATAAGAGAGATTGAACATGCACCAATTAGACAAGCTATTTAGAGTGGTTCCACACTTCAAACTAGAAATGTGTCAGTCCACTTGCCTAGAGAGGTCAACCTCTAGGACTTCCAACAATTGCACTCTTATATTCACTTAATAAGACATACAATACATGACCAACAAAGGACTTACCTATCCAATACAAAGAGTCTTCAACCTTACCAAGGACTTACCCACTTTGCAAGAGTCTTCGGCCTTCTCCAAGGACTTACCCATTCTTGCACAAGTCTTCGGCCTTGCAGGAATTACCCACTCTTCTTGGATCTTCCGCCTTTGACTTCACCTTCACTTGGAGAAGCTTTCCACCAAGGTCTTACCCACTTGAGCTTGAGTCTTCTGCCTTCTCCAAGGGATTACCCACTCTAGCTCCAAGTCTTCGGCCTTGATCTTCACCAAGGGACTCCTTCCCTTGTTCTTCTTCACCTCTCCTGGACAAGAGAGAGAACCTTCATCTTCCTTATTGAAATGGAGAGATGGGGAGGTTGTGGAAGTGAGAGCTTCAAAAGATATACAAATGGGACTAGCTCTCTTACAGATTTCCTACTCACTCTAATGGATGTAGCAAGTGATTAAGCTTAGAGAGAGAGAGGAGGCTGTAGGAAGCACTCAACTATAGAATAGGAACCTCACAAAGAGTTTGCAATGAATGCTCAACCTTGGAATGAAGCCCAAGGGGTCCTATTTATAGCTGGGGATGCCTCTTAGCCTTTGGGAACACTTGAGAACGAAAAATAGCCGTTTTACAACATGCAACTGATCTATTTTGAGTTCCACCAACTTCTCCAACGGTTGGAATTGCTTTTTCTACATTCCAGTACAGTCTGATCGGCCGAGTTTCAATAAAGGCAACTCAGCCGAATCACTAAAAGACAAGGCTGAAAGCTAGACTGTCGGCCGAGTTCCTTTGGAGAAACTCGGCCGATCGGTCGACTTTCATCTTGGACCGATCATTGGATCGGCCGAGTTTCCTAGCTAGAAACTCGACCGAACGGGAATCGGCTGAGTTTGTAAGTCGGCCGATTGCAACAAAAATTCCAGAATATATGGATCGGCCGAGTTTGGAATTCGGCCGACCAAATCCCTGTTATGGGTATTTTGGAATTTTCGTATAACCGTACAAATGATGGATTTTTGTGTCCCAATAATTTTTCTAAGCTTAATTACAAGTCATACAATCATTACAAGTGATTACAAAGCAATTCTAAGGTCATTTACATAGAGATCCCAAATTGCACACTTATAGCTATTTTGACTTGTCTTTTCTCCAATTTGATATGCGCAAGTTAGGGCATTTGGAGTGTGTCTAAACCTAATCTGAAATCACTCAATGTAGAAGCATTAGACCCCAATATGTGGAATGGTTAGTCATCATCAAAACAAGGGTTTAGTCAATTTAGACGTGAGTCAACATTGACCTAATTGACCTTGAGTCAACATTCTCCCCCTTTTTGAAGATGACAAACCATTCCATAAATGTATTGAAAGCTTGTACGTAAAATCATACCTTCGGAGAAAGCTAGGGTTTTCAATAGGATTGAGCTCATATGCTCCCCCTCAATTGATGCGCATGGAGTTCTCATACTCCCCCTCAATTGATGCTATTTCTCGTGCATGGTTAGCTTTCATAACATTTATAGAAACTATGTCTTCTACTCATATATGTTCTACACATATATGTCTTCTCCCATTTACCTTCTCCCCTTTACATGGACATGCTTCTTTCCTTCATGTAAGACATGCCTTCTCCCTGTTGTCAAAAGAAGACATATCTTTCTCCCCCTTTGTCATTTCAAAAAGGTGGGGGTGTGAAGAAACTAAGAAACACCACTTTTTAAGAGAAAGAAGATAACAAAAGTTATATAAGGAGAGTAGAAGAGCACAGATAGGGGCTTGTCCAAGCATAGAAAGAAAAGCAAGTTAAAGCATATACTTGAACAACCCAAAAAAATGCAAGATAAAGTGCTACAGAAAAACAATAAATCACAATTTTGACCCTCAAGATGATGGAATTTGACCAAAAACCATCGGAGCTCAAAGCTTGAGTCTTGCTCAGAAGGGTGTTTCTGCATAAAAAACACTATACTTGCAGCAAAAACTGAAACTGGAGCAAAATCTGCATAAAATCCAAAAAAAATACTCCAATTTCTACATATCATGTAGATCTATGAACCCTGCATCACAATGTTATGCAAGCAACTCAAGATAGTAGATATGCAATTCAAGGAACAATCTTGAGCATGTATGAGATAAGATACAAGCATAACATATAGATGATCAAAGATGGCAATATGTAAACAAGGTTAGAACTACATGTATATGAACTACTAGTAGATGATATCACAAGTTAGGACTACTAGTAGGATCTAGATCATAGCAAGAGATACCACAATATAAAGCAAGCTATGAGTAGATATAGAGATATATCCAAACCAAGAGATATGCAATTTTAGAAGCATGAGAGGATATAACTCACTATATATACATCCTTACCATAAGATGATTACCCCTAAGAACCTCAAGGTTGTATCAAAACAAGATATACACCTATAGAGATGTAGCAAGTTAGAGTACAACGGAAGCGATTTTAAACACAACCAAGAGATCCAAAGAGATCATCATCAAAACCTGCAAAACAACTCAAAGCAAGAAATTGCAAGATATAGATATACCAATTTAGAGCAATTAGAGAGATAGAGTTGTAAGCAAGATAGGCAATTTAGAACATGGCAATATGCATATATAAAGGTACCAAATGGAGTGCCAAAGAATAAGGCTATTGGTTGAGAAAATCTAGTTGAGAGGGAAATTCTCATTCAATAAGCCAAATGTATACTATGTGAACAGTGTTTTCGGTCGAGTTCTGTGTATTGGCAACTCGGCCGATCGCAGCTGTTGGCAACACCCATTGGTGCCTATCGGTCGAGTTTTAGACAGGATAAAACTCGGCCGACAAAACTGCTGTAGAAAAAGCACATATTTTTCATAAAACATATCTAGAGGCATGCTAAAAATACAAGCCATATCCAAACATGTCTAAGCAATTTAGTAATGCACTACAGAAGCATTAGGAACAATTTTTGAGCAAGAGTGTCAAGAGAAACACAAAATGCCACTTTTGACTCAAAAAACATATGTATAGTGCACACTAACTTGACAAAAACAAGTTAGAAAGGTTATAAGCAATAAAACAATACCTTTGTGCTTACCATTGCTTTTCTACTTGTTGTCACCCTCTACACATCTCACCTTTCTTCTTTCATGTGGATTGAGAAGTCAATTTACAATTCAATAGCTCAAGTCAATCCATTTGCAAGTACCTACAAGAAGAAAGATGAAACGATCCCCAATCATATTTTTGGGTCCGGAGGAGTTAGTTTAGCAACCCAAATCCTATTGCTCTTGGGTGTTTTCCTAAAAGGACAACAATTAGAATAATGACCTAATTCATTGCAATAGTTGCATGTGCCCACAGTCTTGGAACTAGAGGATTCTCCATGGAATATTGGAGGTCCTTTATCTTTGTTGTTCCCTTGACTACTATCATACCCTAAACCATGTCTACCAATTTGTTTAGTAGTATGGTCTAGGATTTGATTAAGATTCTTTTTACCAACTAAGAATCTTTGCAAAGAAGATCTTAAACTATCATTATCATGCTTAAGAGAAGCAATAGTAGAAGACAATTGATTAATGTTATCTCTAGCATGTAGAAGATCATTTTCTAATCAAAGAGTTTTAGTTAAATAAGAATCTCTATCAATATCAAGAGCAGAAACATCATTCTCTCTATTAGTAGAACTAGAATAAGATTCATGCCCATTGATTTTAGCAAGCAAGGAGGCATTTTCTAGTTCTAATTCATGCAAAACAAAATCTTTGTTTTTGTTTTCAGATTTAAGAACATCAATTTCATGCGTGAGAGAATCAACAATTAAAGTATGTTCTTCATTAGAATTAGGCATGAGAGGTTGAGCTTCTAGAAATTTAATCTTATCAAGTAAACTAGCATTTTCAAGTTTAATAGAGTCTACTTGGCTAAGACAATCATTTTTATCATTAAGCAAGCAAGAATCTGCATGTTCAAGATCATTTAATTCTACATACAAATTATCAACAATTTTAGCAAGCTTTTTCTTTTTCTTTTGAGAAGACTTAAGAGATGCACAAATATCATGAATGAGATCAATCAAGGATTCTTTATCTAAAGAGTCTAGATTTACCTCATTTGAGTCTTCACTTGTTGATGCTACAAGAGCAAAATGTCATTCTCCTTCATCACTAGAGCTTGAGCTTGATCCTTCACATGAATCTTCACTTGAACTTGAGTTGGAGGAGCCACTTGAGCTTGATTGCCATTTCTTCTTGTGAAGATGGGTCTTTTTGCCTTGTGGGCAATCTTCCTTGTAGTGACCCTTCTTTCCACATGTGAAGCACCGGATGGAGGAGGACTTGCCTTTGTAGAGTCTACCCTTGGAGTACATGGCATCTTCTTCAACTTGAGAGGATGGAGAAGCTTGACCAACAATAGCCTTGATTTGAGCTTTGATTTCAGCCTTCTTCATTCTCTTGAGTTCTTTCTCCTCTTGTCTTTCTAATTCCTCCCTATTGTCAAGTGTGGCTTCATGAGCTTGTAGATTTCCAATGAGCTCTTCAATAGGAATATCCCTAAGAGACCTTGCTTCTTCAATAGAAGTCACCTTGGATTCCCACCTCTTGGGGAGAGTTCTAAGGATCTTTGAGTTGATCTCTCCACTAGACATAGGATGTCCTAGAACAGCAAGACCATTCAAGATGGTGTTGATCCTTGAGTACATGTTGGCTATTCTCTCCTCCTTTCCCATCTTGAAGTTCTCAAGCAACCCTTTGAGCATGTAGACTTTTCTTTCCTTCACTTGATTTGTTCCTTCATAAGTGATGCAAAGCTTTCTCCATACCTCATAGGCCGTCTCACAAGAGGAAATCCGGTTGAACTCGGTGGGGGTCATGGAGGCATAAAGGATGTGCATGGCTCTTGCATTTAAGGTTGCTTTCATCAAGGTGGCTTCATCCCATTCTTCAATGTTTGTCTTTGGTAGAATGTATGGGCTGTTCACCATTTGCCACATCTCGAGACTTGATCCTTGGATGAAGAATTGAAGTCTTCTTCTCCAATAGAGGAAGTTGTTCCCATCAAAGATTGGAAGGCTGGTCGAGAGTCTCCCTCCTAGGTAGTCACCCATCTTCTCCTACTTGTTGAAGTATGCTTGGAGAAGACCTGCTCTGATACCACTTGTTGGATCCTAGATGGGTGATTAGATGCTCTAGAGGGGGGGGGTGAATAGAGCTGAAAGCACTTAAACAAAATTCATTAAACCTTCAAATTATATGACAAGATAAGGTTGCTAAATAGGTAATTTGAGTGCAACTAAATCATGCATAGCAAGGATAAGAGAGATTGAACATGCACCAATTAGACAAGCTATTTAGAGTGGTTCCACACTTCAAACTAGAAGTGTATCAGTCCACTTGCCTAGAGAGGTCAACCTCTAGGACTTCCAACAATTGCACTCTTATATTCACTTAATAAGACATACAATACATGACCAAGAAAGGACTTACCTATCCAATACAAAGAGTCTTCAACCTTACCAAGGACTTACCCACTTTGCAAGAGTCTTCGGCCTTCTCCAAGGACTTACCCACTCTTGCACAAGTCTTCGGCCTTGCAGGAATTACCCACTCTTCTTGGATCTTCCGCCTTTGACTTCACCTTCACTCAGAGAATCTTTCCACCAAGGTCTTACCCACTTGAGCTTGAGTCTTCTGCCTTCTCCAAGGGCTTACCCACTCTAGCTCCAAGTCTTCGGCCTTGATCTTCACCAAGGGACTCCTTCCCTTGTTCTTCTTCACCTCTCTTGGACAAGAGAGAGAACGTTCATCTTCCTGATTGAAATGGAGAGATGGGGAGGTTGTGGAAGTGAGAGCTTCACAAGATATACAAATGGGACTAGCTCTCTTACAGATTTCCTACTCACTCTAATGGATGTAGCAAGTGATTAAGCTTAGAGAGAGAGGAGGCTGTAGGAAGCACTCAACTATAGAATAGGAACCTCACAAAGAGTTTGCAATGAATGCTCAACCTTGGAATGAAGCCCAAGGGGTCCTATTTATATCTGGGGATGCCTCTTAGCCTTTGGGAACACTTGAGAACAAAAAATAGCCGTTTTACAACTTGCAACGGATCTATTTTGAGTTCCACCAACTTCTCCAACGGTTGGAATTGCATTTTCTGCATTCCAGAACAGTCTGATCGGCCGAGTTTCAATAAAGGCAACTCGGCCGAACCACTAAAAGACAAGGCTGAAAGCTAGATTGTCGACCAAGTTCCTTTGGAGAAACTCGGCCGATCGTTCGACTTTCATCTTGGACCGATCAGTGGATCGTCCGAGTTTCCTAGCTAGAAACTCGACCGAAAGGGAATCGGTTGAGTTTGTAACTCGGCCGATTGCAACAAAAATTCCAGAATATATGGATCGGCCGAGTTTGGAATTCGGCCGACCAAATCCCTGTTATGGGTATTTTGGAATTTTCGTATAACCGTACAAATGATGGATTTTTGTGTCCCAATAATTTTTCTAAGCTTAATTACAAGTCATACAATCATTACAAGTGATTACAAAGCAATTCTAAGGTCATTTACATAGAGATCCCAAATTGCACACTTGTAGCTATTTTGACTTGTCTTTTCTCCAATTTGATATGCGCAAGTTAGGGCATTTGGAGTGTGTCTAAACCTAATCTGAAATCACTCAATGTAGAAGCATTAGACACCAATATGTGGAATGGTTAGTCATCATCAAAACAAGGGTTTAGTCAATTTAGACGTGAGTCAACATTGACCTAATTGACCTTGAGTCAACATTCTCCCCCTTTTTGAAGATGACAAACCATTCCATAAATGTATTGAAAGCTTGTACGTAAAATCATACCTTCGGAGAAAGCTAGGGGTTTCAATAGGATTGAGCTCATATGCTCCCCCTCAATTGATGCGCATGGAGTTCTCATACTCCCCCTCAATTGATGCTATTTCCCGTACATGGTTAGCTTTCATAACATTTATAGAAACTATGTCTTCTACTCATATATGTTCTACACATATATGTCTTCTCCCATTTACCTTCTCCCCTTTACATGGACACGTTTCTTTGCTTCATGTAAGACATGTCTTCTCCCTGTTGTCAAAAGAAGACATATCTTTCTCCCCCTTTGTCATTTCAAAAAGGTGGGGGTGTGAAGAAACTAAGAAACACCACTTGTTAAGAGAAAGAAGATAACAAAAGTTATATAAGGAGAGTAGAAGAGAACAGATAGGGGCTTGTCCAAGCATAGAAAGAAAAGCAAGTTAAAGCATATACTTGAACAACCCAAAAAAATGCAAGATAAAGTGCTACAGAAAAACAATAAATCACAATTTTGACCCTCAAGATGATGGAATTTGACCAAAAACCATCGGAGCTCATGGCACAGCCATGAGTCTTGCTCAGAAGGGTGTTTCTGCATAAAAAACACTATACTTGCAGCAAAAACTGAAACTGGAGCAAAATCTGCATAAAATCCAAAAAAAAATACTCCAATTTCTAAATATCATGTAGATCTATGAACCCTGCATCACAATGTTATGCAAGCAACTCAAGATAGTAGATATGCAATTCAAGGAACAATCTTGAGCATGTATGAGATAAGATACAAGCATAACATATAGATGATCAAAGATGGCAATATGTAAACAAGGTTAGAACTACATGTATATGAACTACTAGTAGATGATATCACAAGTTAAGACTACTAGTAGGATCTAGATCATAGCAAGAGATACCACAATATAAAGCAAGCTATGAGTAGATATAGAGATATATCCAAACCAAGAGATATGCAATTTTAGAAGCATGAGAGGATATAACTCACTATATATACATCCTTACCATAAGATGATTACCCCTAAGAACCTCAAGGTTGTATCAAAATAAGATATACACCTATAGAGATGTAGCAAGTTAGAGTACAACGGAATCGATTTTAGACACAACCAAGAGATCCAAAGAGATCATCATCAAAACCTGCAAAACAACTCAAAGCAAGAAATTGCAAGATATAGATATACCAATTTAGAGCAATTAGAGAGATAGAGTTGTAAGCAAGATAGGCAATTTAGAACATGGCAATATGCATATATAAAGGTACCAAATGGAGTGCCAAAGAATAAGGCTATTGGTTGAGAAAATCTAGTTGAGAGGGAAATTCTCATTCAATAAGCCAAATGTATACTCTGTGAACAGTGTTTTCGGTCGAGTTCTGTGTATTGGCAACTCGGCCGATCGCAGCTGTTGGCAACACCCATTGGTGCCTATCAGTCGAGTTTTAGACAGGACAAAACTCGGCCGACAAAACTGCTATAGAAAAAGCACATATTTTTCATAAAACATATCTAGAGGCATGCTAAAAATACAAACCATATCCAAACATGTCTAAGCAATTTAGTAATGCACTATAGAAGCATTAGGAACAATTTTTGAGCAAGAGTGTGAAGAGAAACACAAAATGCCACTTTTGACTCAAAAAACATATGTATAGTGCACACTAACTTGACAAAAACAAGTTAGAAAGGTTATAAGCAATAAAACAATACCTTTGTGCTTACCATTGCTTTTCTACTTGTTGTCACCCTCTACACATCTCACCTTTCTTCTTTCATGTGGATTGAGAAGTCAATTTACAATTCAATAGCTCAAGTCAATCCATTTGCAAGTACCTACAAGAAGAAAGATGAAATGGTCCCCAATCATATTTTTGGGTCCGGAGGAGTTAGTTTAGCAACCCAAATCCTATTGCTCTTGGGTGCTTTCCTAAAAGGACAACAATTAGAATAATGACCTAATTCATTGCAATAGTTGCATGTGCCCATAGTCTTGGAACTAGAGGATTCTCCATGGAATATTGGAGGTCCTTTATCTTTGTTGTTCCCTTGACTACTATCATACCCTAAACCATGTCTACCAATTTGTTTAGTAGTATGGTCTAGGATTTGATTAAGATTCTTTTTACCAACTAAGAATCTTTGCAAAGAAGATCTTAAACTATCATTATCATGATTAAGATAAGCAATAGTAGAAGACAATTGATTAATGTTATCTCTAGCATGTAGAAGATAATTTTCTAAGCAAAGAGTTTTAGTTAAATAAGAATCTCTATCAATATGAAGAGCAGCAACATCATTCTCTCTATTAGTAGAACTAGAACAAGATTCATGCCCATTGATTTTAGCAAGCAAGGAGGCATTTTCTAGTTCTAATTCATGCAAAACAAAATCTTTGTTTTTGTTTTCAGATTTAAGAACATCAATGTCATGCGTGAGAGAATCAACAATTAAAGTATGTTCTTCATTAGAATTAGGCATGAGAGGTTGAGCTTCTAGAAATTTAATCTTATCAAGTAAACTAGCATTTTCAAGTTTAATAGAGTCTACTTGGCTAAGACAATCATTTTTATCATTAAGCAAGCAAGAATTTGCATGTTCAAGATCATTTAATTCTACATACAAATTATCAACAATTTTAGCAAGCTTTTTCTTTTTCTTTTGAGAAGACTTAAGAGATGCACAAATATCATGAATGAGATCAATCAAGGATTCTTTATCTAGGGAGTCTAGATTTACCTCATTTGAGTCTTCACTTGTTGATGCTACAAGAGCAAAATGACATTCTCCTTCATCACTAGAGCTTGAGCTTGATCCTTCACATGAATCTTCACTTGAACTTGAGTTGGAGGAGCCACTTGAGCTTGATTGCCATTTCTTCTTGTGAAGATGGGTCTTTTTGCCTTGTGGGCAATCTTCCTTGTAGTGACCCTTCTTTCCACATGTGAAGCACCAGATGGAGGAGGACTTGCCTTTGTAGAGTCTACCCTTGGAGTACATGACATATTCTTCAACTTGAGAGGATGGAGAAGCTTGACCAACAATAGCCTTGATTTGAGCTTTGATTTCAGCCTTCTTCATTCTCTTGAGTTCTTTCTCCTCTTGTCTTTCTAATTCCTCCCTCTTGTTAAGTGTGGCTTCATGAGCTTGTAGATTTCCAATGATCTCTTCAATAGGAATATCCCTAAGAGACCTTGCTTCTTCAATAGAAGTCACCTTGGATTCCCACCTCTTGGGGAGAGTTCTAAGGATCTTTGAGTTGATCTCTCCACTAGACATAGGATGTCCTAGAACAGCAAGACCATTCAAGATGGTGTTGAGCCTTGAGTACATGTTGGCTATGCTCTCCTCCTTTCCCATCTTGAAGTTCTCAAGCAACCCTTTGAGCATGTAGACTTTGCTTTCCTTCACTTGATCTGTCCCTTCATAAGTGATGCAAAGCTTTCTCCATACCTCATAGGCCGTCTCACAAGAGGAAATCCGGTTGAACTCGGTGGGGGTCATGGAGGCATAAAGGATGTGAATGGCTCTTGCATTTAAGGTTGCTTTCATCAAGGTGGCTTCATCCCATTCTTCAATGTTTGTCTTTGGTAGAATGTATGGGCTGTTCACCATTTGCCACATCTCGAGACTTGATCCTTGGATGAAAAATTGAAGTCTTCTTCTCCAATAGAGGAAGTTGCTCCTATCAAAGATTGGAAGGCTGGTCGAGAGTCTCCCTCCTAGGTAGTCACCCATCTTCTCCTACTTGTTGAAGTATGCTTGGAGAAGACCTGCTCTGATACCACTTGTTGGATCCTAGATGGGTGATTAGATGCTCAAGAGGGGGGGTGAATAGAGCTGAAAGCACTTAAACAAAATTCATTAAACCTTCAAATTATATGACAAGATAAGGTTGCTAAATAGGTAATTTGAGTGCAACTAAATCATGCATAGCAAGGATAAGAGAGATTGAACATGCACCAATTAGACAAGCTATTTAGAGTGGTTCCACACTTCAAACTAGAAGTGTATCAGTCCACTTGCCTAGAGAGGTCAACCTCTAGGACTTCCAACAATTGCACTCTTATATTCACTTAATAAGACATACAATACATGACCAACAAAGGACTTACCTATCCAATACAAAGAGTCTTAAACCTTACCAAGGACTTACCCACTTTGCAAGAGTCTTCGGGGTTTTCTAAGGACTTACCCACTCTTGCACAAGTCTTCGGCCTTGCAGGAATTACCCACTCTTCTTGGATCTTCCGCCTTTGACTTCACCTTCACTCGGAGAAGCTTTCCACCAAGGTCTTACCCACTTGAGCTTGAGTCTTCTGCCTTCTCCAAGGGCTTACCCACTCTAGCTCCAAGTCTTCGGCCTTGATCTTCACCAAGGGACTCCTTCCCTTGTTCTTCTTCACCTCTCTTGGACAAGAGAGAGAACCTTCATCTTCCTGATTGAAATGGAGAGATGGGGAGGTTGTGGAAGTGAGAGCTTTACAAGATATACAAATGGGACTAGCTCTCTTACAGATTTCCTACTCACTCTAATGGATGTAGCAAGTGATTAAGCTTAGAGAGAGAGAGGAGGTTGTAGGAAGCACTCAACTATAGAATAGGAACCTCACAAAGAGTTTGCAATGAATGCACAACCTTGGAATGAAGCCCAAGGGGTCCTATTTATAGCTGGGGATGCCTCTTAGCCTTTGGGAACACTTGAGAATGAAAAATAGCCATTTTACAACTTGCAACGGATCTATTTTGAGTTCCACCAACTTCTCCAACGGTTGGAATTGCTTTTTCTGCATTCCAGTACAGTATGATCGGCTGAGTTTCAATGAAGGAAACTCGGCCGAACCACTAAAAGACAAGGCTGAAAGCTAGACTATCGGCCGAGTTCCTTTGGAGAAACTCGGCCGATCGGTCGACTTTCATCTTGGACCGATCAGTGGATCGGCCGAGTTTCCTTGCTAGAAACTCGACCGAACGGGAATCGGCTGAGTTTGTAACTCGGCCGATTGCAACAAAAATTCCAGAATATATGGATCGGCCGAGTTTGGAATTCGGCCGACCAAATTCCTGTTATGGGTATTTTGGAATTTTTGTATAACCGTACAAATGATGGATTTTTGTGTCCCAATAATTTTTCTAAGCTTAATTACAAGTCATACAATAATTACAAGTGATTACAAAGAAATTCTAAGGTCATTTACATAGAGATCCCAAATTGCACACTTGTAGCTATTTTGACTTGTCTTTTCTCCAATTTGATATGCGCAAGTTAGGGCATTTGGAGTGTGTCTAAACCTAATCTGAAATCACTCAATGTAGAAGCATTAGACACCAATATGTGGAATGGTTAGTCATCATCAAAGCAAGGGTTTAGTCAATTTAGACGTGAGTCAACATTGACCTAATTGACCTTGAGTCAACATTCTCCCCCTTTTTGAAGATGACAAACCATTCCATAAATGTATTGAAAGCTTGTACGTAAAATCATACCTTCAGAGAAAGCTAGGGGTTTCAATAGGATTGAGCTCATATGCTCCCCCTCAATTGATGCGCATGGAGTTCTCATACTCCCCCTCAATTGATGCTATTTCTCGTGCATGGTTAGCTTTCATAACATTTATAGAAACTATGTCTTCTACTCATATATGTTCTACACATATATGTCTTCTCCCATTTACCTTCTTCCCTTTACATGGACACGCTTCTTTGCTTCATGTAAGACATGCCTTCTCCCTGTTGTCAAAAGAAGACATATCTTTCTCCCCCTTTGTCATTTCAAAAAAGGTGGCGGTGTGAAGAAACTAAGAAACACCACTTGTTAAGAGAAAGAAGATAACAAAAGTTATATAAGGAGAGTAGAAGAGCACAGATAGGGGCTTGTCCAAGCATAGAAAGAAAAGCAAGTTAAAGCATATACTTGAACAACCCAAAAAAATGCAAGATAAAGTGCTACAGAAAAACAATAAATCACAATTTTGACCCTCAAGATGATGGAATTTGACCAAAAACCATCGGAGCTCATGGCAAAGCGATGAGTCTTGCTCAGAAGGGTGTTTCTTCATAAAAAACACTATACTTGCAGCAAAAACTGAAACTGGAGCAAAATCTGCATAAAATCCAAAAAAAATACTCCAATTTCTACATATCATGTAGATCTATGAACCCTGCATCACAATGTTATGCAAGCAACTCAAGATAGTAGATATGCAATTCAAGGAACAATCTTGAGCATGTATGAGATAAGATACAAGCATAACATATAGATGATCAAAGATGGCAATATGTAAACAAGGTTAGAACTACATGTATATGAACTACTAGTAGATGATATCACAAGTTAGGACTACTAGTAGGATCTAGATCATAGCAAGAGATACCACAATATAAAGCAAGCTATGAGTCGATATAGAGATATATCCAAACCAAGAGATATGCAATTTTAGAAGCATGAGAGGATATAACTCACTATATATACATCCTTACCATAAGATGATTACCCCTAAGAACCTCAAGGTTGTATCAAAACAAGATATACACCTATAGAGATGTAGCAAGTTAGAGTACAACGGAAGCGATTTTAGACACAACCAAGAGATCCAAAGAGATCATCATCAAAACCTGCAAAACAACTCAAAGCAAGAAATTGCAAGATATAGATATACCAATTTAGAGCAATTAGAGAGATAGAGTTGTAAGCAAGATAGGCAATTTAGAACATGGCAATATGCATATATAAAGGTACCAAATGGTGTAAGGACCCTGACCTGCGTTTAGGGTTTACCCTGTTTGTTTTGCTTGATCTTGGTGCTTTGGTGCTTGCTAATCACCTTTGAGTGGTGATTAGGGTTTTGTTGTGCTTTGTTGAGAGTTCGAGGGGCTACTTGCAAATAACCCAAGTTTAGGGTTTTCTGGGCAAGTTTGCCATCTTGTGAGATGTTTTTCCTCTTTGCTTCCTCTAGGGTTGAGAGGAAGGCTTGGGCTTGTTGTTTGAGTTCCTTGGGCCTTGGTTGAGCTTGTTCGGGCCTTGTGGTGCCTTGTTTGGGCTTTCTTGAGCCTGTGTCGGCCAGGACCTACTTTGTGTCACCCAGCAGGCTGGTGTGTCACCCAGCAAAGTTGCTGCCTGTGTCGCCCATGATGCCTGGTCTTGTGTAGTGGACACATGGTGCACATCTTGGACAAGTGCCTTATGGCTTGCATGAGAGGTGGCTTGAGTTGGTGGACATGTGTCCCTTGGGTGGACGACACTTAGCATAGTTGTACCTTGGTTTCTCCTCCCCTTCTTCCTATATAGGTAGCTCTTCTCCTTGCCTTAGTCTCCTTTGGTCCTTTGGTCTCCCCTCCACCCTTGGTGCACGATATCCCTCTCCATCTTGCTTGTGTTGGCCGATACACTTCCTTGGAGCTAAAGTGGTGGCCGATACACTTCCTTGGAGCTGAAGTGGTGGCCGATACACCTTCCTGGAACAGCCTGGTGGACGATAGCTTTGGACCTTGGAGTGCTTTGGACCATTGGTGGCCGACAACCTTGGAGCTCAAAGTGCATCTTCTCCCTTGAAGCTTGGAGCTTAAGGCGGGTTGCATAGTTTCTAACCCTAACTATCTTACCTCTAGCCTTAACCTTGTTACATGTGAGTAGACTAGCTTAGTTCCTTGCTTGTACATCTTGCTTATATACCTTAGTGGCCGATATCCCTCTCTTGT
This sequence comes from Alisma plantago-aquatica, assembly GCA_963693085.1. NCBI lineage: Eukaryota > Viridiplantae > Streptophyta > Magnoliopsida > Alismatales > Alismataceae > Alisma > Alisma plantago-aquatica. The sequence continues at coordinate 1,253,136,639 of OY856410.1, read as the reverse complement.
GTTTAGGGTTCCTTGTATACCTTGCTTTTTAGGGTTTGTGCTCCCTTGTGTTGGAGGTTGAAGGTGGCCTAGGGTTGGGCGATATCCCTTCCTTGTGGGTGTGTTGGGCGTCACCCTTGTCCTTGAGTTGAACGATATCAGTGTTCTTGGTGTTGGGCAACACCCTTCCTCTTGGGTTGGATGATAGGTTGACCTAGTATGGATGTTGGCCGACATGGTGACCATGTTGGGCGATAGGGTTCCTTGGGTTGAGCAACACCTTTGTTTTTGAGTTGGATGGTATGGTGTTCCCCTTGGTGGACGATATGGTAGCTGGTGTTGGGCGACATGGATGTCCTTGAGTTGGACGATAGAATGGGTGCTCTTGTGTTGAGTTATCTCCTTGTCCATGTGGTGGACGATAGGGCCAAGTAGTGCCATGTTGGACGATAGGCTATGTGCCCTAATGGCCGACACCATGGTGGGCGATACCCTAATGGTCGACACCATGGTGGGCGATACCCTTATGGCCGATAGCCATGTTGGGAGATACCCTACCCTATGTGCATGAGTGTGATGGTCGATAGGGTTAGTAGAGTGTGTTGGCCGATAGGGCAGTAGTGGGTGATGGTCGATAGGGTTAGTGAGGTTGGCCGATACCCATGTTGGATCATAGGTTTTAGATGAGGGTTGTGAGGCTATAGTGAGGGTATGAGTTTCTTTGGTGATGGTCCCTTATGTGATAGAAGTGGATTTTTATACATTAACCAATAAACGATGGTGGTGTTTGTGATATCATCAATATGTAATATGTTGCCTTGCAAATAATAAGGATGCTAATGGTAGTAATGTATATGATGATAGCCCTCATGTAATAGATGCATGATGAGACCCGTTATGCTTAACTGTTAATGATAATGAAGATGATGATAACTACTCTAGTAGTTTGTTTAATGATAATAATGTTGGTAATAATGATGCTAAGTGACAGTTACATTAAAGGTTGCTTCATGATAAAGATGACAATAGTTGATGACATAGTAATGACCTTGTTAATAATAGTGTTGGTTCTGTAAACACAACATGATATCTATATACCCTGATTGTTTGTACAATCTCGATATAAGGGTAAGTATCAGTATGGTTGTTTAATGATGTACTTAACATACTTGATTACCAAATAACTGTCATATTGATAAGTAGATTATCTTGAATGATATTTCATGATAGTGAGCATATTCCTTATGTTGAATCTACAATTATTGCATACCTTAACCTTGCAGGTGATGACTTAGCCATGAAAGGGCTATGTGACATATGTAATGAGTAACATTACTTTGATAATTGATCTATAAGATTATGTATGTGATGTGTTGGTCCCATGATAATGATGTGAGCCTTAAGAGGCAGTGACAGTGCATGATGAAGGTTGAGACCCTGTGGTATGTGATGATCCTTGAGATGGATCTGGATGGTTGGCAAGAGGCCAAGTGATAACATGTTATGTTGGATCCTTAAGATGGATCAGGTTGATATGAATAGATCATAATATAATGTTCTTTACTTTCTGTTATACCTTGCATGTCATACAACTTGGTTGAATCTTGCAATCCATCTAAAAGATACTAATTAAGCACAGTGAAATACATCATGTAGTTTGCCCTGGCCATAGATCCTTCATCGTCAGGACTTGGTGATGGTGAAATAGGTTTTCCTACGGGTTAACCTGGAAGCGCATATTGTTGAATATGTGTAGGTTGCACCTAGCCTGAAAATGAGGAGGTAAGAGTGTAACTTCGGTTGCAGACTCAGATATGTGTGTAGAGCATGGTGAACAGGCCCATGGCACAGGATATGTGATGTATGGAGCATGAATGCGTTCATGGCTCAGAGCACGGTGATCAGGCCCGTGGCTCAGTTTTACTAGCGCCGAGACCTGTACCAAGGCGGGCTAGAGAATGGGTAGCCTATGGAGCTAACCCTGTGGCTTAGACCACTTCAGCATGTGACTGCGGTCCTGCTTGTATTGTACTCATGTACTGACCATGAGGTGGGAGGTCGTGGGGCCAGCTCTTCCATTGACCTTGTATGGCACCGTCTTGGGTTTCGTAACCGAAGGTTGGATTTGAACGGTACGGTTCAAATCCTCAGGGCATAATAAAATGTAATACATCCGTTTAGTATTTACTAGTCATATCAAATACGAAACATTGGTTGAGGCCTTGTTTGTGTAATATTCGGTTATACCTTGCAGGTCATGTGGTAATCTACCTTATCTTAATAATCAGGTTATATGGCATTATACCCTGTTCTAATAATCCTGTTACATGTTGATATATCTCATCTTGATAGTCATATTCCTTTGAAAGACATCTGGTTTTACGCTTTAGTACAGCTGGTATGCTTGCCGGTAAGAATGATCTTGTTATATATATATATATATAACTGCTTCTGATATATGTACTCATGTTATAATTGTTGTTATGGTTTATCTTGCTGAGGTTCTATGGTTGCGGTGGGGAGCTATGTTTCCCGCTGGGACAATTGTTCAATTGTCTCACTCCACTGGTTTACACCCTTTTTAGGTGGTCGAGGTAGACGTGGTCGTGGTTGTGGTGTTGCGGATGAGCAGCTTGAGGAGCAGTAGAAGGCAAGTGATGGACATGCTGCTGTTTTGGATGTTTTGTAGTAGAGTCTAGAGTCATCCCTGTACTCTCAGGTCCTTGGCAGTGTTTTGACGATGTTTCACGAAGATCGTTCGATGATATCTGTATATCCTGCTGTTGGCCGGATGTGGGCCTTTATGTATATATGAACAGGTGGTGAACTCATGTGATGGATGGACAGCTATTCCTGAGCTATGGAAACGTGTCAGATCTTGTGTATATACACATTTATATGACATGTTTCTATGCAGGATGAGGACTGGAAAGTAATAGTTTCACAGTTTACCTATTTTCCGCAATCGGTTTTAATTAACCCGTGTTTTTGATAATCTGTGGTTATGGTGTTTTCCGCACATTTTCGCGTAACACCTCGTTATCTTTGTGATAATGGGATGTGTTGCCACAAGCTTGGTATCAGAGCTTTAGGTTCGCTGAGTCTATAGGGATCTAGGACTAGGTTGAGTCTGTTCTTATGAGTTTTCCAGGTTATCTTACAAAAATCTTCTGCCCTCAGCAGAAGAAAAGCCAAGATGTCTAGAAACCACGAAGAACATGCTCCTGAGCATAGTGATGCTGCATCGGTTGATGGAGCAGATGGACGGGCACATGAAGATCGGGTGCCTGAGGTCCCCCAACCAGACCCAGCCATACTTGAACACCCTGCCTACCAACAGCTTATGGGGCAGTTAATGGCTACGATGAATCTCATGGTTGAGCGATTACCAGTGCCTCCTCCACAAGCACAGGTTCCCCATGGAGAAGCATCGGGTATTGGGAAGACCTTTGAGCGGCTTCGCCGAGTCGGAGCTTCGGATTATGCTGGAACGGCTGATCCAGCGGATGCAGATCTGTGGCTGACGAGTCTTGAAAAGGCTTTCTGGATCCTCGACATCCCCAAAGCAGACAAAGTAAAGCATGCTGTCTACCTTTTGAAGGGTAGTGCTGGTCACTGGTGGACCATCGAGGAAGAGAAGCGGCCTGGTGAGGTGATCTGTTGGGAAGTGTTTCGGTGCGAGTTCGTCACCAGATACTTTCCGAAGACGTACCTGGATGAGAAGATCAGTCAGTTTGAGAAGTTGCGGCAAGGAACGATGAACATCACTGAGTATGAAGCTAAGTTTATGGATCTGTTGAGGTTCTGTCCTCACATGGCGGCGACAGATGATGAACGGATCAGACGTTTCGAGAAGGGTTTGAGTGCTGAGTTGACAACCCCTGTGTCTGCGCTGGAAAACCGAGAGCGGTTTGCTACGTTTGTGGAATCAGTTCGACGGATCGAGAGGACAGTAAGGGAGAAAAGAGAGTCGGTGTCTCTTAAAAGACCTGCTCAGTTTCAAGGACGAAGGTTTGGTGGCTTCAAGAAACCCAAGTTTTCAGCACCGTCAGTGATGAGAAGTGCTGGTGTACCATCTCAGTGGTCTCCGAGTAAGGGAAAAGGTTATGTTTCTTCACCATCTAAGGCGCACAACTCAGCTTTGGTGGCAGTGACAGGGCCATCTAGGCCACGAGTTGACAATAGAGCATGTCATCTCTGTGGACAAGTCGGGCATTGGAAGTTCAATTGCCCGAATAGATACGTTGAAGTGACGCAGCAACCGAGGCAGAGTTTCTAGAAATCTGAGAGACCACAGCCCAGTGGTAGCAGAGGACGAGGACGCGGTCAAGCGTCTCAAGCTGGATCGTCTGCTCAAGGGAGCAGAGGTCGTGGACAGCAAGCTATGGCTCGATTCTATGCCATGAATCAGCCGGAGGCGATAGTCAACCCGCGAGTGGTGACAGGTCAGATGGAGTTATTTCATTCTGATATGTCTTCTTCTTGCTTTATATCTGTTCTGGTTGACCCGGGTGCTACACACTCTTTTATCGCCTACAGTATGCTTGAAAACTGTCATCTACCTGTTAGTTGTAAGAAGGATAGCTTGTTGTTAGAAACCCCTCTTGATGGTTCCTCTTTGCTTCGAGAAGAGTGTCCATCTTGTGTTTTGTCTTTTTCGGGACACAACATTCAGGTGGATCTCATACCACTTGATATGCATGGTTTCGATGTTATCCTTGGGATGGATACCTTAGAGAAGTATAAGGTTGTCTTGGACTGTGGTTCCAAGTAGGCGGTGTTTGATGTTGCTGGAGAGAAGTGGATCTTCCAGGGAGATAGGAAGATTCTTCCGACGTGTCTGGTGTCAGCTATGGTGGCAGATAGGTTTTTGCGACAAGGATGTGAGGCGTTCTTAGCTCACGTTGTGGATACCGTTGTGGATACCAAGGCGAAAGGCCTTAACCTTGAAGAAGTATCAGTTGTCCGAGAGTTTTCAGATGTGTTTCCCGAGGAGTTTCCTGGTGTTCCTCCACCCCGAGAGATCGATTTTGAGATCAATCTGGTTCCGGGAACGCAGCCGATTGCACAGACACCTTATAGGATGGCTCCAACAGAGATGGTAGAGTTGAAGAAGACGTTACAAGAGTTGTTGGAAAAAGGTTTCATCAGACCGATCACGTCACCTTGGGGTGCTCCCGTGTTGTTCGTTAAGAAGAAGGATGGTTCGATGCGGTTGTGTATAGACTACCGACAGTTGAACAAGGTCACGATCAAGAATAAGTACCCGTTGCCGAGGATAGATGACCTGTTCGATCAGTTGCGTTGTGCTACAGTGTTTACGAAAATCGATCTATGGTCTGGATATCATCAGTTGAGGATAAAGGCGGATGACATACCAAAGTCAGCCTTTAGGACGAGGTATGGTCATTTTGAGTTTGTGGTTATGTCGTTTGGATTAACCAATGCACCTGATGCTTTCATGGACCTGATGAACAGAGTGTTTCGTCCATTCTTAGATCAGTTTGTTGTAGTTTTTATAGATGACATCTTGATCTATAGTCGGAACCGGTTAGAGCATGAGCAACATCTTCGTCAAGCGTTGACTCTCCTTCGTCAACATCAGTTGTATGCTAAGTTTAGTAAGTGTGAGTTCTGGTTGGATGAAGTGACTTTCTTAGGTCATGTGATATCTGCTGAAGGAGTCAAAGTAGATCCGAAGAAAGTGGAATCCGTTGCGGATTGGGAACAGCCGAAGACGTCGACAGAAGTTCGTAGTTTCCTTGGTCTAGCAGGATACTACCGGAGGTTTATCAAGGACTTCAGTTCGATAGCTCTACCGATGACGAAGTTGACCAGGAAGGATGTACCTTTTGTTTGGAATGATCGATGTCAGCAAGCTTTCCAAAGTTTGAAGGAAAAGCTAACCAGTGCTCCAGTGTTGATCTTGCCAGAATCTGGAAAAGGCTATGTTGTTTTTTGTGATGCGTCCAAGACAGGTTTGGGTTGTGTGCTGATGCAGGAAGATCATGTGGTTTCTTTTGCTTCGCGACAGCTTAAGAAACACGAGGAGAACTATCCGACCCATGACTTGGAGCTGGCAGTAGTGGTTCATGCATTAAAGATTTGGAGACACTATCTTTATGGGGAGGTGTGTCAGATCTTTACAGATCACAAGAATCTGAAGTACATCTTCTCACAGCAAGAGTTGAACATGCGACAGCGTCGGTGGATGGAGTTGATCAATGATTATGATTGCACTATCGAGTATCATCCTGGTAAGGCAAATGTGGTAGCAGACGCGCTTAGCAGAAAGTCTTCTACTCCCAAGAAGGCACAAATGAGTTCTTTGGTATGCCATAGGCGGGACATGTTAGTCTCCTTACGGCAGATGAACGTACAGATGGAGGTTTCCTCGATAGCTGGACTTTTAGCACAGATGCAAATCAAGCCCACGTTGAGACAGCAGATCAAGGATGCACAGCAAACGGATGATACAGTACAGCTAATCAGATCAGAGTTTGGCAGCGAAAAGCGTGATGGGTTCCATGAGTCCGAGGATGGAGTGGTTTGCTATCATAATAGGATGGTGGTTCCAGATGCTGATAATCTGAGGGAGCTGGTGCTCGAGGAAGCACACACGTCGATGTATGCTATGCATCCAGGCGTCACCAAGATGTACCATAGTCTGAAGGACTTGTATTGGTGGCCCGACCTGAAGAAAGATGTAGCTGAGTTTGTGGCAAGGTGTGCGGTATGTCAGCAAGTAAAGGCTGAGCATCAAAAGCCGGCAGGTACGTTGCAACCTTTGCCTGTACCACAGTGGAAATGGGATCATATAACCATGGATTTCGTAGTTGGTCTACCCAGGACAACTAGGAATCATGATTCCATTTGGGTGATAGTGGACAGATTAACGAAGTCTGCCCATTTCATACCTGTGAAGACCACGTATACAGCTGAAAAGCTCACTCGAGTATATGTGGATGAGATAGTTCGTTTGCATGGTGTGCCAGCAACGATAGTTTCTGATAGAGGTCCTCAGTTTACAAGTCGTTTTTGGGAACAGTTGCACAGGGCGATGGGAACGCAGTTGAAGTTCAGTACCGCTTTCCACCCGCAGACAGATGGACAGTCTGAGAGGACTATTCAGACTTTGGAGGATCTTCTTCATGCTTGTGTTTTGCAGTTCCTAGGCAGTTGGGACGTACATCTCCGTTTGATAGAGTTTGCCTACAACAATAGCTATCAGCGGAGCATTGACATGGCTCCCTATGAGGCTTTGTATGGGAGGAAGTGCAGATCTCCTTTGTGTTGGTATGAATCAGGTGAATATCAGCTTTTGGGCCCTTAGTTAGTACATCAAATGATAGAAAAGATCAAGGTGATACAACAACAGTTGAAAGCGGCACAAGACAGGCAGAAGTCTTATGCAGACAATCGCCGACGACCCTTGGAGTTCCAGGTGGGAGACAAGGTGTATCTTAAAGTCTCTTCGTGGAAAGGTGTCCTGAGGTTTGGCCGGAAAGGTAAGTTAGCTCCCAGATATATGGGGCCTTACTCAGTCATAGCACTTGTTGGCAAGGTGGCTTACGAGTTAGAGTTGCCTCCAGAGTTGCACAGGTTACATCCAGTGTTCCATGTCAGTATGCTGAAGAAAAGTCATCCGGATACAGGAACAGTGATACAACCAGTTGAAGTTGAGCTTGACAAAGATGTGACTTATGAAGAGGGTCCTATGATGATCCTTGACAGAAGAGTCAAGAAGTTGAAGAGAAAGGATCTGGTTCTTGTGAAGGTCCTTTGGCATCACCGTGGCGTTGAGGAAGCCACGTGGGAGCTTGAGGAAGAGATGAGGAGGAAGTATCCCTCGCTTTTCTCTTCGGATTTCGGGGACGAAATCCTTTTGTAGAGGTTTATGGCTGTAAGGACCCTGACCTACGTTTAGGGTTTACCCTGTTTGTTTTGCTTGATCTTGGTGCTTTGGTGCTTGCTAATCACCTTTGAGTGGTGATTAGGGTTTTGTTGTGCTTTGTTGAGAGTTTGAGGGGCTACTTGCAAATAACCCAAGTTTAGGGTTTTGTGGGCAAGTTTGCCATCTTGTGAGATGTTTTTCCTCTTTGCTTCCTCTAGGGTTGAGAGGAAGGCTTGGACTTGTTGTTTGAGTTCCTTGGGCCTTGGTTGAGCTTGTTCGGGCCTTGTGGTGCCTTGTTTGGGCTTTCTTGAGCCTGTGTCGACCAGGACCTGCTTTGTGTCGCCCAGCAGGCTGGTGTGTCGCCCAGCAAAGCTGCTTCCTGTGTCGCCCATGATGCCTGGTCTTGTGTAGTGGACACATGGTGCACATCTTGGACAAGTGCCTTATGGCTTGCATGAGAGGTGGCTTGAGTTGGTGGACATGTGTCCCTTGGGTGGACAACACTTAGCATAGTTGTACCTTGGTTTCTCCTCCCCTTCTTCCTATATAGGTAGCTCTTCTCCTTGCCTTAGTCTCCTTTGGTCCTTTGGTCTCCCCTCCACCCTTGGTGCACGATATCCCTCTCCATCTTGCTTGTGTTGGCCGATACACTTCCTTGGAGCTGAAGTGGTGGCCGATACACTTCCTTGGAGCTGAAGTGGTGGCCGATACACCTTCCTGGAACAGCCTGGTGGACGATAGCTTTGGACCTTGGAGTGCTTTGGACCTTTGGTGGCCGACAACCTTGGAGCTCAAAGTGCATCTTCTCCCTTGAAGCTTGGAGCTTAAGGCGGGTTGCATAGTTTCTAACCCTAACTCTCTTACATCTAGCTTTAACCTTGTTACATGTGAGTAGACTAGCTTAGTTCCTTGCTTGTACATCTTTCTTATATACCTTAGTGGCCGATATCCCTCTCTTGGGTTTAGGGTTCCTTGTATACCTTGCTTTTTAGGGTTTGTGCTCCCTTGTGTTGGAGGTTGAAGGTGACCTAGGGTTGGGCGATATCCCTTCCTTGTGGGTGTGTTGGGCGACACCCTTGTCCTTGAGTTGAACGATATCAGTGTTCTTGGTGTTGGGCAACACCCTTCCTCTTGGGTTGGACGATAGGTTGACCTAGTATGGATGTTGGCCGACATGGTGACCATGTTGGGCGATATGTTTCCTTGGGTTGAGCAACACCTTTGTTTTTGAGTTGGATGGTATGGTGTTCCCCTTGGTGGACGATATGGTAGCTGGTGTTGGGCGACATGGATGTCCTTGAGTTGGATGATAGAATGGGTGCTCTTGTGTTGAGTTATCTCCTTGTCCATGTGGTGGACCATAGGGCCAAGTAGTGCCATGTTGGATGATAGGCTATGTGCCCTAATGGCCGACACCATGGTGGGCGATACCCTAATGGCCGACACCATGGTGGGCGATACCCTTATGGCCGATAGCCATGTTGGGCGATACCCTACCCTATGTGCATGAGTGTGATGGTCGATAGGGTTAGTAGAGTGTGTTGGTCGATAGGGCAGTAGTGGGTGATGGTCGATAGGGTTAGTGAGGTTGGCCGATACCCATGCTGGATCATAGGTTTTAGATGAGGGTTGTGAGGCTATAGTGAGGGTATGCGTTTCTTTGGTGACGGTCCCTTATGTGATAGAAGTGGATTTTTATACATTAACCAATAAACGATGGTGGTGTTTGTGATATCATCAATATGTAATATGTTGCCTTGCAAATAATAAGGATGCTAATGGTAGTAATGTATATGATGATAGCCCTCATGTAATAGATGCATGATGAGACCCGTTATGCTTAACTGTTAATGATAATGAAGATGATGATAACTACTCTAGTAGTTTGTTTAATGATAATAATGTTGGTAATAATGATGCTAAGTGACAGTTACATTAAAGGTTGCTTCATGATAAAGATGACAATAGTTGATGACATAGTAATGACCTTGTTAATAATAGTGTTGGTTCTGTAAACACAACATGATATCTATATACCCTGATTGTTTGTACAATCTCAATATAAGGGTAAGTATCAGTATGGTTGTTTAATGATGTACTTAACATACTTGATTACCAAATAACTATCATATTGATAAGTAGATTATCTTGAATGATATTTCATGATAGTGAGCATATTCCTTATGTTGAATCTACAATTATTGCATACCTTAACCTTGCAGGTGATAACTTAGCCATGGAAGGGCTATGTGACATATGTAATGAGTAACATTACTTTGATAATTGCTCTATAAGATTATGTATGTGATGTGTTGGTCCCATGATAATGATGTGAGCCTTAAGAGGCAGTGACAGTGCATGATGAAGGGTTGAGACCATGTGGTATGTGATGATCCTTGATATGGATCTGGATGGTTGGCAAGAGGCCAAGTGATAACATGTGATGTTGGATCCTTAAGATGGATCAGGTTGATATGAATAGATCATAATATAATGTTCTTTACTTTCTGTTATACCTTGCATGTCATACAACTTGGTTGAATCTTGCAATCCATCTAAAAGATACTAATTAAGCACAGTGAAATACATCATGTAGTTTGCCCTGGCCATAGATCCATCATCGTCAGGACTTGGTGATGGTGAAACAGGTTTTCCTACGGGTTAACCTGGAAGCACATATTGTTGAATATGTGTAGGTTGCACCTAGCCTGAAAATGAGGAGGTAAGAGTGTAACTTCAGTTGCAGACTCAGATATGTGTGTAGAGCATGATGAAGAGGCCCATGGCTCAGGATATGTGATGTATGGAGCATGAATGCATTCATGGCTCAGAGCACGGTGATCAGGCCCGTGGCTCAGTTTTACTAGCGCCGAGACCTGTACCAAGGCGGGCTAGAGAATGGGTAGCCTATGGAGCTAACCCTGTGGCTTAGACCACTTCAGCATGTGACTGCGGTCCTGCTTGTGTTGTACTCATGTACTGACCATGAGGTGGGAGGTCGTGGAGTTCGGCTCTTCCATTGACCTTGTATGGCACCGTCTTGGGTTTCTTAACCGAAGGTTGGATTTGAACGGTACGGTTCAAATCCTCAGGGCATAATAAAATGTAATACAGCCGTTTAGTATTTACTAGTCATATCAAATACGAAACATTGGTTGAGGCCTTGTTTGTGTAATATTCTGTTATACCTTGCAGGTCATGTGGTAATCTACCTTATCTTGATAATCAGGTTATATGGCATTATACCCTGTTCTAATAATCCTGTTAAATGTTGATATATCTCATCTTGATAGTCATGTTCCTTTGAAAGACATCTGGTTTTATGCTTTAGTACAGCTGGTATGCTTGCCGGTAAGAATGATCTTGTTATATATATATAACTACTTCTGATATATCTACTCATGTTATAATTGCTGTTATGGTTTATCTTGCTGAGGTTCTATGGTTGCGGTGGGGAGCTATGTTTCCCGCTGGGACAATTGTTCAATTGTCTCACTCCACTGGTTTACACCCTTTTTAGGTGGTCGAGGTAGACGTGGTCGTGGTTGTGGTGTTGCGGACGAGCAGCTTGAGGAGCAGTAGAAGGCAAGCGATGGACATGCTGCTGTTTTGGATGTTTTGTAGTAGAGTCTAGAGTCATCCCTGTACTCTCAGGTCCTTGGCAGTGTTTTGACGATGTTTCACGAAGATCGTTCGATGATATCTGTATATCCTGCTATTGGCCGGATGTGGGCCTTTATGTATATATGAACAGGTGGTGAACTCATGTGATGGATGGACAACTGTTCCTGAGCTGTGGAAACGTGTCAGATCTTGTGTATATACACATTTATATGACATGTTTCTGTGCAGGATGAGGACTGGAAAGTAATAGTTTCACAGTTTACTTGTTTTCCGCAATCGGTTTTCATTAACCCGTGTTTTTGATAATCTGTGGTTATGGTGTTTTCCGCACGTTTTCGCGTAACACCTCATTATCTGTGTGATAATGGGATGTGTTGCCACAAATGGAGTGCCAAAGAATAAGGCTATTGGTTGAGAAAATCTAGTTGAGAGGGAAATTCTCATTCAATAAGCCAAATGTATACTCTGTGAACAGTGTTTTCGGTCGAGTTATGTGTATTGGCAACTCGGCCGATCGCAGCTGTTGGCAACACCCATTGGTGCCTATCGGTCGAGTTTTAGACAGGACAAAACTCGACCAACAAAACAGCTGTAGAAAAAGCACATATTTTTCATAAAACATATCTAGAGGCATGCTAAAAATACAAACCATATCCAAACATGTCTAAGCAATTTAGTAATGCACTATAGAAGCATTAGGAACAATTTTTGAGCAAGAGTGTGAAGAGAAACACAAAATGCCACTTTTGACTCAAAAACCATATGTATAGTGCACACTAACTTGACAAAAACAAGTTAGAAAGGTTATAAGCAATAAAACAATACCTTTGTGCTTACCATTGCTTTTCTACTTGTTGTCACCCTATACACATCTCACCTTTCTTCTTTCATGTGGATTGAGAAGTCAATTTACAATTCAATAGCTCAAGTCAATCCATTTGCAAGTACCTACAAGAAGAAAGATGAAATGGTCCCCAATCATGTTTTTGGGTCCGGAGGAGTTAGTTTAGCAACCCAAATCCTATTGCTCTTGGGTGCTTTCCTAAAAGGACAACAATTAGAATAATGACCTAATTCATTGCAATAGTTGCATGTGCCCATAGTCTTGGAACTAGAGGATTCTCCATGGAATATTGGAGGTCCTTTATCTTTGTTGTTCCCTTGACTACTATCATACCCTAAACCATGTCTACCAATTTGTTTAGTAGTATGGTCTAGGATTTGATTAAGATTCTTTTTACCAACTAAGAATCTTTGCAAAGAAGATCTTAAACTATCATTATCATGCTTAAGAGAAGCAATAGTAGAAGACAATTGATTAATGTTATCTCTAGCATGTAGAAGATCATTTTCTAAGCAAAGAGTTTTAGTTAAATAAGAATCTCTATCAATATGAAGAGCAGCAACATCATTCTCTCTATTAGTAGAACTAGAACAAGATTCATGCCCATTGATTTTAGCAAGCAAGGAGGCATTTTCTAGTTCTAATTCATGCAAAACAAAATCTTTGTTTTTGTTTTCAGATTTAAGAACATCAATGTCATGCGTGAGAGAATCAACAATTAAAGTATGTTCTTCATTAGAATTAGGCATGAGAGGTTGAGCTTCTAGAAATTTAATCTTATCAAGTAAACTAGAATTTTCAAGTTTAATAGAGTCTACTTGGCTAAGACAATCATTTTTATCATTAAGCAAGCAAGAATTTGCATGTTCAAGATCATTTAATTCTACATACAAATTATCAACAATTTTAGCAAGCTTTTTCTTTTTCTTTTGAGAAGACTTAAGAGATGCACAAATATCATGAATGAGATCAATCAAGGATTCTTTATCTAAAGAGTCTAGATTTACCTCATTTGAGTCTTCACTTGTTGATGCTACAAGAGCAAAATGACATTCTCCTTCATCACTAGAGCTTGAGCTTGATCCTTCACATGAATCTTCACTTGAACTTGAGTTGGAGGAGCCACTTGAGCTTGATTGCCATTTCTTCTTGTGAAGATGGGTCTTTTTGCCTTGTGGGCAATCTTCCTTGTAGTGACCCTTCTTTCCACATGTGAAGCACCGGATGGAGGAGGACTTGCCTTTGTAGAGTCTACCCTTGGAGTACATGGCATCTTCTTCAACTTGAGAGGATGGAGAAGCTTAACCAACAATAGCCTTGATTTGAGCTTTGATTTCAGCCTTCTTCATTCTCTTGAGTTCTTTCTCCTCTTGTCTTTCTAATTCCTCCCTCTTGTCAAGTGTGGCTTCATGAGCTTGTAGATTTCCAATGAGCTCTTCAATAGGAATATCCCTAAGAGACCTTGCTTCTTCAATAGAAGTCACCTTGGATTCCCACCTCTTGGGGAGAGTTCTAAGGATCTTTGAGTTGATCTCTCCACTAGAAATAGGATGTCCTAGAACAGCAAGACCATTCAAGATGGTGTTGAGCCTTGAGTACATGTTGGCTATGCTCTCCTCCTTTCCCATCTTGAAGTTCTTAAGCAACCCTTTGAGCATGTAGACTTTGCTTTCCTTCACTTGATCTGTCCCTTCATAAGTGATGCAAAGCTTTCTCCATACCTCATAGGCCGTCTCACAAGAGGAAATCCGGTTGAACTCGGTGGGGGTCATGGAGGCATAAAGGATGTGCATGGCTCTTGCATTTAAGGTTGCTTTCATCAAGGTGGCTTCATCCCATTCTTCAATGTTTGTCTTTGGTAGAATGTATGGGCTGTTCACCATTTGCCACATCTCGAGACTTGATCCTTGGATGAAGAATTGAAGTCTTCTTCTCCAATAGAGGAAGTTGCTCCCATCAAAGATTGGAAGGCTGGTCGAGAGTCTCCCTCCTAGGTAGTCACCCATCTTCTCCTACTTGTTGAAGTATGCTTGGAGAAGACCTGCTCTGATACCACTTGTTGGATCCTAGATGGGTGATTAGATGCTCTAGAGGGGGGGGTGAATAGAGCTGAAAGCACTAAACAAAATTCATTAAACCTTCAAATTATATGACAAGATAAGGTTGCTAAATAGGTAATTTGAGTGCAACTAAATCATGCATAGCAAGCATAAGAGAGATTGAACATGCACCAATTAGACAAGCTATTTAGAGTGGTTCCACACTTCAAACTAGAAGTGTGTCAGTCCACTTTCCTAGAGAGGTCAACCTCTAGGACTTCCAACAATTGCACTCTTATATTCACTTAATAAGACATACAATACATGACCAACAAAGGACTTACCTATCCAATACAAAGAGTCTTCAACCTTACCAAAGACTTACCCACTTTGCAAGAGTCTTCGGCCTTCTCCAAGGACTTACCCACTCTTGCACAAGTCTTCGGCCTTGCAGGAATTACCCACTCTTCTTGGATCTTCCGCCTTTGACTTCACCTTCACTCGGAGAAGCTTTCGACCAAGGTCTTACCCACTTGAGCTTGAGTCTTCAGCCTTCTCCAAGGGCTTACCCACTCTAGCTCCAAGTCTTCGGCCTTGATCTTCACCAAGGGACTCCTTCCCTTATTCTTCTTCACCTCTCTTGGACAAGAGAGAGAACCTTCATCTTCCTGATTGAAATGGAGAGATGGGGAGGTTGTGGAAGTGAGAGCTTCACAAGATATACAAATGGGACTAGCTCTCTTACAGATTTCCTACTCACTCTAATGGATGTAGCAAGTGATTAAGCTTAGAGAGAGAGAGGAGGCTGTAGGAAGCACTCAACTATAGAATAGGAACCTCACAAAGAGTTTGCAATGAATGCACAACCTTGGAATGAAGCCCAAGGGGTCCTATTTATAGCTGGGGATGCCTCTTAGCCTTTGGGAACACTTGAGAATGAAAAATAGCCATTTTACAACTTGCAACGGATCTATTTTGAGTTCCACCAACTTCTCCAACGGTTGGAATTGCTTTTTCTGCATTCCAGTACAGTCTGATCGGCCGAGTTTCAATGAAGGCAACTCGGCCGAACCACTAAAAGACAAGGCTGAAAGCTAGACTATCGGCCGAGTTCCTTTGGAGAAACTTGGCCGATCGGTCGACTTTCATCTTGGACCGATCAGTGGATCGGCCGAGTTTCCTAGCTAGAAACTCGACCGAACGGGAATCGGCTGAGTTTGTAACTCGGCCGATTGCAACAAAAATTCCAGAATATATGGATCGGCCGAGTTTGGAATTCGGCCGACCAAATCCCTGTTATGGGTATTTTGGAATTTTCGTATAACCGTACAAATGATGGATTTTTGTGTCCCAATAATTTTTCTAAGCTTAATTACAAGTCATACAATAATTACAAGTGATTACAAAGCAATTCTAAGGTCATATACATAGAGATCTCAAATTGCACACTTGTAGCTATTTTGACTTGTCTTTTCTCCAATTTGATATGCGCAAGTTAGGGCATTTGGAGTGTGTCTAAACCTAATCTGAAATCACTCAATGTAGAAGCATTAGACACCAATATGTGGAATGGTTAGTCATCATCAAAACAAGGGTTTAGTCAATTTAGACGCGAGTCAATATTGACCTAATTGACCTTGAGTCAACATTCTCCCCCTTTTTGAAGATGACAAACCATTCCATAAATGTATTGAAAGCTTGTACGTAAAATCATACCTTCAGAGAAAGCTAGGGGTTTCAATAGGATTGAGCTCATATGCTCCCCCTCAATTGATGCGCATGGAGTTCTCATACTCCCCCTCAATTGATGCTATTTCTCGTGCATGGTTAGCTTTCATAACATTTATAGAAACTATGTCTTCTACTCATATATGTTCTACACATATATGTCTTCTCCCATTTACCTTCTCCCCTTTACATGGACACGCTTCTTTGCTTCATGTAAGACATGCCTTCTCCCTATTGTCAAAAGAAGACATATCTTTCTCCCCCTTTGTCATTTCAAAAAGGTGGGGGTGTGAAGAAACTAAGAAACACCACTTGTTAAGAGAAAGAAGATAACAAAAGTTATATAAGGAGAGTAGAAGAGCACAGATAGGGGCTTGTCCAAGCATAGAAAGAAAAGCAAGTTAAAGCATATACTTGAACAACCCAAAAAAATGCAAGATAAAGTGCTACAGAAAAACAATAAATCACAATTTTGACCCTCAAGATGATGGAATTTGACCAAAAACCATCGGAGCTCATGGCATAGCGATGAGTCTTGCTCAGAAGGGTGTTTCTGCATAAAAAACACTATACTTGCAGCAAAAACTGAAACTGGAGCAAAATCTGCATAAAATCCAAAAAAAATACTCCAATTTCTACATATCATGTAGATCTATGAACCCTGCATCACAATGTTATGCAAGCAACTCAAGATAGTAGATATGCAATTCAAGGAACAATCTTGAGCATGTATGAGATAAGATACAAGCATAACATATAGATGATCAAAGATGGCAATATGTAAACAAGGTTAGAACTACATGTATATGAACTACTAGTAGATGATATCACAAGTTAGGACTACTAGTAGGATCTAGATCATAGCAAGAGATACCACAATATAAAGCAAGCTATGAGTAGATATAGAGATATATCCAAACCAAGAGATATGCAACTTTAGAAGCATGAGAGGATATAACTCACTATATATACATCCTTACCATAAGGTGATTACCCCTAAGAACCTCAAGGTTGTATTAAAATAAGATATACACCTATAGAGATGTAGCAAGTTAGAGTACAACGGAAGCTATTTTAGACACAACCAAGAGATCCAAAGAGATCATCATCAAAACCTGCAAAACAACTCAAAGCAAGAAATTGCAAGATATAGATATACCAATTTAGAGAAATTAGAGAGATAAAGTTGTAAGCAAGATAGGCAATTTAGAACATGGCAATATGCATATATAAAGGTACCAAATGGAGTGCCAAAGAATAAGGCTATTGGTTGAGAAAATCTAGTTGAGAGGGAAATTCTCATTCAATAAGCCAAATGTATACTCTGTGAACAGTGTTTTCGGTCGAGTTCTGTGTATTGGCAACTCGGCCGATCGCAGCTGTTGGCAACACCCATTGGTGCCTATCGGTCGAGTTTTAGACAGGACAAAACTCGGCCGACAAAACTGCTGTAGAAAAAGCACATATTTTTCATAAAACATATCTAGAGGCATGCTAAAAATACAAACCATATCCAAACATGTCTAAGCAATTTAGTAATGCACTATAGAAGCATTAGGAACAATTTTTGAGCAAGAGTGTGAAGAGAAACACAAAATGCCACTTTTGACTCAAAAACCATATGTATAGTGCACACTAACTTGACAAAAACAAGTTAGAAAGGTTATAAGCAATAAAACAATACCTTTGTGCTTACCATTGCTTTTCTACTTGTTGTCACCCTCTACACATCTCACCTTTCTTTTTTTATGTGGATTGAGAAGTCAATTTACAATTCAATAGCTCAAGTCAATCCATTTGCAAGTACCTACAAGAAGAAAGATGAAATGGTCCCCAATCATGTTTTTGGGTCCGGAGGAGTTAGTTTAGCAACCCAAATCCTATTGCTCTTGGGTGCTTTCCTAAAAGGACAACAATTAGAATAATGACCTAATTCATTGCAATAGTTGCATGTGCCCATAGTCTTGGAACTAGAGGATTCTCCATGGAATATTGGAGGTCCTTTATCTTTGTTGTTCCCTTGACTACTATCATACCCTAAACCATGTCTACCAATTTGTTTAGTAGTATGGTCTAGGATTTGATTAAGATTCTTTTTACCAACTAAGAATCTTTGCAAAGAAGATCTTAAACTATCATTATCATGCTTAAGAGAAGCAATAGTAGAAGACAATTGATTAATGTTATCTCTAGCATGTAGAAGATCATTTTCTAAGCAAAGAGTTTTAGTTAAATAAGAATCTCTATCAATATGAAGAGCAGCAACATCATTCTCTCTATTAGTAGAACTAGAACAAGATTCATGCCCATTGATTTTAGCAAGCAAGGAGGCATTTTCTAGTTCTAATTCATGCAAAACAAAATCTTTGTTTTTGTTTTCAGATTTAAAAACATCAATGTCATGCGTGAGAGAATCAACAATTAAAGTATGTTCTTCATTAGAATTAGGCATGAGAGGTTGAGCTTCTAGAAATTTAATCTTATCAAGTAAACTAGCATTTTCAAGTTTAATAGAGTCTACTTGGCTAAGACAATCATTTTTATCATTAAGCAAGAAAGAATTTTCATGTTCAAGATCATTTAATTCTACATACAAATTATCAACAATTTTAGCAAGCTTTTTCTTTTTCTTTTGAGAAGACTTAAGAGATGCACAAATATCATGAATGAGATCAATCAAGGATTCTTTATCTAAAGAGTCTAGATTTACCTCATTTGAGTCTTCACTTGTTGATGCTACAAGAGCAAAATGACATTCTCCTTCATCACTAGAGCTTGAGCTTGATCCTTGACATGAATCTTCACTTGAACTTGAGTTGGAGGAGCCACTTGAGCTTGATTGCCATTTCTTCTTGTGAAGATGGGTCTTTTTGCCTTGTGGGCAATCTTCCTTGTAGTGACCCTTCTTTCCACACGTGAAGCACCGGATGGAGGAGGACTTGCCTTTGTAGAGTCTACCCTTGGAGTACATGGCATCTTCTTCAACTTGAGAGGATGGAGAAGCTTGACCAACAATAGCCTTGATTTGAGCTTTGATTTCAGACTTCTTCATTCTCTTGAGTTCTTTCTCCTCTTGTCTTTCTAATTCCTCCCTCTTGTCAAGTGTGGCTTCATGAGCTTTTAGATTTCCAATGAGCTCTTCAATAGGAATATCCCTAAGAGACCTTGCTTCTTCAATAGAAGTCACCTTGGATTCCCACCTCATGGGGAGAGTTCTAAGGATCTTTGAGTTGATCTCTCCACTAGACATAGGATGTCCTAGAACAGCAAGACCATTCAAGATGGTGTTGAGCCTTGAGTACATGTTGGATATGCTCTCCTCCTTTCCCATCTTGAAGTTCTCAAGCAACCCTTTGAGCATGTAGACTTTTCTTTCCTTCACTTGATTTGTCCCTTCATAAGTGATGCAAAGCTTTCTCCATACCTCATAGGCCGTCTCACAAGAGGAAATCCGGTTGAACTCGGTGGGGGTCATGGAGGCATAAAGGATGTGCATGGCTCTTGCATTTAAGGTTGCTTTCATCAAGGTGGCTTCATCCCATTCTTCAATGTTTGTCTTTGGTAGAATGTATGGGATGTTCACCATTTGCCACATCTCGAGACTTGATCCTTGGATGAAGAATTGAAGTCTTCTTCTCCAATAGAGGAAGTTACTCCCATCAAAGATTGGAAGGCTGGTCGAGAGTCTCCCTCCTAGGTAGTCACCCATCTTCTCCTACTTGTTGAAGTATGCTTGGAGAAGACCTGCTCTGATACCACTTGTTGGATCCTAGATGGGTGATTAGATGCTCTAGAGGGGGGGTGAATAGAGCTGAAAGCACTTAAATAAAATTCATTAAACCTTCAAATTATATGACAAGATAAGGTTGCTAAATAGGTAATTTGAGTGCAACTAAATCATGCATAGCAAGGATAAGAGAGATTGAACATGCACCAATTAGACAAGATATTTAGAGTGGTTCCACACTTCAAACTAAAAGTGTGTCAGTCCACTTGCCTAGAGAGGTCAACCTCTAAGACTTCCAACAATTGCACTCTTATATTCACTTAATAAGACATACAATACATGACCAACAAAGGACTTACCTATCCAATACAAAGAGTCTTCAACCTTACCAAGGACTTACTCACTTTGCAAGAGTCTTCGGCCTTCTCCAAGGACTTACCCACTCTTGCACAAGTCTTCGGCCTTGCAGGAATTACCCACTCTTCTTGGATCTTCTGCCTTTGACTTCACCTTCACTCGGAGAAGCTTTCGACCAAGGTCTTACCCACTTGAGCTTGAGTCTTCAACCTTCTCCAAGGGCTTACCCACTCTAGCTCCAAGTCTTCGGCCTTGATCTTCACCAAGGGACTCCTTCCCTTGTTCTTCTTCACCTCTCTTGGACAAGAGAGAGAACCTTCATTTTCCTGATTGAAATGGAGAGATGGGGAGGTTGTGGAAGTGAGAGCTTCACAAGATATACAAATGGGACTAGCTCTCTTATAGATTTCCTACTCACTCTAATGGATGTAGCAAGTGATTAAGCTTAGAGAGAGAGAGGAGGCTGTAGGAAGCACTCAACTATAGAATAGGAACCTCACAAAGAGTTTGCAATGAATGCTCAACCTTGGAATGAAGCCCAAGGGGTCCTATTTATAGCTGGGGATGCCTCCTAGCCTTTGGGAACACTTGAGAACGAAAAATAGCCATTTTACAACTTGCAACGGATCTATTTTGAGTTCCACCAACTTCTCCAACGGTTGGAATTGCTTTTTCTTCATTCCAGTACAGTCTGATCGGCCGAGTTTTAATAAAGGCAACTCGGCCGAACCACTAAAAGACAAGGGTGAAAGCTAGACCGTCAGCCGAGTTCCTTTGGAGAAACTCGGCCGATCGGTCGACTTTCATCTTGGACCGATCAGTGGATCGGCCGAGTTTCCTAGCTAGAAACTCGACCGAACGGGAATCGGCTGAGTTTGTAACTCGGCCGATTGCAACAAAAATTCCAGAATATATGGATCGGCCGAGTTTGGAATTCGGCCGACCAAATCCCTGTTATGGGTATTTTGGAATTTTCGTATAACCGTACAAATGATGGATTTTTGTGTCCCAATAATTTTTCTAAGCTTAATTACAAGTCATACAATAATTACAAGTGATTACAAAGCAATTCTAAGGTCATTTACATAGAGATCCCAAATTGCACACTTGTAGCTATTTTGACTTGTCTTTTCTCCAATTTGATATGCGCAAGTTAGGGCATTTGGAGTGTGTCTAAACCTAATCTGAAATCACTCAATGTAGAAGCATTAGACACCAATATGTGGAATGGTTAGTCATCATCAAAACAAGGGTTTAGTCAATTTAGACGTGAGTCAACATTGACCTAATTGACCTTGAGTCAACATTCTCCCCCTTTTTGAAGATGACAAACCATTCCATAAATGTATTGAAAGCTTGTACATAAAATCATACCTTCGGAGAAAGCTAGGGGTTTCAATAGGATTGAGCTCATATGCTCCCCCTCAATTGATGCGCATGGAGTTCTCATACTCCCCCTCAATTGATGCTATTTCTCGTGCATGGTTAGCTTTCATAACATTTATAGAAACTATGTCTTCTACTCATATATGTTCTACACATGTATGTCTTCTCCCATTTACCTTCTCCCCTTTACATGGACACGCTTCTTTGCTTCATGTAAGACATGCCTTCTCCCTGTTGTCAAAAGAAGACATATCTTTCTCCCCCTTTGTCATTTCAAAAAGGTGGGGGTGTGAAGAAACTAAGAAACACCACTTGTTAAGAGAAAGAAGATAACAAAAGTTATATAAGGAGAGTAGAAGAGCACAGATAGGGGCTTGTCCATGCTTAGAAAGAAAAGCAAGTTAAAGCATATACTTGAACAACCCAAAAAAATGCAAGATAAAGTGCTACAAAAAAACAATAAATCACAATTTTGACCCTCAAGATGATGGAATTTGACCAAAAACTATCGGAGCTCATGGCAAAGCGATGAGTCTTGCTCAGAAGGGTGTTTCTGCATAAAAAACACTATACTTGCAGCAAAAACTGAAACTGGAGAAAAATCTGCATAAAATCCAAAAAAAAAACTCCAATTTCTACATATCATGTAGATCTATGAACCCTGCATCACAATGTTATGCAAGCAACTCAAGATAGTAGATATGCAATTCAAGGAACAATCTTGAGCATGTATGAGATAAGATACAAGCATAACATATAGATGATCAAAGATGGCAATATGTAAACAAGGTTAGAACTACATGTATATGAACTACTAGTAGATGATATCACAAGTTAGGACTACTAGTAGGATCTAGATCATAGCAAGAGATACCACACTATAAAGCAAGCTATGAGTAGATATAGAGATATATCCAAACCAAGAGATATGCAATTTTAGAAGCATGAGAGGATATAACTCACTATATATACATCCTTACCATAAGATGATTACCCCTAAGAACCTCAAGGTTGTATCAAAACAAGATATACACCTATAGAGAAGTAGCAAGTTAGAGTAAAACGGAAGCGATTTTAGACACAACCAAGAGATCCAAAGAGATCATCATCAAAACCTGCAAAACAACTCAAAGCAAGAAATTGCAAGATATAGATATACCAATTTAGAGCAATTAGAGAGATAGAGTTGTAAGCAAGATAGGCAATTTAGAACATGGCAATATGCATATATAAAGGTACCAAATGGAGTGCCAAAGAATAAGGCTATTGGTTGAGAAAATCTAGTTGAGAGGGAAATTCTCATTCAATAAGCCAAATGTATACTCTGTGAACAGTGTTTTCGGTCAAGTTCTGTGTATTGGCAACTCGGCCGATCGCAGCTGTTGGCAACACCCATTGGTGCCTATCGGTCGAGTTTTAGACAGGACAAAACTCGGCCGACAAAACTGCTATAGAAAAAGCACATATTTTTCATAAAACATATCTAGAGGCATGCTAAAAATACAAACCATATCCAAACATGTCTAAGCAATTTAGTAATGCACTATAGAAGCATTAGGAACAATTTTTGAGCAAGAGTGTGAAGAGAAACACAAAATGCCACTTTTGACTCAAAAACCATATGTATAGTGCACACTAACTTGACAAAAACAAGTTAGAAAGGTTATAAGCAATAAAACAATACCTTTGTGCTTACCATTGTTTTTCTACTTGTTGTCACCCTCTACACATCTCACCTTTCTTCTTTCGTGTGGATTGAGAAGTCAATTTACAATTCAATAGCTCAAGTCAATCCATTTGCAAGTACCTACAAGAAGAAAGATGAAATGGTCCCCAATCATGTTTTTGGGTCCGGAGGAGTTAGTTTAGCAACCCAAATCCTATTGCTCTTGAGTGCTTTCCTAAAAGGACAACAATTAGAATAATGACCTAATTCATTGCAATAGTTGCATGTGCCCATAGTCTTGGAACTAGAGGATTCTCCATGGAATATTGGAGGCCCTTTATCTTTGTTGTTCCCTTGACTACTATCATACCCTAAACCATGTCTACCAATTTGTTTATTAGTATGGTCTAGGATTTGATTAAGATTCTTTTTACCAACTAAGAATCTTTGCAAAGAAGATCTTAAACTATCATTATCATGCTTAAGAGAAGAAATAGTAGAAGACAATTGATTAATGTTATCTCTAGCATGTAGAAGATCATTTTCTAAGCAAAGAGTTTTAGTTAAATAAGAATCTCTATCAATATGAAGAGCAGCAACATCATTCTCTCTATTAGTAGAACTAGAACAAGATTCATGCCCATTGATTTTAGCAAGCAAGGAGGCATTTTCTAGTTCTAATTCATGCAAAACAAAATCTTTGTTTTTGTTTTCAGATTTAAGAACATCAATGTCATGCGTGAGAGAATCAACAATTAAAGTATGTTCTTCATTAGAATTAGGCATGAGAGGTTGAGCTTATAAAAATTTAATCTTATCAAGTAAACTAGAATTTTCAAGTTTAATAGAGTCTACTTGGCTAAGACAATCATTTTTATCATTATGCAAGCAAGAATTTGCATGTTCAAGATCATTTAATTCTACATACAAATTATCATCAATTTTAGCAAGCTTTTTCTTTTTCTTTTGAGAAGACTTAAGAGATGCACAAATATCATGAATGAGATCAATCAAGGATTCTTTATCTAAAGAGTCTAGATTTACCTCATTTGAGTCTTCACTTGTTGATGCTACAAGAGCAAAATGACATTCTCCTTCATCACTAGAGCTTGAGCTTGACAGCCAGAACATAGAGTGACCAACTCAATATTTCCAACTCCACCACCAAAGGAACCACAAGCATCCACGACACATGTGGAGCCACAACCACACCAACTTCCAACCTTCTGCGACATATTGGGTAATAAGTTTGATGCATTGTGGCAACACATGCATCAAACATCTAAATTTAATTCAAGTATAACCTCCACCCTGTGTACACTAACTACACATGTGAAAACACTGAACGAGAGGACTGAGGTGCTATCTCAGTTCATACAAGGAGTGTTAAACACCCAAAACACTATGATGGGAGTGTTGAAGGCCCTCATGGAGGAAATGGAAGCCCTCATGAGAGAAAGGGATGTTATACAGTCTGATAGAGACCGCTTAACAAATGGATACAAGGCGGTGATGCGCGACCTCGACCTAGAGCACCAGCAATTGGAAGTAGACCGCCAAAAGCTGGAAGATGAATGCAAGGAGTTCGGCAGCCAAGAACGTAAGAAGAACAAGAGCAAGCACGTGGTAGGGCCATCGACATCGCAAGCTTCATCGAGCCCTCTAAAGCCCGACTAATGATGATGACGATGACGACGACGTGGGGGGACAAGTGCAGACTAAACGTGAAAGGAAGAAAGCACCAATGTAAAAACTACACTGACAGCTGAATCTAGACAAAAAGAAGCACCACCACCGTCAGACTCTCCCAAGGACAAGAAAACAAAGAAAAAGACTGCTATGTTATCTGGGGAGCTAGATTTAAATAGTTGTCCTGAAGAGGACAAGGATAAATATGAAAAGAGGAAGGGGGTACCAACAGAAGACAAATCTACCCCGACCACAGGAAAGCCAACAAATCCTTCATGGACCCTATGTGTTATGACTGTGAAACTTCATGGATCAAACTACCATCTATGGGCAGCTTCTTTTGTATTCTATGTCAAAGCCCAAGGGCGTTACTCTCATATCTGTTCTGTTGCAAAGGATTCTCATGTTGACTCAGCAGATGATAAAGTCAAATGGGCCTATGACCAATGTGCCAAAGAGGATTCTGGTGTCATGACATGGATGGTGAATAGTACTGAACTGAAGATCAGTCAATCTCTTCTTTGCCTACCTAATGCGAAGGTCGTGTGGGATCAATTGTCCCATGTGTACTCACATCAGCAAAACTCAAAGAAAGTCTTTGAGGTCTTCAAAAGCTTGGCTAAAAAGGAGCATTCCATTGATGACTCCATTGAAGACTATTACAATCAGTGCTCTACACTCTGAGCTGAATTTGAAGTATGTTACCACTCTCTACTGATATCATGGAAGTTTAACGGCAACACGACGAACTTCAGCTATTTCAATTTTTAGCTTGTTTACGTAATTCCTTTGTAGGTGTGGTAGACCAAATCTTGTCTAGTGATCTCTTTCCTACTCTAAGGGATGTTCTCAAGCATGTTCAAAGCCTTCCTTCTATGACTACTACTAATATTGATCACTCGATACTTGGGGTTCACTCCTCTGACTCTGGTCAAGGACTTGGAAGTGGCCATGGTCACGGTCATGGTGGACGTACCCCTAGATGAGAACCTCCTGGTGGATGAGGTCAACCTCCACCTACTACTGACAATTTCTTCTACAACTTCTGTGGATGCACAAACCACACGACATACTGTTGTTGGGTAAAACATGGTAAACCTACCTTGGCCAATCAGGTCTCCTCATATGCCTATGATGACTCCATTACTACTACCTCGAGTTCTACTCAGCCCACATTTGAGTGAATCTGTGGAGTTTGACAAACTCCTATAGGTTCACCTATCCTCACCAATGTCTACCACTAAAGAGGGTTCGTCTACTCTTCTTGCATCTCCTGCTACTTATGGCAACAATATATGGGTCATTGACTTTGGGGCAACTGCACATATTTCTGCATGTTCCAAACTTTTCACTACCTTGTTTAACACTACTCGTGTCCCTCCTGTGACAGTTGTGGATGGGACTTGGTCTGTTGTCCATGGCATTGAAACTATATCTCTGTCCAACAATATTCCCTTAAAATTCATCTTATATGTCCCATGGTTGCCTCTTAATTTTCTATCTGCCAATAGTTTTTAAGTGCCTTCACTGCTCAATTACTTTTGATCATGAGGGTTGTGTTTTTTAGGATCTATTGTTAGGAATCATAAGCTTCACAGGATGATTTCAGGAAAAAGGCATGTTTCAAAAATCAGTCCTTTTGAGGATTTACTTCGAATAAGGAGGATATTATGATTGAAGATGCATAGCAAATTAGTTAGTTACATTTTATCAACAAGTGTCAAAAATTCATCAAATATCTGTTTAAAATTTTTGAAAATTTTGAAATTTTTTATGATAGAGGCAACTTGAGTATGAAAAGAGGGTGTATGTGGAAGTGAAGTATGTACCACCCACCCTCCACCCCGAACTTAGAAATTTGCTCGTCCCGAGCAAACCCTAAATCCAAGATGGAGGGGAAAGGTTACACCAGTTATGACCACCGAGTGTGATTGCATTCTGATTAGTGCAACTCCGATCTTTTATCTGAAAGAAGAAAAACTATCTCAAAAGGCGAATTTTATTTAAGGAAAAGTTAACTAGAAAACAAAATTTGAAAAGGAAAAGTAAAACAGAATTATTGAACGGGTTGCCTCCCGATAAGCGCCTTTGTTTTACGTTGATGGCTCGACTGAGTCCTTCAGATTCATGGTGGGTCTTTTGGGTTGGCTAGTTCTAGCATTGTGTTAGTGCCTATGTCGGTCGAGGTAAAATATCTCTTCAAGCGGTGGCCATTTGCTATGAATTCTCCGAACTCTTCACTCCATAAAGAGAAGGCGCCATGAGGAGAGATGCTTTTGACGATGTATGGTCCGGACCAGCGTGATCAGAGTTTTCTTGGGAATAACCTTAATCTTGAGTTGAATACCGAAACTTGGTCTCCCACTTGTATGTCCTTTCTTTTCAGATGTCCATCATGCCACAGTTTTGTACATTCTTTTTAGATTCATGCATTCTCATAGGCTGTCATTCTGAGTTCATCCAGCTCGTGGAGTTGCAGAATCCTGGCTTGGCCCGCTTCTTTCATATCAAAGTTCAATTGTTTGATTGCCCACCATGCCTTGTGTTCTAGTTCGACTGGCAGGTGGCAAGCCTTTCCATATATCAATCGAAAAGGTGTAGTCCCAAGGGGAGTTTTATAAGCAGTACGATAGGCCCATAAGGCGTCATTGATTTTTGTCGACCAGTCTTTTCGATTACGTCCAACGGTTTTCTCAAGAATAGCCTTTAGTTGTCGGTTAGAGACCTCTACCTGTCCACTTGTTTGTAGATGGTAAGGTGAAGCTACCTTGTGTGAGACTCCGTACTTTTTCAGTAGAGCTTCAAAGCTTCTTTCAATAAAGTGGGAACCTCGTCAGATATCACGGTTCGCGGCATTCCAAACTAGGGAAAGATAACATCTTTGAATAATTTTATGATGGGTTTTGAATTACTAGTGACGGTTGGTATATCTTCAACCCATTTGGAGACGTAGTCCACTGCCACTAGGATGTATGAGAATCCATTAGAAGATGGGAATGGACCCATATAGTCCACCCCCCAGACATCAAATATCTCGAGTTCTTGCCATAGATTCAGCGGCATCTCGTCTCTCTTGGTTATATTTCCAGATCTTTGACATTTGTCACAGGATAGGACGACATCATAAGAATCTTTGGATATAGTTGGCCAGAAGAATCCGCAATGTAAAACTTTTAGAGCCGTCTTTTTAGAGCTCATATGCCCACCCACATGTCCTGAGTGTCATTGTTTCAGAATAGATTGAGCTTCCTTTTTGGCGATACAACGTCTATGCAGACCATCCGTGCAAAGTTTAAAAAGATATGGTTCATCCCAGTGATAATGCTTTACATCATGCATGAACTTCTTCAGAGCATTTCCGATGCATTGGGGATGGACAACTCCAGCCGCAAGGTAGTTTACAAAATCAGAATACCATGGTATAGCTTCCGAGACCCGCATTAGCTGATCATCCGGTAGGGAATCATTTATTAGAATCTTCTCAGCATATAGAATGTGGATGCGACTAAGGTGATCTGCTACAACATTTTCTGTGCCTTTTTTTATCTCTTATCTCCAAATCAAACTCTTGTAGCAGGAGGATCCATCTAATCAGCCTTGGTTTAGCATCTTTCTTTTCCAGAAGGTAACGAATAGCAGCATGGTCTGTGTAAACAATGACCTTCGAACAAATAAGGTAGGATCTGAACTTGTCAAAGGCATAGATGACTGCTAGAAGTTCTTTCTCAGTAGTGGCATAATTCCTTTGGGCTTCGTCGAGGGTTTTTGATGCATAATAGATCACATAATGTTTCTTTTCGATATATTGCCCCAAAACAGCACCCACCGCATAATCACTGGCATCGCACATAATTTCAAAAGGATGGTCCCAGTCGGGAGCTCTAATGATGGGGGTTGTTGTAAGTGCCTTCTTCAGTGTGTCGAAGCTTTTGACACATTCTTCATTGAAATTGAAATCAACATCCTTTAGTAGCAAGTTCATCATTGGCTTTGTTATCTTGGAATTGGTCTAGTGGAAGCGGTTTTTTGAAAATATCAGCCAATTGATCTTTCGTATTAACATGATGAAGGGCTACATGATTCTTTGAGATATGATCCCGTAAAAAGTGATGACGGATTTCAATATGTTTAGCTCGGCTGTGTAGAATGGGATTATGTTCTAAGTTTATAGCACTTGTGTTGTCACAAACGATAGGCGTAGATGAAAAAGTAAAGCCATAATCATTTAACACTTGTTGCATATAGAGCACTTGAGCACAGCAAGATCTGGCTGCCATATGTTCAACTTAAGTTGTAATGAGGGCAACCGTATTTTGTTTCTTACTAAACCAAGATACTAAGTCTCTTCCTAAAAAGAAACAACTACCACTAGTGCTCTTGTGATCAAGTCGACAACCAGCATAGTCGGCATCAGTATAAGCTTTAAGATCCAAGGATTGTCCTTTAGGATACCATAAACCATAACAGGGGGTGCCGACTAAGTATCGAAAAATCCGTTTGACGGCTTGAAAGTGAGAATGCATAGGTTGTGATTGAAATCGAGCACAAAGACCAACTGAAAACATGATGTCCAGTCTAGAAGTGGTTAAGTAAAGCAAACTACCAATCATGGCTCTATATAAGGAATTATCAATAGGTTCCCCATTTTCATCCTTATCAATTTTAGTAGAGGTAGCCATTGGAGTGGTAGCATGTTTGCACTGGTCCATCCCAAAATGTTTTAATAGTTTATTGGTGTACTTTTCTTGGCTTATAAAAATCCCGGCAGGCGTTTGTTAATTTGAAAACCAAGGAAGAAAGTTAGTTCACCCATGAGGCTCATTTCAAATTCTTGTTGCATAATATCACTGAATTGTTTGCATAATGATTCATTTGAAGCACCAAAGATAATGTCATCAACATATATTTGAACAACTAGAAAATCAGATGCATATGTTTTGAAAAATAAAGTAGAATCTGAATTCCCAATAGAAAAATCATTATCAAATAAATAGTTCTTGAGCCTTTCATACCAATTTCTAGGTTCTTGTTTTAAACCATAAAGTGCCTTCTTAAGTTTGTATACATAGTCTCCTTTTTTTCGGTATTTCAAAACCTGGTGGTTGGGCAACATATACTTCTTCTTGGATTATCCCATTGAGAAATGCACTTCTTACATCCATTTGAAAAAGTTTGATGTTTTTGTGTGCAGCTATAGCTAGTAACATTCTAATTGCTTCAAGTCTTGCTACTGGTACATATGTTTCATCAAAGTCTATCCCTTCTTGTTGATTATATCCTTGTGCTACTAGCCTAGCTTTATTTCGTACCACTTCTCCTGCTTCATTTAATTTATTTCTAAAAACCCATTTAGTTCCAATAATGGTTTTATCTTGTGGTTTAGGAACTAAGTCCCATACGTCATTTTTAGTGAATTGGTTTAATTCTTCTTGCATTGCCATTATCCAATAGTCATCTTTGAGAGCTTCAGTTACCTTTTTAGGTTCAATTATAGAAACAAATGTCATATTTGCAACATCTTTAAAAGAAGAATGTGTTTTGACTTTATCATTTGGATTTCCAATGATTAATTCTTGAGGATGATCCTTAATGAGTCTAGGAACATGTTGTGTTTCAACTTGGTGATCACTAGTAGTGTTTTTGTCATCATCATTAGGTATTGATAAGTTTTCTAATTGTTGAGTAAGATCAATTACTTCAAGGTTTTCAGATGTGGCTCTTCATGAAAAGAGATGTGAATTGATTCCTCAACTTTTCTAGAAATAGTGTTGTAAACTCTAAATGCTTTGCTAGAGGTAGAATATCCCAAGAAAAAGGCTTTATGTGATTTAGAGTCAAACTTGTCTCTATCCTCTTTTGTGTTTAGAATGTAGCATGTTGATCCAAAAGTATGAAAATAGTCAACCCTAGGTTTCTTATTATATATGATTTCATATGGTGTTTTCTTCAAATAGGAATGAACAATAACTCTATTTAACACACAACAAGCTGTGTTTATCGCTTCAGCCCAAAAAGTTTTAGGTGTATTATGTTCGAGCATCATAGTCCTAGCCATTTCTTGTAGTGATCGATTTGTCCTTTCAACTATACCATTTTGTTGTGGAGTACGTGGAGCATAAAAATTGTGAGTGTAGCCTTGAGATGTGCAAAATTCTTCAAATAAATGGTTCTCAAATTCTCCACCATGATCACTCCTAATTGTACATATTTTGTTTTGCAATAGATTTTCAATCTTGGAACAAAATTTAATAAAAACTTGAATAGTGTCATCTTTGTTTGCAAGAAAATGTACCCATGTATATCTACTATAATCATCAACTATGACAAAACAATATCTTTTGCCACCAATAGATTGTGTTTGCATAGGTCCAAATAAATCCATATGAATGAGTTCTAAGGATCTACAGGTGCTAAGTATATTTTTGGGTTTAAAAGAGGTTTTAGTTTGTTTACCCAAGGTACATGGTTCACAATTTTCAGTTTAATCAAAAGATAAATTAGGCAAACCACGAACAAGATCATATTTAACTAGCTTTTTGATGACATGTGAACTAGCATGACCTAATTTTTTATGCCATAGTTGTAAAGAATTTTCATTTGCAAGTAAGCATTTTCCAACTACAGATTGCATAGAGTTAGGTATAAGAATATAGAGATTTCCAACTCTTTTTCCTTCATAAACAACATTTGTAGTATTTTCTATCAGTAACTTACAACAATTTTTGTTGAATAAAACATCATATCCACTATCACATAGTTGACTAACACTTATTAAATTATGATGCAAGCCATCAACAAGTAAAATATTCTTTATTTCAAGATTTGTACCAATATTACATATCCCAACAATTTTACCTTTACCATTGTCTCCAAAGGTGACTGTTCCACTCTTCTTTTCTTCAAAAGTTTGAAATGCATCTTTATTTCCGGTCATATGTTTGGAACATCCACTATCGACCACCCAATCCTGCATTAAAATGTAGGTTTTGGTACCCATGTGATGGTCCGTTATGGTTACGTACATTTGATTTTAAACTGAACATGTTTTAACAAAGAAAGTAGATCAGAACTTCATTCGGTCGACAAAAGTTCGACTGACATGTGTTTCGGTCGACCAATTTGTCGATCGAAAAAGTTGTTATTTTACATATTAAAACTGAATAGAAGCAGAAGTATGTTCGGTCGACCATTTTTCGATCGATTTTTGCTCCGATCGATCATTTCTCGACCGAAATGATTGCTGTTTCACTAAGATTTTTGTTGTAGATTTTAATTTGCCACAGGCATTTGCTCGGTCAAAGTGTTGCTCGACGGAGAGTATCTCGGTCGAACTACTGGTCGACCGAATATGTTTCTGTTTCAATAATTTATTTATATCAGTTCTGAAATTAACACAATACATGAAACTATTTGTTTAGTTGAGATAGAACATTATGATTTTCAAGAATAAGCATTAGATCATATCTCAACTAAATTACATTCAATTTAAGTTTGAGGTTTGGGTACCCAAACTAACTCAGAATCCTTCTTCTTATAAGGGCATGAAAAAGAGTAATGTCCAAGACGTAGAAAAAAATAACAAGTAATAGAGTCAATTTCATTTCTCTTTCTAGGAATTGTGTTCTTAGGTACAAACATAATCTTAGTCTTGTATGCTTTAGCTCTTTTGGGTTGATTTCTCTTTGGATCATATCCTAATCCTCTTCTTTCATTGTAACTAGAGGAAATTTTCAGAATATTATCAAGGATGTCATTTCCTCTTAAGCCATTTATTTCTCTTTGTAGCTTAGCAATCTCATCCATCTTCTTGTTTATATCTTTCCTTGCTTGATCTAAATCAGATAATAGAGAGTTTCTTTCCTTAACAACATTATCATAATCTAGATGGTTACATAGAATAGGTTGGGTCTGAAAATTGTTTAGTTTAGCAAGAAAATCAACCTTTTCTTGAGAAAGAAGATCATGATTCATTTCTAGAGTAAGTAACTTTATGTTGCAATCATTTAAAGATGTTTTTAAAGAAAAATTTTCAAGATCAATATTGTTCTTTTCAGAAGAAAGATCATTTAATCTAGCATATAATTCCTCATTTGTTTTGGTGACCTTCTTTAGTTTCTTTTTACAATCAACATACTTGTCATGAGTTTCTTGTAGACTAGCAATTAA
The DNA here is from genome assembly GCA_963693085.1 of Alisma plantago-aquatica. Taxonomy (NCBI): domain Eukaryota; kingdom Viridiplantae; phylum Streptophyta; class Magnoliopsida; order Alismatales; family Alismataceae; genus Alisma; species Alisma plantago-aquatica. Next base: position 1,253,103,540 of record OY856410.1, on the reverse strand, counting down.
ATCTTCTTTTGGAAAATCAAGAAGGCTTACCTCTTGGGAATCTTCATCATCTTCTTTTTCCATGAGACACTCCACCTTCTCTTCTCCGCTTTCAATTTCACTTGATTCATCCCATGCAGCTTTATAAGCTTTTTCTCCCTTCTTTTTGTGTGAGCTTTTCTTTCCTTTCTTAGCTTTAGGACTTTCATTTTTGAGATGTCCTTTCTTTCCACATTCAAAACACCTAGGAGGGGAAGAAGAAGAACTAGAAATTTTTCTAGATCTAAATCTTCTATATTTCTTACCATTGACAATTAAGGCTTCTTCTTCACTTGTTTCATCACTTTCTGACGTGATGATCTTTGAAGCTTTTAGAGCCACATCTTTCTTTCTTCCTTGTTGCAGTTCACGTTCTCGTCGTTCCTCTTCCTCTAAGGTTGCCTCATGTGATTCTAGATTGCCAATGAGTTTCTCCATCCTTAATCGGGTGAGGTCATTTGCTTTTTCAATGGCCGTCACTTTGGGCTTGTACTTGGGAGGGAGAGATCTAAGAATATTTGACACCTGGTCTTCCTCACTAATTACTTTACCTAAAGCATTCAAACCATTTACAATAGAAGAGAATTTTGCATACATTTCACTAATAGATTCATTTTGATCCATACGAAACTGTTCAAATTTCTATTTAAGCATTCCGATTTTAGAGTTCTTAACTTGAACCATTCCTTCATATGTTATAGAAAGTCTATGCCATATTTCATAAGTCGTTTCACAATTTGATATTCTATTATACTCACCAACAGAAATTGAACAATAAAGTATACTTACAGCCTTTGCATTCATTTGGGCAGACTTTACCGTATTAGTATCCCAAACTGCATACTCTGTTTGAGGGAGTTCATAAGGAGTCGATACCATTATCCATAAGTCCCAACTGATCCCTTGGAAGTAAAATTGCATCCTCCTCTTCCAGTAGGTGTAGCTAGTACCATCAAAAGCTAGAGGCCTAGCCACAAGTGTTCCTTCCAAGTTGAGGTTGTTGAGCAACCCGTCACCCATTCTTCAAGACTCGATTAGAGCTCCTTGAAGCCTGCTCTGATACCAATTGAAAAACCACTAGAGGGGGAGGGTGAATAGGGTTTTATGGATATTTTAAAATAATTTATCTCAAACAACCACAATTGAAATAATAAGAAGCAGACAAGGTGTTTAGAGTGGTTCCAACCTTAGCAAATACTAAGGCAGTCAATCCACTACCAGGTTGCTTACCCAACCGGGATTTTAATAGTATTAAATTTTATTACCTCTCAAGGACTTTACATAAAATTACAATACTTTCTACACCCTTTGGACAGCCTTCACCTTGAAGTAGTTGCACCAACCTTGAAGCAGCCTTCTTGAAGTAACTTCAAGCTCCCCCTTGAAGTAACCTTCCTCCTGAAGTAGCTTCCCGTTGCAACAACCTTCTAGAAGTAGTCCAAAGATCTCCTTCTTCACCAAGAAGATTAAATCCTCTCCAATCCGCAGCCTCCAACCCTAGGAGTAGCAAGGAGAGTACAAGCAATAAGATTGAACAAGAAAAGAAATGGAAATTACAATTACCACTTTGAAGCGCAAGGCTTGATTTGCCTATATCAAGCATATAGATCACCTAACCAATGAATATTGAAGTGTAAGTTTAGTGGATAGGAGATGCTAGCCTATAGGACACGAATTTGGAGCAAGGAAAAGAATAGCCAATGCTAGTATTGCTTAATTGCTCAAAAAAGATTGCTAATTGCAAGTGTAAGCTCAAGTATTGCACAAGTGTGTGTTAGGGTGTCCTACGGCATGTCCTATTTATAGGATGACCTACAAGTCCTTAAGGACGTTGTAGACACTTTCTAGTGGGTTCTAAGTGCTTAACTAGCCGTTAGGTATACTTTAGTTGCTTTAGCAACGGCTAGTTAATTATCTCTGAAAATTGCAGACAGAACACATCTCGATCGAAGAATTGTCGACTGAGAGTCCTTCTCAGTCGAGGACTTGTCGACCGAGGGATTGTCTGGAGCAAATGTATGCAACGTTCATCTTCAACTGCCAACTACCTTATCTGTTGTGTCTAACAGCTACCTGGGTCTTTCTCAGTCGAGGAGTTTGTCGATCGAGAGTGTCTCGGTCGAGAATATTATCGACCGAGATTGACCCTATCTCAATGTTTTAAACCGAATACTAAGTGTATGTATGAGTGTGCAATTTGTGACACTATTGAAGGGGATGACCTATCTAAATGTTTTGATTGGATAAGGAAGATCTAACGCTTGATTTACATGATGTCTAAGTACTTGTACATTATATACTTGTACAAGTTTTACAATTGATTACAATCATGAAATAACAACAATTCAAGCATATAGATTTCCCAAATCTTTGTCATCCACCTTATTCCTGCAACACTCAAGTAGCATGTTAGATTGACAAGAATGAAATGTTTGTCATTATCAAAACAAAGGGATTCAAATGATGTCCATTTATCCAACAGAAGGGTAGTGACTGACAGGAGGAGGGTGGTAGTGATGAAGATGATGGAGGTAATGGTGGAGATGGTGTGGAAAATAAAGAGGAAGTGGTGGTCGATGGTATAAGGAGGGGGTCGATAGTGAGGATGGCTTGGGGGGGTCGAACACGTCTGATTCCATATAGAATGAGAAAAACCTTTATTTTTTTATCTTCAATTGTTTATAATGCACTCTCTTTTATAGGACAAGAGAGGAAGGGAGATACAGAACCAGGCAATATAGGATAAAGAAAAGGCTAAAGTCAAAGACAAGTCTATAACACACAACACGAGATAACACATAACAAAACACACAACACGATAACACATAAGGTGTATTTACTAATACCTTATATTTGAGATGCAAGGTACCGACTACTACATAATTCAGATAATCTATGAACTAGGGAACTGAGCTTTGAATTTGATCAGCTGGTCATCTAGCAAAGAATTGTCAATGGGGATGCCATCATTAGACTGACAGCTAAGATGACTAATATGATCTACGGTGACATTTTTAGAACCTTCTTTTTGTAGATTTCTATATCAAACTCTTGGAGTCACATAGATCACTAAAGGAGTCTAGGCTCAACATCCTTTTTGGTCATCATATATTGGATGGTAGTGTGGTCTGTGTAGATGATCACTTTAGATCCCACCAGGTATGAGAAAAATTTATCAAAAGTGTAAATGATTTCCAGCATATCCTTTTTAGTGGTGGTGCAGTTGTGTTGTGCATAATTAAGGGTCTTTGAGGCTTAGCAGATAGCATAATGATTCTTACCAACCCTCTAGCTAAGGATAGCCTTGACGGCATAGTCACTGGCGTCACACATGACTTCAAAAGGAAGCAACCAATCAGGAGCACATAATTTGGGCGAAATAAGAGCTATTTTTTGGATGTTAAAACTTGTCACGAAAACTTGATCAAAGGTGAAGATTGCATCTTTTTGTAGAAGGTTTGTGAGGGGTTTAGAAATTTTTGAGGAATTTTGAACTAATAGTTGGAGAAACGCGGTGTGCCATAAGAAGGCATGAATGTCTCGAACAGAGGTGGGAGGAGGGAGCTTGGTGATGACTTCAATCTTGGCACAATCAATTTCAATACCTTTGTTAGTTACCCAATGGCCAAATACAATGCCCTCCCTGACTACAAAGTGACACTTCTCACAGTTTAGAATTAGGTATGCATCCTCATAGTTTTTGAGTACCAGTGAGAGATGGTGAGAGCATGAGTTAAAAGAGTCTCTGTGGATGGATAAGTCATCCATAAACACTTACATCATGGTCTTAATCAATCCAACAAAGATCATGACACCTTTGTAAGGTGGAAGGGGTGTTGCAAAGGGTGAACAAAATCCATGTGAACGTGTAGGTGACAAAAGGACAAATGAAGGTTGGTTTTTATTGGTCATTGGGGTGGATATGAGTCTGATAGAATCTCGAGTAACCATCTAAGTAAAAGAAAAGTATTTTTGGTGAGAAAGTTGTTCCAACACAGAATCAAGGAAGGGAAGATGGAAGTAATCCTTTTGGTGGCCTTGTTCAACTTACGACGGTTGATGAAAATTCTCCACCCTTTAACAATGCAAGTGGGAATGAGTTTTTCATTGTCGTTCTTTAGTATAGTGGTACCTCCCTTCTTGGGCACCACTTGGATGAGACTTCCCCAAGATGAATCACTTACCAGATATATAATCCCAACAGTTTGAAGCTTGATTACCTCAAGGCGTATGACCTTCGTCATGTTGGGGCCCAACTTGCATTGAGGGTCTCTTGAAGGTTTGTATTCCTCGACCATGGGGATTTTGTGAATGTAGTTGGTCTGACTGGCCCCTGTTAGGTCGGTCATATTGTATGCTAGAGTGGAATTTTTTTCTTTAATTCAGTCATAATTTACTCTCTTGGTCAGATGTAAGATCAGAGTTAATGATGACATGGCAAGACATATTTGAGACATTCTGGAAGGGGTTTCATTTCAGGAGCATTGGGAGGTGAGGCCATCTCTTCTAGGATAGAGACCATTTTAAGGTCCTCTATTTTAGCTGTGGTGTCTTCCTCAAAGTGTCAAGATGGCTCGACAGTGGAAGATTTGGTCATCATCAAAATCAGACATAATCGGTTTTACCAGGGCTGATTGCAAGGGGTCTTTAGTAAAGTCCCCTCTCTTATCGAAGATGGGAGAGGTTATACATGTAGTCGAGAGGATAGGCTTCTTACAATAAACTTGGTTTTCTCATGCTCTCAGATACCTGCTATTCCAAGGGTTGTCTTCTAAGATGTAGGAGTATGGTGTCCACCTTGACATCTATCGAGGAGTGGGAAGTCGCTAGAAATGGTTAGTTGAAGGAAAGGGGATAGAAAATATCTTCTTTAATATCGATAATAAAAAAATCACAAGAAATATAGGATTCAATGCCAACCTTGACTAGGGCATCCTCAATGATGCCCATTGGCTTAATCACAGATGAATCCTCCAATTGGGTGGTCATTTTGTGGGCAACTTATCGATGAACCCCAGTCTCTAGCTTCGACTATAGGGCATAATTGAGATGATGGAGCCTAGGTCTACAAGCCCCGTTTAATGTAAATTATCACCTAAATAACACCCAACCCCAAAGGATCCAGGGTCTTTCTACTCCTTAGCAATTTTGTTAAGAAGGATGTCAGATTTGGTACTCATAAGCTTGACTTTCTTATATTCTTCAACAATATACTTTTGGGTCAGCATTGACTTGAGATACTTTGATAATGAGGGCATCTGAAAGTGCATCTAGACATGGGATCTCGACATGGAGTTTCTTCACAGTATCTTTAAATGTCATGATCTGGTGTCCAATCTCTTCTACTAAAGGCATCCTTGATAAGGTGGACACGGTATATATACCGCATGTCAGGCTCGATGTTCTCAAAAGGTGCAGTTTCAACAATGGGAGGTTTCACTGTACATGAGGTTTTAGTTTCTTTTGGAAGTTGGTCTTTGTCAATCATGATAGTCTCGTCATTGTCGAAGTTGATAGAAGTGACAAGGGGGTTCTCATGAGGAGGAGGAGGAGGAGGAGAAGGATGCATGCTTACATAATGTTTGAAGATAACCTTCAATTGCTCAAAATGTTTCATATTGTTTTTGGGTTGCCCAAAAAGGCTCCTGTGGGAGGATGTTGGTTGGAAATGAGTTGCACAACCTGAGAATCAGTACCTTTGAGAGATGCCATATGGGATAGAATTATTTGTTTTAACTGTATGAACTGTGTGTCAGTAATAGAAGTGGGAGTGGGGTGGGCGCTTGTTGCTACAACTGTAGGGAATGGTTAAGGTTTTGAAATTACTACCCATAGTTTACAAAAGTTCCCTATAGTTATTTTGATAATAGATATTTTGCTAATTATTATATTGAAACTAGGGTGGTGGGTAACCTTGGTAATTCATTTGAGGCATTCATTGTTGATATGAATTTTTTGCACCAGCTAGGTTTCCATAGTGGAAACCATGATGATTCCTAGTTTGATTGGGATTGTAGTAAGCTTCATTGTGAATTCTATGAATGGAGTGAGATCCTCCACATATTTCCCATCTTCGAATTGCATGGGTGTTGTACACCAATTGGTACCATTGAGTGGAACGATCATAGCTGTGGAAAATACTACAAAGGAATTTTGTTAGCATTCACCTATCATGAAAGGTGTTGAGGTTGTTGAGGGGGTCCCCATATTGTGGAAATGAGAAGAGAAGATTCCAACCGGTCTTGTTTTAAAGAAATAATATTTAGACTTTATAAATTGATGTATGCTCAGATTTATCTTCGGCCTTGGTGACCTTGGGTACCCCCCTGCTCTGTACGGGATTGAGCTTCAGTCTCAATGCTTCTTTTGACAACTTCCCAAGCACTGTCAAAATTTGAAACAAGAAATTTCTTCCCGAGGTGGTTTCAAGGAAGTGTTTGGTATCATAGTTGATACCTCTGTAGAACATCTCAATTAACTACAATGCGGGAATGTTATGGTGTGGGCAACATCAAAGTAGTTCTAGGAATCATTCCCATGCTTTCTCCAACATTTCTTCAAGGGAAATTTTAAATTGTGTAATCTTCCCCTTGATTTGATAAGTAAGGGATGGAGGGTAATATTTTTCTAGAAATTTCGACTGGAGGTGCTCCCAAATGGTGATGCAGTCGCCTTCCATAGCATTATACCAGGACTGGTGAGATTTTTCAGCAAGTAATTAAAAGGTCACATTTTGAGGGAATCATCAAAAACACTTGGTACCTTGAATAAGGCACATAGCTCATCGAAACGTTGGAGATGGTCTTGACAATTTTTTCCAATCCTCCCAGAAAATGCACTTGCTTGAACCATGGTAATCCAATGTGTATAGATTTGAAACTGAGGACACAATAATAGCAAGAGTTATGACAAGATGTAATGCTTCGATGGGCAAGGGGATTGAGAAATCCATGAGTTGTTTCTTCCACTCTATTTCTTGTTGGATGGTGGCCTTGGCTTCCAAAGCGTCAGATACAACTGCATATGATTATTCTCTAATGGTCATTGTCTTGACAGCTAGGCCTCTGCTATTTTCCTTTGAATATATTTTCATCATCCATCCTGATCTGATTGTTACAGTTTAGATGGTGAAAGGTTTTGTCAATTTTAGGATCAAACCAGTATATTTTGAATGCTTTGGGAGCATCACATGTACCATGGATAACAAAAATTAAAGGCACATGAATATTTGCAAAAAAAGTAATACCAAAATGGAAACTCGATAGAAAGAGGAGTACACACTTAGAATGGGTGTTTGTAGGATAAAGATATAAAAGGGAAAGGTCCTAGTTATCCAAAGAAATTTTGAGCATTTAACTTGTCTTCTGTCCCCGACAATGATGTCGAAATTTGATGTGATGTTGTTGACACACAAAATTCAGCAGAGATATTATCCCTGGAGTATAACCTTTTATAGATAATCAACTCACTTGTAAATAATTGAATTGATGTAGTATAAAAAGGTATTGGTCCCAAGAGATGATGTATCAGGAGTTAATTTTAATGCAATATAATAAACAATGCTTAAAGCCAAATCTGAGAGGAGCGATTAATCTAGAATTAACCTTATAGCATTTAAACTAATTTTATCAAAGGGGAAAGTAAAAAAAAAGTACATTTGTAGAAGTAAAGACTAAGTTTATCTAGAAGGGGGAAATGGGGAAACCTAGGGGTCGTGGGAGAGCCAGCGGCGGTGCAAGTAATGGAAGAGACATGGATCCCGAAGGCAGGCAAGCAAATCATGTGCATCAGGAGGATGAAGGGATGATGAGCGGGGAGACGGGAGACACCAACACGATGGTTGTTGGGAGGGATAACGCACAGATCATTGATCTATTGATACCTTAGGTAGGGTTTGAGTTTAAGGTTACCGGCATGAGAGGGAAATAGGAGGAGGACGCTACCATACAGTCTCACAAGGAAAAGGAGAATACCCACCCAGGAGTGCAAGGACACCGCGATATGGGCTCAATACCTACAGAGAAGAGAACAGCCCCTATCATCGACAGTATGAAAGGAAAAGAAAATGAGAGAACCTTCTCATTCAGCACCATTGTCATAGGAAACACTAGATCAAACAATAACTCATCCTTCCTAGAGAAGCTCTTCGAGGAGAATCTCACAGGAGCATACGTAACACTAAAAGAGATAGACGGGACACCGGCAATGGCGATCCGACCGGAGGCTGAAGAGAACTTGATTAAACCCTAGAAATATGATGTGGTTGAACGGATCTTGGGAGCCGACATAGGGTACATGACCCTCCGTGATAAGATGAAGCTCCTATGGAGAATCGTCGGACGTTTCAATATGTACGAACTGGACTTTGGCCACTTTTTTGTCCAACTCTCGTGTAAACAAGATTATGAAAACACCCTCACAGGAGGACCATGGAAGATTTTCAGATTAAACCTGTTGGTCTGGGACTGGTATCCTACGTTCAAGCCAGCAGAAAAAACACCAGATCTAATAGTGGCCTGGGTACGCATATTGAATCTCCCTTACACCTGTACATGCCAATAATTTTTTAGTATATTGGCCTAGCTCTGGGTTGCCTCATTAAAGTAGATGAGCATACAACCAACCGATCCCATAGTAAATTCACAAGATTGGCACTGGAATTGGACACCACCCAGACCTTAATACCCACCATCCTTGTCAACGGTATTGAGTATGACATAGAATATGAAGGTCTTCCCTGTGTCTGTGCGAACTGCGGCAATGCATGGCATACATCCAAGGAATGTAGAGGCACAAATGAGGTAGAAGAGATAGCTGATCTAAATGAGAGAACTCCAACAGCAAGAAACCACCAGAACCACAATTAGAACCATAATGGTTGGCAAACTCAGTGGCGACGAAGAAATAACAGGCAAAAACAAGCTGACCAATATACACTCAAATCAGAACTCCCATCGAACAATCGATTTACTGCCTTGGAGAAAGAAGGTGAACAGTTCACCACAGCTCAGGAGGACCAGGAGAATGCTGGTACGGGCCACACACAACAAAATCCCATTAAACCAAGGTGTGGAGGAGAAAGAAAACCAATACTGAAGGTGAATCATTGAGAACTGCCCTAGGAGACGTCACTAATATGCAGGTCGAAACGACAAGACCCACTACAGTAGTGAAGGACAATCATGTAGTTGTTGAGGTGGATATAGAACAGGTGGTCGAAGTCATTGACATTGCATCCATTGAAGTTCCAGCTATTACTGGAGAGAATCTCAAAAAGGAGGCAGAAATATAGTTACCAGAATCGATAGTTGAAATCAATGAAGTCATCGCAACCCTGCACATCGCTGATGGCCGCAAGACAAAAGGCAACTCCACGAAGATGAAAGCAAAGGTAGAGTTAAAAGCACAAATATCACTGAACATATGTGAAGAAATCAGAGAAGGATGCAGAAGGAAAGCGATAAAATAGGAGCATTGAGTTCAAACACATCAGTGGATATGGACCAGGCTCTGGAACAAGCTAGCGAAAATAAGGAGAACCAGGCACCATCCACACCAAATTGTTCTTAATGCAAGACATCATGTGTTGGAACATCCGAGGTATAGCCAAAGAAAATACTAGAAGAGTCCTCAAAGAGTGTTTAAACATGTACAAGCCCAAGGTGCTAGCCATTCTTGAACCATGGATAAGCAGAGCCAAAGCTACTAAAACAATCAAGAACCTCAGTTTTAATAATTCCTTTCGAGTAGAGGCAAGGGGTTTCTCGGGGGGTATTTGGTTGTGTTGGAATGATTTCAACTGCAATGTGGAAATTATCAATTATCATTGGCAATTCATTTCCTAGTGCATCAACAACAGCACAATCATTACCTTCACTTATGCCAACCCGCATATAAGTATAAGGCGCCTACTGTGGAAGCACTTCATAAACATGGGTTAGTCTTTTACAAAGCCATGGATATCACTTGGTGATTTCAACACCATGCTATGCCTGGACGAAAGAAGTGGATCCAAACACTACAACTTCTCATAAGCAAGAGTTTTCAAAGAAACACTCCTTGAAGCTGGATTATCTAACTTGGGTTTCTCAGGGCCAAAGTTTACTTTCAAAAGAGGAACCTTGCAACAACGTATTGACAGAGTCGTGGCCAATGTTCAGTTCATTCAAGAGTTTCCAAACTTTGATATCATGCACCTGCCGCGTGTACCATCCAATCACTGCCCTCTGTTAGTGAAAGCTTCACCACCCATTATCAGACAACACCATTTTATCACGAAAGATTCTTGGTCTCATAGCCCAGACTTCAAGAACCTGGTGGCCGATAAATGGGGCGACAACCTTGACTTCAATGAGGCGCTCGAAAAGGCTGCACCATCGATCTCAAAATGGGACCGTAAAACTTCACAAGAACAAAATAGGAAGAAGACTAGACTGTTAAGGAATTTGGAACAGCTGGAGAAAGAACTAGCTATCTCATACAACCCAATCTCAGATGATATCTACCTAAACATGAAAGCCGAACTAGATGACATACTAAAAGAGGAAGAGGAAGAGCTACAACAACGCTGCCACCTAAAGTGGATCTGTAATGGAGATGTAAACTCGAAATATTTCAATGCATATATCAAACAAAGACGGAGATCCAACACAATCACAAAACTTAAAGATGTTGTTGGCGTATGGATCAGTGAACCAAGTGAACTGCAAAAGCTAGTCTATGATCATTTCCATAAACTTATGACAGATGGAATAAGAGAAAGACGGGTTGTGATGGAAAGCATTCCGAGCAGTTTTAAACACCTCAGAGATACTGAAGTACAAAGGATAGTTGTGTTACCATTCGAGAAGGAAGTGCTGATGGTGTTGAAGAACATGAACCCCTATAAGGTGGCGGGTCCCGATGGGATTAACGGACTATTCCTCATGAGGAATTGGAATATTACCAAAGGTTCTGTTTTTAAAACAGTAACGCACACACTATCAGGAGGGAGCCTAAATGATAAACTGTGCAACTCAACTTTAGTGCTCATACCCAAGGTGACTGCACCTACGAACTGTGAACAACTACGGCCAATTTCCCTGACCAATATATGCCTAAATCTGATCTCTAAAGTAGTAGTTGAAAGATTGAAACCTCACATGCCAGATTGGATATCTCAGGCACAAAGCAACTTTGTACCCGGACGACGGATCACAGACAACATAGGCATAACTCAAGAAGCTATTCATATGATGAAGAGGACGAAGGGAGCAGCCTATATGGCAATTAAAGTTGATTTAACAAAGGCTTATGACAGGTTATCTTGGAACTTCATTCAAAACACTCTCATTCATCGGCACCTCCCACCCAACATTACATCTTACATCATGAATTTGATAACTACGGGCACTTGTTCAATCTTGTGGAATGGATCGTGCACACCTGCATTCAAAGCCAGTTGGGGGCTCCGTCAGGGGGACCCCTTATCTCCATACATCTTTGTTCTATGCATTGAGAGATTAAGTCAAATTATCAATGACGAATTTGAAAATGATGAATTCGAAAAAGGAACTTGGACACCTATCACACTCGGCAGAAGTGGGGTCAAAATTGCTCACCTATGCTTTGCCGATGACTTGATCCTGTTTAGCAAAGCTTCTTGCGGCCAAATAGAAATGATCAAGAGCTGTTTCAAAAAGTTTGAATAAGCTTCCAGGCAATCTATATCTATAAAGAAGACCCATATATTCTACTCGGCCAGCGTCCCAAAGCTCATCCGTAGTAGAGTTAACAAAATCAGAGGATTCAAGGAAACTGAAGATCTTGGGAAATATCTAGGTGTGCCTATCAATCATTCCCGAGTCACCAAGCAAACTTATGTTGTCATCTTAAACAAGGTGGACTCCCGTATCAACAGTTGGACCTCTCGCACCCTTTCACTAGCATGTCACTACAGCTTAGTCCGCTCAACCTTATCGGCCATCCCTACATATACTATGCAGACAACACAACTACCTTTGCAACTGTGTGATCACATAGACAGTAGCATACGTAAGTTTCTTTAGGGAGGCAGCTACGAAGACCGTCCTATGTCACTCGTTGCTTGGAACAAAGTGACCAACAAAAAAGAGGATGGAGGGCTCGGAATACAGACTATGAGGGAATGGACTTCAGCTCTGCTCTTTAAGAACACTTGGGAACTAGCTACGGATAGAGATACCTCCTGGTGTAGGTTCATGGCAGATAAATTTAAACATCATACAGAGGGAAAGCACACCAACATGTCCCGGATAGATAAATCGTCCCTGATGGGCAAGAAGTTTATAGAAGATAACTCCTATAACCAAGTTCTGAACGGCAATGATACAAACTTCTGGCATGATAAGTGGTGTTATAAGGAGAGTACGCTAGCCGAACATATGACACGTGACATCCCCACTGAATTGCAGGATCTGCAGGTGGTGAGCATTATAACTGATGAAAATAGTTGGGATGAGCCATTCCTACGGGATTGGCTCACCAACACTCAAGTGAAGCACATAATACACATGAACCAGCCATTGCAGCTAGAGGAGAAAGATGTGAAGGTCTAGAATCTATCCATTAATGGACAATACTCCATCAGTTCAGCATACCATCAGCTTAGAGCCGACAGGAATCTAAGGGTTGAAGGCAATTGGGAGAGAATATGGAAAGCTAGGACGGCAGCCAAAGTCAAATTCTTCATGTGGTTACTATCCCACGACGCTATGTTAACCAACCGCAAGAAGGTCCATAGACATATGTTTTCAGACCCGAGTTGTAGTAGGTGCCATGCGTACAAGGAGACTAGCCTACACATTGTTTGTGATTGTGAACAAGTCCACGAAGTGTGGAAGGGCATCTACCAAAATAAACTACCTTTAGATTTCTTCATAACAGATCTTAGGAATTGGATAAGAAATGGCCTGCGAGGAAAAAAATCGAGAAAAATTGCTTAATGATCGCTTGCTGGAACCTTTGGACATGCAGAAACTCAGAAGTCTTCGATAATAATAAAAAACCAACTGGGCACATCATTAAATATATCAGACTGGAGATTGAGCTATAAAGGAAAGCATGGCAGAAAGAAATGTCGGCCAACAGAGCCATCTCACAGAAGGATGAAAAGTGGGAACCTCCACCCATGGATAGTCTAAAGATGAATGTGGATGCGGCTCTCCTTAGACATACAAGCGCAGTAGTGATGATCATCAGGGACGGCAATGGAGACTGGGAAGATGGTTATGGCTGGATCTTCCCTACTGACTCTGCTCTACACACGGAATTAACCGCAATCGCAGCGGCCATGAACCGAGCTAAAACCCTAAACTACAGATGCCTGATAATTGAAACCGATTGTAAGCAGGCAACATGGATGATCAAGGATGCCTTCTCAGTGAATCCCAGATTCGCCCATCTACTATATGACATCCAGAAGATCCTTCGCGAGAATAGAGATTGGCAGATCAGGCATGTCTCTAGGTCATCCAACAAGGCTACATATGGCTTTGCCAAATGCCATCTCAGAAACAAAATTGGCCCATTCCAATATTTCAGACCTCCTGAACCTATCAGGGAGTGGTATATGTTAGAGACAAATGTAATGGTAGTAGTACTACCATATTTCTTCCGCAGAATAATTTGTGTAATGCTAGATCAGTGGTTTGTCCACATGAGGAGAGTGGGATGAATAGATGATCTCCTGAATTTAATAAAAAAATATCTAGAGAAATTAAACTAATGAGAAAAGAAAAACAAAGAACAAAAGAGAACTTCACAAAAGAGAACTAAACAAATCCATCAAAGATTAATTCAATTAGATGAAATTTTTGGAATTCTAGGTTTCACCACCACAAACCCCATAGTTATCTTATCTACTTTTAATTTCTATCAGATAATTTTTAGATAAGTACCATGGATATCTATTCCTTTCATAATCAGATTTAATGGATTAAACTATATACAGACTTGTGGTCTCGGTGTTATGCAAATCTTGGTTAAATCATCCAACATGTTCATGTTTTTGGTCTTGTCAAGGAACACATGAGACTTATCTGATGTTCTAGTCCACAAATCAAAAGTCATATCATTAATATCATAACATTCATGGAGTATGATGCATTTCGTTACACACCAAATCACTAGGGTGGAATCCTAGAGTGTAACCTTAAATGGTTAACAACTCACGACTGAGTTTTTATGAGCATAGAAAGGTATCAACTCCAAAGGATGACATTTTTAAGCATTGATTCCAAACTAATAGCGATGTAGAAAAAATGAATTCTAGTTTGAGATTTTTTGGTTAAGACTAAAGCGGAAATGTAAAGTGCAGATATAGAACTAGATGATAGGATGATGAAAGATACTTGGAGTTCGGGGGATCTCCACCAAAAACCATGCCTTTACTTAACCAATTCAAATCCTAAGTTTTATTGAATAAACTAGGATTACGTGGATGGAGGTCCTTCCATAGCATCAGTCTCACAAGGATCAAACTTTTCTCAATGTTATGGTCTAGGTGATTGAGGATCCTCATGAAACTTTCCACTAGGTTTCTATCTGTGGTCTCATCAAGAAACATGTGATTTCAATTTTGATGTTTAAAACTTATGGATCATATGGTCACAACACCAATATCTATAAAAAACTAGACAATTGAATAGAAAGATCATAACTTCCTGAATGTGGTCTCATCAAGGAAGTTATGGGTTCATTTTTATTGGGATCCATAGTCTCATCACCCTTCAAAAAATATAATGCAATTAAAAAAAATGAGTGCAAGATTGAATGGATAAATGATAAATTGTGATTAGGGGTTTATGGGTTCATTCTTGTGGGAATATCTAGTCTCATGACCCCACGTGAGTATATAAATCAAACCACGATCAAGGAGAAAATGATTGAAAAACATTCATTGACAGAAACATTAGAATCAAATACAATAGGGTAAAGAATTGGCTATGGTGCTAGTTCCCATGCCCTAGTAAGGGAACTACTCAAGATAATGAAAATGGAACAAATGTAAAAGATGCAACATAATATGGGGGTTTGAAAAAATGGATCCTTTTGTCTTTGGAGTTCCTCACCTTTTATAGGGGAAAGAAAGGGGAAAAAACCTAGAAGAATGGATGATGGCAGTGACTAGATTGCCTAATTTGGAGCGCGGGTTGATCAAATGGGGTCCTCAGTCACTCTAGTGGCATTAATCCCTTACTTCAGCTTGAAGTCAAATTGGTCAAACTTTGACTATAATAGTCTCCTTCTTGTTTTGGAGTTTGACTGGGTCTTCAGTGGAAAATTGATCGACTAGGAATCTGGATTGATCGACTATAGTTACTACTTTCTTTGACTAAAAGAAAGTTTGACTATAGTAATGAGACTTCTTGATTCAGAGTGTGACTCGGTCTTGAATGCAAGTTGGTTGACTGGGTTGGTGAGTCAATCAACTGGTATTTAAGTGTTTGTGTTGCAGACCATTTCATTTAAAGTGATGAGCTTTACCAAATTTGAGTTTGGCTGGTCTTACTGGCGAGTCAATCGACTGAGGAAGGTGAGTTGATCAGCTGGATTTCTGGGTAGTCGAGATCTAAAGCATGCGAGTCGACTGAGTGGATGAGCCATTCAGTTAACCATGAGGCTAAAGATGGGATTTGAAGCCTCTGGTTCTTGGGCCTTTTAGGCTTTGGGATGAATTGTCTACTGTCACGCAAAAACCACAATAAATCAAGTAAAAGCTCCACTTGACAAGAGAAAAGAAAACAAAATGAGATAATTAACTCTAAAAATAGATAATAATAACAAAATGCTCTTTAAGAGAGATCTAAAACATGGAAATAAAATGGATAAATATGAATTTATCAAATATCCCAAACTTAAACTTGCTCATTCTTGATAAGTATTAAATAAAAAATAATGCCCAATAATACTCTCAAATGGTCTTCCTCATTTTTGTAGCACTACATGAATTCTCACCACCTTGCACGGCCAAGCAACCCTGCTATTCTGGAATCACCAAACACAATTGTCTAATTCCCTATTAGAGATTGCTCACAGCTTGATTCCATTTAAAGACCCACAAAGAAATCAATTTCCTATCCTTTTTTCCTTTTGTACTCTAGAAAATTCTCACAAGTTCTATGCGAGAACAAGGTTCTTGGATTTGATGGGTTGGGGTTATGTAGATTCCCTTGAGTATAAAAGTAGAGTGAAGGGATCTATGGAAGGAAGTGTTCTCTCCTCTATTCAACTTTAAACCTTTTTATTTCTTTGAATACAATTACATTTAGTGTATTTTTTGTGTACATTTTGACATCTTTTCTTGGTGGTACACCCCTATCAAATTTGTGAGGGGTATGGAAGAAGTGGTATAGAAGGAAGGGGGTGCCACCCCAAACTTGGAGTTTGGCACATTTTTTGCATTTCACATATTTCATTTCATCAGAGTCTATTCCATCTAGACATAGACTTTCACAGCAAGGATTTAGGGCTAGAGTCACTCTAGATGACTCACTCCTAAATCATGGTGGTCTAACCTTTAAGGCCTCGATCCACACTCCAGAAATCCTTCTCAAAATTCACTGATTACTAGAATGAGATCCATTTTGTTTCCTCAGTGTGGTCCTTGGGGGAAACTCACGGTGTTCAGGGCATCTAACAAGATTTTCCATCATTTAACTTGTTATTAATATCTTTTACTCATCTTTAAAGAATTCAAAACATCATATATCATATTTGTGTATTCTCACGTAACTAGAATAACATGAAACATATTAAGTTTATCAATAAGGACAATGATCAAAGCAAGAAGCATAATAAATCTATAGATTGCAACACATATTATTATTTTTATCTTCTACATCATCTCATAGAAACCATCAACAGTGGGCTTTCAATGTGAGACATAATCTTATTGCCAACATTTACCCCATCAGGGTTTTATCATCATCAGTGGGATTTCATCTCTAGACATAATGTCATTATGCAACATTTACCCTTATCAACATTTCTAAAATGTAAGGAGTACATATTAAATTAAGTGCATATTAAATTCAATTTCAACATAAATCTTATCAGTTCATTGTATATCACAGTTCTTGAGAAATATTAGCAAAGGAATTAGAAATAGCAACAGTAAAAGCATATAGATATCATGTGTCATTCATCATACTCAGAATAAATTTATCATACAACATATACTTGTTCCATCCAATCTGAATAGATGCAAATAAATTTCATGCATATACATGCATAACATACTTGGTTCTCTTCTTCTTTTATTTCACATTCTTCATATGGGGTTACTAATCAACACATGTTGACTATCAATTGAAGTTTGTACTATTAGTCCATTCTCAGAGTACAATGTACCATTCAAGAACACATTCTTGTAAATCAATTCAAATACTTGAGTTTCATCTTTTAGTTGAATTCAACTACAGTTATGTGCATCCCTTAATCCCTCATTTGATATTGTAATTCACTAGCATCATCAAACTCATTATTTTAGAGTAAGAATTACATTCTTAGAATAATCTACTAATTCCCATCTTTTCCCTTCATTTTATGTTCAGTAGTCTCAACTTTTTTCATTTCATGTTCATGACATAATTACGGACCGGTCTTTCTTGATTCACTTTACATACAATGCTTCTCTTATACTTAACATTTATCAAAGTCCAATTCTTAGTATATTTCATTTAATTTGGGTTAAGCCACATCTAATCAAAATAAAAGGTAAAATACTTCATCATACTATCTTCATGTTTCATCTTTAACTTTCAATCACCATTAAGTACATCTTGTATAAAAGAACCCACATTCATATGAGGGCTAGTCATTAGCTCCATAAATTGTACTAAAATAGATGATTTAGGCTTAGATCATATTAACAAGAATCATCATATTTAATTGAAGTATTAATACTTACATTCAATATTTCATCACATTTACAACACCATATATAAGTTCTAGCTTCATCACTCATATGTGAAATATTATGATATGTGATATATTATTTTGTTGGTTCCTATCTCATGTACCCGAGATAAGGACGTGAGCCTCTTTAGGCAACTGTGAGGTGCTCAAGGTCTATTGTTGATATCTTAGGGTGGCTGGCTAAACCCTAAGGTAGTGACAGTGAGTCATTGACACGAGAATCAGGTGTGGTGACTTCTACTTGGTGAGGTACAAGTCAAGTAGTTTTCGGGAAAATGAATAAAAGATGATAAGTTGTATAGAACATGATTTGAATGATTGTTACATTCTTTGTACTGCTACTTGATAATTTGTTATTATTGTTTATGCTTCTTGTTGTGGAAAGTAATCATGTTTTTATGGACATTTTCTCTTTCATATTATTATATGTCATGTTGACAAGTTATGAATGATGGAATTTATATTCGTTCTGAATATGAGTTGGATTGCTTGCTATTTGATAGTATTGTTTGATAGATATGTATTATGTGTACTTCAGCTTCAGGACTGCAGGATGTGTTCTTGGTCGGGCTGGTGGAGTGTCACAAGGATAATGTTATTGTTATGTATTGATTCAAAATGCTTAAAACTTGACTTATTGCTCATTCAGTAGGATTCTTAATCTGAACTAAAAAGTATCTGCTGATTTATGCATAGACACACCCAAAAAGATGTTTCAAAGTTGTAATTGGTTTAAGTGATTACCTTATTTGTTGGATTAGATTACCATTAAAAGATAGATTTGACTTACGATAGAACTATCTGTTAGACTTTTCAATATCTACATGTTTATGTTAAGTTTATTATACTTAATCTGATGTTGATGCATGTACCTAGCTTGAGTGGGAGGTATCCACTCATTGGGGCTCTATAAGAGTCTCATGAGGTTGTTTCAAATGTTTTTAGGTATAATGCTATCTAACAAAGAGACCACGGCAAAGAAGATATAAATAGCATAATCTAGATAGATTAGAATGTCCATGTACTCTCTCTTTCCTAGGATGGATTGTAGACTAACTTTGTTCATCAATGTACATGCATCTGATGTAAACTGAACTGCATATGAGAACAAGATTTCATTCTAGTTTTAATGGTGTTGAATAAGATTTGTGATATATGAATGTGATGTCCTTGATGTGACATTGATTTATGAATTTGTGAAGAAAGAAAAAGGGAAAAAATTATATGGGTTTTCCGTATATTGTTTAATCACCTTTGTCGAGAATTCATTATTTTATTTCATAATCTGGGTTTAGGTTTTGCGATTATCTCTAATGGTTGGTATTAATGCTGGTCAAAAGAGTGGGTCTCGACAATAAGAGACAAAATTACCTTTTTGATTTATCTAATCAGGAACTTAATGCCACATTCCAATCATCATATGATTGGCTCTCTGGGCATACATACCAACAATAATCAACTTCCCATTCTCAAAAAACACACAACATTCAATGCAATCAACTGACTGGAAAACCCTTAATTATCTAGTGCGTTGATGAGGGAATTTTCCTACCCTCATGCCCCATTTTAGGGCTCCCATGGTACTTCCTTTGCTATAAAAGGAGTGGGGGAGTGCTCAATCTCATTTATCATCCCCCTACAATCCCAGATTTCTATCTATGAGAATAAGAGCAAGGATTTGAGAAAAATAGTCTACAATTGTTGTCCCCAACATGATTTCTCTTCTCTTACCCTTGTCCTTTGTTCTACGAGTAATATGGAGTAGTCTTTCCATTATTGGGACATGGGGACTAGCCATATGGTCTCTGTAACTTGTCTGAGCAAACTGTAATCTCTTTAAAAATGATAAAAGATGTGTTTTTATCTACTTAAACAATATGGAATATGATCTAATCATTTGTACTATGGTAAATGCATATTTATAGATTTTATTTACATGTATTATATCTCTCTTTAAGTGAATTTTTTTAATATTCTCTATTTTATAATTAATTATCTTAATTTTTCTTTTTCTTCTACTCAATTGGTGTTTTAACTTGATTTATTGTGGCTTTTATAGGAAAATAGCCAATTTATTCTAAAGACCAAAAATCAAAGGCTTCAATCCCATCTTCAACCTTCCAATTGATCGATTGCATCACCCAATTGGTCGATCACATGCATCATATCTTGAGTTCATAGAACTCCAGTCGATTGAGTCACAAGTAAAGACCATTTAGACTCATATTTGGGAAGCTAATTACTTCAGAAGAAATAGTCGAGATAAAGAAAATTGTTAAAGACCAATTAAGTGGCTCACCTACCCAGTTGAATGACTAGCATTCAAGACCCAGTCAAACTCCTAACTGAGGTACTTACTACTACCACTTGCCTTTGGTCAAAGAAAGCAATAATTCTAGTTGATTGACCAGGATTCCCAGTTGATCGACTCGACACTCAAGACGTAGTGAAACTCTAAAATAAGAAGGCCATTATTGTGGTTGAAGTTTGACCAACATGACTTTGGTTTGAAGAAAGTGATTAATTCTAGTGGACCAATTGGTAACCCCATTTGATCGACGTGCGCTCTGGACAGGGCAATCTAGTCGTTACCAGCAACCATTCTTCTAGGGATTTCCCCCCTCTTTTCTCCTATAAAAGGAGGTGGGACTCTAAATACAAAAGGATCCAATTTTTTAGATCCCCCATTTTGTATTGCATATTTTATATTTTTCCATTTTCATTATGTTTGAGTAGTTCCCTTACTGGGACATGAGGACTAGCCCCATATCATGTTCTTTACCCTATTATATTACACTCTAATTTCTTGGTGAATAAATATTTTCCAATCATTTTTTCCTTGATCTATTATTAGATAGATACACTCTTGCAGGGTGACGATACAATAGATCCCCATAAAAATGGACCTATAATCCCCTAATCGTGATTACTATCTTTTTATCCATTTGATCTTGCACTCATTTTTTGTTAGATTATGTTCTTGATGGGTGACGAGACTGTGGATCCTAACAATAATTAACCTTTAACTTCATTGTTGAGGCCACAAATAGTAAATTATGATCTTTCAACTCAGTTTATCTAGTTTTTTATAGCTTGTGGTGGTGTGACCATTTGACTCATAAGTTTGAACATCGGAATGGAAATCACATGTTCCTTGATGAGACCACAAATAGGAACCCGATACACAGTTGGATAAGGATCCTCAATTAAGACCACTGGGTTGAGAGAAGTCTGACCCTTGTGAGATTAATACATTGAAAGGACATCAATCCACATGGTCTTGATTTAATTATTAAACACTTAGGAGTTGATTCATGATGAATCCCCCATATTCATTATTACAATCGCCACCAGTCACCAATTTTTAGGGCTTTTATACCTCTTTATGACTAAATCACTTTTGCTTTGCTCTACTTTCAGTATTTCTTCATTCCCACATAAATAATGCTTAAATAGTCTTAATTACCAATTCATTTGATGCTATTATCTCTTACACACTCTCCTTTCCTTCTGCAGATCACCCTCAATCATCCAATCAAACATCAACTGTGCGTTCTATCCTCAAAACCCCAGGCTTGTGCAGCAAATAATCAAGTATATGAAGCAGAGCACTCGCCACGGCCGTGCTGGTCACGCCACGGCCGTGGCGCATCACCAGCAGAGCCAAGCTCCATCCGCCACGATCGTGCTAGACACGCCACGGCCGTGGAACTTGTCTGCCACGCCCGTGCAAGGCAGCACGGCCGTGGGGCGGCAGCTTCACCACGACCGTGGTAGGACGCCACGGCCATGGAGCATCGCCCACAGAGTCAAGACCTCGGCTGCCACGACCGTGCAAGGCGCCACAGCCGTGGGATTGTGACCTCACCACGACCGTGGTGGCACACCACGGCCGTGGCTCAACTACATCAAAGCCGAGTCCACCCTCTCCATGCCCGTGCGAGGTGCCACGGCCGTGTGATAGCAACTCCACCACGACCGTGGTGCTCCGGCACGGCCGTGGTGCGTCGTCTTCAACCTCCGACCAGCACCTATCTGCAGCTCCAAATCAAGATCGATCGGGGGTGTTTTGCAGGTTGATTTGGGTCGCCCCGAAGCCGCCACACCTACAGAAAAGAGTTGGAGATCGTTCAATAGCTCTGAAGGCCGCTAGATCGATTTCCCAAGTTGATCGTTTGTGGAAGATTTGACTGTTCGGAGGAGCTTTTGATCTCAGATCGTTTGTAAGAATGGATAATCGAGGTCGTTGGGCATCATTCAATCTCTGAGAAGACCGTTTGGCACCACGGTCTCAAGACCGTTTGGCAGCAAACGATCTCAAGACCGTTTGGCAGCAAACGGTCTCAAGACCGTTTGCCAGCAAACGATCTCAAGACCGTTTGCCAGCAAACGGTCTCCAGACCGATTAATCACTATTCTTCTATAAATAGGACCAACAGGGTCCCTATTTTGGGGGCAGTTCCGGAGGCCGCCAGGCTGCCCGAGCACCATTTACGCCCAAAATTCACACACATCCCCAGAATCCTGAGCTGAGTCCAGATCCGGTGAGCAGCCAGTCTGGACGCAGATCTAGAAGGCTGTTCCATCACCATCTCACCATTGCTCACACCATAGCTCCACCTCATCCTACTCTTGCTATTCTGGAGGTTGACCCAAAGATTGAGGCGGGGAAACGGACGACATCGACCACGACGGAGCAGTCCCGGAGACTGCGACGATCTACACCGGGCTGTCACAGATCTACTCTTCTGCTCCGACGATGCTTTCTTTCTCTCTCTTCTCTTTCTTTGTTGCTCCCTCTATGAGGAGTGAGTAGTTCCATCCACTGGGGCGCGGGGACTAGCCCCGCTGCCCATGCTTTGTACTTTGTACTAAAAAGATGTTATCCTTTCGTTTTAATACTAAATCGTTTCACACATGCTTGAATGATGGCCACGTTCTTGTATGCATCTATTATCTTTTGTTGTGGTTTGTCTACGACCGCTCTCGAGACTCGAATACCGATTTAGTGTTGGTTTCTGGTGTGTGTATCCACCACGCATCCGTTTCGGTGTCTAGGAGTGTATCTCAAAGAGTGGAGTAAACTCACTATCATCCGTTTCGCTTCCATCTGTATGGAAGTAACCTTGGTAAGTCGAGGAACACGCTTTGCGAGGGGAATGATGTAAAGCATGTGACCATTTGTTCGGGAATGGCTGGCGTTGCAACATTCCCGCACTTCTCGTAGCTAGGTTATCCGAATAGGAGACTAGGCCTACAAGGACGCTATTCGATTTGATAATTATCGCTCGCTTGTTAGTTTTAGATGCACGTTTCATGGGGTTGAGTAAGATTCTCTCTTTGGAAGACTACATATCTTCAGTGACGCGTAGAAATGTACCGAATGAGAGCTACTTAACCCTTGAAGGATGCGATGCATTGCTCTTGTCTTATATGGGCATCGGTCTTGTGGAACATCGAAGGATGCAATGCATCGCTCTTGTCTTATATGGGCATCGGTCTTGTGGAACATCCTTGGATGCAATACATCGCTCTTGTCTTATAAGGCATCGGTCTTGTGGAACATCCATGCATCTAGCTTATAAGTCTTGCTTGCTTAGTACATATACAATGCAGGTGTAGCGGTGGTGAATACCCGCATCACCCCAGTGATCCATCATCATCTGCTAATCT
The DNA here is from genome assembly GCA_963693085.1 of Alisma plantago-aquatica. NCBI lineage: Eukaryota > Viridiplantae > Streptophyta > Magnoliopsida > Alismatales > Alismataceae > Alisma > Alisma plantago-aquatica. The sequence goes on along the minus strand of OY856410.1, from coordinate 1,253,079,912 downwards.
TAGTTTTTAATCCTTAAACTAGTTTTTATTCTTGCCTTTACTTTTTCATGTTTTAGGTTAAATAACTCAAATCAAACTTCTGGTCTTAGATGATTAACTTAGATCGATACGAAACAAGAAAAAGACACTCAGATTCTTAACGGTGTCCTTTGGGTTCGATCCTAAATCTGTACTATGATAAGGCTTCCACACTCTTGTGGGGTTGGAGCATTTATCTAGCACCAGTTGTAGGTAAACCTAGAGAGAACATCAACTCCCTAGGGTTTTTTGTGCATATTAGGACTTCCATTGGAAGAGTAATCTTTTGGTGTAAGTTCTAGCTCCATCAAAAAATGGCGCCGTTGCCGGGGACAACGGTATAAGAATCGTCTTTTTCAAATTTTGTATCGATTTAGGTTTCTCTAGGGTTTTCTTTTTCTTTTCAAAAACCTAAAAAGTGAAGGACTTAATCTTGCATATCATCTTGGATTTGAAGTGGTTGGTCAAACTTTATAAACTCTTTCTTTGACTTCAGGTACCAATTCTCTTCAAAATGAAGCAGTTAGTGCCACCAACCAATAGTTGTCAATTCTGTGGCGACTATTCTCATGCATCGATCAACTGTTTCAACGTTCATCCTCTCTACGTGATGGCCTTGCGTCAAGTAATCATGAATCGTATAGTTGGGAAACTCAGAGCAGCCATTCCATACAACTATGGATATAACGCAGGTTATATTCCATATCACCCCGGAGGCTACTACGAGAAACCTAACTATGGCGGATTTCAAGGCGTAGACTACAATACAGGAGGGCAATTGGAAAGCAACTCAAATCAATACTATGATGAGGGAAACTATTATCAACATCAATCAAACGGGTGCCATGAAGAGCCTTTTCATGAAAATCAACACATATTGATGGAGGAACTACGTGCCTTACAAACATCGGTGGCTCAACAACTAGCTGATCAGACAGCCGTGACCAAGAAGTTGATAGCCGACCTTAATCAACTTATGCAACTTGTCAACGCTCCTGAGCAACATGAAGAACAGCCACAAATTTTAACTAAGCTCATCCCTGGTCCACATGTAGATTACGATGATGATTATGATATCATGTGGGAGGTGCCTTCCAATGATCAGCATGCATCGGTGCAAAATGGGGAATCACCCTCTGAGTTAATGACTGAATTCAAGGATGACTCCTTCACAACATCGCAAGAAAAAGAATCATTTTCTGAGCCAAAGTCTGACTCGGATAATGAAAATTGCACTATGCTCTTAGATGAAAGAATGAGCACTCAATCTGAAGATTTTCTACAATTGGAAGATAAACTGGGGATAAATTTCGGTGTCTGCCCATCTTCTCCCATAGACCCTGATCCAACCATACAGAGGGGCAATCAGCAATGATTGACTCCTTATACGACAAATATTCCTCAACTGCAACCATCTTGTCATTGAATTCCAATGAAGAAAGGTCTATGCTACAAGAACCCTATACTCCTTCACAGTCAGTCATAGATGAATATGAGACTGATTCAGATGAGGAGACGTCTTTCACACAAGAGACCCAAATGACTCCATTGCTGGAGCAGGATCCGATTTGGCCTTATGAAGAAATCTCTGACCATTCGGTCGACCTAGAAACAAACCTCGAGGAATGGACTGATCAAGATCTTGATTTAGGGACGGACCACATTACTCTCACTGACCCCGATGATGATGAAGAAAAATCATGGGGAGATGATGAATCTCATGATGACGAATCTACGACCAATCCTTTTCATGAGATGATGTCACCAGAGTTACCGCCATTACAAGAAGTCCAGACGAAGTCAGTCCTCGAACAAGAGCATGATCTTTCTATTAAATCTCCTTCTAGTCACTTGAATGAGACGATAGTGCAAGATGAAGAGGAACATGAGCCATCTCTTGACCTTAGAACGAACTACGATTTTACTGTGAACTCTTGTAATGTCCCTTGGAAAGACAACAAATCACAAACTTATCCTTCTATAGTCACACACACCTCTAAAGAAGCCCCTCCTGATATTCAAGAAGCTGAGATGTGTCCAGCGGAGGAGTGTTATGAAGAAGAACTGGGACAACAACATAACTCAGAAATGGTATACACCAGTCCCAATATTGAAGAAATGGGTTCATCAGGGAATTTTAGCCCTCAAAACGACATGTCATGGACTAATCCCTCCCATAAAGAGAAATCATTGGAACCTCTATCTCAAGATCCCATGAATCCCTTACACGAGCAAGAGTTCGTTTCACCAATCAAATCCTCTTCTAGTCACTTGACTGAGCTAAGGATGTTCTACGAGGAAAATTCTGAACAAAACCTCGAAAAGAGGAATGACGCTCTTACCAAATCCAACATTGATAAAGATGATGATACTTCTCAAAATAACTCCTCTGAAAAAGAAACGTCACTCTGGCCACCACATCCCACACAAGAAAAGCCAGGTGAGGAAATGAAGCCGGAACCGGATCCACCACCTGATCTTGGACAGGAGGAAGCTCAAGTGGCCGACCCTCAATCAGTTGCCCTAGATTTTGAAGAAAGCAGTTTTACCTTGAACTTCGAGGGTGAGCCACAACTGGAGGGCACAAGTGGGCATAACCTTGATTTCTCGCATAGTCCTCCAGTTTCGACTGCCTATGTTCCACCTCCCTCACTGATGGGGGAAGGTCTCTGGATTCTTCTAGATGGACAACGAGGTGAACGTGATGTGCATCCAAGTCTTCCTGAAGACTCGTTCAAGTCGCCACAACCACCCACTCAACAGGTTGTTCGGGCCACTTCCTCAATTTCTGCACCAGCTATCGCAAGGCATCTTTGCCGGACTTTCTTCCAACTAAGAGGACCGCCTGGTTAACATCGCGCAACCCTTCCCCTCCACCTCGAATCTAATATTTGTTCAGAAATGAATGAATTTATGAGTTCGAGGTGGAGGGCGGGTGGTATGACTCTCACTCCACCCTTTATCTTTATTGCTTCCTGCTTTTCCATTCTAGTTTCTTTTTCGTAATTTTTCCGCTTTTTTGTAGTTTTCTAAAAATAAAGCCTTTATCTAGTCGGCTTTTGTTTTGCGAATCTGAGTTCATCGCCTCTTTTCGTTACAAATTCCCAAGAAAAGAATGCTTAAAACTAGCCAATGCATATTTTTCACCTTGAATAGCCTATGAATCCTAATGTCAAACTCCCAAACAGGAAATGATGATACTCTTCAATAAAGCTGAGATAGATCAAATACATCACGCCTTTATCTGATTAATGGATATGTTGTATGGATTTCTCATTTGATGTTTCATCATGTCTCTTTTTGAGCAGAGTGTGATGGAGAATAGAGACCCGTCGCATGGAATCGCTAAGCAAACTGCATCATGATCCAATCTCTCTTCTACACTTCTTCTTTCATTTTCATACCCCTCTGTTCACTAACCATGCCAAAGTCTTAAGTTCGGTGTGGCACGCCACACTCCTTTCTAGTGAAAACTAGAACATTGCCGAACTTTAAGTTCGGTGTGGTAAACCACACCTCTGCAAAACTCTAAGTTCGGTGTGGTACACCACACCCCTCTTTCCACTACCGCTTCTTCCATACCCCTCAATACATAACGGGGGCGTACCACCTTCTCAAAGAGTATACAATGACGACTGTGCACATACCGAGGTTGGCGAAAAATCTACCCCGTTTCCAAAAAAGAGGCCCGGCAGCCCAAATATGCAAAAATCCAAAATTACCCTTTGTCCTAAGCCAGGTGAGAATGAATAAAAGCCAGAGTGTGAATAAAAACATGAGAGTTGTGCCCTGAATAAGGATAACCGATAAAGGTCTTGCCCGGCCGGTACATTAGCTGCCCTCATGACGGCAGATGTGTCGTGACCGGTAGTGAGATCCTAAGGATCCAAAAACCCCTTACCTCTCCTCAAAGAGGTAAAATAGACAAAAGCCTTAAACCAACCTATACACACTTCTGAGTTACCTTTAAAAAAAAAAATCGGGTGTAAGGCTAAGTCAACCAGAGTTGTGCATAAATCTTTCAAAGTATCTCGATGAGTCAATTAATTTTAAGAGTCTTGATTCAATAAGAGGAGAGACTCTTATCTTTTGATCACACCCCCATTCTCTCCTCTTTCAAACACCAGTGAAAAATCATATGCAGTTTGTTGATTCAGTGGGTCTTTTCAAAGTCTCATAAAACTCTTTACCATGACCGGTACAACAGAGAGTGAGAAGGAAGTACTTTAGCAAAGTAAACTCAGAAATGAGGATATCATAAGATGTATTCCGTGATCTAAGGAAGCTTCGATGCTGTATCCATCCGAGCCATGAACAAAATTACGAGCTGACAATAGGATGAGGCAATCACAAGATGAACGATTTCATTGGCGACTGTTTTAAGTTTTCTGTTCCTCGGGACGAGTAACGCTTAAGTTCGGTGTGGCGATGAATCCCCCAGATCCATCCTCAGTCACCAATTCAAGGATTTCCACCAATTCAAGGATTTCCGACGTTTTTGCCCTATTTTTTTCGACTGTCTTAAGTTTTAATCCGTTCCTCGGGACGAGTAACGCTTAAGTTCGGTGTGGTGATGAATCCCCCAGATTCATTATTACAATCGCCAACAATCACCAATTTTTAGGGCTTTTATACCTCTTTATGACTAAATCACTTTTGCTTTGCTCTACTTTCAGTATTTCTTCATTCCCACATAAATAATGCTTAAATAGTCTTAATTACCAATTCATTTGATGCTATTATCTCTTACACACTCTCCTTTCCTTCTGCAGATCACCCTCAATCATCCAATCAAACATCAACTGTGCGTTCTATCCTCAAAACCCCAGGCTTGTGCAGCAAATAATCAAGTATATGAAGCAGAGCACTCGCCACGGCCGTGCTGGTCACGCCACGGCCGTGGCGCATCACCAGCAGAGCCAAGCTCCATCCGCCACGATCGTGCTAGACACGCCACGGCCGTGGAACTTGTCTGCCACGCCCGTGCAAGGCAGCACGGCCGTGGGGCGGCAGCTTCACCACGACCGTGGTAGGACGCCACGGCCGTGGAGCATCGCCCACAGAGTCAAGACCTCGGCTGCCACGACCGTGCAAGGCGCCACGGCCGTGGGACTGTGACCTCACCACGACCGTGGTGGCACACCACGGCCGTGGCTCAACTACATCAAAGCCGAGTCCACCCTCTCCACGCCCGTGCGAGGCGCCACGGCCGTGTGACAGCAACTCCACCACGACCGTGGTGCTCCGGCACGGCCGTGGTGCGTCGTCTTCAACCTCCGACCAGCACCTATCTGCAGCTCCAAATCAAGATCGATCGGGGGTGTTTCGCAGGTTGATTTGGGTCGCCCCGAAGCCGCCACACCTATAGAAAAGAGTTGGAGATCGTTCGATAGCTCTGAAGGCCGCTAGATCGATTTCCCAAGTTGATCGTTTGTGGAAGATTTGACTGTTCGGAGGAGCTTTTGATCTCAGATCGTTTGTAAGAATGGATAATCGAGGTCGTTCGGCATCATTCAATCTCTGAGAAGACCATTTGGCACCACGGTCTCAAGACTGTTTGGCAGCAAACGATCTCAAGACCGTTTGCCAGCAAACGGTCTCAAGACCGTTTGGCAGCAAACGGTCTCAAGACCGTTTGCCAGCAAACGGTCTCAAGACCGTTTGCCACCAAACGGTCTCAAGACCGTTTGCCAGCAAACGGTCTCGAGATCGTTTGCTACCAAACGGTCTCCAGACCGATTAGTCACTATTCTTCTATAAATAGGACCAACAGGGTCCCTGTTTTGGGGGCAGTTCCGGAGGCCGCCAGGCTGCCCGAGCACCATTTACGCCCAAAATTCACACACAGCCCTAGAATCCTGAGCTGAGTCCAGATCCGGTGAGCAGCCAGTCTGGACGCAGATCTAGAAGGCTGTTCCATCACCATCTCACCATTGCTCACACCATAGCTCCACCTCATCCTACTCTTGCTATTCTGGAGGTTGACCCGAAGATTGAGGCGGGGAAACGGACGACATCGACCACGACGGAGCAGTCCCGGAGACTGCGACGATCTACACCGGGCTGTCACAGATCTACTCTTCTGCTCCGACGATGATTTCTTTCTCTCTCTTCTCTTTCTTTGTTGCTCCCTCTATGAGGAGCGAGTAGTTCCATCCACTGGGGCGCGGGGACTAGCCCCACTGCCCATGCTTTGTACTTTGTACTAAAAAGATGTTATCCTTTCGTTTTAATACTAAATCGTTTCACACATGCTTGAATGATGGCCACTTTCTTGTATGCATCTATTGTCTTTTGTTGTGGTTTGTCTACGACCGCCCTCGAGACTCGAATACCGATTTAGTGTTGGTTTCTGGTGTGTGTATCCACCACGCATCCGTTTCGGTGTCTAGGAGTGTATCTCAAAGAGTGGAGTAAACTCACTATCATCCGTTTCGCTTCCATCTGTATGGAAGTAACCTTGGTAAGTCAAGGAACACGCTTTGCGAGGGGAATGATGTAAAGCATGTGACCATTTGTTCGGGAATGGCTGGCGTTGCAACATTCCCGCACTTCTCGTAGCTAGGTTATCCGAATAGGAGACTAGGCCTACAAGGACGCTATTCGATTTGATAATTATCGCTCGCTTGTTAGTTTTAGATGCACGTTTCATGAGGTTGAGTAAGATTCTCTCTTTGGAAGACTACATATCTTCAGTGACATGTAGAAATGTACCGAATGAGAGCTACTTAACCCTTGAAGGATGCGATGCATTGCTCTTGTCTTATATGGGCATCGGTCTTGTGGAACATCGAAGGATGCAATGCATCGCTCTTGTCTTATATGGGCATCGGTCTTGTGGAACATCCTTGGATGCAATAAATCGCTCTTGTCTTATAAGGCATCGGTCTTGTGGAACATCCATGCATCTAGCTTATAAGTCTTGCTTGCTTAGTACATATACAATGCAGGTGTAGCGGTGGTGAATACCCGCATCACCCCAGTGATCCATCATCATCTGCTAATCTTAGTTTTTAATCCTTAAACTAGTTTTTATTCTTGCCTTTACTTTTGCATGTTTTAGGTTAAATAACTCAAATCAAACTTCTGGTCTTAGATGATTAACTTAGATCGATACGAAACAAGAAAAAGACACTCAGATTCTTAACGTTGTCCTTTGGGTTCGATCCTAAATCTGTACTATGATAAGGCTTCCACACTCTTGTGGGGTTGGAGCATTTATCTAGCACCAGTTGTAGGTAAACCTAGAGAGAACATCAACTCCCTAGGGTTTTTGGTGCATATTAGGACTTCCATTGGAAGAGTAATCTTTTGGTGTAAGTTCTAGCTCCATCAATTCAGTTAAGTAAAGACGTGGTTATTGGTTTCCCATGGACCCTCAGAACATTTTATCATTCGATCATCTAGTTTTACTTCTTACTCTCAAACTGGAATATACTTTCTATACATCACAATTGATTTGGAATCAATGCTTAAAAATGTCATCCTTTGGGGCCTATACCTTCTATACTCATAACAACTTGCTCGCAAGTTGTTAACCATTTAGAGGTTAAACTCTAGGATTCCCCCTCCTAGTGATTTGGTGTGTAACAACACACATCAAATTTGGCATTGTTTCTGAGGACGTCATTGATTTCTAAACCAAATGTTTTTCTCAAATTTTATTTTCTAGTTTTTTTATAATGTTTTGTAATTTTTAGTTTGTTTATAATTTCTTAAATTATTTTCATAATTTTTAGTTTTGTATCATAATTTGGTTTCCCTTCAGATTTTGTTCTTAGATTTCTATTGAACTTTGTACTTGTTTTTATCAAAAATATGGAGTGAATGACACCACAAAATGGGTGGTGTCAGATATGTGGCTCCACCTATCATGATATATTGGAGTGCTCGAAGATGTCTCATATGAAGCAAACATGCAAATGATCTACCTTGAACATAATATTACACCCCTAAGGAAAAGCATGAAGCGACACACTTTACAAGCAAAGAAGAAGCAAACTGTCAGATAGAACAGACTGTTGCATATCAAAGAGAGGCCATGAGGAATGAGGTAAGAGAAAAGGAGGCCGTTGTGCAAGAAGCTTGTCATTTTACAGTAGAGTTCTAATGCAACCTTGATAAGGAGATGGATAAATGTGATAAAGCAACGAAGGTTGTCGCACGAGAGGAAATTCATGCAGCTCAGGCAACATCTATATTGGGCCCTGACTATCCATATAAGTCAAGAAAAGAATGGATGGATGCCTATATAGAGAATATCCTAAGTGGTGAATCCTTGTCTAGAAAGATTAATGACTGTAAGGCTCAAAGAATCTCCCAACATCCTAAAGCTTCAACACCCTTCTCTATTGTAGGCTTGGATCCAGATGCTTACAATGGTCATCAACTTTCCTTGAGCCTGTTCTAGATCATATTCCTATGGATCCTTTTGAAGAAGGGTTTCCTCATCCTGAGGTGGAGGGGGTGATCTGTTTGGGGTGGAGGGGGGTGGTCTGTTTCCATTGCAACCACTCTATCTTATTTTTCTAGCATTTTTCATTATGTTATATTATTTAGCTTTAACATTTTTTAAATATCTCTTTCTTACTTTAGTTTTTGCCTTTATCTAACCTATCATTTATGCATGTTAATCAAGAAACCCCTTACACTAGTGAGTTTTTGTGCAACATTTTCAAACAAAATCCCTTGCTAGAAATCATCTGGTTCACTATGACCTCTAATAGCACTACCCCTGGGAAATTTTGCAAAATGAAATTGATAGATAGGAATAAAACACAATGTGTCCCAACTTAAGAATTTTTATATGTCCTATAACGTATCCTGATTTCTGTAAGTTATAGAGAGAATTGAATTGATGTCACATTACCCCCAATGCATTGAATTTCAAAATGCTAGCTGCACAAGTTCAATCTTTTTCTACGCTATGCTACCACGTTGTTACCTCTCCATCAACAAAAATATTGAATTAATGAAAGGAACTTTGTGTGGATTATAGATCCATGGTATCTCCATGATATTAAGATATTATGTGGAGATTTGAGGGCATGATTAATGAATAATCTATCCCTCCTTTTTCCTGGGATTTCGGGGACAAAATCCTTGTTAGGGGTTTATAATTTGTAACATCCCTGACCTGGGTTATGTGTTAACCCTAGATGATTTGCCTAATAAGGTTGAGTAGATGCTTAATCTTATCTTGTGAAAAGTAATTAGGACTCAAGAGGAACTTATATTCCATTTTGGTCCTTTTTGAATAATGTTGAAACATTGTTTTGCTTGTTTTGGACTAAAGTGCAAATTACCCAAGTTGAGGGGTTAAATTGCAAATTGTACATGATAATATGTTCCTTATGTGTTGAAGCATCATGAGAATGAATATGATGCAGAGGTATGGCTTGTGGTAGCCTGAGTACCAAGAAAGAGCTGATAAAGCAATGTTTGTGCATTAAAACCTAGTTTTGGTGTAATGTGTAAATTACCCAACATATCATAAGATCCATATCACTAAGTAATTTCATAATGATACATAGAGGTTCATTAGGGCTATTCACACACATGGAAACCCCATTTTCCATTTTCATACATTGATTAATTGACTCAATAATTCACTTCCTCAGCACAAACCCTAGTCAGGATATGTGGTCACCTCATACTGATCTTCATACATATATTATATTCAATTACATTAACATTCAACAATACTCTTGTATAATACAATCTAGTACAATTCAAATATGATTCTATATATGTTAATTCAATTCCAAGCATACTGGGCATTGGACTGACTTTTAAACATGTCAATACAATTCACATGAAATAGCATATTCATCTATTTAGGATTCTCCATGGATCCTCGATCAATATATTAAGAACTAATCAAGTTTCAGTCAAAGAGAAATAATCAAAATCAGTATAATTTTATCCCCTAGTGTATTTCCCAAATTAATATCCATTCTCTTGCTTATACAAGCAAGGTTTCTGATAACTTTATCCAGATAGAATTAGGCTTGAAACATGAATACAAAGATTAGGATGGAAACAAACACTCACCTCAGGTTCCGATCACCTTAGAAACTTAGGTCAAACTCTGAATTTTTGGAAACCCAATCAAACTCTCACAAATGAATCCAATTCTTTCTCCTCTCAACTCAGAAACCCTAGAAATGGGGATTAGAAGAGAAAGAGTGAGAAGAGGGGGATATTTGATGTGATTTCAAATCAAATAAGATGAGGGACTATATCTTGACATGTGAGAGAAGATTCACCATGAAATTCTATGCAAAGAAGCGAAACATACTTGATTTCATCATATCTTGGATAGAGAAACCGTAAGTCAACATCTCCTCCACTTTCTCTTCTAAAAAAAACTAGATCCCCTCTCTCTCAAGAATTTCATTTATTTGACAGGATTGACAAGTTATGAGAGCTCCTTGTGTGTTAGGTTAGTCATATAGATGAATTGAGGTGCTTAGAATAATTGCAAACAAGCCCCTCATTGTATTTTTATTTTGCTCAGACTTGTTGGTTGGCTGAGTTATAAACTCGACCGACAACACACTTTTAAGAACTCAAACATCATCCAAAAGTTATGAAACTTTAACCTAATGTCTTAATTGAGTTTTTAAGAAATAGTAAAACTTTTAGATTAATTGGAGTTACCAATAAATAACAAAAAATCAAATAGTACACTTCCATATTTTAGTCTGCAGCATGGTCGGTCGAGTTTGTCCTTCACAAAACTCAACCGACACCCCTCTTTGTAGAGATCAAATATCATCCAAAAATTAAGCCGATTTAATATTATGTCGATAATAGAGTTTCCAACTATAGTTAAAATTTGAGATCAAATACATATACCAATAAAAAGACAAAATTCAATTACCACACTATTATCTCAATCTAAAAATATGGTCGGTCGAGTTCGAAACTCGACTGACAAATAGGTCAGAACGTTATTTCAAAATTTTGATATTATCCATTAGTGCTCACATTTGAGATATACAAATCATATACAAATGTTAATTAAATCAGAGTTACACATAAAATACTAAAATCATTTAGTGAGACATGATACTTATCAAATTTTGTAGTCAGGTCATCAAAACCCTAATTTGAGCCAATTAGGGTTTCCAATTCTTAACACTAATTATGTGAATCAAAGTATGATTAAATTTTTTCATTAGATTCAAAACATTAAATTTAAACAACCATCATTAATCTAGCTTTAAACAATTATCAACTTAGTTAAGCATACAATCATCCAAGTAAACCCTAATTAGATGATTAATTTGGAAATGTGTCATTACAAATTCTCCCCTCCTTTTATGATTTCATCCCAAAATTTAAGCAAAGAAATGGAAGAATCATATTATCTAATCGTTCACCTCTCTGGGCATCAAGTTATAAAGACTTTCATTTTATCTTTCTTTCATTTGAATTTTTTTTGCATTAAATGGATATTTCATCCCTTGTCATCATCATATCTCCCCTTGGTATTACAAACACTTACTTCGCAAATTTTAGTAATACACCATTTATCAATATCTAATTCACACCACCTTACACATCCTTTTAAAATTTTGATTATGTATCTCATGAATTAAGATTATGACTCATTCACATATTATCATCTGCATTCATCAATTTCCTTTATAATGAATATCATCTAGTATGCATCTTAGTTCATAGATTTTTCTCACAATTTCAAATTTCATACTCAAATTCAAACTCGTTAGAGATTGTCTTCATAATACATTAAGCTTTCATCTTTCTCATATGAAATTTCATGCTTTCCATAGGTTCCATATCAAATTATAAAATCCTTTTCTTTTTCACCATTTTATCACCATTCTTTTTTTTATGCATCTTATTATACTACAAAACTATGTTCATCTCGATACTTGGTCAGGGCATCCAGAAGAAGTACAGTCGGCAGTTCCATACTAACTTAGCTCAGTACCCAAATACTTGACCAGAGTATTTGGATACTGAGTTCAGTCAGTATGAACATCATTCAGGTTATATTCAACATCCACATTATCATTTAGTCCTAGATCCTATTGTCCCTATAGACTCATCTAACCTAGGCTCTGATATCACATTTTTGGGACCCACTCTTTTAACCAGCATAAATACCAACCATTAGAGATAATCCCAAAACCTAAACCCATATTATGAAATAAAATAATGAATTCTCAACAAAGGAAATTAAACAATATACGACACACAGATAATTTTTTTCCTTTTTCTTCCTTCACAAATTCATAAATCAATGTCACATCAAGGACATCACATTTAGATATCACAAATCTTATTTAACACCATTAAAACTAGAATGAAATCTTGTTCTCATATGTGGTTCAGTTTACATCAGATACATGTACATTGATGAACAAACTTAGTCTACAACCCATCCCGGGAAAGAGAGAGTACATGGACATTCTAATCTATCTAGATTATGCTATTTATATCTTCTTTGTCATGACCTCTCCGCTGGACAACATTATACTTAAAAACATTTGAAACAACCTCATGAGACTCATATACCTCCCACTCAAGCTAGGTACATGCATCAACATCAGATTAAGTATAATAAACTTAACATAAACATGTAGATATTGAAAAGTCTAGCAGATAGTTCTATCATAAGTCAAATCTATCTTCCAATGGTAATCTAATCCAACAGATAAGGTAATCACTTAAACCAATTATAACTTTGAAACATCTTTAGAGTGTGTCTCTGAACAATTCAGCAGATACTTTTTAGTTCAGATAAAGAATCCTACTGAATGAACAATAAGTCAAGTTCTAAGCATTTTGAATTAATACATAACAATAATATTATCCTTGTGACACTGCACCATTCGTACCAGGAACACATCATGCAGTCGTAAAGTTGAAGTACACATAATACATATCTACCAAACAATACTATCAAATAGCAACCAATCGAACTCATATTCAGAATGAATATAAATTCCAACATTTTTAACTTTTCAGCATGACATATCATAATATGAAAAATAAAATGTTCATAGTAACATGATTACTTTCCACAATAAGAAGCATAATTAATAATAGCAAATCATCAAGTAGAAGTTCAAGGAATGTAACCATCATTCAAATCATGTTCTACATGGCTTATAATCTTTTATTCATTTTCCCTAAAACTACTTGGCTTGTACCTCACCGAGTAGAAGTCGCCACGCCTGATTCTCGTGTCAACGACTCACTATCACTATTTTAGGGTTTAGCCGGCCACCCTAAGATATCAACAACAAACCATGGCCACCTCAGGGTTTCCTATAGAGGCTCATGTCCTCATCTCAGGTACACGAGATAGGAACCAACAAAACAATATATCACATATCACAATATTTTACATATTTTTCATTTCACATTTCACATATTTCATTTCATCATAGTCTATTCTATCTGGACACAGACTTTCACAACAAAGATTTAGGGCCAAAACCGCTCCATATGACTCATTCCTAAATCATGGTGGTCTAACCTATAAGGTCTCGATCCACACTCCAAAAATCATTGTCATAATTCATCGATTACTATAAGGAGACCCATTTTGTTTCCTCAGTGTGGTCCTCAGGGGAAACTCACGGTCTTCAGGGTACCTAACTACATGTTCCATCATTTCACTTGTTATTAATATCTTTAACTCATATTAAAAGAATTCAAAATATCATATATCATATATGTGTATTCTCACGTAACTAGAATAACATGAAATAGATTAAGTTTATCAATAAGAACAATGATCAAAGCAAGACGCACAATAGATCTGTAGATTGCAACACATATGATTATTTCTATCTTCTATATCATCTCATAGAAATCATCAACATTGGGCTTTCAATCTGAGAGATAATCTTATTGTTCGACATTTACCCCACCTGGGTTTTATCATCATTAGTGGGCTTTCATACCTAGACATAATCTCAATATGCAACATTTATCCTTATCATGGTTTCTCAAATGTAAGGAGTGCATATAAATTCAATTTCAACATAAATCTTATCAGTTCATTGTATATCACAATTCTTGAGAAATATTAGCAAAGGCATTAGAACTAGAAACTATAAAAGCATATAGATATCATGTATCATTTATCATACTCAGAATAAATTTATCATACAAAATATGCTTGTTCCATCGAATCTGAATAGATGCAAATAAATTTCATGCATATACATGCATAACAGACTTAGTTCTCTTTTTCTTTTATTTCACATTCTTCATATGGGGTTACTAATAAACACATGTTGACTATCAATTAAGTTTGTACTATTAGTCCATTCTACATATGTTGACTATCAATTAAGTTTGTACTATTAGTCGATTCTCATTGTACAATTTACCATTCAAGAGCACATTCTTGTAAATCAATTCAAATACTTGAATTTCATCTTTCTCCTCTCAACTCAAAAACCCTAGAAATGGGGATTAGAAGAGAAAGAGTGAGAAAAAAGGGAGACTTGATGTGATTTCAAATCTAATCATAGGAGGGATGGTATCTTGATATGTGAGAGAAGATTTACCATGAAATTCTATGCAAAGAAGCCAAACTTACTTGACTTCATCATATCTTGGATAGAGAAACCCTAAGTCAACATCTCCTCCACTTTCTCTTCTAAAAACCCTAGCTCTCCTATCTCTCTAGAATTTCATTTCTTTGAAATGAATGATGAGTTATGAGAGCTTCTTGTGTGTTAGGTTAGTCATATAGATGAATTGAGGTTCTCATAACAAACAAGCCCCTCACTGTATTTTTATTTTGCTCAGACTGGTTGGCCGGCTAAGTTATAAACTCGATCGACACAACACTTTTCAATACTCAAACATTGTCAAAAAATTGTGAAACTTTAACCCAATATCTTAAATTGAGTTTATAAGAAAAAAAATTAGATCATTTGAAGTTACCAATAAATAACTAAAAATCAAATACTACACTGTTATATTGCAGTTTGCAGCATGGTCGGTCGAGTTTGTCCTTCACAAAACTCGACTAACACCCCTTTTTGTAGAGATCAAACATCATCCAAAAATTACAGAAATTTAATAATATGTCTATAATGGAGTTTTCCAACTATAGTTAAAATTTGAGATCTAATGGATATACTAATAAAAATATAAAATTCAATTACCATACTACTATATCAATCTAAAAATCTGGTCAGTCAAGTTTGAAACTCCACCAACAAACAGGTCAGAAGTTCTTCAATTTTTTTATATTTTTAAGTAGTTCTCACATTTGAGATATACAAACTATATCCAAATTTTAATTAAATCAGAGTTACACATAAAATACTAAAAAACCATTTAGTGAGACATTATAATTATCAAATTTTGTATTCATGTCATCAAAACCCTAATTTGGGCCGATTAGGGTTTCCAATTCTTAACCCTAATTATGTGAATCAAAGTATGACTAAATTTTCTCATTATATTTAAAACATTAAAATTAAACTACCATCATTAATTAATCTTTAAATAATTATGAACTTAGTTAAGCATACAATCATCCAAGTAATACATAAGACTAGAGTGTGTGTTGACTTATGATAGAATCTCATTAGTCATGATATGTGATATCAAGTCAAGCACATAGTTACATGTTAAAGAACATTGTATCGGATGGGCCCACCATGAGAGTGATACATGAAGACCATGGATTGGTAGTCAAACATCTCTCAAAGTGATTGTGGTGATTGTGGTTCTTAGACCTGAAGTCACTAGATTCATCACATGTCATTCGATATACTTTGACATCATCCAACGTAACCCTGAATAAGGATTTCCATAACGGTGATGATTGGGTAGTTGTGAGACATGGGGATTTGAGTGTGAGTTATGTAGATCGATTTGTACCTCCTATAAGAGATTGATATCCAAGGCCTCTTGATAAGTGAGAGTGAGAAATGTACGACCGTACTCATGTGATTCAATATGTGACATGTGAACTCACATGCATCTCAAACATCCTGCTCAGTTCATCTTCTTTTGTACTAGAAAATAAAAATTTGGATACCACATCATTTGACCATTTTAGTCTTGTATAATAGAAGTTGCATATACATTACATTCATCATTGCATTTGCTACATGAGGTGTAGTTGTATTCTCCATTTCAGTTCTCTCCATTAAGAAAGAGAGAAGACAAAATTACATCCTTACTCCTTCAATGAAAAAGAAAAATTAATAACAAAATAATGAAAAAGCCTGAGCATGAACTATTTGTATTGCTAAAATAAGGGGCATAATTTTTTTTTGAAAAAAAGAGAAGAAAAGGAAGAAAAGGACTCATAAGTTAAAGTTTTCATAGCATAATATCTCTGCAATAAATAAGGAGATAGTGGGAATGTTCTTCATGTACACACCTTTCTCTCGCTCATCATTAGGATAAGGCATTCTTTACATGCATCATTCTACCACAAACAATAGGCATTAGAAGACATACATTTGCATTTTACCCATTATATAGATGCATCATACTTTTTTTCTTGCATAAATGATTTAGATTGTTCTTGTAATTCCATTTTCAAGTTCAACCATCTTTTCCAGTTATTTCTCTGCAAGGTAGGACGCCATCATGATTATTCCCCTTATCTATTTTTAATGGGGGAACTGCTTCCAATGTAGATTACTTTTAACAATCAGAGCAGCATAGATCAGAAGATCACTTGATGCATCAGGCACATTTCCTACTGACTATGATATTTACTACTCCATATTGATAGTGTTTTTATTGGTCTTCTTGTTAACATGTTTTAGGAACATTATTGATCGCTTAAGACTAGTTATTTGTTAGTGGTTGGCAAAGACCGGTTTGGGAGAGATTGGTGGGGTGGTTAGGAAAAGTAATTCATAGGTTTTGTCTTCTTGATGACTCTTTCAAACAAACACAAGAGTAGTGTTTCTCAAGGATGAGTAACATTCAAGCTTTGTGAATTTTTTATGCATTGATTTTATGTTGCTTTTTACATGCTATTTTCTGGCTATTTAGGCATGAATATACTCGTCTAGACATGCTTTTTATTTGTTTTCTATTTATTAGCCTAGTAATCACTCATGAATAAATTATTACTCATTTCTATCAAATTACATGATTTTATCATCATTTTCTCACACTTATTTTGTTATCTCTCTTATTTCAAGAAAGTTGATTATCTACAGATCAACTCAATCTTACCAACTCACTTTCCAGTGATACTGACACCTTACACCTAGCACTAGAATACAGAGAGAAAAATCGGTACTACCTAGAGGCTACTTGATGCTACCGAGAATCATGTTGATGCCACTAAGATACATACTCCGTGGTACCAATTGAGGGTCTAGAGAGCATCAGGGATGAAGATTAACTATTAGCTCCAACATCCAGACACTCATGAGAATTAATTTGGTGTTGCCGACCCATTTGTCGTTGGTACTGATGCAAATTGAGAAGACAAAAAGGGCCAAATGACTCAGTGCCCCTAACATCCAGTTGGTGGTACCCATATCCGGCAATAAACTAAAAATAGAAATTTTGAGCATGTGACAGTCATATAAATTTCAAATATTTGAAATCTAATAATCTGGCAACATCATCCAAGTTGAACGGAAATTTGATTACTCAAAGCATGGCAGTATATGAAATATGAAACTCTAAAAGTAACATAATCTGTAAGTTACTTTGGAGGTGTTGAATCATAATAATGATGAAATTCAATGGACATTACCCACTTACCTTATTTGAGGATATCCTTAATTAGTATGGGTTCCTTGGTTCACAACATATTTACCTGGACATTCGAGAAAATTGTATAAGTCCATGTGTATGCCCCTTTTTCATCTTTAAATCTCAAATCCCCATTACCCTAATTATGTAACTCAAAATTAGGATTCTTATTTATACTAAACATAACTTTGATATAAAACTACCATAAAATCTTGGTCTTGAAAATAAATCCAAATTCTTATTGTATAATTACTACAATCTTTATACTCAAATAAGCAAAAAACTATTTTATGTACTAAATATGAACATTTACATCATATAATGAGAATATATCTCAAACATAGTCACATATACTCATATCACCTACTCAATTTAGACATCACAGGAAATACTATTACAAATCATATATCAAACAAAATATTACTACATATCACATATTGCCTCTTCAATAATCATCAATTATCTTGCCTAATGTCCAGTTAGGCCCAATATCAAAACACTAATAAAATAATATATGAAACTCCATCAAAACATTATAAACAATAACGAATATATATATTAAGGTCTAGGTAAAAATATCAAATCATTTTATTGTGAATCAATGAGTGAAATACCCATAACGCTATTATTAAGATTTGCAGCAAAGACCTTAACTTAACATTCGAATAACCAGGCTTTGTAATAATATTAAACATATCAAAATGAGATTGTTATAAAAATATGCATGAATTTATAAAGTTGTTTGCTATTTTTCATGCCCAAAATATCGAAATCTCGTGTCAAAGTATAATAATTATCAAACTCTAAAGAACCCTTTACAATTATTTTTATAAGATACTAGACATCATACTCTTTTCATAGACACCTTATTTTATAAAATTAGATTTTTTTATCCCGATATATGAATTTTACAACATCATACCTTGTATGGTCAAGTCGTACCCGTCCACTTAAGATCTGGCGGTTCAGATCTGGGTCGTGTTTTCCTTTGTCTTCGCCAGGGCGTGCGCACGGATCTTTACTAGGCTCCGACTTAGCCACGCTCAAACCCAACTAAAAAGGGGACGTTTGGTTAGTTGGATTCATCCGGATTAGGGAGAATCATGTAACTAGCTAGTCCCGGTTTAAGGATTTGTCAGTTTTCAAAAGACATGTAAAGCGTTATTTTACGTTTGGTTATCTTGTACTATTGCTACTGTAAAGCAGTCACGATACATGCATGTCCAGCCCAGCCGCGTAAAAGACGGAACAAAAAAGTAACGCTGACAGGTTAAAGCTGGCGTCAGAATTGATTTTTCAGACGAAAGAACAGCGTCGGGGCGACAGAGCTCAAAGAACTGGATGATGACGTCCAGCAGATTTAAAATGGAATCGTGTATCCAGCAATTACTACATAGTTAAAAGTGCAGGATTCCTCAAATTTTCAGCCTCCCATAAACCAAACCTAATATTTGTCCAGCTGGATCATTAAATACAGTCCAATCCAACTAGATCCGGTAAAACAAACGTGCCCTAAGAGTCCGCGCTCATCTCCCCATTCCGTTCGAAGACTCTGTTTCCTTTGTGAAACAGAACACCGCGCGCCTGGAACTGGAAGCAGGGAGCAGCGTCAAGGCATAATTTGTTTTGCCGGCTAAGTAGCGGCAGGGCAATTAATTGCCGTGAATATCTATTTAGCACGTTGTCCTTTTAACCAACTTCCTAGCACATTAAACATTATTTACGTACAGGACATAATAGATTTTTTCTAAACAGACTAAGATTGTTTGTATGTGTACCAAACGCCGGACATTTTACCATCACGGTTATTTGTCTTCGTTTCAAACAACAGTCATGTAATATGAGGTTTACTTTGTCATTGGTTAAATTAACCGCGGCAACTTTACTGACGGGAAATGCATACCAAACGCAGCCTAAATCGTGCCTTGAGTCTTCCCGTCAGTGCCTTCGTCACGCTCTTCTCAAATAGATCACGGATATCGCCGCAGCAGTGCGAGAAGGGGGGCGGGAGAAAGGGGAAATCCGATCCCCCTCAACTGAAACGCACAAGGATCAGATTCCCTTTGGAGGGTCATTCCGAAGTTAATGACACCGTCTATGCTGATCTGGTGAGTTGATGATAACACTCTGGTCGTCTTTGGTCCATGGAAGGACTACCTCTAGCCGCAACACTTTCCAATTCTGCATCCGCCGGGCTGCAACCTTCATCAGTTTTTGTTGCAGGGTGAAGAGTCCCTTTGGTGCTAACAAATCCTCTGTTGCCACACTGCCTCCTTAGCCCGGTGTGGTTGGCTGTCGATGGCGGCTCTATTGAAAGAGGTGTCATCGTCCATCCTATGGTAATGACGAAGCCCTTGCAAAGGACTTATCTCTTCTGTCTAGTGTGGGGATCAAAATATAAAAGTACCAACACATCTTGGAGTCGTCAATCCCCCAGGAGTCAATGGCCTAATCTCCTTATCAACTCTGGTTGAAGAGGACTCTCTAGCTATCTGGTCCCAATGATGGGTGTTCCTCAAGCAAGCCACACCCCTAAAATTTTTTTTTGGTCAGACTGAAATGTAAGGTCGATGCTGTTAGGTAAAACCAATCTAGATAATGAGCACGAGTTCATTATCTTTGAAACACTATATCTTTTGCTTGGATAATTTGAAGTCCATGAGGATCTAACCATGAGTTTACTATCAAGATATCCCCCATAAACCCATTAATCAAAGGGTTTGTTATGAACTTATGATGATTAAATGCTACTATATTTAATATTCAAACTCCCTTCATACATTGTCAAAGATTCGCCTTTTTATTCATATATTAAAAGAATGGGTGTCACCACATAATTTGGCTAAACATACTTCGATGCACAAATTAATTAACATGTAAGTGTATACTAGATCAACTCATAAAGAGCCCACAATTCTTTACTATCACATTCATGTACTAATCGATGTACTTGAATATTATTCCATGAGTATACATCAAATGTTTATTGAAATTAAAATGCCTCCATCACCAATCACCATATATCATTTAATTTAAACATGGCCTGGGATTATCTTTATACATGCTCTTTCCCTAGTATCAAAATGTCACAAAAATTGGATGGAACTTTATTTTAACCATAACTCAGTCCTATATTAATCTCATCAATAACTTAGTCATGTATTTTCTAGGTCCCCAAAAGTCAAGGTGTGACAATATCACTCCTTGACCAACAAACATCATCACTTGTGTTAGCTCTCCAAATAGTGATCCTACCCGCCATTGAGGCTATTCTAAAGAGAGAAAAACTTCATGAAAATTTCAAGATGAAAGCTTCAAAACTGTGAACCAATAATAATCATAAAAATTCTTTATGTAAAAGCACTACATTGCTTGAAAAGCAAGAATAAATGATTCATCTTGATGATACATCCTGGAAAAATTAACTTGTTTAAATCTATATTCATCAACTTGCAAACCCCACAGGGTACTTTCTTCATATCATGTACATCTAAACCATGGCATTTTAATGTTTGGTCCATAGAAACTCAACAACCTCCTTCGGTTGCCAATAATATGTGATTGTACCAATAATCATTTTTTGATCTCTACTACTTGCATAACTAGAAGTGTTTACTGTCAAGTAGACCACTATTTTGTGTACTACATGTACTATAAATGTGCTTTGAACAAAACTCATACATATTCACTGAATAACCTTTAGTAGACATCTCCTATGAAGAAGGTCCTTGAGATATCCATCTAAAATTGTCACTAACATTATTTGATAATTATGTCACATTACCATCACCAATACAATGACAATAAATAAGAAACAATGCTCCCATTTTATTATACCAATAGTTTTTAGATTACTTACATGTTCTTTTAGCCACTTAGAAAACTCCCTTGCATGTTTTATTTCGAATACTTGTGGTGTGATATTGGGATTCTCCTCTTGAAGAAGTATCATATCTTCATCGATGAGTCAAAAGAGTTCAAAGTTATATTTCTTATTGAAACTATATAAAAATAGATATTAAACAACAATTTTGAACCTTCTATATCCACCAAACATGTCTTTGTTGAAAATCACATAATAATAGGCTTAGTCTAGAGTCAGCACATCAAATTGTTTTGATGCTTCCACTCTAATGGGAGAGCCATCAACATTATGTAGAGAACAACTGAACTTTGTCCCAAAATCAGGCAAGTATCTAACACAAATGCCATGCATTCTTCTTCTAGATAACCTCTAGAAATAGATCTTGCAAGTGTAGATATGTTTCAAATATTTTTCATCAACTTCTTTAAGTGACTCTCAATTAGGTACACCCACCTTTAATGAACTAAACCAGCAATCCTTGCTTGATAACATAAATGAATAGGAAAATGGGTTCTAATAGTAAAAAATTGATAGAGGAAAGATTCTCTTTAACTGGCATAGAGTGGCAATGATTTCTTTCTCCAACTAACTGAAATCTTCAACATAAATAACATCTGAGCACAACTTATTAAAAAAATAGCAAATTTTGCAATAGGCTTATAAGCATCTAAGCTTATGTAATGTCACAAGGAAATTGGTAACAATTGTTGCATTAAAATATGACACTAATGGCTTTTCAATGCAAACAATATTCTCTCATTTTTGTTATTACATCTAGAGATATTAAATCAATAACCATCAAGAACTTTTAATGTCTCTAAACAACCAAGAATATGTTTTTATCCCTAGTACTCATGGTGTAAGATGATGGAGGCAATAGATATTGATTCCCTACATCTGCAAGCCATAAGTCACTTTGAACACACCATAGTTGTAAACATTAATGAGCTTGTAGGTTATCTTTACTTTTCTTTAGTCACTCAACAATGTGCTCAAGATGTTCTTACAGAGATGTTTCTCAATGTGCATTACATCAAAATTGTGCCTAAGAAATAAATGCTTCCAATAAGGAAGATGAAAAAATATGTTGATTTTGTTCCAACCTGAGACATGTATGATGTATGTGTAAAAAACGTAAGTGCACATGTCGTGTAACATAGGCCAAAGAGGTCCAAGTTGCAAACTCTAGGAATCGTCTGATAGAGACTATTAATAGCTAAAATCTAACCACCTAGGTCAAAAGAAAGAGCTGATTGGTCATTTTTTAAACTAAGAACAGAATCAAAGAAACTAAAATAAAGTGGTTGTAAGCAAACTTTAATGAATTACCTGGAACTTATGGTTTCACCACAACACACACTGCAATTGAATTCTCTTCTATTATAATTGATCTCCCTCATTATGAACTAAAGACCATCTAGACAACATCACCAACTCCCATAACATGGTGCAGTACTCAGACTAAGCCAAACCCACTCCCATAGTAGTTTACTAACTTAATCTAAGGGTCTGGGTTAATATTTCATATCTGTAAATCCTCTAAGTGAATTCATGACTTTTCTAAATCCTAATCGCTCTCCCAAAGAAACTAGAAGTCTGATACTTTGATTATGTTGATCATAGATAAATAAATCATCAAAGATATCACAAATTCAAGTTCAAAACAAAGGAAACTATATTATAAAATCATCAAATTCAAGTACAATAATGTGTTGAGCTACTCCAGGTTCATAGGGAAAAGAGTGGTTTAACCTCACATATTTGTCATGAAATCACATCAACAACAAATGGAGAAAGAGAAGAAAAAAATCAGAAAACTAATAGAAAAACTCTTGGAGAAGTTGACTCAACAATACCTTCTAAAGAACACCATGATTAGTAGTGTTACTCCTACAATGTGTCGTTTAGAAGCACCCAAATTGTATGGTTGGAGTCTATATCCTTTGTCTCCTCTCCCCTTGCCTCTATATCCAAATCATACGTCCTCTTCAATCTCTTTCCGCCCTCCTTCAGTCACAAGTGAATCCTAACTCTTACTTAATTTGCAGCTGTTGGATCTGGCTTGATTTCAAATCGACATTGATCGCACTGAATGGGTACCACCAACTGGATGTTAGGGGCACTGATTCATTTGGCCCTTTTTGTCTTCTCAATTTGCATTAGTACCAACGACAAATGGGTCAGCAACACCAAATTAATTCTCATGAGTGTCTGGATGTTGGAGCTAATAGTTAATCTTCATCCCTGATGCTCTCTAGACCCTCAATTGGTACCACGGAGTATGTATCTTAGTGGCATCAACATGATTCTCGGTAGCATCAAGTAGCCTCTAGGTAGTACCGATTTTTCTCTCTGTATTCTAGTGCTAGGTGTAAGGTGTCAGTATCACTGGAAAGTGAGTTGGTAAGATTGAGTTGATCTGTAGATAATCAACTTTCTTGAAATAAGAGAGATAACAAAATAAGTGTGAGAAAATGATGATAAAATCATGTAATTTGATAGAAATGAGTAATAATTTATTCATGAGTGATTACTAGGCTAATAAATAGAAAACAAATAAAAAGCATGTCTAGACGAGTATATTCATGCCTAAATAGCCAGAAAATAGCATGTAAAAAGCAACATAAAATCAATGCATAAAAATTTCACAAAGCTTGAATGTTACTCATCCTTGAGAAACACTACTCTTGTGTTTGTTTGAAAGAGTCATCAAGAAGACAAAACCTATGAATTACTTTTCCTAACCACCCCACCAATCTCCCCCAAACCGGTCTTTACCAACCACTAACAAATAACTAGTCTTAAGCGATCAATAATGTTCCTAAAACATGTTAACAAGAAGACCAATAAAAACACTATCAATATGGAGTAGTAAATATCATAGTCAGTAGGAAATGTGCCTGATGCATCAAGTGATCTTCTGATCTATGCTACTCTGATTGTTAAAAGTAATCTACATTGGAAGCAGTTCCCCCATTAAAAATAGATAAGGGGAATAATCATGATGGCGTCCTACCTTGCAGAGAAATAACTGGAAAAGATGGTTGAACTTGAAAATGGAATTACAAGAACAATATAAATCATTTGTGCAGGAAAAAAAGTATGATGCATCTATATAATGGGTAAAATGCAAATGTATGCCTTCTAATGCCTATTGTTTGTGGTAGAATGATGCATGCAAAGAATGCCTTATCCTAATGATGAGCGAGAGAAAGGTGTGTACATGAAGAACATTCCCACTATCTCCTTATTTATTGCAGAGATATTATGCTATGAAAACTTTAACTTATGAGTCCTTTTCTTCCTTTTCTTCTCTTTTTTTCAAAATAAAAATTATGCCCCTTGTTTTAGCAATACAAATAGTTCATGCTCAGGCTTTTTCATTATTTTGTTATTAATTTTTCTTTTTCTTTGAAGGAGTAAGGATGTAATTATGTCTTCTCTCTTTCTTAATGGAGAGAACTGAAATGGAGAATACAACTACACCTCATGTAGAAAATGCAATGATGAATGTAATGTATATGCAACTTCTATTATACAAGACTAAAATGGTCAAATGATGTGGTATCCAAATCATTATTTTCTAGTACAAAAGAAGATGAAGTAAATATATGTTTCCAAACATCCCATGCAATGCAATCAAGAGGAAAATAACTTGGATTAAACCTGATCATCCTATGTTGGTGAGGTGGAAATGAATGAATGTGGATGAGATCACATAACTAAGAGACAAAGTCTTTCCCAATTGGGATATGCCCCTCTCCTATCAACTTGTGTAACAGGGTAACCTTTGAGAATGTTTTTAAAATTCCCATTAT
This sequence comes from Alisma plantago-aquatica, assembly GCA_963693085.1. NCBI lineage: Eukaryota > Viridiplantae > Streptophyta > Magnoliopsida > Alismatales > Alismataceae > Alisma > Alisma plantago-aquatica. Next base: position 1,253,054,472 of record OY856410.1, on the reverse strand, counting down.
AGATCATGTTACGATTTGGTTGGTTTAGGCTCAAACACACTCATCATAACACAAGACTTAGGGTTAAATCAAGTTTTCCATTCGTTTAGTATGTCCTCAAGCTGACTAGTCCAAACAATTCCTTCAATTAATGTCGTCTTAAATTTAGCACATTAGCTTAAAGAACAGAGCAGTAAGACATAATCAAATTTTTAAAAATTTAAATTCACCTCAAAAGCATTGAGCATACTATTTTTTCTAGATAGATGCAATCGTCATTTATTCAACTCCATAGTTACACTAGATAGATGTAGATCTTGATAAGATAATGAAACAAATAAAAAAGAAATATGCAAACTAAATAAAATAAATAAAAAATGATGCTAGAGTAACCCATTCCATCACCCCTCTAAGCTATAATTCTAATTTGTCATCATAGTCAAGAATCAAACAAAGATATGATTGGTATGGTGGTCTAAAAAGGTTCTAGTGAGCTATGGAGGTTGGCGGGCATGTCTGGTGGCTAAGGGTAGCTAGAAACGTTCCCTCAACTCGAGTAGTGATAAAAAAGTGGTTACTAGTAATGCTTGATGCATTGCAAGTTTGTGTGGATGTTCTCTTGGTTGATTAGGAGAAGACACTCATTGTCGTACATCACCTATTGTTGATAGAGTAGTTATCTTGAATTCCTTGAACCTAGTTTAGGGTAGATGACTATTGATGTTGTCCCTACTGTATGGATCGAAACATCCCATATATTCCCTTCAATGAGAAGGAATATCCCAGGGGTGGAGGTTCTGAGGTTGAGGATCTCAAAGCTTCATATCAGAAAGGGAAGTGATGCATGTGTTGTCATGGTACAAAAGGAGTGGATGCCTCCTCTTATTCATATTCTTCTTCTTCTTCCTTGATCTTCGTCTTGTCTTCTTCTCTGAAATATATTGCTTTCTCTCCCTCTGTTATCCAGTGAAGGTGGTGCACACCTTTTAAATGGAAGATGGGGTCTGAAAGAACACTCTCATGCATCTGTTCCTTCGGAGTGTAATATGCGTAAACCCTCCCTTCATACATGGAGACTAGGCCAGACCGCTTGAAGTTCTTGAATTTAAGATTGGACATCATAGAGCAGACATTTGTCTTTGACAAGTTGATGTGGAGGTGTATGACAAGCGATCTGAGAAATCCCCCAAAATGAATGGGGGTGCCACTCTGAGTTGTCTTTTTCATAGCCACCATGTGAAGGAGGACAAATGACCCAAGCTTGACCGGAAACTTCCCCATGGCCAAGAAATTCCATATTACATACATTCCCACATTTTGGACCTTCCATTTCCCTTGAGTGGACCTCAAAAAGATTGTGTTCATCATCTAGAAATGAAGGATGCAGGATAATGGGTGCCTGATGTCCATTAAAGAGGACAAATGCCATTTGATGATGAAGCTATGTGGAAGTGAATCCATTTTTCTCCACACCATGTTATAGTCAAAATTGTTGAGGGTGGACATCCATAGGCCATCCATTTATGCCATTGAATCGTCCAACGTGAGGTGGTGGTTGGTGATGAAGAGTCTAAATTTCACTCGTCCAGCTTCCCATCCTTCCTTGTTCTCAGGGATGCAACAAACCTTCAACGTGGCAAGATACTTGTGGATTAGGTCTAGATAGGTTAGCCAATCATCAAAGAAGAGGTGATCTCCTACCATAACTTGCTCTAAAAGACTCACTATAGGTTCTCAATGAACCTGATCTCTAGTAGGAAGCCTTCATCCCTATCGAGTGGCCACGATCTCCTTTTTTGCAGCTCCATGTAGCGCTTCTTTTGGCCTTCATCTTGGAATTTCACCCTCATTAGCTTGGGAACCAATTGATGTTGAACAAGAGAAGAGGATGGAGATTGATGTGTAGCTGACATATCTTTAACTTGAAGAATAGAAGAGGAAAGGAGAAGAATGGAGCTCAAAGTAGAGTTTGATGTTCAGAATGCTCTCTACATTTCTTAGGTACTTAGTGCCCTGTTGGAGTAGAGGGGAAGTAATTGTGTGTGATTTGAGATCACCCACACCTCCTCATGTATGGATGATCGCTCTTCCCATGCAGTGTCAGTTTCATTGACTTTGGACAGAGTGGTCAAAATAGCCACCTGGATCGACATGATCAACACACCACCTCATATTTTGGTGGCGGGATCGAGCAAAGAGAGGTCAAGATGATTCTGCATGGGGAGTACATTTGTAATATAGAAACTCAAATGAATTTACGGGGGTCCCCACAAGCGGTGGATCATGTTCAACTATGGTATACATACAAGGAGTTGGTATGAAAAGACCTTATGTATTAGGTTCAAAATGGTGAATATAGGTGGTATCAATAGTTATGTCAATCCATGAGATTGTTAGTGCTGACCATTAATACTGATGCACGTAGGTTGTTGATACATTGACCCACAGATACCATGATGTCTATGGTACCTTTGGATGTCGGTGATTTTGACACAAGTATAGCATGCACAAATCGTTGCCTCTAACCATTTGTTGTGCTTGTCTGTGATCATTGGTGTTGGTTCCATGTATCTTTTCTCCTGAATAGGTTCTATCAAGATATATTTTAGTAATACGAAGTACCTCTAACTTGTTGTTCAGTGCTACCGAGTGCCATCAAAATGGTGTTAGTTCCACTGAGACATATCTCAGCAGTATTGAGATGATATTTCTGTAGCTTCAGACTTGTGATAAAAAGTGTTGGTACCACCAAGATGTCTCTTGATGGCACTCAACTGAGATGGTTCTTACCACCCTGGAGCTGATTGACTAGGTACCATTGAGATGCCACTCAGTGCTACTAATACAATATTGTTGTTGCCTTGTTGAAAATTGTCACAAAATGTCAGTGCTACCAACACTAATATTAGTTCTACTGAACAGACTGCCCTTGACGCCTCTTATTTTATAAGGATTTAGTGTCAATGACTCACCTATCAATAGTTCCAAGATTTTCATGAATCCCACTATCCCTCTCTGAATCCACTATCACATCGATAGTGGTTTTGGTGCTACCAATGCAGAGTGTTCATGCACACTTAAAAACTCATCAAGGAACACTTTTTACTTGCATTAGAATTGACCTAAAAGACAGAAGTACAAAAAGAATTAAAAAACTAACAAAAAATATATAATGGAATATAAAGTGTGTTGCCTCACATAAGCACCCTTATTTAATGTCATAGGTTTGACAAGAAAAATCAAATTCTAAAATTTCTAAGATCTTCAACTCTTCCTTCTCATGGACCACATCTTCCCCAAAGTAGTGTTTTAGACTTTTTCCATTGGTCTTGAATACTTTTGCTCCATCAATAATCTATGCTTCTATGTGGGGGAATGCTTTGACCACCACATATGGTATGCTCCCTCTTGAACTCAACATACTAGGATGCAACTTTAGTCTAGAATTGCATAATAAAACTCACTGCTCTAGTAAGAATGCCCTATGTAAGATGTGACGATCATGAACCCTTTTTGTTCTATCCTTGTATATCCCCAAGTTTCAATAAGAGTCATGCCTAATCTCATCTAATTCATTCAGCCCTACCTAGTGCTTCTCCCCTATACTAGATGGATTAAAGTTTAGTTTCTTCAAAGTCCACTTGGCCTTGTACTCCAACTCCATGGGCAAGTGACATGCCCAACCATAGACTATCCTATAAGGAGCGGTTGCAATAGGGGTTTTCAAACCTACCCTATCTTCCCATGCAACAAATTTTAATTGCATGCTCTATTTTTTTACTATTCTAGAGAGGGTGTTTTCTATGATCATTTTAATCTCCCTATTTGACACCTCCTTTTGGACTTGGGTTTGAGCACCACTATAGAAATGGCTTATAACGTCACATTTAGAGGCATCAGTTGTATCCCAAAAACCGACGCCTAAACCCTAAAATTTCAGATGAAAGCACAAACTGACATCTATATGTGAAGACCGGCCAGACACGGGAATCACTTTTTATTTAGCGTCGGTTGCTCAATTAGAAACCGACGCCTAAAATCGCCCGCCAAATCCAAGTTTTCCAGTGAAAAAAATTATCTCCAAAATTTCACATACGGCGTCGGTTATTCACCAACTAACTGATGACTAAAGATTTTTCACGAGACAGAAATCTGGCTCATTTTTGTCGTCGGTTTTCTTTCCATAACCGACGCCGATGTGTATTCCCGCGCTGTCCCCGCAAAAATTTTTACCCCCTGAATTACCCAATTGGCATCGGGTTTTTATGACAAATGACGACTATGGGTCATAATTCGAGAACTTTTTTTATTTTTCCAGCATATGTAGATAGACGTCGGTTTTTTAGTTGAAACCGATGACTATGAAGCAACATAGGTGTCAGTTTTTTTTGGTAACTGGTGCTTTTGGAGCTTAGGTGTCAGTTTCTGAAACAACCGACGATGATTGTAAACTTAATAGCACCCGTGGAACAGACTCTTCCCTGTTCTCTATTTCATCGCATTTCACTAGGGTCTCTGGCGATTTACCGAGTCCTCCGCCTGCTGCTCCTCCACCGGCCATCCCTACCCTCCGTCGCCTGCTGCTCCTCCACCAGCCATGCCGTCCCTACCCTCTACGTTCTGCTGGCCATCCTCCGCCGCCTGCTGGCCTCCAGTGCCTAGGCCTACTCAGCTCCTGTTGATTCGCCGGGAAGCCTCCCGGTTGCTTCTCCGCCTGCCGCCACTGCAAGGAGCTTGGAGCTGCCGCTCGTCTGCTGCTTCCCCTACCGTCTACTCATCCCCCGCTCGTCCACCTGCCACCACCGTCTACTCGTCTGCCACCACTGCAAGGAGCTTGGACCTTCCCCCACTGCTATAGGTAAGTAGTTTCATATATATCCCCCAATCATCCCCTCTTACTGTGTTTACAATTTTGATTTCGATTAAGTTTCTACTTGTATTTGTTTCTAGATAGCTTAGAAGCCAACTGACAGATTGTGTTATCTGCCAATTCTGATTTCTGTTGTTGCTTGCATTGGTATATTGTATTATCATTTTCTACATTGGAAACAAATCTGCATGTGGTGGAGGTTGTACTATGTGAAATCACAGGTTGATGATTTTGTGCTGTGAATCCATATTGTATGATGTAGATTGATGATGATAATGTTTGCTTTCTCTCTTGATTAACTAATCCAAATGAAATGTGACCTAATGTGCATATTGCTATATTTGAGACCTAATATTGTACACATTTCACCCTATCTTATATTAACTATATTGCTCATTTATGAATGATAGGATACCTACATTTGTGTGTAATGATTATCTTGATGATGAACATGTATGTACATTAGAGATGTTGAAATCAATGTTATAGAATATGATACCTAGACTAGTGTATGATTAAGACTACAAGATGTTGCTATTGTAAATCAACCTAGGATATGAACAAATCTTGTGCTTGCATATATTTGTTCTTCAAATCCTCATGCTTGAGCTAATTCAGTAAATTTTGATGCATGTTGAAATAAGATTCAAACTTGTCCATTCTAGCATCATAATTTGATTTGATTATGTGCTTTGAACCTTGAAACATGCGTGTTAAAGATACATTGATGTTGAATCTCAAACTTAACTCACATGTGGGTCTTCTATTTCTGAAATGATTATGTGAACTCCTAAATCAGTAACATATATTATTCTTTTTGCACCCAAATACCTTGTGAATCATGTATGTGCTCTAAGGTGATTAAATGCCTATATCTTGACTTGAAATATGACCTAGTCTGTATGTTGATATATGAAGCTCTAGTTAAAACTTCAAGATTGACCCCTAATTAATACATTATAACAGAATTGAATCGTGCATTTGTGTTGTTGCAGGTGTTGTTGACTTGCTATTGATTTTCATATATTTCTTCTTCAGCCTTCAAGTGAGGTATAATATTCTCACTCTCCCAGTGTTCCATTAGGCTCCATTTTGATTCAAATATTTGATATATGGAATCATGGTTTATTTACTGATTATTATACACTGACAAGCATGATTAAATGACGTTACACAAAACTTAGGATATGAATGATGAAACTAGGATTGTAGGTATAAGAATGACAACATACATGTATTTGTTGGCATAGAAACCCATCTAAGATTGACTCATTAGGAGTAAATCTTAGATAGTCCCCGGTTGAGGACTATTCTTGAACACCTGATCTCACTTAGGATGTAAGTGTATAATGTGTATTGGGTTTTCAAGAAAATTTCAGTAGCATTTCCCCGTTTGTTCTCTAAGTACATATGTACTTGGAGAATAGTGGGGAAATACTGCCGAAATTTTCTTGAAAACCCAATACACATTATACACTTACTAGTGAGATTAGGTGTTCAAGAATGGGATAGGTGGTACACATTTATTATATATAAGAATGACATAACATGTATTTTTTGGCCTAGAAACTCATCCAAGATTTACTCATTAGGAGTAAATCTTGGATGAATGGTCGGTTGTTCTTCATGGTAAAAGACAGTTCAATGAAGATCCTATAGATGAAGAACAGTACTATGATAAGTATGATGACTCCAGTCCATTCTCAGTTGGGTTGCCAACACCACCAAATATTGAAGCTAATGATGACTGGTATCTGCGCGGAGATCACAATGAAGGATTGTTAATTAATAAAAGATCACAATATTAGAGGCATGCATGTTTATATTTTATTATATGTTTTATTTTTCTGAATGTGAACTTTATAATGTGAATGTGAACTTTACAATGTGAATTACTTTACAATGTGAATGTGAACTTTACAATATGAACTTTACAATGTGAACTTTACAATATGAATGTGAACTTTCAGATGGCTGAGCATTCATATGATGACCGTGCTGATGATTACTGTGAGGGTGAGGACGTCAATGCACCACCTCACAATGTAAGTTTTAAAAATATATCCCGCCTCACATTTATAGTTATATCCTGTAAGCAGTGTTCTGAAAAGCGGTAATCGGTGTACGGGCGGAGAGGGTACCGAATAGAGTATATACGGTATGCGGGAGTATAAGCGGGAGAATATTCGGTTTTAATCGGTTTTGATTTTTTTTAATATTAATCATAAAGATATGTAAATTATATATTGACCATATAATAATGACAATGATAAGTAATTCGAAACATTTATAAGTAATAGACTAACTATAAACTTATAGAGAAAACGTCAATGGTAAGGATCAGTTCAATAAACACTAACTATAAACTTATAGAGAAAACATGAGCAGAAGACCAAATATGTAAATTAGAAGAAGAGAATGTAATTGTAATGACCAATAGTAGTATTAGAAAAAATTGATGTAAAAAAAATTTATTACTAGCATTTGATTTTGAAAATCACTGATTAATTGGTCGATTATTCCCCCGATCGGCCGATTAATCGGTCCTTGACCGATTATAGGCCGATTATTGATAATCGGTTTGGTAGACCCCCAAAAAGGAATATTCGGCCGATTATTCGGCCTAAGCGGGGGATTTTCCGAACAGTGCCTGTAAGTGTTTTTTTTTGTCAAATTTTAGGTTGGTGATGTACCCCCTGAAGAATATGGGGCACTTGATGAGCAGCAAAAAAAATTGAGAAAGTGAGGGGCATCACAATGATGAACAAGTTACTACAGCAAAGGGGCAATGGACCCAAACTGGCTGTGGATTTTGATCATGCAGGAAATCCAATTGGAGGGAACTGCAACTCATTTATTTCATATCTTGGGGTTCTTACTCGCCGCCATTGTAGTCCTATTTTTGAATCCCGACATAGAGTTCCTAAGGGGAAGAAAGACTTAATATGGAAGGAACTATGCATGAGTTATCATTATTTGCAATTCTATTTTTGTAGATTACTAATTTTTAGGATACTAGCTAATAGCAATTCTATTTTGTAGAGTATATTTGATCTGGATGAAAAGTTGCATCATAAATGCGTGATGCAACGCTATGGGAGGGTCCTAACGAACTATATGACAAATCTCACCCAAGATTACATACACGATGCTGAGAAGAGGTTCTTGATTGATTTCCAATTCTAGACATTGATCACTTTTTGACTAACTCTACACTAATAATTTTTGTTTGTATTCTCTTTAAAAAATAAATTTAGGAAGAAGGCAGCCCCTGAGCAATGGAACTACCTGGACCCCAAAGATTGGGAGGAGTTTGTTACCCAAAGAAAAATGGATGAATTCAAGGTATTAAGCGCCACTCCCAATTTAATTAATATACATTTTTATGTATTCACCTATTCAAGATTAACCTTTAGTGTTACTAACCAAATCAATATGCTTACCAATAAGGCTATTAGCGATGCTCAAAGAGCAAGGCGTGCACTGAATGTGCATGACCACACAATGGGTGCAAGAGGCTATGCAGGCGTTCGCCAAAGACTACAGACTGAGTATACTGCTCAGTTTGCTGCTACTCAGGAGTCCTCTACTATTGGTCTCGCACCTCTGCCTTGCCATGCTATGTGGATAGCTGGGAGGTAAAACAAGAAGGGAGATGTAACAAAGCCCACAACTGCTGAGGCGGCTACAAAAATGGTAAAATTCAACTCTTAGAGCAATCAATTGATATTGATTATTGTTATATTTACTTACCAAATTTTTTTGATGGCGATTAGCGGGAGCTGCACGAGCAGAGGAAGAAGGCAAGTTCAACCCTGAGGGCACAAGGGATGAATTGACAGTTGTTCTGGGTAACCCAGAGCATCCTGGATGTGTTAGGGGTGTAGGCGCTGGTGTGGGCATCAAAGTGTTCTTTGGGCCATCCCAGCGCAAACGTGTCCCAAAAGTGGGACTTTCACAAGTTGAGGTAACCTATTCTTTTTTTAGAATGTTATTGAGAAAGGGAACTCAATAATCGATAGCTAGCATTTCTTTTATCCATTTATAGGTAGATGAATTAATTGAGAGGAAAGTCCAAGAAGCAATGGTGAAGTGGTATGCGTCTTAGACCGCCACTCAGACGATACCTATGATGTGCCACGCTTCTATTACTCCTACTACAGAGGTTGGGAGTAATCCTGTAGACCCACCACCTAGCACATCCTCTGTAAGTATTTTTATGACATAGTAGCTAGTCTTTGCAGAGGTTGGGAGTTTGTGTATATATGCATATAACATTCTTTATGTAAATTTGTAGGGGTTGAAGCCATACCGTCTAAAAAGTCTTGGCTTACCCACCCCTTCCAATGGAAATGTTTCATGGGACTCCAGTACCAGATGGTGCGGTTTGTGTGAGCCCAATAAGTGTAGTCCCCAAATGGAGGGATCTTACATTGCCATATGCCCACCCAGATTCTGAAGCGCTTGGTGAGGCAGAAGGCGGAGTGATATTGTGGCCCAAATTAGATGTCGTCTATACTAATATTGTATGCTAAATTTACATTACGTTAATTTGTTAGTGTGTACATATATATGAATCAATTGATATGAAATTATATATATAGTTTAAAAGGAAGACACATGCCACATCTCGGCCTCCACCTCCACCTCCTGAAGTACCAAGTTGGCTTTCAAAGGACCTACAAGCCTCGTTAGGTCCTAATTATAGGGGTATGGCAGATTGGATAGGCGAACATGATCCAAATTGCCCTATAAATGTTACTATTCCGGAGGAAGCTGTAGGTCAATCATACGATAACAATCTATTTATACAAGTTTTGCATACACATTAATGCATACGTAATACAAGTTTTGCATACGTATTAATGCATACGTATTAATGCAGGTCAATCATACAATAATAAGATATTTATACAAGATATTTTGGAGTTGTTTTGTTATGATTGGCTGAACACATCTATGATAGAGTTGTGGATATGGTGAGATCTTGTTTATACATCCATATACCTTGTTTTATATACAGTGATCTGGTTTCTTAAATATTAAAGCATACGTAATACATGTTTTGCAGCCACTTACACACGATATGTACAGATTTTTCATTTCTCCATATGGGATTTTTGGTTCAATCTTTGATTAGTCTTGTAGTTAAAAACCCTAGGTCAGTTACTTCATACTACTGTGATGTTTTTAAATATTTTTGGTAAAAATAAGAAGATGGTGATAATAGCTCCATTCAATGTCGGGTAAGTTTACTTTGCTTATAATTTGGACTTAAGAAAATTACATTTTTATTGTGACTTTTGAGTTATTAATTTATAACTTTCTTACCTCTAGTGGTAAGCATTGGGAGTTACTAGTTATTGTCCCTGTGGGGAAGGAATGAATATATATGGATACGCAATGAAAATGCCATTATTCCCGTGAGAAATATTTCATATTTTTATATACATTAACATTTGTTATTACATTACTATTTAATAAAGCAATTTAATGTGTTACATTAACATGTAGGGCTTTACAAGAGTATGCCAAAGATGGAGGAAAGATCCCCAAGAAAAAGAACCAGCCACTAACTTGGTACAATGTGAAATTAATTTCTCGACTCCAATGTATATATTATTTATGTGAACTGTGCTTATTTGTATTTTTGAATATTTTGTATGTTTCAATTTATAGTGTGCTACAGAAGACAATGGTTGGGCATGTGGATACTATGTGATGCAATTTATGAGCATAATTATCGAACATGCCGTAATGAAAATCGATACCATACATCAGGTATTATATATAGTCTCATTAGATAATATGAAATATTATAATCTTGTTGTATATTATTAATTATATATACATCATCTTCTTTGCATGTGTTTAAAACTGACTTCACTACAGGTGAAAAGTTATTAGATGTACATACTCCCTATACAATGGATGAGTTAAATGATGTAAGAGAACAATGGGAAGAAGCCCTACAAGTAGTGGGAATTTTTAAATATAATTGGGATAATGACGATGATGAATAAAGAGTAATATTTCTAAACTTTGTTCTCATAATTATTTTTGCATGAATGTGAATGACTTTTTATGAATTGTCATATGTGTGAATGTGAAGATGATCAATACATGAATATTTCTACATGTGTCTGAATGTGAAAAGAGATGAAATGAATGGAACTGCAGGTTGCTAAATGTGTGTGAAAATGGAGGAAATTTGAAATGGAACTACTGGTTTCTACATGTGTGTGATGAAAAATAATATGAATTAAATGTGCTTATACATGTATGTGAATCACATGATAAATATATAATATTGTCTACCTTGTTAATTTTGCAGGTTTGTGGTCTATTGTTGGCCGATATCAATGGATGTTGTAAACCTGTAGTTCAGAACTGAACTGCAGGTTTTGCACCCTACTGACTAGCCATACAGCAGGCCTGCAACTATTAAGAAAAAAAAATCAGAATATAGGCGTCGGTTATTTGGGTAAAACCGACAACAAAATACATAGGAATCAGTTGTTAGTGTAAAACTGACGTCTTTATCCACTTCTGCCGTCAGTTATCTGTAAACCCGGCGCCTATTGCAGCCAGGTACCACGGCCGTACTGGGTAGCATGGCCTTTGTGGCAGGGGATATGGCGTCGGTTATTAGTATACAAACTGACACCGATGGTGTCGGTTATTAGTAGATTCTGGCCAGGTACCACGGCCGTGCTGGGTAGCACGGCCGTTGTGGCTGTGGATATGGCGTCAGTTACCTATATAAAGCCAACGCTGATGATGCCCTTAATGGCACCTTTTTGGTGACGGTAAGGGGTATGTCGTCGGTTGTTACTTAATAACTGACGTTTTTAATAAGGTTATCATGTCAGTTTTCTTTAAGAATCGACATTGATAGTCCCCTTACTGGCATGTTTTTGTTGGCGAGAAGGTTTATGGCATCGGTTGGGGGACCGACGTTGTGGGCGTCGCTTGGAAACCAATGCCTTAGGCCTTAAATAACCGACGCCAAAGGTTACTTCTACTGTAGTGGAGGGTGGTATGGAGTGCCTATCCTATAGTGTACTCCATATTTTCTCAACAACTCTCCAAATTGTTTGTTTGTGAAATGGGATTCACTATCACTTATAATCATTCTGGACACTTCCAACCTACAAAGTATAATTTCCTTTACAAATTTGCATACGACTTGTGCATGCAAGTCAGAATTGCTTCCACCCATTTTGACACATAATCAATGTCTAGCAGAGTATATTTTTTAGAATTAGAAGACACAAATGGTCCCATCAAATAAATACCCCAAAGATCAAACACCTCAACATCCTAAAAAATACTGAGGGAAATTTCATGTCTCCTAGAAATGTTACCCGGCGTTGACATGCATCACATATACTAACAGTTTTGTAAACATCCTTAAACAAAGGTCACCAATAAAATACACTCTCAAAAACTTTGGCAACCATCCCTGAGCTAGCATAGTGTCCCTATGTAGAATCACACCGACGAGCACATTTCCTCACAATACTGTCATGACACTACCTAAGCAAGACGGGGTCATCCCATATGTAATCCCTCACATAGTAAGAAGATTGCTTCTTTTTGTTATATCCTCAATATTCTAGTAATTCACCCTTATATCCTCAAAATATCTTCAATATTTCACCACATACTATAAAATTCACAATTTTCAAGTACCATGGGTCCTCTTCCGTAATCACAAAGAGATACACATAGAAAAATTCTCCATAATTTGTACAACTAACCTGATTTCATTCACCCTCTCTAGACAAGATAGGTGGTCTATACTAAATTTTCCACCCATCTTTATCTTTCACCTCTATGTTGAGTTATTGTAGCAACACGATCCACTACACTAGTCTCTATTTAGCATCCTTTTTTTGTAAGAGATAAATAATGGCCACATGACCATTCCACACATAACCTTTGTCCCTATCAAGTATTGTGCAAATTTGTCAAAAGAAAACACAAAAACTAATTATTCTATTTCAGTGGTGGTGTAGTTTAGTTGAGAATCATTCAAAGTCCTAGACACATAATAAATAATAGAAAGGGTGTGATATTTGTGTTGACTCAAAACAACCCCAACCTCATAATCTGATGAATCATATATCAACTTGAAAGGATGGTTCCAATCTAGATGCATGACCATGTGTGATGATCTACTTCTCCTTCAAAATCTCAAACAACTATCTTCTGAATTAAATTCAATGTCATTTTCCAACAATTCATAAAGGGATTTTACAATCTTGAAAAAAATCTATAATGAATCGAAGGTGAAAACATGCATTGCCAAGAAAGCTCCCAATTCTCTTCACTGGTGATGGTGGAGGTAGTTTGGAAATCACCTCAATCTTTCCCGGATCAACTTCCATCCCCTTGTTGGATACCTTGTGTCCCAGCACTATTCCTTCACTCATCATCGTCTATCACTTCTCCCAATTCAAAACAAATGAGTGTCTTCACATCTCTATAAAATCTTATCAAGACTGGCAAGGCAATCATCAAAAGACTCTCCATACACCAAAAAATCATCCATGACTCGAGATAATGTTCAACCATGTTGGATAAAAGGGTAAACATACATAATTGAGAAGTCACCAGGGCATTACAAAAACCAAAGGGCATGTGATGATAAGCAAAAATATCATAGGGGAAAGTGAAGGTTGACTTCTGTTGATCATGTAGTTCTTTGGAAATCTGGTTATACACTCAATAACTATCCAAAAAGTAAAAGTGTGAGCAACCAACAAGTCTCTTAAGAATTTGGTTAATAAAGGGGATAGGAAAATGATCTTTAAGTGTAGCAACATTCAAACAATGGTAACCGATGCAAACACGCCACTCTATCATTAAACTAGTAGAAACTGGTTTGCTAGCCCCCCCAGGAACTACCTCAGTTGGACTAATCCATCTAGAATCTCAAATAGCAAAGATTATACCTGCCAAAAAAATCTTTACTAACTTTTTGTTCACTACCCCAATCATGATAGGATTTAGATGCCTTTGAGGTTGTGCCACTAGTTTTTCTCCTTCTTCAGTGTGTATTTTGTGTTGGCACAATCTAGGAGAAATGCCCTTGATATCATCTATAGACCACCCAGATGTAGCTCATTGGTTCTTTGAAACTACAAGAAATTGTTCCTCCTCTTGAAGACTCAGGGATGAAGACAATTATTACTGGGAGCTTCTAATCTACTACCAATAATTTGCACTTCAATGAACCACTTGTACACTCCCTTCATTCATAGAACTCTTGTTGATTTTGAACTAAGTTTATGATGGAATCATGTTTTACACATTTTTTTATGTGTCGCTTGATATTTTGTTGAGAACGAAAATTAGTTTTTATCCTTTAGGTGTTGGGCGCTCCAATGGTTTGTGGGAAGGAAAAAAGACTCATCCACAAAAAATGCTCCTACTCATACTCCCTAGCCCCTCTGGCATTAGTGTTGGTATGAATGCCCTGAGAGCCAATCATGGGATGATTGGTGGGATACATTAAGATTGATTTGATAAACATCAAAGGAAAGCTTCCAATTCTTTCTAGTTCAGTCATATGAGATAGTGATAGAACATATTGAATGTCTAGAGAATGACAGTACTCAATGACGTATGCCTTCAGGTTCGGGACCTGAACGATGAGATCATACAGATGCTAAGAGTTTGTACATTCTTGTTATGTCCCTAGTCGGATGTCATTGTGGAAGGTAGATAGAAAAACAATGACATACAAGACCAGATTGTGGTGTTGGTTGATGACAGAATCTCATTAGTCATGACATAGAGATATCAAACCAAACACATAGGTACTTGTTAGAGAACAAGTGTACCAGACAGACCCACTGTGAGTGTGACGGATGGAACCATGACATGGTAGTCATAGTCAGTAATCATAGTGATGGTGGTGAGTGTGATTCTTTGACCTGAGATCACTACACTCAACACATGTCGTTGGGCACACTTTGACATCATCAAACGCAATCCTGAAACATGGGTTGTTATAAAGGTGATGATTGGGTGGCTTTGACACATGGGGCTTTTGGGGGTGAGTGATAGATATGGGATTTGTCCCTCCTGAGGGAGTATGATATCCATGGCCACTTGATGAGTAGGATTGATAAAGGCGTGCACGCATGTGTGAATCAATATGTGATACTGATGTCATAACATATCTCTTCCAATCTACTTTCAGATCAAGAAAGTGAATGAGCGTTGAAAGGATGACTGTTCCATGCCTCGAGTTCATTCAGGATATTAGTGACAAAGGAATTATACATTCACTATAACACCATTCACGGACTGTAGGATTGAAAGTTGTTCTCCAACTTTCTATTTCACTTGGGTAGCACTGATGTGTGACTAGGCACCGCTCTTTGCTTGTGAAGTCATAAGTGTTATGGACTTTCACTACCAACGTGAAATGGACCTGCAGGGTCACACACATAGGATTTAACCAGGAAGAGGAGTTTTGTCCATAAACAATGTTTAGATTGATTACTAAAGGAGTTTAGTAGTTCAATTAAACATTCAATTAATTGATAGCTCAATGTCATAATGTTCAAGGTGTTGGACACATTGATTGGAGTATCGGATTGATTGAAACTACAATCGACTGCTTTAGCACAATTTTCACTCCCAACTGATTGGCTCATGTGATGAACCGATCAGCTGAGCTTGGTGAACCGATCGCCTCAGATGGTGAGTTGATCGGCTCATGGACAGGGTGAAATGATTGCTTCAAGTGTTGAAATGATCGGTTCAACTGATGCAACCGAGCAAGTTGGGAAAGTAGGATTGGTGAGAAATTTCTTTTCATTTCACTTGCCCAATTTGATTGGAACAAGGATTGGTATTTGGTACCAATTAGAAACAAAATAAGAAAAGTCAATCGGGAACTGACCAGGACCACGAGCCGACCGATTCAGAAGTGAACTAACCGTTTCATGGGTCCCAACCAATCGGTTGAGGTGTCAAGTGATCATTTTAGGTCCCCAATCGACCATTTTAGAAATGAAACGATCGGTTCAGGTTGCGTAGTTAGTTGTTTTTGTGGAAAATATCGAACCCTTCTACTCCTGCTTTAGTCCCATATTGCCCGGGATAGAGAACCCTGTCCCATGACCCTCCTATATATAGGGGTATTGGGGGCTTCTCAAAGTACAACTCAGTGCAGCCAGTTGCTCTGTAAAGTTGTTGTTCTCTCTGGTTTTGGTAACCGAGAGAGCCCGAGCAAGTGCTACCCGATAAGGGAGGCACAGCAAGGGAAAGACAACTGCAGAAAGTGACTGGCGATAGGAGAGTGTGTCAGTGACTGGTACGCTGACAGGAGGGTGCGACTCCTTCCAATTCCTTGTGAGACAAGGAGATTGGAGTTCCAGGTGGTCTGTGTGGACTACTTCAGAGGCGGGAGATTTCTGCCGCTCGGAGGACAGCTGTCGATCCCGACAGTCCCAGTGAGACCAGGAGTCATCAGTCCCAGTGCAACCAAGAGTTGTACAGACACCGTCCAAGACCGGAGGTGAAGACCACACAAGCCGTGAGGTATTATCACCGAGTAAGCCTCAGGACAAGGTATGATTCCACAAACCATCTTTCCTATTGTATAGACGTTGACGCGTTTCCTTATTTTGGGTTTGGGGAGGAGAAATTTTTTGTTTCCGCTGCCTTCTCTGCCTCCCCTAAAACCCAACAGTGGTATCAGAGCCATGTTAACTGCTCTTACTTTAGGATTATCGATATGATCGATTTTGGTTTGTCACTTTATTTGTTGCATACGATGCGAATAATATTGGCTTTATGCATGTCCAATCCTAAATCCACAAATCCCAATATACATATATGATATGTAATATGAATGCACTCAATACGCGTCGCCCTTAAACGAGTTTTATGGTGGATGTATAGTGTGGTTATGGACAATAAACCCTATATGTGTATGGTTGTATGTGGTTGCTTGCATCTCGGTCTGCGCACCGATCTTCCCTTTCTCCTATTCCTGATGTAACTCGAAATAATTCGAGATTTCTTTCCTACCTTTGCTCCCCTCGAATGTAACTTGAAGTTTCTCTTTTTACAATGTAAAATAGGATAGAATTTTATTTCCTGTTATGTCAAAGAACGGAGGACATCCTGACGACAACTGAGAAGATCAGTTCAAGAAGTGAACCGATCGGTTGACGTTTGAGACGATCGGTTCAAGGAGTGAGCTGATCGGTTGATGACCAGTTCGAGGAGTGAGACGAGCGGGTGGCGGCCATGATGAGATGCACGATGACCAGGCAAACCGATCGGTTGGAGGAGCCAACCGATCGGCTGGTGGCACCCAGCCGACCGGCCTGATGGCGAGCCGATCAGTCATGTGATGAGTTGATCAAACCCAGAAAGGCAAAGCACATAATTCATCTTGTACATGTTGCATGTGATGTAGACCTAGATGACTGTGATTCCTCTTGGCTCGAGGAATCACATTAGGATGGCCATAATCATCGCTTTTATCGTTTCACATGTTTTCTGTGGGATATAGCATGTATATGATACATACTATATATTGTGGTGATTGGATATGTATATGTGTATAAAAACCAAATCCCTCATTAAATATTAAGTTTTAGATGCCTTCCAAATGCGACACATGTGAAAAGCTTGATCGACCAAGTGTGGACATGCCCTAGCGTGGTGCACTGTCTATCTCGTGGAAGCGTGAAGGATGGATATGTGGGTCTGCCCTAGTAGGGTGCATATTCATCATGTTTGCTTTGGGTCGGACTTAACAAGGTGACCTAGATAGGATCTAGCACCTTGAGGCATGGAGATGATCGTGGCAAGGAGTTGCATATGACATCTTATCAAGAGTTGCATATGATGCAATTGGCAAGAGTTTCCTACCTGAGAGATCTAAGTTGTGGGTGACAGCCCTAGCTGGTCCATGACTTAGAGGATTTCAGGATCTTGCCCACTAGAAGGT
This sequence comes from Alisma plantago-aquatica, assembly GCA_963693085.1. Lineage (NCBI taxonomy): Eukaryota > Viridiplantae > Streptophyta > Magnoliopsida > Alismatales > Alismataceae > Alisma > Alisma plantago-aquatica. The sequence goes on along the minus strand of OY856410.1, from coordinate 1,253,036,638 downwards.
TGTATGTTGCAATCTTCAGAATTGATGGTGAGGGCTATCAATTTGAAGTAAAATAGTGGGAGCGATAATTAATTAAAGGCCTAATTATATCGTCAACTTTTCAAATCAATCAAATAAGTCAAAAAAATGGGTTTTGGACTAAAATTGCATATTTCCTTTTGTAGTACAAATGGCAACAAACAACAATCACTTTTCTTTGTGATCCGTCCTGGATAAGAACAATTTAAATGGGAATAATTTCCATGATTGGTTAGGACGTTGAGAAGCGTTCTCAATCAAAGAGCAAAAGCTCTAAGTCTTAGTTATACCAGAACCATATGAACTCAATCCCACCACATCAATGGCTGAAAGTATGCTTATGGAAGCATACCGAGGATGACATTGATGAGGAGTGCTTGATGTTGTGTTCTATGAACTATGAGTTGTAGAGACAACATGAGACATATGATGTCTCCAAGACATTGTCCTAGTATGTCATGACAGAAGGAGATATAGTAAGGTATTCACACACTCAATATGATTGGGTATGTGGAAAGATCTGACTAAGAAGGATTCCCTCTGAGCCAAGAGTTGGATATTGGTATGATACTGCAAATGTTGCGAGAATCATACAGTTCATGATAAACTACAACATGAACAACTTTGACAAGCGTTGACAAAGTTGTTGGACATGTTGAGGACAGTAGAGGCAAATATGAAGAAAGACTAACCCTAATCTTTGATAAGATCAATGAAAGGTAAGTCTTAAGGGCAAGGGCAAGGGCAAAGCAAAGAAATGTTCTGATGCTAGCCAGCAGCCCAAGCCGTCTTCAACCTCAAGGCACATGGGGAAAGGGTGTATGAGGGAATTGCCCTCTACATCTGGAAGAACAAAAGAAGATGAAGGAGGGGATGGAGATCTCCACCAAAGGTATCATGAAATGAACCACTTCTTTATCTGAGGTATATGATACCAAGATATGGATATGTCACATATGATATGCAATATCCACAAAGAAGTGATGGCCTCTATGAAAGAACCAAGAAAGGAGTACCCATCATTGGAGCAAGTGTTTCTGCCATAGATAGGAGTACCTTTCAGTTTATTTCAGCCTAAAGGGCACGAAATAGAGTTGAGAACTGCTATTTCATATTTGCTAATAGATAGAAACACTTTATTTTTGCATATTGTATGACAATGATGGCAATCAATAAAGAGATGTTTCAATTTCTAAAGATATGATCTTTGTGGCAATGCCTTGTTTATCTTGTGGTATTTGATATGCATAAGATAAAATGATACCTAAAAGTTATAGATAACTCAAACAATCAAATTAGCATCAATCACGAGAAATTCATTTCTAGTTTCCAATGTGATGGATAAATCTAGACTATTTTGGTTAGAGAGCTAGTAAGAGACATGAATATCTTGAACATGATTAATCAATCTTGACTAAAGGTAGTGGGAGAATGATTATCCTATTAGGTATGATACATGTGATGTATTTACATACCCATTGGAACAAATGCTAATACTTCAAATGGTGTTTAGAGAAATACCAATATGAATATCTTGAAGTGTTCAAGATTATCATAGATGAAGTGCAAATTTGGTGAAGTGTTAATTCTTGATGAGATCAATGAATGAAATACTTGGACCAAATGTTTGAGATGCTTATGAGTGATTATGATAGTATATCATAGTGAACTTATGATTAAGGAATGGTGATGTCTAAATCCAGAAGGAATCATACTCTAAGGAGTTAGAGAATGATTATCAAATAACTGAGCTCTTCTTAATAAAAGAATACCCCACACTAATAAAGGACATTAAGAATCGCAAGGAGTTGTAAGTTCTTATATCCTTGACGGATACGCCTCATTTATCTATGTGATGAGTTGTTCATGTGATGAGTCAACTATCTAGATGAATATGAGGAACCAAATTTTGAGTTATGGTTTATGACCATTACATCCTAAATGACATCCATGTAAACCATAAGGTATGACCTTGATGGTAGCACCCATTGGATGAAATCCATAAGTGCAAATGAATCTTAAGTGTTAAGACACATGGATAACATTTTGAGAAGGATGATGCTTGTTGATTGCAACTTAATGACTAAGGCATTTGGCATATGGATACTAAAACCACATTCCTATGAGGAATAAAATAAGGATGTGTACGTGACACAACCTATAAGATTTATGAATCCACTAATGCAAATGAAGTCTATAAGTTACAATGGACTAATCAATGTGATTGATTGAGAACAAGCAACTCATAATTGGATCTTTACTTTGATAATATAGTCAAAGGGTTTGACTGATATGTCAAAGATAAAGAAGGGATCTCTGATTTAGTGGGAGCATGTTCACATTCCACATGTTGATGTGAAATGGAAATGTTCTAGAATGGAAATCCAAAAGTGGAAATTATCTTTAAGGAAGATAGAGATGTTTCCTATGTGATAGGAATAGAGATCTATAGAGATAGTTCTCGAAAAACTCTTGACCTGAAAAGAGAAAGCATACATTGACAATCTGTACTGAAGGGTTCAGTATGCATAGATTCAGTGGGAGAAAACTTGTCCATGTTACATGGAGTTAGTATCCCAAGGCCAAGTGTCCAATTCTTATGAAGAATGAGAACACTAAGAATAGATATGGATCTATCATATATGTAATCATCCCATTATCTTACATGTATCGGCCTGGCAAGAACAAAATGCATTCATCATCTTGTATGTAAGACATGGCAATATGATATTCTCATCCTGATAACTCATATGTAAGACATGACGAGTGGATGTCTGTCTACTTCCAGTAAGGGTTACTGGAATACCATGAGAACTTGATAAGTACTAGTTCTATGGAGATAAGGAAGAGTTCAATGTAAAGAGTTACATTGATGCAAACTTCCGAAAGGACAGAAAATTAATCGCAAAATATATATAGGATATATAAAAGTGAAAGTTTGTTGATAATTGGAAGTGTTCCAATAAAACCATTAAAAAGAAAATGTCGAATATCTATGCGTTAGAGAACAACAAGGGATACTATATGGATCTGGAAGTTCATGAGATGAACTTATAGATATTCCACTCATTGATGACAAGTATGGAATCCTTGATCATGAAATGTGGCTAAAGGTTAGCAAAGGAATACTAGATCGCATATTACGCAACTCCATCTCATACGTGTGACGTACATCGAAGAGATGGGAGACATGCAATTTATACTGATTTTGGCAAGGTGTTGCCATTACTCACTATGATCGCACTAGAGCAGAGTAACATGTGGGACATGTTTGAAGATCACTATGAATATGATTCAAGGGTGACTGGCTCACAGTGCAAGTGGGAGTCTGTTGGTATGAATGCCCTGAGAGCCAATCATGGGATGATTGGTGGGATACATTAAGATTTATTTGATAAACATCAAAGGCAAGCTTCCAATTCTTTCTGGTTCAGTCATATGAGATAGTGATAGAACAGATTGAATGTCTAGAGAATGACAATACTCAATGACGTATGCCTTCAGGTTCAGGACCTGAACGATGAGATCATACAGATGCTAAGAGTTTGTACATTCTTGTTATGTCCCTAGTAGGATGTCATTGTGGAAGGTAGATAGACAACAATGATACATAAGACTAGGTTGTGGTGTTGGTTGTTGATAGAATCTCATTAGTCATGATATAGAGATATCAAACCAAACATATAGGTACTTGTTAGAGAACAAGTGTACTAGACAGACCCTCCATTAGTGTGACGCATGGAACCATGACATGGTAGTCATAGTCAGTACTCACAGTGATGGTGGTGAGTGTGATTCTTTGACCTGAAATTACTACACTCAACACATGTCGTTGGGCAAACACTTTGACATCATCAAACAAAATCCTGAAACATGGGTTGTTATAAAGGTGATGAATGGGTGGCTTTGACACATGGGGCTTTTGAGGGGTGAGTGATAGATATGGGATTTGTCCCTCTTGAGGGAGTATGATATCCATAGCCACTTGATGAGTAGGATTGAGAAAGGCGTGCACGCACGTGTGAATCAGTATGTGATATTGATGTCATAACATATCTCTTCCAATCTACTCTAAGATCAAGAAAGTGAATGAACATTGACAGGATAACTGTTCCATGCCTCGAGTTCATTTAGGATATCAGTGACAAAGGAATTATACATTCACTGTAACACCATTCACGGATTGTAGGATTGAAAGTTGTTCTCCAACTTTCTATTTCACTTGGGTAGCACTGATGTGTGACTAGGCACCGCTCTTTGCTTGTGAAGTCATAAGTGTTATGGACTTTCACTGCCAACGTGAAATGGGCCTGCAGGGTCACACACATAGGATTTGACCTGGAAGAGGAGTTTTGTCCACAAACAATGTTTAGATTGATTAGTAAAGGAGTTTAGTAGTTCAATTAAACATTCAATTAATTGATAGCTCAATGTCATAATGTTCAAGGTGTTGGACACATTGATTGGAGTATCAGATTGATTGAAACTACAATTGACTGATTTTGCACAATTTGCACTCCCAACCGATTGGCTCATGTGATGAACCGATCGACTGAGCTTGGTGAACCGATCGGCTCAGGTGGTGAGTCGATCGGCTCATGGATAGGGTGAAATGATTGCTTCAAGTGTTGAAACGATCGTTTCAACTGATGCAACCGAGCAAGTTGGGAAAGTAGGATTGGTTAGAAATTTCATTTCGTTTCACTTGCCCAATTTGATTGGAACAAGGATTAATATTCGGTACCAATTAGAAACAAAAGAAGAAAAGTCAATCGAGAACTGACCAGGACCACGAGCCGACCGGTTTAGAAGTGAACTGACCATTTCATGGGTCCCAACCGATCGGTTGAGGTGTCAACCGACCAGTTCAGGTCCCCAAATGACCGTTTTAGAAATGAAACAATCGGTTCAGGTTGCGCAGTTAGTTGTTTTTGTGGAAAATCTCGAACCCTTCTACTCCTGCTGTAGTCCCATATTGCTCGGGATAGAGAACCCTGTCCCATGACCCTCCTATATATAGGGGTACTGGGGGGTTCTCAAAGTACAACTCAGTGCAATCAGTTGCTCTGTAAAGTTGTCGTTCTCTCTGGTTTTGGTAACCGAGAGAGCCCGAGCAAGTGCTACCCGATAAGGGAGGCACAACAAGGGAAAGACAACTGCAGAAAGCGACTGGCGGCAGGAGAGTGTGTCAGTGACTAGTACGCTGACAGGAGGATGCGACTCCTTCCAATTCCTTATGAGACAAGGAGATTGGAGTTCCAGGTGGTCCGTGTGGACTACTTTAGAGGCGGGAGATTTTTTCCGCTCGGAGGATAGCTGTCAATCCTGACAGTCCCGGTGAGACCAGGAGTCGTCAGTCTCAGTGCAACCAGGAGTTGCACAGACACCGTCTAAGACCGGAGGTGAAGACCGCGCAAGCCGCGAGGTGTTGTTGCCGAGAAAGCCTCAGGAAAAGGTATGATTCCACAAACCATCTTTCCTATTGTATAGACGTTGACGCGTTTCCTTGTTTTGGGTTTGGGGAGGAGAAATTTTTTGTTTCCGCTGCCTTCTCTGCCTCCCCTAAAACCCAACAATTAGAAATATGTCAATCGATGAACAATGGATCAAAGGAGATTTTGGCATTGCTTTGTTTTTAACTCTTTTCCTATCATCAAGTACCAATCCTTTTGTTTATACTTTCTTCATTTAGTGTGGAGGAAATGACTTCAATTCCATCTCAGGAGGGTTATGCAAAGTTGGTACTAGAGGCGGTGGTGGAAGTCCTAGATGCTCAAAATGGTTCATGTAAAAACATGTTAGTACCCTTAGAAATGAGGCACACTCATCCATTAGATGGTAGAGTGTGAAGTCATCCACTAGATTCATGAGACAAGCTTTTAATCATAAGTGAGAATAGGCATGAAGGCTAGTAAAAGAGACCAAACCGATGATTGTTGTTGGGTGAGCATCATCCTCTGATTCCTTGGGATATTTCATAGCTTTTGCCAAAGAAATTTCTTTGTCTATTTTATAATGTCCACCTCCAAGGTGCCTTTGTCCACCCATGTCATGTTGTATGCCATGTTTAGAAATGGTTTCCCTAAGAGAAGAGACACCTCATTATCAGTATGTTGAACAAAATGACACTATGCCTACTTATAGGTTTGTTGTTGTTGGTCAGTCAACTTTATTTCAAATCGATCATCCTAAATTCCCAACATCATAATGCATCTACCTATTTCCAAAACATCATCAGTTGTGTCTTGGAAAGGCCTACCCTGTACCAATTCATTGCCATGGTCAGCCTACATTTCCATGACTATAAAATATATTGGAAAGATGAACTTGTCTACCTTCACTAGGATATCCTCACATATTCCTAGTGGTCTCAAAATTGAATTATCTGCCAACTGAATTGTCATATTGCTCTTCCTTTATTCCTTGAACCAAATATTCTTTAAGTGTTGTCAGTGGCATAAAGTTTATGCTTGATCCTAAATCTCATAGTGCCTCCCTAAACTTGATACTGCTAATGAAGCATGATATGTTGAAGCACATAGGGTCTTGTTGTTTTTGTGGTAGCTTTCTTTGTATCAATGCATTGACTTCTTCTTGTAGTACCAAAACATCTGAGTCAACTATCCTTCTCTTTTTGTTGATGATACCTTTCAAGAACTTGTCCCAGAAAGGAATTCGTTCAATGCATACACTAATGGTAGGTTTATATGGAGTTTCTTCAAGACTCCAAGAAACTTCTTGAACTACTGGTCAACCTTTTTATCTTTTAAGATATTAGGAAAGGGAACAATGATCACATTCTTGTGGTGTTGAGGTGTAATCTATGGATCTTTTGGGGTTTCAGCTTCTCACATATCCTGCTCTTCTGTAATTTATTCTTGTGGCATGGAATATATTGGTTGCTCAAAAGATGCTCTGTCTATCAAAATCACAGTCGCATATGAAGGTGTATTTGGTACTGGAGTCACTATACACTCTTTCGTCAACACTATACCACTATGTAGAATGATTAATTTGGCTTGTTGGTTATTGTGTGGAATGCCAATGTTATCTGGAAATCCATGTTGAGTAGGCTTCTTCATAGTAGCTACATTTTCTACTACCCTAGAGATCTTCTTTTCTAGACTACGGATTTTGTCAATCACAATTCTATTGATATATTTTTGATTGGTCCATGTAAGCTTTATTCTTGTTTATACATGTTTCATTTTTTCTCATAAGTTTGCCAAACATATCTTCTAAAATGTCCATTATACGGGGACCTCTTTCCTATCAATTTTGATGTAGAATGTTAACCTGTTGCAATGGAGGTTGTTGTTCCTGTGATGGGTCCTACTAAAAATTGTTAGGGTCCTTCCACGAGTACTTAGGACCCCTTCACTAAGAATATTTGTTATTGCCCCTATTTTCTATTGTCACAAGTATATACAGTCCTCCTCACTTCTAGATGTGGTGCCACTCTTTTTGCCTAGCTTCTTGGTAAGTTATTCCATCTAAGCTTTGAGTTCCATGACATCCCATAATTCCATGGTGCTCTTGGATGCTGCTTCATGCTCTTCTCCTCGAGACTGATTCCTGGCCATGTGATTTAGAATCCCATGACATCTTATTGCCTTTCTGTTGAGGAAAAATCATGCTCCTATACTATCACAAGTAGTCTTCTCTCCTTTATGCAAGTCATAGTAAAATGTCTTTTCCTGACCAAATAAGTCAATCCCATGATGGGGGACTTCCTTCAACATATTCTGAAATGTTTCCCACGCCTCAAAGTAGGATTCTTCAGCCTATTGTTTGAAGCTATAAATCTTTCCTACCAACTCATTAGCCTTTTGTGGTGATAAATACCTATCAAAGAAGCATCTATTATCTTATACCAAGTATCAAGTGACCTTGGAGATAAAAAGAGGAACCATGCCATTTTCTTGTCTAAAAGATATTATAATAATAGTTTCAGGTATATAACAGTAGTTGGGATCACGTCAAGCTTTAGTATGCCATAACTCTTCATAAAGTTTTATATGTACCATTAGATCCTCAAAGTTATGCCCAAGAAGTGATTGAGATTTAATTATTGCAACCAACCCTGGTTCCATTTTATAATTTCCCATATTCATTGCTTGGATTTAGTGTGTTCCAATTGAGTTGTTGTTAAAGATTCCTTGATTTTCTTCTAGGTTGTCTATTCCTCATTAAAGTCACTTACATCTTCCACATGATCTTCACCATTTTCTTATATTTTTGCTCCATGTTCTGGTTGGGGTGGAGGAGTTTGGATGAGCGAATCAAATGAAGCCACAAATACACGTGCTTTGCACAAAATTTCCTCTTGGTCCACACAAGGAAGCGTTGCGTCTCTATAATCAGTATTCTGAGTATGGACCATGCACTAGTACCTGAAAATATACTACAAGAATGCATAATACTAATATGTGACTAAATAAATATTTATCAAAGATTTGTTTCTCAAAGAACGATTATAAAGAGTAAACATGAAATACATAGAGTGGTTAGTTACAACATCCATAGTGTCGGTGTTTCCAATACCCCAACAACATCACCAAAATTTTGAAATGTGTATGATGTGCATATAAAATGCAAGTGCATTTGTCATGTAATATAGGCCGAAGAGGCTTGAGTTATCAAACTCTAGGAATAATTCACCATAGATTACTAATAAATGAGATCTATTTAGCTAGGCCAGAAGAAGAGTTCATTGGTGGTGATTCAACTAAGAATATAAATAAAGAAAGTGAATTAAAATGGTTGTAAGAAAGATTATATGAATTCTCTAATACTAATGGTTTCACCACAACACACACTGTAATTGAATTCTCTTCTCCTATATCAATCACCCTCATTCTAGACTAAAGAACACTATCCAACATCACTCATTCCCACAACATGATGAACCATTTAGATTAAGACAAACCCCACTTCCGTAGTATTTTAGTGACTTAATCTAAGCAAAGAGTAATTCTCTCTAGGTTATTCTTTCATAGCCAAAAATCCATTCTTGGAGTGCTTTATTAACCAAGTGAATGCATGATTTTGATAGCTCCTAATCTCTCTCCCAATCAATTCTTTGATTATGTTGTAACAAATTACTAATGATATCACAAATTCAAGTTCTAAAAAAGGAAACTATATTATACAATCATCAATTTCAAGTACGATAATGTGTTGAGCTACTCCTAGGTCTTTGAGAAAAGAGGAGTTTAGCCCTGCATGTTTGTCACCAAAACACAGTAAGAAGAAAATGAGAAAGAGAAGCAAAACATCAGAAAACTGATAGAAGAAACTCCTGGAGAGTCATCTCAACATCCCTTCAAATGAACACCATGATCAGAATCTTTCCTGATGCAAATCTATCCTCTAGAAGTGCTCAAATCATCTAGTTGGTGGCTATCTCCTTCATTTCCTCTTCTCTTGGCTTCACATTTAAAGCATAAGTCATCTTCAATCTATGGCTGCCCTCCTAAGGTCATAAGTGAGGCCTAATCTTCACTTAATTCACAATCATTGGATCTTACTTATATTCAGATTTTCACCAATTGTGATGGGTTAATACCACTGACTAGGTGTCTATGGCACCAAGTCATTTGGACTTTCTCACCTTCTCAGTTTACGCTGGTACCACCAAAAGATGCATCATTAACACCAAGTTTATTTTCATGAGTGCCTAGATGTTAGAGCCGACACCACTGACTCTATTGTCGATGACATCAAAATAATTAATTTTCATCCTTAATGCTTTGTGGACTTGTTATGGCATAGTTTTCAAGCCATACTCAACATAATATGATAATAAAAGTCCTCAATAACATTAACTGTATGAAAACATATTGTTTGTTTTCTCAGTGTAGCACAAGATAAAGGAAAGAAAAGAGTATTGTCCACATGAGTGACTGTATCATCATGCTAAGAAAGAAATATAAAGATAATATGCCACATAAAGATCACCTCTCCATGCCCCAATCTTCCTGTTAGTATTCCACACCAGATGACTCCAAGTGAGAAGGGCCCACTATCCATGCATTATCCTAGGGGGATAAATAATCCACTACTTGGACCCAGGAAGAAAAATGGGTCAACAATGGTCAATAATATATACTTATATTGAACTATATAAAATGTAGGCACAAAGTATGATTTAAAGGAAATATCAATTCTAGAAAGGAACTATTTGGTGGACTTAGTTTAGCAAAATGATAATGACAAGCATCAATGTTTTAATGTATATAGTTCAAGATGGTGTTTCCACTAGGTTTTCAATTATGTAAGATTGTCCAGGTTCAAGATATAAAAATACTAAGATTATTTGCAATGATCAACTGCAAATATTAGGATTAATCATTGTCATTCATTTCTTTATCAATGAATACAATGCTATGTGTTCAATCATCTATGAGAAAATGAATCAGTATCCTACTATTTTAACCAGTGTATTTGGGGACATTACAACCTACGCATAGGGTGGCGGGACGTACCATACTTCAAGTGAGACTAAACTCTAAGGGGCCAAATCCCAAGGGGAAACAAAACTCCATTAGATCAAATAAAGTGCTATCCTAATATTTAACAAATTCCAACAATATGATTTAGGGGTGGTGACCTTCCAAGGCAATAAAGGCTTATAAATAGTTTAGGGTTCACCACCAAACAAGATGTATAGAACTCAAGAGGGATAAGAAATAACTCAACAAGGAAATAGAGAATCTAGTACATTATTTTCCAATAATGAGTGTCCAATCAAAATGCATACAACGACTCAATAGATGCCAAGTTCCATTCAATCTAGCAAGACGAATGTACTAGGGCCATTATGTGTCACATGGCTTGGAAATCACTTCTTTAGTTTTTATTATGTGAATTTACCACTTTGCCCCATATCAAATGTGATACCTAGTAATCAACTTTGGTTGTTTTAAGCCTCATTATAAATTATCAAGTTTGTTTCCTTTAATGTAGTCCTCCTCAAGTACATGATATAATAACTGTTACCCATGTTCATAACTTGTGACTTACAAAATACATATAAATATTATTATGGTCCATCATCTTCCATATTACAATATATAATTATATATTAAATACTATTTTCCATTCTCATGTATTTTGGTCTAGAACATGATTTATTAAGAACAAATAGTTAAATATGGTAGAACTTGGGTGAAAAAGTGATACAATTTTGTTTACTTAATGTTTCATATTTACCTAAATTTTTTGTCACATATAATCAAGTATACTATTTCCCCCATTTAATTGGTCAAATAAAGCAATTTTAAGCATTCAACATCATAATTGGAAATCACAACAATCACTTACTTGAATTCATAATCATATGTCATATGTGTATCACATCCCAAATTATTGACAATTATTAGGATCCATTACGTTTTCCTCCCATGAATTACTCCCTAAGAATATCTTATATTAATACATGATGTTTCTTTAAAACCCAAAGTAAGGAGAAAGACTCGATATGTTATGCATCTAAGTGGCTAATATAATTCTCTAGGTTTTTTGATATTTTCATCATTAACTAATATCCTATAGTTATTTAGATGTTAATGCTACATAATTATACATCATAATGCCACATGGACTATAATTTCACATCATTTACCATTTGGTTGTTTAGAAATAGAGAGGAGGGAATGAGGAATAGACCTATAGAGCAAGCCTTCATGGTCACTAGAGCAGGTGAGTTTGGGCCTCCGGGGATGTCATGCTTTGGTTGGCAGTCGCCTTAACTCCTTGGAGCTATCTAACTTGGTGCCTTCCTCCATTGGTGCCGCAGTGTGGCTGCTCAATAGCTATAAGTAGCTAAGAATAACTTCCATAGACCACGATAGAGATCGTAGACCAGGGGGTATCCAGGAAATTAAAGATCAGATTCTAGGTGATCTGGATTGAGCCTGGTTTGGATGTGGACTGGTTGGCAGTGGTGGTAGAGGCAATGGTGGTGCAGAGCTCCCAGGTGAGGTTAAACTCTCTAGAAACAGTGCAAGGCTCAACGACGATGGAAGGTTGTGTTGACGATGTTAGGGTTTCCTGAACAGAAGGCTAGAGGGAAGGGAGGTTCATAGGTAGTTGGTGAAGATGACTGGATGGTCAGGGAGTAGTTGGATAAAGATAGGGTTAGAGGTTGAGGAGTTTATTTTAAACTTGTGAGCTTGGCCACTCATCTACGAGGTATGTTGGGGCTTATATAGAGGCAACTAAGGGTAGGGTTGGTTTTGTGGAACCTCAGAGAAGCTTTAGGCTAAGATAATTAGACCCGAGGAGGTGTAAGGATGGTTGGGGATCCTCACTAGTCTTCGAACTACTGGAGTGTTACCCAATTAGGCATTTGCACTCAGGTGAGAGGGACATGCCTTCATAATTGATGTCGGGGTAGAGGGGAGGTCGAGAAATCATCTCCATGTGATTTGTGGGGGCGACGTGGGGAGGTAATGGCTGATTTCATTGCCATTGGGGAGGTCAACATACGTCGTGGTTAGGGATGAAGAATAGCTCAATCAATCACATGGATGGCCATGGTCGGTCCTATCAAGAACAGACAACCCAAAATGTACTAGAAAATGATTTATTTATAATTTTTCTAAAGGCTACATACTAGCATATAATTAGTTAAAATGTTTACTGTAGGTTCATAATAATGTCTAATATTTAATAAAAATATTGAACACACTAATATCCTTTCAGTTCCCTTTTATAAACTATCTTCATTAGTTCTCTAAATCTAAAATATCTGATACCCTATAATATAAATTTAAGTGACTCCAAAGTCGTTGATTCACAATAGGGTTAGGATAACCCAATAAGGGTTCTGATCTAGTTATAATTGGCCAAAAGAGTATAAAAAGCCATTTTTGTGCACATTATGCAAGGAAATACAAATAAAGTTCTAATCAAGGTGTAAAACTACAAATGAAGATATTCAAAGGCCAAATTTGTGAAATTTAGCACAATAATATGAAAAGTACCCGAAAGTCAGTATGTTACAACTCACCTCCCATAAAAGGGATTTTGTCTGGAAATCCATGACAAGGTAAACAAATGGGGGTAGGTTTTCATCATCCCATCTTGCAACTCTCATGTTGCCTCCTCAATACCATGATGCTTCCATACAAATTCCACTAACTAGACTTCTTTATTCTTTATTTGTTTGACTTTGGTGTTGAGAATTTTCACCAGATACTCCTCTTAGGTCAGATCTTCTCGAACTTCTAGGGGTTCACTGGTCAAGACATTAGATGGGCCTTTGATGCACTTCTTCACGATAGAAACATGAAATATGCCTGCATTTTCTCATAAGATGGAGGCAAGGCTAGTGTATATGCACACTACCCAACTTGTTACATGAACCCAAAAGGTGATACATATTGGGGACAAATCTTGCCCTTGACTTAGAACCTGGCAATTGAATTCAAATATTTCATCACCAGAAAGATAGAATCTCCCACCAGAAAACTTTTATGCACCCTGCGTTGGTCGACATGCATCTATTGTCAATATTGTGTTGCCTTCATTCTCTTATTAATTAGATCATATTAAATCAACATAAAATTGTAGGGATTCTAATTTAGCGAAGACCTCTCACCCATGTCATCCCAATACAAGGGTGATCGACAAGGTCTTTTGTACAAAGCTTCATATGGTAGCATCCCAATGCTGGTTTGATAACTATTATTATATAGAAATTCAGCCTGTCAAGAAGATGCTTGTCCCAAGATCCACTCTAGTTCATGGTGCATGAATTGAGTAAGTTTTTAGTATTGTACTATGCACTAGGACTACCATCAGTCTAGGTATGATAAGTAGTGCTAAAGAGTAATCGAGTGCCTAACTCATCGTAAATATGTTTCTAGAGTCTGGTGGTGAACTTTTGATCTAGATCAGAAACAATCATCCTTAGGGTCCCATGCAAGAGATGATCTCGTTGATATACATCTCTTCCATGGAAGATACATTCATCATATTCTTTAAGGGTGGGATGTGGGATAAGTTTGTGAGTCAGTCAATGAGGACCCCAACTACATCGTAGTGATGCTTCTTCTTTAGATATCCTATGATGAAGTCTATTGTAATTTTATCCCAATTCCATTTGGAAATTTCAAGGTTTTTGAAGCCCTTCGGTTCTTTGATGCTCAATCTTTACTTGTTGGCACGTCAAGAATCTAGACACAAATTCAGCAATATCATTTTTCATGATCTACTACCAAAATGAGCATTGTGGGTTCTTATACATCTTTGTTGTTCCTGGGTGACAAAAAGGCATAGCTCCATAAAGGCCTTCTTTCAAATGCTTCTCCTCAAAGTTAGAAACATTAGGCACCCATAGTCGTTGATGAAAATGGATAGCTCCATCAAGGCCTATCTATAACTCTATCTATGATTCTCTACTAGTTTCATGATTTCCTCTCGCTCACGACTAGTATTTTGGGATTCTATGAAATTAGAAATCAAACTAGGGTAATGAAATTACTAGCCATTTTGATTTGTAGCTCAGAAATCCTCTCATGTCACCATTCTTCTAGTGCATTCAGATTCTCCCATTCACCGAGCCTTATGGCAACACACACAACAACTCTATTTGTACTTAAGGCATCAGTGACTATGTTGGCCTTGACATATTGGTAAGTGATTGTGAAATTATAGTCATTTAGGTACTCTAACCATCAATTTTGTCTAAGATTCAACTATTTCTACGTGAGTAGGTACTTGAGGCTCTTGTGGTCATAGAAAATTATAAGTTTCTCTCAATAGAGATGGTGCCCCTAGAATTTTAAGCCAAAAACTATAGTTGCAAGCTTGAGGTCATGGATATGATAGATATCCTTATTTAGATTCATCTATCATGAACCATATGATATTACCCTCTTATCTTGCATAAGTACACAACCTAGACCGTGTCGAGAGGAGTCAATGAATACTTCATAGCTCTTTCCTTCAACAGGTAAGGTCAGTACTGGAGCAGAGGTTAGGCATTCTTTTAGCTTTTGAAAGCTAGCTTCACACTCTGGCATCCATATTAACTTTTCATCCTTCTTAATCAGTTTGATCATGGGGAGAGAGATTGTTGAGAAGTCCATAATGAGGCATCGATAATACCCTGCAAGTCCTAGGAATATTTGGTTCTCAAAAGCACTGTGAGGCGCCTGCCATTTCTGAATAACCTTGACTTTTGTAGGGTCCACAAATATATGAACCATGGATATGCCATGCCCCCAAAAACATTACTTCAAAGATATAAAACTCACATTTTGATAAGTTAGCATATAATTGATGCTTCCTAAGAATGATCAATACAATCCTTATGTATTTTTGATGTTGTTCAAGTGTCTTAGAATATATGAGCACATCAATGATGAAGACTACGACAAAAGAATCTAAGTGAGGCTTGAAGACCGTATTAATAAGGTCCATGAAAGTAGTAGGGGCATTCATTAAACCAAAAGGCATAAAAGATATCCATAGTGCCCATATCGAGTGCAGAAAGAAGTCCTTGGAATGTCAACTTGCTTGATCTTCATTTGGTGGTACTTGATACAAAGTTCAATTTTGGAGAAGATTTTCTCCAACTTCAATTGATCAAGGAGGTTGTCAATCCTAGGAAAAGGGTACCAATTCTTGATAGTGACCTGGTTCACCATGTGATAATTGATGCACATTCACATGGACCCATCCTTCTTCCTAATAGGTTCACCCCAAGGTGATATACTTTGTCTGATAATACCTGAGTCAAGGAGTTCTTGTAATTGCTTCACTTCTTCCAGTTCTGTCAACATCATCTGATACAAATGCTTTGAGATGGGGGTTGTTCTAGGAGGAAATTTGATGTTAAACTTCACTTCTGTCTTTGGAGGGATCCTAGGGAGTTTATTGTGGAAGATGTTAGGGTAATCCTTTACTATATATCTAAATTCTATCGATAAGAATTCCTTCTCCATCACTACCACCACCAGGAATACTTTGCATCTCGATCCCATCACCTTTTTCGGTCTCCAAGACCGTTTGGGTCCATACGGTCCCAAGACCGTTTGCTAGAATACGCGAAGAACGAATAATAAAATCAGTCGCCAAAGAAATCCATGCGGTTCCAAGACCGTTTGGGTCCATGCGGTCCCAAGACCGTTTGGGTCCATGCGGTCGCAAGACCGTTTGGGTCCATAAGGTCTCAAGACCATTTGGGTCTATGTGGTCTCAATACCATTTGGGTCCATGCGGTCTCAAGACCATTTGGGTCCATGCGGTCTCAAGACCGTTTGGGTCCATGCAGTCTCAAGACCGTTTGGGTTCATGCGGTCTCAAGACCGTTTGGATCCATGTGGTTTCCAAGACCATTTGCCGCAAGCGCAAAGACCGATTGAAGAACAGAAGCCGCATGTTCACTCCGAGGCCGAGACCAACCTCAAGATTGATCGACGCAAACCGTTTGACGCCGAAACGGTCTCCAGACCATTTGGCACCAAACGGTCTCCAAACCGTTTGGCACCAAATGGTCTCCAGACTGTTTGGAGAGGATATTTCCTGCAACTTATCCAAACCGTTTGGGATCAGATCTGAGCCTATAAATAGACCACCAGGGTCCTCATTTGGGGGGATCGAATCCGGACGCCGATAGTCTGCCAGAGCACAACTCCGATCAAGTTCCACTCCACCTACTGCTAGTGTTGCATCCAAGGAGGCCGAGAAGAGAAGGAAGACGGAGCAAGGAGCGCATCTTCTTCACCGGGCTGCGACCACTCTCTGCACCGAGCTCAAGGTGGATCTATCTTTCTCTCTCATCCTTCTTGTATCTTGCATCATGAGCGAGTAGTACCTTTTCACTGGGGTGCGGGGACTAGCCCCATTGCCCATGCAAACCATGTTCTTTTGTTAAACTTTCCACGGCAATGTATATAACTCTTCATTTTGTCATTAATCGTTAAGATCGTAGGTTGGTTATTTGCTTGTTTTCATCTTTGTGCTCCCTATGTTGTGAGAACTTCAATGCATGGGCTTGAACATCAGTTATCAAGTTAGACTCCTTGATGAGAACTTCTGATAGGATTCCTTGAGGTCGTAAGTGTGTGATCCGTGAGGGGACGAGCCATCTAGCCTTTGGTGATGCTTTTGTGTGCCTGACGCCCGTATGGGGGGTTCACAACCTTAGTTGGATTTTGTATCTTCTTGCTAATCGTCAATGTTTACTCGTATTTTAATCTTCTACGTGCTTATCGGTTAATGCGGTTGACTCCTTGATGAGAACTTCTGATGGGATTCCTTGAGGTCGTAAGTGTATGATCCGCGAGGGGACGAGCCATCTAGCCTTCAGTGACGCTTCTATGCGCCTGACGCCCGTATGGGGGGTTCACAGCCTTAGTTGGATGTTGTATCTTCAGAGTCGTAAGACACGTGATCCGGATGGTGACGAGACATCTGATGCCTATGGTGATGCTTACGCGGACCTGACACCCATATGGGGGGTTCTGCAGCAGCTCTACTTGGAGTGTTATATCTTGCCTGGATTGTTTAACAATGGAGTATGTTTGTGTGTGTAGCGGTGGTCAAACCCGGTACCATCCCAGTGATTCCATATCATTGATCTCAAACCATCTTAAATTCCGCTTTTACTTTCTTGCAATTAGTTTAACAACCCCAAATCAACTAATCATTCTAAATATTAGTTTTACTTGAGCTAGATCCAGCTGACAAGGATTCTTAAAAATGTTGTCCTTTGGGTTCGAACCTCAACTATACTATGATAAGACTCGTCCGCTTGCGGATGGTATTATTGCACTTGGTTTTGGTAAAAACTTGGGGATTTCAGCCCCGGGTGAATTTGTTAGTGCATTCAATACACACGTCAAATTCTGGCATCGTTGCCGGGGACAACGAAATCAATCAGTCTAATCTAGTTCTTTTAAGACTAATCTAGGATTTTGCTTTTCTTTTGAAACAATCGCTTATCTACTTGAATTTGACTCTACTTTGTGGATCTCATTTTCAAAATATCTCTAATTTTTCAGGTGCTACTCAACGGATAGTGCATGCACCGTTCAGACAGTCCCGGACTCACTGCAAGCCTTGATCCCGAAATAGATAGAACCTTCCATCGTCAAATCAGAGAGAATCAAGCAAGGATGGCGTAAGAAGAAGAAGTAGCACGAAGAGTGGCTCAAGCCATCAATGCGCAAAGAGAGATGCTCATGTAAGAAGCTAGAGCTGCGGTTCAACAGGAGATCTTAGCAGCACAAGCAGCAGCGCAGGCAGCCGAACTACAGAAAGATCTTAGGGATTTCTCCATCCCGAAAGCTACGAATGTTTATCACCCAGTGCAGCCTCCTCCCATCGAAGCTACCAACTTTGAGATTAGAGCGCATTGGATAACATTGCTTCAAAACAACCCTTTCTATGGCAAACAAGCGGAGGACAGCCAAGGACATCTTCTGAGATTCATCGACCTATGTGCTATGACAAAGCAAAATGGAGTCTCTGATGATGCCATTCGACTCCATCTCTTCAAGTATTCACTTGCTGATAGAGCCATTAGTTTGTACAATTCACTGCAAAGTGAAGTACCTATCACCCCCTGGGAGCAGCTCCAAAATTCATTTCTGGAAAAATTCTACCCCCCATCTCTTACATATGAAATCAGGGGTCGAATAAAAAATTTCACTCAAGTCCCTGGAGAAACCCTCGCTGAAGCATGGGATAGGTACAAAGAGCTCCTACGCAAATGCCCACACCACATGATTCCTAAGAATCAACTCATAGAAATCTTCTATAGGGGTGTGGAGGATGATGTTAAGATGTTTCTAGATTCCTCATCTGGAGGAAACTTCATGTGGCAAAGTTACGACAGCGCATGGAGGGTTGTCACCCTGGGAGCAGAAAATCAAGCCAACTGGGGCAGATCTATAGGTAAAGGAGTCTTAAAGGTAGCCATGGCTGAAACTATTCCAGAATACAGGTCTATCACAGAAACTTTGAAAGTCTTAGTTGCAAAACAAGATCATATAGAATCATCCCTAGCTGTGATTGGAAGAGGACATTCACCCACTAGGCAACAAGAACATGTCAAGTCCACTTCTCTGTTCTGTGAAGCATGGAAAAGCACCGATCATTCCACTCTATCATGCAACGTTCTCTATGATGTTGTTCTAAGCAATGCATGTGGACAAGGAGATAATTTCTAGATGGAAAATCTAAATGCTATCAACACCATCCCTGGGCAGAACTATTACAATCCCAATCAAAATAGGAATCGCCCAGGCTTCCAATATGGAAACCCTTTAGGAGATATGAACTCACATCAATTCAGTTCCAACAATCAATCAAGAGGCCCGCCTGGATTCCAATATAATCAACAACAGAACTTTGGAAATCAAGGAAACTTCAAAGGAAACTTTCAGAATAGGAACTACAATAATTATTAGAACAATTCCCAATATCAGAACCTGAACCAACAGCAAGGACAAATAGGAGCCATCCCTGATGACAAGCTATCCACTATTGAAAAGATGTTGCAAACACAGCAAACGATGATAGCCAACCAACAAGCCCAGCAGAAAGCAATTGAAACTCAACTAGCTCAACTTGCGGCTAGCATAAAGCCACCAGCTGGAGTCTTTGCCGGCCAACCTGAGAACAATCTGAAACATCCTGAACAGTTGAAGGTTGTTACCACCAGATCAGGAAAAGATTATTCGGATCCCCCAGTGAAGACACCTATGGTTATTGCTGACGAAGATGAACCTATGATAGTCCAAAACTCGACAACACCAGAATCACAACCAAAGGAAGATAAGACTGACAAGGAAAGTCATGAGAAATCTACTGGTGAAGAAGATGAAACACCAGAGATGGATATTCCTATATATAAACCTCGTATACCCTTCCTATCCTGCCTAAGGAAAACAAAGCTTGATACGAGATTCATCAAGTTCAAAGTGGCTATGAAGAAACTCCATGTTGATATACCCTTCTTAGACGCTCTTGCTGAGATACCAGCCTGGACTAAGTATATAAAGTCACTTCTCACCAAGATGTACATAACTGAAGAGTATGAAACTGTAAAACTGGCTACAACCACATCAGATATTATACTGAGCAAGATGCCAAAGAAATAGAAAGACCCAGGATCCTTTGGAATTTCATGTCACAT
Organism: Alisma plantago-aquatica; assembly: GCA_963693085.1. Lineage (NCBI taxonomy): Eukaryota > Viridiplantae > Streptophyta > Magnoliopsida > Alismatales > Alismataceae > Alisma > Alisma plantago-aquatica. The sequence goes on along the minus strand of OY856410.1, from coordinate 1,253,016,465 downwards.
TGGTGACTCATCATGCAAGAAAGGATCGGCAGATCTTCACGCAAGCATCTCTATTATGCCATTCAACCTTTGCAAAAGATTAGGGTTTGTAGAATTGCTTCCAACTGCTATGATTATTCAACTCGTAGACAATTCGATAAAACGAGCATTAGGGATCCTTGAAGATATCCCGGTCAAGGTGGGCAAGGACACATATGCTCCATGCGACTTCGTCATTATGGACATAAAAGAAGACACCAGATATCCTCTCATCTTTGGTCGTTCATTCCTCACCACTGCAAGAGCCCTAATTGATGTTGAAGCCGGTACCCTACTGCTAAGATTAGGCAAGGAGACCCTAGAATTCAAAGTTTTTGAAAGTATGAGAAGACCAAGTATACAGGAAGAAGTCTACCTGGTAGTCATGAAAGCCATAATAGGTCAAAAGTCAGATCTGTGTGTTTAGATCTGAAAGAAAACTTGTAGTGGAGAAGCAACAATAGGCAGTAGCAGAAATCAACAACAATATAAGTAAATCTCAGATAACCCACACATGGGTAGAGATAGCAGCAACCATATCTAAAGAGATCCAAGGAACCCTCATAGGAGTAGTAGATAGAAGCAACAGATCAGATTCAATAGATTTAAGAAACCCTCAAGGGGCAGTAGGGAGAAGAAAAGACATATGCCACCATGGTAAGAGAGTCACATCTACCATGTAGTGTAGGTAGGAGATGAGGTGAGACTTTTAGGGTCTCAACATGCTATTTTGGAATCTCTAGAAGAGGGATCGATGGGTGAGGTTGACGGGTGGGGTCGATGGGTTGTGGTCAACATATGATGTTGATGGGTGGGGTTAACAGTTGTTGGTTGATGGGTGGTGGTCGATAGGTTAGTGGTTGATAGGGTGGTGGTCGATAGGAGGGTGGTCGACATGGTGGTGGTCAATAGGGTGTTGGTCGATAGGGTAGTGGTCAACGGGTGGAAGATGAAGGGATGATTGGTGGGTGGAGGTGTGTGAGGTGGTGGTCTATAGGGTGGCAGTTAATAGGGTGGTGGTTGATAGGGTGGTGGTTGATTAGGTATTGGTTGATAGGGTGGTGGTCAATAGGTGAAGGTGAAAAACCACTAGAGGGGGGTGAATAGGGTTTTATGGATATCTTAAAATAATTTATCTCAAACAACCACAATTGAAATAATAAGAAGGAGACAAGGTGTTTAGAGTGGTTCCAACCTTAGCAAATACTAAGGCAGTCAATCCACTATCTGATTGCTTACCCAACCGGGATTTTGAAAGTATTAAATTTTATTACCTCTCAAGGACTTTACATAAAATTACAATACTTTCTACACCCTTTGGACAGCCTTCACCTTGAAGTAGTTGCACCAACCTTGAAGCAGCCTTCTTGATGTAACTTCAAGCTCCCCCTTGAAGTAGCCTTCCTCCTGAAGTAGCTTCCCATTGCAACAGCCTTCTAGAAGTAGTCCAAAGATCTCCTTCTTCACCAAGAAGATCAAATCCTCTCAAATCCGCAGCCTCCAACCCTAGGAGTAGCAAGAAGAGTACAAGCAATAAGAGTGAACAAGAAAGGAAATGGAAATTATAATTACCACTTTGAAGCACAAGGCTTGATTTGCCTATATCAAGCGTATAGATCTCCAAACCAATGAATATTGAAGTGTAGGTTTAGTGGATAGGAGATGCTAGCCTATAGGACATGAATTTGGAGCAAGGAAAAGAATAGCCAATGCTAGTATTGCTTAATTGTTCAAAACAAATTGCTAATTGCAAGTGTAAGCTCAAGTATTGCACAAGTGTGTGTTAGGGTGTCCTAAGGCATGTCCTATTTATAGGAATGACCTACAAGTGCTTAAGGATGTTCTAGAAACTTTCTAGGGGGTTCTAAGTGCTTAACTAGCCGTTAGGTATACTTTAGTTGCTTTAGCAATGACTAGTTAATTAACTCTGAAAATTGCAGACAGAACACATCTCGGTCGAAGAATTGTTGACCGAGAGTCCTTCTCGGTCGAGGACTTGTCGATCGAGGGACTATCTGGAGCAAGTGTATGCAACATTCATCTCCAAGTGCCAACTACCTTTTCTGCTATGTCTGACGGCTACCTGGGTCTTTCTCGGTCGAGGAGTTTGTCGACCGAGAGTGTCTCGGTCGAGAATAATGTCGACCAAGATTGACCCTGTCTCAATGTTTTAATTGAATACTAAGTGTATGTATGAGTGTGCAATTTGTGACACTGTTGAAGGGGATGACCTATCTAAATGTTGTGATTGGCTAAGGAAGATCTAACGCTTGATTTACATGATGTCTAAGTACTTGTATATTATATACTTGTACAAGTTATACAATTGATTACAATCATGAAATAACAACAATTCAAACATATAGATTTCCCAAATCTTTGTCATCCACCTTATTCCTGCAACACTCAAGTAGCACGTTAGATCGACAAGAATGAAATGTTTGTCATTATCAAAACAAAGGGATTTAAATGATGTCCATTTAGCCAACAATCTCCCCCTTTTTGAAGATGACAAACATTTCCAAAATATAAATCAACTAGTCTTTAAAATGAGTTGAGTTTCATACTTGAGATTTACTTTGTGAATTTTTTCTCTTGTTTATGAAATGTGTGCTTATTATTCCCAAAGAAGTATGGAACTTACAATCCAATTCTTTAGGGAATATAGCAACTTTTAATGTAAAGCCAAGAGATTATGAAACTCATTGATTGAGTTTTTCAAAGTTACCATTTTAAGATTTACATTTATTTCTCCCCCTTTGTCATTCCAAAAAGATATCCGTTAAGAATAGAAAAACTCCCTCTTAATTTGATATCCCACATAACAAGATAGCCATAAAATCTTTCGAAAAAGATGTCCATTTGAAAGCCAAAAATAACACGATTAAAACCATTTTTAAGAGGCATAAATATCAAAGAAAACATCTTCTAAGGGCGTGATGAGTAGTTGCTTTCTTATTTTACCCTAACATGTATCCTAGATGTGACATGTCTATTTGGATGTTATGAAGTTTGACTCAAACATAAAATTAGGTTTTGATAAGGGAAAGAAGTTGAAAAAGAGAACACACTATCGAAACTTGTGACTTGGCTCTCACATTGATTTTTGCACCATATTTGTTTTATATTGCATAATATCTCATCATAAAAAAAATTACATAATATTATTAGACGTACAAAGGAAAAAATATGGACTCATTAATGATTTCTCACACGAAAGTCAAAAGGGAATAAATATATGAAGTTTGGTATAGAAACACTATAACTAGTTGGAGAAGAACTGTAAAAAAATTGTGTATGGGATTGATGCCTAGGAAGAAATGGTGTGTACTAAGTTTTAGAGAACCTACCCTCTTTACTCCTTCGGGTTGTAGGTAGTTGTACCCAATGACCTTTTAATAGCTAACGTTAACCTTAGGGTTGTTATGTTAGAACCCCAAGGACCTGAAACTCAACCCTAGGTGGATAACATCATCTAGTTGGAGGCATGATCTATGCATATCCTAAACATACCCTTATGTTTGATTTAAAACCCTAATATATTTTGATTTGTTTCATTTGATTTACAAGGTTAAACCATTTTATAGGGTGGATCTAGTTAACCTATAGGCTCTAGGTTATTAATTCACTATTAAGCTTTTTTAGAATAATAATGAATACAAAACGTATCTCTTTTATAACTCCCCCAATTAATCGGTTGGATCATATGTAATTACTCCCTAACTAATACAGATCAATGAAATTTGCTAATTTGACCCCATGACCACTAATCGAGTAATTAAAGTTTGCATATTAATTTTTATTTATTTAAAATGGTGACCATAAATAATGTGAGTTAGCAGCTAGGTTTGAAAACTAAGAAAGAATTCAAGTTATTTTGCCTTTACCCCAAATTGCTTTAAAATGAATGACGTGGAAAATTCTACTCTATAAACTAGGCTACACTTTAAGAATGTCAAATTGATATATGTGCAACATTGTCCCGTGTAAATATAATAAACAGAAGTGCATTAAAATTAAGCATACATTAATCTTGATATGTATGATTAATATATGTATACTTTTAAAAATTAATTTATTATGTTGCATAAAATACACTACACGGCTCAAATATGGACAGTGAGATGTTCTTGATATGTAGACCATAAATCATACAGATTTACCTTAATCCACCTGGGTAAAAATTGTGCATAAACTCAATACAAGAAGAAGCCCTAATAGTGGAGGGAAAACAAGATGTGTATTCATGATATACCCTTGAAGTACCAATAATTAATATTTAAAGTTTTTAAAAAAAAGTGAAAAAATAATGATGATGAATTTCACATCACAAAGTTTTTAACCCTAAAAGGTGTGATAATGTTGAGTGAACTCTAGGCATTAGTATAATTCTTTTAGTTAATCTTCTAGTGAGAGAAAACTATCTTCTAGTGAGAGAAAACTAGTGGAGAAAAGATGCTTGGATTGATATGGCTACATTTTGTTCAATGGTTGACCCTATACACTAGGTTTTGGTGGATTAGATTTCGGGGATGAAATCCTCTTTAAGGGGTGGAGTGTTGTGACGTACTGAAACCTAAGTAGAATCCCTAACTCTAGTCTTCTTACACATTTTTCTTTCAGTTTTAGTTATAATCCTTTGATCCCTGACTTAGATGGTAAAAAGGTACAACACGTGCTTATAGACATAGTATTTAAGCTTCTCTACCCTAGGTAGCCTTGGTGTAATTGTTTCACTTAGATTTTTTGTAAGGGATTAGAACACAAATTTATGATATAATATAGTTTACTTTTAAATTAAGATTGTAGAATCTCCCAGATTTAGATGAGTATAAAGGTGAATGCATGCATTATTCTTAATCCTTCAAGAAAACCTTGTATTATTAACTATAGAGTTGGGTCATCATCTATTATAACCTGGTTTTTCCCATGTATTAATATATTTGTTTACAAATAATGTATTATGAAGGACACATTAGAAAGATGGTTCTCTATGTGTCGTTCTCTATGTGTCTTGTTTGGAAATGGTAGTTTGAAAGTACAAATACTCCAAATGGAATGGATTTTGTGTAATTCATTATTTTTAATAAACTATTAAAAGATTTATGGACAAAGAAAGAGAGGAAAATCCAATAACAAAGAAATTACTAAATTAATTCAAAATGGATGTTTTAAATATGGAATAATGTGCAATTCTCTAAAAAGAGAGTTTTTGGGCATAAAGGAAGAATGTTGACTTTATTAATTTTTGAACAACTAAAATATAAGATAATATGCAAGTTTCCAAAAGAAAATAAGATATGTAGAGTTTTGAATAATTAGAAAAACAATCATCTAGCCATTATTGGCAACACAATGTTTGAGGCATCAATTAATGTTAATTCAGTTGCCTTTTGGGATACTTAAAAATAATAAAAAAAAGAAGAGAATTCTAGATTTTGGGGTGGAAAAGGATGTTCAATGAAATAATGTACGATTTTAGTGGAATCCTTAAAAGGAACAAGTTTTGCATATAAAAGACATCCCAATGAATCCCAACCACTAAATATAATTGGTAAAGACTTTATGAGTTTCCTTGAAATAAGGCTAATCGAGAGGGGGAATATATTCCTCCATGTTTTTAGTTGGTGTTAAGTTGAATAAAAGAAATGTCTTTTGTTACTTGTGGGAAGGTGGTAATGTGCGTTTATAGAGCGTCATAAGTACCTTGCATGTTGACATGTTCCCTGTACATCAAAGGAAAAAGAGTAAAGGGATTGAGGGGATGAATATTTTCGGTGGTTAATTATGAATAAAGCACTTTCCATCCAAGTAATTGTGGTATCCATGCATGAAAAGGGAACCAATATTCCTCTCAGTGTCACCCTACCACTTCCATCATTTCCTTCTCATGGTAATCACTAGGGTTTTCTCCTAGATATATGTATATAAGGATCCTTAGGGCCCTCATCACCAGGGTAGAACCCAACTCCTGCAAGCCACCAGAGGTCATGTAGACTTCTACAAACCCACTCAACTAGGGTCTTCATCCATGCCTAAGTGTTTTCCAGCACAAGGGGAGCACACTTGTGGCGGCTTGGTCACCCTCATTTCTATCCGCTAGGGCGTCAGGAATGCAACACCATGATTTGGTGTAGGTTGAGGATCAAGGCAGGAGAGAATCGCTGGATGATAGGCACGGTGGAGGCCTTGCACCTTTTCACAAAGAGGGGGTGCTTCACCCTGGGAAAGCTCGCATTGCTAAGCACCACGGTCTGGCATACATGTATTACTCTCTCTCTCTCTCCTAGCTTCATGCAACCTACCCACAAGGATGGAGCCTTGTCTCCTTACTTATAGCTAGGGTCTTCAACACCAAGAAGCTTGCCATGTCCAGTTGTGTTGGGCAGAGGGCATGATGCATGTGGTTACAATGATAAGGCCACACACCTGAACCTCCAGGGAGTCGACCCCGTGGCGGGGCTTCTACGTATGAGAAGAGTTGCGTCTGAGAGAAGACAACCCATGGTGGTAGTTCCAGAACTGCCCAAACTGCATGATCTCATGTGGTAACTGCATGGAGGGTAGTCTAGTCTTTTTGTAGAATAATATTGGGTGGCTGGGTTATATGATAAGTAATGGGTAAGTTGTTGTTGTGGCATGATGCAACTGGCACATTTAAATATATTTTGTAAAAAAATCATAGTAATTGCTAGGGTGGTCAAATCAAGACAAGTTCTATATGAAAATTTATCAGCAAACTGAGATAAATAAAATATAACTAAGACCTTTATGCTTATAATTTTGAAACATAGTGCAATATGTACTAAAGCGGTGATTAAAGCATAAAAACTCTAGTTTTGAGTATTAACATGTTGAATATGTTAAAAAGCCTTGTTTTGTGTTATTATCAGATGTTATTGGACATAATGAGAATCTAAGATGACCATGATAAAAAAAAAGATGATACTTAGGTTTAATAAGGTGGATAGCTATACATGTGGATTATGAAACCAAGGTCATATCTAGTTATGTTGATTAGTGATCTTGAATGGATCTAAGTGATCATAACAAAGAGGATATGTTGGATATAGTGATTAGGGGTTATACATGATGTTTAATGTGGACTGAATAAAGTAATATGTGAAAGAGTAAGGGCTTGTACCCTTAATCCTAACCTAAACATGAACATGGCCCTGAACCCTAGATTAGGGCCGAGTAAGGCTTAATCTAATTAATGTGATGGTGACACTTTAGGATTAACATTCATGTAGAATAAAATATGGATTGCTTGATTTGCTTGTTGGATAATGTGCTTGAAGAATATATAATGCATAATCTACATGTCTCACCATTGATGTATGTGGTTATGCCTAAGAATAACTACATTAGTTTGTCGGTGTTTTCCAAGTGTTTCTCAAAGATTGAATAATTAAATTGTTGGATGCTTATTTAGTTCTATTCAATTATAATTCCACTATGAGTATCACAAAAAAGAAAGATTATTTGAAGAAAATGTCACTTTATATTTGCAAGTACTTGTTGGAATATATGTTGTTATTTACTTACACATTTTAAATGCACCCCATGTACCAGTATGGCAACATACTAATCGCGTATTTTTTTCACGATGTTTTAGGTATAAACTGATATACATGATAAAGGACATGAAGATAAAGATGGAAATCACATGAAAACATTAAAGATTTAAAACAAGGATTAGCTAGTTATTTCTTCTCAAATGTGCAATTATGAGGATAGAAATTTCATGTAAGCACCTTGTATATAATCTTCTAAAATGAATGAAAGTATCTGCTATTTTATATTCTTTAATTAAAATTTGGATCCTTGGGTAATTTTTGTAGGTAATAGCTCTCATCTTTTTGTCCCTCCTTAACTGGGGGTTGCTAAAAAGTGAGGTCGTTACATTTGGTATCAGAGCTTAGACTTTTTTCAAATAATATTTAATAGTCGACAATTTCAAGTAATCTGTAGAAATATGAGGGAATTATTAGGGCATTTTCGAAAGACGATGGTGTCTAGAATGGACCATGACCTGGGGCTTGGCAAAAGTTTCCTATGCACCGCTAGTCGTCTTATGAGGACTCTCGGGCCTGTGCATCCTACCTGGCCAAAGTCGAATGATTTTACCCGAAGTAAAATACCTCTAGATTTTCTTCTCATCTTGATTCATCCACTTCTCATCCTCTTGCTTAATAAAACCTAAATGGAACTTCCCTCATCATCTCAAGTTAGGAACTTTAAGAAGAAGTAGGATTAAGGCATCATTTTCCAATTAATGCACACATAATAGTATTGCACATGTAATGTGGAAAAAATATAAAAGTAACATGGAAATAATGATTTAAGTAAAGAAAGATGTTTTATGGTTTTTCCTTTGAGGGTAACCCAAGATAGAAATAGGGTTGGCTAGAAAAACTCCATAAGGTTAAGGTACATAGAAACCCTAAGAGGTGTGGTGTAGTCTCTAACCCGAACCCTTAACCCAAATCCTTAGAAATGGGAGTGTGTGGGTGATAGAGTAACCATACCTGTATGAACCCAAGTTAGGGTAAGAGATACAAGAAAAATGTAAATGAGCTTCGGTAGGAATGTGGAGAAATGCATGCATGATTCATGTGAAAGAATTTGAATATACATGAGAAACATAAAAAAATCAAAGGTTATACATGAAAATGAATTCATGAATATAACTTTCTCATCACCCTAATGATATATTTAGAGGGATGGAGGAATAAAGAATACCCCCGGTGACTGGGTATGCAACCCCCAATGAGTGGGTAAGTTATTAACACTATCCGCTATAAGTAGGTATACCATAAAGATTGGGCAAATAAAAGTTACAAGTTATAATATAAAATGTGTATTCAACATATTATGGTTACTTAAAAAAATGAGTTAGGTGACTCAGTCTGCCATACATATGTGCATGTGGAACAATGCATTAATGAGAAAAGTTTTAAGAAACATAAAAAAGCTATAAATAATGCATTTATGGATGTAACATGCTTAAACCCTATATGGTGAGTTAAAGATCATGGGGTGAAATAAAGTCATTCTAAAAATGACTGTGAGCCTATCCTCGATGAGAAGGTTGCTAAAGGGTCAAGCTCGGATGGGATGGCCAATGGAGTACCAAGCCCATATGGGATGGTCATATAAAGGCCAAGCTCGGATTAGATGGTCGATGGGGTACCAAGCCCAGATGAGATGGTCTTATAGGGGCACCAAGCCCAAATGGGATGGCTAATGGAATACCAAACCCGGATTGGTTGGTATATGAAGTGTTTAGCCTGGATGGGAAAGCTAGGAAAAAATACCAAGCCCGGACGGGATGGTATTGAAGTCCACTGGGACTAAAACCCTACAGAGAGGATTCCCCATAAAGAGGCTCCCCTAAAGAGAGGGCTCACCATGAGAGAAGAATATAAAGGGTTGACAAGTTATAATAAGAAATGCATATTTAGGTTGTTAAAGAATGAAAATATGAAACCTTTAAGGATGGTGTCACAACATGGGGTGGGTCAATCCAAGAGCTGGACAAAGGACCTAAGGAGGAGGCAAAACCCAAAACCTGTGGGGTCAGGTTGTGTCTAAGAGAGCCTAACCTCCTCCTATGATCCATGAAGGCACCCTAGGTTAGGACCTTCCCTAGAAAGGTGGGTTAACCAATTGGTTTGAGGATTTAGGCAACCTTAAATGTCACCTATAGTGTAACAAAATAAGGATATAAAGATGAAAGCACATATATTGAGTATGATTATTTGAACCCAAGTATGCCATCTCTGAGAGACATGAGAAAAAGTCACTATGGAAGTGGATGACAATATGAGACCGAGCCTGGATGAGAAAGTTTCCATGAGTCTAATAAGGGGAGATAAAATGAACATTGAGCATCATAAGAGATGGAGGAAATCCAGTTTAAAGAATTACATATGAAAATAACATGTTTGAAAATGGTTAAAGTTGTGACATATCAAAGAAACCCTTGGCAAGGGTAGAGTCCTAAGTCAAACCTAAGGTCAAGTAGGGTGTATTAAAGGTACACAAGACCAATGGGATTAGGAGTTGATTGTGCCCTGAATGCATAAGAACATGTGGTCGGGAGGCAACAATTAGGTTTTCCCAAGGTCCATGACTCAGGATATTAGCTACCTTAATGTTGATCATGTGGCCTAATGGGTGAATGTGAGAGACACTCTCTAGATTCACAAGGATGAGATAGATCAAAAAGTACATATACCCCTATAGACCTCAAGGAACTGGCTAAGGCTCATAATACATGAGGTGTAAATATAAAAGATACAAAGAAGTCATAAAAACTTGAGAGAAGTTGTGCCCAAACTTAAGAGTGAGAAAGGGGCAGTTGACTTCATAAAATAGAAGAATATTGTACAATTAAAAGAAAGTATATTTTAGAGTCATGTTGAGAATGATTCAACCTAAATGTGAAATTTTAAGATGATGTGTGTACACCATCTCTGCTCTTGGAATTATATGACCTTTGTATTTGGGTTACAGTCAAGTGCCTATTTCATCTCATTATAAGGGAGAGAGATAGGGTAGGCATATGTTATGCTTAAAGTTTACATATGAGAATGAATGTCTTTAGTTAAGTTTAATGACATGGTCTAGCGTTGGAGGTGTTACGTCACCCTTATATGAAAATAAACAAATAATAGGTTGGAAACCAGGGTGAAAAGATAGTCACCAAGTGGAATTGAAAGCACAAATGACAAATGTAAGCACCAAGAGACGATATCATGTAGATGCTACGGATGTGGATATACCTTGAATTGAACTCAAGTACTAATCTGAGTAATAATATGAAAAAATTTCATATCAATAAGAGATGTTAAAGCTACCTTAGTAGGGTTGCTAACCCTAAGGTTTAAGACTAAGATGAGTTATCATTCACCTTAAGCTTACTAGGTTAGAATTCTGTGGACAAAATTCCTTTTAAGAAGGGGTCAATGTTATATCCTCAATTTTGGTTAAATTGGTTTATATAAATGGATTAATTTGTCCATATCATAATGGTATTATTCATGAAATATTTAATGTCCTTGTGGCATGGGTTTGGCCCATGGATCAAGTAAGACCCACGCAACTATTTACTTTGTAAATAGGTCCTTGTGGCACAAATTAAAGAAATAAAAGGATTTTTACATAAATAAAAGATGATGGTTTTATGAGATATTGGATAACCAATATATGAGGATTTTTTTATGACTAGTCATATTTTGAGGACAAGAGGGAAAGGATGTTATAATCTATTTTTTCTCATGTTTTAATATATTTGTTTACAAATAATGTATTATGAAGGACACATTAGAAAGATGGTTCTCTATGTGTCTTGTTTGGAAATGGTAGTTTGAAAGTACAAATACTTTAAATGGAATGGATTTTGTATAATTCATTGCTTTTAATAAAATATTAAAATATTTTGGGACAAAGAAAGAGAGAAAAATCCAATAACAAAGAAATTACTAAAAGAAATTCAAAATGGACGTTTTGAACATGGAATTATATGGAATACTCTAGAAAAGAGAGTTTTTGGGCATAAAGAAAGAGTGTTGACTTTGTTAATAATTGGAAAATTGAAATATAAGGTAATATGCAAGTTGCCAAAAGAAAATAAGATATGTAGAGTTTTATATAATTAGAAAAATGATTATCCAAACATTATTGGAAACACAATGTTTGAGGAATCAATTAATGTTAATTTAGTTGCCTTTTGGGACAATTAAAAAAATAAAAAATAAGAAACTTCTAGATTTTGGGGTGGAAAACATATTCTATGAAATAATGATATGGTTTTAATGGAATTCGTAAAAGGAACAAATTGTGTATTAAAAAACATCCCAATGAAGTATAATCACTAAATATAATTAGGAAAGACTTTATAAGTTTCCTTGAAATAAGGATAATAGAGTCGGGAAATATATTCATCCATATTATTAGTTGGAGTTAAGTTGAATAAAAGAAATGGCTTGTGTTACTTGTGGGAAGGTGGTAATGTGTGTTTATAAAATGTCATAAATACCTTTTCTGTTGACATGTTCCTTGTACAACAAAGAAAAAAGAGTAAAGGGAAGAAGGGAATGAATATTTTTAGTGGTTAATTATGAATAAAGCACTTTCCATCCAAGTAATCATGGTATGCGTGCATGAAAAGGGAACCAAGCTTCCCCTCGGTGCCACCCTCCCTCTTCCATCCTTTCCTTCTAGTGGTAATCACTAGGTTTTCCTCCTAGACAGATGTATATAAGGATCCTTAGGGCCCTCGTCATCACGGTCGAACCCAACTCATGCAAGCCACTAGAGGTCCTACAGACTTCTACAAACCCACTCAGCTAGGGTCTTCATCCATGCCAAAGTGTTTGCCGACACAAGGGGAGCACACTAGTGGCGGCTTGGTTACCCTCCTTGTTGGTCGCTAGGGTGTTGGGACTACGACACCATGATATGGTGCAGGTCCAAGATCAAGATAGGAGAGCGTTACTGGACGACTGGCATGGTGGAGGCCTTGTGCCTGTTCACAAAGAGGGGGTGCTTCCCTCAGGGTAAGCCTGCATTGCTAAGCACCCTAGTCTCTGCATATAGGTATTACTTTATCTCTCTCCTAGATTCATGCAACCTACCCATGAGTATGGAGCCTCGTCTCCTTGCTTCTGGCCATAGTCGGTCATACCAAGAAGCTCACCTTGTCCGGTTGTGATGGGCAGAGGACGTGATGCCTGTGGTTACACCGGCAATGTCGCACGCCCGAACCTCCAGGGAGTCGACCCCGCGACGGGGCTTCTACGTATGCACACAGCCGCATCTGAGAGAAGACAACACAGGGCAGTAGTTCCAGAACTACCCAATCTACGTGATCCCATGTGGTCACTACATGGAGGGTAGTCTAGTATTTTTACAGAATTGTTATGGGAGGTTGGGTTATATGATAAGTAATGGGTAAGTTGTTGATGTGGCGTGATGAGATTGGCTCATTTAAATATATTATGTAAAAATCATAGTAATTTCTAGGGTGGTCAAATCAAGAGAAGTTCTATAGGAAAATTGATTAGCAAATTGAGACAAATCCAAATAAAATATAATTGATACCTAATTATTCTTATTAAAATGTAGTGCAATTTGTACTAAACTTGTGATTAAAGAATAAAAACTCTAATTTTGAGTATTAACATGTTGAATATGTTGAAAAGCCTTGTTTTGTGTTATTATCTGATGTTGAATCTAAGATGATCGTGATAAAAAAAGATGATAATTGGGGTTAATAAGGTGGATAGATATACATGTGGAATATGAAACCAAGTTCATATCTGGTTATGTTGATTAATGAACTTGACTGGTTCTAAGTGATCATAACAAAGAGGATATGTAGGATATAGTGATTAGGGGTTACACATGATGTCGAATGTAGATTGAATAAAGTAATATGTGATGGAGTTTGGGTTTGTACCCTTAATCCTAACTTAACCCCAAACATGGCCCCGGACCCTAGATTAGGATCTAGTAAGGTTTACTTTAATTAATGTGATGGTGACACTTTAGGATTAACATTCATGTAGAATAAAATGTGGATTGCTTGATTTTCTTGTTGGATAATATGCTTGAATAATATATACCACATAATCTGCATTGCTCACCATTAAGGTATGTGGTTATACGTAAGAATAACCACATTTTTTTGTCGAAATTTTCTGAGTATTTCTCTAAGTTTGAACTATTAAATTTGGATGTTTATTTAGTTCTGTTCAATCATAATGCCACTTTGAGTGTCGTATAAAAGAAAGATTATGTGAAGAAAATGCCAATTTATATTTGTAAGTATTTGTTGGAATATATGTTGTTATTTAGTTACACATTTTGGATGCACCCCATGTACCCATATGGAAACATATTGATCGTGCATTTATTTCATGTTGTTTTAGGTATAAACTGATATATATGACAAACGACATGAAGATAAAGACATAATCACATGAAGGCATTAAAGATTTAAAAGGAGGATTATCTAGTTATTTCTTTTTAAGTGTATAATTTTTAGGATAGAAAGTTCATGTAAACATCTTGTATATAATATTCTGAAATGAATGAAAATATTCTATTATTTTATATTGTTTGATTAAAATCTAGATCCTTGGGTAATTTTTATAGGTGATGCCTCTCATCTTTTTGGCCTTCCGTAACTGGGGGTTTCTAAGTGAGGTCATTACACCATCTGTGAAATAAATGTTTACTAGTCATATAAATGCAAGCTATTGAGAGAATTACAAAATTTTCCCTTTCTTAGTTGCTTTTAGAGGTTGGAATTCATATTAGTGGAACAAATAACATGACTTAAAAAACGAAGTTATTTATTTTATCTTGAGGAAACTAGAAAATAAATAGACTTGAATATAAGTAGAGTGACATTGAGGAAGTTAAGGAAAGATAATATGGGTTAAACTTCCCTGATGAGTGGATAATCTCTAAATATTCCTAAATGGCCAAATATAATAACTCAATATACATTATAATAAATTTTATCAAATAATAACAACACACTCATTTATATTAATTTACTCTCTAAGTGATCTCAAAATAAGAAAGTAATGCCAATTTAGGAATCCTCATGTTTTACTTGGCTTAGGGGGCAAGTTTGACATTAAATGAATAATCTTATATGCTTTAGTTTCATTTAGAAAAGAAAATATAAGTTAATCTCTAACATATTAAGTAATGTGATGACTTAAACTAAAAGAGAAAATTAATCTAAAATTCGGTTTCTACATACCTTAATCTGCCTAGGTATTAAATTTAATATTGATTAAACATTGTTTGGACCCTCAATTAAATAGGGAAAGAAAGTATATGAATAAACCTCTAAAGTTGCTAATTGTTTGATTTGATACAGTCATTGTTATATAGTCTCAAAATTTATTGCTATCATGTGAAACTTATACCTTTTTGTTCTAGACAGAGTTAATCATGGTCTTTGATCTAAGATCAGACGGAGTAGAACATGTCTCCTACCTTGAGTAGGAGACATACCCCGATACTCTCCCTCGCAAACTATAAATTGGTTCTTCTCAAATTTTCTTTTTTTCTAAATATCTCTCTTGTTGTTCAAACATTCTTCTTAATTTCTTCTCCCTAAACTTCCATGATTTCTATCTCAACAAACCCTATCATAATCCTAACTTTTGTGACTGAGAAAATGCCCAGTCGGGCCTCGTAATCTCTTCTTCCCCCATACTCAAAAACACCATAAATGTTATCCTATATAATTCCATAAGATCCGCACACAACCACCATCATTCTAGAAACTCACCAACACCTTTCATTCAACCCCAAGGTGTTCAATTCGTTGTGTGGTTCATTGTTTTCTTCTTTGGCAATGAGGAAGATGTGTTTGTTGCTAGTGTCTCTGAGGATTCAATTGGTGATGTTGTAAGAATCTAATACTTCTACCCTTTCTTATTCAATCATCATATTCTTGTGAGTTATTCATGTTCTCTATACACATAAGACCCCACACTGGTTGTTGGCATCACTCATCTCCAAGTTGTTCTAGTGGTCCTCCAACTACAACAACTATCTCGAGCCTTTTGTTGGATCTCAAGGGTTGTTTTATCCCTATTATTCTTACTGTAGGAGGCCTTTGCATGGTTTTACATATTTTCTATCACGGAGACCTATGTATCATGTGTTCACTCTGTGAGGATCATATGAGTCTCCCAAAATCCTTTGAAACCCATGAGTTCTTGTATGTTTTCTTCCTTGGTCCTCTTCTCCTACTTGTACTCATGATTGAATCCCGCTCCACCTTGTTGTTGGCCAAGCTACCTCGAGCCATGGCTCATCGATTTTGATTCGATCTTAGGAGAGATTTAGAGGGTATCCTTCAGGTGGTTTCCAAGCAGGATTAGGGATTATGCTTCACATTTACTCAACCATGGCGGGACATGAGGGAAAATTGTTCCCAATGGTTTTCCCCATTTTACCTATGTGAAGGGTTGGTGCGTGTTTTTCCCTACTAGGCAAGTTGGTCTTTTCATGTTATCTAACTATGCAATGAGTTTTTCTTATAGGTTCGATCCAATTGGCCAACTTTTTAGTGCCACCTCAATTTTTTTAAAGGATAATATATTACTTGTGACTTGATAGAATTTTCTTATTGGTCAATATTTCTAAAATTTATAGTAAATTATCATAGGTCACAAAAAAAGTGTTTTATAATCATGGAATTTTTGTCCATTCAATGATACCAGTTTCATGGTTTAAAACCTGTCTAATAAATATGTGCTTTTTATCTGTCCAATTGATTAGAATTTTAAAATTCATATCTAATAAAATATAAGTTGAAATAAAGTATATTATGGAATCAATAAAATAAAACTACATTATGGAGTGGTTTTGATTACCTCAATCTTGATAATGTATTCTGTCTGGGGTGTGAGCTTTCCACCCAATACCTTAGGCTTAAAATTTTATGGTTTTAGCCCTACTTAAGTAATGTTATTCTAATTGATTGGCATGCACTGTTTATATTTTGATATATCAATGTGATATTGTTTAAGGCAAGAAACTATGTTATTGTTTATCTACTTCACATGAACTACCTTTTGTAATTATTTTTCTTTTTTATTTCCATTTAAATGTTCTCTTTTCCTCTTGATTTGGGAAGCCTTGATAATGTTTATTGTTGTCCTTTTCTTCACTTGACATTGCTCATCCCTATTTATGTGCACATTTCAACATTTTTATGTTGACAACTTCCATTTTGTCTTCTTTTGTGGCCTATGCTTCCAACCCCTTAGGTGAAGGACATGGAGGATTTGAGTTGTGGTCGAGACTTTGCCTTGTAGAGTTGACTATTTGGATATAGACTTGAAGTAGCTCAGACTTTCCTCTACTTAAATGTTGAAGTTGTTATTTTCATGTAAACCCCAAGTGTGAGACTTTTATGCAATCATGCAAATTGTAAATAGTACTTAAACTTTATTTTGTTACTATATTTGATATCCATTTATGGAAGATTAAATAACAGTTAATCATCCCTTATGAAAAATTGGTGTGTGTTTGTTGTGGATGATGACTCTTATTTGATTTAGTGAAGAGTCTATCCCCTCTTGAGTCCCACTCCTTATAGACTCCATCTTTTATTCAATGTAAGTGCCACCGACTTGAGTTAGTGGCATTGACTTTCTCCTAGTTGTGCTTGATTTATCTACCGTAAAGCACACAATGAATTAGGTAATAGTAAAAATTCAATATTTCAAATCAAATTCATGAAAATTTGATAAAATGGATGCACAAGAGCTATTTTAGGCAATTTAGGAAAAAGATACATCAAACACATGAATATGAGAGAATTATTCATGAAAACATGCCGAAATTATCCTCTAATTTTTTTTAAGAAATCACGTGCAGCACATGGTCAGAGGGAATCATCCACAACCCTTCTCAACCCCCCCACCCCTACTCATTATGTAAACTCAATGGAGATGAATGTGAAATGGGGAGTCTACCTATATTATAATCATTCATTAATATTTTGGGGTCAAACAAAAGGTCTTTCCTTCACAAGGCTACTTTCCTAGCTGGTCTTGCACGATATTTGTGATTGGCAAGGAAGAAAAGGTGGCAGGTTTCTGGTCAAGTCTTCCATCCTTTCCTTTTTTGGCCTTAGGTAAATAAGGTGTAAATGCCTCTAGATCTAAATCCAAGGGTATCCTTTTACATGATTGTAATCTGGCATGCTCCAAATTTGCATTTAGGCATCATTCGCCAAAATCATCACTTGATTAATTTAGTCAGTTGCCTATTCTCAAATCAAACAACTATACTTGAATCTCTTGTATTTTTATAAAAATGTGACTTTCAATATAAAATCCAATTTTACCATTACTTCCTTATCAAGTATTCTATATTTTAGATGAAATTCATCACAAAAAGGAAATGTTTTAATTGCTAAACCAAAATTCTAGAAAGGCATGCATATATATGACACATAATGGACAATTAGTTATATACACCCATGTGAGATACCAAGAGCCCAGGTGTTTTGAATTAGTAATTCACTATCATGTCTCATCATAAATGAACATTGAAATTAATTGGGCAACTCTCATGCCAGAACTTGCTCCTCAAGTTATGCTTAGTTAATGGCATAAAAAGGAATATTTTAAATGCAATAAACTTTAAATCAATTCCGATTTCATATGTGGCTCTATGAGGCAATAACTTGATTATTATAAAGGTTACTGAATAAAATGTATATCCAAGGATCATTTGTTCCACAAATGAATCGTGTATATACTGTTACACTAGATCTTTTAGGGATTTTGAGAAAAAGCACTAGGAACAAGGATGTAACCAAAATTAAATATCTAGAACATTATAATTAATAAAAAATTTCAAATACTTCTACAAAAGGAGGAAATCGCAAGTGCACGTATCCTTCCCTCATTATATTATTTCCCGCAAAATTTAGCTCAACTAGCAATAGTTATGGGTGAGCCTTTCCCATTACCACACATTTTTGTCATGTGGCTTCATCCTCCTCATGGTGTTTTTGGAGAGCCTTTTTCATTTTCTTCTATTTGTTTTGGATTCCCCTTTCACATATGGATACAAGTTCTTCACATGTGCCTCTAGGTAGATCAAGCTACCTTGGAGCACCAAAAGGTTTTAGACACTAAACATGAGCAAGATCCTTCACATGGCCCTTTAAGTTGGACATATGGTATACATCATGTACTTTCTTTCAACTCTGATCACATTTAAACAAAATTTTGGGTATGACCACTAGTTCTTATATCAGAGACCACTAAATCAAGCATATGGCTTTCTCAACATACCTTCTCTAGGGTCTTGGGACCTTCCCTCACATAGATGTAAGGTTCTGTTTACTTACCCCCACTAGGGTCCTACAACTCTTCCCTAATCCATGGGTAAGGTTCATCATACATCAATGTCATAGCCACTTTAGCAAAACATATATAGTGGCTAGGCCCCTTTAGGACGTCAAGGGTTATTAACATTATCGTGATTAAATATGAGGTTGTGTAACTCTTCTATTTAGGAGTAGATTAGCTTAGGACCTTCATCACATATCTTATTAGAATTTGAGGTTAGGCTCTCAGGCCACCACATCTTCCCTTCTAGGCTTAAAGTTATCTCGTCAAGATTTATCCCTTTCTGTGATGACAAACAAGTCCTATCACTAGATGGACTCCTTTATAGAGTTTTCATGTCTTATGTTGGTCATGACAATCTATCAAATGGGCAATACATACTACCATTGTGGATAAATCTGAAGATGACATCCTAGATGTTTCTCATTCATAGAAGGATACCCCACTTATCAAGGGGTTTAAACTTGTAATATTGAGTCTACTAAACCTATTCAAAAATGTTTTCTATAGGCCATAATCAACCTATTTATTTTAAGGTGGTCATATAATACAACCTAGGATTGGAACCCAAAACTTATGTTAAGTACGCTCCCACATCCTTGTTCATAGTAGTGTTTTTATGCACTGGAGAGTGGATAAGATATTAGTATTTTGAGGGTCAATATGTGGCTTAAATTGTTCCTTGATAGTTTTTAAATATTCAACGATAGTTTTAATTAGCTTTAAAGGCTTTGTATCTAGTTGCATAAAACTGACAGACTGGATGGAGTCAGATGGGTTGATACAATTTTTCCAATTCTATATAGAGTAGATAGTAGTCGCTTGGATAATGTATTGGATATTAGCCTCAACAATGGAGGTGGGTAAGATTTCCACTGTTTATATTCTACAAATTTGATTAATGACCAGTGGCAATTTGTTTGTGATCAAGGTTTAAGCCGAGGAGCATGGAATGGAAATGATGATATCATTCTTCACTTACTTCTTCACAATTTGAACACAGGTCTTTGAGGTTTGGCTTATGCCATCATTTTTATTTCGTATATGGCAATAAAGAGATGGAAGAATGATGTCTGAAACCCTCTCTTTTTTGTATAGAATCTTGTTGTACAATAAAAGTCATGCATACTAAAGTTAGTTCACTAGTTATTTTTTTTCCTATTGATGTTTTAATGCATGTAGGACAAAGAGGCCTACAACTCTCTTGTAGAGCTTATAATTCAATTATAGAGCTTATGTTTGCTATTTCCATCTATATGATTTACTTATGCATACATTATATGCCTCATCTAAAACACCCCCATCGTTACTATGTACTCGTCTTCATTTGTCAGGCCCAGATTAATGTAGAAATTGTATGATTTTAGGGAACGAGACATAATGGAATAATGAAATTTTCCTTCTTGTTTTAACCTAGACTTCAGATCTTTCGTAGTTACAAAATGTTGGTTGAAAAAAGACATAAAAAGGATAAAGAGTATACCTTTGCACACACTAGTTGTCCAACAAGTAGACACGTCTTTTGTCAGTGAAGTCAAACTTTTGGATCCAAATATGCATCAGCCACCAAGTTGTTGCATAGTTGTCTTCTTCATAGCACCTTGTTGTTATCTTATGTAACACCTTCTCCAAACCTCAACCCAAGTTCCTTATCCTCTACTTCATCCACACAGATGAGGAAGAATATGGTACACAACCTTGGCCACCAATTTGAAGTGGAACATGATTTTTCAACATGCTAGTGGTCCCGAAACTTCCTTTCTTCTCTTATCTCAGATGGTCATCCTTATGAAACTTTCTCTCTGTCCAAAAGAGAAATTTTGTTCCCAACTTGTCTCTTATGTCAAGTGTGTGTAACACTAAGTGAACAAACCTCCTTTATATAGGACAGTCATGGACTTGGAATTTCTAAATTTCGATCCCTTTCCTAATTTCAATATTAGAAAAAATCTCAAAACTAAAAACTAAGACTGACATTCTATTTGACTAACTAGAAATCCCAATTGGTCGAATGGGATGGGTTGAGACACATATGGCTTGCCAAATGAGTTTCCTGACTTTCCGGTCAAGATCCAAATTGGTTTCCCAATTTGATTCCAAAACAAATATGGACACTTTCCATGTTAAGCTCCATTCGGTCGGCTCTAAGTGAGTCACTCGAATGGGTACTTCCCAAAGTTAAAGTTAGTTGACTAATTGACAATCAATTGATCTATAAACTCAACAAATCCATTCACCTGAATGACATTGTATTTTCTTGAATGGGTAGAAAATCACCCTATTTATGATTCAGAACCATTCTAATCATATGTTTGATATTGACCCTTATGATCCTTATGTTTGTGACCCAGTAGATTTTGTTGGTAATGATGTTCAAAACCTCATGAGCATGGATTGGTGTCTAGAAACACATTATTTCCAATTAAAGAATTGGAATGAGTTGGAGAACAACTTCAAGCTATGGATTGTCAAATTTTTCCATGACCACATAATCCCTTTGTCACATATGTCTAGATTGAAAATCAAACATGGAATTGTCATTCTCTTATTATTCAATCTTTCTTCCTTGAACTAGAGGACTCTGTTCAAGATATTGTGAGCTCAATATTATATATTGACCCACATGAGCATGGACATACATTTCCATAGTCTCGCATAAAAAGTGGATGGGATATCACTCGAAAGGAGGGAAAAATTACATATACATCACTCATACTAATCTATAAGTTTCATAGTGCACCCAACCACTACCTTTTTGGAAACTCTTATTCAAAGCACATTGGGATAGTGGTCAAAGTACACAGAACAACATGTGATCATTATAGTGACTTTAGGTCTAAGAATCACAGTCAACATTCTCACATTGATATATGACCCTGACATGTCATTACATGACTTCCATGTGGGTTTGTCTAGTACAACTTGCTCTCCAACAAGTACTCGTGTATTTGAGTTGATATCCAATATCATGACTAAAGATACATAGTCATCTTTCACCATATATGCTATTCATCCACAATGATAACTGACTAGGGACATAACAAGAATGAATACTCTAGTATGGCCATAGTAGCCCGGGTAGTAAGAGCTCGGTAAGTCCCAATGAAGGACTCGGGTTCGAACCTCACCATAGGCACTTTGTGAACGGCAATCCACACTGATTTGGCACAGGAGGGGGGTGACTAGACCACACCCTCTCATGCCTCAAGAGTTTACCATGATGGATTCACTTGGGGTGGGTTCTCTCGATCATTAAAAAAAGAATGAATACTCTAGATATACATTGATCTCATGTTCAAGTCCTCAATCCAAAAAATATTGAAACAAACATAATAAGTGGAATTATCGTTTTTAATAATCAGATCATACACAAAGTACACTAGTACCGAAATGGGTTATAACGTCACTACCTGTAGGGTCGTTTTTCCAAATAACCGACCTTATATGTCTAAAAAAATGCGTGCACCACTTAAGACCTCTTGGGTCGGTTTTCTTTAAAAAACTGACCTTGTAGTGTAACTCTATAGGGTCAGTTTTCTAAATAACCGACCTTATATGCCTATAAAAAACACGGGCACCACTTAAGACCTCTTGGGTCACTTTTCTTAAAATAACTGACCTTGTAGTGTATCTCTATAGGGTCAGTTTTCATAAAATAAGCGACCTTATAGAGAATTAGATTAGAAAGCTAATTATAGTTTCCCGCTGCCAAAAATTTCTTGATTTTGGCTTCGCGCCTCGATCTATAGGGTCGGTTTTTCCAAATAACCGACCTTATATGTCTACAAAAACGCAGATTAGACATCTTGAATCCAGTTTGCCTTCACACATGTATAAGCACCTCTAGGGTCGGTTTTTTCCTTATAACCGACCCTAGAAGTCCCTTCGGTCGACAATAGAGATGAATTTTGGATCCAGTTAAGTTCACGCATGTATAAGCACCTCTAGCACCGGTTTTTTCCTTATAACCGACCCTAAAGGGCTCCTTGATCGACAATATTGTCGATCGACATCAATTTTGGATCCAGTTTAGTTCACGCATGTATAAGCACCTCTAATGTCAGTTTTTTACTTTTAACCGACCCTAGAGCTCTTCTCGATCGACGAACTCGTCGACCGAGAAGGAGCCAGATTTCACGTGTATAAGCACCTCTAGGGTCGGTTTTTTCCTTATAACCAACCCTAGAAGTCTCTTTGGTCGATAATATTGTCGACCAAGATGAATTTTGGATCCAGTTAAGTTCACGCATGTATAAGCACCTCTAGCGTCAGTTTTTTATTTTTAACCGACCCTAGAGCTCTTCTCGATCGACGAATTTGTTGACCGATAACCTCTCGTTCGACAAATTCGTCGACCGAGAAGGAGCCAGATTTCACGTGTATAAGCACCTCTAGGGTCAGTTTTTTCTTTATAACCGACCGTAGAAGTCTCTTCGGTCGACAATATTGTCGACCGAGATGAATTTTGGATCCAGTTAAGTTCACGCATGTATAAGCACCTCTAGCGTTGGTTTTTTACTTTTAACCGACCCTAGAGCTGCCTCGGTCGACGAATTTGTCGACCGATAACATGTCGGTCGATAAATTCGTCGACCAAGAAGGAGCCAGATTTCACGTGTATTAGCACCTCTAGGGTCGGTTTTTTATTATAACCGACCCTAAAGGGCTACTCGGTCGACAATATTGTCGACCGACATGAATTTTGGATCTAGTTTAGTACTTTTCAAAACTTTATAAAGCATTGTGATCTCAATCCCTTGTCTCATTGTTGGGAATTCACATCCCTCAATACCACCATCATCACATTTGCTGGATCTGGGTATTCAAACCCTTAGTTCATCACTAAACATGGTTATCACTTATCAGTAACT
The DNA here is from genome assembly GCA_963693085.1 of Alisma plantago-aquatica. Classification (NCBI taxonomy): domain Eukaryota; kingdom Viridiplantae; phylum Streptophyta; class Magnoliopsida; order Alismatales; family Alismataceae; genus Alisma; species Alisma plantago-aquatica. The sequence goes on along the minus strand of OY856410.1, from coordinate 1,252,992,665 downwards.
ATTACCTTCAGGTCATCTGACCAAGGTATTCAGGATACTTGTTACACAAGCATCTCACATAAGTCACTAGGGATATTCAACTTCTTGTTGTCACCTCTCACTACGCAACAAATAAAATAATGGCTCACAAGGCCCATTACCATCATAGCTCATACCTAGTTATAAGCTTATTATCTCATGATACTTGCATGGTTAGTATACTTGATAACAACCATATCAATTTCATATCAACATCATGCAATACAAAGATAACATCACTATTCCCTCATTAGGGTTAGAGTTTCCCATCTTTATCAATTAGGGTTTCATATAACATCATCCCATATTAAGGTTACACATAACATTATCCCATATTAGGATTTTACACAACATCACCCTATATTAGGGTTTCACATAACATTATCCCATATTAGGGTTTCACATAACATTATCCCATATTAGGGTTTCACACGACGTCACCCTATATTAGGGTTTTCACATAACATCATCCCATATTAAGGTTGTATAAGCACCTCTAGCGTCGATTTTTTACTTTTAACCGACCCTGGAGCTCCCTCGGTTGACGAATTTGTCGACTGGTAACCTCTCGGTCGACAAATTTGTCGACTGATAACCTCTCGGTCGACAAATTCGTCGATCGAGAAGGAGCCAGATTTCACGTGTATAAGCACCTCTAGGGTCGGTTTTTTCTTATAACCGACCCCAAAGGACTCCTCGGCCGACGAATTTTTCGACCGACATGAATTTTGGATCCAGTTTAGTTCACGCGTGTATAAGCACCTCTAACATTGGTTTTGTACTTTTAACTGACCCTAGAGCTCCCCTCGGATGACGAATTTGTCGACCGAAAACCTCTCGGTCGACAAAATTGTCGACCAAAAATGTGTTTGAGTGTTTTTAAATAACCAAACACGGGGACCGCTTATCTTTAGCGTCACTTTGTTTCTTTTAACTGATGAGCAGGTCGAGTCTCTCCTTTAAAATGGCCGAAACGTAGTCTTTCTCCCCCGTGAAAAAAAAATTTTGTTCTCTTTTTCTCTCTCGCGGCACCGATACCTTTTCTGCCGCGGATACCTTCTCTGCTTCTCTCCCGCGACATCACTTTTCATTGTTGTCGCGCCACCAAAGCCTTTGCCAAGAAGCTCATTGTCGTGTTCGAAGAGGATCTTGGTGTTCGTGAAGCCCTTGCCACCTCTCCGCGCCGCCAAAGCCTTGCCTCCTCTCCGCGAAAAGAGCTCATCGTCGCCACCTCTCCATACTTCCACAAAGGTTGCCGCCTCTCTGTGAAGGTCGTCTCATCCTCCACGAAGGTCGTCGCCGTTTCCAAGTAAGGTCGTCGCCGTTTCCAAGGAAGGTCACCGTTGTTTCCAAGTAAGGTTCCCGAGTTCGTTTTCGGGTTCGGATCTAGCTTTCTTAGTCTTGGTAAGTGAGATCTGTCTCTTTTTCTTTGTTTTTCTTGTTGTTCTATCTTCCTCTCTCTTATTCTTGGCTGAATCCATGATGTTCCATGGTGGAGCTTGAGATAATGGTTAAAAACATCTTCCCCTCTCTTCTTCTTACCTTTTCAACATAGGGTTTGCTTCCTTTTTAGAGAAGGAACCAACTTGGTGAAGAGGAGTGCCCAAACTAGGGTTTTTCCCCATTTTTCTTCAATCTACCTTGTTGTTTGGAGTTTCTACATCATCTCTAAGGTGAGTTATATAACTTTATCCATGATTGTTGTTCACTCTTACATTACATGTACATGATTTTTCCTTAAAAATATTGTTCACTCTTGTTTGCATATGGATAATGCTTTTTTTACTATCTCAAAAATGTATATTTCTAGGATTTCAAGCTAATTTTTCCTCCTTATATTTCAAGCAATCTATCATTTTGTAAATTAGGATGTGATTATGAATCATTTTTGTCATGAATGTGTGGTTTTGAATGGTGACGGTTGAGCATCAATGATCCCCTCTCCCAGAATATATGAATCTTCTATTCTATTTCAGTTTCTGCAGAACATTTCAGTGTACCCCTCGGTCGAAAAATTTGTCAATAGAAATATTTTTGGTCGACAATTTTCTTGACCGAGGGGTACACTTAAATGTTTATTTAAATTTTTAGCGTCGGTTATTCCAAAAAACCGACCCTGTAAACTCTCTCGGTCGAGAAAATTGTCGACCGACAATATTTTCGGTCGACAATGTTCTTGACCGAGGAGTACACTGAAGTGGTTATTCAATATTTAGCATCGGTTATTCCAAAAAAACTGACCCTGTAAACTCTCTCAGTCGAGAAAATTGTCGACCGACAATATTTTCAGTCGACAATATTCTCGACCGAGGAGTACACTGAAGTGGTTATTCAATATTTAGCGTTAGTTATCCCAAAAAAACCGACCCTATAAACTCTCTCGGTCGAGAAAATTGTCAACCGAAAATGTGTTCGGTCGACAATTTTCTCGACCGAGAGAGTTTATAGGGTCCGTTTTTAAGGAATAACCGACCTTACAGGCTCCTTTTTTCTCTCCTCGGTCAGATTTTTTACAATAGGCTATAGGGTCAGTTTTATTTGGTCAAATAAACCGACGCTATAGAGAAAATCCTATAGCGACGACCACTTAGGCGTCGGTTAAAAAGTGACGCTACAGGCTTAAAAAAATCGACACTACAGACCATTCATGTACTAGTGGTATCTCTACGACAATCATTACATGATGGCTCTCAGGGCATACAACCAATAGAAACATGAAGCTCAAGGACACTATTATCATTGATGTTATCCATCACCATAATACTTGGCTCATGATGATGAGGTTCTAAAATTTTAGGGAGATGTATAAACAAAAACTTGGGAGACTCTTCTAAACACTGAAGTTGAACAAATTCTTTTGAATAGTGAAGTTGAACCAATTCTTATGAATAGTGGAGTTGAACTAGTTCTTCTAAAGGATGAAATTCAACTGATTATTTTGAGAATGCTTGATGTGTTGTTTACAGGTTAGGTTCCTATTGTAGCAAAGAATCAGAGGCAATTATGTTCATCATATTTCCAACCTTTCTCATGTTGAATCTGATTTTGATGGCTTACAGTTAATACAGATATGTTTTTATCTCGGTGTAGACTCCAACAACCAAAATAATGATATTGTTTTTCAAAAACTTTTTATTTTAAAGACAAAAAAAATCCATAAGGTTAAGGCTTATATGCCAAAGAAATTAAATCATTTTTATTTTATATTTTATTTTTGGCTAGATTTTTATCTTGCTGAAGTGTATAGATATTACACATGTACATTTCCACAAGAAATATATGAAAAGAGAGAGGGTAGACTCCAATTTCCAAAAATGAATCATGCATTCTAGAGCTCAGTTGTGCACTACTCGCAATAGTGGTTGTATGTATACCTAGAAATAGATCCAGAGGGGTTGAAAAAATCAATGATTAGGCATGGCTTTAAAGAAAAATGGAGCATGTGCAAGAAGTAGTTAGCTAAAAGTTTCATATACACGAACATTGTACAAGATGCTTTTTCTTTTTGTAAATATAAAAAGAATGTGATTTTTTTACATTTGGATGCTAATATTTTCCATTTATGTTGTGTAATAGGGCAAGGTATATGACCTCCCCATGTATCTATGATGTTTTCTTAAAATGAAAGTAAAATTCTTGGCATTCTAATCATATCTTGATCTGAGTTGCCAAATTCATATCAAAAAAATTCGTGTATTGAAGAAAAGTACCGAATAGATGCGTAATCTAAATACATACTTATGTGTAGCAAAGGTAGTTTCTCCCTACACATTAGATGCACATAGATTGTACTAATTGTAGTTTTTCACTAAACATTAGCTACATATGAAGTTGTAGAATAAATTTAGCTACATTAACAACTATATTTATATATGTAAAGACATTATTCGTATACTAGCCCTAAAATGTATACGAATAATGTCTTTACATATATAAATATAGTTGTTAATGTAGCTAAATTTATTACTACAACTTCATATGTAGCTAATGTTTAGTGAAAAACTACAATTACTACAATCTATGTGCATCTAATGTGTAGGGAGAAACTACCTTTGCTACACATATGTAGCAAAGGTAGTTTCTCTCTACACATTAGATGCACATAGATTGTAGTAATTGTAGTTTTTCAATAAACATTAGCTACATATGAAGTTATAGTAATAAATTTAGCTACATTAACAACTATATTTATATATGTAAAGACATTATTCGTATACATTTAGGGCTATATATATATATATATATATAGCTAATTCATTATTTAACTGCATATAAAAATGTAGTCAAATGCATAAGCTCCACAAACATATATTACATTTTTTTATGTAAAGTAAATGCAGCTAAAAATTTAAGCTACAAAATATGTGGTCTTGGCTATAGTTTAATTTTGTAGTTAAAGAACACTTTTTTGGTAGTGGTGATGGGGAGATTGTGACATCCCTGGATCCGAGACCTCAAGTAAAATGATCTTATAAGAATAATTGGGCTACCCATATCACCAATGGTGCACCTCCTTTTTAGGAAGATCATTACCAAAAACTATGCAATTAAGTGTTCTTGACCAAAAGTAGCACCGGGATGGGTGACTTGTCAGGAATTTGATCCCCAATTGCATGTGAGCAAGGAAGAAGTTCATAGTTGAGGCTAGTAGTAATGTGTGAGGCCAATCCACATTTCCACAACTTGACTATAGCCTTGAGCAATGGCCCCATCGTTACAAATGTACTTCTTGTCTATGTACCCTAAATAACTATGCCATATATAAGTTTTGTTTGAGTCATCGAGTTTAACCTTCTTAGTATTCGTGTTATAGAATTTGTCTCAAGATTTAATAAATAGAGACCACAAGACATAGAGGAACTATGATAAAAAGTTCATATTTATAGAATATTGATCATTCTTGATATAAAATTGAATTCCATTCTTGTCCAATCATGAGATTGTAATGATGTTCCTTTACATGTGGGTATATAATATCAGTTCTCTAGCTCAATTACAAGCCCAATAGGCATAGATAAAAAATAGGTACTTATAGAGGTGGAAGTAGCTCTTGCTCCATTTGCAATGTGTAATTCCAACTCTCCCTTCTTCAAGGGTCTATTGCTTTCCAGACTACATATTTAAACATATGCAAGATCAACATCCAATGCCCAATACCCATGATGAAGAAGTAGATGAATTTGTCTCCACAATAATATATATATGAAGTGGATATATCGATCTCCTTATTCTTATTCCTCAGTTCCTATGCGTAGATAAGACATTTTCATTTTCTAATGTCTAGCTGGATGGAAATGGTGACAATTGCCTTCTTTACCACTCCTCCTTTTGCTTTAAGTGTAGAAGACATAGACTTTTGGCAAAACTTAGAACTATTCTTGGATTTTCTATTCCTTTGGACTTCCCTTTTATTTTGTAACAATCAACACATATTTGGGATTGTATTTCTTCTTTTCCCTTCATTGTTCTCTACATTCCAAGTAGTTTTGTCAATAGTTTCACAAAATTGTTCATATTGTAGTTCATGACAAAGTGACTATATGATTCTGACAATGATTGCATGATCAGATCTATGGCCAACTCCAGGTTTAAATGAACGTGCAATCTCTCTAGGCCTTCAAAATACCCAATTAACTTGAGAACATGGGGCCAAAATGATGACCTTGTACCGTGTTTTACTTAAATGATGCCTTGGAGACATAAAATATTTCTCACTTTGCTTGTTTATAGTACATGTTCCTGTAATGTGTTACCATCTCAACCACTCCCATGTTCTCATGTTTATTCTAAAGTTCATGATTCATGGAGCATAACATGAGGTATTTAATGTCAATCATGTTATCATAATGTTTACAATAAGCTTACTTTTAAGGCCAATGTGCGCTAGGAGTTGGTTCATCTTATATTGGTGCATACAGGATATAGAGCTCACACTCATCTGCAAGAAAAATTCTTAGAGTCTAAAAAGAGTCATGGAAGTCATTCTGATTAAGTTTTTCAATCTCAAGGTTTGGTAACGGTGAAAATTTTGTTTATGTTTACCATTTGATCTATAAGAAAATATAAAAGAATTACTATTTTGATTTGAAAAGTTTTTTGTTGATGTTAATTTGGAATTTAGTTAAATATCACTATTTTATTTCAAACTAATTTACCTTACTATGAACTTGAAAGATTGCATCAAACAATCTTCTAGTAAGTTAAGATTTGTACTTCATCATGTTATGAGTCCTCTTTATCTAACCATCCTCAATCTTAATCATTTCATGTAGACATTTTTTTCACAATTGCATATGAAATGACTCTTGATGGATGGATGCACGCGTCTTTGCCATAAACCATCTAAATGCCTCTGGGTGCTTGATCTTATTAATATCACCAAGTTAAGTCCAACCTAAAGTCCAACAGAAAGAATATGTGCCCTACTTTAGCAGATCCACATATATATATTTTCACATTTTCCTAAGAAGTATAGCACACCACACTTTGGTGCTCCCACGCATAGTAAATCAAAGTTTCCATGTGTGTTGCGTATCGGAAAGCATCTAATAGTTATTATTTATTTGAGGGTTTTACTATATACATTATATATCCAAACACCATACTTAAGATATGTATGATATAATCATTATGTTAGTTGCGCAATCACAAACATACAAACATTAGTCATGGTCATACTACTGTGATCCTTTAGAGACACAAAGGACTAATGTCCACCTAAGTCCCTTTTGCATATAATGCATCATCATCATGCGAAATCCCATATAAATATGCTTTTGCATTACACTATGGTGAATGAATACATGGATGCTCCTTGAAGTTGTATCTTCAAGGCTTCCTCATCATGTCAAGTAACCCAAAACTAATTATATTCTTATAAATTTTGTATAATATGTAGAAGACTTGATTTAGATTGAAGGTGATTTAAAGAAAGAACATACATCATTACATGTGGAATAAAAGGAGATGAGACTCAACAAAGAATCTCAATATTAAACCAAAAATATGCATTCACATCCACAAATGCACATACAAATTGGAATCTTTGGCCATAACCATGCAAACTATTGGGAAATTGGGATGACAGATAAGGCAGCGAAAAAAGGTTTAATGTCTGATTCCTAAACCAGTGAGATTGCATCAACAACAATGTATCTAGGAAAGAAAGGTTGTAAGAGATATACCTGGTCCTGGAGCAAGTCCAGTGACAACTCTTATAGAGGTTGCTTCTCTCGTAAGAAGCACACAAACAACTGGCAACGACAACCTCCTGGGGTAGCACCACAGACGGTGACAATTTTTACTCTCTCGGTTTGTGGAAATGGCCTCCACACCTCTATGTAGTTCACACAAACCACCAGGAACTCCATGCTACACTGCCAAAACCAACAGGAAGGAGTTGTCCCTACAGATGTTAACATGCTAGGGTTGATTCTCTCTCATGTGTTGTCTCTCTCTCTTGTTGTGCCTACCTTTTACATGTAGGACTTACTCAAGATCTCTAGTTACCACAACTTGAGAGGACAACAATTGGAAGATCTTATTGTTGTGTCTCTAAAAAGCCTTGATTACCCCTCTATTTATAGGAGGGTCAGGGTCAATAGTTCTAGTCTGATAGGGAGTCGAAGAGACATAATTTTATGGAACCTAAAAATCATGAACCAGTCGATTCACAACTGAACTGATCGGTTCACTTGTGATTTGATCAGCTCAACTCTTGAATATTACGTTTCACCATGTTTCCTATTTGTAATTTATTGTCATTTTATATTTCATTAATGCACAATATGACATCAACATCAATCCTTGATTCAATCATATTGATCACTGAACCAAGTGGTTCATAAGTTGAAACACTAGTTTCAAACCTTGAACTGGTCAATTCACTAAATGAACTGGTTGGTTCATGTCCTAGCTGAGATAACATTCATCCAATGTAGTTTAAATTGACCTAACACTTGAATCGATTGGTTCAATACTTGAACCAATCGGATCATAGTCCAGTCAATCAATTTTCAGCCATTGTTGCTTAAACTTGACTACCTAAACACTCTAGTAATAAAGTTAAACATCATTCATGAATAAACTCCTATTCTAGTTGCATCCCATGTGTATGACCTATAGGTCCCGAGTTACGTTGGGAATGAATGTTCATAACCAATTTATGACATCACAAGCAATGAGCGGTATCTATCAACATATCATTGCTACCCAAGTAATTACAAAGTTGGAGAACAATTCAAACTACAATATGTGATCAGTGTTACTATGATCATATAGTTCCTTTGTCTCTAATATCTGAAATTAAACTTGAGGCTTGGAATCGTCATCCTCTACAACATTCAATCCATGATCCTTGAACTAGATCAGATTGTATGAGATGCATGTTAGCTCACATATCACATATTGAGTCATATAAGTATGGTCATACGTTTCACAGTCTCACTTATCAAGTGGCCTGGATATCAATCTCCTATAGAAGGGACAAATCCCATCTACATCACTCACACTCAATCCCCATGTGTCACATGGAGTTAAGCACCACATTTATGGTAACCCTTATTCAAGGTCATGTTAGATAATGTCAAAAACATCAAACGACATGCGAGGAGTGTAGTGACTTCAGGTCTAAGAACCAAAATCACCACTATCACTATGAGAGTTGATTCTGACTACCATTCCATGGTATCCATGTATCAATCTCAAGGTGGGTCTGGATGATACATTATTCTCTAATATGTACCTATGTGTTTGGTTTGATAACACATATCATACTGATGAGATTTTGTCATCAACCAACACACACTCTAGTCTTATGTATTATTATTGTCTATTTTGCTTCCACATTAATATATGACTAGAGATATAACAAGAATGTATGTACTCTTATCATTCATATGATGTCATTATTAAGGTCCTCAACCTGAAGACATATGTCATTGAGTAACATCATTCTTGAGACGTCTACTATGTTTGTTTCATCATCTCATGATTGAGACAAACATAATAGATGGAATTATCTTTATGATTATCAAATCAGGTATCTAACACTTCATCACAATCATCATGTGATTGGCTCTATGGGCATACATATCAACAGACTCCCACTTGCACTTAGAGCCAATAACCCAAGAATCTTATTCCAAGTGATCTTCTACATGTCTGACATGTTTCTGTTGTGCAAGCGCTTTTATAGTTGGTTAGCAACATTTGTTTCTAGTTAGTATATTGCAAATTTTCACATCTCCTTGTTGTACAACTAATCACATGATATGGAATTATCATATATGCTATCTGAGCCTCCTTTGCCTAACCAATAACTCCATTCTTTTCATAGTAATTATATTATGCCATTAATGGTTGGAACCTCCCACAAGTTCATCTACATGAACATCTTGATCCATACAATATCCTATGTTGTTCTCAAAATAACAAGGTACTCAACTTCTATTGTAGAATTCAAATAACTATCTCTCGCTCATAACATTTCCAGCTTGCAGTTAAATTTTAAGGTAAAAAACAAATTTAGATTGCGATCGTTTCTTTTATTTGTCACTTTGGAATCTTGCATTGGTGTAACCCTTTAGACCTAACTCTTACTCATTACCATAACCAAGGAACCAATCCTTTTATTGCCTGTCAAGTACTTAAGGATGTTCTTTATGGTATTCTAGTGGCCTTCACTAGTATCTCATAGATATCCCATCGTCATGTCCAATATATACGAGATAGCGAGATGAGTACATAACATTGCATACATGATAGATCCAATTGCAAATGCTTATGGCGTCTTAATCATGTTTTTCTCATTCTTCACAAGAACTCGACACTAGGCACTTAAGAGACTAATTCCATGGAACATGGATAGATTTTCTCTCATTGAGTCTTATATGTTGAGTCCCTTCAACACCTTGCATATGTATGTGTTCTTACTTAGTTCAAGAAGCTTTCTATATCTATCTCTATAGATCTTAATTCCTATAACATAGGATACTTCACCGAAACTGTTCATAGAGAAGGTACTTTTTTAACCAGGTTTTAATATATGTAGGATAAGACGTCATTCCCCATCATTATATGGAATATAAATATGCACCCACTAAATTCTTATAATCATATTTTTCATCTTCATTCCGACTAAAGTCAAAGTATTTGATCATTTTGTCAAACAGAAGATTCCAACTCTATGATGCTTGCTTCAATCCATAGATTGACCTTTGTAGCTTACAGACTTCATTTGTAATGATTGGATTTATAAAACCTATTAGGTTGTGTCACATACACATACCCTACAATATTCCTATTAAGGAATGCTTTTAACATCTGTTTTGCCAAATCTCATAGTCATATTAAAGTGTAATGGAAAGCATGATCCTGATGGATTTAACCGTGGAACAGGTGAAAATATTTCATCATGTTTAACATCTTGAACTTGTTTGAAACCCTTTGCAACCAACCTGCCCTTATAGGTTTGTACACTACTATCCATGTTGGTTTTCCTTTTGAAGACCCAATTGCAACTTATGGGTCTTACCCTTCAGGTGGATCCACCAAGGTCATACCTTGTTGTTTTATATTGACTCCATCTTGTATCCCATGGCCTCAAGCCATTTCTTAGACTATGGTCCCTCAATAGCTTCTATGTAGGTTGTTGGCTCATCATCTATGACCAACCCACTGCCTGCTAGAGTTATAACCTATCCTAATATCAAGGCATGTTCTACTAGATCTATGAGGCTTTGTGTTACATAAGGAACTTGAGATTCCACAACAATTTGTGACTCTCCTTGTTCCTACTATACCTCATTTGATTCAATGTTTTCTTGTTGGTACCGAACTTTTTAGGTTGTACTTTTCTCGCATTGATTCCTTTGGAATTAAATTTCCTTTAGGAATATAATCATCATGGTAACAACCATTTTTATTGTCAGATTGGATTAAAAAGTAGTATTCAACAAAATAACATTTATGTGGTTAGTGGGAAAAGCTTTTTAATAAAATATTTTCATATATAAGCCTTCAATCCTATTATTTACAAAGACATATCAGGACATCTCCCATGTCATATCTCATATGATGTCTTTTGAACCATTTTATATGGTACATTATTTAAGTGTAAAGCATGTGCCAAAAAGAAATTGTAAGATTATCTAGATTAATTGACAATCACACCATGACTAATAGGGTGTAATTCCTTTTTCTAATACACTTTCGTTGTGTTTCAGGTGGAGTTCATCATGATATACTATTATGGTCTCCTAGAAGGTTCTCAAACTCTTGGTTGAAATATTTCCACATCGATCATATCAAATTGTTTTAATACTTATACCAAATGTATTATGTAATTCATTCATGATCTCTTTGAACGCTTCAAGAGATTTAGACTTTGTGTTACATTAAATACAATCTACCATATCTACAGACTATATCACCAAAGATAATGAGGTACTATTAAAAACCTCTAGCATTTATTCTAAAAGGTCTACATACATCAATATGTACGAGCTCTAATAGAATACTCGCTCTCCCACTACATCTGATGAAAAGTGCTTTGTTAATAAGACTTGCATGTCTCTAGTGGTTTAATATCCTTAAGAGACTAGACAACCATCTGTATGGATTCTAGAAATTCATTTATTATTTTTGTGCTCTAGATGACAATGCTATAGGTTTTATTGTTTGAGTCATCGAGTCATTCAACATCTATATAACTATTTCTAGAACTATCAAATATAAACTATGAGACATTGGGGCCACTACCATCAACGATATTATCTTTGAAAGAAAAACAATAAATATATTCATAATGTTCTTGTCCATACATGATACATGATATATTCTTCAATGGTGGGTACATAATAGCAATTCACTTATTCTATTACACTCCCATTACATGAATGCCAAATTCCAACTGTAGTGGCAACAACTCTTGCTCCACACAATTCTAGCTTACTTCTTCTTGGGTCCTAAAGTGGATATATCTATCTTCTTCTTCTTCATGAGATCCTCTATATAAAGAGGGTAGTTTCTTTTTCCAATGTCTAGACTAGTGACAGTGATGAAACTTCCCTTCCTTATTCACTCCTCCCTTAGCTTTTCGTATAGAAGACTTTGGTTTCTGGATAGCTTTAGAACTCTTCATAGCTTTTCTTTTCCCTTGGACTTCCCTCTGTCGATCATCATCCTAGATCTGGGTTTGTCCTACTTCATCTGCACTTCAACTATCCTCAACATGCCAAGTAATTCTGACAACGGCTTGTCAAAATCATTCATGTTGTAGTTAATGACAAAGTGGTTGTATGATTTAGGGAGTGACTGCAACATCACATATGTGACCAACTCTTGACCCAAGGGAAATCCCAATCTAGAAAGGCTCTCCACATACCCAATCAACTTGAGTATATGGGGATCCACTGGATCTCCTTCTATCATATTGCACTTGAACAATGCCTTAGAGACATCATATTTTTCTTGTCTTGCCTGATCTTGGTACATGTTCTTAAGATATGTAACTATCTCAATAACATCCATGTTCTCATGTTTTGTTCTACAATTCATAGTTTATTGAGCACAACATCAAGTATTTGTCATCCACAACATCTTGTCCTTGTCAACCTTAGGCACGTTGAGAGTGGGTTCATCTAGCTCTGGTGTCTCTAGGACATAGAGCTTGCGCTCTTGAGTGAGAATGATTCTCAACATCCAGAACCATTCTTGTAAGTTATTCTTATTTAGCTTGTCCTTCTCAAGGACCGATCGTAAAGAAAACATGTTTATGCTTGCCATTAGATTCTACAAAAGGAATTTGTAACTTTTTTCAAAGCACTTTTGTTTTGATCTAATTTAATAAGTTTGACAATATTAACAAGGCTTTTAATTAATTATCGCTCCACTGTCTTATTTAAATTTTAATGCCTCACATATAAATTCAGAAGATTGCACTGTACAACCTATTAGTGAGACAAGATCCAAAAAAAATTGAGTTATTACCTAGTCAAAGCATTGTCAATAACCACTTATTAAGGTAGGCAACATTTTCCAAGCCAATATAGTGGCATCTAAGTGATAAATTTGATGTTGTATGAATGAGAGGTCACAAGTTTAAAACCCCTTAGCAATAAGATGAATGAATCATCAATATTTTTTAAACAAATTGTAACATCCCTGACCTGGTTTAGGGTTAACCTTTTTTTAGACTAAATAAGTTTCTTAGAACTTTAATATAATTCTCTAAAGATTTTTGTTATTAGGTGACAAACTTATGTTTCAAGTTTGGTCATGTTTGAATAATGTTTGAGCAATGTTCTCTTGTGTTGGACCAAAATGCAACTTACCCAAGATGAGGGGTTATATTGCAATTTGTCACATTTTGAACGTGCCCTAAGTGTTTTAGAGTCATAATAAAGAGAATTATGTTAGGTGGTGGCTTGTGGAAAGCCTAGTCCCAAGTTTGAACTTGTTTGAATAATGCTAGTGACTTGTGTACCAATTTTGGCACAAGTTGTAATTTACCCAAAATGTAGGGTTGATATGCAAATTACCACATTTAGAGTGTCCCTACTCCCTCCTAGTATCATTTGAAGGATAGAGAAAGAAGGAGGCACCATGTTTGAATCATTTATGAGTGGTAGCATTCTTGGTGATGAAAAGACCAAGAAAGGGTTGAATGTGAAACCCTAATTTGAGCTTGTATCAGGTTGTAGAGTCCATATGGGAGTGCCTATCAGCCAAGGAGCCATAGAGGGGATCCCATATCAGGTTGTGGACTCTTCTAAAAGTCCATGATGGGAAAAGGACCTCAAGAAGGTGAAGTGTATCGGTTTACAACTTCCTTGAAAAAGTTGTATCGGGTTGTGAACAAAGTGGTGATTGAATTGAAATATCTTATCCAAAGTGATAAGTGATGGCCGAAATATTACCTCTAGATTATCCTCAAGTGTTTTTCATTTCAATATAAATATGAATGCATGCAAGGACAAGTGTCAACCATGCATGGATACGTGGCACCTAGTAGCTTAAAATGATGACACCTCATATACACACTTTTTCATGAACTTCAAGTATATATACCATTCCTTTCACCTCTTAGTGGAATTTTTTCAAATCTTACTACCATCTTTCCCTTAGATATCGTGCATACCCTCTTTATATCATGCATAGGAATAGGGGTATCTTGCATAGAGCCTTGTATTGGCCATAGAGAAGAGATATCGGCCAATTGAAGTGATATCGCCAAATGAGGGATATCAGCCTCAAAGTGATGATGTATCGTGCACAGTGTTGAGGTGCTCAAGTCCTGCACCATTAATAAGCTCATCTTCAACCTTGGGAACGTGAAGATTTGGAGCTTGAATCTTTGAATTTGTTCTTGAGGTGGGTCATATAACTTGAACTCAATTATGTTATTATTTACCAGCAATCTTGCCATAATTGTTGATTTACTTTCAATTCGAATTATCTTGCATAATTGATGAATCCATGAGTCCCATTAGTGATGTAGGACTATTATCCATGGACTATAACAATAATAATAATAGTCTATAGGTTGATGATGGTGACATCACCATGGTACAACCCAATATGGGGTTGAAGTACCTTAAACTCGATATGATAAACCCTAGATGATGGGTAACTCGATATAGAAATAAGTGATACCTCTTGAATGATGTGAGTAATATCTACATGCACCTTGTGCATGATATGAGGTCAACTCCATACCTCATGCATGATATGGTATCAAATGTACACTCTAAACCGATATGGTATCAATTGTATACTCTAATTGATATAGTGTTGAAAACCCTGGATGATAGAATGAAACCTGACACATCCTATCATTTTGTGTAAGGGGTTGAAAGAGGAGGGTTCAATCAGTTGTCTATCCTATCACTCAAGTATATGATAGGTTTGATCCCTTGAAGGCATGTAAAGATATGAGAATAATGGTCTAACCAACATGGTAACCCGATATGACAACCCGACATGGTAACCCGATATGATAATTCAACATGGTAACCCGATATGGTATTGAGTATGTACTACTAAAAATGACACCATGATAAAGTACATATCCTATGCACGACATGGTATCAAAGTGTATATCTTGTGCACGATATGGGATCAAGCTTATACCTTAAACACGATATGGTTTGAGTATACACCCTAACCCGATATGATGTTGAAATCCAACATGGTGTTGAGAAATCCGATATGCATTGGAACCCTACACCCCCATCAGTTTGTACATTTGAGCTAGTTGTGGCTAATCAGTTGTCTAGCTTATTACTCATCACATGATGAAGAACAGTAGGATACCATGAAGGTTTTGAATAAGATATGAGCATAAGGGTCAAACCCAATATATACACCCTAAAGGTTGAAAAACCCGATATAGATGTACGATATGGAGATAAGGGTATATCTCATGCATGATATGGTGATGAGGATACACATCTATGCCCGATGTGGAAGCATACCTACACCTCTATACCCGATATGGAGGAAGCACCTCAACCTAATACACTTGATTGAATGACACATGTAGTGAGTTATGTCAAAAGACACATTGACACATCAAGAGTTTAATGTACTTTGATTAAGTGGGCCAATGTACCTTGAAGAAAAGGGTTGAGACAATTTAATACAATATGATGCAATAAACATCCTAGTGAGGGTGAGAGAGAAACTTATACATGTGTGATAATCATGTTATGAGAATACATTGATACTCCTAATATAAGTGGAGTATGAATTAGGGTTTGATTCCTGATAATATGATTTTGAAAACCTAATCATCTAGAATGGAAAACCCTAACCCTACTGATGGTAAGGATGTTTTTCCCTTATATCACGTAGTTGATATGACTTGAAACCCTAATCGGTAAGAAAGAGGAATCCTTAACCTAATGGGAAGGTTGTATTTCTCTCATTGCATAGGCCTTGTGAGACATGTTAAATAAGTGTATAACAAGTATAATGTTTATGTGGTCTGATGACCTAAAATATAGTTGTTGCCTAGTGAGAGGTGACAATATGTTTAATGGGCCTTGTGAGCCATGTGAGATACTTGAATAACAAGTATGATGTTTATATAGGTCTTATGACCTAGAGATGGTCGTTGCTTAGTGAGAGGTGACAAGATGTTTATATAGGTCTTATGGCCTAGAGATGGATGTTGCCTAGTGAGAGGTGACAAGATGTTTATAAAGGTCTCATGATCTAGAGATTGATGTAAAAGATGGAAATGTTCAAAATAAACTAGGGAAATGGAAACATGTAACATAACAATAATAATAGTAAATGGTTATACAGATAATAATGAAACCTTGGTTATACATGCTATATAATTATAGCCAAGTGAGGACTATAGTGTTTTAAATATGCTAAAATGAGATAAGAGGAATACTTGTATCACATAGAGGATGTGAATGGGTATGATGACTTGGCTGAGGTATAATGCCTAATAAAAATGATGTGGTATTCAATGCTGAGTTTAAGGGATTGATATCCTATAATGGAAGTGAAAGGGAAACATAAAGGCATCCTAACTACTATGGGATCCTTAGAAATGTGGCCATAATCTCACAAGATTGGTATAATCCAATACCTGGCTGTAATCTCACAGGATTGGTATAATCCAATACCTGGCTATAATCTCACAGGATTGGTATAATCCAATACCTGGCTGTAATCTCACAGGATTGGTATAATCCAATACCTGGCTATAATCTCACAGGATTGGTATAATCCAATACTTAGCTGTAATCTCACAGTATTGGTATAATCCAATACCTGGCTGTAATTGGTATAAATCCAATACCTAGCTGTAATCACACATGATTGGTATATTCCAATACTTGGATGTACTCTCACAAGATTGGTACAATCCAATACCTGGTTGTAATATCACAGGATTGGTACAATCCAATACCTGGCAGTAATCTCACAGGATTGGTATAATCCAATACCTGGTTGTAATCACACAGGATTGGTATATTCCAATACATGGATATACTCTCACAAGATTGGTACAATCCAATACATGGTTGTAATATCACAGGATTGGTACAATCCAATACCTGGTGTACTCTTACAAGATTGGTATAAAGCTAGAACATCATGATGTATATTCATCAGATTGGTAGAAATCAATATTTGGCTAGTAGTTTGGATGTGGCCAACAACTAGAAATGAGAATGATTGACATATATCATACCATGATAATATTATCACAGGTTAAGATGTTGGTATAATATGATGGGTAAATGATACACATGTTCTTCATATTCCTTATAAAGTGAATATATGATTTATTGCTTTATCATAGAAAGATGCAATGATTTAAAGGGATTGCAGTTTTAGA
The DNA here is from genome assembly GCA_963693085.1 of Alisma plantago-aquatica. Taxonomy (NCBI): domain Eukaryota; kingdom Viridiplantae; phylum Streptophyta; class Magnoliopsida; order Alismatales; family Alismataceae; genus Alisma; species Alisma plantago-aquatica. Next base: position 1,252,975,285 of record OY856410.1, on the reverse strand, counting down.
TCCTCGGGAAATCCCTTTTCTTAATACCCTTATTCTCCCTTCATCCAGAGTTGTTGTAACTTGAGATGAGAATGTTCTAATCTACTTATATACAATGATTAACCTTGCTTATTAATATAAAAGAACCTTTGCTCAATTTTATACTATTTACCTATGATAATAACATTGTTGGCGGAGAGTTATATCTCTCACTGGGATAATTGTCTCACCCCGTGGGATCCACATTTTTTTAGGTGGACGTGCACGAGGGGGTAGAGATTGTACTATAAAGGGAGAACAACAACAGCAGGGATAGCAGTAATAGCTCAGGTTGAGTGTATTGTTTGTCGTGTCTTGTAGATAGAAGTCATATGTGTCGTGTATGTACTCTCAAGTCTTTAAAATTAGTACGTAAAGGTTTTATAGTCAATCTGATGTTTTGGCTTGTATGCCTCGAGGTTTTATGTTGCTTCAGTATATGTTTTGACAAAGCAATTGTTATATGTTATCCTTGAGAAGAGATGGCACAGTGTATGTACAATGTGAACCCTGATGTATATAAAGTTTTGGTTCTTTCTTTAAGAGTTTCCTGGAAGAGGATCTCTTTGCAAAATGGTTTTAATTTTTAGTGATTTTATTAATCTGTTGCTTATGGTTCTTCCACATAATTAGTGATGATTTGGATGGATTCGATGTCGGGTCATTACAAAGTTTTGGTATCAGAGCTTAAGGTTTGCTAAGTCTACAGAGACATAGTACTAAGGTGTTGAGTCTGTTCTAGTGTCCTCCAGTATATCCTATAGTGACTTATGCTTATGCAGAAGAAAGGGTGAAGTTTAAAAATGACTGGAGAATATGAGGAACACGTTTCTAAGAGCAATGTTGTTGTACCAGGAGAAGGTGTAAGGGATTAGGCAAGAAAATAATGAGTGCCTGAGAATTCCCATCTTGACCCAATCAGGATAGAGAATCCTACTTTTTATGCTCTTGTTGGGCAGGTTTGGACAAAAATGAAGAATATAGTGGACTGGACACTAGCAATACAACCTAGGTTACCAGCCCTCAATGCAGAAACTTTGGGTTCTGAAAGGGTTCCTGAATGACATAGTCATGTTGGAACAATGGAAAATGTGGGAAGGATTAACCACTACTACATTTTTGGCCAATAACGCCGCTGCCTATAGCGTCATTTTTACTAGAATAACCGACCTAATACACTATTGCATTGGTTTTATCATAAAAACCAACCCATTAAGTTTCCTGTGGCAAAAATTTGCTCAATTTTGGCTTTACGCCTCGATCTATAGGGTCCATTTTTCTAAATAACTGACCTTATATGTCTACAAAAAATGCGGGCACCGCTTAAGACCTCTTGGGTCGGTTTTCTGAAAATAACTGACCTTGTAGTGTATATCTATAGGGTCGGTTTTCCAAATAATCGACCTTATATATCTACAAAAAATGTGGGCACCACTTAAGAGCTCTTGGGCTGGTTTTCTTAAAATAACTAACCTTGCAGTGTATCTCTATAGGGTCGGTTTTCCAAATAACCGACCTTATATGTCTATAAAAAATGCGGGCACCACTTAAGACCACTTGGGTCGGTTTTCTTAAAATAACCAACCTTGCAGTGTATCTCTATAGGGTTGGTTTTCTTAAAATAACTGACCTTATAGGCAATGGGATCCAGAAAGCCGACCAATTAAGTTTCCCACGGTGAAAATTTGCTCAATTTTGGCTTCGCGCCTCGATCTATAGGGTTGGTTTTTCCAAATAACCGACCTTATATGTCTACAAAAAATGCGGGCACCATTTAAGACCTCTTGGGTTGGTTTTCTTTAAAAAATGATCTTACAAGACCTTTGACAAGCTTAAGACAATACTTCTTGGTTGAGAATTTTCTCGACCAAAATCCTCTCGGTCGACGTATTTCTCGACCGAGCAAACCTTGCTTTATAGGGTCAGTTTTTTAGAAATAACCGACCTTACAAGATCTTTGGGAAGCTTAAGATAGTACTTTCTTGGTCAACAATTTTCTCGACCGAAATCTACTCGGTTGACAAATTTCTCGACCGAGCAAACCTTGCTTTATAGGGTCGGTTTTTTAGGAATAACTGACCTTAGAAGACCTCTAGAAAGCTTAAGAAAGTACTTTCTTGCTCGACAATTTTCTCAATCAAAATATTCTCAGTCAACGTATTTCTCGACCGAGAAAGCCTCTGTTGCTTTATAGGGTTGGTTTTTTAACTTACCCGACCTTATAGGTGGTTTGGATACCAATTAACCCTCTTGGGTTGGTTTTTCTAGAAAATCGTCGCTAAAGGTCAGCGAGCTATGTTATTGATCGAGCCGCTATTCTTCCTTTCTTCCTTGCTCTTGTATTACCTGCTTTGGTTATTACCTTACGAGCTCGTGAGGGTTTCGACCACCGCTTTCTTGCTTGGATGACGATGACACCCAACTGCTATTCTTTCTTCTTAGATGGAGACGATGACCTCCAACATTGCAAGGGTCGTCTCCCCAACCACCATCTTCAGCACCGCTCTACTTTCTTGCTCTGCCATTGACGCTCTGCCATCAACCACCGCCATTGACGCTCAACTTTCTTGCTCTGCCATCGCCGCTCTACTTTCTTGCTCTGCCATCAAAGCTCCTCCATCAACCACCGCTATCAATTCCATTGCAAGCTCACTTCTCGCGTCGGCTCTTCTCCCGCACAAGCTCCTCCACCCCCAGAGTAGATCGACTACCAGAGCAGCCATCTCCAACTGATCAAGGTATTGTCTCTGCCGCCTCACTCTCCCAATGTGTACATGTGTAATGCTTCTCCGGTCTCTCTGAGTTTGTCGTGAGCTTAATTTTGTGTTCTGGACATGTAGAGGATACGAGCCTCTTCCTCCTTTCTTTCCCCATTACTATTTTTTTTCATGTGTTCTTAGCTCTTAGCTATGACAGAAGGAGTTCGCTACTCCTTGACACTTGTCGTCTATCTAGGAGGTCATGGGGATCACCCAGGCACTAGTGCCAACCCCTGACCCTCACAGAGTTAGCCTCACCCATTCCTGAAATCCAACACAGGGATGGAGAAGGAGATATTATTTGCTAGAGTAGTGCCAGAATTCACCTTCTTCTTACCTAAATTTGTTGTAGTTCCTCAGCCCGCATATACTAAACCCTCACCTCTTCAACTTCTAGTCTTTAACTGATCGGCAGGGCAATCCAACAACCAATGATCGATCATCTTGCTCGCAAAAGCTCTGACGCAGTGGTCATCCTCTTACTCTTTGCCACCTGCGCGCCTTCCAGTGACCACGGTCTTCTCTCCTTTTCATCTCGACGGTTAAGGTATACATTGTTTCTCCATTTTATTTGACTAGTAACCCAACGAATAACAAAAATATGTATTTTTTCATATCTACATTTTATTATCAGTCACATATGTAATCATTGTATACATTCTAGAAATATGAGGATAGGAATTGTGTAGTCCCAGATTGACACTAGGGTTTATAGTTGAGATCATCGATGCATGATGTTTAACTTAATATATAAATATGAAAATTATACATTTATATATTAAGTAAGAAACCCATTCAAAATTTACTCATTAGGAGTAAACTTTGGATAGTCCCTGATCTGGGATTGTTTTTAGATATTTAATCTCACTTAGGATGTAACTGTATAATGTATGTTTAGTTTTGAAGAAAATTTCAGTAGGATTTCCTCATTTGTTCTCTAGGTACATATGTGAGTGGTTATTTGTCATTTACATCGGTGTACTTGGAGAACTTAGGGGAAATGATGTTGAAATTTTCTTCAAAACTAAACATACATTATACAGTTCCTAGTGAGATTAAATATTCAAAAATGGGATAGGTGGTACTCTTTAGTATAAAAGTAATTAACTTCCTATCAATAAAAACTTACATATTATAGTATCAATATTAAATGCTTAGTTTTATAATTAATTTTAATGTGATCTAGAAAATGGATCGAAGTTGGATGTCTATCAAGAACCATTGCAGTTCAGAGTTTGCCAAAGGTCTTGATGAATTTATTAGATTTGTTGAGGAACATAGGAAACTACCTACAGATAGGTTCTATTATCCATGTAGAAATTGTGGTAACAATTTGAAAGTTGATATTGTTGAGGAAATTAAGAATCATGTCATATGCAATGGAATCATACAAGGTCATAATGAATGGTATTGACATGGAGAGAAATTTAATTATGGATCAGAAAATGTCGATACTAATAGTTGTGGCATAGAAGATTTAGATAATGATGATAACGTCAATGATGAACTGATTCAGGATGACCCGATTCAGGATGATATGGTTGATGAGATGCTACGTAGTTGTCGGGACAATGTCATTGATCCACCTTCTTTATTTGCAAACATTGCCCATGATGCTGAAAAACCATTATATAAGGGTTGTACTAAGTTCACGAGGTTGAGTGTTGTGATGCGATTATATACTCTTAAAATTCAAAGTCGGTGGAGTGATAAGAGTTTCACTTCACTATTGTCTTTGTTAAAGGAAATTCTTCCTGAAGGCAACGAGCTTCCAATTTCAACATATCAAGCAAAGAAAATAATGTGCCCAATGGGAATGGAGGCTAAGAAGATTCATGCATGTCCAAATGATTGTGTGTTATTTCAGAAGGACTATAGTAATTTGATAAATTGTCCAACATGTGGTGTGTCAAGGTATAAGACCACAAATTTAGGTAAGGCTAAAAATGGCTCTCCTGTCAAGGTGATGTGGTATCTACTAATAATACCATGATTTCAATGCTTATTTGCTAATACTAAAGATGCTTATAATTTGTCTTGGCATGGGGAGTTAAAGGCCAATGATGATGGTGTCCTACGACACGCATCTGATTCACCACAATAGAAGAAAATTGTTTTATTATACCCTCAATTTGGTAAAGAACCAAGTTCTTGGACTCTGTACAGATGGAATGAATCTTTATGGTACATTAAGCAACCAACATAGCACTTGGCCTGTTATGATTGTTATATACAATCCTCCTCCTTGGTTGTGTATGAAAAATAAGTATGTCATATTGTCAATATTGATATCAGGGCCCAAGCAACCTAGAAATGACATTGATGTTTACCTTCAACCTCTAACTGATGACCTAATGAAACTATGGGAAGAAGGTGTTAGGACATATGATGCTTCACGTGAAGAGATCTTTAGTTTGCGTGCTATGTTGTTTTGTACGATTAATGACTTTCCAGCCTATGGAAATTTGTCTGGATATAGCATAAAAGGATACAAAGCATGTCCAGTTTGTGAGGAAAATACTGATTCAATCTGACTGAAACATGGTGGTAAAATTGTATATCTTGGTCATCAGAGATTTCTCCCACCAGTGCATCCTTATCGAAGGCAACGCAAAACCTTTTATGGGTCAACTAAGGAACGAAGTGCTCCTAAACCTATACCAGGAAATGTTGTATATGATAGGGTGAAACATATTATTAATGAATTTGGAAAGAGTTCAAGTAGTTGTACTCTCGCATGTGACAAATCTCTATCAAGAAGAGGTCAATATTCTGGGATCTTCCTTATTGGAGATTTTTGGCAATTAGACACTGCATTGACGTCATGCATATTGAAAAAAATGTTTGTGATAGCATCATTGGTATGCTATTGAACATACCAGGAAAGACTAAAGACGGAATCAAATCTAGAAAAGATTTAGAATTAATGGGTATAAGAAAAGAATTATCAGTGGAGATCAGTGGTCACCGCACATATTTACCACCAGATTGTTACACTTTATCAAAGTAGGAGAAAAAGACTTTCTGTGAGTGCTTGTATAATATTAAGGTTCCACAAAGATACTCTTCTAATATTTGTAGATTGGTATCAAAGAAGGATATGAAGTTGATAGGTCTCAAATCTCACAATTGTAACACCTTAATGCAACAAATTTTACCTATGGCTATTCCATCTATATTTCCAAAGCATGTAAGGTTTGCAATCACAAGACTTTGTTTCTTATTCAATGAAATATGCAACAAAGTGATACATCATGTTACTCTCGATAAATTACAGAAAGATGTAATTGTTACCATGTGTCAGCTTGAAATGTACTTTCCTCCTTCATTTTTTGATATCATGGTTCATCTTGTAGTACATATTACAAGGAAGGTGAAGATGTTGGGTCCAATTTTCTTACACTGGATGTATCCATTTGAACGATGCATGAGTGTTTTTGAAGGTGATGTTTGGAATCGTTATCGTCCTGAAGGGAGTATTATTGAGGGTTATGTGGCTAGGGAGGTGATGGACTTTTGCAATGATTTTTTGAATTGCAATGAAACTTCTAGCGATCTAAAAAATTCCCATCACACTGGATCTTATTGTGGCAAAGGAACTTTGGGAGGACGAGTGAAAGGAATCAGTCATGAGTAGTGGGAACAAGCACATTTGTATATTTTATACAACATTAATGAAGTTAGTAGCTACATCATAGAACATAATGATCTTATCAAGAGAAATCATCTGTGATCCATTTCAATGTGGCTTGCAAGAGAGCATAATCGAACATTTATTAGGTGGTTTGAAGAGAAAGTCTTTAATCAACTATCTGAATCACTGAATAATGTTGCTGAGAACATAAAATGGCTCGCCTTTAAGCCAAAAATGGATGTCATGTCATATGAAGGTTATGACATAAATGGATTTTCATACTACACAAAACGTCAAGATGAAAGTAGTGTAGTCCAAAATAGTGGGGTCACTGTTCAAGCTTGTTCATTGTATTTTGCTAGTGCCAAAGATAAAAGACCACATGAAGATGAGATGTCATATTACGGCATCATTGAGGACATATGGGAACTAGAATATACAAATTTCAGAGTTCCTATCTTTAGGTGTAATTGGGTTGACAACAACAAAGGAGTTTTAGTGGATGAGTTGGGTTTCAAATTGGTGAATTTTGAAAAGATTGGTGAGAAAGATGAGCCATTCATCATGGCTGACCAAGCAAAACAAGTATTATATATTGATGACTTGGAAAATAAAAATTGGTCTGTCGTTCTTCATGGAAAAAGACATTTTACTGTAGATGCTATAAATGAAGAAGAATACTACGAAAAGTATGATGATTCCAACCCATTCTCAGCTGGTTTGCCAAGTGTAAATGTTGAAAATAACACCGATGAATACTATAAACGTCAAGACCGTGCTGAAGGAATTTTACTTGACTAACAACTCAACCAATACTAGAGGCATGTATTCTTTGAATTATTTATTTTATTATCATTCAAGCACGTAATCTTTTAAATATACATCATATATCATTCAACCACTTGTGCTTTTATTATCACTTGTTTTTTTTATCATGTATACTTGTAGGTTCTAAAATGGCAAGTGAAGATGAACATTCTGAGCATGAGCACCATGAGGATGGTAGTGGTGATGCTAAGAAAAGTAGAGGTCCCACACTGATGTGTAGGCTGCAGGAGCTCAGGGCCAAAGGGGAGAAATTGGCAGTCTAGTTTGATGTCACAGGAGCACCTATTGGGGAACATGCTAGTGCTTTTAAGCATTATGTAGGGGTGACCGTGCTCAGTAAGGTGGCAATAGATATAGAAAATTGGCATGATGTTTCTAATGCCTTAAAATACCTCCTATGGAAAGATATATCTGTGAGTGGAAGTGATACTATTTTAATGTGTTTTTATTTATCAATTCTAATTTAGTTTTCTTGGAAAGACATATTCTTTTAAGACAACATTATTGCTTCTTTTGCATGTATAGGGTGTTTTTCATCTAAATGAAAAAGATCACAAGAAAAAAGTGCTACAACGTTGTGGTGTACGATGAAAATTTAAGACATATCTCAAAAGGGAATTTATAGATAATCCTAAACAAAAGAAGAAAGCAACAGATATGTATGTTTTTATAGATCCTGAGGTGTGGGAAATATTTGTTGCAGCTAGGAAATCGGAAAAGTTTCAGGTAATAAAGATTTTGATGTATTGTATGAATCTTTAATTGTATACAATTAAGGAGGTGAATCTTTTTATATATGTTTGCCAAGTCTAAATTGCAATACCTCATTTTAAATGATCAAGCTATTCACGAGGCCCAAAAGGAAAGACAGGAAAAAAATGTGCATGACCATCGCTTGGGGCCCGGTGGTTATGCCTTCCACTGCCAACTATAAGAGAAACAACTCTCTTCTAGAGAAGAGTCTAGTACAACTCAAGTTGAGCATCCACCCCGACACTTGCAGTGGATTAATGCTAGAAAGAATCGAGCAGGTGAAATTGTCAACCCTACGACTAAGGAGGTGGCACAACAGATGGTAGGTTTATCCCAACTAAGTAAAGAGTAACTCCCACAAACTTAGATTTATTTATATCTAATTTATATTGTGATTTAATATTTTTATTAACTATGAATAGATTGATCTCCATGAGAAAAGGAAGGAAGGAAAGTTCATCCCAACTGGATGCATGGATGAACTATCAGTTGCTCTTGGTACAAAGGAGCATCCTGACCGTATTAGGGGATTAGGAGCTGGCATAGGATTCAAGTATTATTTTGGCCCTTTGCAATCTAAAAGAGGTCATGCAGGAGGTCTTACACAAGAGGAAGTTGAAGAATTAGTATCATATAAAGTAAAAGAAATAATGTCTTTATTTTAGCCTACTCAACCTTCTCAACCTATTCAAATTGTGCGTCTCTCAGATGATGAGGTACAAGCCCATGCTCCAACTGTAGACGGTCATGGGAGCACTCCCAATGACCACCACCACAATCTGCAGTAAGTTTTTGTTCTATATGTTGTGTTATTAGTATGATATATATATGATTATATATATATATAGTTGTAGTAGGTATCTAGTTTACTGCTTTGTATATAACTTATATTATTTCAATTCTAGGTTGGTATGAACTATAAACTTGAAGTGGAGGCTCCAGAATATAATGTTGTGGCAGCGGGCAAGGTATACAACCTTCATGGTACATTGCATTGCCAACAAATTACTGATGACATTTGTCGTGTGTCCATCCATGTTGTGTATGACGGAATGGGGGACAAACCACTACCCATACCTAATCTTGAATATATACAGTTGAAGAAGCAAAGGGTGCTATGGTGGGTTGGCCTAGTCACTTGGTTATCAATGACAAGGTATACTTGAATTTTATCATGTTTTTTATACTTGACGAACTCGTGTAATATAAGTATGTAATTTAATTAACAAGTTTGCAAACCAAAAAGTAAAAATTCTATTAGTCGTCCTCCTATTCTTAAGACATCTTTTATTCCAGAATCCACATTCGACGAGTTGGGAAGTAAATGTAAATGTTTGTATCGATACTTACCCAACCAAAGCTCTGGATTACAAATGTTGGTCAATTTAACAGAAGATGCAATTGGGTGGGACTTTGACAATTATATTTTTCTTGATGATATTATAGAGTTGTTTCGGTATAATTGGTTGAATACTTCAATATTAGAAGTATGAATAAGGTAAGGATCTATCAATATAGAAATTTCTAATACACATTTTTAGCTTATTTCTATATATGAAAATAATTGCAAATGTTTTACAGCCATTCATATACCGAGACCATAAACTTTGATATAAGGAATGTTGGATTCTTAGTTCCTTCAGTCACTAGTCAAGTGGAGATACATATTGAGGATGTGAATGAGTAGTTCTCTACTACATTCAAATATTTTGTTAGTGTGGGAAAGGAAATTATCCTAATTCCTTTTAACGTCCAGTAAGTATTATTATTCAATATAATTTTAATAATGAATAAATATATTTATTTTAATGTTTATTTTATTCTTACTCAGATCTAGACATTGGGAATTAGTGGTGATTGTCCCAAAATTGATGACTCGTTATTATCTTGACCCAATGGGAGAAACAACAAGGGGTCCCAAACTAAAATTGCCAGCTACGGAGTAAGCATAAATTTAGTTAATGCTTCAACATGATATTTCTATTTAGAATTTCTATTTTACCAACTATCGTTTAATTGATAGGGGTATAAAGGCTTTTCGTGAAGGTGGAGGACAAATACCCACAAAATTAAAGACATTGACTTTGAAAAATGTCAAGGTAGCTACTTTAACAACTGCTTAGTTTGTATGTATTAATTTTCAACTCTTATATGTCAACTCTTATAGTCTTATATCAACTTTGTTTATAGTAGTTTACTAACATTAAGTATAATTCATTATTTGTATTGTCCTATACAAAATAATGGTTGGGCTTGTGGCTACTATGTAATGATTTATATGTAAGCTATTGTCAAACAAGCATCATATGCCATCAGACTATAGATCGGGTAATAAAGAATAACATCATAAATTTATATGTGAGTTGTAGTCATTTTATAAAATATTAACATGTGCATTTTCTGTTACAGATCTTTACAACTCAGCCTTACACACCTGAGGACTTAATGAATTCTTAGAAGAGTGGTCAGATGCTTTTCTAAATGAAGTGAATATAGCATTGGATTGAATGCATATGTCAGCTCTATTATGTATGTGGTTTTTGAACTCTTTTAAATTTACTTTTGTATCTGACATTAATTTTTAATATCATCTCAGACTTGCAATCTATCATTTTGTGAATGTTATGATGTGTTGTGTATATGAATGTCTCATTTGAATATATATATGAATCATTTTGTTATGAATGTGTGGTTTGGAAATTGATAATTCGAATGGACATAAAAGCTAGAAAATGTGGCTTTGGAATGAATTTCTGGCTTGCATCATTGCATTTGCAAGTCTAATTTCTATTGTAGATTTTGATCTTTGTAAAGAAGATTTATGTTCTGCATGTTATTGTTCTGAAGATTTTTGTTCTGCAGAATTTTTCTTTAAAAAAATGTAAACTCTAGGGTCGGTTATTTTAAAAAACCGACCTTATAGATCTATAGGGTCATTTTTTTAGCAATAACTAACCTTACAAGACCTCTGGGAAGCTTAAGACAGTACATTCTTGGTCAACAATTTTCTCGACCGAAATCCTCTCAGTCGACGTATTTCTTGATCGAGCAAACATCTGTTGCTTTATAAGGTTGGTTTTTTAGATATAACTGACCTTACAAGACCTTTGGGAAGCTTAAGACGGTATTTTCTTGGTTGACAATTTTCTCGACCGAAATCCACTCGGTCGACAAAAATCTCGACTGAGTAAGTTACTGAACTTATAGGAACTTTGTTGCTTTATAGGGTCGGTTTTTTAAATTCTAGGGTCGTTTATTTTAAAAAAAACGACCTTATAGATTTCTTGGGTTGGTTTTTTAGGAATAACTGACCTTATAGGCAATGGAATCAGAAAGCTCATTTTTTGTACTCTATTGGGTCGGTTTTTTAGAAATAACCGACCTAAGATGACCTCTAAGAAGCTTAAGATAGTACTTTCTTGGTCGACAATTTTCTCGACTGAAATCTTCTCGGTCGACATATTTCTCGACCGAGAAAACCTCTGTTGCTTTATAGGGTCGGTTTTCTAGCAATAACCGACCTTAAAAGACATTTCTAGGGTCGGTTTTTTAGGAATAACCGACCTTACAGCCTCTTCTTTCTCGCTTGGGTTAGGTTTTTTACAGCCTCTTGGGTCGGTTTTTACTCTATAAGGCCGGTTTTCATTGGTCAAAAAAATTGACCCTATACAGCAAATTCTATAGCGACGGCCACTTAGGCGTCAGTTAAAAAGTGAGGCTATAGGCTTGAAAAAATCGACGTTATAGACCATTATTTTAGTAGTGAACATATAGAAAGAAAATATACTCTTCCATAAGTATAGACAGATAGTACATCTGTGATGGCAATGCCCGAGGAGGGGCAATAAGCTGAGAATTAAGGAAAGGTCTCTATAATTCTAGAGACATTTGCCTAGTTGTTCTAAAAAGCCAACGTTTTTGGTACCACCAGTGCAATAAATGCCTAGTGACAGTAGTCATTAAGTAAAGGCAAAGGTCCTAACTTTCCACTTGTACTCCTGACTTAGCTTCTACATCGATAATAAGACTGATAAGACATATGATACGAAGACAAGACATGTTATAGATATGGACATATTGAGCATACTAAACCCTTTTGTTCAAAAAGAAGAGAGGAAATGACCCAACAACCGAGGCAGACTCAGCAGGGATTACAAAAGTTATAGCCTAATAGTGTAAAAAGGCAAAAGCAACAACATGAAACAGCTAGACTCTATGTTTGAGTCAACTTGAAGTGGTATATGATCGATAGGGGTGACAGTCAGATAGTTCATTCTGATATGTCTTCTCTTGATTTTATCTGATAATCATAAGAAGGTAGTTGTTGTTGAGCTTCCTTTAATTAATCCTATGAGGACATGAGGAAGAGATAAGAAGGATGAGAACCTATATACAGTCCAATATTCTCTTATATGTTTTGCAATTTCTCTCTTCATGATGAAAGGAAGAGATGCAAGAGAAACACCCAGAGAAAATTTGAGGTATTAAGTACTAAAATTTAAAGAGATGAAACATAATATAAAACAAATGCATACTACCTAATTTCAGTTCTTGAATACCCTGGCCAGGTATTCAACTACTGAAGGCAAGGTAAGTATGATACTCTTATATTGCTATCTTTCTGATTACTCTGATCAAGTAGTCATTCTGAGACAATCTCAAGAGCATGATGAAATAGGAGATGTGGCACAGATATTTCTACCACATCCCAATTGATATACGAAGGAATCTGAGTTCATCACTGATCAACTTATAAACAAAAGATGTTTAGTATAATGTATACCTTGGTCTGAGGACCTAGAGGTAACAATTACCTGATGGGAGGTGACAATGCTTAGTGATGAACTAAGGGTTTGAATACCCATATCTAGTAATCATGATGATGATAATGCTAAAGGATGATGACATGTAATCATATCTATAATTACTATGCTGATGACAAGGAACCTAAGAGGAAATAAGATTGAATGACACATGAACAATTGAGAGTTCATACAATACTCAAAGAAGGTGATAATCTCTTTTCTTTAATAAACAACCCTAGATAATGATGGGGTGATAAAAAGGGCTATGTTTCCTTGTTTTCTTTCCCTTAAGAGACATGACAATCAAGTAAGTCTTATGACACTTGATATGCATGGATTAGAAGTAACCTATAGATGGATACTTTGAAAAGTATTAGCTAGTCCTGATTTTTGGTTCTAAGACAAAGTATATGTGATAAGTAATATGATTGGTTGTGGTAATAAAAACAAAGGATGGAAATAATGAGTATGTAATGTGTTTTTGACACATGTAACTTATATCAAGGTAAGAAATTCTAGTGACCAAAAAGTTTTCGAGGTATGAGATAGTAAGAACATGACTCCTAATAAGATGATTAATGTTGGTTACCTAGAAAGGCCAACTTTGAGATTAGTTTAGTTACATACAATAGTATGGATACCATATGTTAGGGGTTTATGCTCCACATAAACATAACATCAATAAGGATGTATTAATTGAAGGAACAATTGTAGAATCATCTTGGGAAAAGTTTATCAAGCTAAGATAACTTCCTAGATCTATTAAGGAAGCTTATGCAAATAACATCTAGAGATACCTCTGAGATAGTTCTTCTTGACAAGTAGTCTCTCCTTATGAAAAGAAAATAAACAACTAACGGAATGGCTGGTTCTAGTCATAAGTAAGTTTAGAGTTATATCAATAGATTAAAGTGGCACAATAGAAGTATGATAAAACTTGCAGTCCCAAAGGGATGATAGAATGTAACTCTAGTCTTTCCTTAGAGGTGAAATGCTAAACTAAGTGAGGGGTATGGAAAACTCCCAAGATCAAGGATCATATTACATAAAAGATGTAAGTTGAAAAGGTGAAAAAGAAATGAGGTTTGACACTAAGTTACACAAAGTTTGTATAGTACTTCTCTGATTTAGAAAGTGTTACCTAACACAGGATTGACACTACACTCATTAATGAAAAGGACAGTTGAATTTGTATCTTATATGATAGATTCTATGATAACCCTGTACGGATGAACTTTATGCTGGTCCAAGTTCTATGGCATCTCCAAGACATTAAGATGTTATGAGGAGGCTTGATGATACGATGCATGAGTAACAATTGTCTCCCTTCATCTGGGATTTCAGGGACGAAATCCTTGTTAGAGGTTTATAACTTGTAACATCTCTGACCTAGTTTAGGGCTAACCTTGTTTGTTTAGCCTAAATAAGTTGATTAGAACTTTAATATAATTCTCTAAAGAGTATTGTTATCAGGTGACAAACTTATGTTTCAAGTTTGGTCCTATTTGAATAATGTTTGAGCAATGTTCTCTTGTGTTGGACCAAAATGTAATTTACCCACGATGAGGGGTTATATTGCAATTTGTCACATGTTTAACGTGCCCTAAGTTTTTTAGTATCATAAGAAAGAGAATGATGTTAGGTGGTGGCTTGTGAAAAGCCTAAATTCCAAGTTTGAACTTGTTTGAATACTGTGAGTGACTTGTGTACCAATTTTGGTACAAGTTGTAATTTACCCAAAATATAGGGTTGATATGCAAATTACCACCTCTAGAGTGTCCATAATCCCTTCTAGTATCATTTAAAGGATATAGAAAGAAGGAGGCACCATTTTTGAATCATTTATGAGTGGTATCATTCTTGGTGATGAAAAGACCAAGAAAGGGTTGAATGTGAAACCTTAATTTGAGCTTGTATCAGGTTGTAGAGTCCATATGGGAGTGCCTATCGGCCAAGGAGCCATAGAGGGTATCCCATATCAGTTTGTGGACTCTTGTCTAAGGCCATGATAGGCAAATCACCTCAAGGATGTGAAGTGTATCGGTTTACAACTTCCTTGAAAAAGTTATATCGGGTTGTGAATAAAGTGGTGATTGAATTGAAATATCTTATCCAAAGAGATAAGTGATGGCTGAAATATCACCTATAGATTATCCTCAAGTGTTTTGCATGTCAAGATAAATATGAGTGCATGAAAGGACAAGTGTAAACCATGCATGGACATGTGTCACCTAGTAGCTTACAATGATGACACCTCATATATACACTTTTTCATGAACTTCAAGTATGTATACCATTCCTTTCACCTATTAATGGAATTTTTTCGAATCTTACTATAATATTTCCCTTATATATCATGCATACCATCTTGAAATCGTGCATAGGAAGAGAGGTATCGTGCATAGAGCCTTGTATTGGCCATATAGAAGAGAAATCTACCAATTGAAGTGATATCGCCAAGTGTGGGATATCGGCCACAAAGTGATGATGTATCATGCATAGTGTTGAGCAGATCAAGTCTTAGACCTTTGATAAGCTCATCTTCAACCTTGGGAATGTGAATATTTGGAGCTCTAAGCTTTGAAGTTGTTCTTGAGGTGGGTTATATAACTGGAACTCGATTATGTTATTATTTACCATCATAGTTGTTGATTTACTTTCAATTCAAATTCTCTTGTATAATTGATGAATCCATGAGTCCCATTAGTGACCTAGGACTGTTGTCCATGGACTATAACAATAATAATAATATTATAGAGGTTGATGATGGTGACATCATCATGGTACAATCTGATATGAGGTCAAGTCCGTACCTCATGCACGATATGGTATCAAATGTACACTCTAAACCAATATGGTTTCAATTTTATACTCTAATCTGTATAGTGTTGAAACCCTAGATGATAGAATGAAACCCGACACATCCTATAATTTTATGTAAGGGGTTGAAAGAGAAGGGTTCAATCAGTTGTCTGGCCTATCACTCAAGTATATGATAGGTATGATCCCTTGAAGGCATGAAAAACTATGAGCATAATGGTCTAACCAACATGGTAACCCGATATGACAACCTGACATGGTAACCCGATATGATAATCCAACATGGTAACCCAATATGATATTGAGTATATACTACTAAAAATGATACCATGACAAATTACATATCTTATGCATGACATGGTAGCGAAGTGCACATCTAATGTATGATATGGGATCAAGCTTATACCTTAAGCACGATATGGTGTTGAGTATACACCCTAACCCGATATGATGTTGAAGCCCAACATGGTGTTGAAAAATCTGATATGCATTGGAACCCTACACCCCCATCGGTTTGTACATTTGAGCTAGTTGTGATTGTTGGGTTTTAGGGGAGACATAGAAGGCAGCGGAAACAAAAAATTTCTTCTCCCAAACCCAGAATAAAGGAATCACATCAACATCTATACAGTAGGAAGGATGGTTTGTAGAGGCATACCTTGTCCCGAGGCTTTCTCGGTGACGTTACCTCATGGATTTTGCGGTCTTCACCTCCAGTCTTGGACGGTGTCTGTGCAGCTCCTGGTCTCACCGGGACTGTCAAGATTGACAGCTGTCCTCCGAGCGGCAGAAGTCTCCCGCATCTGAAGTAGTCCACACGGACCACCTGGAACTCCAATCTCCTTGTCCCACAAGGAATCGGAAGGAGTCATACCCTCCTGTCATCCTACTAGTCACCGGCATACTCTCCTGCCACCAGTCGCTATTCTGCAATCGTCTTTCCCTTGTTGTGCCTCCCTTATCGGGTAGCACTTGCTCGGGCTCTCTCAGTTACCACATCCAGAGAGAACGACAACTTTGCAGAGCAACTAGTGTTCTGAGTTGTTGTTGTTCCTGAGAAGCCCCCAATACCCCTATATATATGAGGGTCATGGGACAGGGTTCTCTAGCCCGGGCAATGTGGGATTAAAGCAGGAGTACAAGGGTTTGAGATTTTCCACAAAACAACCAATCTGCGCCAGCTAAACCGATCGGTTCACACCCTGAAACGGTCGTTTTGGGCTCTGAGCTGATTGTTTGGGACCTGAGCCGATCGTCTGGGGCTCTGAGCCAATCGACTGGAGCTCTGATCCGATCGGTTCATGGTCCTGATCCAACTCAAATTGACTTTCAAATTTTTTCTGATTAATCAAATATTAATCCTTGTCCAAATCGAATTTGTATAAGTGAAACAAATTGTATTTGCAAAATAGTCTTATGACTTTCCAAACGATCTCGGATGGTCACATGAATTGATCGGTTCAACAATTGAGTCGGTCATCTCATTGAAACATGATTCGATCGTCTCACCAGTTGAGCTGATCAGTTCACCAACCTGAGCTGATCGGTTCAACCCTATGAGTTGATCGATTGGGGCATCAGACTGTGCAAATCAGTCAATCACAGTTCTAATCAATATGATACTCTAATCAATCGGTCCAACACCTTGAACACTATGATACTGAGTTATCAGTTGATTGAGTGTTTAATTGAACTACTAAACTCCTTTAGCAATCAATATAAACATCGTTTGTGGATAAACTCCTCTTCTAGGTTAAATCCTATGTGTGTGACCATGCAGGTCCATTTCACGTTGGCAGTGAAAGTCCATAACACTTATGATTTCCCAAGCAAAGAGCGGTGCCTAGTCGCACATCAGTGCTACCCAAGTGAAAAGGAAAGTTGGAGAACAACTTTTAATCCTACAATCCATGAATGGTGTTACAGTGAATGTATAATTTCTTTGTCACTGATATCCTGAATGAACTCAAGGCATGGAACAGTCATCCTTTCAATGTTCATTCACTTTCTTGATCTCAGAGTAGATTGGAGGAGATATGTATGACATCAATATCACATACTAATTCACACATACGTGCACGCCTATCTCAATCCTACTCATCAAGTGACCATAGATATCAAACTCCCTCAGGAGGGACAAATCCCATATCTATCACTCACCCCTCAAAAGCCCCATGTGTCAATGTCACCCAATCATCACCTTTATAACAACCCATGTTTCAGGAGTGCGTTTGATGATGTCAAAGTGTACCCAATGACATGTGTTGAGTGTAGTGATTTCAAGTCAAAGAATCACATTCATCGCCATCACTGTGAGAACTGACTATGACTACCATGTCATGGTTCCATGTGTCAAACTCACGGTGGGTCTATCCGGTACACTTGTTCTCTAACAAGTACCTATGTGTTTGGTTTGATATCTCCATATCATGACTAAGGAGATTCTATCATCAACCAACACCACAATCTAGTCTTGTGTGTCATTGTTGTCTATCTACCTTCCACATCATGACATCCGACTAGGGACATAATAAGAATGTACAAACTATTAGCATATGTATGATCTCATCGTCCAGGTCCTTAACCTGAAAGCATACGTCATTGAGTATTGTCATTCTCTAGACATTCAATCTGTTCTATCATTATCTCATATGACTGAACTAGAACGAATTGGAAGCTTGCCTATGATGCTTATCAAATAAATCTTAATGTATCCCACCAATCATCCCATGATTGGCTCTCAGGGCATACATACCAATAGACTCCCACTTGCACTGCGAGCCAATCACATATTCTTATTGATATTCAAACATGTCCCACATGTTACTGTGCTCTAGTGCTAACATAGTGAGTTATGGCAACACCTTGCCAAAGTCGGTATTAACTATATGTTTCTCATCTCTTCGTTGTACATCACACGTATGAGATGGAGTTGTAGTAATATGCGATCTAGTATTCCTTTGCTAACCTTTAGCCACATTGCGACCAAGCGCTCCTAACTTGTCATCAATGATCGGAATATCTATAAGTTCATCTCTATGAACTCCTAGATCGATATAGTATCCAATGTTGTTCTCTAACACACAGATACTCGGCATTTCCTTTTAAAACAACTTTATTGGAATGTTTCCATTTACCAACAAAACATTAACGTTTATATATCTCATATATATTTTGCGATTAATTTTTTGTCCTTTTCGTAAGTTTGCATCGGTGTAACTCTTTACAGTGAACCCTTCCTTATTTCCATAGAACTAGTACTTCTCAAGTACTTATCAAGTTCTTATGGTATTCCAGTAACCTTTACTGGAACTAGACAAACATCCACTTGTCATGTCCCACATACGAGTTATCAGGATAAGCACATCATATTGTCATGTCCTATATACAAGATGATGAATGCATTTTATTCTTGCTATGTCCATACATGCAAGATAATGGAATGATTACATATGTAAGGACCCTGACCTTCGTTTAAGGCTTACCCTGTTTGCTTTGCTTGACCCTGGTGCTTTGGTGCTTGCTAATCACCTTTAGTGGTGAATAGGGTTTGGTTGTGCTTTGTTGAGAGTTGGAGGTGCTACTTGCAAATAACCCAAGTCTAGGGTTTTGTGGGCAAGTTTGCCACCTTGTGAGGTGTTCCTCCCTCTCTTTGCTTCCTCTTGTGTAGATAGGTAGTCTTGGGCTCGTTGCTTGAGTTCTTTTGGGCCTTGTTGAGCTTGTTGGGCCTTGAGGTGCCTTGTTTTGCTTAGGGTTGAGCCTTGTATCGGCCAAGTGTGGATGTGTATCAGCCAAGAGGTGTGTCGCCCATGGAAATGGAGTGTGTCGCCCAAGGAGCAACATCTTGTGTCGCCCATGATGCTTGACCTAACCTTGACCTTGTTTAGTGGACACTTGGAACATATCTTGGACATGTGGATGGAGCTTGCTAGAGTGGTGGCTCGTGCTCTAGGACAAGTGTCCCTAGGAAAGTGACACCTTGCTTGAACCAACCTTGTTTTCTCATCCCTTTCCTTCTATATAGGTGGTTCCGTCCTTAGCTTAAAGTCCCTTTGGTTCCTCTCCACCTTGTTGCACGACACAACCTTCTCCCTTGCTAGTGGTGGCCGATATGCCCTTGAAGAAGAGAGTGGTGGTTGATACACCCTTGGAGGAGCAATCTTGTCAGCTGACACATCTTGGAGAAGCAAGTGGTGGCCGATAGCCTTGGAGTCTCCATCTTCCTTGCTTGGAGCTTGGAGCTTGGAGTTGCTTAAGGCGGGTTGCATAACTTCTAACCCTAATTACTTTATCTCTTGCTATGATCTTGTTTATATGCATGCTAGTAGCTTAGTTTCTTGCTTAGCTTTCATGTTGGCCGATCATTATGATCCATGGTTTGTAGGTGAGCAATACTCCTTTCTCCCCTTGGTCTAGAGGAGTGAGCTTGAGCGTCTAGTGTCATGAGAAACACCCCTCTTTCTTAGTCGATTGAGGTGAGCTTGTATTCTAGTTGCTTAAAGCAACACTCTCCTCTCACCATGGGCTAGAAGGGTGAGCTCGGTTTGGTTGTGACTCTTTTCTAGGGTTTCGGGTGTCCATGTGTGAGGTGGTAGATGACCCTTTGTTTGATGTACCTTGGACGATATGAGCTTTGGGGAGGTGCTCCCCGATAGCCCTCCTGACCTAGACCCTCTTGTACGGCACACTTATGGGACATCTTGCCCGGTATACCCACCTCGGTTAGTTGTTGCTAGCTCTGTGTTGTGTTGGGCGCGCGATCCAACTTTGGGTGCCCGGCACCAGCCCTGCACGCCTGGATGAGGTGCAAGCCAGCCTTACACACCTTTGAACTTGACCTTGCCCGGCACTGTGCCGCCTGGCAGAGCTGCTCGCCCGGCAGAGCTGCTCGCCCGGAGAGTGTGTCACACCCTTGCACGGCACGCCCATGGACTGAGTACACAATATGCCTTGTATCGCCCAACCGTGTTGCTCAGTACTCTTCTGCATGGCACAAGTACCCGACACACCTGATGCCTGCGCTGCTCGCCCGGTATGCGTTGCCCAGCACAGTGCACAGATGAGTTGCATCTCATGTGTGGCCCGATACAACCTATGATGAGGGTGAGCCCTGCCCGGTATGGTTTTTAGGGAGGGTTTTGAGTACTTCTTGTGAAGGTTCCATTTGTCAAAGAAATCTAGTGTGTTGTCTTTATTCTTGTTGATCAATAATGACTCATTGCATGATAATGCTCTTAATGATAAAGCTTGTTCAACTAAACTTAATATGGTTATACACACGAATGTGAGCACCTTGATTGTCTTATTATGATAAGAGCAATAATGAGTATGCATTAGGGTTTGTTTGATGATGTGTCTTATACATAAAATCATGAGATGAGGCATGGTTAAGAAAAGGATACAACCACTAATGTTATTTTGTGTTGATAATACGCTTAACCCTAAATGTCATCCTGTGTTGATAATATAAGTTTCCAGGTTATTCATGTTGATTATTGAATGGTACTAACCATGCAGGTAATGCATAGCCAAATGAAAGGCTATGAGGAATGAGTATATGAAAACAATGAGATAACAAGTACATTACGAATGATGTTCCATGATGATGATATAAGCCTTGAGAGGCAGTGGCACTATGTGATGAGGGAATGAGATCCCATGGTATGTGACGATCCTTGAGATGGACCTGGATGATTGTCAAGAGGCCAAGTGATAACATGTGATGTGGGATCCTTGTGATGGATCAGTATGATGTGAATGGTAGTGAAAGCATAATGTTGAGTTATGTTGTTTATTTCCTATTATAGCTTGCATGTTATACAAATTGGTTGAATCTTGCAATCCATCTAAAAGATACTGATTAATCACAGTGAAATTTATCATGTAGTTTCCCTGGCCATAGATCCATCATCGTCAGGATTTGGTGATGGTGAAACAGGTTCTCCTACGGGTTAACCTGGAAGTGCATATTGTTGAATATGTGTAGGTTACTCCTAGCTTTAAATAGA
The DNA here is from genome assembly GCA_963693085.1 of Alisma plantago-aquatica. Lineage (NCBI taxonomy): Eukaryota > Viridiplantae > Streptophyta > Magnoliopsida > Alismatales > Alismataceae > Alisma > Alisma plantago-aquatica. Next base: position 1,252,953,660 of record OY856410.1, on the reverse strand, counting down.
GAGGTAAACGAGTGCAGCTACGTTTGCAGACTCGGATATATATATATATATATATATATATATATATATATATATATATATATGTGTGTGTGTGTGTGTGTGTGTGTGTGTGTGAAGAGCATGGTGAGTAAGCCCATGGATCAATATGTTGGAGCATGAACATGCTTGTTCATAGCTCAAATACTAGAGCCGAGACCTGTACCAAAGCGGGCTAGAAAGGGCAGCCTATGGAGCTGACCCTATGGCTAAAGCCACTTAAGCATGAGACTACGGTCCTGCTTTGGTTTTCGTGCACTGACCATGAAGGGTGAGGTTGTGGATTCTGGCTATTCCATTGACCTTGTATGGCAGCGGTTATGGGCTTCGCAGCTTAAGGTTGGATTTGAACAGTATGGTTCACTTCGTCAGGGCATAATAAAACGTAATCCAGCCGTTTAGTACTTACTGCTTAAGACAAACATGAAACATTGGTTGAGGCCTTGTTTGTGTAGTTACTCTCTTTATATCTTGCAGTTACTTATATGTTCTTCATATGTAGTAGAACTTGGATATCCTGTCTTGTTAATCATGTTTCACATATAATACTTGATTACATCTGGTAAGCTTAGATAGCTTTACTTCATAGACTGCTCTTGCTATACTTCTTATCAGTTAACTACTTTATGTATATGTTCATCTGAGGTTTTGTAGTTTGGGCGGGGAGTTATGTTTCCCGTTGGGACAATGTTCAATTGTCTCACCCCGCTGGTTTACACCCTTTTTAGGTGGTCGAGCTAGACGTGGTGGTGGTCGCGGAGTTGCGGCCGAGCAGCAAGAAGAACAGTAGAAGGCAAGCGATAGATAAGCTGTTGTTTTGGATGTTTTTTGATAGAGTCTAGAGTTATCCCTATACTCTCAGGTCCTTGGCGATGTTTTGACATTGTTTCATGATGTACAGCTATAGATGTTTTGTATATCCTGTTGTTGGCTGGATGTGGGCCTCTATGTATATAAACATGTGATGAACTCATGTGATTACAGGACAACTGTTTCTCTAATCTGTGGACATGTATCAGGGCTCGTACGAATGTATATAACCTGTTTTCTTGCAGGATGTGGACTAGAATGTAATAGTTTCTTCGTTTATCAGTTCTTCTGAAATCGTTTTTAATTAACCTGTATTTTCGATAATCTATGGTTATGGTGATTTCCGCACGTTTTCGCGTAACACCTCATTGTCTGTGTGATAGTAGGTTGTGTTGCCACAAGTATTGGTATCAGAGATTTAGGTTTGCTGAGTCTACAGGCATCTAGGACTAGGTTGTGTCTATTCTTATGTGTTCTCCAGATTTTCTCACGATCGTCTTCTGCCCTCAGCAGAAGAAAAGACAAGATGTCTGGAAACCATGAAGAACTCGTTGTTGAGCACAGTGATGATGCATCTGTTGATGGAGCAGTAGGCCAGGCACATGAAGATCGGGTGCCTGAGGTCCCTCAACCTGACCCAGCCATTCTTGAGCATCCTGCCTACCAACGGCTTTTGGGGCAGATGATGGCTACGATGAATCTCATGGTTGAGAGATTGTCAGTGCCTCCTCCGAGAGCACAGGCTCCCCATGGTGAATCATCGAGTATTGGTAAGACCTTCGAGCGGCTTCACCGAGTCGGAGCTTCGGATTATGCTGGAACGGCTGATCCAGCAGATGCGGATCTGTGGTTGACAAGTCTTGAGAAGGCTTTCTGGATCCTCGACATCCCTGAAGCAGACAAAGTAAAGCACGTTGTCTACCTTCTGAAGGGTAGCGCTGGTCACTGGTGGACCATCGAGGAAGAGAAGCGGCCTGGTGAGGTGATCTGTTGGGAGGTCTTTCGACGTGAGTTCATCAGCAGATACTTTCTTAAGACGTATCTAGATGAGAAGATCAGTCAGTTTGAGAGTTTGCGGCAAGGAACGATGAATATCACCGAGTATGAGGCCAAGTTCATGGATCTGTTGAGGTTTTGTCCTCACATGGTGACGACGGATGAGGAGCGTATCAGACGTTTCGAGAAGGGTTTGAGTGCTAAGATGACGACACTGGTTTCTGCGTTAGAGAACCGGGAGCGGTTTGCGATGTTTGTGGAATTCGTCTGGAGGATCAAACGATCTGTAAGGGAGAAGAGAGAGTCTATGGCTAAAAAGAGACCTGCTCAGTTCCAGGAGCAGAGGTTTGGTGGCTTTAAGAAGCACAGGTTTTCAGCACCATCAGTGATGAGAGGTCCTGGTGGATCGTCTCAGTGGTCTCCAAGTAGAGGAAGAGGTTTTGTTTCTTCACCATCTAAGGTACAAAGTTCAGCTTTTATGGTAGTGACAGGGCCATCCAGACCACGAGTTGATGTTAGGACATGTTATGCCTGCGGTCAGATAGGGCATGTCAAGTCGAGTTGTCCCTACAGAGATGATGAGGTGACACAGCAGCTGAGGCACAATCTTCAAGGATCAGACCGTCAGCAGCCTAGTGGTAGTAGAGGATGAGGGCGCAGTTAAGCATCTCAAATTGGATCGTCTGCTGAAGGAAGCAGAGGACGTGGACAGCAAGCAACGACTTGATTCTATGCCATGAGTCAGCCCGAGGCAATAGTCAACCCGTGAGTAGTGATAGGTCAGATGGAGTTATTTCATTGTGATATGTCTTCTTCTTGCCTTATATCTGTTCTGGTTGACCCGGGTGCTACGCACTCCTTTATTGCCTATAGTATGCTTGAGAATTGTCGTTTACCTGTTAGTCGTAAGAAGGATAGTTTGTTGTTAGAAACCCCTCTTGCTGGTTCCTCATTGCTTCGAGAAGAGTGTTCATCTTGTATCTTGTCTTTCTCAGAACACCGCATTCAAGTGGATCTCATACCTCTTGATATGTGTGGTTTTGATGTGATCCTTGGGATGGATACCTTATAGAGGTACACGGTTGTTTTATACTGCGGTACCAAGCAGGCGGTGTTTGATGATGCTGGAGAGAAGTGGATCTTCCAGGTTGATAGAAAGATTCTTCCGACGTGTCTGATATCAGCTCTGGTGGCAGATAAGTTGTTTTGACAAGGATGTGAGGCGTTCTTAGCTCACGTGGTAGATACCGTTGTAGCTACCAAGGCGAAAGGTCCTAGCCTTGAAGAGGTGCTAGTTGTCTGAGAGTTTGCAGATGTGTTTCCTGAGGAGTTTCCTGGTGTTCCCCCACCCCGAGAGATTGATTTTGAGATCAATCTGGTCCCAGGGACGCAGCCAGTTGCACAGACACCGTACAGGATGGCTCCAGTGGAGATGGCAGAGTTGAAGAAGCAGTTACAAGAGTTGCTGGACAAAGGTTTCATCCGACCGAGCACGTCGCCTTGGGGTGCTCCCGTGCTGTTCGTCAAGAAGAAAGGATGGTTCGATGTGGTTGTGTATAGATTACCGGTAGTTGAATAAAGTCACGATCAAGAACAAGTACCCATTGTCGAGGATAGATGATCTATTTGATCAGTTACATGGTGCTACAGTGTTTTCAAAAATCGATCTACGGTCTGGATATCATCAACTGAGGATCAAGGAGGATGACATACCAAAGTCAGCTTTTCGGACAAGGTATGGTCATTTTGAGTCCGCGTGGTTATGCCGTTAGGGCTAACCAATGCACCTGCTACTTTCATGGACCTGATGAACATAGTGTTCTGTCCGTTCTTAGATCAGTTTGTAGTTGTCTTTATAGACGACATCCTGATCTATAGTCGGGACAGGCTAGAGCATGAGCAACATCTTCGTCGAGCGTTGACTCTTCTTCGCCAACATCAGTTGTATGCCAAGTTCAATAAGTGTGAGTTCTGGTTGGATGAAGTGACTTTCTTGGGGCATGTGATATCTGCTGAAGGAGTCAAATTAGATCCAAAGAAGGTAGAATATGTTGCAGATTGGGAACAGCCGAAGACGCCGATAGAAGTTTGCAGTTTTCTAGGTCTAGAAGGATACTACCGGAGGTTTATCACGGACTTCAGTTTGATTGCTTTGCCGATGACAAATTTGATGAGAAAGGATGTACCATTTGTTTGGGATGATCGATGTCAACAAGCTTTCCAGAGTTTGAAGGAGAAGCTGACCAGTGCTCCAGTGTTGATCCTTCCAGAGCCTGGGAAGGGCTACGTGGTTTTCTGTGATGCTTCCAAGAAAGGCTTAGGTTGTGTGCTGATGCAGGAAGATCATGTGGTTTCTTTTGCTTCGCGACAGCTTAAGAAGCACGAGGAGAACTATCCGACTCATGATTTGGAGCTGGCGATAGTGGTCCATGCGTTAAAGGTTTGGAGACACTATCATTATGGGGAAGTGTGTCAGATCTTTACGGATCATAAGAACCTGAAGTACATCTTTTCGCAGCACGAGTTAAACATGCGACATCGTCGATGGATGGAGTTGATCAATGATTACGACTGCACTATCGAGTATCATCCTAGTAAGTCTAATGTGGTAGCTGATGCACTTAGTCGAAAGTCTTCTTTTTCTTCCAAGAAGGCACAGTTGAGTTCCCTAGTATGCCATAGGCGAGATATGCTTGTCTGTCTGCGGAAGATGAACGTGCAGATCGAGGTTTCCTCATTAGCTGGACTTTTAGCACATATGCAAGTCAAGCCTACATTGAGACAGCAGATCAAGGATGCACAGCAGACAGATGATGCAGTACAATTGATCAGATCAGAGTTTTCCAGTGAAACGCGTGATGGGTTTCATGAGTCCGAGGATGGGCTAGTCTGCTTTCGTAATAGGATGGTGGTTCCTGATGTCGATGAACTAAGGAAGTTGGTGCTCGAGGAAGCACATACATCGATGTATGTTGTAACGACATGCACTTTTGAGTGTCTAAAAGACCTTAAAGTCACATATCGTTAATCATATACTCCAGGATCAGATTCATGAAATAATACAAAATAGTAAACAATTTCCATTAATGAACAAATATTTACATGTTTAGATAAAAAGCTCCTCTAAGGAGTTACATAACTTTTAAATAGAAATAACTTTTACATGTGTAAAGATAAACCATTAAGACTAAACCTTCATGATTAAACTTTAGTGTCTTCAACATCTTTATCTGTACCCTCATGTCCACGAATCAAGTATGTCTGATACCTAAAACGCCGACAAACAAATACGCGGTCAGTATATTTCTATACTGGTACGTGGGTTCAAACAATAATCACAAGTACATATATAAGCAAACATCTTTATCTTGCATATAAGAAAATAAACTTGTTTTTATATTCTAACCCATATCTGATCAACTACCTCAGGTGTAATCACTGTCCCTCCGGGGCTCGTGTGCATTACCCTTAAGATCAGTCTAACCCAGGGTTCAGAATACTATTATTACTTTACATGATACTCATATGCATTTTATAGTTTGCAAGAACTAAATAAACAAGCAAGCAGTTTATTTGTCGTTCAATCTCATCGAGAAACATCGGCAATCTCAGAATTCGATACATGTATTCATAAGCGTAACCACGTACCTTTTTCATGCAGAAACCATGCAGAATATTCACATGTACTTTAAGAGTGTTTCCAAACATCCAAGCAACAAGTATTCAACCAACATAATCTGAAACAAGCATACTATATATGTGTCACCATGTATTCACATTACATTATTCAGATCTAGATGAGCTCCTAAACTAGGGTTTAAGACAATCTCGTTTGGACTAAGGATCAGGGTTACAAACCCTAATTCTATTATATCATGGTTTCCAATATTACAAATCAGTCATCCATGTTAGGTTAAACCTTGATTAGCATATTAAGCATATTAAACTATTCATGACATCTAGATTACATTATCAGCATTAGATCATAGCAAGATGTTGACATTGATTTTGACACCCTAAATAGCAAGAATAAGATTATAAATCTAGAATCATCCATTATTCATCATTATCAAGGATTTCTTCATCATACAGGTCTATATCAGGTATTAGCTTAGAACGAACACAACTAATTCTAATCAATTAAGCATCATATTAACCTAAATCTATGCTTTCCGTTATACTAATCACATTACACATGTATTACACATACTTTTAGAACAGGAAGCGTAATTAGGTTCTGACAATATTTTATTTGGATTCCTCTCGTTCTCTTGATCAATTTTGATATATTATACCTTAGCAATCTGAGTAACCAATAAATAGTTATGATTTTCACAAAAATAAAGACAAATAGACCAATCATACGCTGAAACGTTAGCAACTTACTTGTTTGTCCCTTTTCTTTTAGTCAGGCCAGCCAGGGTGGAAAAAGACGCCTACGCCCCTGAGTTAACATTTGCAGTCCAGGGCTGTCCAGGAAATTTGACCCCCGGATTACCCTCTTCCTCTCGACAGAACGAGCGACGCCCTACCCGCCGCGGCTCGATCGACCGGGGGGGACTCTCCCTCCTCGTCCCCTCGACGGCCTGGGAGTTGGCCGCCCTGCCTCCACCAGATCCCTCCGGACTCCCTGGGAATCCCGTCTCATCTCGCTGGGGTCAAGAACTGGAGAACGATGACCCCGTTCTGCTGCAACCTGTATACTTCGGTCTGTCCTAAAACCATGTATTGCTGAGTGTTGTAGCCTGGGCACAACCACAAATTCCATTCGTTATCCTAATGTAAGCCTCTAGGGTTTTCACGGGGCAGTGTGCTCTCTTGCCGCACTGGAGTACGACACAAAGAGAAGGATGAGAAGGAAACACTGCCGCCCGCTATCGTGGCTTCGCTTCGGGAAGGTTGGGCACCGCTCGAACTCCGTTTCCACTCGGCTCCCATCATGATTATGCCCCTAGTAGACGACTGGTCACACTCCTCCTCTCGCTCTGAATTACTCGGCTCCCCTCTGTACGACGAGTATGGTTCCTCAACGTTGCAGCTCGTCCTTGATGCTAAGCCCCTGGTTCACATGCATTGGCACCTTCTGTGGCGTTCTAGTCTGTCGTGATCTCCCTTCTGTGGGTAGCAGTTGTGAAGGCAAGTAGTGTCTGTCACACATCCTCACAATCTAGACGCAGGTGACGCTATGCCTCACGACGCCATTCTCACCGCACATCTAACCGCACGGCTGTCTCCCTCCATGGCCAGGTTTTGAGAGAGAGAAGAGAGAGGGTTCCTTCCACCCCATGAAGCCAAGAGAGGATGTAGTACAAGGCTGGGAGATGGGTGAAGGCAACAAATCTCAGTTTTTAGGGTTCATCCGTGGTAAGAGACTACGAAGACCACCAGGGTAGATCTTATATATATATATAATCAGTATCAACCAGGATTTGCTAGTCTGTGGGGTTCCGATTCTTTTTGACGTTTATACATAATTGGGTGGTTCCCACATCAAACAAGGAAGGATATAATGGATCCCATCCAATTTTTCCTTATTGGATAAGTGTGATACTTTCTTTTTTATAGAAAGAAGGATTTCCGTTTACTTCAATAATCCAAAACAAACTAGGAATGATTATGTTCCTTTTCAAATCTCACATCCATAAAAAAGGTGGATAACCTTTTGATTAACTATCCAATCCACATATTATCTTGGATTATCCTAGAAATCCTCTCATTATCTTATATTGTAATTATCCTTCAACTTACCAGAAAGAGAACCCAAGGTAACACTATTTGGTGTCCCAACCATTGTGTTTCCAATAATGGAAAGATAAGTATTCTTTTAACTATCTAACACATTATAAACTTTATTCTCCTTTGGAAAACGTTTATCAATATCAAAAGATGTTACTATTTATTAATGCATGAATTCCTTTTATCTATATGTCTTTTGCCAAAAGCACTTGTGCGACAAAGGCAATTAACATTACTATTCCACCAATAAAATCATTAAGGAGTTATCAATTTAATTCGTGCATCATATTTTATAGTTCAATTTTACCAAAATTTGAGGATATTACATTCACCCCTCCTTACAAGGAATTTTGTCCTCAAAATTCAGGCCTACCAAGCCTAGGTGAATGGTGACTTATCTTATTTTCAAAACTTAGGGTTATAATCCTACTTAGATGTCTCAACATCTTTTCTTATTATGCCAAATCCCATCTTATTATTAAGTTTGGCACTTGAATTTTCATTCAAGTATATCCACATCTTTAGTACTTGTACCTCATCAACTCTTGATGATTTTATTCTTATTAGTGATTTCATTATTGTTTGGTGATTTCTCCTTTCACCTAGGTTCCAACCTATAATTCATCACTTTCACACAAGGGTGAGGTAACACCTCTAACCCTAGGTCAAGTCATTACAATTCAATGTAGGATATTCATCCTCATTATCTCAATTTTAAGCATAACGTGTGTCTATCTAATCTCCCTCCCTCATAATGAGATGAAATAAGCATTTGACTACAGACCAAACACAAAGTTCATTCCATTCCAAGAGCGGAGATAGTACATCCACACATCACCTTCCAATTTCACATATTAAGTTGAATCATACCCGATATGACTATAAACATACTTGTTCTTAATTTTATAGCATTCTTATGTTCCATGAAGTCAAGTGTCCCTTTTCTTACTCTTAAGTTAAGACACAACTTCTCTAAGTTTTTCATGACTTCTTTATATCTTTTATATTTACATCTCATGTATCATTATGAGCCTTATCCAAATCCTTGGGGTCTCTAGGGGTATAGGTACTCTTTTGGAGTGATCTCATCCTTATGCATCAAGAGAGTGCCTTTCATATTCACCCACTAGGCTACATGATCCTCATGGAGGTAGCTAATCTCCTGATTCATGTGCCTTGGATAAACCTAGTTGTTACCTCCCGACCACATGGTCATGTGCATTCAGGCATATCAACTCCCAACCCATTGGTCCTATGTACCTCTAATATCCCCTACTTGACCCTACGATTGCATTAGGACTCTACCCTCCCTAAGGGTTTCTATTGAGATATCACACATTATTATCTTGTTTAATTCTTTAACCTGGATTGCCTTCATGTCTCTCTTTTGAGTACACATAATGTAGTGTCGTCCCATCATTGGGCTCGGGCCACCTTCCCTCCAGGGCTTGGTGCCATGTCGGTCTTCCCTCCTGGGCTTGACCTCTGTGATCTTCCCCTCCAGGGGCTTTATCCTAAACAACTGCATTGTGGACTTAGGCCACCTTCCCTCCCGGGCTTGGTGCCTGCCTGGTCTTCCCTCCTGGGCTTGACCTTTTCATGACCTTCCCTCCTAGGCTTGGTCGTCCACTTAGGCCACCTTCCCTCCTGGGCTTGGTGCCTTACTGGTATTCCCTCCTGGGCTTGACCAGCTATGTCACTCAGAGTTGGCATCCTTGGATTCAAAGAATTTATGTACTTTCATTTTTTTATATCTTTACCTCTTCACTCCTCTAGGTGAGGATTAAGGTTATCTCAATACTTAATTACATTTATTCACTTACCTTTTAAGGGAAAGTCCTAGTCTAGGGTGCCTTCTTGGCTCATAGGAGGGGGTTAGGCTCACTAGCCACAACCTGATCCCAAGATCTAGGTTTTTCCTCCCTCATAGGTCATCTTCCTACTCTCGGGTTGACCCACCCCATGTTGTCTTACTAACCCTAAAGGTTTTATATATATCTCTTTATTTTCATTGAGTATAACTTTTATCATTATAACATATCAAACCATGTTTTCTCAACCTCTGGAATACCCTCTCATGGTCTATGTACATTCAATGAACTTGGGTCACCTTCCCTCCAGGGCTTGGTGCTACCTCGGCCTTCCCCTCCAGGGGCTTGGACACCATCACTAAACTTCTAGAGACAACATGAGGAGTTTGAGCAAGTTATATTCCAACTTTTCATTTTTTTATATATATACATCTATTGGGTTTTTATATCTCTTAAGACTTATCACATAATTTGTATGCTCCTCATGCCCATATGCATGGGAGATTGGGTTACCTAGACCATCCCTTATCTTTCTTATTCATGATTTCAAGTTTCACATGGACAGTGTCCCATACCACCACACCATGTTGATTACCAAGTTTTAAGTTTCACATGGGTAGTGTCCCATACCACCACACCATGTTGATTACCAATTTTAAGTTTTCACATTTTAATTCTCTTATTAATATTTTCTTTTTAAGGCTTATTAAGCAAAGCGATGAGAAGTAGATGAAAATGTGAGATGAGGAACTTATTTTTTCTATTTAAAATTTCTAAGGATAATTTGAAATTATAAACTATTAAGTATTAGTTGATGAATCTGTGCTCTGATACCAAATGTAACGACCCGCATGAGTGTCTAAAAGACCTTAAAGTCATAGATCGTTAATCATATACTCCAGGATCAGATTCATGAAATAATACAAAATAGTAAACAATTTCCATTAATGAACAAATATTTACATGTTTAGATAAAAAGCTCCTCTAAGGAGTTACATAACTTTTAAATAGAATTAACTTTTACATGTGTAAAGATAAACCATTAAGACTAAACCTTCATGATTAAACTTTAGTGTCTTCAACATCTTTATCTGTACCCTCATGTCCACGAATCAAGTATGTTTGATACCTAAAATGCCGACAAACAAATACGCGGTCAGTATATTTCTATACTGGTACGTGGGTTCAAATAATAATCACAAGTACAGATATAAGCAAACATCTTTATCTTGCATATAAAAAAATAAACTTGTTTTTATATACTAACCCATATCTGGTCAACTACCTCAGGTGTAATCACTGTCCCTCCAGGGCTCGTGTGCATTACCCTTAAGATCAGTCTAACCCAGGGTTCAGAATACTATTATTACTTTACATGATACTCATATGCACTTTATAGTTTGCAAGAACTAAATAAACAAGCAAGCAGTTTATTTGTTGTTCAATCTCATCGAGAAACATCAGCAATCTCAAAATTCGATACATGTATTCATAAGTGTAACCACGTACCTTTTTCATGCAGAAACCATGTTGAATATTCACATGTACTTTAAGAGTGTTTCCAAACATCCAAGCAACAAGTATTCAACCAACATAATCTAAAACAAGCATACTACATATGTGTCACCATGTATTCACATTACATTATTTAGATCTAGATGTGCTCCTAAACTAGGGTTTAAGACAATCTCGTTTGGACTAAGGATCAGGGTTACAAACCCTAATTCTATTATATCATGGTTTCCAATATTACAAATCAATCATCCATGTTAGGTTAAACCTTGATTAGCATCTTAAGCATATTAAACTATTCATGACATCTAGATTACATTATCAGCATTAGATCATAGCAAGATGTTGACATTGATTTTAACACCCTAAATAGAAAGAATAAGATTATAAATCTAGAATCATCCATTATTCATCATTATCAAGGATTTCTTCATCATACAGGTCTAGATCAGGTATTAGCTTAGAACGAACACAACTAATTCTAATCAATTAATCATCATATTAACCTAAATCTATGCTTTCCGTTATACTAATCACATTAACACATGTATTACACATACTTTTGGAACAGGAAGCGTAATTAGGTTTTGACAATATTTTATTTGGATTCCTCTCGTTCTCTTGATCAATTTTCATATATTATACCTTGCAATATGAGTAACCAATAAATAGTTATTATTTTCACAAAAATAAAGATAAATAGACCAATCATACGCTGACACGTTAGCAACTTACTTGTTTGTCCCTTTTTTTAGTCGGGCCAGCCAGGGTGGAAAACGACGCCTACGCCCCTGATTTAACATTTGCAGTCCAGGGCTGTCCGGGTAATTTGACCCCCGGATTACCCTCTTCCTCTCGAAAGAACGAGCGACGCCCTACCTATCGCGGCTCGATCGACCGGGGGTGGACTCCCCCTCCTCGACCCCTCGACGGCCTGGGAGTTGGCCGCCCTGCCTCCGCCAGACCCCTCCGGACTCCCTGGGAATCCCGTCTCATCTCGCTGGGGTCAAGAACTGGAGAACGATGACCCCGTTCTGCTGCAACCTGTATACTTCGATCTGTCCTAAAACCATGTATTGCTGAGTGTTGTAGCCTGGGCACAACCACGAATTCCAGTCATGATCCTAATGTAAGCCTCTATAGCGTTCACGGGGCAGTGCACTCTCTTGCCGCACTGGAGTACGACACAAAGAGAAGGATGAGAAGGAAACATTGTCGCCCGCTATCGTGGCTTCGTTTCGGGAAGGACGGGCACCGCTCAAACTCCGTTTCCACTCGGCTCCCATCACGACTATGCCCCTAGTAGACGACTGGCCGCACTCCTCCTCTCGCTTGAATTACTCGGCTCCCCTCTATACGACTAGGATGCTTCCTCGACGTTGCAGCTCGTCCTCGACGCTAAGCCCCTGGTTCACATGCACTGGCACCCGCCGTGGCGTTCTAGTCTGTCGTGATCTCCCTTCTGTGGGTAGTAGTGTGTGAAGGAAAGTAGTGTCTGTCACACGTCCTCACAATCTAGACGTAGGTGACGCTATGCCTCACGACGCCATTCTCACCGCTCATCTAACCGCACGGCTGTCTCCCTCCATGGCCAGGTTTTGAGAGAGAGAAGAGAGAGGGTTCCTTCCACCCCATGAAGCCAAGAGAGGATGTAGTACAAGGCCGGAAGATGGGTGAAGGCAACAAATCAGATGTTAGGGTTCATCCGTGGTAAGAGACTACGAAGACCTCCAGGGTAGATCTTTATATATATATATATATATATATATATATATATATATATATATATATATATATAATCAGTATAAACTAGGATTTGCTAGTCCTTGGGGTTCTGATTTTGTTTGACGTTTATACATAATTGGGCAGTTTCCACATCAAACAAGGAAGGATATAATGGATCCCATCCAATTTTTCCTTATTGGATAATTGCGATTACTTTCTTTTTTATAGAAAGAAGGATTTCCATTTACTTCAACAATCCAAAACAAAGTAGGAATGATTATGTTCCTTTTCAAATCTCACATCCATAAAAAAGGTGGATAACCTTTTGATTAATTATCTAATCCACATATTATCTTGGATTATCCTAGAAATCCTCTCATTATCTTATATTGTAATTATCCTTCAACTTACCAGAAAGGGAACCCAAGGTAACACTATTTGGTGTCCCAACCATTGTGTTTCCAATAATGGAAAGATAAGTATTCTTTTACCTATCTAACACATTATAAACTTTATTCTCCTTTGGAAAGCATTTATCAATATCAAAAGATGTTACTATTTATTAATGCATGAATTCCTTTTATCTATTTGTCTTGTGCCAAAAGCACTTGTGCCATAAAGGCAATTAACATTACTATTTCACCAATAAAATCATTAAGGAATTATCAATTTAAGTTGTGCATCATATTTTATAGTTCAATTTTACCAAAATTTAAGGATATTACATATGCTATACATCCAGGTGTCACCAAGATGTACCATAGTCTGAAGGACTTGTACTGGTGGCCAGGCTTGAAGAAAGATGTATCTAAGTTCGTGGCTAGATGTGCAGTTTGTCAGCAAGTGAAGGCTGAACATCAGAAGCCGGCAGGTACGTTGCAACCTTTGCTGATACCGCAGTGGAAATAGGATCATATAACCATGGATTTCGTAGTTGTTTACCCAAGATAACTAGGAATCATGATTCCATTTGGGTGGTTGTGGACAGATTGAATAAGTCTTCCCATTTCATACCTGTGAAGACAACGTATACATCTGAGAAACTCGCTCGAGTGTATGTGGATGAGATAGTACGTTTGCATGGTGTGCCAGCGACGATAGTTTCTGACAGAGGTCCTCAGTTCACTAGTCGTTTCTAGGAACAGTTGCACAGAGCGTTGGGAACGCAGTTGAGATTCAGTACTGCTTTCCACCCGCAGACAGATGGATAGTCTAAGAGGACTATTCAGATTCTGGAGGATCTCCTTTGAGCTTGTGTTTTGCAGTTCCTAGGCAGTTGGGATGTGCATCTAAGTTTGATAGAGTTTGCTTATAACAACAGTTATTAGTGAAGCATTGACATGACTCCTTTTGAGGCTTTGTATGGAAGGAAGTGTAGATCTCCCTTGTGTTGGTATGAGTCTGGTGAGCATCAGTTGTTGGGACCTGAGTTAGTGCAGCAGGCGATGAAAAAGATCAAGGTGATACAACAACAGTTGAAAGTGGCACAGGACAGGCAGAAGTCTTATGCAGACAATCGCTGATGACCTTTGGAGTTCCAGGTAGGAGACAAGGTATATCTTAAAGTCTTGTCGTGGAAAGGTGTGTTAAGGTTTGGCCAGAAGGGTAAGTTGGCACCTAGGTATATGGGGCCTTACCCAGTTATAGCACGTGTTGGAAAGGTAGCTTATGAGATAGAGTTACCTCCAGAGTTACACAAGTTACATCCAGTGTTCCATGTCAGTATGCTGAAGAAAAGTCATCCAGATTCTGGAATAGTGATACAGCCAGTTGAGGTTGAACTTGATGAAGATGTGACCTACGAGGAAGGTCCTGTGGCGATCCTTGACAGAAGGGTTAAGAAGCTGAAGAGGAAGGACCTGGTTCTTGTGAAGGTTCTTTCGCATCATCGTGGCATTGAGGAAGCCACGTGGGAGCTTGAGGAAGAGATGAGGAGGAAGTAGCCCTCGCTTTTCTCTTCGGATTTTGGGGACGAAATCCCTTAAAGGGGGTTAGATTGTAAGAACCCTGGCCTTCGTTTAGGGCTTACCCTGTTTGCTTTGCTTGACCCTAATGCTTTGGTGCTTGCTAATCACCATTAGTGGTGATTAGGGTTTGGTTGTGCTTTGTTGAGAGTTGGAGGTGCTACTTGTAAATAACCCAAGTCTAGGGTTTTGTGGGCAAGTTTGCCACCTTATGAGGTGTTCCTCCCTCTCTTTGCTTCCTCTTGTGTAGAGAGGTAGGCTTGGCCTCATTGCTTGAGTTTTTGGGCCTTGTTGAGCTTGTTGGGCCTTGAGGTGCCTTGTTTTGCTTAGGGTTGAGCCTTGTATCGGCCAAGTGTGGATGTGTATCGGCCAAGAGGTGTGTCGCCCATGGCAATGGAGTGTGTCACCCAAGGAGCAACATGTTGTGTCGCCCATGATGCTTGACCTAACCTTGACCTTGTTTAGTGGACACTTGGAACATATCTTGGACATGTGGATGGAGCTTGCTAGAGTGGTGGCTCGTGCTCTAGGACAAGTGTCCCTAGGCAAGTGACACCTTGCTTGAACCAACCTTGTTTTCTCCTCCCTTTCCTTCTATATAGGCGGTTCCTTCCTTAGCTTAAGGTCCCTTTGGTTCCTCTCCACCTTGTTGCACGACACAACCTTCTCCCTTGCTAGTGGTGGCCGATATCCCCTTGAAGAAGAGAGTGGTGGCCGATACACCCTTGGAGGAGCAAGCTTGTCGGCCGACACACCTAAGAGAAGCAAGTGGTGGTCGATAGCCTTGGAGTCTCCATCTTCCTTGCTTGGAGCTTGGAGCTTGGAGTTGCTTAAGGCGGGTTGCATAACTTCTAACCCTAATTACTTTATCTCTTGCTATGATCTTGTTTATATGCATGCTAGTAGCTTAGTTTCTTGCTTAGCTTTCATGTTGGCCAATCCTTGTGATCTAGGGTTTGTAGGTGAGCAATACTCCTTTCTCCCCTTGGTCTAGAGGAGTGATCTTGAGCTTCTAGTGTCATGAGCAACACCCCTCTTTCTTAGTCGATTGAGGTGAGCTTGTGTTCTAGTTGCTTAAAGCAACACTCTCCTCTCACCATGGGCTAGAAGGGTGAGCTCGGTTTGGTGGTGACTCTTTTCTAGGGTTTCGGGTGTCCATGTGTGAGGTGGTAGATGACCCTCTGTTTGATGTACCTTGGACAATATGAGCTTTGGGTAGGTGTTTCCCGATAGCCCTCCTGACCTAGACCCTCTTGCATGGCACACTTATGGGACATCTTTCCTGGTATACCCACCTCGGTTAGTTGTTGCTAGCTCTGTGTTGTGTCGGGCGCGCGAGCCAACTTTGGGTGCCCGACACCAGCCCTGCACGCCTGGATGAGGTGCACGCCAGCCTTGCATGCCTTTGAACTTGACCTTGCCCGGCACCGTGCCGCCTGGCAGAGCTGCTCGCCCGGAGAGTGTGTCACACCCTTGCACGGCACACCCATGGACTGAGTACACGATATGCCCTGTATCGCCCAACCATTTCGCACGGTACAAGTACCCAGCATGCCAGATGCCTGCGCTGCTCGCCCGGTATGCGTTGCCCGGCACAGTGCATGGATGAGTTGCATCTCATGTGTGGCCCGATACAACCTATGATGAGGGTGAGCCCTGCCCGGTATGGTTTTTAGGGAGGGTTTTGAGTACTTCTTGTGAGGGTTCCATTTGTCATAGAAAGCTAGTGTGTTGTCTTTATTCTTGTTGATCAATAATGACTCATTGCATGATAATGCTCTTAATGATAAAGCTTGTTCAACTAAACTTAATATGGTTATACACATGAGTGTGAGCACCTTGATTGTCTTATTATGATAAGAGCAATAATGAGTATGCATTAGGGTTTGTTTGATGATGTGTCTTATACATGAAATCATGAGATGAGGCATGGTTAAGAAAAGGATACAACAACTAATGTTATTTTGTGTTGATAATACGCTTAACCCTAAATGTCTTCCTGTGTTGATAATATAAGTTTCCAGGTTATTCATGTTGATTATTGAATGATACTAACCATGCAGGTAATGCATAGCCAAATGAAAGGCTATGAGGAATGAGTATATGAAAACAATGAGATAACATGTACATTATGAATGATGTTCCATGATGATGATACAAGCCTTGAGAGGCAGTAGCACTATGTGATGAGGGATTGACATCCCATGGTATGTGATGATCCTTGAGATGGATCTGGATGATTGGCAAGAGGCCAAGTGGTAACTGTGATGTGGGATCCTTGTGATGGATCAGTATGATGTGAATGGTAGTGAAAGCATAATGTTGAGTTATGTTGTTTATTTCCTATTATAGCTTGCATGTTATACAACTTGGTTGAATCTTGCAATCCATCTAAAAGATACTAATTAATCACAGTGAAATTTATCATGTAGTTGCCCTGGCCATAGATCCATCATCGTTAGGATTTGGTGATGGTGAAACAGGTTCTCCTACGGGTTAACCTGGAAGCGCATATTGTTGAATATGTGTAGGTTACTCCTATCCTTAAATAGAGAGGTAAACGAGTGCAGCTACGGTTGCAGACTTGGATATATATATATATATATATATATATATATATATATATATATATATATATATATGTGTGTGTGTGTGTGTGTGTGTGTGTGTGTGTGTGTGTGTGTGTGTGAAGAGCATGGTGAGTAAGCCCATGGCTCAATATGTTGGAGCATGAACACGCTTGTTCATAGCTCAAATACTAGCGTTGAGACTTGTACCAAGGCGGGCTAGAAAGGGCAGCCTATGGAGCTGACCCTGTGGCTAAAGCCACTTAAGCATGAGACTACAGTCATGCTTTAGTTTTCGTGCACTGATCACGAAGGGTGAGGTCGTGGATTCTGGCTCTTCCATTGACCTTGTATGGCACCGGTTATGGGCTTTGCAGCCGAAGGTTGGATTTGAACGGTACGGTTCACTTCCTCATGGCATAATAAAACGTAATCCAGCCGTTTAGTACTTACTGCCTAAGACAAACATGAAACATTGGTTGAGGCCTTATTTGTGTAGTTACTCTCTTTATATCTTGCAGTTACTTATATGTTCTTCATATGTAGTAGAACTTGGATATCCTGTCTTGTTAATCATGTTTCACATATAATACTTGATTACATATGGTAAGCTTAGATAGCTTTACTTCATAGACTGCTCTTGATATACTTCTTATCAGTTAACTGCTTTATGTATATGTTCATCTGAGGTTTTGTAGTTTGGGCGGGGAGTTATGTTTCCCGCTGGGACAATGTTCAATTGTCTCACCCCGCTGGTTTACACCCTTTTTAGGTGGTCGAGCTAGATGTGGTGGTGGTCGCGGAGTTGCGGCCGAGCAGCAAGAAGAACAGTAGAAGGCAAGCGACGGATAAGCTGCTGTTTTGGATGTTTTGTTATAAAGTCTAGAGTTATCCCTGTACTCTCAAGTCCTTGGTGATGTTTTGACGTTGTTTCACGATGTACATCTGTAGATGTTTTGTATATCCTTCTGTTGGCTGGATGTGGGCCTCTATGTATATAAACAGGTGATGAACTCATGTGATTACAGGACAGCTGTTTCTCTAAGTTGTGGACATGTATCAGGGCTCGTACGAATGTATATAACCTGTTTTCTCACAGGATGTGGACTAGAATGTAATAGTTTCTTCTTTTATCAGTTCTTCCTCAATCGGTTTTAATTAACCCGTGTTTTCGATAATTTGTGGTTATGGTGATTTCTGCACGTTTTCGCGTAATACCTCATTGTCTGTGTGATAGTGGGTTGTGTTGCCACAACATACATGATAGATCCATATCTATTCTTAGTGTCCCCACTCTTCATAAGAATTGGACACTTGTCCTTGGGATACTAACTCCATGTAACATGGACAAGTTTTCTCCCACTGAATCTGTGTATACTGAACCCTTCAGTATAGATTGCCAATGTATGCTTTCTCTTTTCAGGTCAAGAGGTTTTCGAGAACTATCTCTATAGATCTCTATTCCTATCACATAGGAAATGTCTCTTTCTTCCCTAAAGATAATTTCCACTTTGTATTTTCATTCTATAACATTTCCATTTCACATCAACATGTGGAATGTGAATACGCTCCCACTAAATCACAGATCCCTTCTTTAACTTTGTCATATCATTCAAACCCTTTGACTATATTATCAAAGTAAAGATCCATCTCTGAGTTGCTTGTACTTAATCAATCACATTGATTAGTTCATTGTAACTTATAGACTTTATTTGCATTAATGGATTCATAAACCTTATAGGTTGTGTCACATACACATCCTTATTTTATTCCTTATAGGAATGCGGTTTTAGTATCCATATGCCAAATCTCTTAGTCATTAAGTTGCAATCATTCAAGCGTCATCCTGCTCAAAATGTTATCCATGTGTCTTAACGCTTAAGACTCATTCGCACTTATGGGTTTCGTCCCAATGGGTGCTACCATCAAGGTCATACCTTATGGTTCACATGGAAGTTATTTAGGATGTAATGGTCATAAACCATAACTCAAAGTCAGGTTCCTCATATTCATCTAGATAGTTGACTCATCATATGATCAACTCATCATATAGATGATTGAGGTGTATCTGTCAAGGATATAAGAACTCACAACTCCTTGTGATTCTTAATGTCCTTTATTAGTGTGGGGTATTCTTTATTTAAGAAGAAATTAGTTATTTGATAATCATCCTCTAACTCCTTAGAGTATGACTCCTTTTGATTTAGACATCATCATGCCTTAATCACGAGCTTACTATGATACACTATCATAATCATTCACAAGGTTCTCAAACATTCATTCATCTCATCAAGAATTAACACTTTACCACATCCGTACTTCATCTATGATATTCCTGAACACTTCAATATATTCATATTGGTATTTCTCTAAACACCGTTTGAAGTATTAGCATTCACTCCAATAGGTATGTAAATACATCACATGTATTATACCTAATAGGATAATCATTCTCCCACTACCACTAGTGAAGATTGATTAATCATGTCTAAGAGATTCATGTCTCTTACTGGTTCTCTAACCAAAAGAGTCTAGACTTATCCATATATGGAATCTAGAAATGAATTTCTCATGATTTATGCTAATTTGATTGTTTGAGTTATCAATAACTTTTAGGTATCATTTTATCTTATGCATACCAAGTAACACAAGATAAACAAGGCATTTCCATAAAGATCAAATCTTTTTGAAATTGAAACAGCATCTTTATTAATTGCTATCATTGTCATACAATATGCAAAAATAATGTGTTTCTATCCATTGGCAAATATGAAATAGCAGTTCATAACTCTATTACATGCCTTCAAGGCTGAAAATAAACTAAAGTACTCCTATCTATGACGGCAACACTTGCCCCATGTATTGGGTGATTTACACTTTATATCTTGGTATCATATACCTCAAAAAGTGTTACAAGTTTATTTCATGACACCTTCAGGTGGAAACGTTTGTCGCCTCCTTCTTATTTAATTCTTCTAGATAGAGTGGACAATTCCTTTTCTAATGTTCTGGTTTTTGACAATGGTGGCAATTGCCTCTCTTGGTCACGCCTCCCTTGGCTTTGAGAGTTGAAGACGACTCGGGTTGTTGGCTAGCATCAGAATCTTTCTTAGCCTTGCCCTTGCCCTTGCGCTTGGACTTGCCTTTCTTGCTACTGATCATAATCACAGACTTAGGCTTGTCCTTCTTCATATGTGCCTCGGCTGTCCTCAACATGTCCACCAACTCTGTCAACGGCTTGTCAAAGTTGTTCGTGTTGTAGTTCATCACAAACTGACTGTTGGATTCTGGCAACGATTGCAGTATCACGTCAGTAGCCAACTCTTGGCTCAGGGGAAATCCCAGTCTCGTCAGGTTCTCCACATACCCAATCATCTTGAGTGTGTGAGGACCAACTGGATCTCCTTCTATCATGACACACTTGAATAGCACCCTGGAGACGTCGTATCTCTCTTGCCGTGCTTGATCTTCATACATGTTCTTGAGGTGCTGAATCATCTCAATGAGACCCATGTTCTCATGTTGTCTCTGCAACTCATGGTTCATGGAGCACAACATCAAGCACTTTGCATCAATGGCATCATCAGAATGCTTCTTATAAGCATCCCTTTCTACCTTTGGTGTGGTAGGAGCAGGTTCCTCTGGAATTGGAGTATCCAGGACATAGAGCTTTTGCTCTTGAGTGAGAACAATTTTCAATGTCCTAAACTAGTTGTGGAAGTTAGTCCCATTCAGCTTTTCCTTTTCAAGGACCGATCGCAACGAAAAGTGATTGTTGTTTGTTGTCATTTGTACTACAAAAGGAAATATATGCAATTTTAGTCCAAAGCTCAATTTTGACTTATTTGATTGACTTGAAAAGTTGACGATATAATTAGGACTTTAATTAATTATCACTCCCACTATTTTGTTCAAATTGATATCCCTCACCATCAATTCGGAAGATTGCAGTGTACAACCTTGTAGTGGTTCAAGATCCTGAAATCCTCTGAGTCATGGACCAGTTAGGGCTGTCACCCAGAACTTAGATCTTCCAGGTAGGCAACATTTGCCAATTGCATCATATGCAAATCTTGAAAGATGTCATGTGCAACTCCTTTCCATGATCATCTCCATGCCTCAAGGTGTTAGATCCTATCTAGGTCACCTTGTTAAGTATGACCCAAAGCCAACACGATGAATATGCACCCTGCTAGGGCAGACCCACATATTCATCCTTCACGCTTCCACAAGATAGACGGTGCACCACGCTAGGGCGTGCCCACACTTGGCCGATCAAGCTTTTCACGTGTGTCACATTTGGAAGGCATCTAAAACTTTAATATTTAATGAGGGATTTGGTATTATAGGTACATATACATATCCAATCACCACAATATATAGTATGTATCATATACATAGTATATCCCATAGCAAACATGTGAAATGATAGAAGCGATGATTATGGCCATCCTAATGTGATTCCTTGAGCCAAGAGGAATCACGGCCATCTAGGTCTACATAACATGCAACCTGTTCATGATGAAGTGTTATAGCTGTCCGAGTTGATCAACTCATCACATGAATGACCTACTCGCCCTGGCCGGTCGTCTGGGTGCCACCAGCCGTTTGGTTGGATCCTCCAACCAATTTGTAAGGACCCTGACCTTCATTTAGGGCTTACCCTATTTGCTTTGCTTGACCCTGGTGCTTTGGTGCTTGCTAATCACCTTTAGTGGTGATTAGGGTTTGGTTGTGCTTTGCTGAGAGTTGGAGGTGCTACTTGCAAATAACCCAAGTCTAGGGGTTTGTGGGAAAGTTTGCCACCTTGTGAGGTGTTCCTCTCTCTCTTTGTTTCCTCTTGTGTAGAGAGGTAGGCTTGGGCTCGTTGCTTGAGTTCTTTTGGGCCTTGTTGAGCTTGTTGGGCCTTGAGGTGCCTTGTTTTTCTTAGGGTTGAGCCTTGTATCGGCCAAGTGTGGATGTGTATCGGCCAAGAGGTGTGTCGCCCATGGAAATGGAGTGTGTCACCCAAGGAGCAACATGTTGTGTCACCCATGATGCTTGACCTAACCTTGACCTTGTTTAGTGGACACTTGGAACATATCTTGGACATGTAGATGGAGCTTGCTAGAGTGGTGGATCGTGCTCTAGGACAAGTGTCCCTATGCAAGTGACACCTTGCTTGAACCAACCTTGTTTTCTCCTCCCTTTCCTTCTATATAGGGGGTTCCTTCCTTATCTTAAGGTCCCTTTGGTTCCTCTCCACCTTTTTGCATGACACAACCTTCTCCCTTGCTAGTGGTGGCTGATATCCCCTTGAAGAAGAGAGTGGTGGCCGATACACCCTTAGAGGAGCATTCTTGTCGGCCGACACACCTTGGAGAAGCAAGTGGTGGTTGATAGCCTTGGAGTCTCCATCTTCCTTGCTTGGAGCTTGGAGCTTGGAGTTTCTTAAGGCGGGTTGCATAACTTCTAACCCTAATTACTT
The DNA here is from genome assembly GCA_963693085.1 of Alisma plantago-aquatica. Lineage (NCBI taxonomy): Eukaryota > Viridiplantae > Streptophyta > Magnoliopsida > Alismatales > Alismataceae > Alisma > Alisma plantago-aquatica. Next base: position 1,252,931,036 of record OY856410.1, on the reverse strand, counting down.
TATCTCTTGCTATGATCTTGTTTATATGCATGCTAGTAGCTTAGTTTCTTGCTTAGCTTTCATGTTGGCCGATCCTTGTGATCTAGGGTTTGTAGGTGAGCAATACTCCTTTCTCCCCTTGGTCTAGAGGAGTGAGCTTAAGCTTCTAGTGTCATGAGCAACACCCCTCTTTCTTAGTCGATTGAGGTGAGCTTGTGTTCTAGTTGCTTAAAGCAACACTCTCCTCTCACCATGGGCTATAAGGGTGAGCTCGGTTTGGTGGTGACTCTTTTCTAGGGTTTCGGGTGTCCATGTGTGAGGTGGTAGATGACCCTTTGTTTGATGTACCTTGGACGATATGAGCTTTGGGGAGGTGTTGCCTGATAGCCCTCCTGACCTATACCCTCTTACATGGCACACTTATGGGACATCTTGCCCGGTATACCCACCTCGGTTAGTTGTTGCTAGCTCTGTGTTGTGTCGGGCGCGCAAGCCAACTTTGGGTGCCCGGCACCAGCCCTGCACGCCATCCTTGCACGCCTTTGAACTTGACCTTGCCCGACACCGTGCCGCCTGGAAGAGCTGCTCGCCCGGAGAGTGCGTCACACCCTTGCACGGCATGCCCATGGACTGAGTACACGATATGCTTTGTATCACCCAACTGTGTCTCCCGGTACTCTTCTCCACGGCACAAGTACCCGGCACGCCTCATGCATGCGCTGCTCGCCCGGTATGCGTTGCTCGGCACAGTGCACGGATGAGTTGCATCTCATGTGTGGCCCGATACAACCTATGATGAGGGTGAGCCCTGCCCGGTATGGTTTTTAGGGAGGGTTTTGAGTACTTCTTGTGAGGGTTCCATTTGTCATAGAAAGCTAGTGTGTTGTCTTTATTCTTATTGATCAATAATGACGCGTTGCATGATATTGCTCTTAATGATAAAGCTTGTTCAACTAAACTTAATATGGTTATACACACGAGTGTGAGCACCTTGATTGTCTTATTATGATAAGAGCAATAATGAGTATGCATTAGGGTTTGTTTGATGATATGTCTTATACATGAAATCATGAGATGAGGCATGGTTAAGAAAAGGATACAACCACTAATGTTATTTTGTGTTGATAATACGCTTAACCCTAAATGTCACCATGTGTTGATAATATAAGTTTCCTGGTTATTCATGTTGATTATTGAATGATACTAACCATGCAGGTAATGCATAGCCAAATGAAAGGCTATGAGGAATGAGTATATGAAAACAATGAGATAACAGGTACATTATGAATGATGTTCCATGATGATGATATAAGCCTTGAGAGGCAGTGGCACTATGTGATGAGGGATTGAGATCCCATGGTATGTGACGATCCTTGAGATGGATATGGATGATTGGCAAGAGGCCAAGTGATAACATGTGATGTGGGATCCTTGTGATGGATCAGTATGATGTGAATGGTAGTGAAAGCATAATGTTGAGTTATGTTGTTTATTTCCAATTATAGCTTGCATGTTATACAACTTGGTTGAATCTTGCAATCCATCTAAAAGATACTAATTAATCACAATGAAATTTATCATGTAGTTTCCCTAGCCATAGATCCATCATCGTTAGGATTTGGTGATGGTGAAACAGGTTCTCCTACGGGTTAACCTGGAAGCGCATATTGTTGAATATGTGTAGGTTACTCCTAGCCTTAAATAGAGAGGTAAACGAGTGTAGCTACGGTTGCAGAATCGGATATATATATATATATATATATATATATATATATATATATATATATATATATATATATATATATATATGTGTGTGTGTGTGTGTGTGTGTGTGTGTGTGTGTGTGTGTGTGTGAAGAGCATGGTGAGTAAGCCCATGGATCAATATGTTGGAGCATGAACATGCTTGTTCATAGCTCAAATACTAGCGTCGAGACATGTACCAAGGCGGGCTAGAAAGGACAGCCTATGGAGCTGACCCTGTGGCTAAAGCCACTTAAGCATGAGACTACGGTCCTGCTTTAGTTTTCGTGCACTGACCACGAAGGGTGAGGTCGTGGATTCCGGCTCTTCCATTGACCTTTTATGGCACCGGTTATGGGCTTCACAGCCGAAGGTTGGATTTGAACGGTACGGTTCACTTCCTCAGGGCATAATAAAACGTAAACCAGTCGTTTAGTGCTTACTTATTGTTTGAGCAATGTTCTCTTGTGTTGGACCAAAATGCAATTTACCCAAGATGAGGGGTTATATTGCAATTTGTCACATGTTTAACGTGCCCTAAGTTTTTTAGTATCATAAGAAAGAGAATGATGTTAGGTGGTGGCTTGTGAAAAGCCTAAATTCCAAGTTTGAAACTTGTTTGAATAATGTGAGTGACTTGTGTACCAATTTTGATACAAGTTGTAATTTACCCAAAATGTAGGGTTGATATGCAAATTACCACCTCTAGAGTGTCCATAATCCCTTCTAGTATCATTTAAAGGAGATAGAAAGAAGGAGGCACCATTTTTAAATCATTTATGAGTGGTATCATTCTTGGTGATGAAAAGACCAAGAAAGGGTTGAATGTGAAACCTTAATTTGAGCTTGTATCAGGTTGTAGAGTCCATATGGGAGTGCCTATCGGACAAGGAGCCATAGAGGGTATCCCATATCAGTTTTTGGACTCTTGTCTAAGGCCATGATAGGAAAAGCACCTCAAGGATGTGAAGTGTATCGGTTTACAACTTCCTTGAAAAAGTTATATCGGGTTGTGAATAAAGTGGTGATTGAATTGAAATATCTTATCCAAAGAGATAAGTGATGGCTGAAATATCACCTCTAGATTATCCTCAAGTGTTTTGCATGTCAAGATAAATATGAGTGCATGAAAGTACAAGTGTAAACAATGCATGGACATGTGGCACCTAGTAGCTTACAATAAGGACACCTCATATATACACTTTTTCATGAACTTCAAGTATATATACCATTCCTTTCACCTATTAGTGGAATTTTTTCGAATCTTACTACAATATTTCCCTTATATATCATGCATACCATCTTGAAATCGTGCATAGGAAGAGAGGTATCGTGCATAGAGCCTTGTATTGGCCATATAGAAGAGAAATCTACCAATTGAAGTGATATCGCCAAGTGAGGGATATCGGCCACAAAGTGATGATGTATCATGCATAGTGCTGAGGAGATCAAGTCTTGGACCTTTGATAAGCTCATCTTCAACCTTGGGAATGTGAATATTTGGAGCACTAAGCTTTGAAGTTGTTCTTGAGGTGGGTTATATAACTGGAACTCGATTATGTTATTATTTACCATCATAGTTGTTGATTTACTTTCAATTCAAATTCTCTTGTATAATTGATGAATCCATGAGTCCCATTAGTGTCCTAGGACTGTTGTCCATGGACTATAATAATAATAATAATAGTATAGAGGTTGATGATGGTGACATCATCATGGTACAATCTGATATGAGGTCAAGTCCGTACCTCATGCACGATATGGTATCAAATGTACACTCTAAACCGATATGGTATCAATTGTATACTCTAATCGGTATAGTGTTGAAAACCCTAGATGATAGAATGAAACCCGACACATCCTATAATTTTATGTAAGGGGTTGAAAGAGAAGGGTTCAATCAGTTGTCTAGCCTATCACTCAAGTATATGATAGGTATGATCCCTTGAAGGCATGAAAAGATGTGAGCATAATGGTCTAAGCAACATGGTAACCCGATATGACAACCTGACATGGTAACCCGATATGATAATCCAACATGGTAACCCAATATGGTATTGAGTATATACTACTAAAAATGATACCATGACAAATTTCATATCATATGCATGACATGGTAGCGAAGTGCACATCTTATGTATGATATGGGATCAAGCTTATACCTTAAACACGATATGGTGTTGAGTATACACCCTAACCCGATATGATGTTGAAGCCCAACATGGTGTTGAGAAATCCGATATGCATTGGAACCCTACACCCCTATCGGTTTGTACATTTGAGCTAGTTGTGATTGTTGGGCTTTAGGGGAGACAGAGAAGGCAACGGAAACAAAAAGTTTCTTCTCCCAAACCCAGAATAAAGGAATCGCATCAACATCTATACAGTAGGAAGGATGGTTTGTAGAGGCATACCTTGTCCCGAGGCTTGCTCGGCGACGTTACCTCATGGCTTCTGCGGTCTTCACCTCCAGTCTTGGACGGTGTCTGTGTAGCTCCTGGTCTCACCGGGACTGTCGATATTGACAGCTCTCCTACGAGCGACAGAAGTCTCCCGCATCTGAAGTAGTCCACAGAGACCACCTGGAACTCCGATCTCCTTATCCCACAAGGATTCGGAAGGAGTCATACCCTCCTATCATCGTACTAGTCACCGGCATACTCTCCTGCCACCAGTCGCTATTCTACAATCGTCTTTCCCTTGTTGTGCCTCCCTTATCGGGTAGCACTTGCTCGGGCTCTCTTAGTTACCACAACCAGAGAGAACAACAACTTTGCAGAGCAACTGGTGTTCTGAGTTGTTTTTGTTCCTAAGAAGCCCCCAATACCCCTATATATATATGAGGGTCATGGGACAGGGTTGTCTAGCCCGGGCAATGTGGGATTAAAGCAGGAGTACAAGGGTTCGAGATTTTCCACAAAACAACCAATTTGCGCCAGCTAAACCGATCGGTTCACACCCTGAAACGATCGTTTTGGGCTCTGAGCCGATTGTTTGGGACCTGAGCCGATCGTCTGGGGCTCTGAGCCAATCGACTGGAGCTCTTAGCCGATCGGTTCATGGTCCTGATCCAACTCAATTTGACTTTCAAATTTTTTCTGATTCATCAAATATTAATCCTTGTCCAAATCAAATTTGTACAAGTGAAACAAATTGTATTTGCAAAATAGTCTTATGACTTTCCAAACGATCTCGGATGGTCACATGAATTGATCGGTTCAACAATTGAGCCGGTCATCTCATTGAAACATGAGTCGATCGTCTCACCAGTTGAGTTGCTCAGTTCACCAACCTGAGCTGATCGGTTCAACCCTATGAGTCGATCGATTGGGGCATCAGACTGTGCAAATCAGTCCATCACAGTTCTAATCAATCTGATACTCTAATCAATCGGTCCAACACCTTGAACACTATGATACTGAGCTATCAGTTGATTGAGTGTTTAATTGAACTACTAAACTCCTTTAGCAATCAATCTAAACATTGTTTGTGGATAAACTCCTCTTCTAGGTTAAATCCTATGTGTGTGACCCTACATGTCCATTTCACGTTTGCAGTGAAAGTCCATAACACTTATGACTTCACAAGTAAAGAGTGGTGCCTAGTCGCACATCAGTGCTACCCAAGTGAAAAGGAAAGTTGGAGAACAACTTTTAATCCTACAATCCGTGAATGGTGTTACAGTGAATGTATAATTTCTTTGTCACTGATATCCCGAATGAACTCAAGGCATGGAACAGTCATCCTTTCAATGTTCATTCACTTTCTTGATCTCAGAGTAGATTGGAGGAGATATGTATGACATCAATATCACATACTGATTCACACATGCGTGCATCTCAATCCTACTCATCAAGTGGCCATAGATATCAAAGTCCCTCAGGAGGGACAAATCCCAAATCTATCACTCACCCCTCAAAAGCCCCATGTGTCAATGTCACCCAATCATCACCTTTATAACAACCCATGTTTCAGGAGTGCGTTTGATGATGTCAAAGTGTACCCAATGACATGTGTTGAGTGTAGTGATTTCAAGTCAAAGAATCACATTCATCGCCATCACTGTGAGAACTGACTATGACTACCATGTCATGGTTCCATGTGTCAAACTCACGGTGGGTCTATACGGTACACTTATTCTCTAATAAGTACCTATGTGTTTGGTTTGATATCTCCATATCATGACTAAGGAGATTCTATCATCAAACAACACCACAATCTAGTCTTGTGTGTCATTGTTGTCTATCTACCTTCCACAATGACATCCGACTAGGGACATAATAAGAATGTACAAACTATTAGCATCTGTATGATGTCATCGTCCAGGTCCTTAACCTGAAAGCATACGTCATTGAGTACTGTCATTCTCTAGACATTCAATCTGTTCTATCATTATCTCATATGACTGAACTAGAAAGAATTGGAAGCTTGCCTTTGATGCTTATCAAATTAATCTTAATGTATCCCACCAATCATCCCATGATTGGATCTCAAGGCATACATACCAATAGACTCCCACTTGCACTACGAGCCAATCACATATTCTTATTGATCTTCAAACATGTCCCACATGTTACTGTGCTCTAGTGCTAACATAGTGAGTTATGGCAACACCTTGCCAAAGTTGGTATTAATTGCATGTTTCTCATCTCTTCGTTGTACATCACATGTATGAGATGGAGTTGTAGTAAAATGTGATATAGTGTTCCTTTGCTAACCTTTAGCCACATTGCGACCAAGCGCTCCTAACTTGTCATCAATGATCAGAATATCTATAAGTTCATCTCTATGAACTCCTAGATCGATATAGTATCCAATGTTGTTCTCTAACACACGGATACTCGGCATTTCCTTTTAAAACAACTTTATTGGAATGTTTCCATTTACCAACAAAACATTAACTTTTATATATCTCATATATATTTTGTGATTAATTTTTTGTCCTTTTCGTAAGTTCGCATCAGTGTAACTCTTTACAGTGAACCCTTCCTTATTTCCATAGAACTAGTACTTCTCAAGTACTTATCAAGTTCTTATGGTATTCCAGTAACCTTTACTGGAACTAGACAAACATCCACTTGTCATGTCCCACATACGAGTTATCCCGATGAGCACATCATATTGTCATGTCCTATATACAAGATGATGAATGCATTTTATTCTTGCTATGTTTATACATGCAAGATAATGGGATGATTACATATGTAAGGACCCTGACCTTCGTTTAGGGCTTACCCTATTTGCTTTGCTTGACCCTGGTGCTTTGGTGCTTGCTAATCACCTTTAGTGGTGATTAGGGTTTGGTTGTGCTTTGTTGAGAGTTGGAGGTGCTACTTGCAAATAACCCAAGTCTAGGGTTTTGTGGGCAAGTTTGCCACCTTGTGAGGTGTTCCTCCCTCTCTTTGCTTACTCTTGTGTAGAGAGGTAGTCTTGGGCTCGTTGCTTGAGTTCTTTTGGGCCTTGTTGAGCTTGTTGGGCCTTGAGGTGCCTTGTTTTGCTTAGGGTTGAGCCTTGTACCAGCCAAGTGTGGATGTGTATCGGCCAAGAGGCGTGTCGCCCAAGGAGCAACATGTTGTGTCGCCCATGATGCTTGACCTAACCTTGACCTTGTTTAGTGGACACTTGGAACATATCTTGGACATGTGGATGGAGCTTGCTAGAGTGGTGGCTCGTGCTCTAGGACAAGTGTCCCTAGGAAAGTGACACCTTGCCTGAACCAACCTTGTTTTCTCCTCCCTTTCCTTCTATATAGGCGGTTCCTTCCTTAGCTTAAGGTCCCTTTGGTTCCTCTCCACCTTGTTGCATGACACAACCTTCTCCCTTGCTAGTGGTGGCTGATATGCCCTTGAAGAAGAGAGTGGTGTCGATACACCCTTGGAGGAGCAAGCTTGTCGGCCGACACACCTTGGAGAAGCAAGTGGTGGCCGATATCCTTGGAGTCTCCATCTTCCTTGCTTGGAGCTTGGTGTTTCTTAAGGCGGGTTGCATAACTTCTAACCCTAATTACTTTATCTCTTGCTATGATCTTGTTTATATGCATGCTAGTAGCTTAGTTTCTTGCTTAGCTTTCATGTTGGCCGATCCTTGTGATCTAGGGTTTGTAGGTGAGCAATACTCCTTTCTCCCCTTGGTCTAGAGGAGTGAGCTTGAGCTTCAAGTGTCATGAGCAACACCCCTCTTTCTTAGTCAATTGAGGTGAGCTTATGTTCTAGTTGCTTAAAGCAACACTCTCCTCTCACCATGGGCTAGAAGGGTGAGCTCGGTTTGGTGGTGACTCTTTTCTAGGGTTTCGGGTGTCCATGTGTGAGGTGGTAGATGACCCTTTGTTTGATGTACCTTGGACGATATGAGCTTTGGGGAGGTGTTGCCCGATAGCCCTCCTGACCTAGACCCTCTTGCACGACACACTTATGGGACATCTTGCCCGGTATACCCACCTCGGTTAGTTGTTGCTAGCTCTGTGTTGTGTCAGGCGCGCGAGCCAACTTTGGGTGCCTGGCACCAGCCCTGCATGCCTGGATGAGGTGCACGCCAGCCTTGCACGCCTTTGAACTTGACCTTGTCTGGCACCATGCCGCCTGGCAGAGCTGCTCGCCCGGCAGAGCTACTCGCCCGGAGAGTGTGTCACACCCTTGCACGGCACGCCCATGGACTGAGTACATGATATGCCATGTATCGCCCAACCGTGTCGCCCGGTACTCTTTTGAACGACACAAGTACCCGGCACGCCTGATGCCTGCGTTGGTCGCCCGGTATGCGTTGCATCTCATGTGTGGCCCGATACAACCTATGATGAGGGTGAGCCCTGCCCGGTATGGTTTTTAGGGAGGGTTTTGAGTACTTGTGAGGGTTCCGTTTGTCATAGAAAGCTAGTGTGTTGTCTTTATTCTTATTGATCAATAATGACTCATTGCATGATAATGCTCTTAATGATAAAGCTTGTTCAACTAAACATAATATGGTTATACACATGAGTGTGAGCACCTTGATTGTCTTATTATGATAAGAGCAATAATGAGTATGCATTAGGGTTTGTTTGATGATGTGTCTTATACATGAAATCATGAGATGAGGCATGGCTAAGAAAAGGATACAACCACTAATGTTATTTTGTGTTGATAATACGATTAACTCTAAATGTCACCCTATGTTGATAATATAAGTTTCCAGGTTATTCATGTTGATTATTGAATGATACTAACCATGCAGGTAATGCATGGCCAAATGAAAGGCTATGAGGAATGAGTATATGAAAACAATGAGATAATAGGTACATTATGAATGATGTTCCATGATGATGATGATATAAGCCTTGAGAGGCAGTGACACTATGTGATGAGGGATTGAGATCCCATGGTATGTGACGATCCTTGAGATGGATCTGGATGATTGGAAAGATGCCAAGTGATAACATGTGATGTGGGATCCTTGTGATGGATCAGTATGATGTGAATGGTAGTGAAAGCATAATGTTGAGTTATGTTGTTTATTTCCTATTATAGCTTGCATGTTATACAACTTGGTTAAATCTTTCAATCCATCTAAAAGATACTAATTAATCACAGTGAAATTTATCATGTAGTTGCCCTGGCCATAGATCCATCATCGTCAGGATTTGGTGATGGTGAAATAGGTTCTCCTACGGGTTAACCTAGAAGCGCATATTGTTGAATATGTGTAGGTTACTTCTAGCCTTAAATAGAGAGGTAAATGAGTGCAGCTACGGTTGCAGACTCGGATATATATATATATATATATATATATATATATATATATATATATATATATATATATATATATCTGTGTGTGTGTGTGTGAAGAGCATGGTGAGTAAGCCCATGGCTCAATATGTTGGAGCATGAACACGCTTGTTCATAGCTCAAATACTAGAGCCGAGACCTGTACGAAGGCGAGCTAGAAAGGGCAGCCTATGGAGCTGACCTTGTGGCTAAAGCCACTTAAGCATGAGACTACGGTCCTGCTTTAGTTTTCGTGCACTGACCATGAAGGATGAGGTCGTGGATTCCGGCTCTTCCATTGACCTTGTATGGCACCGGTTATGGGCTTTGCAGTCGAAGGTTGGATTTGAACGGTACGGTTCACTTCCTCATGGCATAATAAAACGTAATCCAGCCATTTAGTACTTACTGGTTAAGACAAACACGAAACATTGGTTGAGGCCTTGTTTGTGTAGTTACTCTCTTTATATCTTGCAGTTACTTATATGTTCATCATATGTAGTGGAACTTGGATATCCTATCTTGTTAATCATGTTTCACATATAATACTTGATTACATCTGGTAAGCTTAGATAGCTTTACTTCATAGACTGCTCTTGCTATACTTCTTATCAGTTAACTACTTTATGTATATGTTCATCTGAGGTTTTGTAGTTTGGGTGGGGAGTTATGTTTCCTACTGGGACAATGTTCAATTGTCTCACCCCGCTGGTTTACACCCTTTTTAGGTGGTCGGGCTAGACGTGGTGGTGGTCGCGGAGTTGCAGCCGAGCAGCAAGAAGAACAATAGAAGGCAAGTGACGGATAAGTTGATGTTTTGGATGTTTTGTGATAGAGTCTAGAGTTATCCCTGTACTCTCATGTCCTTGGTGATGTTTTGATGTTGTTTCACGATGTACAGCTGTAGATGTTTTGTATATCCTGTTGTTGGCTGGATGTGGGCCTCTATGTATATAAACAGGTGATGAACTCATGTGATTACAGGACAACTGTTTCTCTAAGCTGTGGACATGTATCAGGGCTCGTACGAATGTATATAACCTATTTTCTTACAGGATGTGAACTATAATGTAATAGTTTATTCATTTATCAGTTCTTCCGAAATCGGTTTTAATTAGTAACCCGTGTTTTCGATAATCTGTGGTTATGGTGATTTCCGCACGTTTTCGCGTAACACCTCGATATCTGTGTGATAGTGGGTTGTGTTGCCACAAGTATTGGTATCAGAGCTTTAGGTTCGCTGAGTCTACAGGGATCTAGGACTAGGTTGTCTCTGTTCTTATGCATTCTCCAGATTTTCTCACGATCATCTTCTGCCCTCAGTAGAAGAAAAGCCAAGATGTTTGGAAATCATGTAGAACTCGCTGTTGAGCACAGCGATGCTGCATCTGTTGATGGAGCAGTAGGCCAGGCACATGAAGATCGGGTGTCTGAGGTCCCTCAACCTGACCCAGCCATTCTTGAGCATCCTGCCTACCAACAGCTTTTGGGGCAGATGATGGCTACGATGAATCTCATGGTTGAGAGATTGCCAGTGCCTCCTGTGAGAGCATAGGCTCCCCATGGTGAATCATCGGGTATTGGGAAGAGCGGCTTCGCCGAGTCAGAGCTTCGGATTATGCTAGAACGGTTGATCCAGTGGATATGGATCTGTGGCTGACAAGTCTTGAGAAGGCTTTCCGGATCCTCGAAATCCCCGAAGCAGACCAAGTAAAGCACGCTATCTACATTCTGAAGGGTAGCGTTGGTCACTGGGGGACCATCGAGGAAGAGAAGCGGCTTGGTGAGGTGATCTGTTTGGAGGTCTTTAGACATGAATTCGTCAGCAGAAACTTTCTTAAGACGTATCTGGATGAGAAGATCAGTCAGTTTGAGAGTTTGCAGCAAGGAACGATGAATATCACTGAGTACGAGGCCAAGTTCATGGATCTGTTGAGGTTTTTTCCTCACATGGCGACGACGGATGAGGAGCGGATCAGACGTTTCAAGAAGGGTCTGAGTGCTGAGCTGACGACACCGGTTTCTACGTTGGAGAACTGGGAGCGGTTTGCGATGTTTGTGGAATCCGTCCGGAGGATCGAACGATCTATAAGGGAGAAGAGAGAGTCTATCGCTAAAAAGAGACCTGCTCAGTTCTAGGGGCAGAGGTTTGGTGGCTTTAAGAAGCACAGGTTTTCAGCACCATCAGTGATGAGAGGTCCTGGTGGATCGTCTCAGTGGTCTCTGAGTAGAGGAAGAGGTTGTGTTTCTTCACCATCTAAGGCACAAAGTTCAGCTTCTGTGGCAGTGACAGGGCCATCCAGTCCACGAGTTGATGTTAGGACATGTTATGCCTGCGGTCAGATAGGGCATGTCAAGTCGAGTTGTCCCTACAGAGATGATGAGGTGACACAGCAGCCGAGGCAGAATCTTCAAGGATCGGACAGTCAGCAGCCTAGTGGTAGCAGAGGACAAGGGCGCGGTCAAGCGTCTCAAGCTGGATCGTCTGCTCAAGGAAGCAGAGGGCGTGGACAGCAAGCAACGACTCGATGTGAGGCGACAAGGATGTGATGCGTTCTTAGCTCATGTGGTAGATATCGTTGTAGCTACCAAGGCGAAAGGTCCTAGCCTTGAAGAGGTGCCAGTTGTCCAAGAGTTTGCAGATGTGTTTCCTGAGGAGTTTCCTGGTGTTCCCCCACCCCGAGAGATTGATTTTGAGATCAATCTGGTCCCAGGGACGCAGCCAGTTGCACAGACACCGTACAGGATGGCTCCAGTGGAGATGGCAGAGTTGAAGAAGTAGTTAGAAGAGTTGTTGGACAAAGGTTTCATCCGACCGAGCACGTCGCCTTGGGGTGCTCCCGTGCTGTTCGTAAAGAAGAAGGATGGTTCGATGCGTGTATAGATTACCGGCAGTTGAATAAAGTCACGATCAAGAACACGTACTCGTTGCCGAGGATAGATGATATGTTTGATCAGTTACGTGGTGCTATAGTGTTTTCAAAAATCGATCTACGGTCTGGATATCATCAGCTGAGGATCAAGGAGGATGACATACCAAAGTCAGCTTTTCGGATAAGGTATGGTCATTTCGAGTTCGTGGTTATGTCGTTCGGGCTAACCAATGCACCTGCTGCTTTCATGGACCTGATGAACAGAGTGTTCCGTCCATTCTTAGATCAGTTTATTGTAGTCTTTATAGACGACATCCTGAAGTCGGGATAGGCTAGAGCATGAGCAACATCTTCGTCGAGCGTTGACTCTTCTTCGCCAACATTAGTTGTATGCCAAGTTCAATAAGTGTGAGTTCTGGTTGGATGAAGTGACTTTCTTGGGGCATGTGATATCTGCTGAAGGAGTCAAAGTATATCCGAAGAAGGTAGAATCCATTGCAGATTGGGAACAGATGAAGACGCCGACAGAAGTTCACAGTTTTCTGGGTCTAGCAGGATACTACTGGAGGTTTATCAAGGACTTCAGTTCGATTGCTTTGCCGATGACAAAGTTGACGAGAAAGGACGTACCATTTGTTTGGGATGATCGATGTCAACAAGCTTTCCAGAGTTTGAAGGAGAAGCTGACCAGTGCTCCAGTGTTGATCCTTCCAGAGCCTGGGAAGGGCTACGTGGTTTTCTGTGATGCTTCCAAGAAAGGCTTAGGTTGTGTGCTGATGCAGGAAGATCATGTGGTTTCTTTTGCTTCGCGACAGCTTAAGAAGCACGAGGAGAACTATCCGACTCATGATTTGGAGCTGGCGGCAGTGGTCCATGCGTTAAATGTTTGGAGACACTATCTTTATGGGGTAGTGTGTCAGATCTTTACGGATCATAAGAACCTGAAGTACATCTTTTCACAGCACGAGTTAAACATGCGACAGCGTCGATGGATGGAGTTGATCAATTATTATGACTGCACTATCGAGTATCATCCTGGTAAGGCTAATGTGGTAGATGATGCGCTTAGTCGAAAGTCTTCTTTTTCTTCCAAGAAGGCACAATTGAGTTCCCTAGTATGCCATAGGCAGGATATGTTTGTCTGTCTGCGGAAGATGAACGGGCAGATGGAGGTTTCCTCATTAGCTGGACTTTTAGCACAGATGCAAGTCAAGCCTACGTTGAGACAGCAGATCAAGGATGCACAGCAGACAGATGATGCAGTACAGTTGATCAGATCAGAGTTTGGCAGCAAAAAGCGTGATGGGTTTCATGAGTCTGAGGATGGGCTAGTCTGCTATCGTAATAGGATGGTGGTTCCTGATGTCGATGAACTTAGGAATTTGGTGCTCGAGGAAGCGCACACATCGATGTATGTTGTAACGACCCGCACTTTTGAGTGTCTAAAAGACCTTAAAGTCACAGATCGTTAATCATATACTCCAGGATCAGATTCATGAAATAATACAAAATAGTAAACAATTTCCATCAATGAACAAATATTTACATGTTTAGATAAAAAGCTCCTCTAAGGAGTTACATAACTTTTAAATAGAAATAACTTTTACATGTGTAAAGATAAACCATTAAGACTAAACCTTCATGATTAAACTTTAGTGTCTTCAACATCTTTATATGTACCCTCATGTCCACGAATCAAGTATGTCTGATACCTAAACCGCCGACAAACAAATATGCGATCAGTATATTTCTATACTGGTACGTGGGTTCAAACAATAATCACAAGTACAAATATAAGCAAACATCTTTATCTTGCATATAAGAAAATAAACTTGTTTTTATATTCTAACCCATATCTGGTCAACTACCTCAGGTGTAATCACTGTCCCTCCAGGGCTCCTGTGCATTACCCTTAAGATCAGTCTAACCCAGGGTTCAGAATACTATTATTACTTTACATGATACTCATATGCACTTTATAGTTTGCAAGAACTAAATAAACAAGCAAGCAGTTTATTTGTCCTTCAATCTCATCGAGAAACATCGGCAATCTCAGAATTCGATACATGCATTCATAAGCGTAACCACGTACCTTTTTCATGCAGAAACCATGCAGAATATTCATATGTACTTTAAGAGTGTTTCCAAACATCCAAGCAACAAGTATTCAACCAACATAATCTGAAACAAGCATACTACATATGTGTCGCCATGTATTCACATTACATTATTTACATCTAGATGTGCTCCTAAACTAGGGTTTAAGACAATCTTGTTTGGACTAAGGATCAGGGTTACAAACCCTAATTCTATTATATCATGGTTTCCAATATTACAAATCAATCATCCATGTTAGGTTAAACCTTGATTAGCATCTTAAGCATATTAAACTATTCATGACATCTAGATTACATTATCCGCATTAGATCATAGCAAGATGTTGACATTGATTTTAACACCCTAAATAGCAAGAATAAGATTATAAATCTAGAATCATCCATTATTCATCATTATCAAGGATTTCTTCATCATACAGGTCTGGATCAGGTATTAGCTTAGAACGAACACAACTAATTCTAATCAATTAAGCATCATATTAACCTAAATCTATGCTTTCCGTTATACTAATCACATTAACACATGTATTACACATACTTTTGGAACAGGAAGCGTAATTAGGTTCTGACAACATTTTATTTGGATTCCTCTCATTCTCTTGATCAATTTTGATATATTATACCTTGCAATCTGAGTAACCAATAAATAGTTATGATTTTCACAAAAATAAAGACAAATAGACCAATCATGCGCTGACACGTTAGCAACTTACTTGTTTGTCCCTTTTCTTTTAGTCGGGCCAGCCAGGGTGGAAAAAGATGCCTACGCCCCTGAGTTAACATTTGCAGTCCTGGGTTGTCCAGGTAATTTGACCCCCGGATTACCCTCTTTCTCTCGACAGAACGAGCGACGCCCTACCTGCCGCGGCTAGATCGACTGGGGGTGGACTCGCCCTCCTCGACCCCTCGACGGCCTGGGAGTTGGCCGCCCTGCCTCCGCCAGACCCCTCCGGACTCCCTGGGAATCCCATCTCATCTCGCTGGGGTCAAGAACTGGAGAACGATGACCCTGTTCTGCTGCAACCTGTATACTTCGGTCTGTCCTAAAACCATGTATTTCTGAGTGTTGTAGCCTGGGCACAACCACGAATTCCAGTCGTGATCCTAATGTAAGCCTCTAGGGAATTCACGGGGCAGTGCGCTCTCTTGACACACTGGAGTACAACACAAAGAGAAGGATGAGAAGGAAACACTGCTGCCCGCTATTGTGGCTTCACTTCGGGAAGGACGGGCACCGCTCGAACTCCGTTTCCACTCGGCTCCCATCACGACTATGCCCCTAGTAGACGACTGGCCGCACTCCTCCTCTTGCTCTGAATTACTCAGCTCCCCTCTGTACGACTAGGATGGTTCCTCGACATTGCAGCTCGTCCTCGACGCTAAGCCCCTGGTTCACATGCACTAGCACACGCAGTGGCGTTCTAGTCTGTCGTGATCTCCCTTCTATGGGTAGCAGTGTGTGAAGGCAAGTAGTGTCCGTCACACGTCCTCACAATCTAGACGCAGGTGACGCTATGCCTCACGACGCCATTCTCACCGATCATCTAACCGCACGACTGTCTCCCTCCATGGCCAGGTTTTGAGAGAGAGAAGAGAGAGGGTTCCTTCCACCCCATGAAGCCAAGAGAGGATGTAGTACAAGGTCGGGAGATGGGTGAAGGCAACAAATCTCAATTGTTAGGGTTCATCTGTGGTAAGAGACTACGAAGACCACCAGGGTAGATCTTATATATATATATATATAGCCAGTATAAACTAGGATTTGCTAGTCCGTGGGGTTCTGATTTTGTTTGATGTTTGTACATAATTGGGCGGTTCCCACATCAAACAAGGAAGGATATAATGGATCCCATCCAATTTTTCCTTGTTGGATAATTGTGATTACTTTCTTTTTTATAGAAAGAAGGATTTCCGTTTACTTCAACAATCCAAAACAAACTAGGAATGATTATGTTCCTTTTCAAATCTCACATCCATAAAAAAGGTGGATAACCTTTTGATTAATTATCTAATCCACATATTATCTTGGATTATCCTAGAAATCCTCTCATTATCTTATATTGTAATTATCCTTCAACTTACCAGAAAGGGAACCCAAGGTAACACTATTTGGTGTCCCAACCATTGTGTTTCCAATAATGGAAAGATAAGTATTCTTTTAACTATCTAACACATTATAAACTTTATTCTCCTTTGAAAAACGTTTATCAATATCAAAAGATGTTACTATGTATTAATGCATGAATTCCTTTTATCTATTTGTCTTGTGCCAAAAGCACTTGTGCGACAAAGGTAATTAACATTACTATTCCACCAATAAAATCATTAAGGAATTATCAATTTAATTCGTGCATCATATTTTATAGTTCAATTTTACCAAAATTTGAGGATATTACATTCACCCCTCCTTACAAGGAATTTTGTCCTCAAAATTCAGGCCTACCAAGCCTAGGTGAATGGTGACTTATCTTATTTTCAAAACTTAGGGTTAGCATCCTACTTAGATGTCTCAACATCTTTTCTTATTATGCCAAATCCCATCTTATTATTAAGTTTGGCACTTGAATTTTCATTCAAGTATATCCACATCTTTAGTACTCGTACCTCATCAACTCGTGATGATTTTATTCTTACTAGTGATTTCACTATTGTTTGGTGATTTCTCCTTTCACCTAGGTTCCAACCTATAATTCAACACTTTCACACAAGGGTGAGGTAACACCTCTAACCCTAGGTCAAGTCATTACAATTCAATGTAGGATATTCATCCTCATTATCTCAATTTTAAGCATAACGTGCGTCTATCCAATCTCCCTCCCTCATAATGAGATGAAATAAGCATTTGACTGTAGACCAAACACAAAGTTCATTCCATTCCAAGAGCGGAGATAGTACATTCACACATCACCTTCCAATTTCACATATTAAGTTGAATCATACCCGATATGACTCTAAACTTACTTGTTCTTAATTTTATAGCATTCTTATGTTCCATGAAGTCAAGTGTCCCTTTTCTTACTCTTAAGTTAAGACACAACTTCTCTAAGTTTTTCATGACTTCTTTATATCTTTTATATTTACATCTCATGTATCATTATGAGCCTTATCCAAATCCTTGGGGTCTCTAGGGGTATAGGTACTCTTTTGGAGTGATCTCATCCTTATGCATCAAGAGAGTGCCTTTCATATTCGCCCATTAGGCTACATGATCCTCATGGAGGTAGCTAATCTCCTGAGACATCTGCCTTGGATAAACCTTGTTGTTACCTCCCGACCACATGGTCATGTGTATTCAGGGCATATCAACTCCCAACCCATTGGTCCTATGTACCTCTAATATCCCCTACTTGACCTTAGGATTGCATTAGGACTCTACCCTCCCTAAGGGTTTCTTTTGAGATATCACACATTATTATCTTGTTTAATTCTTTAACCCGGGTTGCCTTCATATCTCTCTTTTGACAACACATAATGCAGTGTCGTCCCATCATTGGGCTCGGGCCACCTTCCCTCCAGGGCTTGGTGCCATGTCGGTCTTCCCTCCTGGGCTTGACCTTTGTGATCTACCCCTCCAGGGGCTTGATCCTAAACAACTGCATTGTGGACTTAGGCCACCTTCCCTCCTGGGCTTGGTGCCTGCCTGGTCTTCCCTCATGGACTTGACCTTTTCATGACCTTCCCTCCTGGGCTTGGTCATCCACTTAGGCCACCTTCCCTCCTGGGCTTGGTGCCTTACTGGTCTTCCCTCCAGGGCTTGACCAGCTGTGTCACTCAGAGTTGGCATCCTTGGATTCAAAGAATTTATGTACTTTCATTTTTTATATCTTTAACTCTTCACTCCTCTAGGTGAGTATTAAGGTTATCTCAATACTTAATTACATTTATTCACTTACCTTTTAAGGGAAAGTCCTAGCCTAGGGTGCCTTCTTGGCTCATAGGAGGGGGTTAGGCTCTCTAGGCACAACCTGATCCCAAGATCTAGGTTTTGCCTCCCTCATAGGTCATCTTCCCACTCTCGGGTTGACCCACCCCATGTTGTCTTACTAACCCTAAAGGTTTTATAGATATCTCTTTATTTTCATTGAGTATAACTTTTATCATTATAACATATCAACCCATGTTTTCTCAACCTCTAGAATACCCTCTCATTGTCTCTGTTCATTCAATGAACTTGGGTCACCTTCCCTCCAGGGCTTCGTGCTACCTCGACTTCCCCTCCAGGGGCTTGGCCACCATCACTAAACTTCTAGAGACAACATGAGGAGTTTGAGCAAGTTATATTCCAACTTTTTATTTTTTTTTTATATATACATCTATTGGGTTTTTATATCTCTGAAGACTTATCACATAAGTTTTATGCTCCTCATGCCCATATGCATGGGAGATTGGGTTACCTAGACCATCCCTTATCTTTCTTATTCATGATTTCAAGTTTCACATGGACAGTGTCCCATACCACCACACCATGTTGATTACCAAGTTTTAAGTTTCACATGGGTAGTGTCCCATACTACCACACCATGTTGATTACCAATTTTAAGTTTTCACATTTTAATTCTCTTATTAATATTTTCTTTTTAAGGCTTATTAAGCAAAGAGATGAGAAGTAGATGAAAATGTGAGATGAGGGACTTAATTTTTCTATTTAAAATTTCTAAGGATAATTTGAAATTATAAACTATTAAGTATTAGTTGATGAATCTGTGCTCTGATACCAAATGTAACGACCCGCACTTTTGAGTGTCTAAAAGACCTTAAAGTCACATATTGTTAATCATATACTCCAGGATCAGATTCATGAAATAATACAAAATAGTAAACAATTTCCATTAATGAACGAATATTTACATGTTTAGATAAAAAGCTCCTCTAAGGAGTTACATAACTTTTAAATAGAATTAACTTTTACATGTGTAAAGATAAACCATTAAGACTAAACATTCATGATTAAACTTTAGTGTCTTCAACATCTTTATTTGATACCCTCATGTCCACGAATCAAGTATGTCTGATACCTAAAACGCCGACAAACAAATACGCGGTCAGTATATTTCTATACTGGTACGTGGGTTCAAACAATAATCACAAGTACAGATATAAGCAAACATCTTTATCTTGCATATAAGAAAATAAACTTGTTTTTATATTCTAACCTATATCTGGTCAACTACCTCAGGTGTAATCATTGTCCCTCCGGGGCTTGTGTGCATTTCCCTTAAGATCAGTCTAACCCAGGGTTCAAAATACTATTATTACTTTACATGATACTCATATGCACTTTATAGTTTGCAAGAACTAAATAAACAAGCAAGCAGTTTATTTGTCGTTCAATCTCATCGAGAAACATCAGCAATCTCAGAATTCGATACATGTATTCATAAGCGTAACCACGTACCTTTTTCATGCAAAAACCATGCAGAATATTCACATGTACTTTAAGAGTGTTTCCAAACATCCAAGCAACAAGTATTCAACCAACATAATCAGAAACAAGCATACTACATATGTGTCACCATGTATTCACATTACATTATTTAGATCTAGATGCGTTCCTAAACTAGGGTTTAAGACAATCTCATTTGGACTAAGGATCAGGGTTACAAACCCTAATTCTATTATATCATGGTTTCCAATATTACAAATCAATCATCCATGTTAGGTTAAACCTTGATTAGCATCTTAAGCATATTAAACTATCCATGACATCTAGATTACATTATCAGCATTAGATCATAGCAAGATGTTGACATTGATTTTAACACCCTAAATAGTAAGAATAAGATTATCAATCTAGAATCATCCATTATTCATCATTATCAAGGATTTCTTCATCATACAAGTCTAGATCAGGTATTAGCTTAGAACGAACACAACTAATTCTAATCAATTAAGCATCATATTAACCTAAATCTATGCTTTCTGTTATACTAATCACATTAACACATGTATTACACATACTTTTGGAACATGAAGTGTAATTAGGTTCTGACAATATTATATTTGATTCCTCTCGTTCTCTTGATCAATTTTGATATATTATACCTTGCAATCTGAGTAACCAATAAATAGTTATGATTTTCACAAAAATAAAGACAAATAGACCAATCATACGCTGACACGTTAGCAACTTACTTGTTTGTCCCTTTTCTTTTAGTTGGGCCAGCCAGGGTGGAAAACAACGCCTACGCCCCTGAGTTAACATTTGCAGTCCAGGGCTGTCCGAGTAATTTGACCCCCGGATTACCCTCTTCCTCTCGACAGAACGAGCGACGCCCTACCCGCCGCAGCTCGATCGACCGGGGTGGACTCGCCCTCCTCGACCCCTCGACGGCCTGGGAGTTGGCCGCCCTGCCTCCGCCAGACCCCTCCGGACTCCCTGGGAATCCCGTCTCATCTCGCTGGGGTCAAGAACTGGAGAACGATGACCCCGTTCTGCTGCAACCTGTATACTTCGGTCTGTCCTAAAACCATGTATTGTTGAGTGTTGTATCCTGGGCACAACCACGAATTCCAGTCGTGATCCTAATGTAAGCCTCTAGGGCGTTCACGGGGTAGTGCGCTCTCTTGCCGTACTGGAGTACGACACAAAGAGAAGGATGAGAAGGAAACATTGCCGCCCGCTATCGTGGCTTTGCTTCGGGAAGGACGGGCACCGCTCGAACTCCGTTTCCACTCGGCTCCCATCACGACTATGCCCCTAGTAGACGACTGGCTGCACTCCTCCTATCGCTCTGAATTACTCGGATCCCCTCTGTACGACTAGGATGGTTCCTCGACGTTGCAGATCGTCCTCAACGCTAAGCCCCTAGTCCACATGAACTGGCACCCGCAGTGGCGTTCTAGTCTGTCGTGATCTCCCTTCTATGGGTAGCAGTGTGTGAAGGCAAGTAGTGTCCGTCACACGTCCTCACAATCTAGATGCAGGTGATGCCATGCCTCACGACGCCATTCTCACCGCTCATCTAACCGCACGACTGTCTCCCTCCATGACCAGGTTTTGAGAAAGAGAAGAGAGAGGGTTCCTTCCACCCCATGAAGCTAAGAGAGGATGTAGTACAAGGCCGGGAGATGGGTGAAGGAAACAAATCAGCTGTTAGGGTTCATCTGTGGTAAGAGACTACGAATACCACCATGGTAGATCTTATATAAATATAATCAGTATAAACTAGAATTTGCTAGTCTGTGGGGTTCCGATTTTGTTTGACGTTTATACATAATTGGGCGGTTCCCACATCAAACAAGGAAGGATATAATGGATCCCATCCAATTTTTCCTTATTAGATAATTGTGATTACTTTCTTTTTTATAGAAAGAAGGATTTATGTTTACTTCAACAATCCAAAACAAATTAGGAATTATTATGTTCCTTTTCAAATCTCACATCCATAAAAAAGGTGGATAACCTTTTGATTGATTATCTAATCCACATATTATCTTGGATTATCCTAGAAATCCTCTCATTATCTTATATTGTAATTATCCTTCAACTTACCAGAAAGGGAACCCAAGGTAACACTATTTGGTGTCCCAACCATTGTGTTTCCAATAATGGAAAGATAAGTATTTTTTTAACTATCTAACACATTATAAACTTTATTCTCCTTTGGAAAACGTTTATCAATATCAAAAGATGTTACTATTTATTAATGCATGAATTCCTTTTATCTATTTGTCTTGTGCCAAAAGCACTTGTGCGACAAAGGCAATTAACATTACTATTTCACCAATAAAATCATTAAGGAATTATCAATTTAATTCGTGCATCATATTTTATAGTTCAGTTTTACCAAAATTTGAGGATATTACATATGTTATGCATCCAGGTGTCACCAAGATGTACCATAGTCTGAAGGACTTGTACTGGTGGCCAGGCTTGAAGAAAGATGTAGCTGAGTTCGTGGCTAGATGTGCGGTTTGTCAGCAAGTGAAGGTTGAACATCATAAGCCGACAGGTACGTTGCAACCTTTGCCGATACCGCAGTGGAAATGGGATCATATAACTATGGATTTCATAGTTGGTCTACCCAAGACAACTAGGAATCATGATTCCATTTGGGTGGTTGTGGACAGATTGACCAAGTCTGCCCATTTCATACCTGTGAAGACAACATATACAGCTGAGAAACATGCTCGAGTGTATGTGGATGAGATAGTACGTTTGCATGGTGTGCCAGCGACGATAGTTTCTAACAGAGGTCCTCGGTTCACGAGTGGTTTCTGGGAACAGTTGCACAGAGCGTTGGGAACGCAGTTGAGATTCAGTATCACTTTCCACCCACAGACAGATGGACAGTCTGAGAAGACTATTCAGATTCTGGAGGATCTCCTTCGAGCTTGTGTTTTGCAGTTCCTAGGTAGTTGGGATGTGCATCTGAGTTTGATAGAGTTTTCTTATAACAACAGTTATCAGCGAAGCATCGAAATGGCTCCTTATGAGGCTTTGTATGGAAGGAAGTGTAGATCTCCCTTGTGTTGGTATGAATCTGGTGAGCATCAGTTGTTGGGACCTGAGTTAGTGCAGCAGACAACGGAAAAGATCAAGGTGATACAACAACAGTTGAAAGTGGCACAGGACAGGTAGAAGTCTTATGCAGACAATCGTCGATGACCTTTGGAGTTCCAGGTAGAAGACAAGGTATATCTTAAAGTCTCGCCATGGAAAGATGTGCTAAGGTTTGGCCGGAAGGGTAAGTTGGCACCTAGGTATATGGGGCCTTACCCAGTTATAGCACGTTTTGGAAAGGTAGCTTATGAGATAGAGTTACCTCCAGAGTTGCACAAGTTACATCCAGTGTTTAATGTCAGTATGCTGAAGAAAAGCCATCCAAATTCTGGAACAGTGATACAGCCAGTTGAGGTTGAACTTGATGAAGATGTGACCTACGAGGAAGGTCCTGTGGCGATCCTTGACAGAAGGGTTAAGAAGCTGAAGAGGAAGGACTTGGTTCTTGTGAAGGTTCTTTGGCAACATCGTGGCATTGAGGAAGCCACGTGGGAGCTTGAGGAAGAGATGAGGAGGAAGTATCCCTCGCTTTTCTCTTCGGATTTTGGGGACAAAATCCCTTAAAGAGGGTTAGATTGTAAGGACCCTGACCTTCGTTTAGGGCTTACCCTATTTGCTTTGCTTGACCCTGGTGCTTTGGTGCTTGCTAATCACCTTTAGTGGTGATTAGGGTTTGGTTGTGCTTTGTTGAGAGTTGGAGGTGGTACTTGCAAATAACCCAAGTCTAGGGTTTTGTGGGCAAGTTTGCCACCATGTGAGGTGTTCCTCCCTCTCTTTGCTTCCTCTTGTGTAGAGAGGTAGGATTGGGCTCGTTGCTTGAGTTCTTTTGGGCCTTATTGAGCTTGTTGGGCCTTGAGGTGCCTTGTTTTGCTTAGGGTTGAGCCTTGTATTGGCCAAGTGTGGATGTGTATCGGCCAAGAGGTGTGTCGCCCATGGCAATGGAGTGTGTCGCCCAAGGAGCAACATGTTGTGTTGACCATGATGCTTGACCTAACCTTGACCTTGTTTAGTGGACACTTGGAACATATCTTAGACATGTGGATGGAGCTTTCTAGAGTGGTGGCTCGTGCTCTAGGACAAGTGTCCCTAGGAAAGTGACACCTTGCTTGAACCAACCTTGTTTTCTCCTCCCTTTCCTTCTATATAGGTGGTTCCTTCCTTAGCTTAAGGTCCCTTTGGTTCCTCTCCACCTTGTTGCACAACACAACCTTCTCCCTTGCTAGTGGTGGCTGATATCCCCTTGAAGAAGAGAGTGATGGCCGATACACCCTTGGAGGAGCAAGCTTGTCGGCCGACACACCTTGGAGAAGCAAGTGGTGGCCGATAGCCTTGGAGTCTCCATCTTCCTTGCTTGGAGCTTGGATCTTGGAGCTTGGAGTTGCTTAAGGCGGGTTGCATAACTTCTAACCCTAATTACTTTATCTCTTGTTATGATCTTGTTTATATGCATGCTAGTAGCTTAGTTTCTTGCTTAGCTTTCATGTTGGCTGATCCTTGTGATCTAGGGTTTGTAGGTGAGCAATACTCCTTTCTCCCCTTGGTCTAGAGGAGTGAGCTTGAGCTTCTAGTGTCATGAGCAACACCCCTCTTTCTTAGTCGATTGAGGTGAGCTTGTGTTCTAGTTGCTTAAAGCAACACTATCCTCTCACCATGGGCTAGAGGGGTGAGCTCGGTTTGGTGGTGACTCTTTTCTAGGGTTTCGGGTGTCCATGTGTGAGGTGGTAGATGACCCTTTGTTTGATGTACCTTGGACAATATGAGCTTTGGGGAGGTGTTTCCCGATAGCCCTCCTGACCTAGACCCTCTTGCACGACACACTTATGGGACATCTTGCCCGGTATACCCACCTCGGTTAGTTGTTGCTAGCTTTGTGTTGTGTCGGGCGCGCAAGCCAACTTTGGGTGCCCGGCACCAGCCCTCCACGCCTGGATGACGTGCACGCCAGCCTTGCACGCCTTTGAACTTGACCTTGCCCGGCACCGTGCCGCCTGGCAGAGCTGCTCGCCCGGAGAGTGTGTCACACCCTTGCACGACACGCCCATGGTCTGAGTACATGATATTCCTTGTATCGCCCAACCATTTCGCCCGGTACTCTTCTGCACGGCACAAGTACGCGGCACGCCTGATGCTTGCGCTGCTCACCCGGTATGCGTTTCCCGGCACAGTGCACGGATGAGTTGCATCTCATGTGTGGCCCGATACAACCTATGATGAGGGTGAGCCCTACCCGGTATGGTTTTTAGGGATGGTTTTGAGTACTTCTTGTGAGGGTTCCATTTGTTATAGAAAGCTAGTGTGTTGTCTTTATTCTTGTTGATCAATAATGACTCATTGCATGATAATGCTCTTAATGATAAAGCTTGTTCAACTAAACTTAATATGGTTATACACACGAGTGTGAGCACCTTGATTGTCTTATTATGATAAGAGCAATAATGAGTATGCATTAGGGTTTTTTGATGATGTGTCTTATACATGAAATTATGAGATGAGGCATGGTTAAGAAAAGGATACAATCACTAATGTTATTTTGTGTTGATAATACGCTTAACCCTAAATGTCACCCTGTGTTGATAATATAAGTTTCCAAGTTATTCATGTTGATTATTGAATGATACTAACCATGCAGGTAATGCATAGCCAAATGAAAGGCTATGAGGAATGAGTATATGAAAACAATGAGATAACATGTACATTATGAATGATGTTCCATGATGATGATATAAGCCTTGAGAGGCAGTGGCACTGTGTGATGAGGGATTGAGATCCCATGGTATGTGACAATCCTCGAGATGGATCTGGATGATTGGGAAGAGGCCAAGTGATAACATGTGATGTGGGATCCTTGTGATGGATCAGTATGATGTGAATGGTAGTGAAAGCATAATGTTGAGTTATGTTGTTTATTTCCTATTATAGCTTGCATGTTATACAACTTGGTTGAATCTTGCAATCCATCTAAAAGATACTAATTAATCACAGTGAAATTTATCATGTAGTTGCCCTGGCCATAGATCCATCATCGTCAGGATTTGGTGATGGTGAAACAGGTTCTCCTACGGGTTAACCTGGAAGCGCATATTGTTGAATATGTGTAGGTTACTCCTAGCCTTAAATAGAGAGGTAAACGAGTGAAGCTAAGGTTGCATACTTGGATATATATATATATATATATATATATATATATATATATATATATATATATATATATATATATATATATATATATATGTGTGTGTGTGTGTGTGTGTGTGTGTGTGTGTGTGTTTGTGTGTGAAGAGCATGGTGAGTAAGCCCATGGCTCAATATGTTGGATCATGAACACGCTTGTTCATAGCTCAAATACTAGAGTCGAGACATGTACCAAGGCGAGCTAGAAAGGGCAGCCTATGGAGCTGACCCTGTGGCTAAAGCCACTTAAGCATGAGACTACGGTCCTGCTTTAGTTTTCGTGCACTGACCACGAAGGGTGAGGTCGTGGATTCTGGCTCTTCCATTGACCTTGTATGGCACCGGTTATGGGCTTCGCAGCTGAAGGTTGGATTTGAACGGTACGGTTCACTTCCTCAGGGCATAATAAAACGTAATCCAGTCATTTAGCGCTTACTGCTTAAGACAAACACGACACATTGGTTGAGGCCTTTTTTGTATAGTTACTCTCTTTATATCTTGCAGTTACTTATATGTTCTTCATATGTAGTGGAACTTGGATATCCTGTCTTGTTAATCATGTTTCACATATAATACTTGATTACATCTGGTAAGCTTAGATAGATTTACTTCATAGACCGCTCTTGCTATACTTCTTATCAGTTAGCTGCATTATGTATATGTTCATCTGAGGTTTTTTAGTTTGGGCGGGGAGTTATGTTTCCCACTGGGACAATGTTCAATTGTCTCACCCTGCTGGTTTACACCCTTTTTAGGTGGTCGAGCTAGACGTGGTGGTGGTCGCGGAGTTGCGGCCGAGCAGCAAGAAGAACAGTAGAAGGCAAGCGACGGATAAGTTGTTGTTTTGGATGTTTTGTGATAGAGTCTAGAGTTATCCCTGTACTCTCAGGTCCTTGGTGATGTTTTGACGTTGTTTCACGATGTACAGCTGTAGATGTTTTGTATATCCTGATGTTGGCTGGATGTGGGCCTCTATGTATATAAACAGGTGATGAACTCATGTGATTACAGGACAGCTGTTTCTCTAAGTTGTGGACATGTATCAGGGCTCGTACGAATGTATATAACCTATTTTCTTGCAGGATGTGGACTAGAATGTAATAGTTTCTTCGTTTATCAGTTCTTCCACAATCGGTTTTAATTAACCCGTGTTTTCGATAATCTGTGGTTATGGTGATTTCCGCACGTTTTCGCGTAACACCTCGCTGTCTGTGTGATAGTGGGTTGTGTTGCCACAACATACATGATAGATCCATATCTATTCTTAGTGTTCCAACTCTTCATAAGAATTGGACACTTGTCCTTGGGATACTAACTCCATGTAACATGGACAAGTTTTCTCCCACTAAATCTCTGTATACTGAACCCTTCAGTATAGATTGCCTATGTGTGCTTTCTCTTTTCAGGTCAAGAGGTTTTCAAGAACTATCTCTATAGATCTCTATTCCTACCACATAGGAAATGTCTCTTTCTTCCCTAAAGATAATTTCCACTTTGTATTTCCATTCTAGAACATTTCCATTTCACATCAACATGTGGAATGTGAATACGCTCCCACTAAATCACAGATCCCTTCTTTAACTTTGTCATATCATTCAAACCCTTTGACTATATTATCAAAGTAAAGATCCAGCTCTGAGTTGCTTGTACTTAATCAATCACATTGATTAGTTCATTGTAACTTATAGACTTTATTTGCATTAATGGATTCATAAACCTTATAGGTTGTGTCACATACACATCCTTGTTTTATTCCCTACAGGAATGTGGTTTTAGTATCCGTATGCCAAATCTCTTAGTCATTAAGTTGCAATCATTCAAGCATCATCCTTCTCAAAATGTTATCCATGTGTCTTAATGCTTAAGACTCATTCTCACTTATGGGTTTCGTCCCAATGGGTGCTACCATCAAGGTCATACCTTATGGTTCACATGGAAGTTATTTAGGATGTAATGGTCATAAACCATAACTCAAAGTCAGGTTCCTCATATTCATCTAGATAGTTGACTCATCATATGATCCACTCATCATATAGATGATCGAGGTGTATCTGTCAAGGATATAAGAACTCACAACTCCTTGTGATTCTTAATGTCCTTTATTAGTGTGGGGTATTCTTTATTTAAGAAGAAATTAGTTATTTGATAATCATCCTCTAACTCCTTAGAGTATGACTCCTTTTGATTTAGACATCATCTTGCCTTAATCACGAGCTCACTATGATACACTATCATAATCATTCACAAGGTTCTCAAACATTCATTGATCTCTTCAAGAATTAACACTTTACCAAATCCGTACTTCATCTATGATATTCCTCAACACTTCAAGATATTCATATTGGTATTTCTCTAAACACCGTTTGAAGTATTAGCATTCACTCCAATAGGTATGTAAATACATCACATGTATTATACCTAATCGGATAATCATTCTCCCACTACCACTAGTGAAGATTGATTAATCATGTCTAAGAGATTCATGTCTCTTACTGGTTCTCTAACCAAAAGAGTCTAGACTTATCCATCATATGGAATCTAGAAATGAATTTCTCATGATTTATGCTAATTTGATTGTTTGAGTTATCAATAACTTTTAGGTATCATTTTATCTTATGCATACCAAGTAACACAAGATAAACAAGGCATTGCCATAAAGATCAAATCTTTTTTAAATGGAAACATCATCTTTATTAATTGCTATCATTGTCATACAATATGCAAAAATAATGTGTTTATATCCATTGGCAAATATGAAATAGCAGTTCATAACTCTATTACATGCCTTCAAGGCTGAAAATAAACTAAAGTACTCCTATCTATGGCGGCAACACTTGCCCCATGTATTGGGTGCTTTACACTTTATATCTTGGTATCATATACCTCAAAAAGTGTTACAAGTTTATTTCATGACACCTTCAGGTGGAAACGTCTGTCGCCTCCTTCTTTAATTCTTCTAGATAGAGTGGACAATTCCTTTTCTAATGTTCTGGTTTTTGACAATGGTGGCAATTGCCTCTCTTGGTCACGCCTCCCTTGGCTTTGAGAGTTGAAGACGACTCGGGTTGCTGGCTAGCATCAGAACTTTTCTTAGCCTTGCCCTTGCCCTTGCACTTGGACTTGCCTTTCTTGCTACTGATCATAATCACAGACTTAGGATTGTCCTTCTTCATATGTGCCTCGGCTGTCCTCAACATGTCCAGCAACTCTGTCAACGGCTTGTCAAAGTTGTTCGTGTTGTAGTTCATCACAAACTGACTGTTGGATTCTGGCAACGATTGCAGTATCACGTCAGTAGCCAACTCTTGGCTCAGGGGAAATCCCAGTCTCGTCAGGGACTCCACATACCCAATCATCTTGAGTGTGTGAGGACCAACTGGATCTCCTTCTATCATGACACACTTGAATAGCACCCTGGAGACATCATGTCTCTCTTGTCGTGCTTGATCTTCATACATGTTCTTGAGATGCTGAATCATCTCAATGACACCCATGTTCTCATGTTGTCTCTACAACTCATGGTTCATGGAGCACAACATCAAGCACTTTGCATCAATGGCATCATCAGAATGCTTCTTATAAGCATCCCTTTCTACCTTTGGTGCGGTAGGAGCAGGTTCCTCTGGAATTGGAGTATCCAAGACATAGAGCTTTTGCTCTTGAGTGAGAACAATTCTCAATGTCCTAAACTAGTTGTGGAAGTTAGTCCCATTCAGCTTTTCCTTTTCAAGGACCGATCGCAACGAAAAGTGATTGTTGTTTGTTGTCATTTGTACTACAAAAGGAAATATATGCAATTTTAGTCCAAAGCTCAATTTTGACTTATTTGATTGATTTGAAAAGTTGACGATATAATTAGGACTTTAATTAATTATCGCTGCCACTATTTTGTTCAAATTAATAGCCCTCACCATCAATTTGGAAGATTACAGCATACAACCTTCTAGTGGTTCAAGATCCTAAAATCCTCTGAGTCATGGACCAGTTAGGGCTGTCACCCACAACTTAGATCTTCCAGGTAGGCAACATTTGCCAATTGCATCATATGAAACTCTTGAAAGATGTCATGTGCAACTCCTGGCCATGATCATCTCCATGCCTCAAGGTTCTAGATCCTATCTAGGTCACCTTGTTAAGTCTTACCCAAAGCCAACACGATGAATATGCACCCTACTAGGGCAGACCCACATATTCATCCTTCACGCTTCCACAAGATAGACGGTGCACCACGCTAGGGCGTGCTCACACTTGGCCGATCAAACTTTTCACGTTGTCACATTTGGAAGGCATCTAAAACTTTAATATTTAATGAGGGATTTGATATTATAGGTACATATACATATCCAATCACCACAATATATAGTATGTATCGTATACATAGTATATCCCATAGAAAACATGTGAAATGATAGAAGCGATGATTATGGCCATCCTAATGTGATTCCTTGAGCCAAGAGGAATCACGGTCATCTAGGTCTACATCACATGCAACCTGTTCATGATGAAGTGTTATAGCTATCCGAGTTGATCAACTCATCACATGAATGACCTACTCGCCCTGGTCGGTCGTCTGGGTGCCACCAGCCGATCGATTGGCTCCTCCAACCAATCTGTAAGGACCCTGACCTTCATTTAGGGCTTACTCTGTTTGCTTTGCTTGACCCTGGTGCTTTGGTGCTTGCTAATCACCTTTAGTGGTGATTAGGGTTTGGTTGTGCTTTGTTGAGAGTTGGAGGTGCTACTTGCAAATAACCCAAGTCTAGGGTTTTTTCGGCAAGTTTGCCACCTTGTGATGTGTTCCTCCCTCTCTTTGCTTCCTCTTGTGTAGAGAGGTAGGCTTGGGCTCGTTGCTTGAGTTCTTTTGGGCCTTCTTGAGCTTGTTAGGCCTTGAGGTGCCTTGTTTTGCTTAGGGTTGAGCCTTGTATCGGCCAAGTGTGGATGTGTATCGGCCAAGAGGTGTGTCGCCCATGGCAATGGAGTGTGTCACCCAAGGAGCAACATGTTGTGTCGCCCATGATGCTTGACCTAACCTTGACCTTGTTTAGTGGACACTTGGAACATATCTTGGACATGTGGATGGAGCTTGCTAGAAAGGTGGCTCGTGCTCTAGGACAAGTGTCCCTAGGCAAGTGACACCTTGCTTGAACCAACCTTGTTTTCTCCTCCCTTTCCTTCTATATAGGCGGTTCCTTCCTTAGCTTAAGGTCCCTTTGGTTCCTCTCCAACTTTTTGCATGACACAACCTTCTCCCTTGCTAGTGGTGGCCGATATCCCCTTGAAGAAGAGAGTGGTGGCTGATACACCCTTGGAGGAGCAAGCTTGTCGGTCGACACACCTTGGAGAAGCAAGTGGTGGCCGATAGCCTTGGAGTCTCCATCTTCCTTGCTTGGAGCTTGGAGCTTGGAGTTGCTTAAGGCGGACCCTAATTACTTTATCTCTTGTTGTGATCTTGTTTATATGCATGCTAGTAGCTTAGTTTCTTGCTTAGCTTTCATGTTGGTCGATCCTTGTGATCTAGGGTTTGTAGGTGAGAAATACTCCTTTCTCCCCTTGGTCTAGAGGAGTGAGCTTGAGCTTCTAGTGTCATGAGCAACACCCCTCTTTCTTAGTCGATTGAGGTGAGCTTGTGTTCTAGTTGCTTAAAGCAACACTCTCCTCTCACCATGGGCTAGAAGGGTGAGCTCGGTTTGGTGGTGACTCTTTTCTAGGGTTTCGGGTGTCCATGTGTGAGGTGGTAGATGACCCTTTGTTTGATGTACCTTGGATGATATGAGCTTTGGGGAGGTGTTGCCTGATAGCCCTCCTGACCTAGACCCTCTTGCACGGCACACATATGGGACATCTTGCTCGGTATACCCACCTCAGTTAGTTGTTGCTCGCGTGAGCCAACTTTGGGTGCCCGACACCAGCCCTGCACGCCTGGATGAGGTGCACACCAGCCTTGCACGCCTTTGAACTTGACCTTGCCCGACACCGTGCCGCCTGGCAGAGCTACTCGCTTGGCAGAGCTGCTCGCCTGGAGAGTGTGTCACACCCTTGCACGGCACGCCCATGGACTGAGTACACGATATGCCCTGTATCGCCCAACTGTGTCGCCTGGTACTCTTCTGCACGGCACAAGTACCCGGCACACCTGATGTCTGCGCTGCTCGCCCGGTATGCGTTGCCCGGCACAGTGCACAGATGAGTTGCATCTCATGTGTGGCCCGATACAACCTATGATGAGGGTGAGCCCTGTCCGGTATGGTTTTTAGGGAGGGTTTTGAGTACTTCTTGTGAGGGTTCTGTTTGTCATAGAAAGCTAGTGTGTTGTCTTTATTCTTGTTGATCAATAATGACTCGTTGCATGATAATGCTCTTAATGATAAAGCTTGTTCAATTAAACTTATTATGGTTATACACACGAGTGTGAGCACCTTGATTGTCTTATTATGTTAAGAGCAATAATGAGTATGCATTAGGGTTTGTTTGATGATGTGTCTTATACATGAAATCATGAGATGAGGCATGGTTAAGAAAAGGATACAACCACTAATGTTATTTTGTGTTGATAATACGCTTAACCCTAAATGTCACCCTGTGTTGATAATATAAGTTTCCAGGTTATTCATGTTGATTGTTGAATGATACTAACCATGCAGGTAATGCATAGCCAAATGAAAGGCTATGAGGAATGAGTATATGAAAACAATGAGATAACTGGTACATTATGAATGATGTTCCATGATGATGATATAAGCCTTGAGAGGCAGTGGCACTATGTGATGAGGGATTGAGATCCCATGGTATGTGATGATCCTTGAGATGGATCTGGATGATTGGCAAGAGGCCAAGTGATAACATGTGATGTGGGATCCTTGTGATGGATCATTATGATGTGAATGGTAGTGAAAGCATAATGTTGAGTTATGTTGTTTATTTCCTATTATAGCTTTCATGTTATACAACTTGGTTGAATCTTGCAATCCATCTAAAAGATACTAATTAATCACACTAAAATTTATCATGTAGTTGCCCTAGCCATAGATCCATCATCGTTAGGATTTCGTGATGGTGAAACAGGTTCTCCTACAGGTTAACCTGGAAGCGCATATTGTTGAATATGTGTAGGTTACTCCTAGCCTTAAATAGAGAGGTAAACGAGTGCAGCTACGATTGTAGACTTGGATATATATATATATATATATATATATATATATATATATATATATATATATATATATATATATATATATATATATATATATATATATATGAAGACCATGGTGAGTAAGCCCATGGCTCAATATGTTGGAGCATGAACACGCTTGTTCATAGCTCAAATACTAACGCCGAGACCTGTACCAAGGTAGGCTAGAAAGGACAGCCTATGGAGCTGACCCTGTGGCTAAAACCACTTATGCATGAGACTACGGTCCTGCTTTAGTTTTCGTACACTGACCACGAAGGGTGAGGTCGTGGATTCCGGCTCTTCCATTGACCTTGTATGGCACCGGTTATGGGCTTCGCAGTTGAAGGTTGGATTTGAACGGTACAGTTCACTTCCTCAGGGCATAATAAAATGTAATCCAGTCGTTCAGTACTTACTGCTTAAGACAAACACAAAACATTGGTTGAGGCCTTGTTTGTGTAGTTACTCTCTTTATATCTTACAGTTACTTATATGTTCTTCATATGTAGTGTAACTTGGATATCCTGTCTTGTAAATCATGTTTCACATATAATACTTGATTACATCTGGTAAGCTTAGATAGCTTTACTTCATAGAATGCTCTTGCTATACTTCTTATCAGTTAACTGCTTTATGTATATGTTCATCTGAGGTTTTGTAGTTTGGGCAGGGAGTTATGTTTCCCACTGGGACAATGTTCAATTGTCTCACCCCGCTGGTTTACACCCTTTTTAGGTGGTCGAGCTAGACGTGGTGGTGGTCGCGGAGTTGCGGCCGAGCAGTAAGAAGAAAAGTAGAAGGCAAGCGACGGATAAGTTGTTGTTTTGGATGTTTTGTGACAGAGTCTAGAGTTATCCATGTACTCTCAGGTCCTTGGCGATGTTTTGACGTTGTTTCACGATGTAGAGCTGTAGATGTTTTGTATATCCTGCTGTTGGCTGGATGTGGGCCTCTATGTATATAAACAGGTGATGAACTCATGTGATTATAGGACAGTTGTTTCTCTAAGTTGTGGACATGTATCAGGGCTCGTACGAATGTATATAATCTGTTTTCTTGCAGGATGTGGACTAGAATGTAATAGTTTCTTCGTTTATCAGTTCTTCTACAATCGGTTTTAATTAACCCGTGTTTTCGATAATCTATGGTTATGGTGATTTCCGTACATTTTCGCGTAACACCTCGATGTCTGTGTGATAGTGGGTTGTGTTGCCACAAGTATTGGTATCAGAGCTTTAGGTTCACTGAGTCTACAGGGATCTAGGACTAGGTTGTGTCTGTTCTTATGCGTTCTCCAGATTTTCTCACGATCGTCTTCTGCCCTCAGCAGAAGAAAAGCCAAGATGTCTAGAAACCATGAAGAACTCATTGCTGAGCACAGCAATCATGCATCTGTTGATGGAGCAGTAGGCCAGGCACATGAAGATCGGGTGCCTGAGGTCCCTCAACCTGACCCAGTCATTCTTGAGCATCCTACCTACCAACAGCTTTTGGGGCAGATGATGGCCATGATGAATCTCATGGTTGAGCGATTGCCAGTGCCTCCTCCGAGAGCACAGGCTCCCCATGGTGAATCATCGGGTATTGGGAAGACCTTCGAGCAGCTTTGCCGAGTCGGAGCTTCGGATTATTCTGGAACGGCTGATCCAGCGGATGCGGATCTGTGGCTGACAAGGCTTGAGAAGGCTTTCCGGATCCTCGACATCCCCGAAGCAGACAAAGTAAATCACGTTGTCTACCTTCTGAAGGGTAGCGCTAGTCACTGGTGGACCATCGAGGAAGAGAAGCGGCATGGTGAGGTGATCTGTTGGGAGGTCTTTCGATGTGAGTTCGTTAACAGATACTTTCCTAAGACGTATCTGGATGAGAAGATCAGTCAGTTTGAGAGTTTGCGGTAAGGAACGATGAATATCACCGAGTACGAGGCCATGTTCATGGATCTATTTAGGTTTTGTCCTCACATGGCGACGACGGATGAGGAGCGAATCAGACGTTTCAAGAAGGGTCTGAGTGTTGAGCTGACGACACCGGTTTCTGCGTTGGAGAACCGGGAGCGGTTTGCGATGTTTGTGGAATCCGTCCGGAGGATTGAACGATCTATAAGGGAGAAGAGAGAGTCTATGGCTAAAAAGAGACCTGCTCAGTTCCAGGGGCAGAGGTTTTGTGGCAACACATCCCATTATCACACAGATAACGAGGTGTTTCGCGAAAACGTGCAGAAATCACCATAACCACAGCTTATAAAAACACGGGTTAATTAAAACCAATTGCGGAAAACTGATAAACTGAGAAACATATTTCATTCCAGTCCATATCCTGCAAGAAAACATCTTATATACATATCCATTCGAGCCTGGATACATGTCCACAGCTTAGAGCAACAGTTGTTCTATCATAACCATGAGTTCACCACCTGTTCATACATATAAAGGCCCACATCTGGCCATCGGCAGGATATACAAATGATCTCGGTCGTACATCGTAAAACATCGTCAAAACACCGCCAAGGACCTGAGAGTACAGGGATGACTCTAGACTCTACAACAAAACATCCAAAAAAGCAGCATCTCCAAAGCTAGCCTTCTACTGATCTTCTTGCTGCACGGTCGCCACACCGTGACCACCACCACGACAAGCTCGACCACCTAAAAAGGGTGAAAACTAGCAGAGTGAGACAATTGAACATTGTCCCAGTGGGAGGCATAACTCTGTGCCAAAACTACAAAACCTTAGATAAGCATATTTAAGCAGGTATACTGATAAGGAATATAACAGAAGCAGTTTACAAAATGCAAGCCATCCTCACCATCAGATTTACCAGCTGTACCAACATATTTCTCAATGGAACATGATTGACTAGATAAACTATATATGAAACACACCACATAGGAGTAATGCACAGTAACTGCAAGATAAATAAAGTTAACTACATAAACAAGGCCTCAACCAATGTTTCGTGTTTGACTTATCAATACGTACTAAACGGCTGTATTACGTTTTATTATGCCCTGAGGAGATGAACCGTATCGTTCAAATCCAACCTTCGGCTGTGAAGCCCATAGCCGGTGCCATACAAGGTCAATGGAAGAGCCGGAATCCAAGACCTTCTCCGCCTCATGGTCAGTACATGAGTATAACATGAGCAGGACCGCAGTCTCGTGCTTGAAGTGGTCATAAGCCACAGGGTCAGCTCCTCAGGCTACCCTCTTCCTAGCCCGCCTCGGTATATGTCACGGCGCTAGAAACTGAGCCACGTGTCTAAACACCGTGCTCTGAGCCATGAACGCATTCATGCTCATCATATCACACATCTGGGGCCATGGGCCATGTTCACCATGCTCATCACACATCCGAGTCTACAACCGCAGCTGCACTCATTTTACCTCTCTATTTTAGGCTAGGAGAAACCTCGCATATTCAAAAATATGCGCTCCGGGTTGACCCACAGGAGAACCCGTTTCATCATCACCCTATCCTGACTGGTGATGAATCTATGGCCAGGGCAGACTACATGATAGATTTCATTATGATTAATTAGTATCTTTTAGATGGATTGCAAGATTCAACCAAGTTGTATAACATGCAAGACATAACAAAAGGAAAATAACATAAACTCAACATTAGGCATTTCCTACAATTTACATCACACTGATCCATCACAAGGACCTCACATCACATGTTATCATATGGCCTCTTGCCAACCATCTAGATCCATCTCATGGATCATCACATAACATGGGATCTCAATCCCTCATTACATAGAGCCATAGCCTCTCAAGGCTTTCAACATCATTATGGAACATCATTCATAATTCACCTATCATCACAGTATTCACATTAACCATTTCTCATAGCCTTTCATTGGACTAAGCATTACCTGCATGGTTAGCATCATTCAATAACCAGATGAATAATCAATAGACTATAATTACTACCATAGTGTGACAATTAGGGTTAAGTGTATTGTCAGCACAACATGACATCAATAATCATTATCCATGCCTCATCTCAAGGTCACACGTGTGAGCACATTATCAAGCAACCCTAATGCATGCTCAAGATCACATTTGGCATTTAAGAAATAGAGTAGTTACATTCATACGCATGTACTTTAGCCACAAGAACATAATTCTCGTTATTAAGAGATGAATCGTCATAAGAGCATCATAACAGGTCCTGCCCTCACAAGAGATAACAACAACCCTCACTAGAAGTCACCCCCGGGCATAACCCACTCCTATCCAGCCCCTATCGGGCGTGCAGCCCTAGCAGGCGTGCAGGGTGTCCGGGTGAGCAAGTATCGGGCGAGACTGGGTGTGTAGAGTTAACACACGTGCAAGGCAGTGTGCCGGGCGAGCCGTGCAAGACTTCTCTATCGGGCGAGCCATTCATGTGTCGGGCGAGCAACTATCAGGCGACACAAACGGGGTCGGGCGAGCAGGGTAAAGCCGCGTGAGAAGGGCATGTCGGGCAAGCCAAAGAAGTATCGGGCGAGCAAAGCCAGGGTGTTGGGCGACACGCATGCAGGTGAGCAAGAGAAAATCAAGCGAGCATACTTGATTTGGCGAGCGAGCAGAACAGAGCTATATCGGGCAAGCAGGGTTACTGGGTGAGCAAGACGACTGAGCGAGCAGAGTCAGAGTGCTCACCCGCTCAAGGCACAAAAGAGAAACTTTGCTCACTCCAACCGTGCAAGAGAGAACTAGGGCAAGGGCTGTCGGGCAGCACCTCCCCACACATCTCAACTAAGGTTCAAGCCATCTAAACGAGCTCACCATCTTGCCCAAGGTGAGAGGAGAGTCTTGCTCAAGCCACTAAGTCATGTTCTCACCTCAATCGGGTAGGAAAGAGGGGTGTTGCTCATGGCATTAGAGCTCAAGCTCACTCATCTAGACCAAGGGGAGAAAGGAGTGTTGCCCTCCTAACCCTAACACACATGGATCGGCCAACATGCAAGCTAAACAAGAACCAACTACTAACATATAAAGGCAAGATTAAGACAACATATGAGAGAAGAGGATAGAGTAGTTAGGGTTAGAGTCATGCAACCCGCCTTAAGCTCCAAGGAAGAAGATGCACTTCAAGCTCCAAGGGTATCGGCCACCTTAGCTTCTTCAAGGATGTGTCTCAACCTCCAAGCTGCTCACACAAGGGCGTGTCGGCCACCTTAGCTCCTTCTTTAAGGGTG
Source organism: Alisma plantago-aquatica (assembly GCA_963693085.1). NCBI lineage: Eukaryota > Viridiplantae > Streptophyta > Magnoliopsida > Alismatales > Alismataceae > Alisma > Alisma plantago-aquatica. The sequence goes on along the minus strand of OY856410.1, from coordinate 1,252,892,553 downwards.
TGTCGTGCACAAGAAGGAGAGAAACTAAAGGGACCTCAAGCTAAGGAAGGGATCACCTATATAGGAAGAAAGGGAGGAGAAACCAAGGTTGTTCCATGCTAGGTGTCGTCCACCCAAGGAACACATGTCCACCAACTCAAGCCACCACTCTTGCAAGCCATAAGACACTTGTCCAAGATGTGTACCATGTGTTTCTCCAAACAAGACCAAGGTTGGCCCAAGCACTATGGGCGACATACCAAGCTAGCTCTAGGCCGACATAAGCTCTACTTGGCCGACACAAGGCCCAAGCAAGCCCAAACAAGGAACTGTAAGGCCCAAACGAGCTCAACAAAGGCCCAAAGAACTCAAACAACAAACCCAAGCCTTCCTCTCAACCCTAGAGGAAGCAAAGAGAGAGAAGAACACCTCTCAAGGTGGCAAACTTGCTCACAAAACCTTAGACTTGGATTAATTGCAAGTAACACCTCCAACTCTCAACAAAGCACAACCAAACCTTAATCACCACTAAAGGTGATTAGCAAGCATCAAACCATCAAGGTTAAGAAAAGCAAACAGGGTAAGCCCTAAACGCAGGTCAGGGTCCTTACAGGTTTGGTGGCTTTAAGAAGCACAGGTTTTCAGCACCATCAGTGATGAGAGGTCCTGGTGGATCGTCTCAGTGGTCTCCGAGTAGAGGAAGATGTTGTGTTTCTTCACCATCTAAGGCACAAAGTTCAGCTTCTGTGGCAGTGGCAGGGCCATCCAGGCCACGAGTTGATGTTAGGACATGTTATGCCTGCGGTCAGATAGGGCATGTCAAGTCGAGTTGTCCCTACAGAGATGATGAGGTGACACCGCAGCCGAGGCAGAATCCTCAAGGATCGGACCATCAGCAGCCTAGTGGTAGCAGAGGACGAGGGCGTGGTCAAGTGTCTCAAGTTGGATCGTCTGCTCAAGGAAACAGAGGGTGTGGACAGCAAGCAACGGCTCGATTCTATTCCATGAGTCAGTCGGAGGCGATAGTCAACCCACGAATAGTGACAGGTCAGATGGAGTTATTTCATTCTGATATGTCTTCTTCTTGCCTTATATCTGTTCTAGTTGACCCGGGTGCTACGCACTCCTTTATCGCCTATAGTATGCTTGATAACTGTCATTTACCTGTTAGTCGTAAGAAGGATAGTTTGTTGTTAGAAACCCCTCTTGCTGGTTCCTCGTTGCTTTGAGAAGAGTGTTCGTCTTGTATCTTATCTTTCTCATAACACCGCATTCAAGTGGATCTCATACCTCTTGATATGTGTGGTTTTGATGTTATCCTTGGGATGGATACCTTAGAGAGGTACAAGGTTGTTTTAGACTGCGGTACCAAGCAGGCGATGTTTGATGATGCTGGAGAGAAGTGGATCTTCCAGGGTGATAGAAAGATTCTTTCGACGTGTCTGATATCAGCTCTGGTGGCAGATAAGTTGTTGCGACAAGGATGTGAGGCGTTCTTAGCTCACGTGGTAGATACCGTTGTAGCTACCAAGGCGAAAGGTCCTAGCCTTGAAGAGGTGCCAGTTGTCCGAGAGTTTGCAGATGTGTTTCTTGAGGAGTTTCCTGGTGTTCCCCCACCCCGAGAGATTGATTTTGAGATCAATCTGGTCCCAGGGACGCAGCCAGTTGCGCAGACACCGTACAGGATGGCTCCAGTGGAGATGGCAGAGTTGAAGAAGCAGCTACAAGAGTTGCTGGACAAAGGTTTCATCCGACCGAGCACGTCGCCTTGGGGTGCTCTTGTGTTGTTCGTCAAGAATAAGGATGGTTCGATGCAGTTGTGTATAGATTACCGGCAGTTGAATAAAGTCACGATCAAGAACAAGTACCCGTTGTCGAGGATAGATGATATGTTTGATCAGTTACATGGTGCTATAGTATTTTCAAAAATTGATCTACGGTCCGGATATCATCAGCTGAGGATCAAGGAGGATGACATACCAAAGTCAGCTTTTCGGATGAGGTATGGTCATTTTGAGTTCGTGGTTATGTCGTTCGGGCTAACCAATGCACCTGCTACTTTCATGGACCTGATGAACAGAGTGTTCCGTCCGTTCTTAGATCAGTTTGTTGTAGTCTTTATAGACGACATCCTGATCTATAGTCGGGATAGGCTAGAGCATGAGCAACATCTTCGTCGAGCGTTGACTCTTCTTCGCCAACATCAGTTGTATGCCAAGTTCAATAAGTGTGAGTTCTGGTTGGATGAAGTGACTTTCTTGGGGCATGTGATATCTGCCCATTTCATACATGTGAATACAACATATACAGCTGAGAAACTCGCTCGAGTGTATGTGGATGAGATAGTACATTTGCATGGTGTGCCAGCGATGATAGTTTCTAATAGAGGTCCTTAGTTCACGAGTCGTTTCTGGGAACAGTTGCACAGAGCGTTGGGAACGCAGTTGAGATTCGGCACCACTTTCCACCCGCAGACAGATGGATAGTCTGAGAGGACTATTCAGATTCTGGAGGATCTCCTTCAAGCTTGTGTTTTGCAGTTCCTAGGCAGTTGGAATGTGCATCTAAGTTTGATAGAGTTTGCTTATAACAACAGTTATCAGCGAAGCATCGACATGGCTCCTTCTGAGGCTTTGTATGGAAGGAAGTGTAGATCTCCCTTGTGTTGGTATGAGTCTGGTGAGCATCAGTTGTTGGGACCTGAGTTAGTGCAGCAGACGACGAAAAAGATCAAGGTGATACAACAATAGTTGAAAGTGGCACAGGACAGGCAGAAGTCTTATGCAGACAATCGCCGACAACCTTTGGAGTTCCAGGTAGGAGACAAGGTATATCTTAAAGTCTCGCCGTGGAAAGGTGTGCTAAGGTTTGGCCGGAAGGGTAAGTTGGCACCTAGGTATATGGGGCCTTACCCAGTTATAGCACATGTTGGAAAGGTAGCTTATGAGATAGAGTTACCTCCAGAGTTGCACAAGTTACATCCAGTGTTCCATGTCAGTATGCTGAAGAAAAGCCATCCAGATTCTGGAATAGTGATACAGCCAGATGAAATTGAACTTGATGAAGATGTGACCTACGAGGAAGGTCATGTGGCGATCCTTGACAGAAGGGTTAAGAAGCTGAAGAGGAAGGACCTGATTCTTGTGAAGGTTCTTTGGCATCATCGTGGCATTGAGGAAGCCACGTGGGAGCTTGAGGAAGAGATGAGGAGGAAGTAACCCTCACTTTTCTCTTCAGATTTCGGGGATGAAATCCCTTAAAGGGGGTTAGATTGTAAGGACCCTGACCTTCGTTTAGGACTTACCCTGTTTGCTTTGCTTGACCCTGGTACTTTGGTGCTTGCTAATCACCTTTAGTGGTGATTAGGGTTTGGTTGTGCTTTGTTGAGAGTTGGAGGTGGTACTTGCAAATAACCCAAGTCTAGGGTTTTGTGGGCAAGTTTGCCACCTTGTGAGGTGTTCCTCCCTCTCTTTGCTTCCTCTTGTGTAGAGAGGTAGGCTTGGGCTCGTTGCTTGAGTTCTTTTGGGCCTTGTTGGGCCTTGAGGTGCCTTGTTTTGCTTAGGGTTGAGCCTTGTATCGGCCAAGTGTGGATGTGTATCGGCCAAGAGGTGTGTCGCCCATGGCAATGGAGTGTGTCGCCCAAGGAGCAACATGTTGTGTCGCCCATGATGCTTGACCTAACCTTGACCTTGTTTAGTGGACACTTGGAACATATCTTGGACATGTGGATGGAGCTTGCTAGAGTGGTGGCTCGTGCTCTAGGACAAGTGTCCCTAGGCAAGTGACACCTTGCTTGAACCAACCTTGTTTTCTCCTCCCTTTCCTTCTATATAGGCAGTTCCTTCCTTAGCTTAAGGTCCCTTTGGTTCCTCTCCACCTTGTTGCACGACACAACCTTCTCCCTTGCTAGTGGTGGTTGATATACCCTTGAAGAAGAGAGTGGCGGCCGATACACCCTTGGAGGAGCAAGCTTGTTGGCCGACACACCTTGGAGAAGCAAGTGGTGGCCGATAGCCTTGGAGTCTCCATCTTCCTTGCTTGTAGCTTGGAGCTTGGAGTTGCTTAAGGCGGGTTGCATAACTTCTAACCCTAATTACTTTATCTCTTGCTATGATCTTGTTTATATGCATGCTAGTAGCTTAGTTTCTTGCTTAGCTTTCATGTTGGCCGATCCTTGTGATCTAGGGTTTGTAGGTGAGCAATACTCCTTTCTCCCCTTGGTCTAGAGGAGTGAGCTTGAGCTTCTAGTGTCATGAGAAACACCCCTTATTCTTAGTCGATTGAGGTGAGCTTGTGTTCTAGTTGCTTAAAGCAACACTCTCCTCTCACCATGGGCTAGAAGGGTGAGCTCAGTTTGGTGGTGACTCTTTTCTAGGGTTTCAGGTGTCCATGTGTGAGGTGGTAGATGACCCTTTGTTTGATGTACCTTGGACAATATGAGCTTTGGGGAGGTGCTGCCCTATAGCCCACCTGGCCTAGACCCTCTTGCACGGCACACTTATGGGACATCTTGCTCGGTATACCCACCTCGGTTAGTTGTTGCTAGCTCTGTGTTGTGTCGGGCGCACGAACCAACTTTGGGTGCCCGGCACCAGCCCAGCACGCTTGGATGAGGTACATGCCAGCCTTGCACGCCTTTGAACTTGACCTTGCCCGACACCGTGCCGCCTGGCAGAGCTGCTCGCCCGGCAGAGATGCTCGCCCAGAGAGTGTGTCACACCCTTGCACGGCACGCCCATGGACTGAGTACACGATATGCCCTGTATCGCCCAACCGTGTCGCCTGGTACTCTTCTGCACTGCACAAGTACATGGCACGCCTGATGCTTGCGCTACTCGCCCGATATGCGTTGCCCGGCACAGTGCACGGATGAGTTGCATCTCATGTGTGGCCCGATACAACCTATGATGAGGGTGAGCCCTGCCCGGTATGGTTTTTAGGGAGGGTTTTGAGTACTTCTTGTGAGGGTTCCATTTGTCATAGAAAGCTAGTGTGTTGTCTTTATTCTTGTTGATCAATAATGACTCGTTGCATGATAATGCTCTTAATGATAAAGCTTGTTCAACTAAACTTAATATGGTTATACACACAAGTGTGAGCACCTTGATTGTCTTATTATGATAAGAGCAATAATGAGTATGCATTAGGGTTTGTTTTATGATGTGTCTTATACATGAAATCATGAGATGAGGCATGGTTAAGAAAAGGATACAACCACAAATGTTATTTTGTGTTGATAATATGCTTAACCCTAAATGTCACCCTGTGTTGATAATATAAGTTTCCAGGTTATTCATGTTGATTATTGAATGATACTAACCATGCAGGTAATGCATAGCCAAATGAAAGGCTATGAGGAATGAGTATATGAAAACAATGAGATAACATGTACATTATGAATGATGTTCCATGATGATGATATAAGCCTTGAGAGGCAGTGGCACTATGTGATGAGGGATTGAGATCCCATGGTATGTGACGATCCTTGAGATGGATCTAGATGATTGGCAAGAGGCCAAGTGATAACATGTGATGTGGGATCCTTGTGATGAATCAGTATGATGTGAATGGTAGTGAAAGCATAATGTTGAGTTATGTTGTTTATTTCCTATTATAGCTTGCATGTTATACAACTTGGTTGAATCTTGCAATCCATCTAAAAGATACTAATTAATCACAGTGAAATTTATCATGTAGTTGCCCTGGCCATAGATCCATCATCGTCAGGATTTGGTGATGGTGAAACAGGTTCTCCTACAGGTTAACTTGGAAGTTCATATTGTTTGAATATGTGTAGGTTACTCCCAGCCTTAAATACACAGGTAAACGAGTGCAGCTACGGTTGCAGACTCATATATATATATATATATATATATATATATATATATATATATATATATATATCTTTGTGTGTGTGTGAAGAGCATGGTGAGTAAGCCCATGGCTCAATATGTTGGAGCATGAACACACTTGTTCATATCTCAAATACTAGCGCCGAGACGTGTACCAAGGCAGGCTAGAAAGGACAGCCTATGGAGCTGACCCTGTGGCTAAAGCCACTTATGCATGAGACTACGGTCCTGCTTTAGTTTTTGTGCACTGACCACGAAGGGTGAGGTCGTGGATTCCGGCTCTTCCATTGACCTTGTATGGCACCGGTTATGGGCTTCGCATCCGAAGGTTGGATTTGAACGGTACGGTTCACTTCCTCAGGGCATAATAAAATGTAATCCAACCATTTAGTACTTACTGCTTAAGACAAACACGAAACATTGGTTGAGGCCTTATTTGTGTAGTTACTGTCTTTATATCTTGCAGTTACTTATATGTTCTTCATATGTAGTGGAACTTGGATATCCTACCTTGTTAATCATGTTTCACATATAATACTTGATTACATCTGGTAAGCTTATATAGCTTTACTTCATAGACTGCTCTTGCTATACTTCTTATCAGTTAACTGCTTTATGTATATGTTCATCTGAGGTTTTGTAGTTTGGGCAGAGAGTTATGTTTCCCGCTGGGACAATGTTCAATTGTCTCACCCTGCTAGTTTACACCCTTTTTAGGTGGTCGAGCTAGACGTGGTGGTGGTCGCGGAGTTGCGGCCGAGCAGCAAGAAGAACAGTAGAAGGCAAGCGACGGTTAAGCTGCTATTTTGGATGTTTTGTGATAGAGTCTACAGTTATCCCTGTACTCTCAGGTCCTTGGCGATGTTTTGATGTTGTTTCACGATGTACAGCTGTAGATGTTTTGTATATCCTGCTGTTGGTTGGATGTGGGCCTCTATGTATATAAATAGGTGATGAACTCATGTGATTACAAGACAGATGTTTCTCTAAGCTGTGGACATGTATCAGGGCTCGTACGAATGTATATAACTTGTTTTCTTGCAGGATGTGGACTAGAATGTAATAGCTTCTTCGTTTATCAGTTCTTCCACAATCGGTTTTAATTAACCTGTGTTTTCGATAATCTGTGGTTATGGTGATTTCCGCACGTTTTTGTGTAACACCTCATTGTCTATGTGATAGTGGGTTGTGTTGCCACACAATCAGTTCGCCTGGTCATCATGCATCTCCTCATGGCCACCACCTGATCGTCTCACTTCTCGAATTGGTCGTCTGGATTGCCAACCGATTAGTTCACTCCTTGAACCGATCATCTCAGTCGTCTTCAGGTTGTCCGCCATTCTTTGACATAACAGGAAATAAAAGATCTATCCTATTTTATATTTGAAAAGGGAAACCCTGAGTTATATTTGGGGGGAGCAAAGGTAGGAAAGAAATCTCGAGTTATCTCGAATTACATCAGGAATAAGGAGGTAGGGAATCGGTGTGCAGACCGAGATGCAAGCAACCACATACAACCAAGCACACATATATAGGGTTTATTGGCCATGACCATGCTATACATCCACCAAAAAACTCGTTTAAGGGTGATGCGTATCGAGTGCATTCATATTACATATCATATATGTATATTGGGATTTGTGGATTTAGGATTGGACATGCAAAAAGCCAAAATTTTATTCGTATCGTATGCAATAAATAAAGGCGACAAACCAAAATTGATCGTATCGATAATCCTAAAGTATAGAGTAGTTGACGTGGCTCTGATACCACTATTAGGTTTTAGGGGAGATAGAGAAGGCAGCGGAAACAAAAAAATTCTTCTCCCAAACCCAGAATAAAGGAATCGCGTCAACGTCTATACAGTAGGAAGGATGGTTTGTAGAGGAATACCTTGTCTAGAGGCTTGCTCGGCGACGTTACCTTGTGACTTGTGCGGTCTTCACCTCCGGTCTTGGACGATGTCTGTGCAGCTCCTGGTCTCACCGGGACTGTCGGGATTGACAGCTGTCCTTTGAGCGGCAAAAGTCTCCTACCTATGAAGTAATCCACACAGACCACTTGGAACTCCGATCTCCTTATCCCATAAGGAATCAGAAGGAGTCGTACCCTCCTATCGGCGTACTAGTCACCAACATACTCTCCTACCACCAGTCGCTATTCACAGTCATCTTTCCCTTGTTGTGCCTCCTTTATCGGGTAGCACTTGCTCGGGCTCTCTCGGTTACCACAACTAGAGAGAACGACAACTTTGCAGAGCAACTGGTGTTCTGAGTTGTTGTTGTTCCTGAGAAGCCCCCAATACCCCTATATATAGGAGGGTCATGGGACAGAGTTCTCTACCCCAGGCAATGCGGGATTAAAGCAGGAGTAGAAGGGTTTGAGATTTTCCATAAAACAACCAATCTGCACCAGCTGAACTGATCGGTTCACACCCTGAAACAATCGTTTCGGGCTCTGAGCTGATCGTTTGGGACATGAGCCGATCGTCTAGGGCTCTGAGCTGATCAGATGGAGCTCTGAGCCAATCGGTCAACTCAAATTGACTTTCGACTTTGATTCTTATTAATCAAATATTAATCCTTCTCCAAATCGAATTTGTACAAGTGAAACAAATTGTATTTGCAAAATAGTTTTTTGACTTTCCAAACGATCTCGGTTGGCCACATGAATTGATCGGTTCAACAATTGAGCCAATCGTCTCATTGAAACATGAGCTGATCATCTCACCAATTGAGTCGATCGGTTCACCAACCTGAGCCGATCGGTTCAACCTGTGAGCCAATCGGTTGGGGCATCAGACTGTGCAAATCAGTCAATCGCAGTTCCAATCAATCTGATACTATAATCAATCGGTTCAACACCTTGAACACTATGATACTGAGCTATGGATTGAGTGTTTAATTGAACTACTAAACTCCTTTAGCAATCAATCTAAACATCGTTTGTGGATAAACTCCTCTTCCAGGTTAAATCCTATGTGTGTGACCCTGTAGGTCCATTTCACGTTGGCAGTGAAAGTCCATAACACTTATGACTTCACAAGCAAAGAGCAGTGCCTAGTCACACAGTGCTACCCAAGTGAAAAGGAAAGTTGGAGAACAACTTTCAATCCTATAATTTGTGAATGGTGCTACAGTGAATGTATAATTCCTTTGTCACTGATATCTCGAATGAACTCAAGGCATGGAACAATCATCCTTTCAACGTTCATTCACTTTCTTGATCTCAGAGTAGATTGGAGGAGATATGTATGACATCAATATCACATACTGATTCACACATGCGTGCATGCCTATCTCAATCCTACTCATCAAGTGGCCATGGATATCAAACTCCCTCAGGAGGGACAAATCCCATATCTATCACTCACCCCTCAAAAGCCCCATGTGTCAAAGTCACCCAATCATCACCTTTATAACAACTCATGTTTGAAGACTACATTTGATGATGTCAAAGCGTACCCAACGATGTGTGTTGAGTGTAGTGATTTCAGGTCAAAGAATTACATTCACCACCATCACTGTGAGAACTGACTATGACTACCATGTCATGGTTCCATGTGTCAAACTCACAGTGGGTCTATCCGGTACACTTGTTCTCTAACAAATACCTATGTGTTTGGTTTGATATCTCCATATCATGACTAATGAGATTCTATCATCAACCAACACCGCAATCTAGTCTTGTGTGTCATTGTTGTCTATCTACCTTCCACAATGACATCCGACTAGGGACATAATAAGAATGTACAAACTCTTAGCATTTGTATGATCTCATTGTTCAGGTCCTTAACCTGAGAGCATACATCATTGAGTATTGTCATTCTCTAGACATTCAATCTATTCTATCATTATCTCATATGACTGAACTAGAAAGAATTGGAAGCTTGCCTTTGATGCTTATCAAATCAATCTTAATGTATCCCACCAATCATCCCATGATTGGCTCTCAGGGCATACATACCAACAATGACTAATCAATTGTCTATCTTATTACTCATCACATGATGAAGAATAGCACGATACCATTAAGGTTTTGAAGAATATATGAGCATAAGGGTCAAACTCAATATGTACACCCTAAAGGTTTATTAACCCCATATAGATGTATGATATGGAGATAAGGATATATCTCATGCACGATATGGTGATGAGGATACACCTCTATGCCTGATATGGAAGCATACCTACACCTCTATACCTAATATGAAGGAAGAACCTCAACCTAATACACTTGATTGAGTGACACATGTAGTGAGTTATGTTAAAAGACACATTGACACATCAAGAGTTTAATGTATTTTGATTAAGTGGGCCAATGTACCTTGAAGAAAGGGGTTGAGACAAATTAATAGAATATGATGCAATAAACAATCTAGTGAGGATGAGAGAGAAACTTATACATGTGTGATAATCATGTTATGAGCATACATTGATACTCCTAATATAAGTGGAGTATGAATTAGGGTTTGATTCCTGATAATATGATTTTGAAACCCTAATCGGCTAGAATGGGAAACCCTAACCCTAATGATGGGAAGGATGTGTTGCCCTTGTATCACATAGTTGATATGACTTGAAACCCTAATCGGTAAGAAAGGGGAATCCTTACCCTAATGGGAAGGTTGTATTTCTCTCATTGCATAGGCCTTGTGAGACATGTTAAATAAGTGTATAACAGGTATAATTTTTATGTGGTCTGATGACCTAAAATATAGTTGTTGGCTAGTGAGAGGTGACAAGATGTTTAATGGGCCTTGTTATCCATGTGAGATGCTTGAATAACAAGTATGATGTTTATATAGGTCTTATGACCTAGAGATGGTTGTTGCTTAGTGAGAGGTGACAAGATGTTTATATAGGTCTTATGACCTAGAGATGGATGTTTCCTAGTGAGAGGTGATAAGATGTTTATAAAAGTCTCATGATCTAGAGATTGATGTAAGAGATGGAAATGTTCAAAATAAACTAGGAAAATGGAAACATGTAACATAACAATAAGAATAATAAATGGTTATACAGATAATAATGAAATCTTAGTCATACATGCTTTATAGTTATAGCCAAGTGAGGACTATGGTGTTTTGAATGAGATAAGAGGAATATTTGTATCACATAAAGGATGTGAATGGGTATGATCGTTTGGCTGAGGTATAATGCCTAGTAAAGATAATGTGGTATTTAATGATGAGTTCAAGGGATTGATATCCCATAATGGAAGTGAAAGGACAACATAAAGGCATCCTAACTACTATGGGATCCTTAGAAATGTGGCCATAATCTCACAGGATTGGTATAATCCAATACATGGCTGTAATCTCACATGATTGGTATAATCCAATACATGGCTGTAATCTCACAGGATTGGTATAATCCAATACCTGGCTGTAATCTCACAGGATTGGTATAAATCCAATACCTGGCTATAATCACACAAGATTGGTATATTCCAATGACTGGCTATACTCTCATAGGATTGGTACAATCCAATACCTGACTATAATATCACAAGATTGGTACAATCCAATACCTAGTTGTAATCTCACAGGATTGGTAAAATCCAATACTTGGCTGTAATCACACATGATTGGTATATTTCAATTGGCTAAATTGAACATTATTATACCCTTTGTTTTTGTGACGACATGTCTCGGAAAAACAAGATCAACGAATGCGAAAGCAATTAATTAGCAGCGGAATTATTGAAAATTACTAAAAATTTAAAACTTTTCATAAAGAGATCTACAAACGGTAAAACTCTTCCATAAAGAAATATGATGAGTTATTTACAAACTGATCCATCATTATCTCTGTAAAATCACATCTCGAGTATTACAATCATCAATTGACCTATTAACTGTTCAAGGCAAGATACAAAATCTCGAGGCATTACGCCAAAATCTCATATCTATATTAAACATCTACTGACTCCTAGGACCTGAGAGTACAGAGATGACACATAGGACATTCTATCTACAAGACTTGACAGACAGTGTCTCCACCTGAGGATCACTGTTGTCCCTGATGTTGTTGCTGTTGCTGTTGCTGTTGTTGCTCACCCACTGATGGGTTCCTTCTTCCTCGACGTTTACCTAAAAAGTCAAATCCCACGGGGGTGAGACAATTGAATAATTGTCCCAGCGAGAGTTATAACTCTCCGCCAGAAGCATTGTTATTGCAATAAAGGAATAACATTGAGTAGTAACACTATAATTATTCAACAGCAGGTAAAACATTGTATAAGCTAAGTAAAGCAACATTCTTTTAGCAATCATTTCAATTATAACTTAATTGAATGACAAGACATACATCAATAAGGAATATGAAGAACATGTATACTAATTATTCAACTAGAGCATTATAAACAATGTATCATCAATCATTGTTTCTTATAATTCAACCTAAGCAGTTATGCTATACGGCTCATTACATTTTTCAAACATATTTATGCCCTGAGGAGATGAGTTACACCTCTCATACTCCAACCGACCATCACAAAATCGCAATCAGTACCATACATAGGTCATCAAAAGAGTCGGGTTCCTATGACCTCATCTTCCTCAGTTAGTGTGAGGATCATCATGCAGGACATCTTGTATCTCTGCCATAATAGCTTTCCAGGGTATTTTGGAAACTTTGCTATTAGAGTTACAGTGGCATGTTGTACTCTCTTCGCCATCGAGGGATTTCGTGTTTATCTCTCATCGATGCGGCATTAACAACATCATCGGGAGATTAGTGATACATCCTCCCAGCATAAACATATAATGAAGGATTGAGAGATTAAATGTACATCTCACATCAATTCCTACATTAGGTAGTAAGGATATTCGCATCCATAACCCCCACATACTCAAAAGTATGCTCTCCAGGAGTTCCCTTAGGAAAACTTGTTTCACCATCATTTAACTTTTGACAATGATGGATCTATGGTCAGGGCTCTACATGATATTATTATACTTGATTATTTAAGTACATTATGACATTCTTTTAGCATCAGGCATGTTTTCAAACATAAACCAATAAGACAATTACTATAAAGAAGGAGTACTAATTGTATCAAGTTCATTTCACATCTAGTTAACATTGGAATCTCAATCCCTAACCATCTCATCATTGTGATTCAGGAATATGGGTATTCAAACCCTTAGATTATCAAACACTTGTTACCAAGTAACATGTTGCTATTGAATCATTTAACAGTATGAACAGAATAATAGCAATGTTGATATTTCCTATGGCTCATAAAGCTTGTCAATCTCTTATGTTACCTATCACTGGGCAACATGACATATTTTTACTTTCAAAGCTTATAAGTGCTTTCAATGAATATGACATTATAGCTCTTACCTGGCTATGTTCACCATTTCATAAAAACCTGCATAATTAATATACTAGATAATATGCATTTATCTCTATATCAGCACATTGCAAAGCAAAGATAACCTTTCCATTCAAGGGTTATACCACTATGCACTTACTAGGATTAGGGTTTCCCTTTTTAGTTTAATTAGGGTTATCCAACCCCTTTAACTTATTTAGGAAAAGTGATTCCTCATATCATAGTTCAAACATAGAGTTTCATGTATACAAGCATAACCCAGAGTTAGGGTTTATTGTTCATATCATCACATTTCCCTAAATTAGGGTTTACTATTCACATTACATCACATTACCCTAGATTAGGGTTTACTATTCATATTACAGTGAATTAAGATCATACCATCATCATGTATGAGGATTTCTTCCATTAATGCCCTCAATTAGGTTAAGATTCATTAATCATCATAATTAGGGTTTCCATGATCTCACTATGAAGGATCATACCCTAATTAGGTACATACATACTTATTGGAAGTTTATTACTTGATTTTCATCCATATTAGGAGTCTTCTCTCTCCTCTTTCTATTAGATGACTCTTGGTTAGGTTAAGTCAGATTAACCTTGACATCATGGGTTATATCATCACTATTGTGATCATTAAGGTTCACTTGTCCAAAGAGTATTAGTCACTCTATCCCATCAATGGTACCTTTGCAATGTTTACCATTTGATTAAAACATTCATTAATCAACTAATTACTTGGTCCCTTAATCACTTTGGGTATCTATGAGGTTTAGGTTAATCAACCACTAAACCATTTTGACCACTAAGGCATCAAACGTTCTTAACCTTTTTAGACCTCAAACGGTCTTGCACACAAACTCCCCAAACAGTCTTGGATAGACCTTGAAACGGTTTGGTGTTGTTGACCGTTTGGTCTAGTTTGACTTTTGAAACCATTTGGTAAAGTGCATACTCAAGACCGTTTGCCCAAGGTGGGGTGAAGACCGTTTGGTCATGAAGACCGTTTGGTCAAGTTTGACTTTGAAACCGCATGGACATAACCAATCTTGAAACCACATGAGATAAAACGGTTTGGGATCATTTGGTCCCAAACGGTCTTGAGACCGTTTGGTCCAAACCACCTCAAACCCACATGGACCAAAAAGTGTCTCAACCACTTCAATTGAGTTAGGGTTTCCAATGTTGAACCCCTCAATCGTTCATGCACTTGTTAGCCACTCATCAATTGAGTTGATTAGGTCAACCCTCAACTGATTTGACACTCAATTGACCCTCAATTGATCATGAATTAGGGCTTGGATCAATTGGATTAGGGTTTGGAATCAATTACCCTTCATCACACATCAACATGAGTCTAATTGATTTGAAACCTTTGAACCATTATTCAATTTGGTCATGACCTGACCCCAAACGGTCTTGGAATCGTTTGGATATCCTCCAAACGGTCTTGAGACCGTTTCCTCAAGTCAACACCAAACACTAACTCATCCAATTAAGTTTTGGCTTATTAGATTGATCATTAGGTCAACAATTAATTGTACTTCAACTTATTGCCTTTCAATCTTCAGTCACTTAACTATAGTCAACACTAGACCTTAAAATGGTCTTGGGTGACCCCCAAACGGTCTTGGGATCGTTTGGATATCCTCAAAACGGTCTTGAGACCGTTTTCCCATTATTTCATCAAAAACCAAGTCATTCACTTAAGGTTTGAACCCTAGGTTTGGTCATCAAATCAGCAATTAATTTCTCATCAACTTGATATCATTGGACCCTCAACTGGTCAACCCTACTTAACCCTAGACCTCCAAACGGTCTTGGGTGATCAAAAAACGGTCTTAAGACCGTTTGGGTGATCCCCAAACGGTTTTGAAACCGTTTGGGTCACTCAACCCAAACTTCAACATGATTCGAATTATTGAAATCAACAATAGACCTGATTAGGGTTTAGGTGACTAATGGGCCTTCAATTGGTGATTTACTTGGAATTACTTGATGATTTTTGGTGGGTGATTAGTCCATATTGTTTACAACAGACCTCCAAATGGTCAACACCTAGTCAATGCATCCAAACGGTCTTGGACCATTTGCTTCTATGCGATCTTGGTTGAAACCGTTTGCATTTAAACGGTTTGAAACCGTTTGCTCCCAAACGGTTTGGGATACCGTTTGCAAAAGTTGATTTTTGGATAAACATTGGAATTAACATCATCATCTTCTACCTCAAGAACATGGGATGTTCTTCATGGAAACACTTGCAAGAACACACAAAGGTGTCTAAAGAAGAAGAATAAGCAATTGTACTAGGAGAAGAGGATGCATTAACAAAACTTAAGGGTTAGAGTTATAAAACCCGCCTCTAGGACTGATCTAGAGCTCCAAGCTTCGTAGCTTTAATTGTGGATGATGCTCCAAAGGTTGTCCAAGGTCTGTTCTTCAAGTTTTGGATGGAGAAGATGGCTAGAAAGAAGAATTGTGTGAAGAAAACCAATAAACCAACTTTGTTTTAGGGTTTACACCTTGAATTCGAGGTAGATGATGGTCCATACTTACCAAGCCAGATTGTTCATCCTTCCTCTGCTCCAGATCTTTCCTTTGGTCGGCCAAAGAAAGAAGATAAGGGAAAGATCTAAGGGAAACGATCCCTTGCTTTGTTGAAAAGAATCCTTATATACTTTTGGATATTTTCAAGGTAAAGGAGAAGGTAGTTATCTCTTTTATTTCCTAATCATATCCACCATGGATTGCCCCATCCATGGCCACGTTTCTTCCTCCTAATCACATGCAAAACTACTCCCTTATCCAAGATTAAAAGGGGAAAAAACCAAACACCTTAATAAGTTATATATATATATTAAAGGCCATTTGCTTAATTCTTGATTATTTTAATATCAAGGTTATCTTTCTTACTTGATCATTTAAATGAGGTGACCCTCCCATTTTCTTTGATCTACTTGATGCCAAGAAACATGAGAGATACTCTAGAGGATACATTTTACATGTTGCACCCTAGGTTTTGGGTAAATTGCACTTTAGTCCATTATTAACAAAACAATATTGCAACTTTATTCAAAAAGGACTGAAATAGAAATATAAGTTCCTCAAAAGCTTTAATTACATTTCAAAAGATAACCACAAGTATCTAATCACATATATAAGCAAAACACCTAGGGTTAGTTCATAACCCAGGTCAGGGATGTTACAAATTATCCATCCCTTATAAGGATTTCGTCCCCGAAATCAACAAAACATATTGGAAAAAGAGCAGGGTATTTCCTTCTCATCTCTTCCTCTAGTTCCCATGTGGCTTCTTCAACACCACGGTGATTCCAGAGGACTTTCACAAGACTTATGTCTTTCTTTTTAGCTTTTTAATTCTTTTATCAAGGATTGACACAGGTCCTTCCTCATATGACACATCATCATTCAGTTCTACTTCCATAGGTTGTAGAACTAGTTCTGTATCAGGGTGACATTTCCTAAGCATGGAAATGTGGATCACAGGGTGTAACTTTTGTAACTCTGGTGGTAACTCTAGCTTATAAGCTACTTTCCTAATCCGTTCAATGATTGGATAAGGCCCCATAAACCTAGGAGCTAACTTCCCTTTCCTTCCAAATCGAAGAACTCCTTTCCAAAGTGAGACCTTGAGGTACACTATGTCTCCAACCTGGAATTCTAAAGGTCTATGACGCTTATCAACGTATGATTTTTGCCTATCCTGTGCAGTCTTCTCAGTGGTTTGCTGCACAAGATCAGGACCTAAAAGTTGATATTCACCAGTTTCATACCAACATAGGGGTGATCTACAACGTCTACCATACAAAGCTTCATAAGGTGCCATGTCAATGCTATGTTGATAGTTTTTATTGTAGGCAAACTCTATCAAGCTTAGGTGTAGATCCCAACTCCCTGTAAACTGAAGAACACATGCTCTAAGTAGGTCTTCTAAAGTCTATATAGTGCTTTGTGATTGTCCATCTGTCTGAGGATGAAAGGTTGTACTAAACCTTAGCCGTGTATCTAAGGCTTTATGAAGTCGCTCCCAAAAATGACTCATAAACTGAGGACCTCTGTCAGAAACAATGGTAACTGGGACTCCATGCAGCCACACTATCTCATCGACATATAACTGCGCCAGCTTCTCTGCATAATAGGATGTTTTGACAGGTAAGAAATGTGTTATCTTTGTCAACCTATCAACTATTACACATATGGAATCATAACCTTTGGTTGTCCTAGGTAGACCAACCACAAAGTCCATGGTTACATGATCCCACTTCCACTGTGGTATGGGCAAAGGTTGCATTGTTCCTGCAGGCTTCTAGTGTTCAGCTTTAACTTGCTGACACACAGGACACCGCATAACAAACTCAGCAACTGCAACGTCTTTCTTCAAACCAGGCCACCAATACATATCTTTCAAGTTTTAATACATCTTGGTACTTCCTGGATGCATAGCATACATTGAAGAATGAGCTTCCTCTAGGGCTAACTTCCTCAAGCTATCCACATCCGGTACTATCATTCTACCATGATATCAGGCTACCTGGTCATCTGAATCATGGAAACCATCTCGTTTCTCACTACCATACTATGATCTAATCAATTGAACTGCAGCATCAACTTGTTGTGCCTCCTTGATTTGCTGTCTCAGAGTAGGTTTTATGTGCATCTCATCTAGCAACCCGACTAACAATGATACTTTTAACTGTACATTGTCTTGCCTTAAGGAGATAAGCATATCTCTCCTTGAGAACACTAAGGAATTCAGTTGTGCTCTATCTAAAGTTGGTGTTGCTGATTTCCTACTCAAAGCATCAGCAACTACATTGGCCTTCCCTGGATGGTAATCGATTGTACAATCGTAGTCCTTGATTAACTCCATCCAGCGGTGTTGCCTCATGTTAAGCTCATGCTGAGAAAAGATATACTTAATGTTCTTATGGTCTGTGAAAATCTGGAATGTCTCTCCATAAAGATAATGTCTCCAGATTTTTAAGGCATGAACCACTGCAGCTAGTTCTAGATCGTGTGTCAGATAATTCTCCTCGTGTTTCTTAAGCTGTCGAGAAGCAAAAGAAATCACTTGTTTATCCTACATCAACACACATCCTAGTCCATCCTTAGAAACATCACATAAAACTATGTATCATTTCCCTTGCTCAGGTAACACAAGCACAGGTTGACTTGTTAACCTCTCCTTTAACAATTGAAAAGATTGTTGACACTTATCACTCCAAATCAAAGGAACATCCTTCCTGGTCAACTTAGTCAAGGGTAAATCTATTGAACTGAAGTTCTTAATGAACCTCCGATAATAGCCTGCCAACCCTAAGAAACTATGGATCTCTGTCGGTATCTTCGGTTGTTCCCATTGCAGGATAGATTCTACCTTTTTAGGGTCAACACGAATACCTGAAGCTGATATTACGTGTCTAAGGAAAGATACTTCTGGTAACCAGAACTCACACTTTCTAAACTTAGCATATAACTTATGCTCTCTTAGCAAAGTTAGAGCCTGACGAAGATGATGTTCATGATGTTGAGCATCTCTACTATAGATCAGAATATCATCTATGAAGACAACAACACATTGATCAAGAAAAGGTCATAAGATTCTATTCATGAGTTCCATAAATGCAGCTGGTGCATTAGTTAGTCCAAACGACATAACTGTGAACTCATAGTGACCATACCTTATTCGAAAGGCAGACTTGGGTATGTCACTATCCTTAATACGCAGCTGATGATATCCCGATCTCAAATCTATCTTTGAGAAGACAGTTGCACCACGCAACTGAACAAAGAGATCATCAATCCTCGGCAGAGTATACTTATTCTTTATTGTTACTTTATTTAATTGTCTGTAATCAATGCACAACCGCATTGATCCATCTTTCTTTTTAACAAAAAGGATCGAAGCACCCCAAGGCGAAGTACTCGATCGGATAAAACCCTTTTCAAGTAACTCTTGCAGTTGTTTCTTGAGTTCTTCCATCTCAACAGGCGCCATCCTATATGGTGTTTGTGCTATGGGTTGCGTGTCTGGGATTAGATTAATCTCAAAATAAATTTCTCGAGGTGGTGGTACACCTAGAAGTTCTTCAGGAAATACATCTTCAAATTCCATGACTACCGGAACTTCAACAGGGTTAGGACCATCCATGGTAGTATCTACCACATGGGCCAAGAATGCATAACATCCTTACCTCATCAGCTTCTCAGCAACCATAGCTGACACAAGACAGGTAGGTAGAATCTTCCTTTCTCCTTGAAAGATCCATGTGTCACTTTCATCAGTGAACACAGCTTGCTTGGACTCACAATCCCAGACAACCTTATACCTTTCTAAGGTATCCATCCCAAGGATTATATCAAATCCATGCATCTCAAGTGGTATAAGATCCACTTGAATGTGATGTTTAGAAAAGAAGAGAATGCAGGGAGAACATACCTCCTGCAACACGGCAGATCCCATCAACAAAGTTTCTAGCAACAAACTATCTGCTCTATGACTTATAGTCAGATTGCAGGCAAGAATCACTCTTTGAGTGATAAAGGAGTGTGTAGCACCCGGATCAATTAAAATAGATACAACACAAGATGTAGACATATTAGAGTATAACAATTCCATCTGACCTTCCACAACCCGAGGGTTGATCACTGCATCAGGTGGATTCATCGCATAAAACCTCGCTGTTGCATGTGGTTGATTCGGTGCTCGATGACTAGGTGGTGATGATCCAGCTTGGGACGCTTGTCCACGTCCTCTAGAGCTTCCTGGAAACGGTCTCCTTTGAGATCCTTGCTGACTCTGTCTTTGAGTTTGAGTTACACTCACTTCTCTGGCTCTGCAATCTTTCATCAGATGTCCCATCTTTCCACAGATATAACAACTTCTATTTAGTTGTTGTGGTCTGCGTGGTCCTGTAATCGACATAGATGCTGAACTGCGAGCTCCTTCTAGTGGTAGGCTTCATCCTCTACCCTTATTCGACATCCACTGCATCTGGGTACTGATTCTAGGTGGTGTTGTAGGCACAGAAAACCTAGGTTTGTTGAAATCTTTAGATGAGGATCCTTGGAACTGGGGATACATCCTCTTGTTCTTGGTCTGTCGCTTCTCTGACACAGACCTCTCTATCCTTCTGACCGACTCCACAAAGGTAGCAAATCTTTCCCTATTCTCCAGACCAGACACAGGGGTGGTCAACTCATCGTTTAACCCCTTCTCAAAACGCTTAATCCTTTCTTCATCTGTAGCTGCCATATGCAGACAGAACCGCAATATCTCCATGAACTTAGCTTCGTACTCACTAATGTTCATCGGTCCTTGCCTTAACCTCTCAAACTGAGAGATTTTCTCGTCCAAAAATGTCTTAGGGAAGTATCTGTTGATAAATTCTCGTCGAAAAACTTCCCATGCAAGCTCCACACCTGGCCTTTTCTGTTCTTCCATGGTCCACTAGTGACCAACACTCCCCTTGAGAAGATATACAACATGTTTAACCTTCTCAGCTTCTGGGATGTTCAAGATCCTAAAGGCCTTCTCTAGTTCAGTTAACCACAAGTCAACATCTGCAGGGTCAGTTGTTCCAGCATACTCTATGGCTCCAACCTGACGTAGTCGTTCAAACGTCTTGCTGACTCCTTGTCCTTCAGGATGGGTAGGTGCCCTAGGTACAGGTATAGGCATCCTATCAGTCATATGTGTCATGGCAGCCATAAACTGCCCAAACATTGCTTGAATGGTTGGGTTCCCCATATCAGTTGGATTGAACTGGGGTGGTTCAGGCACAGATTCTTCTCTTTCTGGGTTTCTGGCACCTTCTCTTGGTGCAGCGACACTACTTTTTGCAGCGTGTTCCTCGTGTGGTCCGTACATCCTTAGTTTTATCTTCTCCTCCTGATGAGCAGAAGACACTATCAGATATATTGGAAGGCACTAGAACAGACTCAACATCCTAAGTCCTATGTCTCTATAGACTCAGTGAACCTAGAGCTCTGATACCACTAAATTTGTGATGACATGTCTCGGAAAAACAAGATCAATGAATGCGAAAGTGATTAATTAGCAGCGGAATTACTGAAAATTACTAAAAATTTAAAACTTTTCATAAAGAGATCTAAAAATAGTAAAACTCTTCCATAAAGAAACATGATGAGTTATTTACAAACTGATCCATCATTATCTCTATAAAATCACATCTCGAGTATTACAATCATCAATTCCCTATTAACTGTTCAAGGCAAGATACAAAATCTCGAGGCATTACGCCAAAATCTCAGATCTATATTAAACATCTACTGACTCATAGGACCTGAGAGTACAAAGACGACACATAGAACATTCTATCTACAAGACTTGACAGACAGTGTCTCCACTTAAGGATCACTATTGTCCCTGATGTTGCTGCTACTGTTGTTGTTGCTCACCCACTAATGGGTTCCTTCGTCCTCGGCGTCTACCTAAAAAGTCGAATCCAACGGGGGTGAGACAATTGAATAATTGTCCCAGCGAGAGTTATAACTCTCCGCCAGAAGCATTGTTATTGCAATAAAGGAATAACATTGAGCAGTAACACTATAATTATTCAACATTAGATAAAACACTGTATAAGCTAAGTAAAGCAACATTCTTTTAGCAATCATTTCAATTATAACTTAATTGAATGACAAGACATACATCAATAAGGAATATGAAGAACATGTATACTAATTATTCAACTAGAACATTATAAACAATGTATCATCAATCATTGTTTCTCGTAATTCAACCTAAGCAGTTATGCTATACGGCTGATTATATTTTTCAAACATATTTATGCCCTGAGGAGATGAGTTACACCTCTCATACTCCAACCGACCATTACGAAATCGCAATCGGTACCATACATAGGTCATCAGAAGAGTCGGGTTCCTATGACCTCATCTTTTTTAGTCAGTGTGAGGATCATCATGCAAGACATCTTGTATCTCTGCCATAATAGCTTTCCAGGGTATTCTGGCAACTTTGCTGTTAGAGTTGCAGTGGCATGCTGTACTCTCTTCACCATTGAGGGATTTGTTGTTTCTCTCTCATCGATGCGGCATTAACAACATCATTGGGTGATTAGTGATACCTCATCCCGGCATAAACATATAATGAAGGATTGAGAGATTAAATGTACATCTCACATCAATTCCTATATTAGGACGTAAGGATATTCACGTCCATAACCCCCACATACTCAAAAGTATGCTCTTCAGGAGTTCCCTTAGGAAAACATGTTTCACCATCATTTAACTTCTAACAATGATGGATCTATGGTCAGGGCTCTACATGATATTATTATAATTGATTATTTAAGTACGTTATGGCATTCTTTTAGCATTAGGCGTGTTTTCAAACATAAATCAATAAGACAATTACTATAAAGAAGGAGTACTAATTGTATCAAGTTCATTTCACATCTAGTTAACATTGGAATCTCAATCCCTAACCATCTCATCATTATGATTCAGGAATATGGGTATTCAAACCCTTAGATTATCAAACACTTGTTACCAAGTAACATGTTTCTATTGAATCATTTAACAGTATGAATAGAATAATAGCAATGCTGATATTTCCTATGGCTCATAAAGCTTGTCAATCTCTTATGTTACCTATCATTGGGCAACATAACATAGTATTACTTTCAAAGCTTATAAGTGCTTTCAATGAATATGACATTATAGCTCTTACCTGGCTATGTTCACCATTTCATAAAAACCTGCATAATTAATACACTAGATAATAGGCAATTTATCTCTATATCAGCATATTGCAAAGCAAAGATAACCTTTCCATTCAAGGGTTATACCACTATGCCCTTACTAGGATTAGGGTTTCCCTTTTTAATTCAATTAGGGTTATCCAACCCCTTTAACTTATTTAGGAAAAGTGATTCCTCATATCATAGTTCAAACATAGAGTTTCATGTATACAAGCATAACTCAGAGTTAGGGTTTACTGTTCATATCATCACATTTCCCTAAATTAGGGTTTACTATTCACATTACATCACATTACCCTAGATTAGGGTTTACTATTCATATTACAATGAATTAAGATCATACCATCATCATGTGTGAGGATTTCTTCCATTAATGCCCTCAATTAGGTTAAGATTCATTAATCATCATAATTAGGGTTTCCATGATCTCACTATGAAGGATCATACCCTAATTAGATACATACATACTTATTGGAAGTTTATTACTTGATTTTCATTCATATTAGGAGTCTTCTCTCTCCTCTTTCTATTAGATGATGTTTACATCACTCTTGATTAGGTTAAGTCAAATCAACCTTGACATCATGGGTTATATCATCACTATTGTGATCATTAAGGTTCACTTGTCCAAAGAGTATTAGTCACTCTATCCCATCAAGGGTACCTTTGCAATGTTTACCATTTGATTAAAACATTCATTAATCAACTAATTACTTGGTCCCTTAATCACTTTGGGTCTCTATGAGGTTTAGGTTAATCAACCACTAAACCATTTTGACCACTAAGGCATCAAACGTTCTTCACCTTTTTAGACCTCAAACGGTCTTGCACACAAACTCCCCAAACGGTCTTGGATAGACCTTGAAACCATTTGGTGTTGTTGACCGTTTGGTCTAGTTTGACTTTTGAAACCGTTTGGTAAAGTGCATACTCAAGACCGTTTGCCCAAGGTGGGGTGAAGACTGTTTGGTCATGAAGACCGCTTGGTCAAGTTTGACTTTGAAACCGCATGGACATAACCAATCTTGAAACCGCATGAGATCAAATGGTTTGGGACCGTTTGGTCCCAAACGGTCTTGAGACCATTTGGACTCAAACATTCTTGATACCATTTGGTACAAACCACCTCAAAACCGCATGGACCAAAAAGTGTCTCAACCACTTCAATTGAGTTAGGGTTTCCAATGTTGAACCCCTCAATCGTTCATGCACTTGTTAGCCACTCATCAATTGAGACAATTAGGTCAACCCTCAACTGATTTGACACTCAATTGACCCTCAATTGATCATCAATTAGGGCTTGGATCAATTGGATTAGGGTTTGGAATCGATTACCCTTCAACACAGATCAACATGAGTCTAATTGATTTGAAACCTTTGAACCATTATTCAATTTGGTCATGACCTAACCCCAAACGGTCTTGGGATCATATGGATATCCTCCAAATGGTCTTGAGACCGTTCGCTCAAGTCAACACCAAAAACTAACTCATCTAATTAAGGTTTGGCTTATTAGATTGATCATTAGGACAACAATTAATTGTACTTCAACTTATTGCCTTTCAATCTTCAGCCACTTAACCATAGTCAACCCTAGACCTTCAAATGGTCTTGTGTGACCCCCAAACGATCTTGGGATCGTTTGGATATCCCCCAAACAGTCTTGAGACCGTTTTCCCATTATTTCATAAAAAACCAAGTCATTCACTTAAGGTTTGAACCCTAGGTTTGGTCACCAAATCAACAATTAATTGCTCATCAACTTGATATCATTGGACCCTCAATTGGTCAACCCTACTTAACCCTAGACCTCCAAATGATCTTGGGTGATCACCAAATGGTTTAAGACCATTTGGGTGATCCCCAAACGGTTTTAAAACACACTCAACCCAAACTTCAACATGATTCGAATTATTGAAATCAACAATAGACTCGATTAGGGTTTAGGTGACTAATGGGCTTTCAATTGGTGATTTACTTGGAACTACTTGATGATTTTTGGTGGGTGATTATTCCATATTGTTTAAAACAGACCTCCAAATGGTCAACGCCTATTCAACACATCCAAACAGTCTTGGACCGTTTGCTTCTATGCGATCTTGGTTGAAACCGTTTGCATTTAAACGGTTTGAAACCGTTTGCTCCCAAATGGTTTGGGAAACCGTTTGCAAAAGTTTCTTTTTGGATCAACATTGTAATTAACATCATCATCTTCTACCTCAAGAATAGGGGCTGTTCTTCACAGAAACACTTGCAAGAACACATAAAGGTGTCTAAAGAAGAAGAATAAGCAATTATACTAGGAGAAGAGGATGCATTAACAAAACTTAAGGGTTAGAGTTATAAAACCCACCTCTACGACTGATCCAGAGCTCCAAGCTTCGTAGCTTTAATGGTGGATGAAGCTCCAAAGGTTGTCCAATGTCCGTTCTTCAAGTTTTGTATGGAGAAGATGGCTAGAAAGAAGAATTGTGTGAAGAAAATCAATAAACCAACCTTGTTTTAGGGTTTACACCTTGAATTCGAGGTAATGATGGCCCATACTTACCAAACCATCTTGGTCGTCCTTCCTCTGCTCCAGATCTTTCCTTTGTAAGGCCAAAGAAAGAAGATAAGGGAAAGAGCTAAGGGAAACGATCCCTTGCTTTGTTGAAAAGAATCCTAATATATTTTTGGATATTTTCAAGGTAAAAGAGAAGGTAGTTATCTCTTTTATTTCCTAATCATATCCACCATGGCTTGCCCCATCCATGACAAAGTTTTTTCCTCCTAATCACATGAAAAACTACTCCCTTATCCAAGATTAAAAGGAAAAAAACCAAACACCTTAATAAGTTATATATATATATATATATATATATATATATATATATATATATATATATATATTAAAGGCCATTTGCTTAATTCTTGATTATTTAATATCAAGGTTATCTTTCTTACTTGATCATTTAAATGAGGCGCCCCTCCCATTTTCTTTACTCTACTTGATGCCAAGAAACATGAGAGATACTCTAGAGGATACATTTTACATGTTGCACCCTAGGTTTTGGGTAAATTGCACTTTAGTCCATTATTAACAAAACAATATTGTTGAAATAGAAATATAAGTTCCTCAAAAGCTTTAATTACATTTCAAAAGATAACCACAAGTATCTAATCACATATATAAGCAAAACACCTAGGGTTAGTTCATAACCCAGGTCAGGGATGTTACAAATTATCCACCCCTTACAAGGATTTTGTCCCCGAAATCAACAAAATATAGTAAGGGAAAAGAGCAGGGTATTTCCTTCTCATCTCTTCCTCTAGTTCCCATGTGGCTTCTTCAACACCACGGTGATTCCAGAGGACTTTCACAAGACTTATGTCTTTCTTTTTAAGCTTTTTAATTCTTTTATCAAGGATTGACACAGGTCCTTCCTCATATGACACATCATCATTTAGTTCTACTTCCATAGGTTGTAGAACTGATTCTGTATCAGGGTGACATTTCATAAGCATGGAAATGTGGAACATGGGGTGTAACTTTTGTAACTTTGGTGGTAACTCTAGCTTATAAGCTACTTTCCCAATCTGTTCAATGATTGGATGAGGCCCCATAAACCTAGGAGCTAACTTCCCTTTCCTTCCAAATCTAAGAACTCCTTTCCAAGGTGAGACCTTGAGGTACACTCTGTCTCCAACCTGGAATTCTAAAGGTCTATGATGCTTATCAGCGTATGATTTTTGCCTATCCTGTGCAGTCTTTATCTGTGGTTGTATTACTTTAATCTTCTCAGTGGTTTTCTTCACAAGATCAGGACCTAAAAGTTGATATTCACGGATTTCATACCAACATAGGGGTGATCTACAACATCTACCATACAAAGCTTCATAAGGTGCCATGTCAATGCTATGTTGATAGTTGTTATTGTAGGCAAACTCTATCAAGCTTAGGTGCAGATCCCAACTCCCAGTAAATTGAAGAACACATGCTCTAAGAAGGTCTTCTAAAGTCTGTATAGTCCTTTCTGATTGTCCATCTGTCTGAGGATGAAAGGTTGTACTAAACCTTAATTGTGTGCCTAAGGCTTTATGAAGTCGCTCCCAAAAATGACTCATAAAGTGAGGACCTCTGTCAGAAACAATGGTAACTGCGACTCCATGAAGCCGTACTATTTCATCGACATATAACTGCACCAGCTTCTCTACAGAATAGGTTGTTTTGACAGGTAAGAAATGTGTTGTCTTTGTCAACCTATCAACTATTACCCATATGGAATCATAACCTTTGGCTGTCCTGGGTAGACCAACCACAAAGTCCATGGTTACATGATCCCACTTCCACTGTGGTATGGGCAAAGGTTGCATTGTTCCTGCAGGCTTCTGGTGTTCAGCTTTAACTTGCTGACACACAGGACACCGCATAACAAACTCCGCAACATCTTTCTTCAAACCAGGCCACCAATACATATCTTTCAAGTTTTAATACATCTTGGTACTTCCTGGATGCATATCATACATTGAAGAATGAGCTTCCTCGAGGACTAACTTCCTCAAGCTATCCACATCCAGTACTATCATTCTACCATGATAACAAGCCTGGTCATCTGAATCATGGAAACCATCTCGTTTCTCACTACCATACTCCAATCTAATCAATTAAACTGCAGCATCAACTTGTTGTGCCTCCTTGATTTGCTGTCTCAGAGTAGGTTTTATGTGCATCTCAGCTAGCAACCCCACTAACAATGATACTTTTAACTGTACATTGTCTTGCCTTAAGGAGATAAGCATATCTCTCCTTGAGCACACTAAGGAATTCAGTTGTGCTCTATCCAAAGCTGGTGTTGCTGATTTCCTACTCAAAGCATCAGCAACTACATTGGCCTTCCCTGGATGGTAATCGATTGTACAATCGTAGTCCTTGATTAACTCCATCCAGCGGTGTTGCCTCATGTTAAGATCGTGCTGAGAAAAGATATACTTAAGGTTCTTATGGTCTGTGAAAATCTGGAATGTCTCTCCATAAAGATAATGTCTTCAGATATTCAAGGCATGAACCACTGCAGCTAGTTCTAGATCATGTGTCAGATAAATCTCCTCGTGTTTCTTAAGCTATCAAGAAGCAAAAGAAATCACTTGTTTATCCTAATTCAACACACATCCTAGTCCATTCTTAGAAGCATCACAGAAAACCACATATCCTTTCCCTTGCTCAGGTAACAAAAGCACAGGTGCACTTTTTAACCTCTCCTTTAACAATAGAAAAGATTGTTGACACTTATCACTTTAGATAAAAGGAACATCCTTCCTGGTCAACTTAGTCAAGGGTAAAGCTATTGAACTGAAGTTCTTAATGAACCTCCGATAATAGCCTGCCAACCCTAAGAAATTACAAATCTCTATCGGTGTCTTCGGTTGTTCCCATTGCAGGACAGATTCTACCTTTTTAGGGTCAACACGAATACCTGAAGCAGATATTACGTGTCCAAGGAAAGATACTTCTGGTAACCAGAACTCACACTTGCTAAACTTAGCATATAACTTATGCTCTCTTAGCAAAGTTAGAGCCCGACGAAGATGATGTTCATGTTGTTGAGCATCTCTACTATAGATCAGAATATCATCTATGTAGACAACAACACATTGATCAAGAAAAGGTTGGAAGATTCTATTCATGAGTTCCATAAATGCATCTGGTGCATTAGTTAGTCCAAACGACATAACTGTGAACTCATAGTGACCATACCTTGTTCTAAAGGTAGACTTGGGTATGTCACTATCCTTAATACGCAGCTGATGATATCCTGATCTCAAATCTATCTTTGAGAAGACAGTTGCACCACGCAACTGATCAAAGAGATCATCAATCCTCGGCAGAGGATACTTATTCTTTATTGTTACTTTATTTAATTGTCTGTAATCAATGCACAACCGCATTGATCCATCTTTCTTTTTAACAAAAAGGATCGGAGCACCCCAAGGCGAAGTACTCGGTCGGATAAAACCCTTCTCAAGTAACTCTTGCAGCTGTTTCTTGAGTTCTTCCATCTCAGCAGGCGCCATCCTATATGGTGTTTGTGCTATAGGTTGTGTGTCTGGGATTAGATTAATCTCAAAATCAATTTCCTGAGGCGGTGGTACACCTGGAAGTTCTTCAGGAAATACATCTTCAAATTCCTTGACTACCGAAACTTCAACAGGGTTAGGACTATCCATGGTAGTATCTACCACATGGGCCAAGAATGCATAACATCCTTGCCTCATCAGCTTCTCAGCAACCATAGCTGATACAAGACAGGTAGGTAGAATCTTCCTTTCTCCTTGGAAGATCCATGTGTCACTTTCATCAGTGAACACAGCTTGCTTGGACTCACAATCCAATACAACCTTTCTACAGTATCCATCCCAAGGATTATATCAAATCCATGCATCTCAAGTGGTATAAGATCCACTTGAATGCGATGTTTAGAAAATAAGAGAATGCAGGGAGAACATACCTCCTGCATCACGACTGATCCCATCAATGGAGTTTCTAGCAACAAACTATCTGCTCTATGACTTATAGTCAGATTGCAGGCAAGAATCACTCTTCGAGTGATAAAGGAGTGTGTAGCACCCGGATTAATTAAAACAGATACAACGCAAGAGAAAATAGTCGACCGAGTAAGTTACTGTCTTAAGCCTACAAAAACATTAAAAACATTCGATTAAAAAATAATTCGACCAAACCTAACTCGGTCAAGATCTTTGTCAACTGAGGAAAACTCTATCAGAATTGTTTTATAAGAATAAGATACTTCAATTGCAATTAATTTAAGTAACTCAAATATGTAATGAACTTTACAAATTACATTGCTTTAAATATTTGAATGACCCTAATCAAAAGGAAGAATATATGGGCATGAAAACTTTATACTTTGCATGATTAAATTGTTCCAAACAAGCATCTAAGAGGAAAAGATTGGTTTTATTCAAGAAAAGTACTAATGGTAAATCTATTGGCATAGGAGATTTTGTTCAACATTAACATAATCAAAATTGAAAATAAAAAAGGTGATCATACAAAGAACTTGGTTAAATTTATAATCATCACCATTTTGTGAAAAAATTTAAAGTTTGAGCATTCTAAGAATTAAAGACAAGATATCTTCTCAAAATCTTGCTCACATAAATTAAGATCTAAGAAGCAAAATCTCAAGTCACACAAAAAGGTTTTATCTTAATATTTTTTAACATTAACAAGTTTCTATATGAGCAAAATGAAGAACTAATAATAATCAGACACAACAAGATTAAGTCATATTCTAGAAGTGGTTCATTGGATAACTCATAAAAATGCATATATTGGATATCTACAGAACTACCTCTCGGTAGAAAAAGAGTTCGACCAAGAGGCGCCAAGGTCGAAGTCAAGGTCGACCTAAAATAAGCTTGACAAAATGCTTGTTTGTAAATCATTCACCTACACTTAACCGTAGTATATTTGTTCAGCATGTTAAAAACAAATTGATTTATTACTTACTTATTCAAATAAACTTCAAAGCTAGTTATGACCTTCATATTTTTAAAGGAATCTTGGTTATGATGTATATCTTACTCTTAATGGAATTCTCTAAACAAATTAGGGCTTAACATCCCTTGTATTTGGTTAGAGATACACTCATTGATTTCACTATGAGCTCAAAAGAATCTCATATCATTTTAGGGCTTAACATCCCTTGTAAATGATTGAGAAACTATTACAAATATTCATGAGCCTAAATGATTCTCATGTCATTTCATGGCTTAACATCCCTTTCAAATGATTGAGAAATAAATCATGATTTTTGAATTGTGGCTAAATTTGACATTCTTGTTATAGTATACAATTAAGGGGGAGTATCCCATTCAGGGGGAGCAAATGGTTATCTTTTTGGAATGACAAAGGGGGAGAAGTAATATAAATCATAAACAATAAAAATCTTCCCAAAAATCTTTTGAGTTTCATAATATCTTAGCTTTATATAAATTGTTGCTATATTCCCTAAGAGTTGAATATTATGCTCTATATCTCTTTGGGAATAACTAGCACACACTTGTTGAATACATAAGAGAACATCAACATAAGGTAAATCTCAGGTATGAAACTCATGTATTTTAAATTCCCTTGATTTATATTTTAGGAATGTTTGTCGTCTTCAAAAAGGGGGAGATTGTTGGCTAAATTGGACATTATCATACCCTTTGTTTTTATGATGAAAAACATTTCATTCTTGTGGATCTAACTTGTTATTTGAGTGTTTCAGGGATAAAAAAATAAGGATTTGGATAGTTGAAGATCTAAACAAATTGGAAGATCAACATGCTTAGATTACTTTTATTTTCATGATTGTACTCAATGTAAAAACTTGTACAAGTATATAATGTACATGTATATAATGTACAAGTACATAGACATCATGTAAATCAAGTGTTATATCTTCCCTATCCACTCACAACACTTAGATAGACCCTCCCCTAAGATAGAACCACAATTACACATTGATACACACACTTAGTACATGGCTTAACACATTGAAACAGGGACTTTCTCGATCGACAAAGTCTTCGAACGAGACACCCTCAATCAAAAATATTCTCGACCCAGAATAAACCCTACTAGTCGTTAGACTGAGTTAGCAAATTAGTTAGGAGTTGGAATCGAACATTACAACACATTGACCTTAACCTCCCATTTGGTCGACAAAGAGCTCGGTCAAAAAACTTCTCGACCGAGAGAAGTTCTGGACTGCACTTTTCAGCACCGAACAACTAGCCGTTGCAATATAATTAGTGGATACAACAGCTAGTTGAGCACTAAGAACACCCTAGAAAGTGTCTAGAACGTCCCTAAGCACTAGTAGGCCATTCCTATAAATAGGACATGCCTTAGGACACCTCGAGTATCACTTGTGCATACAATTACACTTGAGATTCATTCTTAGTGAGCAACAAGCTGAGCTATACTTGTAATCTATTTCTTTGAGCTCTACATTAGTGTCCTATAGCCTAGTATCTCCCAGCGACCACACTACCACGTTCATCTACAGTGGATAGGAGATCAATACGCTTGATATAGGATCAAAGTGTTGTACTCATCGGTAACATTGTTCCTTTCTTCCAATCTTGTTCTTTGTTATTGTATTTTGTTCTCCTTGACTACTCCTAGGTTGGAGGTTGTTGAAAGGAGGTTCTTAGAGCTACTTCTTGGTGGATAAGGCTGCTGCAAGGGGTGGAGCTACTTTAGGAAGGTGAAGGCTGCTTTGTGGACTTGAAGTTACTTCAGAAGGCTACCTCAAGGATTGAAGCTACTTCAGGTGAAGGCTACTTCAAGGGTGAGCTTGGAGTTATTTCAGAAGGCTGATTCTAGGAGGATTGAGGCTACTTCAGGTGAAGGAAAGCTATGCATCACTTATAAGGGGACTCAACAAATGAAGGAAAGTAAAGTCTACATGCTCAAAGGTATGCTTGAGAACTTCGACATGGTAAAGGAGGAGAAGATAGCTAACATAGACTCAAGGATCAACACCATTGTGAATGGTCTTGTGGTTCTAGGTCATACTATGAGTAGAGGAGAGATCAACTCAAAGATCCTTAGAAATCCCCCCAAGAGGTGGGAACCCAAGGTGACCTCCATTGAAGAAGTAAAGTCTCTTGGTGATATCCCCACTGAAGAGCTCATAGGAAATCTACAAGCCCATGAAGTCACACTTGAGAAGAGAGAAGAAGTTGAAAGACAAGAGGAGAAAGAGCTAAAGAGAATGAAGAAGGATGAAATGAAGGCTCAAATTGAAGCTATTGTGGGTCAAGCCTCTCCATCCTCTCAAGTTGAAGAAGATGCAATGTACTCAAAGGGTAGACTAGAAAAAGGAAAGCCTTCTTCTTCCATCCAGTGCCTCAAATGTGAAAATAAAGATCACTTCAAGATAGATTGTCTACAAGGCAAAAACACTCATCATCACAAGAGAAGAGAAGTACAAGAAGAAGGAGAAATGGCACAAAAGCTCAAGTGACTCCTCCAACTCAATCTCAAGTTGCTTCTCTAACTCAAGTGAAGAATCAAGTAGAGGATCTTGATCAAACTCTAGTGATGAAGGAGAATGCCATTTTTCTCTTATGGAATCTACAATTAAAGACTCAAATGAGGTAAATATAAAATCTTTAGATAAAGAACCTTGGGATTCTATTATTAATGCTACTCGTGCCTCTCTTTAGTCTTCTAAAAAGAAAAAGAAAAAACTTGCTAGAATTGTTGATAATTTGCATGTAGAAATAGGTGATCTTGATCATGCTAATACTTGCCTACTTGATGATAAAAATGCTTGTCTTAGTCAAGTATATTCTCTTAAACTTGAAAATGCTAGTTTGCTTGACAAGATTAGATTTATAGAAGCTCAACCTATTTTGCCTAGTTCTAATGTAGATCATAGTAAAATTGTGGTTTCTGTCATGCATGATATTGATGCCCTTAAATCTGAAACAAGAACAAGGACTTGGATTTATAGGGTTTAGAATATGAAAATAGGATCTATCGTTCTAAGATTGCCATGTTTGAAAATAAAAATGTTTCCTTGCTTGCCAAAATTAATGTGCTTGAATATTATTCTAGTTTTCCAGTAGAGAGAATAGTGTTGCTTCTCTTCACATTGATAGAGATTCTTTTTGACCAAATCTCTTTGCTTATAAAATGGACTTTTGCATGCTAGAGATAATATCAGTCATTTGTCTTCTACATTACTTCTCTTACGCATGATAATCATAGTTTGAGATTTTCTTTGCAAAGATTCTTAGTTGGTAAAAAAATCTTAATGATATCCTACACCATATTACTAAATAAATTGGTAGTCATGGTTTAAGGTATGATGGTAGCCAAAGGAACAACAAAAGTGGAGGACCTCCAATATTCCATGGAGAATCCTCTAGTTCCAAGGCTATGGGCACATGCAACTATTGCAATGATTTTGGTCATTATTCTAATTGTTGCCCTTTTAGGAAATCACCCAAGAGCAATAGGACTTGGGTTGCTAAGCTAACCCCTCAGGCCCAAAAACATGATTGGGGACCTTTTCATATTTCTTCTTGTAGGTATCTTTCTAATGGAAGACATGTTATGGATTTGCAAATTGACTTCTCAATCCACATGAAAGAAGAAAGGTGAAATGTGTATGGGGTGGTAACAAGTGAAGAGGAATGGTAAGCACATAGGTAATGTTATTCTTTCTCATATATGATCATGGTTTGTTTTTTCCAAGTTAGTGCTAACTATACATGTAGTTTATGAGTCAAAAGTGGTATATTGTGATTCTCTTCACACTCTTGCTCAAAAACTATTTTTAATGCTTTCATAATGCATTACTAACTTGCTTACACATGTTTGGATATGGCTTATATTTTTAGCATGCCTCTAAACATGTTTTTCACACACACACAGATATATATATATATATATATATATATATATAGAGAGAGAGAGAGAGAGATAGAGAAAGAGAGAGTTAGGCTAGAATACACTTGAGTGTACAGATCGCACACTACACTCAAGTGGTGTTTGCATAAGAAGACTATTTTTTTGCAAAATATAGACCAATGATATTCATTGTCATACTATAATTAGGCTACATACAAAATTTGAGCTTATTTGGATGAGTATAAGTCATTCATCTGAGGGCAACAAAATAGACACACTAAATAAATTTGAAATACATAATTTTTGTGGTCTTCATAACATGACCTATGAATGTCCAAATGAGCTCAAATTTTATATATGAGCTATTCACATGATGTCTGAGAAGATAAACAGGTTAGATTTAAAAAAAAATATTGCATCATGAAAAACTATTTGAGTGTATTTTGCTCTGAATACACTCGAGTGTATTTTGCTCTGAATACACTCGAGTGTATTCTAGCCTGTAAGGGTTAACCTAACAAGTCAAACTAAACATCATTTAGGGTTACCCACATATCTTTTAATTGTGAATGTTTTAGAGATTTACGTCATACATGTATCTAACTAACAAGTCAGAACCAACTAGGGTTGAGTTTTAGGTCCCCGTATCTCTAACCTCACAACCCTAAGACCCAAAAAGTCATAGGGTACAAAAGGGTAGGTCAACTAAACCTTTATTACAAGACACATATTCCTAGTCATCACTTCAATACTAGGGTTAAGATTCTATTCCAACTATTTCCAAGGTTCCTCTAAAAAACTTCACATACCTCTTTATTGTGACTTAGCTCAAGAAATCATCGAGAAAAGCAGAGATTTTTTTTGTACATATAGTAGTATAATTGAAGATAGTTTTTGTTAAAGGGAAACATTGTAGATAAAACAAAGATGGTACCAAAATCAATGCAATAAACTAAGTCATAATTTATCCATTACAAGAACTCTATATCCTATTATCTCCTCAACCTAATTGTATCTTCAAGTCAAACCTCATAGCATTAAGAGATACAAATCATAATCAATCTTTATGATAGGGTAAGATCTCCAAAACCTCATAATGTATAACATAGATCAATTCTAGGGTGAACATCTCACCTAGAGGGCAACTATGCAAGGTAAGGGTTCGAATTAGGGAGACAAAATTGAAATAGTCAGATTTTGACTACCATGGGCTCTGATACCATGTTGTAAGGAGTGGGATCCTAGAGGGGAACCACTCCCTACTAAAAATTTGATGAATAAAACCTCTAGTCGAAACACACCCAGAAGGTACAATGGAGTGGGTGTAAAATTTTCAAAGTTATTAATGGTATTCAATACAATCAAAGTATAGCAGCGGAAGAAAATAATGACTATATTCAACTTCTCAAAAAGATTACAAACATATATCAAATTCCCACATAGGGTTTACATGTATGATACAACATAAGGATCTAAGATAGAGGGAGATCTAAACCATAACAACTTTGTCTCCAATTACAATCCAATACCTAGTTGTAATATCACAGGATTGGTACAATCCAATACCTGGCTATAATATGATAGGATTGGTACAATCCAATACCTAGTGTACTCTTACAAGATTGGTATAAAGCTGGAACATGACGATGTATATTCATCGGATTGGTAGAAATCAATATTTAGCTAGCAGATTGGTTGTGGCCAACAATTAGAAATGAGAATGATTGATAGATATCATACCATGATAATATTATCACATGTTAAGCTTGGGATGTTGGTATAATATGATGGGTAAATGATACACATGTTCTTCATATTCTTTATAAAGTGAATAGATGATTTATAGCTTTATCATAGATAGTTGCAATGCTTTGAAAAAAATGAAAATGTTCTAATCTGCTTATCCACAGTGATTAACCTTGCTTATTAATATAAAAGAACCTCTGCTCAGTTTTATATTGTTTACCTGTGATAATAACATTATTGGCAGAGAGTTATATCTCTCGCTGGGACAATTGTCTCACCCCGTGAGATCCACATTTTTTTAGTTGGACGTGCACGAGGGGGTAGAGATCGTCCTACAGAGGGAGAACAACAACAGTAGGGACATCAATAATAGCTCAGGTTGAGTGTATTGTCTGTTGTGTCTTATAGATATAAGTCCTATGTGTCATCTCTATACTCTTAGGTCCTTGGAATCAGTATGTAAAGGTTTTATAAACAATTTGAGATTTTGGCTTGTATGCCTCGAGGTTTTATGTTGCTTAGTATATGTTTTGACAAAGCAAATGTTATATGTTATCCTCAAGAAGAGATGGCATAGTGTATGTACAATGTGAACCCTGATGTATATGAAGTTTTAGTTCTGTCTTTAAGAGTTTCATGGAAGAGGATCTCTTTGCAATTTTTTTTTGAATTTTTCGTGATTTTATTAATTTGCTGCTTATGGTTATTCCACATAATTAGTGACGATTTGGCTTGATTCGATGTCGGGTCGTTACACAAATATTTGCCGATTTCATCTCATGCAATTCTTAGATAGACAATGTGCCCCTCCTTGCCATAGTCATCTACATGGTTCTAGACACTTAATCTCATTAAGGTCACCTAATTAAGTCTGACACAAAAGCCAACACAATAGTAATGCACCTTGCTTGGCATGCCTAGATGACTACCATCACACTTCCATATCACCCTGCTTGGCACATCTATAGTGGTATCAGAGCCATGTCAATTTACGATAGTAATGCACCCTGCTTGGCAGACCCACGAGATTACTTGAGCCAGAGGGGAAGAAGCAACTTTTCGTTATCAATGTGCTAGCATTGATCTCTCTTTATCTCTCTCTCGCAGACGTATTATGATGATTAGGGTTCTCACATACAAGAGTGTGTATTTGTGGTCTGACCGTCATGCCCTTTTAAATACGAGATGCAAGGAAGTAGGGTTTCAAAACCATGGAAAACAAAAAGGCAACAACTACATTTAAAATGCTCGGATCCTGGACATCCAAACAAGCATTTAAAATATTCTAAATTTGTTTCATTAATTAGTTGATTGATTAATCACATCAATCAATAAATTGATCATTTAATCACATTAATCAATTGTCTATTTTTTAGTCACTTGATTTGCAACTCCAACCAATTGCTCAGGATTAGCAAGCCGACTCATCACATGAGTTGATAATTAAAATCATGTCAATCAACTTAAACCTTTTTACCATTTATCTTGGATTTTATTCCAATATTGGTCTACTTGATTACTTAAACATTTAAGCAATCTATATAACTTGGAATATTACAATCATGTGTACAATTATACTCCTATTCTTATGCATCTTATGCATATGGACCTATATGCTCCATATTACATTGGTAGTGGTGTCGTAATCAAATTATTACTTCACAAGCAATGATTGGTATCTAGCAGGATGCATTGTCACCCAAGTAATTAGAGAAATTGGATAATAACTTGAACCTAACATCACGACGAGTGTTATAATGATTGTATAATCTCTTTGTCTCTAGTATCTAGATTGAATCTGAGGCATGGAAACATCATCCTCTTAATATTCAATCTTTGTTTCTTGGTCTATAACATACTTTTGAGATAGACATGAGCTCAATATCATATATTGACTCACATGAGCAAGTTGATGCATTTCATAGTCTCACTCATAAAGTGGCAGGGATATCACTATGATGGTAGGGAAAAGTTCCATCTACACCACTCACAATAATTGAAATGTGTCACAATGAACCTAAGCACGACTTGTATGACAACTCTTATTCAAGGTCACGTTGAGTAATGTTAAAGTCATCATAACAACACATAATGGTTATAGTGACTTCAGGTCTAAGGACCACAATCACAACTATCACATTGAGGTATCATCCTGATCGCCATTATTGGCTTCCATGTATTACACCAAAGGTGGATGTGTCCAATACACATGTTCAGAACAAGTACCTATGTGTTTGATTTGATATCCAATATCATGACTAATGAGATGTATTCATCAGCCAACACACATACTGATGTCAGTGTATTATTTCTATCCTAATTTCCATAATATTATTTGGCTTGTGACTTAGACAAGAATGAATACTCTTAACATATACATTATCTCATTTTAGGTCTTCAACCTGAAGTCAAATGTCATTGAGTCATACATTCTTAGGAAATTATTATATTATTTGTTATATCACATTGAAGCAAACATAATAAGTGGACTTGTCTTTATTAATAATCAAATCAATTATAATATCTGCCATTACAAACATCACATGATTGGCTCACATGACATAGAACCAACACAACCCACCTATATAAGTATGCAGTATGTTTTGGACAAGTTATGTGGGTTTGGGCAAAGGCTAAATCTACTTATCATGATGTGATGCTCACCCTGTGTTATTGTGTACACAAGCCCCACTACTCTCCATATATAGTTGTAGAATAGAAGGGAAAATGGTAAATATAAAAATACTATTTTACATTGCATCCCTCCCCTTCACAACTTTTCATATATAGTGTTGAACAAAAGGGCCTACCCATAATATAAAATTTATTACCATAAATTTAACCCACCCTCTTAGTAGCATAGAGAAGGACGTAATCACAATTGTAAAAAAGAATGCAATAATATAGAAGGACCTATCCACGATATAAAGTAATATTATAAATTTCATCCCACCCCTCTACGAATCAACTTGTATAGTACCAAGTGTAAATTCATGCATCACACAATCTTGAGTTCATTCATGAACATAAAATTTTCACATCATCTTGTATTTTTGAGTCATCCAATAATCCACCTTCAAGTCAACATTTAGCTAAAAAAACAAGTGGCAATGTTTATAATACATGTGGATGCTTTCATAATATTATTACTTAGATTGTAGTTGTGAGAGGATTGTTTTAGTTATGATGAGTGTAGATGTCTAGTTATAAATACAAGGGTACTGAAGGGCTGATGTATATGTAAGTGATTGTCATGGCTTGCGGTCAGAACATGGAACCATGTGATAAGCTTCAGAGTGGCATAACTACATCCAAAACGGAACACATCCCCATAGACTCAATACATACAAAAGGAATGCATGTGTGTTCAGGTGGGTTTTACTAGGGTTTGGCATGCTTTACAAACATACATTATCAACTGGGACACATGTCAACTTTTCAAATGGATTTTTGAAATGTTTTAGCGCGTACCTGACCAATGTATCATACATAGGTTTTAAGTCAGATTTTGTTCTGCCCATATAAAATATATAATTGAAGAATTTAAAAATATATATGTAAATACATATGAATATTATATATGAAGAGGGATGAAGAGAATGTGACGTAATGTACGATATTACATTTTTTATTTACAAACATGCCCTTCTATTCAATACTATATATTACAGAGGGTATTTGGATGCAAGTTGTGCTATTTTTTAGAATTGTGAATATGACTTCCTACTAAAAGATAAAACATGAAGAACTGTGTGATGTATACATATAGTAATCACTTGACTAAGCCATCTCTTTTGGCTTATGTCCATACCCCCATAACTTGACCCAAATCTACCCATAAAACATATATGGGCAGTTTGGGTTGAGAAATTTGACACTTATGTTTGTATGAGACATGAACAATGCGGAGTGAACACATACAAAAAAGTCTAGATACTCAGATCCATTAGATGTATAGTTATATCCATACATCCATCCATACATCCATCCACTTAGTATAAAAATGATGTGTATGAAGTAGAGTTTTGTACAAAACAATCATATTTTTATGTTAGATATATTTGTTTGACTTTATTATAATATGTGTATCATATATTTGAAAATATCCACTTAATGTGTTACAAACATGGCTGGAGCATGAGCCTAAGAAAACCTAGTATGACCCAAACAAATGCTCATACCCACGTATAAATGGAGTATATGAGAATGTTTTCCATTTTATATATGGTTATACCACTTACAAAGTTTATCCCTTGGGTCCATGTCTAGAGTACAATCATGACAACAACTTATATGTACAACTCAGGCTTATTATGAGGTATCTATACCCATCACGTTTCAATAAACATCCTTTTGTATTTACTATTTAAACAATACCTTTATGAAAATATTCATTTATGTAATTAGCAATAAAAAAACAAACATCCATATTTTTAGCTACTTGTTTGTCTTGAAAGTGGATAAAAAAGATAAAAAATATATATAAAATATTGTGAAAGATTCATTATCATGAAATATGTCAAGTTCTAGCATCACACTAATATGTATTTTCAATACCAATTAGAGACTTTTCTATAAAAAGAAAATGAGACTTCTTAGGAGAAGAAAACAGTTGGCTAGTATGGTGGATTGTGTGTCTGCATGAATCTAGTAGTTTTGGTTCAACTCTTAATACAATACTTCTTAGGAAACTTTGTCTTAAGAGAGATCCATCTCTCTTAATATATTTTAAATTGGTAGATGATTAATATATTTGCATATGTGGTAGCATGATTTTTTTGACTTAGTCTACATCAACATATGCTTGATCCATACAAAAATCTATGTCCCAACCACCCATATAGGTAGCATTATATGTTTTTTGTCTGATTATAGGAGGTTGAGATGTGGGCCAAATCAGTTTGTCTTGATTTCACATTTAGTTATAGCATGAAAAGCCAATATGTATTTACATAATAATATCACAAGTTACATCTCACTCCCCCACAACTTCTCATAATGTAGAATAGAAAGACTTATCCACATCAATAAATACTATTACCATAAGTTGCAGTTGACCCTCTTTATAAGATAGTAAATGACCTTTTTCATAATTATCAATAAAATAATAGTATAAATTGCATCCAATAACATGTGTGGTTATATATATACACATATATATACTAATATATATATATATGCATATATTAATACATATACTAATATATATATGTATATATTAATATATATACTAATATATATATATATACACGCACACAAATATATATATATTAGTATATGTAACACCCTACTTATACCATTCATAGCGGAAGCACATATACACAATCACACCAAGGAGGATGTCACAACCATGATATTCAT
This sequence comes from Alisma plantago-aquatica, assembly GCA_963693085.1. Lineage (NCBI taxonomy): Eukaryota > Viridiplantae > Streptophyta > Magnoliopsida > Alismatales > Alismataceae > Alisma > Alisma plantago-aquatica. The sequence goes on along the minus strand of OY856410.1, from coordinate 1,252,851,091 downwards.
TGCACAAAATAGAGTTTAAATAAACCATCACAGGATCAAAATTACAATTTCTCATCCTCAAATCTTAACAAAGTTTACATGTACATAATTTTAGAAAAGGAAAAGATCTATAAACTAGGTATGGTTGGCACCCCACCAACGCTCTTCTCCTTGAAGGTCTTGAGCTAGGGTTTCCTCCTTAGATGGACTTCCCTCCTTAGCTAGCTTCCAACCTACGGGCATCACGCCCCCAACCATGCATCAAACAAATGGTAAGTGAATTGAACATGTTATAATATAAAGAAAACTTGAAAACTGAAAATAAGCATTAACATTAAACATTGAACATTGAAAAGACATGCATTTTCTTTTAGGTCAATTTCTTTTATCTTAACCTATATAAATAACCTCGGGTTGCAAAAATGTGCCTCTTCTCTTATGCACCGAAGTGCCTCTTAGGTTGCACCGAAGTGCCTCTTCTCTTATGCACCGAAGTGACTCTTCTCTTATGAGGAACTTATATAAGTTTTATTTTATCCTTCTCTTTCTCTTAAGGCTCTTATCTTTACATTAGAATTTATTGGTAACATTATCATTAAGATTCATAAAGGTGATACCATACATCATAAACAACTCAATACATCTTACACTTACTGAATTTAACAATTAGAAACAGTAAATCACATAAACACATCATTCATTGAAATTCATACATGCATACTAATTCAAAACAAACTAACTATATGTTCAATTGCATGGACCACTTACCTTTTTCACTTGGAGAGTATCTTCTCTCTCTTCCTAGGTTGAGTAAAATCCTAATCACGATCTTGGGGGTCTTGTAACCCTAATCACCCTATTTACAACATCTTTCACATTATTATACATTTTATTCACCAAATTAAACCCTAATTTCCATTTCTCATAAAACCAAGGTTTAGCGATTTAAAATCAGACTCTGAAAACTATATATTCGGATTTCTCTCGAAAAATCATTTCCAAAACATATTTTTTTCTCATATTTCTTAGCATCAGGTGATTTACTATGAATTAATGAAAATGGACCTATCAGAATTTAGAAAAATACCACATGGGCCAATGAGAACCCGCCATATATGCGCGGGTCTCGCCCAGGTGGATAAGTGGTCAATAAAAATCAAAATCTTGACAACCCGAAAATACCCTTGCGACTGAAACACATAGTTTAACAGGGTGGGGGTATTACGGTCATTTACTGACATGGGTTCTTTCCCCCGACCATGGCGTCGAGGACATGCGTCTGAAGCCTAAACCTCCGATCATGGCTCATGAGGAGGAGTCAACTACAGGAAGCTGAGACCTCAGGGCCTTCCTTGCCTCACGGCGGATCCAGGGAGCCAACTCCCTCATTGTGGTGAGCATTGAAGCTCCACCTTGATGTTGTCGCGAGCACCGTAAGGGAGGCAAGATGGTCGAGATCCCAAAACACCCTAATACAGCGAGGGAAAACAGAAAAGATGCATCTGCGAGGAGCCACTGAGTTTAAAGACGCCAGAGTGTGAACGAAAGAATACTAGGAGATGTTGCTCCGCAACATAACGTAAAAAATAGGGGAACCGTCCCCAACTGTGGGCATGAAGCCACAAGTAGAAAACGAGGAACTAAGGGCAGGTAAACACTCCCTTGCATCTTACGAAGTTAGGCGATGAAGAACAGAGGTCGGAAATGTGTTAAGGCACTGAGAGGGCTGGCACCGACAAACACCTATACTGGGCTCTATAGGGTATGGTGATGGGGAACATTTCGAGGGAAATCGGCAGTAGGAAAACATAGGATAGTTTGCGGGGATGCTTACCGCACACGTAATTGAGCTGAGGTGGTCGAAATCTTTGGCTGCATACAGACGTCGTTGGAGATGAAGGCTGACTAGGCCCTAGTGCTCGGGTGCACGATAGGAGAAATTGAAGGTGGAGGGAGAAACGTCAGAGCCTGGAGGTTCTCTTGAGACCTTGAGGTGAGGAGGGGAGGGAGTATGGCGGCGACTGTGTAAACTGGTAGAGAGAACAGTCGTGAGCCCTAAAGGGTGTTTCCTATATACTCCACGAGAGAGGGAGTTCTAGGGCTCAAGATATGCATGGGAGAGAGAAGAATTCAGGGGAGAACAAACCGTGAGGAGAGGGCGAGTAAAGAGATAGAAATTTGTCAAGGAAAACTCGGGTTTTCGGTGCCCCCACTTGCCTAAATGGCGAGAGGTAGGGGATGGGTTTGTGACCGTTCGATCGTGAGTCAAAGAAACATGGGTCGTTCGATCACACCCAAGAAAGAAAACGAGAAAAGAAAGTGTGTGACATGGATTAAATCCCGGAACCATAGAGAATTGGGTGCATTGAAAGCAAATCTAATCAAATTAAATACAAAACTTTCCTATTTTAATTGGAGGGTCAAACAAGGTCCAAATGAGTCCAAATTTGGAACATTGGCTAATTAAAGGGTCTAGAATAATCCAAGCCAATTACATTTAGGTTTTCTCAACGTTTGGTATACATTTTATATTTTTTTTTTTACCTTAATTTAAGTGTACAAACTAATTAAATAAAAGAGGGGAAACTTTCCTTTGTGGGATCTTACCCCAAAATTTGAGTTTATAACTATTCGTCTTATTTAAAGTCATGGCCTATCATTTATTGCCTTTTTTATGCACTTTTCTTGGAGGAGAGAGAAAATAAGGGGAATACTACTTCCCTCTTATGTATTTACAAAATAAAAAGGGAAGGTGGCTAAAAGATGCCAAGAGAGTACTCATATTCTCATATTTTCGAACTAAAAGAATAAGGGCAAATTATGATATCTTTTTGGCAAATACAAGAAGAGAGAGAAAAATGAACCTTAGAGGCTTTATTTTGGAATCTATAAAAAAGAAAAGCACATTAATGTCCAAGTGGTTTAAATTTCAAATTCTTATCTCTTTATCTTTGTCTTTCTCTTTCAAACCTTTTAAACTTATTTCATAAAAGAAGAGGGAAAACACATTGCCATTATTACACAAATATTTACAACACATTAGAATAAAGGAAAACTTATTTTGGGCCCTTTTTATTATTTCTCTTTGCATTGAAATCCTAGAAGTAAAACTAGTTTGGACAAATTGCCTTAAGGCCCTTAACAAAATATTATTTGAAGAAAACTACACAAAAGGTTTTGTTTTACTCCTAAAAATTAGGGATGTTACATTACTACCTACCTTAATTAAATTTCGTCCTCAAAATTTTGTTAGGCTACCCACCTTAGGAATTTTCATATCCTTAACACAAAAACATTGATACACTATATTACCAAGAAAACCATAGTTCCATATATTGCATGAAAGATAAAGTTTTTTTTAAAGGAAAGAACTACACTACTAGACTCTACTCGATCTTATCATCCTCACTATCATCTACCATGGAAAAAACTCTAGCACGTCTCTTTTCTTTATGTGGCTGATTGGCATTGGGCTCTTTCTTCTGGATCTAAGGGTAGTTAGGCCTTATGTGGCCCATCTCACCGCATGCATAGCAGACACCCGTTCCAAACCTACACTCACCTAGGTGATATTTGGAACACTTAGCACATTGGGTTTTCCCATTCTGGTTTGCATGTTGGTTTGGGATAGCTTCAGTCAGTGCCTTCCTCTTCTTCTCATTGTGGTGGTTGGAGTTGTGGTTGTTGTCGTAGCTCTCCTTCTTCCATGATCTTCCTGGGTGATCTTCTAGTTCTAGGGCATCATCTAGGGCACTCTGGAGTGTAGGGTGCCCACGTCCTAACAAGGCAAAGCTAAGGTCTAACTTGAGACCTCTAATGAACTTCTTTGCTTTGCGACGTTCATCATAGTCGTAGTTGTACTTCTGCAGGATCCGGAACTTCATTGCATACTGGGTGAATGTCATGTCACCAACTTGACGTAAGTTGAGAAATTCTTCCTCCTTCTTCTCTATCATGGCCTCAGATATGTAGTGGTCTTTGAAGGCATTAGAAAAATCCTCCCATGTGAATGGAGGAGCATCGGCTTCACGAGAACCTAGTAGGTTCTCCCACCATGTCCTAGCAGCACCCTTTAACATATGTGTCCCAAAGCGAACCTTAGAGTGGTTGGGACAGTCTAAGTCGCAGAAACAATGTTCCATGTGCTGCATCTAGCTCTCAGCTTTTCCCACCACGTCCACCTCTTCCTCTCCACAATACCTTTATGAAAATATTCATTTATGTAATTAGCAATAAAAAACAAACTTCCATATTTTTAGCTACTTGTTTGTCTTGAAAGTGGATAAAAAAGATAAAAAAATATAAAACATTGTGAAAGATTCATTATCATGAAATATGTCAAGTTCTAGCATCACACTAATATGTATTTTCAATACCAATTAGAGACTTTTCTATAAAAAGAAAATGAGACTTCTTAGGAGAAGAAAACAGTTGGCTAGTATGGTGGATTGTGTGTCTGCATAAATCTAGTAGTTTTGGTTCAACTCTTAATACAAGACTTCTTAGGAGACTTTGTCTTAAGAGAGATCCATCTCTCTTAATATATTTTAAATTTGTAGATGATTAATATAGTTGCATATGTGGTAACATGATTTTTTTTTACTTAGTCTACATCAACCTATGCTTGATCCATACAAAAATCTATGTCCCAACCACCCATATAGGTAGCATTCTATGTCTTTTGTCTGATTATAGGAGGTTGAGATGTGGGCCAAATCAACTTGTCTTGATTTCACATTTAGTTATAGCATGAAAAACCAATATGTGTTTACATAATAATATCACAAGTTACATCTCACTACCCCACAACTACTCATAATGTAGAATAGAAAGACTTATCCAAATCAATAAATACTATTACCATAAGTTGTAGCTGACCCTCTTTATAAGATAGTAAATGACCTTTTTCATAATTATAAACAAAATAATAGTATAAATTGCATCCAATAACATGCGTGGCTATATATATATATTTATATATATATATATATATATATATATATATATATATATATATATATATATATATATATATATATATATATATATTTGCATATATTAATATATATACTAATATATATGTATATATTAATATATACACTAATATATATATATATATATATATATATATATATATATATATATTTGCATATATTAATATATATACTAATATATATATATATATATATATATATATATATTAGTTTATGTAACACCCCACTTATACCATACATAGCGGAAGTACATATACACAATCACACCAAGGGGGATGTCACAAACATGATATTCATTGCACAAAATAGAGTTTAAATAAACCATCACAGGATCAAAATTACAATTTCTCATTCTCAAATCTTAACAAAGTTTACATGTACATAATTTTAGAAAAGGAAAAGATCTATAAACTAGGTATGGTTGGCACCCCACCAACGCTCTTCTCCTTGAAGGTCCTTGAGCTAGGATTTCCTCCTTAGATGGACTTCCCTCCTTAGATAGCTTCCAACCTACGGTCATCACGCCCCCAGCCATGCATCAAACAAATGGTAAGTGGATTGAACATGTTATAATATAAAGAAAACTTGAAAATTGAAAACAAGCATTAACATTAAACATTGAACGTTGAAAAGACATGCATTTTCTTTTAGGTCAATTTCTTTTATCTTAACCTATATAAATAACCTCGGGTTGCAAAAATGTGCCTCTTCTCTTATGCACCGAAGTGCCTCTTAGGTTGCACCGAAGTGCCTCTTCTCCTATGCACTAAAGTGCCTCTTCTCTTATGAGGAACTTATATAAGTTTTATTTTATCCTTCTCTTTCTCTTAAGGCTCTTATCTTTACATTAGAATTTATTGGTAACATTATCATTAAGATTCATGAAGGTGATACCGTACATCATAAACAACTCAATACATCTTACACTTACTGAATTTAACGATTAGAAACACTAAACAACATAAACACGTCATTCATTGAAATTCATACATGCATACTAATTCAAAACAAATTAACTATATGTTCAATTGCATGGACCACTTACCTTTTTCAATTGGAGAATATCATCTCTCTCTTCCTAGGTTGAGTAAAACCCTAATCACGACCTTGGGGGTCTGGTAACCCTAATCACCCTGTTTACAACATCTTTCACATTATTATACGTTTTATTCATCAAATTAAACCCTAATTTCCATTTCTCATAAAACCAAGGTTTAGCAATTTAAAATCAGACTCTGAAAACTATATATTCAGATTCCTCTCGAAAAACCATTTCCAAAACATATTTTTTCTCATATTTCTTAGCATCGAGTGATTTACTATGAATTAATGAAAATGGACCTATCAGAATATAGAAAAATACCACATGGGCTAATGAGAACCCGCCATATAGGCGCGGGTCTCTCCCAGGTGGATAAGTGGTCAATAAAAATCAAAATCTTGACAACCCGAAAATACCCTTGCGACTGAAACACATAGTTTAACAGGGTGGGGGTATTACGGTCATTTATTGACATGGGTTCTTTCCCCCGACCATGGCGTCGAGGACAGGCGTCTGAAGCCTAAACCTCCGATAATGGCTCATGAGGAGGAGTCAACTACGAGAAGCTGAGACCTCAGGGGCCTTCCTTGCCTCACGGCAGATCCAGGGAGCCAACTCCCTCACTGTGGGGAGCATTGAAGCTCCACCTTGCTGTTGCCGCGAGCACCGGAAGGGAGGCAAGATGGTCGAGATCCTAAAACACCCTGATACAGCGAGGGAAAATGGAAAAGATGCATCTGTGAGGAGCCACTAAGTTTAAAGATGCCAGAGCGTGAACGAAAGAATACTAGGAGATGTTGCTCCACAACATAACGGCAAAAATAGGGGAACCGTCCCCAACTGTGGGCATGAAGCCACGAGCAGAAAACGAGGAACTAAGGGCAGGTAAACACTCCCTTGCATCTTACGAAGTTAGGCGATGAAGAATAGAGGCCAGAGATGCGCTGAGGCGCCGAGAGGGTTGGCACCGACAAACACCTATATTGGGCTCTATAGGGTATGACGATGGGGAACATTTCGCGGGAAACCGGCAGTAGGAAAACATAGGATAGTTTGCGGGGATGCTTACCGCACACGTAACTAAGCTGAGGTGGTCGGAATCCTTGGCTGCATACAGACGTCGTTGGAGATGAAGGCCGACTAGGCCCTGGCGCTCGGGTGCACGATAGGGGAAATTGAAGGTCGAGGGAGAAACGTCAGAGCCTGGAGGTTCTCTTGAGACCTTGAGGTGAGGAGGGGAGGGAGTATGGCGATGACTGTGTAAACTGGTAGAGAAAACAGTCGTGAGCCCTAAAGGGCGTTTCATATATACTCCACGAGAGAGGGAGTTCTAGGGCTCAGGATATGCGTGGGAGATAGCAGAATTCGAGCGAGAACAAACCGTGAGGAAAGGGCGAGTAAAGAGCTAGAAATTTGTCAAGGAAAAATCAGGTTGTCGGTGCCCCCACTTGCCTAAATGGCGAGAGGTAGGGGATGGGTTTGTAACCGTTCGATCGTGAGTCAAAGAAACATGGGTCGTCCGATTGTGCCCAAGAAAGAAAATGAGAAAAGAAAGTGTGTGACATGGATGAAATCCCAGAACCATAGGGAAAATGGGTGCATTGAAAGCAAATCTAATCAAATTAAATACAAAACTTTCCTATTTTAATTAGAGGGTCAAACAAGGTCCAAATGAGTCCAAATTTGGAACATTGTCTAATTAAAGGGTCTAGAATAATCCTAGCCAATTACATATAGGTTTTCTCAATGTTTGGTCTACATTTTATATTTTTGTTTTTTTTACCTTAATTTAAGTGTACAAACTAATTAAATAAAAGAGGGGAAACTTTCCTTTGTGGGATCTTACCCCAAAATTTGACTTTATAACTATTCATCTTATTTAAAGTCATGGCCTATCATTTATTGCCTTTTTATGCACTTTTCTTGGAGGAGAGAGAAAACAAGGGGAATACTATTTCCCTCTTATGTATTTACAAAATAAAAAAGGGAAGGTGGCCAAAAGATGCTAAGAGAGCACTCATATTCTCATATTTTCGAACTAAAAGAATAAGGGCACATTATGATATCTTTTTGGCAAATCCAAGAAGAGAGAGAAAAATGAACCTTAGAGGCTTTATTTTGGAATCTATAAAAAAGAGAAGCACATTAATGTCCAAGTGGTTTAAATTTCAAATTCTTACTTCTTTATCTTTCTCTTTCTCTTTCAAACCTTTTAAACTTATTTCATAAAAGTAGAGGGAAAACAAATTGCCATTATTACACAAATATTTACAACACATTAGAATAAAGGAAAACTTATTTTGGGCCCTTTTTATTATTTCTATTTGCATTGAAATCCTAGAAGTAAAACTAGTTTGGACAAATTGCCTTAAGGCCCTTAACAAAATATTATTTGAAGAAAACTACACAAAAGGTTTTATTTTACTCCTGAAAATTAGTGATGTTGCATTACTAGCCACCTTAATTAAATTTCGTCCTCAAAATTTTGTTAGGCTACCTGTAACATCCCTGACCTGGGTTATAACCTAACCCTAGAAGTTTTGACTAAATATGTAATTATATACTTGTGAATACTCCCTGGCATGTAATTAAGTTCCTCATGAACATTTACTTTCAATTTTGCTCCTTTATATGTAAAGTTGTAGCAATGTTTTGTGGTGCAGGGACCTATGTGCAAATTACCCAGTTAAAGGGGTTAACTTGCAATATTCACAGGTTAAGATGTTCTTATGATAATAAGACATCATATGGGTAAATATGATGAAGTAAGAAGGATTTTCCAAGCTTGGGCATCAAGATGCAGCTTGTGGAATGATCCTTGTGCTTAAAAACCCTAATTTGGAGTAAAGTGCAATTTACCCAAATTGAGGGGTGTAATTTGTAAAATTCACTTTCTAGAACATCTTTTATAACTTTTTCCATCATTTAGAGTAGAAATGATGAAAAGGGGACGTCAATGAATAAACAGATAAGAAAAATGATCCTTGTGGTAAAAATCACCTAATATGGGTGTGGAAACCTTTCATATATGTACCTTAGTTGAAAGTTGGCTTTATTTACCCTTAGATATTGAGATTTCATGAGATTTGCATAAGTTTAGATGAGTTTGGACGTGCCTTGAGCAAGGGGGTTCTTAGATGTAAATTCCATACTTTAGAGGTCCTTATGGTGTAAAAAGGCCTGAAGTATATAAGCCCTTTCCTTGTAACAAGTGAACGAACCTTTCATTTCCTTCACTTCTTCTCTTCTCTCTCAACCGACCAAGGCTAGCTCTGGAGAAGAGAGGGATGACCAAGGGTTCTAGGTAAGTTTAGATCATCCCTTTTGCTTGAATTCATGGAGGAAACTTGTTTTCAAGGTTAGATTCATGGCTAGCTCACCTAGCTCTATCTTTCTAGCCTTTCCTTTCCAACGTTTCCTTGAAGAATTCACCTTGGCCGAACCTGTGGAGCTCAAAGATGCCATTAAAGCTTGGATCTTGAAAGCTTGGAGCTCAAGGAATGACCTTTAGGCGGGTTTTATAACTCTAAACTCTTTGCTTTATGTGCATACTTTGTTCTTACAATCTAGCATGTTAGTTCTTCTTCTATCTCCCTTCTTCCTTGCACTTTTGCAAGCAAAACGGTGGAATAACCGACCTTAACCAAGGTTGAAGATGATGGGCGTGAATTCCTATGCTACTTTATCAAACGAACTTGGACCCTTTTGGTCCAAACGGTTGCAAACCGTTTAAGGTCAAACGGTTTCAAACCGTTTGCTCTCAAACGGTCTTGCAAGACCGTTTGGATTGAAACGGTCTCAAGACCGTTTGATAGGGTTGACCAAGGGACTAACGTTTGAGGGTCTGTTGGTTATATATTGAGTTTCATTCCTGCAAAGAATCAAAGTTTAATTCTTAACCAATTGAGAGTTGAAGGCACTTCAACATCCTAACCCTAATCGGGTTGAAATTACTGTTTTAAAAGCATAGATCTTGTTGAGTTTTGGGTTGAAGGACCCAAACGGTCTCAAGACCATTTGGGGGTTCTTCCAAACGGTCTCAAGACCGTTTGGGCACAACCCAAGACCGTTTGGAGGTCTAGGGTTGAGATAATCTAATGGTTTGAAGGTCCAATTGCAATAAGTTGATGAATTGATAAAAATGCTGATTTTTAGACCTAATTGGAGTTCAACCCTAAACCAACCGACTTGGTTTTTGGTCAAACTTTGGGCAAACGGTCTCAAGACCATTTGGAGGTCATCCAAATGATCTCAAGACCGTTTGGGCCAAGTTTGGGCCCAATTGGAGGTCAATTGATAGGTTCAACCTTGAATTGATTCACATTGTTGAATATTGATGACTATCCGATTTGAAACCCTAATTGAGATGGACTTAACCCTAATTGACTTTCAATTGAGGGTTAATTTGATGTCCAAGTGATTGAGGTTCATCCTAATTGACTCAATTTATAAGTGGTTAATATGGCTTTGGCCAATTGAGGGCTTCAACATACTTAACCATGACTAATTGTAACTTTTGAACCACTTTGGACGTCCAAACGGTCTCAAGACCGTTTGAGGCCAAACAGTCTCAAGACCGTTTGGGCTCAAACGATCTCAAGGTCGTTTGGTCCAATCGATCTCAAGTTGATTTGATCAAATGGTTTCAAACCGCATGAGCTTCAAACGGTTTGAAAGTCAAAATGGTCAACGCACCCAAACGGTCTCAAGACCGTTTGGTGGTTGAAGATTGAAACCGTTTGAAGGTGTTCAAGGTGGTTTGTACTTAATCAATTGATGATGTAATTGATTCAATGATGATCTAATATAAACCCTAATGGTAACCTAGGTCATTAAGGGACTAAGTGATTAATGAGTTGACCCATGATGTTGATCATGAGGTAAATTACCAAAATACCCTTGAGGGGTTTAATGGAGTAAAACCTTGTTTTAAATCAAACCCTAATCACATGATAGTGATGTTTTGGCTTATGTTAGTCAATGAGGACTTAACCCAACCTGATCTAGAGTGGTGTTATCACCATCTACTAGTAAGAGGAGAGAGAAAGTATCCTAAGAGAGAGAAAGTATCCTAAGAGAGAGAAAGTACCCTTTTATGGTGGAAACTTAAGTAAGATACTTTCAATACACATGAATGTACATGAGTAGGGAATGATCCACCTATGTGAGATCATGGAAACCCTAATTATGATAACTAGTGAGTCTTAATCTTACTTAAGAGCTTTAATGATGATGTTTCTCATACATGATGATGTAATTAGTACAATTCACCATGGAGTGAATAGTAAACCCTAATTCTAGGGTGGTGACATGAAAGATGAATAAGTAAACCCTGATTGATAAATTGTTTACTATTACCAGTTGAATTAACCTTACAGGTTGTTATGAGATGATGATCATATCCAGGTATGGATTGTAATACTATATTCATTGAAAGCATGTCTTAAGCTTTATGAATAAGTGAAATATCTTGATGCACTGCTAGTGACATCTATTGAGATTTATGGGCTGTAAGAGCTATAAATGCCATCAAGGTCATGCTTAACAGATGACTTGTGGTGAAATGATTGAGAACTGATGATTGAAAAGAGTTAGGCTTGCTACATTTTAGTATTCTTATTTATAGCTGTTATGCTAATGTTATTGTTTGAAGAACCATGTATGATGTTAAAAGAATACTGAATGTACCTAACTAATCAAGTGTAATGTAGAGCCCTGATCATAGATCCATCATTGTCAGAGTCTAAATGATGGTGAAACAGGTTTTCCCAAGGGAACTCCTGGATCACATACTTTTGAGTATGTGGGGTATATGGATGTGTAGAACCTTACATCCTAGTGTAGGAATTGATGTAGATTTTTATAGTCCGTCAAACCTTCACTAAAAACCCCAAAGGTGAGATGTATCACTATTCTCCCAAAGTAAACACAAACACCGCATCGGTGAAAGATAATCAAGAAATCTTCCAATGACGAAGAGAGTACAGAACGCCACTGTAACTCTAAAAACATAGCGAAGGTCCAGTTTACCCTGGTGAGCTATAAATAGCAGACGTCCTGCCATATGTCCTGGAAACAATCCTCTAACTGACTGAGGAAGATGAGGTCATAAGAATCTGGCTCTTTTAATGACCTATGTATGATACTGATGTGACTTCTTAGCGATCAGTTGGAGTATGAGTGGTATACCTCATCTCCACAGGGCATAATAATGTTTGAAAAACATAATCAATAGCGTAGTATTACTTGATTGATGTTACACTGGATAAAGTATATGTTCTTCATGTTTCATAAATGTTGAACTCTTGCTTATTATCAAAACTGCTAATGAATGCTTTGAAAGCTTTAACTGCTTAAGTTATTCTTTGTTTGCTTATAAAGCTTCTAGTGGAGAGTTATAACTCTCGCTGGGGCAATTATGTATAATTGTCTCCCCCCGTAGACTTCAACTTTTTAGGTGGTCGTCGAAGACGGAGGAACCGGTCTAAAGGTGACCAATCCTAGCAGCACCAGGAGCAGCAGTAAATCTCAGGTGGAGATTCAGCCTGCTATGTGGCGTAGTTAGAGTCAGTCCTATGTGTCCTCTGTACTCTCAGGTCTTGGAGTGTTTTGGTCATGTAGATTTTGTATCATGTTGTATATAATTACTTAAGAAGTAATTTGACAGAGATGTATACAGTTTAAATCCTTTTTCTATGGAAAAGGTTTGTGGTTTCAAGCTCTTATCTCGAAAAGTTTTAATTTCTCGTGATTTTTGTCTTCCGCTGATTATCGATTGTTTCCGCTGCGGTTTAAATCGTGATTATTTTGTGGTTTGGAGATTGGAGCCCACAATTAAGTGGTATCATAGCTCCAGGTTCGCCGAGTCTACAGAGGCATAGGACTTAGGAAGTCGAGTCTATCTCTAGTATTCCTTCTGTATCTAATAGAATCTTCTGCTCCTCAGGAGAAGAAGATACATAAGGATGGCTGAGCCACAAGATGAGTACGTGGCAGAGAGTAGTGCTAGTGCACCTCGAGGCGGTGCAAGGGTTCCAGAAATAGAACAGCCTGCACCTGAGCCACTCAGGGAGCCACCCCAGTTTGACCCAGCTGACATGGGTAACCCAGCAGTACAAACGATGTTCGGGCAGTTTATGACTGCCATGACACACATAACCGACAGGATGCCTATGCCTGCACCTAGGGCACCAGCCCAGCCTGAAGGACTAGGTATCAGTAAGACGTTCGAGCGACTATGTCGTGTCGGAGCTACCGAGTACCTTGGGACTGCTGACCCCGCAGATGCTGATCTGTGGTTGACGGAGTTGGAGAAGGCTTTCAGGATCCTCAATATCCCTGAAACTGAGAAGGTCAGACATGCTGTTTATCTTCTCAAAGGAAGCACTGGTCATTGGTGGACAATGGAAGAGCAGAAGAGACCTGGAATAGAGATCTCGTGGGAAGACTTTCGGCGGGAGTTTGTTCATAGATATTTCCCAAAGACCTTCCTAGACGAGAAGATCTCTCAATTTGAGAGACTGAGGCAGGGAGTAATGAACATTAGCGAGTATGAGGCTAAGTTCATGGAGTTGTTGCAGTTTTGTCCGCACATGGCTGCCACAGAAGAAGAAAGAATCAGGAGATTCGAGAGGGGTTTGAATGCTGACATGAGTACCCCCGTGTCTGCCTTAGAAAACCGAGAGAGATTCTCTACCTTCGTTGAGTCAGTCCGAAGGATAGAGAGATCTGTGGTTGAGAAGAGGCAAACTCGGAAAAGATATCCACAGTTCCAGGGTTCTTCATCTAAGGACTTTAAGAAGCCTAGATCCTCCACACCTAACCCTCCACCACCTAGATCTAGTTCTCAGACTCAGTGGTCTCCAAGTAGAGGTAGAGGACGAAGACAACCACCTCAAGAGACTCAGAGTTCTGCATCAATGTCAGTTACTGGACCACCCAGACCACAACAACTGGAGAGAAGCTGCTACAACTGTGGTAAAGTGGGACACTTGATGAAGGACTGCCGATCTAAGCCTGTCAGTGTGACACAACCTCCGAGACAGAATCAACAAGGATCTCAGAGAATGCAATCTCAAGGAGCAGCTCGAGGACGTGGACAAGCGTCTCAAGCTGGATCATCAGCACCACCTCAACACCAGGCGACAGCGAGGTTCTATGCTATGAACCCACCAGAGGCAGTGGTCGATCCACAAGTGGTGACAGGTCAGATGGAACTTTTATATTCTGATATGTCTAAACCTTGTGTAATATCTGTTCTGATTGACCCGGGTGCTACACACTCTTTCATCACTCGAAGAGTGATTCGCAACTGCAATATGACAGCTAGTCATAGGGCAGATAAGTTGTTGTTGGAGACTCCGTTGAGTGGGTCTGCTGTTTTGCAGGAGGTATGCTCTCCCTGCATCCTCTTCTTTTCTAAACATCGCATTCAAGTGGACCTTATACCGCTTGATATGCAAGGATTTGATGTAATCCTAGGGATGGATACCTTGGAAAGGTATCGAGTTGTCTTGGATTGTGAGTCCAAGTTGGCAGTGTTTGCTGATGAAAGCAACACATGGATCTTTCAAGGAGAAAGAAAGATTCTGCCCACTTGTCTTGTATCAGCTATGGTTGCTGATAAGCTGATGAGGCAAGGATGTTATGCATTCTTGGCCCATGTGGTAGATGTTACCAAGGAGAGTCCCAACCCTGTTGAAGTTCCTATAGTCAGGGAATTCAAGGATGTGTTTCCTGAAGAACTTCCTGGTATACCACCACCTCGGGAAATTGATTTTGAAATCAATTTAGTCCCAGATACAAAACCCATAGCCCAGACTCCTTATAGGATGGCGCCTGCCGAAATGGCAGAACACAAGAAACAGCTTCAAGAGTTACTTGAGAAAGGTTTTATCCGACCGAGCACTTCACCTTGGGGTGCTCCGGTTTTGTTTGTTAAAAAGAAAGATGGATCAATGTGGTTGTGCATTGACTATAGACAACTCAATAAAGTAACAATAAAGAACAAGTACCCTTTGCCGAGGATTGATGATCTTTTTGACAAGTTGCGTGGTGCAACGGTCTTTTCCAAGATAGACTTAAGGTCTGGATATCATCAACTCCGCTTTAAGGACAGTGACATATCCAAGTCTGCCTTTAGGACAAGATATGGTCACTATGAGTTCACGGTTATGTCGTTTGGACTAACCAATGCACCAGCTGCATTCATGGAACTCATGAATAGAGTCTTTCGATCCTTCCTTGATCAGTGTGTTGTCGTCTTTATAAATGACATCCTGATTTATAGTAAAGATGCCCAGCAGCATGAGCAGCATCTTCGCCAAGCTCTGACCTTACTACGAGAACACAAGCTATACGCTAAATTTAGCAAGTGTGAGTTCTGGCTGCCGGAGGTATCTTTTCTTGGGCATGTGATATCTGCCTCGAGAATTCGTGTTGACCCTGCAAAGGTAGAATCTGTTCTACAATGGGAACAACCAAAGACACCGACGGAGATTCGAAGCTTCTTGGGGTTAGCTGGTTACTATCGAAGGTTTATTAAAAACTTTAGCTCTATAGCCTTACCTTTGACCAAGTTAACCCGGAAAGATGCTCCTTTTTCTTGGAGTGATAAGTGTCAACAGTCTTTCCAGTTGTTGAAGGAAAGGTTGACAAGTGCACCTGTGCTTGTGCTACCTAAACAAGGAAAAGGATATGTAGTCTTCTGTGATGCCTCCAAGAATGGACTTGGATGTGTGTTGATGCAGGATAAACATGTGATTTCTTTTGCTTCCCGACAGCTTAAGAAACACGAGGAGAATTATCCGACACACGATCTAGAGTTAGCTGCTGTGGTCCATGCCTTGAAGATCTGGAGACATTATCTCTACGGAGAAACCTTCCAGATTTTCACAGACCACAAGAACCTTAAGTATATCTTCTCTCAGCATGAACTTAACATGAGGCAACGTCGCTGGATGGAGTTAATCAAGGACTACGACTGTACAATTGATTACCATCCGGGCAAGGCCAATGTGGTTGCAGATGCCTTGAGTAGGAAATCAGCAACATCAACCATGGATAAAGCACAACTAAGTTCCTTATTATGCTCTAGGAGAGATATGATTATCTCTTTAAGGCAAAACAATGTACAGTTGAAGGTGTCATTGTTAGCTGGTTTGTTAGCTGAGATGCAGATTAAACCTACCCTAAGAGAGCAGATAAAGGAGGCACAACAAGTAGATGCTACAGTTCAGCAGTTTAGATCCGCGTATGGTAGTGAGAAGCAAGAAGGTTTTCATGATTCAGATGACCAGGTGGCATGCTATCATGGGAGGATGATAGTACCTGATGTAGATAACCTGAGGAAGATAGTTCTAGAGGAAGCTCATTCTTCAATGTATGCTATGCATCCAGGGAGCACCAAGATGTATCGAAACTTGAAGGATATGTATTGGTGGCCTGGGATGAAGAAGGATGTAGCTGAGTTTGTTCTAAGGTGTTCTGTGTGTCAGCAGGTCAAGGCTGAGTACCAGAAACCTGCAGGAACAATGCAACCCTTACCCATACCACAATGGAAGTGGGACCATGTGACCATGGACTTTGTTGTTGGCCTACCCAGGACAAACAAAGGACATGATTCCATTTGGGTAGTTGTTGATAGGTTGACAAAGACATCACATTTCCTACATGTCAAAACAACCTATTCTGCTGAAAGGTTATCACAGTTGTATGTACAAGAGATAGTGCGTTTGCACGGAGTTCCTGTCACAATAGTTTCTGACAGAGGTCCCCAATTTACAAGTCGCTTTTGGGAGCAGTTACACAGAGCCTTAGGCACCAAACTAAGGTTTAGTACAGCCTTTCACCCACATACTGATGGATAGTCGGAAAGGACTATACAGACCTTGGAAGACCTGATGAGGGCATGTGTTCTCCAGTTTACCGGAAGTTGGGACCTACATCTGAACTTGATAGAGTTTGCCTATAACAATAGCTATCAACATAGTATTGATATGGCACCCTATGAAGCTTTGTATGGTAGACGTTGTAGATCACCCTTGTGTTGGTATGAGACTGGTGAGCATCAGTTGTTAGGTCCTGATCTTGTGCAGCAAACTACAGAGAAGATTCAAGTTATACATCAACAGCTTAAGATTACACATGATAGGCAGAAGTCATATGCTGATAAACGTCGTAGACCCCTAGAGTTCCAGGTTGGAGACAGAGTGTATCTCAAGGTCTCACCTTGGAAAGGAGTCCTTCGTTTTGGAAGAAAAGGAAAGTTAGCTCCTAGATTTATGGGACCTTATCCAATTGTTGAGAGAGTTGGAAAGGTGGCCTATAAACTAGAGTTACCTCAAGAATTGCAGAAGTTACATCCTGTGTTTCACATTTCCATGCTGAGAAATGTCACCCAGACACCGAGTCAGTTCTACAACCAATGGAAGTAGAATTAAATGATGATATAACATATGAGGAGGGACCAGTGTCAATCCTTGATAACATAACTAAAAAGTTAAAGAAGAAAGATATAAGCCTCGTGAAAGTCCTCTGGAACCATCATGGTGTTGAGGAATCCACTTGGGAACTAGAGGATGAGATAAGAAGGAAATACCCTGCTCTTTTCTCCTAATACGTTTTATCGATTTCGGGGGCGAAATCCTTGTGAAGGGGTAGATAATTTGTAACATCCCTGACCTGGGTTATAACCTAACCCTAGAAGTTTTGACTAAATATGTAATTATATACTTGTGAATACTCCCTGGCATGTAATTAAGTTCCTCAGGAACATTTACTTTCAATTTTGCTCCTTTATATGTAAAGTTGTAGCATTGTTTTGTGGTGCAGGGACCTATGTGCAAATTACCCAGTTAAAGGGGTTAACTTGCAATATTCACAGGTTAAGATGTTCTTATGATAATAAGACATCATATGGGTAAATATGATGAAGTAAGAAGGATTTTCCAAGCTTGGGCATCAAGATGCAGCTTGTGGAATGATCCTTGTGCTTAAAAACCCTAATTTGGAGTAAAGTGCAATTTACCCAAATTGAGGGGTGTAATTTGTAAAATTCACTTTCTAGAACATCTTTTATAACTTTTGCCATCATTTAGAGTAGAAATGATGAAAAGGGGACGTCAACGAATAAACAGATAAGAAAAATGATCCTTGTGGTAAAAATCACCTAATATGGGTATGGAAACCTTTCATATATGTACCTTAGTTGAAAGTTGGCTTTCTTTACCCTTAGATCTTGAGATTTCATGAGCTTTGCATAATTTTAGATGAGTTTGGACGTGCCTTGAGAAAGGGGGTACTTAGATGTAAATTCCATACTTTAGAGGTCCTTATGGTGTAAAAAGGCCTGAAGTATATAAGCCCTTTCCTTGTAACAAGTGAATGAACCTTTCATTTCCTTCACTTCTTCTCTTCTTTCTCAACTGACCAAGGCTAGCTCTGGAGCAGAGAGGGACGACCAAGGGTTCCAGGTAAGTTTAGATCATCCCTTTTTCTTGAATTCATGGAGGAAACTCGTTTTCAAGGTTAGATTCATGGCTAGCTCACCTAGCTCTATCTTTCTAGCCTTTCCTTTCCAACGTTTCCTTGAAGAATTCACCTTGGCCGAACCTGTGGAGCTCAAAGACGCCATTAAAGCTTGGAGATTGAAATCTTGGAGCTCAAGGAATGACCTTTAGGCGGGTTTTATAACTCTAAACTCTTTGCTTTATGTGCATACTTTGTTCTTACAATCTAGCATGTTAGTTCTTCTTCTATCTCCCTTCTTCCTTGCACTTTTGCAAGCAAAACGGTGGAATAACCGACCTTAACCAAGGTTGAAGATGATGGGCGTGAATTCCTATGCTACTTTATCAAATGACCTTGGACCCTTTTGGTCCAAACGGTTGCAAACCGTTTAAGGTCAAACGGTTTCAAACCGTTTGCTCTCAAACGGTCTTGCAAGACCATTTGGATTGAAACGGTCTCAAGACCATTTGATAGGGTTGACCAAGGGACGACTGTTTGAGGGTCTGTTGGTTATATATTGAATTTCATTCCTGCAAAGAATCAAAGTTTAACTCTTAACCAATTGAGAGTTGAAGGCACTTCAACATCCTAACCCTAATCGGGTTGAAATTACTGTTTTAAAAGCATAGATCTTGTTGAGTTTTGGGTTGAAGGACCCAAACGGTTTCAAGACCGTTTGGGGGTTCTTCCAAACGGTCTCAAGACCGTTTGGGCACAACCCAAGACCGTTTGGAGGTCTAGGGTTGAGATAATCTAATGGTTTGAAGGTCCAATTGCAATAAGTTGATGAATTGATAAAAATGCTGATTTTTAGACCTAATTGGAGTTCAACCCTAAACCAACCGACTTGGTTTTTGGTCAAACTTTGGGCAAACGGTCTCAAGACCATTTGGAGGTCATCCAAACGATCTCAAGACCGTTTGGGCCCAATTGGAGGTCAATTGATAGGTTCAACCTTGAATTGATTCACATTGTTGAATATTGATGACTATCCGATTTGAAACCCTAATTGAGATTGACTTAACCCTAATTGACTTTCAATTGAGGGTTGATTTGATGTCCAAGTGATTGAGGTTCATCCTAATTGACTCAATTTATAAGTGGTTAATATGGCTTTGGCCAATTGAGGGCTTCAACATACTTAACCATGACTAATTGTAACTTTTGAACCACTTTGGAGGTCCAAACGGTTTGAGCCCATTTGGACCAAACGGTCTCAAGACCATTTGGATCCAAACGGTCTCAAGACCGTTTGGGCTCAAACGATCTCAAGGTCATTTGGTCCAATCGATCTCAAGTTGATTTGATCAAACGGTTTCAAACTGCATGAGCTTCAAACGGTTTGAAAGTCAAAACGGTCAACGCACCCAAACGGTCTCTAGACCGTTTGGTGGTTGAAGATTGAAACCGTTTGAAGGTGTTCAAGATGGTTTGTACTTAATCAATTGATGATGTAATTGATTCAATGATGATATAATCTAAACCCTAATGGTAACCTAGGTCATTAAGGGACTAAGTGATTAATGAGTTGACCCATGATGTTGATCATGAGGTAAATTACCAAAATACCCTTGAGGGGTTTAATGGAGTAAAACCTTGTTTTAAATCAAACCCTAATCACATGATAGTGATGTTTTGGCTTATGTTAGTCAATGAGGACTTAACCCAACCTGATCTAGAGTGGTGTTATCACCATCTACTAGTAAGAGGAGAGAGAAAGTATCCTAAGAGAGAGAAAGTATCCTAAGAGAGAGAAAGTACCCTTTTATGGTGGAAACTTAAGTAAGATACTTTCAATACGCATGAATGTACATGAGTAGGGAATGATCCACCTATGTGAGATCATGGAAACCCTAATTATGATAACTAGTGAGTCTTAATCTTACTTAAGAGCTTTAATGATGATGTTTCTCATACATGATGATGTAATTAGTACAATTCACCATGGAGTGAATAGTAAACCCTAATTCTAGGGTGGTGACATGAAAGATGAATAAGTAAACCCTGATTGATAAATTGTTTACTATTACCAGTTGAATTAACCTTACAGGTTGTTATGAGATGATGATCATATCCAGGTATGGATTGTAATACTATATTCATTGAAAGCATGTCTTAAGCTTTATGAATAAGTGAAATATCTTGATGCACTGCTAGTGACATCTATTGAGATTTATGGGCTGTAAGAGCCATAAATGCCATCAAGGTCATGCTTAACAGATGACTTGTGGTGAAATGATTGAGAACTGATGATTGAAAAGAGTTAGGCTTGCTACATTTTAGTATTCTTATTTATAGCTGTTATGCTAATGTTATTGTTTGAAGAACCATGTATGATGTTAAAAGAATACTGAATGTACCTAACTAATCAAGTGTAATGTAGAGCCCTGATCATAGATCCATCATTGTCAGAGTCTAAATGATGGTGAAACAGGTTTTCCCAAGGGAACTCCTGGATCACATACTTTTGAGTATGTGGGGTATATGGATGTGTAGAACCTTACATCCTAGTGTAGGAATTGATGTAGATTTTTATAGTCCATCAAACCTTCACTACAAACCCCAAAGGTGAGATGTATCACTATTCTCCCAAAGTAAACACAAACACCGCATCAGTGAAAGATAATCAAGAAATCTTCCGATGACGAAGAGAGTACAGAACGCCACTGTAACTCTAAAAACATAGCGAAGGTCCAATTTACCCTGGTGAGATATAAATAGCAGACGTCCTGCCAAATGTCCTGCAAACAATCCTCTAACTGACTGAGGAAGATGAGGTCATAAGAATCCGGCTCTTTTAATGACCTATGTATGATACTGATGTGACTTCTTAGCGATGAGTTGGAGTATGAGTGGTATACCTCATCTCCACAGGGCATAATAATGTTTTAAAAACATAATCAATAGTGTAGTATTACTTGATTGATGTTACACTGGATAAAGTATATGTTCTTCATGTTTCATAAATGTTGAACTCTTGCTTATTATCAAAACTGCTAATGAATGCTTTGAAAGCTTTAACTGCTTAAGTTATTCTTTGTTTGCTTATAAAGCTTCTAGTGGAGAGTTATAACTCTCGCTGGGGCAATTATGTATAATTGTCTCACCCCGTAGACTTAAACTTTTTAGGTGGTCGTCGAAGATGGAGGAACCGGTCTAAAGGTGACCAATCCCAGCAGCACCAGGAGCAGCAATAAATCTCAGGTGGAGATTCAGCCTGCTATGTGGCGTAGTTAGAGTCAGTCCTATGTGTCCTCTGTACTCTCAGGTCTTGGAGTGTTTTGGTCATGAGTTCTTGAGATTTTGTATCATGTTGTATATAATTACTCAAGAAGTAATTTGACAGAGATGTATACAGTTTAAATCCTTTTTCTATGGAAAAGGTTTGTGATTTCAAGCTCTTATCTCGAAAAGTTTTAATTTCTCGTGATTTTTGTCTTCCGCTGATTATCGATTGTTTCCGCTGCGGTTTAAATCGTGATTATTTCGTGGTTTGGAGATTGGAGCCCACAATTAAGTGGTATCATAGCTCCAGGTTCGCCGAGTCTACAGAGGCATAGGACTTAGGAAGTCGAGTCTATCTCTAGTATTCCTTCCTTATCTAATAGAATCTTCTGCTCCTCAGGAGAAGAAGATACATAAGGATGGCTGAGCCACAAGACGATTATGTGGCAGAGAGTAGTGCTAGTGCACCTCGAGGCGGTGCAAGGGTTCCAGAAATAGAACAGCCTGCACCTGAGCCACTCAGGGAGCCACCCCAGTTTGACCCAGCTGACATGGGTAACCCAGCAGTACAAACGATGTTCGGGCAGTTTATGACTGCCATGACACACATAACCGACAGGATGCCTATGCCTGCACCTAGGGCACCAGCCCAGCCTGAAGGACAAGGTATCGGTAAGACGTTCGAGCGACTATGTCGTGTCGGAGCTACCGAGTACCTTGGGACTGCTGACCCCGCAGATGCTGATTTGTGGTTGACGGAGTTGGAGAAGGCTTTCAGGATCCTCAATATCCCTGAAACTGAGAAGGTCAGACATGTTGTTTATCTTCTCAAAGGAAGCGCTGGTCGTTGGTGGACAATGGAAGAGCAGAATAGACCTGGAATAGAGATCTCGTGGGAAGACTTTCGGCAGGAGTTTGTTCATAGATATTTCCCAAAGACCTTCCTAGACGAGAAGATCTCTCAATTTGAGAGACTAAGGCAGGGAGTAATGAACATTAGCGAGTATGAAGCTAAGTTCATGGAGTTGTTGCGGTTTTGTCCGCACATGGCTGCCACAGAAGAAGAAAGAATCAAGAGATTCGAGAGGGGTTTGAATGCTGACATGAGTACCCCCATGTCTGCCTTAGAAAATCGAGAGAGATTCTCTACCTTCGTTGAGTCAGTCCGAAGGATAGAGAGATCTGTGGTTGAGAAGAGGCAAACTCAGAAAAGATATCCACAGTTCCAGGGTTCTTCATCTAAGGACTTTAAGAAGCCTAGATCCTCTACACCTAACCCTCCACCACCTAGATCTAGTTCTCAGACTCAGTGGTCTCCAAGTAGAGGTAGAGGACGAAGACAACCACCTCAGGAGACTCAGAATTCTGCATCAATGTCAGTTACTGGACCACCCAGACCACAACAAATGGAGAGAAGCTGCTACAACTGTGGTAAAGTGGGACACTTGATGAAGGACTGCCGATCTAAGCCTGTCAGTGTGACACAGCCTCTGAGACAGAATCAACAAGGATCTCAGAGAATGCAATCTCAAGGAGCAGCTCGAGGACGTGGACAAGCGTCTCAAGCTGGATCATCAGCACCACCTCAACACCAGGCGACAGCGAGGTTCTATGCTATGAACCCACCAGAGGCAGTGGTCGATCCACAAGTGGTGACAGGTCAGATGGAACTTTTATATTCTGATATGTCTAAACCTTGTGTAATATCTGTTCTGATTGACCCGGGTGCTACACACTCTTTCATCACTCGAAGAGTGATTCGCAACTGCAATATGACAGCTAGTCATAGGGCAGATAAGTTGTTGTTGGAGACTCCGTTGAGTGGGTCTGCTGTTTTGCAGGAGGTATGCTCTCCCGGCATCCTCTTCTTTTCTAAACATCACATTCAAGTGGACCTTATACCGCTTGATATGCAAGGATTTGATGTAGTCCTAGGGATGGATACCTTGGAAAGGTATCGAGTTGTCTTGGATTGTGAGTCCAAGTTGGCAGTGTTTGCTGATGAAAGCAACACATGGATCTTTCAAGGAGAAAGAAAGATTCTGCCCACTTGTCTTGTATCAGCTATGGTTGCTGATAAGCTGATGAGGCAAGGATGTTATGCATTCTTGGCCCATGTGGTAGATGTTACCAAGGAGAGTCCCAACCCTGTTGAAGTTCCTGTAGTCAGGGAATTTGAGGGTGTGTTTCCTGAAGAACTTCCTGGTATACCACCACCTCGGGAAATTGATTTTGAAATCAATTTAGTCCCAGATACAAAACCCATAGCCCAGACTCCTTATAGGATGGCGCCTGCCGAAATGGCAGAACTCAAGAAACAGCTTCAAGAGTTACTTGAGAAAGGTTTTATCCGACCGAGCACTTCACCTTGGGGTGCTCCGGTTTTGTTTGTTAAAAAGAAAGATGGATCAATGCGGTTGTGCATTGACTATAGACAACTCAATAAAGTAACAATAAAGAACAAGTACCCTTTGCCGAGGATTGATGATCTTTTTGACCAGTTGCGTGGTGCAACGGTCTTTTCCAAGATAGACTTAAGGTCTGGATATCATCAACTCCGCATTAAGGACAGTGACATATCCAAGTCTGCCTTTAGGACAAGATATGGTCACTATGAGTTCACGGTTATGTCATTTGGACTAACCAATGCACCAGCTGCATTCATGGAACTCATGAATAGAGTCTTTCGACCCTTCCTTGATCAGTGTGTTGTCGTCTTTATAGATGACATCCTGATTTATAGTAAAGATGCCCAACAGCATGAGCAGCATCTTCGCCAAGCTCTGACCTTACTACGAGAACACAAGCTATACGCTAAATTTAGCAAGTGTGAGTTCTGGCTGCCGGAGGTATCTTTTCTTGGGCATGTGATATCTTCCTTGGGAATTCGTGTTGACCCTGCAAAGGTAGAATCTGTTCTACAATGGGAACAACCAAAGACACCGACGGAGATTCGAAGCTTCTTGGGGTTAGCTGGTTACTATCGAAGGTTTATTAAAAACTTTAGCTCTATAGCCTTACCTTTGACCAAGTTAACCCGGAAAGATGCTCCTTTTTCTTGGAGTGATAAGTGTCAACAGTCTTTCCAGTTGTTGAAGGAAAGGTTGACAAGTGCACCTGTGCTTGTGCTACCTAAACAAGGAAAAGGATATGTAGTCTTCTGTGATGCCTCCAAGAATGGACTTGGATGTGTGTTGATGCAGGATAAACAGGTGATTTCTTTTACTTCCCGATAGCTTAAGAAACACGAGGAGAATTATCCGACACATGATCTAGAGTTAGCTGATGTGGTCCATGCCTTGAAGATCTGGAGACATTATCTCTACGGAGAAACCTTCCAGATTTTCACAGACCACAAGAACCTTAAGTATATCTTCTCTCAGCATGAACTTAACATGAGGCAACGTCGCTGGATGGAGTTAATCAAGGACTATGACTGTACAATTGATTACCATCCGGGCAAGGCCAATGTGGTTGCAGATGCCTTGAGTAGGAAATCAACAACATCAACCATGGATAAAGCACAACTAAGTTCCTTAGTATGCTCTAGGAGAGATATGCTTATCTCTTTAAGGCAAAACAATGTACAGTTGAAGGTGTCATTGTTAGCTGGTTTGTTAGCTGAGATGCAGATTAAACCTACCCTAAGAGAGCAGATAAAGGAGGCACAACAAGTAGATGCTACAGTTCAGCAGTTTAGATCCGCGTATGGTAGTGAGAAGCAAGAAGGTTTTCATGATTCAGATGACCAGGTGGCATGCTATCATGGGAGGATGATAGTACCTGATGTAGATAACCTGAGGAAGATAGTTCTAGAGGAAGCTCATTCTTCAATGTATGCTATGCATCCAGGGAGCACCAAGATGTATCGAAACTTGAAGGATATGTATTGGTGGCCTGGGATGAAGAAGGATGTAGCTGAGTTTGTTCTAAGGTGTTCTGTGTGTCAGCAGGTCAAGGCTGAGCACCAGAAACCTGCAGGAACAATGCAACCCTTACCCATACCACAATGGAAGTGGGACCATGTGACCATGGACTTTGTTGTTGGCCTACCCAGGACAAACAAAGGACATGATTCCATTTGGGTAGTTGTTGATAGGTTGACAAAGACAGCACATTTCCTACCTGTCAAAACAACCTATTCTGCTGAAAGGTTATCACAGTTGTATGTACAAGAGATAGTGTGTTTGCACGGAGTTCCTGTCACAATAGTTTCTGACAGAGGTCCCCAATTTACAAGTCGCTTTTGGGAGCAGTTACACAGAGCCTTAGGCACCAAACTAAGGTTTAGTACAGCCTTTCACCCACAGACTGATGGACAGTCGGAAAGGACTATACAGACCTTGGAAGACCTGATGAGGGCATGTGTTCTCCAGTTTACCGAAAGTTGGGACCTACATCTGAACTTGATAGAGTTTGCCTATAACAATAGCTATCAACATAGTATTGATATGGCACCCTATGAAGCTTTGTATGGTAGACGTTGTAGATCATCCTTGTGTTGGTATGAGACTGGTGAGCACCAGTTGTTAGGTCCTGATCTTGTGTAGCAAACTACAGAGAAGATTAAAGTTATACAGCAACAGCTTAAGATTACACAGGATAGGCAGAAGTCGTATGCTGATAAATGTCGTAGACCCCTAGAGTTCCAGGTTGGAGACAGAGTGTATCTCAAGGTCTCACCTTGGAAAGGAGTCCTTCGTTTTGGAAGAAAAGGAAAGTTAGCTCCTAGATTTATGGGACCTTATCCAATTGTTGAGAGAGTTGGAAAGGTGGCCTATAGACTAGAGTTACCTCAAGAATTGCAGAAGTTACATCCTGTGTTTCACATTTCCATGCTGAGGAAATGTCACCCAGACACCGAGTCATTTCTACAACCAATGGAAGTAGAATTAAATGATGATATAACATATGAGGAGGGACCAGTGTCAATCCTTGATAACAGAACTAAAAAGTTAAAGAAGAAAGATATAAGCCTCGTGAAAGTCCTCTGGAACCATCATGGTGTTGAGGAAGCCACTTGGGAACTAGAGGATGAGATAAGAAGGAAATACCCTGCTCTTTTCTCCTAATACGTTTTATCGATTTCGGGGGCGAAATCCTTGTGAAGGGGTAGATAATTTGTAACATCCCTGACCTGGGTTATAACCTAACCCTAGAAGTTTTGACTAAATATGTAATTATATACTTGTGAATACTCCCTGGCATGTAATTAAGTTCCTCAGGAACATTTACTTTCAATTTTGCTCCTTTATATGTAAAGTTGTAGCATTGTTTTGTGGTGCAGGGACCTATGTGCAAATTACCCAGTTAAAGGGGTTAACTTGCAATATTCACAGGTTAAGATGTTATTATGATAATAAGACATCATATGGGTAAATATGATGAAGTAAGAAGGATTTTCCAAGCTTGGGCATCAAGATGCAGCTTGTGGAATGATCCTTGTGCTTAAAAACCCTAATTTGGAGTAAAGTGTAATTTACCCAAATTGAGGGGTGTAATTTGTAAAATTCAATTTCTAGAACATCTTTTATAACTTTTGCCATCATTTAGAGTAGAAATGATGAAAAGGGGACGTCAATGAATAAACAGATAAGAAAAATGATCCTTGTGGTAAAAATCACCTAATATGGGTATGGAAACCTTTCATATATGTACCTTAGTTGAAAGTTGGCTTTCTTTACCCTTAGATCTTGAGATTTCATGAGCTTTGCATAAGTTTAGATGAGTTTGGACGTGCCTTGAGCAAGGGGGTACTTAGATGTAAATTCCATACTTTAGAGGTCCTTATGGTGTAAAAAGGCTTGAAGTATATAAGCCATTTCCTTGTAACAAATGAACGAACCTTTCATTTCCTTCACTTCTTCTCTTCTTTCTCAACCGACCAAGGCTAGATCTGGAGCAGAGAGGGACGACCAAGGGTTCTAGGTAAGTTTAGATCATCCCTTTTGCTTAAATTCATGGAGGAAACTCGTTTTCAAGGTTAGATTCATGGCTAGCTCACCTAGCTCTATCTTTCTAGCCTTTCCTTTCCAACGTTTCCTTGAAGAATTCACCTTGGCCGAACCTGTGGAGCTCAAAGACGCCATTAAAGCTTGGATCTTGAAAGCTTGGAGCTCAAGGAACGACCTTTAGGCGGGTTTTATAACTCTAAACTCTTTGCTTTATGTGCATACTTTGTTCTTACAATCTAGCATGTTAGTTCTTCTTCTATCTCCCTTCTTCCTTGCACTTTTGCAAGCAAAACGGTGGAATAACCGACCTTAACCAAGGTTGAAGATGATGGGCGTGAATTCCTATGCTAATTTATCAAACGACCTTGGACCCTTTTGGTCCAAACGGTTGCAAACCGTTTAAGGTCAAACGGTTTCAAACCGTTTGCTCTCAAACGGTCTTGCAAGACCGTTTGGATTGAAACGGTCTCAAGACCATTTGATAGAGTTGACCAAGGGATGACCGTTTGAGGGTCTGTTGGTTATATATTGAATTTCATTCCTGCAAAGAATCAAAGTTTAATTCTTAACCAATTGAGAGTTGAAGGCACTTCAACATCCTAACCCTAATCGGGTTGAAATTACTGTTTTAAAAGCATAGATCTTGTTGAGTTTTGGGTTGAAGGACCCAAACGGTCTCAAGACCAATTGGGGGTTCTTCCAAACGGTCTCAAAACCGTTTGGGCACAACCCAAGACCATTTGGAGGTCCAGGGTTGAGATAATCTAATGGTTTGAAGGTCCAATTGCAATAAGTTGATGAATTGATAAAAATGCTGATTTTTAGACCTAATTGGAGTTCAACCCTAAACCAACCGACTTGGTTTTTGGTCAAACTTTGGGCAAACGGTCTCAAGACCGTTTGGAGGTCATCCAAATGATCTCAAGACCGTTTGGGCCAAGTTTGGGCCCAATTGGAGGTCAATTGATAGGTTCAACCTTGAATTGATTCACATTGTTGAATATTGATGACTATCCGATTTGAAACTCTAATTGAGATGGACTTAACCCTAATTGACTTTCAATTGAGGGTTAATTTGATGTCCAAGTGATTGAGGTTCATCCTAATTGACTCAATTTATAAGTGGTTAATATGGCTTTGGCCAATTGAGGGCTTCAACATACTTAACCATGACTAATTGTAACTTTTGAACCACTTTGGAGGTCCAAACGGTCTCAAGACCGTTTGAGGCCAAACGGTCTCAAGACCGTTTGGGCTCAAACGATCTCAAGGTCGTTTGGTCCAATCGATCTCAAGTTGATTTGATCAAACGGTTTCAAACCGCATGAACTTCAAACGGTTTGAAAGTCAAAACGGTCAATGCACCCAAACGGTCTCAAGACCGTTTGGTGGTTGAAGATTGAAACCGTTTGAAGGTGTTCAAGGTGGTTTGTACTTAATCAATTGATGATGTAATTGATTCAATGATGATCTAATCTAAACCCTAATGGTAACCTAGGTCATTAAGGGACTAAGTGATTAATGAGTTGACCCATGATGTTGATCATGAGGTAAATTACCAAAATACCCTTGAGGGGTTTAATGGAGTAAAACCTTGTTTTAAATCAAACCCTAATCACATGATAGTGATGTTTTGGCTTATGTTAGTCAATGAGGACTTAACCCAACCTGATCTAGAGTGGTGTTATCACCATCTACTAGTAAGAGGAGAGAGAAAGTATCCTAAGAGAGAGAAAGTATCCTAAGAGAGAGAAAGTACCCTTTTATGGTGGAAACTTAAGTAAGATACTTTCAATACACATGAATGTACATGAGTAGGGAATGATCCACCTATGTGAGATCATGGAAACCCTAATTATGATAACTAGTGAGTCTTAATCTTACTTAAGAGATTTAATGATGATGTTTCTCATACATGATGATGTAATTAGTACAATTCACCATGGAGTGAATAGTAAACCCTAATTCTAGGGTGGTGACATGAAAGATGAATAAGTAAACCCTGATTGATAAATTGTTTACTATTACCAGTTGAATTAACCTTACAGGTTGTTATGAGATGATGATCATATCTAGGTATGGATTGTAATACTATATTCATTGAAAGCATGTCTTAAGCTTTATGAATAAGTGAAATATCTTGATGCACTGCTAGTTACATCTATTGAGATTTATGGGCTGTAAGAGCCATAAATGCCATCAAGGTCATGCTTAATAGATGACTTGTGGTGAAATGATTGAGAACTGATGATTGAAAAGAGTTAGGCTTGCTACATTTTAGTATTCTTATTTATAGTTGTTATGCTAATGTTATTGTTTGAAGAACCATGTATGATGTTAAAAGAATACTGAATGTACCTAACTAATCAAGTGTAATGTAGAGCCCTGATCATAGATCCATCATTGTCAGAGTCTAAATGATGGTGAAACAGGTTTTCCCAAGGGAACTCCTGGATCACATACTTTTGAGTATGTGGGGTATATGGATGTGTAGAACCTTACATCCTAGTGTAGGAATTGATGTAGATTTTTATAGTCCGTCAAACCTTCACTACAAACCCCAAAGGTGAGATGTATCACTATTCTCCCAAAGTAAACACAAACACCGCATCGGTGAAAGATAACCAAGAAATCTTCCAATGACGAAGAGAGTACAGAACGCCACTGTGACTCTAAAAACATAGCGAAGGTCCAGTTTACCCTGGTGAGCTATAAATAGCAGACGTCCTGCCAGATGTCCTGGAAACAATCCTCTAACTGACTGAGGAAGATGAGGTCATAAGAATCCGGCTCTTTTAATGACCTATGTATGATACTGATGTGACTTTTTAGCAATCAGTTGGAGTATGAGTGGTATACCTCATCTCCACAGGGCATAATAATGTTTGAAAAGCATAATCAATAGCGTAGTATTACTTGATTGATGTTACACTGGATAAAGTATATGTTCTTCATGTTTCATAAATGTTGAACTCTTGCTTATTATCAAAACTGCTAATGAATGCTTTGAAAGCTTTAACTGCTTAAGTTATTCTTTGTTTGCTTATAAAGCTTCTAGTGGAGAGTTATAACTCTCGCTGGGGCAATTATGTATAATTGTCTCACCCCGTAGACTTCAACTTTTTAGGTGGTCGTCGAAGACGGAGGAACCGGTCTAAAGGTGACCAATCCTAGCAGCACCAGGAGCAGCAGTAAATCTCAGGTGGAGATTCAGCCTGCTATGTGGCGTAGTTAGAGTCAGTCCTATGTGTCCTCTGTACTCTCAGGTCTTGGAGTGTTTTGGTCATGAGTTCTTGAGATTTTGTATCATGTTGTATATAATTACTCAAGAAGTAATTTGACAGAGATGTATACAGTTTAAATCCTTTTTCTATGGAAAAGGTCTGTGGTTTCAAGCTCTTATCTCGAAAAGTTTTAATTTCCCGTGATTTTTGTCTTCCGCTGATTATCGATTGTTTCCGCTGCGGTTTAAATCGTGATTATTTCGTGGTTTGGAGATTGGAGCCCACACTACGCACCTTAGGAATTTTCATATCCTTAACACAAAAACATTGATACACTATTTTACCAAGAAAACCATAGTTCCATACATTGCATGAAAGATAAAGTTTTTTTAAAGGAAAGAACTGCACTACTAGACTCTACTCGGTCTTATCATCCTCACTATCATCTACCATGGAAAAACTCTAGCATGTCTCTTTTCTTTATGTGGTTGATTGGCATTGGGCTCTTTTTTCTAGATCTTGGGGTAGTTAGGCCTTATGTGGCCCATCTCACCGCATGCATAGCAGACACCCGTTCCAAACCTACACTCACCTAGGTGATATTTGGAACACTTAGCACATTGGGTTTTCCCATTCTGGTTTGTATGTTGGTTTGGGATAGCTTCAGTCGCTGCCTTCCTCTTCTTCTCATTGTGGTGGTTGGAGTTGTGGTTGTTGTCATAGATCTCCTTCTTCCATGATCTTCCTGGGTGATCTTCTAGTTCTATGACATCATCTAGGGCACTCTGGAGTGTAGGGTGCCCATGTCTTGACAAGGCAAAGCTAAGGTTTGGCTTGAGACCTCTAATGAACTTCTTTGCTTTGCGACGTTCATCATAGTCGTAGCCGTACTTCTGCAGAATCCGGAACTTCATTGCATACTGGGTGAACGTCATGTCACCAACTTGACGTAAGTTGCAAAATTCTTCCTCCTTCTTCTCTATCATGGCCTCAGATATGTAGTGGTCTTTGAAGGCCTTAGAAAAATCCTCCCATGTGAATGGAGGAGCATCAACTTCACGAGAACCTAGTAGGTTCTCACACCATGTCCTAGAAGCAACCTTTAACATATGTGTCCCAAAGCGAACCTTGGAGTGGTTGGGACAGTCTAAGTCGCGGAAACAATGTTCCATGTGCTGCATCTAGCTCTCAGCTTTTCCCACCACGTCCACCTCTTCCTCTCCAGTGAAGGAGTCAGGCTTGATCTTCAAAAAGTCGACTACGGAAAGCTCGAGGTTGACCCTAGGGTTTCCTACTTGTCCTTCTCCTCTCCCCATGACAGTGGCTAGAGCTCTAACAAGAACATCAAAGGACACCATGGGGGTTTCTTGATGTGGAGATTCTCACTGTTCTCCCATGCTAACAGATTCACCTTCATCCCCATCCATGGCTAGCTTTTCATTCTCACCTTTCTTCTTAGGATCCATCACTGTGAAAAAGACACAAACTACATGAGATCATGAGAAAAGCCTAGTGGCCAACCATATTTTGGCTCTGATACCATTATTGTAACACCCCACTAATACCATTCATAGCGGGAGCACATATACATAATCACACTAAGGGGGATGTCACAACTATAATATTCATTGCACAAAATAGAGTTTCAATAAACCATCACAGGATCAAAATTACAATTTCTCATTCTCAAATCTTAACAAAGTTTACATGTACATAATTTTAGAAAAGGAAAAGATCTATAAACTAGGTATGGTTGGCACCCCACCAATGCTCTTCTCCTTGAAGGTCCTTGAGCTAGTGTTTCCTCCTTAGATGGACTTCCCTCCTTATCTAGCTTCCAACCTACAGGCATCACACCCCAACCATGCATCAAACAAATGGTAAGTGGATTGAACATGTTATAATATAAAGAAAACTTGAAAACTGAAAATAAGCATTAACATTAAACATTGAACATTGGAAAGGCATGCATTTTCTTTTAGGTCAATTTCTTTTATCTTGACCTATATAAGTAACCTCGGGTTGCACAAATGTGTCTCTTCTCTTATGCATTGAAGTGCCTCTTAGGCTGCACCGAAGTGCCTCTTCTCTTATGCACCGAAGTGCCTCTTAGGATGCACCGAAGTGCCTCTTCTCTTATGCACCGAAGTGCCTCTTAGGCTGCACCAAAGTGCCTCTTCTCTTATGCACCGAAGTTCCTCTTAGGCTGCATCGAAGTGCCTCTTCTCTTATGCACCGAAGTGCCTCTTAGGCTGCACCGAAGTGCCTATTCTCTTATGCACGAAAGTGCCTATTCTCTTATGAGGAACTTATATAAGTTTTATTTTATCCTTCTCTTTCTCTTAAGGATCTTATCTTTACATTAGACTTTATTGGTAACATTATCATTAAGATTCATGAAGGTGATATACCATACATCATAAACAACTCAATACATCTTACTCTTACTGAATTTAACAATTAGAAATAGTAAATAACATAAACATGACATTCATTGAAATTCATACATGCATACTAATTCAAAACAAATTAACTATATGTTCAATTGCATGGACCAGTTACCTTTTTCACTTGGAGAGTATCTTCTCTCTCTTCCTAGGTTGAGTAAAACCCTAATCACGATCTTGGGGGTCTGGTAACCATAATCACCCTGTTTACAACATGTTTCACATTATTATACGTTTCATTCACCAAATTAAACCCTAATTTCCATTTCTCATAAAACCAAGGTTTTGGCGATTTAAAATCAGACTCTGAAATCTACATATTCAGATTCCTCTAAAAAACCATTTCTAAAACATATTTTTGCTTATTTTTCTGAGCATCGAGCGATTTACTATGAATGAATGAAAATGGACCCATCAGAATTTAGAAAAATGCCACATGGGCCAATGAGAACCCGCCATATAGGCGCAAGTCTCGCCCAGGTGGATAAGTGGTCAATAAAAAGCAAAATCTTAAAAACCTGAAAATACCTTTGCGACTGAAACACATAGTTTAACAGGGCAGGGGTATTACGGTCATTTACTGACCTGGGTTCTTTCCCCCGACCATGGCGTCGAGGACTGGCTTCTGAAGCCTAAACCTCCGATCATGGCTCATGAGGAGAAGTCAACTACGGGAAGCTGAGACCTCAGGGGCCTTCCTTACCTCACGGAGGATCCAGGGAGCCAACTCCCTCTCTATGGCGAGCATTGAAGCTCCACCTTGCTGCTGCCACGAGCACCGGAAGGGAGGCAAGATGGCTGAGATCTCAAAACACCCTGATACAGCGAGGGAAAATGAAAAAGATGCATCTGTGAGGAGCTAGTGAGTTTAAAGATGCCAGAGAATGAATGAAAGAATACTAGGAGATGTTGCTCCGCATCATAACAGCAAAAATAGGGGAACCGTCCCCAAATGTGGGCATGAAGCCACGAGCATAAAATGAGGAACTAAGGGCAGGTAAACACTCCCTTGCATCTTATGAAGTCAGGCGATGAAGAACAGAGGCTGGAGATGCGCTGAGGCACCGAGAGGACTGGCACCGAAAAACACCTATACTGGCCTCTATAGGGTATGGCGATGGGGAACATTTCGAGGGAAACCGGCAGTAGGAAAACATAGGAGAGTTTCTGGGGATGCTTACCGCACACATAATTGAGCTGAGGTGGTCGGAATCCTTGGCTGCATACTGACGTCACCGGAGATGAAGGCCGACTAGGCCCTGATGCTCGGGTGCACGATAGGGGAAATTGAAGGTGGAGGGAGAAACGTTGGAGCCTGGAGGTTCTCTTGAGACCTTGATGTGAGGAGGGGAGGGAGTGTGGCGGCGGCTGTGTAAAATGGCGGAGAGAACAGTCGTGAGCCCTAAAGGGCGTTTCCTATACACTCCATGAGAGAGGGAGTTCTAGGGCTCGGGATATGCGTGGGAGAGAGAAGAATTCGGGGGAGAAGAAACCGTGAGGAGAGGGCGAGTAAAGAGCTAGAAATTTGTCAAGGAAAAATTGGGCTGTCGGCGCCCCCACTTGCCTAAATGGCGAGAGGTAGGGGAGGGATTTGTGACCGGCCGATCGTGAGTCAAAGAAACATGGTCTGTTCGATCGCGCCCAAGAAAGAAAATGAGAAAAGAAAGCGCGTGACAATGATTAAATCCCTAAACCATATGGAAATTGGGTGCATTGAAAGCAAATCTAATCAAATTAAATACAAAACTTTCCTATTTTAATTGGAGGGTCAAACAAGGTCCAAATGAGTCCAAATTTGGACCATTGGCTAATTAAAGGGTCTAGAATAATCCTAGCCAATTAAATTTAAGTTTTCTCAACGTTTGGTCCACATTTTCTATTTTTTTTTTTTAACCTTAATTTAAGTGTACAAACTAATTAAATAAAAGAGGGGAAACTTTCTTTGTGGGATCTTACCCCAAAATTCGAGTTTATAACTATTTGTCTTATTTAAAGTCATGGCCTATCATTTATTGCCTTTTTATGTACTTTTCTTGGAGGAGAGAGAAAAATAAGGGGAATAGTACTTCCCTCTTATGTATTTACAAAATAAAAAGGGAAGGTGGCCAAAAGATGCCAAGAGAGCACTCGTATTCTCATATTTTCAAACTAAAAGAATAAGGGCACATTATGATGCCTTTTTGGCAAATCCAAGAAGAGAGAGAAAAATGAACCTTAGAGGATTTATTTTGGAATCTATAAAAAGGAAAAGCACATTAATGTCCAAGTGGTTTAAATTTCGAATTCTTTCTTCTTTATCTTTCTCTTTCTCTTTCAAACCTTTTAAATTTATTTCATAAAAGAAGAGGGAAAATACATTGCCATTATTATACAAATATTTACAACACATTAAAATAAAGGAAAACTTTTTGGGCCCTTTTTATTATTTCTTTTTGCATTGAAATCCTAGAAGTAAAACTATTTTTGACAAATTGCCTTAAGGCCCTTAACGAAATATTATTTGAAGAAAACTACACAAAAGGTTTTATTTTACTCCTGAAAATTAGGGATGTTACAGTATATGTGTGTGTGTGTGTGTGTGTGTATATATATATAAACTACACAAAAGGTTTTATTTTACTCCTGAAAATTAGGGATGTTACAGTATATGTGTGTGTGTGTGTATATATATATATATATATATATATATATATATATATATATGTTTACTATTTCAAAATGGCAAAGTGTATACACACCATTCTATTTTGGAATAACAAACATATTTGCGCTCCAACGGGGCAATTAGTCTTCAAAATTTTCAGGCCAATTAAAATCAAAACTCAATTTTAATTACTTTTCAATGCACACTTTGAAATGATGATCTGCTTATTCTATAATTGGATATATATATATATATATGTGTGTGTGTGTGTGTGTGTATGTGTGTATGTATGCATATATATGTGTATATATGTATATGTATATATATATATATATATATATATATATATATATATATATATATTTATGGGTGTGTCTATCATTTCAACATGCCATAGTGTATATACACTATGTTATTTGGAATAACAAACATATTTGCACTCCTTTGGAGTAGTTACGCTGTGTTTGGTACGTGGTGATAAAATTGATGGTGATAGTGATAGTGATAGTGATAGTGATGAGCAATGCTATTGAGCCAAACACTATAAATTGAAGAAGAGGAATGCCTAAATTAACATGGGATGAGATTATAAAGAGAGATTTTGAATCTCTACATTTCAATCAGAATACGACCCATGATAGAGCTGAATGGAAACAAAGGATCCATGTAGCCGACCCCAATATTGTTGGGATGATGCTTAGATGATGATTATGATGATGATGATAGTGATAGTGATGGTGATGGTGATGGTGATAGGGAAATTATCAAAGTGTGTTATTTGGTAACATGTGCATGGTGATAGGGATCTTGATGGTGATTTTTTAAAAAAATATTGTTTGTTATATGGTTATAGTGATGGGGAGGAGAATTTTTTTTATTATAAAAAATACCTTACACAAGTAAGAATCATATTTATTAGATCATTTTCTTACACATTTGTCTAAATATGTAGTGGAGTCTTAAAAGAAACCTCTTTCACCATAATTCACCACGATACACCATGTTTTTTTATGCGGACAAAAATAAATTAAAATTTACCACAGATTCACCATGATTTCCTATCACCGTGACAAATAAAAAATATTTTTGTTTCACCGTTATCTGATTCACTGTGTAACAAGTGCAGCCAGCAGCCTTAGCCCCTGTTTGGGAACGGACTGGGATTTCGTAGTCTGGACTGGATTAGACTGGGTTAGTCAGGATTCAGTCTGATTCTGTTTGGCAACCCAGCCTGATTCTGTTTGGCAACACAGTCTGATTCTGGTCAGCTGGTCTGGTTTGAGTCTGATTGCAGTCTGGTTCTGTTTGGCTACTAGACTGGATTCAGTCTGATTTTGTTTGGCAACGTAGTCAGTATCTGCCGATTCTGTGCTGATGTTGTAGAATTGTTTTAACAAGAATAAGTATGTGTAGTTGTGTTGCCGCTTTTAAGCAGAAGTTGGCTGAAGTGTATTATATTAAATAACAATTACATAATTTAATTAATGTATTTAAATTAAATAGTAGCAAAGGTGCGTAGCATGTCTGTAGCAGAACGTAATACCACATAAATTAAAAGATAATATATTGTTGGTTCTCGGGCGAATACATATGTAACATAGAAAATGAAATGAGAGGTCTGCCCTGGACCTAGACAACGACATAGTAACACAATCTAAGCTGGTGATCAAGCAGGCAACTTCATGCCTCGTCGTTCTTCATGGCCTCGTCGTACTGTTCCCACGACACAGGACAGGGTTCGTCCAACACCTGATTTGTTTCCTGTTTGCTGGCGTCTTTTGGCCAGTCGAACAGCAACGGCAGATGGTGAGTAGGAGGAAACAAGGCTCGCAACATTTGGGCCCTCATTTGGCTTGTTCCTTCGACTCTCTCATTTGGGCCCTCATCGCGTGGAGGCTCGCAACATGGTTTTTTGCAAACAAGATTTTCTTTTACATATTTTTTAATCTTCGACGGAGACATCAATATTTTTTCAAATTCTGTCTTTGCCTTTGACCGTGACCGCGACCGTGACCGCGATGATGACATCTATGGTTAATAAATCAAATTTTAGTATTAGCAAATATCAATAATATAAAGATAACTGTGACAATATTGAATAAAAATAAATGCTGCAAACAAACTTAGCTACAAACAAGTAAGAAAGTGATTTATGCATTCAATACATAAACAAAAAGGTCCAAACAAACTTAGTTGCGTACAAATAAATGTTGTGAGGTAAACAAAAACAACTACAAACTGTGACAATATTCACTCATCATTGTTAATAGGGTATTGAGCAACGCCAGGTGGGTAAATGCGACGAGTCGTCATGAAGTTGTGTTACACGGCCAATGGCGGGGGAGGCAATACATCTCCCAAAATAAAAAGATTGTCTGTTATGAACTCTCTCCTTATGTGTTGCCACCTCATCTGCAACTCAGTCAAAGATATGGGCTCCCCAGTTATGTTTCGGAAGTGACACCATGCCTCCATCCAAGCATATGTAGTATATACTCCATTAACACATCTCCCCAATTCATATTAGTTTCTCATCATACCTCTGAGAACCATATCAAGCTCCCTACACCACATAAAGGAAGGCGTCCTTTGAGGCCCAGCCATATTACAGATTCTGTAAGTAATATGTTTTAGATGTAAGTGTGTATCGCATAATTAAGGGAATATAAAATGCATATTCAATGTTAGCTATCATTTATCAACATAACGGTGAAAAAACATACACCCTCCATAAAACATACAACAACATTATGATAACGGTGAAAAATCGACACACCAAACTAAATGTAGTTCTCTGCCATTAAACGTTATGGCGTCACAGTGGGTGAAGGAATGTCTAAAAGAAGACTACATTCTTCCTCCAGACTGGCAACGTAGCGTTCTACACTGTCATGCTCATACTTTTTTTGGGTGTATATATCATCGTAGTTGTGATGAATTTCAACACAGTCCTTCATGTTCATTGCTTGGCCCCACACTGACTTGCACTCGACAGTTAGTAACATAATCTCAGCTTTCAAAGAATCAATTGTTGGGGGGAGATCGACTGCCCAACGAAAGTATCTGCACCGATCTCTTCCCTACAATGTATAATAAAATTTAATGAATGACAACAAATGTGCAGCATACACAACGGCAACCTATTATGTATGTATTTACTAGTGCACCTCACGAGAAGGACATATGTAATACATTTCGCCCAACCTTTCACTCAGAATGCCAAAATCATACAACCCTGCATCCTCTGTGTTAAGCCGCAAGGCTGCATCTAACCCACAATCACACCTCGGAACTCCAGATGGATCCATTGACATCTAAAACATAATTGAGGATTAGTAAAAACATTATCGGCTTCTGAACATAGATTTCAAATACAACTTTCCGAACATAGAATAGGCCTAAGTGCTTGTTCTACATCTATGATGTATTGTATCCATCCTCGTTTGAAGAGTCGTTACTGCTCGTGATGTGAAGTAGTTGTCGAAGATATTGGCACCTCTCACGTAGAGTGGTAATACCTTGTTCAAGCCTATCGATGTCTGCTCTTGTCGAACTGACAAAGTCACATTGTTCAGACCATAGCTTGCGTTCGTTGCGGGCATATGCAAGTTGTGTTAGCATAGCATCCCTAACTGCAGTAAGTGTGGCAACTGTGGGTGGTACACGCTGCGCAGGCAATCTCATCTGACATCTGTTCGAAACAAGCCCCCTACCACATGTAAAATACGGTCTGTGCGGGTTGTTGTTTTCAAAACGTCCATTTGTCGCGTCCGCTTCATCCATATACACACGTACAGTGCATTGAAGGCCACATGTACAGCAAGGCATTCCATTCTCCATTTCAAGACAACCTACCGATTCATTATGTCATGTATATTATTAGGATCCAGAAAAAAGTTTGAAAAAAAAACAACTACAGCCTACAAAGTTATGTCGTGGACAATTTTTCAAATAATGTTGAAGACTATTACAGATACAATTGTAAGTCAACAGGCATCCCATAGCAAATTAGAAATGGATTCACGTAAACGCTCGCCCTCCCTTGAATCGGCCTGAGTTGTTTGTTGGA
The DNA here is from genome assembly GCA_963693085.1 of Alisma plantago-aquatica. Lineage (NCBI taxonomy): Eukaryota > Viridiplantae > Streptophyta > Magnoliopsida > Alismatales > Alismataceae > Alisma > Alisma plantago-aquatica. Next base: position 1,252,811,003 of record OY856410.1, on the reverse strand, counting down.
GGGAACTCAGGTCAACCCCAGCAGGGGGAACGACAGATGTTGAAATGTCATCTGGGAGTTTGTCCATTATACTGTCGCCATCATGTTGGCGGCGTATGAAATTGTGGAGGATACAACAAGCCATTACGAGGCGACACTGCGAATGTATGGGATATGTCGCCCCCTTTTTAAGGTAGGCAAACCGCCGCTTCAGCACCCCAAATGCTCTTTCTACAACATTACGTAATTGTGCGTGGCGGTGGTTGAACATCTCCTTCTTGCTGGTGTAGGCATGTCTGTTTCCTCGGTACTCAGAAATATGGTAAGCTGTGTTGCGATACGGTGCAAGGAATTGCCGAGTGTTGGCATACCCTGCGTCTACTAGGTAAAACTTTTCCGGCGGAACTTTAAACCCGCCTGTGGTCGTCGCTGACTGAAGGACCCGTTGGTCAGCAGCCGATCCCTCCCACCCAGTTAGGACATATGTAAACTCCATGGAGAAGTCAACTACAGCCAAGACATTAAGAGAGACATTCCCTTTTCTGTCTCGGTAGCGATTTTGCTTGTCTCGTTGAACCAAGACGGGGATGTGTGTTCCGTCAATTGCCCCGATGGCATTCTATAACACCAAAATAGGTTGTCAACATACAAAATATTTCCGAATGATTAAAGATTATAGGGGCTAACTATTACCTTGAAGTAAGGGTAGAACCTTGGGGTCTCCAATATACGAGAATGTGTTGTCGTGCATGTCGCTGCAGTTTGCATGACAATGTACTCATTGGACAACGAACACACAGCGTCCAAGACTTCGTTGAACTTCCTACTTATGGTCTCACCAGAGTGAATGTAGTCCTCAGCCAAAGCACGATTTGTATGTCCATGGCCAACCATTTGTAGGAAGTAGCACACAGCCTCAACCGAACTGACTCCTCTAGTGCTTCGTAACAAGGCGCGACTCTCAAGCTTGTCCACAAGGGCCAATATAGAATGTGTTCTCATTTGATATAGGTCATAAGCCCTTTGTTCATGACCGTTTAAAATTTTGAAGACCTTCTGGTGGCCACTCCTAATGCTAACTGACCTAGGTATTGTAGGTGGTATGTCGGAAATGTCGCCAATGATGGAGTTTGCTATGGACTCAGCTATTGTATCAGCAATGTGATTAGCTGGACCAGACAATGTATGTAGAATGTGCGTGAGGAGGCCAGGTGTTTCTTTTTAGTCAGTGGTTGACATTATGCCTACAAGTGGAAGCATAGCAACGTTGTCATGGCAAGGACAAGGAAAATAACTAGGCTACAATCATATGTAATTGTGGACACATAAAATAATGGCTTCCAGGATCCAAAGCAAAATAGATTGATCGCAAAATAAAACCATGGCAGTGAAATAAAATATTACAACAGTTAATCAATAATGTCTGGACGGGAATAAAAATATTACAACAATTCAGCAAATAAGATTAAGCCCAACGAAAATGTTTGGATGGGAAATAGATTATTACAACAACGAAAGAACTTTCTACTGATTTGATGAGTTAAATGCCTGGCTGTTAAAGTTTGTTGATCCAGAAGGGCCAGCATCATTGGACGAAGGAAAAAATGGACGGTGAGATGACGCAAACGACGATGCCATACTTGGTCTGTTTGCTGAAGTTGGGTGTTGGGGATTGCGGGAAAAATGCATGGTGAGATGGCATAAACAAGGATGGCATTGAAGGTGTTGGTGTTGCATTGGCAGCTTGGAACGAGGATGGCATTGAAGGTGTTGCTGTTGCATTGGCAGCTTGGGACCTTTCCCAAAGGTCTTGCAACCATATGGTTATCTTTTGAGGTGTGTCTATAAGGCTGAGGTAGATGGAGCGGTTTGTTGAGTCCTTGATGGCGTTCACAAGTGTTGTAAACATAGGAGTGGGGGCATCTGGGTAAGTGTCCTGAAAATGTTGTAAGATGGTTGTAAATTCTTCAATGACATCTGGGTAAGTTGCCTCCCTCCAAGCCTCCCTAGTGAAATGACCATCGACACACTTTCCTAGGTCATATTGTCTGCGCAATGCAGATACTAGAGCGGCATCAGAGTCTCTTTGCCAAACAATACGAAACTTGGGGTCAGCGGAAGACATACCCCCGTAGGTGCTGCAATATATTATGATACACAAATCGTTATATCGTTTATCTTTTCAGATAAAGTATTTACTTAGATAGTGTCGTCTAAGCTGTAATGACACTACAAAATTACCTTGTTCATCAGTTGCATATAATTTCTGTATATTAGTTCCAATAAAATAAAAAATGATCTGAAGTCGTGTTATATAAATTTTAGGTTAAACATCCATAAAAAAGAATTCCAAACTTTTCAGTAAGAAATGAAGAACCCGCATCTTCTGTTATAAGGTCTTCAGATCTAATATTGGCACTCCAGCAACCATAAAAAATAATTCAAAACAAAGCAAGCTGGAACAGTGTATTAATGAGAGCATTATACGAGTTCCCCACTTATTCAATAATCCCATGAATATTGATTAACAAATTTCAACAAACCAATGTCCTGTTTCTGCAAAAGAGGCTATTTAGATCATTGGTAAATATAAAATATCTGCAAAAGAGGCAATTTAGAAGACAGAGAAGAGAACCAACTATAATATGTAGGAAGAGTGGTGACAAGTAAGATGATCATATTTAGGGAAAGAGGAAGTGAACCTAGTAGTGAATTAGATGATTTTACACCGACTTCTCAATTTGTCTCAGAGTGGAAATGATGGACTCAATTTCAAAGTATAAAATATATTATCTGATCCTAAATTCAGACACATGCTAGGTATTATCATAGATTAAATCAGAAGATTAAATTGTTCCCCCTTATTACAACAATGAAGACCTGTAATACAGACCTAGGTATTCTATACAGAAACACTCTCTACCTTCTCAATTTGTCTCAGACCTGTAATACAGACCTATGTATTCTATACAACAATGAAGACCTGTAATCAGTTAGTACAGTTATTTTTTCGACAATAATATCAACCAAAAAGGGAGACAAAGAAGGAACTTTGGCCTAGATATGAAACAAAAAGGTTGTATTATAGCAATACAAACATATTTGTTATATGAGTTGAAACAGAGGAAGTTGGGTCAAGAAAATCATTTATTTTACAGACCTAGGTATTCTAAACAGAAACACTAGTTTTTACAGACCTAGAAAATTTGATATAGAAGGCCTAACTCCTGAATCAATTTCTTAACTTCATGATACGAACATGGGAATGTGACCAAATGTGGAATGGGCATCCAATATAAGTGCTCAATCTAAACGTTATGCAACATGTAGATATTGGAAATGAAAAATTATCAAAACTGATCATGTTATCAATGAAAAATGTTGATATTTATCAATGAAAAATGTAGATATTGGACTCTACAAAGCAGATATTTATCAATGAAAAATGTAGATATTGGAAATGAAAAATTATCAAAACTTATCATCTTATCTTAGTGCACAGGAGTTCATTAGGGCTATTCACACACATGTAAACCCTATTTTCCATTTCCACATATTTCATCCATCAATCAAAAGTATATATTGATGAACTAACCCACTTGATTCAATCCCTCAACAAAAACCCTAAACACAGATATCACCACCTCATATTGATTGTAACACCCCTGACCTGGGTTATGACCTAACCCTGGAAGTTTTGCCTAAATATGTAATTAATATACTTGTGAACACTCCCTGGCATGTAATTAAGTTCCTCAGGAACATTTACTTTCAATTTTGCTCCTTTTTGTATAAAGTTGTAGCATTGTGTTGTATGCAGGGACCTATGTGCAAATTACCCAGTTTAAGGGTTGTTATTGCAAAATTCACAAGATAAGATGTTCCTTTGATGTTGAAACATCATGTGAATGGTTATGGTAAAGTTTGAGGGATTTCCCAAGCTTGAGCACCAAGGTGCAGCTGTGGAAGCAATTCCCATGCTTAGAAACCCTAATTTGGGGTAAAGTGCAATTTACCCAAATTGAGGGGTCCAACTTGTAATTTCACCATCTAGAACATCTTTTATGACTCTTGTCATCATTTAGAGTAAAAATGATGAAAGGGATACATCATTTAATAATTAAATGAGAAAAATGATCTTTGTGATAGAAATCACCTAAAATGGGTACAAAACCCTTTCCTGTATGTACCCTAGTTGAAGGTTGGATTCCTTTACCCTTAGATCTTGAGTTTTCTTGAGATTTGCATAAGATTAGATGGGCTTGGACGTGCCCTTGAACAAGGAGGGACCTAGATGTGAATTTTGAATTTGAAAGGTCCTTGTAGTAGGAAATAGGCTTAAGCTATAAAAAGGCTTTTCCTTTGCAAATGAGCAAACGATCTTTCCCTGTTCCATTCATTTCCTTTCTTTCCCAAACGGCCAAGCCTTGCTCTGGAGCTCAGGAGAAACGACCAAGGGTGCAAGGTAGGTTTGGATTCCCCTTCTTGCCCAAATTCCATGGTTAGAATTCGGATTCAAGGGCAAATTCATGGCTAGCTTACTTAATTCTATCTTTTTAGCCATCTTTTCTCAACCTTCCTTGGAGGATTAACCTTGGCCGACCTGTGGAGCTTCTAGGACGCCATTAAAGGCTTGGAGCTCGAAAGCTTGGAGCTCAAGGAGCAAGCTTTAGGCGGGTTTTATAACTCTAAACTTTATGCTTTGATTATACATCTTTTCTATGCATATAGTTGATAGATCTTCTTCTTCCCTATCTTCCCTTGCATCCTTGCAAGCAAAAACGTGAAGAACTGCTACTGTTCTTAAGGTGGAAGATAAGGGCGTTAATTCCTATGCTTATCCACAGATTTTCACTTTATCAAACGACCTCCACCTATTGCTCAAAACGGTTTCAAACCGTTTGGTGGGCAAACGGTTTCAGGGTCGTTTGAGGGCAAACGGTCTCAAGACCGTTTGGTCCCGTTGACCAAGCGAAGACCGTTTGGGAATCTTGTTCATAATTATGTAGGTTAATCACCCACGAAATTTGAGAGGTTAACTCCAAAGGAATCGTGAGATATGAGCAAATCAATTAGCAAAACGAATTGAATTAAATTCTGATTTGCAATCTGTTTAATTTGCCCTTTTTGGGCAAACGGTCTCAAGACCGTTTAAGATGGTTGACTAAACGCTGACCGTTTGGGATTACTGTTCATAATGATGTTAATTAACGACTCACTAAATTTTATGGATTAATTCCAAACGAGTCATGAGTTGAAGGATGATTAATAGGGCAAACCCTAATTGAAATTAGTGCTGAATCTCCTATGAGTTAAGTGGAGATTTTGGGTTGCTTAGCCCAAACGGTTTCAAGACCGTTTGGGAATCACCCAAACGGTCTCAAGACCGTTTGGGGGTCACCCCAAGACCGTTTGGAGGTCTGGGGTCAAGTATAGTTGATCAATTGAAGGTCCAAAGGCACCAAATCATATTGCAATTAAGTATTGATGTGATGATCAACTCAATAGATCAAACCTTGATGAATTTTCACTAAAGTCCAAAGGATGGATGGGCAAACGGTCTCAAGACCGTTTGGAACTCATACAAACGGTCTCAAGACCGTTTGATGTCAACCCAAGACCGTTTGGAGGTCTAGGGTTAAGGTAATTGACCAATTGAGGGCCCAATTTCAGTGGGTTAGTGAAACAATCAAATTGATGTTTTCTAAGTATAGATCTTGTTGAGTTTTGGGTTGAAGGACCCAAACGGTCTCAAGACCGTTTGGGGATTCCACCAAACGGTCCCAAGACCGTTTGGGCACAACCCAAGACCGTTTGAAGGTCTAGGGTTGAGTTAATCTAATGGTTTGAGGGTCCAATTGTAGGAAATTGATGCATTGTTGAAAATTGCTGATTTTGACCTAATTGGACTTCAACCTTAGTCAAAACGACTTGGTTTTTGGTCAAACTTTGGGCAAACGGTCTCAAGACCGTTTGGATGATGTCCAAACGACCTCAAGACCGTTTGGGCCAAGTTTGAGCCCAATTGGAGGTCAATTGATAGGTTCAACCTTGAATTGTTTCACATTGTTGAACATTGATGACCAATCAACTTGAAACCCTAATTGAGAACGATTGAACCCTAATTGGTTTACAATTGAGGGTCAATTTGATGTCTAAGTGGTTAAGGCTAACCCTAATTGACTCAATGTATAAGTGGTTAGCATACTTTTAGCCAATTGAGGGCTTCAACATACATATCCTTGAACTTTGGTGACCTTTGAACCCTTTTGGAGGTCCAAACGGTTTGAGCCCATTTGGACCAAACGGTCTCAAGACCGTTTGGGTCCAAACGGTCTCAAGACCATTTGAGACCAAACGGTCTCAAGACCGTTTGGGGCCAAACGGTCTCAAGACCGTTTGGGCTCAAACGACCTCAAGACCGTTTGAGCTCAAACGACCTCAAGGTCGATTGGTCCAAACGACCTCAAACCGATTGAAGCTCCAAACGGTTTGGAAGTCAACCCTTCCAAACGGTCTTCACCTCCAAACGATCTCAAGACCGTTTGGATCCAAACGGTCTCAAGACCGTTTGAGGGCCAAACGGTCTCAAGACCGTTTAGGTGGTTGAAACCGTTTGAAGGTTGAAACCGTTTGGAGATTGGTGATGGTTTGTACTTAACCATTTGATGATGTAATCAGTTCAATGGTGATTCAATCTAAACCCTAATGGTAACCTAGGTCATTAAGGGACTATGTGATTAGTGGGTTAACCCATGATGGTGATCATGTGGCAAATTACCAAAATACCCTTGAAGGGTCTAAAGGGGGTAAAACCCTAATCACATGATGTTGATTCCTTGGCTCATATCAGTCAATGGAGACTTGTCTCAACCTAATCTAGAGTGGTGTTTCCACCATCTACTAGAGAGAGGAAAGAGAAAGTGTTTCTAGAGAGAGAAAGTATCCTAGAGAGAGAAAGTGCCCTTTTTAGGAGGAAAAATCTAGTAAGATACTTCTTTTACACATGAATGCGCATGATTAGGGAATGACCCACCTATGTGAGGTCATGGAAACCCTAATTATGATATCTAATGGATCCTAATCCTAATGAAGAGTCTTAATGATGGTGTTTCTCTTACATGATGATGTAATGAGTACAATTCACCATAGAGTGAATAGTAAACCCTAAAACACAGAATTTTGAGGGTGAACCCATGTGAAACCCTAGTTGAGGGTGATTCCATGTGAAACCCTAGTTGAGGGTGATTCCATGTGAAACCCTAGTTGAGGGTGAAACCAAGTGAAACCCTGATTGGGAATGTATTCCTATTTACTGAATTGTTACTATTATCTGTTGAGTTAACCATGCAGGTTGTTATGAGATGATGGTCACACCCAGGTATGGAATACCATGTTATATTCATTAAAGGCATGTCTTATGCTTTATGAATAGTGAACCATCTTGATGCACTGCTAAGTGACATCCTTTGTGATTTATGGGCTGTAAGAGCCATAAATGTTATTAAGGTCATGCTTGACAGATGACTTGAGATGAATATCTGATAATTGTGATAAGTTAGGCCTGTTACATTTTGTATTCTCATATATAGCTGTGTTACTGTATGATGATTGGAATACTAAATGTACCTAACTAATCAAGTGAAATGTAGAGCCCTGATCATAGATCCATCATTGTCAGTTGTCTAAATGATGGTGAAACAGGTCTTCCTAAGGGAACTCCTGGAGCACATACTTTTGAGTATGTGGGGTACATGGATGTGTAGAACCTTACATCCTAGTGTAGGTATTTGATGTAGATTCTTGTAGTCCATCATACCTTCACTATAAAAGAAAAGGTGAGAGGATGATGTAGATTCTAGTAGTCCATCAGACCCCACCATAAAGTCCTAAAGGTGAGATGTATATCTACACTCCCTTAAAGACACAAATACCATATCGGTGAAAGATAAACAAGAAATCTTCCGATAGTGAAGAGAGTACAGAATGCCACTGTAACTCTAAAAATAGCGAAGGACCAGAGTACCCTGGTGAGCTATTATAAAGACATCCCGCCAGATGTCAAACAATCAATCCTCTAACTGACTGAGGAAGATGAGGTCATAAGAATCCGGCTCTCTTAATGACCTATGTATGATACTGATGTGACTTCTTAGCGATCAGTTGGAGTATGAGTGGTATGCCTCATCTCCACAGGGCATAATAATGTTTGGAAAAACATAAACAACAGCGTAGTATATCTGTTAGAGTTAATTATGAGTTATTTGATTGATGTTACCTTGAATAGCATAGATGTTCTCATATTTTAATATCGATTGAACTCTTGCTTATCATCAGAACTGCCAGTGAATATCTTGAAGGCTCTTATTGCTTTAGTTATTCCTTGCTTTGCTTATAAAGCCTAGTGGAGAGTTATAACTCTCGCTGGGGCAATTATGTATAATTGTCTCACCCCGTAGACTTCTACTTTTTAGGTGGTCGTCGAAGACGAAGGAACAAGAACTCAGGTGAACAATCCCAGCAACAGCAGCATCAGGAGCAGTAAATATCTCAGGTGGAGATCTAGCCTGCTTCATGGTGTAGTTAGAGTTAAGTCCTATGTGTCCTCTGTACTCTCAGGTCCTGGAGTGTTTTGGAGTATGAATTCTTGAGAGTTTTGGTATCATGTTGTATGTAATTACTCAAGAAGTAATTGTCAGTGATGTAAACAGTTAAATCCTTTTTCTATGGAAAAGGTTTGTGGTTTCAGGCTCTTGTCTCAAAAAGTTTTAAATTCCCGTGATTTTTGTCTTCCGCTGTTTACCGATTGCTTCCGCACATGATTAAATTGGGATTAATTCGTGGTTTGGAGATCGGAGCCCACAATTAAGTGGTATCAGAGCTCCAGGTTCATTCGAGTCTACAGAGGCATAGGACTTAGGAAGTCGAGTCTATCTTTAGTATTCCTTCCTTATCTAATAGAATCTTCTATTCCTCAGGAGAAGAAGATACTTAAGATGTCAGAGCCACATGATGAGAATGTGGAAGAAAGTAGTGCTAGTGCACCTCAAGGTGGTGCAGGAGTACCAGGATTGGAACAGCATGTACCAGAACAACCTAGAGAGCCACCCCAGTTTGATCCAGATGACATGGGTAACCCAGCAGTCCAGACAATGTTTGGGCAGTTTCTGACTGCCATGACACACATAACCGACAGGTTGCCTATGCCTGCACCTAGGGTACCTGCCCAGCCTGAGGGGCAAGGTATCGGGAAGACGTTCGAGCGACTACGTCGTGTCGGAGCTACCGAGTACCATGGGACTGCTGACCCCGCAGATGCTGATCTGTGGTTGACAGAGCTGGAAAAGGCCTTCAGGATCCTCAACATCCCTGAAGCTGAGAAGGTTAGACATGCTGTCTATCTTCTCAAAGGAAGTGCTGGTCACTGGTGGAACATGGAAGAGCAGAAGAGACCTGGGGCAGAGTTCTCATGGGAAGAGTTTCGTCGGGAATTTATCAATAGATATTTTCCCAAGACCTTCCTAGACGAGAAGATCTCTCAGTTTGAGAGACTGAGACAGGGTATTATGAACATTAGCGAATACGAAGCTAAGTTCATGGAGCTGTTGCGATTTTGTCCGCACATGGCTGCCACAGAAGAAGAAAGAATCAGAAGGTTTGAGAAGGGGTTGAATGCTGACATGTCTACCCCAGTGTCTGCCTTAGAGAACCGAGAGAGATTCTCTACCTTCGTTGAGTCAGTCCGAAGGATAGAGAGATCTGTAGTTGAGAAAAGACAAACCCATAAAAGATATCCACAGTTCCAGGGTTCTTCATCTAGGGATTCCAAGAAACCTAGATTCTCTGCACCTAACCCTCCGCCACCCAGATCGAGTTTTCAAACTCAATGGACACCAAGCAGAGGTAGAGGACGAAGTCAACCGCTTCAAGGGACGCACAGTTCTGCATCTGTGTCAGTTACTGGACCACCCAGACCACAGCAACAGGAAAAGAGTTGCTACAACTGTGGTAAGGTGGGACACTTGATGAAGGATTGTCGTTCTAGGGCTGTCGGTGTGACACAACAAACCCCGAGACAGAATCGACAGGGATCTCAGAATAGACAACATCAAGGAGCAGCTCGAGGACGTGGACAAGCGTCTCAAGCTGGATCATCAGCACCACCTCAACAGCAGGCTACAGCAAGGTTCTATGCTATGAACCCACCAGAAGCAGTGGTCAATCCACAAGTGGTGACAGGTCAGATGGAACTTTTATATTCTGATATGTCTAAATCTTGTGTAGTATCTGTTTTGATTGACCCGGGTGCTACGCACTCTTTCATCACTCGAAGAGTGATTCGTAACTGCAATATGACAACTAGTCATAGGGCAGATAAGTTGTTGTTGGAGACTCCGTTGAGTGGGTCTGCTGTTCTGCAAGAAATATGCTCTCCTTGCGTACTTTTCTTTTCTAAGCATCGCATTCAAGTGGATCTCATACCGCTTGATATGCAAGGATTTGATATAATCCTAGGGATGGATAACTTGGAAAAGTATCGAGTTGTCTTAGATTGTGAATCCAAGCTGGCAGTGTTTGCTGATGAAAGCAACACATGGATCTTTCAAGGTGAAAGAAAGATTCTGCCCACCTGTCTTGTATCAGCTATGGTTGCTGATAAGTTGATGAGGCAAGGATGCTACGCATTCTTAGCCCATGTGGTAGATGTTACCAAGGAGAGTTCCAACCCTGCTGAAGTTCCGATAGTCAGGGAATTCGAGGATGTGTTTCCCGAAGAACTTCCTGGTATACCACCACCCCGGGAAATTGATTTTGAGATCAATTTGGTCCCAGATACGAAACCTATAGCCCAGACTCTGTATAGGATGGCGCCTGCTGAGATGGCAGAACTCAAGAAACAGCTTCAAGAGTTACTTGAGAAGGGTTTCATCCGACCGAGTACCTCACCTTGGGGTGCTCCGGTTTTGTTTGTTAAAAAGAAAGATGGATCGATGCGGTTGTGCATTGATTATAGACAACTCAATAAAGTAACGATAAAGAATAAATATCCTTTGCCGAGGATTGATGATCTTTTCGACCAGTTGCGTGGTGCAACAATCTTTTCTAAGATAGACTTAAGGTCTGGATATCATCAACTCCGCATTAAGGACAGTGACATATCTAAGTCTGCCTTTAGGACAAGATATGGTCACTATGAGTTCACGGTCATGTCGTTTGGACTAACCAATGCACCGGCTGCATTCATGGAACTCATGAATAGAGTCTTTCGACCTTTCCTTGATCAGTGTGTTGTCGTCTTCATAGATGACATACTGATTTATAGTAAGGATGCTCAGCAGCATGAGCAACACCTTCGCCAGACTTTGACCTTGCTAAGAGAGCATAAGCTATACGCTAAGTTTAGCAAGTGTGAGTTTTGGTTATCTGAAATATCCTTCCTTGGACATGTGGTATCTGCCTCGGGAATTCGTGTTGACCCTGCAAAGATAGAATCTGTTCTGCAGTGGGAACAACCGAAGACACCGACGGAGATTAGAAGTTTCTTGGGGTTAGCTGGTTATTATCAAAGGTTTATTAGAAATTTCAGTTCTATAGCCTTACCTTTGACCAAGTTAACCCGGAAGGATGTTCCTTTTGCTTGGAGTGATAAGTGTCAACAGTCTTTTCAGCTGTTGAAGGAGAGGTTGACAAGTGCACCTGTGCTTGTGTTACCTGAGCAAGGAAAGGAATATATAATCTTTTGTGATGCCTCCAAGAATGGACTTGGATGTGTGTTGATGCAGGATAACCAAGTGATTTCTTTTGCTTCCCGACAGCTTAAGAAACACGAAGAGAATTATCCGACACACGATCTGGAGTTAGCTGCTGTGGTCCATGCTTTGAAAATCTGGAGACATTATCTCTACGGAGAAACTTTCCAGATTTTCACAGACCACAAGAACCTTAAGTACATCTTCACTCAGCATGAGCTTAATATGAGGCAACGTCGCTGGATGGAGTTAATCAAGGACTACGATTGTACAATTGATTACCATCCGGGCAAGGCCAATGTGGTTGCAGATGCCTTGAGTAGGAAATCAGCAACATCAACCATGGATAGGGCACAACTAAGTTCCTTAGTATGCTCTAGAAGAGATATGCTTATCTCTTTAAGGCATGACAATGTGCAGTTGAAGGCATCATTGTTAGCCGGTCTGTTAGCTGAGATGCAGATTAAACCTACCTTAAGAGAGCAGATAAAGGAGGCACAACAAGTAGATGTTTCTGTACAGCAGATTAGATTTGAGTTTGGAAATGAGAAGCGAGAAGGTTTTCATGAGTCAGATGACCAGGTGGCATGCTATCATGGAAGGATGATAGTGCCAGATGTGGACGACCTGAGGAAGTTAGTCCTGGAAGAAGCTCATTCTTCGATGTATGCTATGCATCCAGGGAGCACCAAGATGTATCGAAACTTGAAAGACATGTATTGGTGGCCTGGGATGAAGAAGGATGTAGCTGAGTTTGTTCTGAAGTGTCCTGTGTGTCAGCAGGTCAAGGCTGAACACCAGAAACCTGCAGGGACAATGCAACCCTTACCCATACCACAGTGGAAGTGGGACCATGTAACCATGGACTTTGTTGTTGGCCTACCCAGGACAAACAAAGGACATGATTCCATTTGGGTAGTTGTTGATAGGTTGACAAAGACAGCGCATTTCTTACCTGTCAAAACAACCTATACTGCTGAAAGGTTATCTCAGATATATGTCCAAGAGATAGTGCATTTGCACGGAGTTCCTGTCACCATAGTTTCTGACAGAGGTCCCCAGTTTACAAGTCGCTTTTGGGAACAGTTACACAGAGCCCTAGGCACCAAGTTAAGGTTTAGTACAGCCTTTCATCCTCAAACTGATGGACAGTCAGAAAGGACTATACAGACCTTAGAAGATCTGTTGAGAGCATGTGTTCTCCAGTTTACCGGGAGTTGGGATCTACATCTAAGCTTGATAGAGTTTGCCTATAACAATAGCTATCAACATAGCATTGATATGGCACCATATGAAGCCTTATATGGCAGACGTTGTAGATCACCCTTGTGTTGGTATGAAACTGGTGAGCACCAGTTATTAGGCCCTGATCTTGTGCAGCAAACTACAGAAAAGATTAAAGTTATACAACAACAGCTTAAGACTGCACAAGATAGACAGAAATCATATGCCGATAAACGTCGTAGACCCCTAGAATTCCAGGATGGAGACAGAGTGTATCTCAAGGTCTCACCTTGGAAAGGAGTCCTTCGTTTTGGGAAGAAAGGAAAGTTAGCTCCTAGATTTTTGGGACCTTATCCAATTGTTGAAAAAGTTGGAAAGGTGGCCTATAGACTAGAGTTACCTCTAGAGTTGCAGAAGCTGCACCCTGTGTTTCACATTTCCATGCTGAGGAAATGTCATCCAGATACCGAGTCAGTTCTACAACCTATGGAGGTAAAATTGAATGAAGATATAACGTATGAGGAGGGACCAGTGTCAATCCTCGATAACAGAACTAAAAAGTTAAAGAAGAAGGATATAAGCCTTGTAAAAGTCCTCTGGAACCATCGTGGTGTTGAAGAAGCCACTTGGGAACTAGAAGATGAAATGAGAAGAAAATATCCTGCTCTCTTCTTATAATATGCTTTATCGATTTCGGGGACGAAATCCTTTTGAAGGGGTAAAGAATTTGTAACACCCCTGACCTGGGTTATGACCTAACCCTGGAAGTTTTGCCTAAATATGTAATTAATATACTTGTGAACACTCCCTGACATGTAATTAAGTTCCTCAGGAACATTTACTTTCAATTTTGCTCCTTTTTGTATAAAGTTGTAGCATTGTGTTGTATGCAGGGACCTATGTGCAAATTACCCAGTTTAAGGGTTGTTATTGCAAAATTCACAAGATAAGATGTTCCTTTGATGTTGAAACATCATGTGAATGGTTATGGTAAAGTTTGAGGGATTTCCCAAGCTTGAGCACCAAGGTGCAGCTGTGGAAGCAATTCCCATGCTTAGAAACCCTAATTTGGGGTAAAGTGCAATTTACCCAAATTGAGGGGTCCAACTTGTAATTTCACCATATAGAACATATTTTATGACTCTTGTCATCATTTAGAGTAAAAATGATGAAAGGGATACATCATTTAATAATTAAATGAGAAAAATGATCTTTGTGATAGAAATCACCTAAAATGGGTACAAAACCCTTTCCTGTATGTACCCTAGTTGAAGGTTGGATTCCTTTACCCTTAGATCTTGAGTTTTCTTGAGATTTGCATAAGATTAGATGGGCTTGGACGTGCCCTTGAACAAGGAGGGACCTAGATGTGAATTTTGAATTTGAAAGGTCCTTGTAGTAGGAAATAGGCTTAAGCTATAAAAAGGCTTTTCCTTTGCAAATGAGCAAACGATCTTTCCCTGTTCCATTCATTTCCTTTCTTTCCCAAACGGCCAAGCCTTGCTCTGGAGCTCAGGAGAAACGACCAAGGGTGCAAGGTAGGTTTGGATTCCCCTTCTTGCCCAAATTCCATGGTTAGAATTCGGCTTCAAGGGCAAATTCATGGCTAGCTTACTTAATTCTATCTTTTTAGCCATCTTTTCTCAACCTTCCTTGGAGGATTAACCTTGGCCGACCTGTGGAGCTTCTAGGACGCCATTAAAGGCTTGGAGCTCGAAAGCTTGGAGCTCAAGGAGCAAGCTTTAGGCGGGTTTTATAACTCTAAACTTTATGCTTTGATTATACATCTTTTCTATGCATATAGTTGATAGATCTTCTTCTTCCCTATCTTCCCTTGCATCCTTGCAAGCAAAAACGTGAAGAACTGCTACTGTTCTTAAGGTGGAAGATAAGGGCATTAATTCCTATGCTTATCCACAGATTTTCACTTTATCAAACGACCTCCACCTATTGCTCAAAACGGTTTCAAACCGTTTGGTGGGCAAAAGGTTTCAGGGTCGTTTGAGGGCAAACGGTCTCAAGACCGTTTGGTCCCGTTGACCAAGCGAAGACCGTTTGGGAATCTTGTTCATAATTATGTAGGTTAATCACCCACGAAATTTGAGAGGTTAACTCCAAAGGAATCGTGAGATATGAGCAAATCAATTAGCCAAACGAATTGAATTAAATTCTGATTTGCAATCTGTTTAATTTGCCCTTTTTGGGCAAACGGTCTCAAGACCGTTTAAGATGGTTGACTAAACGCTGACAGTTTGGGATTACTGTTCATAATGATGTTAATTAACGACTCACTAAATTTTATGGATTAATTCCAAACGAGTCATGAGTTGAAGGATGATTAATAGGGCAAACCCTAATTGAAATTAGTGCTGAATCTCCTATGAGTTAAGTGGAGATTTTGGGTTGCTTAGCCCAAACGGTTTCAAGACCGTTTGGGAATCACCCAAACGGTCTCAAGACCGTTTGGGGGTCACCCCAAGACCGTTTGGAGGTCTGGGGTCAAGTATAGTTGATCAATTGAAGGTCCAAAGGCACCAAATCATATTGCAATTAAGTATTGATGTGATGATCAACTCAATAGATCAAACCTTGATGAATTTTCACTAAAGTCCAAAGGATGGATGGGCAAACGGTCTCAAGACCGTTTGGAACTCATCCAAACGGTCTCAAGACCGTTTGATGTCAACCCAAGACCGTTTGGAGGTCTAGGGTTAAGGTAATTGACCAATTGAGGGCCCAATTTCAGTGGGTTAGTGAAACAATCAAATTGATGTTTTCTAAGTATAGATCTTGTTGAGTTTTGGGTTGAAGGACCCAAACGGTCTCAAGACCGTTTGGGGATTCCACCAAACGGTCCCAAGACCGTTTGGGCACAACCCAAGACCGTTTGAAGGTCTAGGGTTGAGTTAATCTAATGGTTTGAGGGTCCAATTGTAGGAAATTGATGCATTGTTGAAAATTGCTGATTTTGACCTAATTGGACTTCAACCTTAGTCAAAACGACTTGGTTTTTGGTCAAACTTTGGGCAAACGGTCTCAAGACCGTTTGGATGATGTCCAAACTACCTCAAGACCGTTTGGGCCAAGTTTGAGCCCAATTGGAGGTCAATTGATAGGTTCAACCTTGAATTGTTTCACATTGTTGAACATTGATGACCAATCAACTTGAAACCCTAATTGAGAACGATTGAACCCTAATTGGTTTACAATTGAGGGTAAATTTGATGTCTAAGTGGTTAAGGCTAACCCTAATTGACTCAATGTATAAGTGGTTAGCATACTTTTAGCCAATTGAGGGCTTCAACATACATATCCTTGAACTTTGGTGACCTTTGAACCCTTTTGGAGGTCCAAACGGTTTGAGCCCATTTGGACCAAACGGTCTCAAGACCGTTTGGGTCCAAACGGTCTCAAGACCGTTTGAGACCAAACGGTCTCAAGACCGTTTGGGGCCAAACGGTCTCAAGACCGTTTGGGCTCAAACGACCTCAAGACCGTTTGAGCTCAAACGACCTCAAGGTCGATTGGTCCAAACGACCTCAAACCGATTGAAGCTCCAAACGGTTTGGAAGTCAACCCTTCCAAACGGTCTTCACCTCCAAACGGTCTCAAGACCGTTTGGATCCAAACGGTCTCAAGACCGTTTGAGGGCCAAACGGTCTCAAGACCGTTTAGGTGGTTGAAACCGTTTGAAGGTTGAAACCGTTTGGAGATTGGTGATGGTTTGTACTTAACCATTTGATGATGTAATCAGTTCAATGGTGATTCAATCTAAACCCTAATGGTAACCTAGGTCATTAAGGGACTATGTGATTAGTGGGTTAACCCATGATGGTGATCATGTGGCAAATTACCAAAATACCCTTGAAGGGTCTAAAGGGGGTAAAACCCTAATCTAATTAAACCCTAATCACATGATGTTGATTCCTTGGCTCATATCAGTCAATGGAGACTTGTCTCAACCTAATCTAGAGTGGTGTTGCCACCATCTACTAGAGAGAGGAAAGAGAAAGTGTTTCTAGAGAGAGAAAGTATCCTAGAGAGAGAAAGTGCCCTTTTTAGGAGGAAAAATCTAGTAAGATACTTCTTTTACACATGAATGCGCATGATTAGGGAATGACCCACCTATGTGAGGTCATGGAAACCCTAATTATGATATCTAATGGATCCTAATCCTAATGAAGAGTCTTAATGATGGTGTTTCTCTTACATGATGATGTAATGAGTACAATTCACCATAGAGTGAATAGTAAACCCTAAAACACAGAATTTTGAGGGTGAACCCATGTGAAACCCTAGTTGAGGGTGATTCCATGTGAAACCCTAGTTGAGGGTGATTCCATGTGAAACCCTAGTTGAGGGTGAAACCAAGTGAAACCCTGATTGGGAATGTATTCCTATTTACTGAATTGTTACTATTATCTGTTGAGTTAACCATGCAGGTTGTTATGAGATGATGGTCACACCCAGGTATGGAATACCATGTTATATTCATTAAAGGCATGTCTTATGCTTTATGAATAGTGAACCATCTTGATGCACTGCTAAGTGACATCCTTTGTGATTTATGGGCTGTAAGAGCCATAAATGTTATTAAGGTCATGCTTGACAGATGACTTGAGATGAATATCTGATAATTGTGATAAGTTAGGCCTGTTACATTTTGTATTCTCATATATAGCTGTGTTACTGTATGATGATTGGAATACTGAATGTACCTAACTAATCAAGTGAAATGTAGAGCCCTGATCATAGATCCATCATTGTCAGTTGTCTAAATGATGGTGAAACAGGTCTTCCTAAGGGAACTCCTGGAGCACATACTTTTGAGTATGTGGGGTACATGGATGTGTAGAACCTTACATCCTAGTGTAGGTATTTGATGTAGATTCTTGTAGTCCATCATACCTTCACTATAAAAGAAAAGGTGAGAGGATGATGTAGATTCTAGTAGTCCATCAGACCCCACCATAAAGTCCTAAAGGTGAGATGTATATCTACACTCCCTTAAAGACACAAATACCGTATCGGTGAAAGATAAACAAGAAATCTTCCGATAGTGAAGAGAGTACAGAATGCCACTGTAACTCTAAAAATAGCGAAGGACCAGAGTACCCTGGTGAGCTATTATAAAGACATCCCGCCAGATGTCAAACAATCAATCCTCTAACTGACTGAGGAAGATGAGGTCATAAGAATTCGGCTCTCTTAATGACCTATGTATGATACTGATGTGACTTCTTAGCGATCAGTTGGAGTATGAGTGGTATGCCTCATCTCCACAGGGCATAATAATGTTTGGAAAAACATAAACAACAGCGTAGTATATCTGTTAGAGTTAATTATGAGTTATTTGATTGATGTTACCTTGAATAGCATAGATGTTCTCATATTTTAATATCGATTGAACTCTTGCTTATCATCAGAACTGCCAGTGAATATCTTGAAGGCTCTTATTGCTTTAGTTATTCCTTGCTTTGCTTATAAAGCCTAGTGGAGAGTTATAACTCTCGCTGGGGCAATTATGTATAATTGTCTCACCCCGTAGACTTCTACTTTTTAGGTGGTCATCGAAGACGAAGGAACAAGAACTCAGGTGAACAATCCCAGCAACAGCAGCATCAGGAGCAGTAAATATCTCAGGTGGAGATCTAGCCTGCTTCATGGTGTAGTTAGAGTTAAGTCCTATGTGTCCTCTGTACTCTCAGGTCCTGGAGTGTTTTGGAGTATGAATTCTTGAGAGTTTTGGTATCATGTTGTATGTAATTACTCAAGAAGTAATTGTCAGTGATGTAAACAGTTAAATCCTTTTTCTATGGAAAAGGTTTGTGGTTTCAGGCTCTTGTCTCAAAAAGTTTTAAATTCCCGTGATTTTTGTCTTCCGCTGTTTACCGATTGCTTCCGCACATGATTAAATCGGGATTAATTCGTGGTTTGGAGATCGGAGCCCACATTGATCCATATGTATATAATAGTCCATTTTAGAATACCTAAAAGGGGACTCTATTTGGAGGTGTAAAATCTCTCAATCAGCTTCTTGGGTCTGGAAGCATATCCTTTACCTCAGAAAAGACATTGTGGATGATATTTCTTTTTCTATGGGGAATGGGTTATATATCAAAGTGTGGAGAGACCCTTGGTGGGGGGGGTCGTTATCTAGATGAGGTGCTTGGCAGCAAGGCTGTGATGAAGTTGGGCATGGGGAAATATGCTACTTTTCATAAGTTGTTCAATGGGGATGATTGGATTAAGTCTGATTCTAGACATATTAATGATGTTCTGCAGGTTATTAAGGAGAAGATTTCTCCTGTTTATGGGAAGGATGATTGCATTTTTCTGAAAGGGAAAGAGATTCACAAGTTTAAGGAGGCGTGGAATGCTATTAGGGTGATTAATCCTATACCCTCCTGGTCTGTGTGGTTATGGAGTACTAATAAAGGATCTATGAGACAGTTGGTTCATGGTTGGAGATGCTTTCTGGATGGTTTGCTGACGGGAGATCATATGATGAGGATGGGTTTACATATGCCTTCTAGATGTGCTTTGTGTAAAAATGATATTGAAGATCTCAATCATATTCTTTTTTAGTGTGCCTATGCTAAAGATTTGTGGAGTTTGGCTGTTGAAGAAGAATATATCAACTCTGTGCCTGAATCTTTGATGGATGTTATCCTTTCAAGGGAGATGAAGGCTAAGATAACAATTTTGGCGATTTTCCATTGCCTTTGGGGAGAAAGGAATGGGAGGATTTTCCTTGATGTTAGTTTATGTGCAGATAGAAATTGGAGGAGGATTAGAAAAGACATTGAAACCTTAAATGTATAGTTCTCTTTCTGTTTCTTGTCTTTGTTTGGTTTTGATCCACTTTGGATTAAACCCTAGCTTGTATATATCTTACAAAAATCTATAAAAAGGAGTCCCACACTTTCCCGATAAAAAAAACAGTCCGTTTTAGAAAGATTAAACAATACATTATATAATTTATTCTAATACAATTCAAATATGATTCTAGACATGTCAATTCAATTCCCAAGCATATCACACAGTGGCCTAATTTTTAGGCAATATTCACATTAAATTGCATAGTCATTTATCCATAGAATTTTATATGGAACATTAATCAATATATCAGGAACATATCAACTTCAGTTCAATGAGGAATATTCAAAATTAGTACCTAATATCTTTTAAATCAATACCCAATCACATACAAATACAATAAACATTTCTAGTTATTTTAACGAGATAGAATTAGGCTTTTGACATGAATAAAAATGTTAAGATGATGATAAACACTCACTTAAGGTGAGAAGAACCTTACAAATGTAGGTTAAACTCTAAATTTCTAGAAATGTAATCAAACTCTAGAAACTGAATCCATTTCTTCCTCCTCTCAGCTCAAAAACCCTAGAAATGGAGATTAGGAGACAAACCATACGAGGGATGGCATATTGACATGTGAGATAAGACTCACTATGAAAGGCTATTCTATGAAGCTAAACCCCATACGAAGGTCAAAATCTCCACCACTTTCTCTTCTCAAACCCCTAGCTCTCTTCTCTATCTAGGATTTCATTTATCTAGAACCAATCATGAGGTATGAGATCTCCTTGGTTGATAGGTTACACTTTATTTTTTTCAACAAATTTTTCTATCATAAAGCATTTTACTGAAAATCATCTACTGAATAGGTCAATCTCATCTAAAAATTATCAAAACTTATCATGAAGACCTGTAATCATTTATTACAGTTATTTTTTCAACAATAATATCAACCAAAAAGGGAGAGAAAGAACGAACTTTGGGCTAGATATTATAGCAATACAAACATATTTGTTATAAGAGTTGAAACAGAGGAAGTTGGGTCAATAAAATCATTTATTTTACAGACCTAGGTATTCTATACAGAAACAGTAGTTTTTACAGACCTAGAAAATTTGATATCCAAGGCCTAACTCCTGAATCAATTTCTTAGCTTCATGATAAGAACATGGGAATGTGACCAAATGTGGAATGGGCAAAAAGAGTATGATGATATCAAACAGATTCCAAACGTGGAATGGGCAAAAAGAGTATGATAAGAACATGGGAATGTGACCAAATGTGGAATGTTCATTCAATTTATAGAGCAGAACTAGACAATAGCTTTGCAAACAGATTCCAAACAGATTCCACGGATGAAAAATAGTATGATCCACGGATGAAAACTAGTATGATCCACGGATGCAAACAGATTCCAAACATCATTTTATCAATGTAAAACACACACAGGGGATCCAACACACACCATGGAACACGGGGAACCCCTTTGCATAATGATTCAGTACACAAATAGGCCTAACCCCTTTTGCATAATCATTCAGTACAAAAAATAGGCCTAACTATTCATCATGACGAACCTATTCAGAAGTGGATAATCCCCAGCAGCAACTTCGGAAGAGCCGGGATGAGCAGCAGCACCGCCGGAGCAGGGACGAAGACGACAGCGACCAGCACCGCCGGAGCAGGGACGAAGACGACGGCGAGCAGCACCGCCGGAGCAGGGACGAAGACGACAGCGAGCAGCAACTCCAGCGAGCGAGCAGGGACAAACACCAGCTTCCTCCAAGATGCGTAGGTGGATGTGAAGCAGCTCGATGCACAAGGCGACCAATATGTAGGAACACGGACACTGCTTGCCCTTGCTAGGGTTTGTCCTGTGCGTCGACAAGATGGGACGATGGCTGAATCAGGTGGACGGTGCAGACAATGGTGCTCAGAAGGACAGGACAGGGCACTGGGGTACCTTGCCTTTGCAGGATGTAGCCGCCCTAGTAGCCCGGCGGTCGCAGATCGCTGCATTGACTCCTCACTAGGCGGCGGACGCTCCGCTCGACGACTGCTACCCTCCATCCGCGAGCTGCTCGAGGTATCGCTTTAACTCACGGACCCACAGACCCAACACTGAGGAGAGGCAAACAACCAGAGCGAAGGAGAGGGGCGAGAGGGAGAGGGCCGAGAGGAAGAGGGAGGCGCACGAGTGAGAGGGAGAGTCGGGGTCGAAGGGGGTGTCGGGGGGTGTAAACCGGACTGGGATTTGCAATCCCGCCTAGGCCGGGACTGGGTTAGTCCGGATTATGGGATTCCGTTATCCCAAAACGGTGGTCGAATGGGGTTGCGTACCAAACAGAATTTTGGCCCAAATCGGACCGGGTTACGCCGACCTGGCGCAAAACGACACCTCCTAAACCGGACTCACTTTTCAAATGCGCACTTTGAAATGACGATCTGCACTTGCTTATTCTAAAGCTGGACCCAGAAACCCGTGGGTCGGCCTTCCTCGCCCCCGTCCCCGCCCTTGCACCGTGCCTCTCGTCCACCGTTTCTTTTCCCTCCAATCTTCGTCTCTTCCCCGTTGGATCGCCTCACCTTACCTACCCCTCTCCCCGGTTCTCCATCCGCCCTTCCGGCCCCTCTAGAAAACCACCAATTCCTCGCCTCTCCCCGTTCGGGTCTGTCGGAAGCCCTAATCCTCTCTGCCCGGGGTGTTTTCTCCGGGAGAGGCGGCTGATCTCACCGGCCTCCTCCGACCGGGCTTCGCAGGTCCCACGGTTGCGGAGGGGTCCGTGAAGATGGTGTTCTACTTCAAGGCCCGACCCGAAGTGGGTGACTTTACCATCTTCATGGGCCTGGACAAGTTCGAGAACGAGGAGCTCATCAGATACGGTTTCCCCGAGGACATATGGTAATTTCTCAATCTGCTGCTCGTCCTCTGGTATCATCGATCTTCTCTTCTTTGGATCGCTTCTTAGAAATGGGTAGTCAACAAAATGTTGCAAGACTTTTCCAAAATCAAACCAACAGAACTATGAACCTTGTCGTTGATGCCATCATTTATTCTGAGGTCGAATTTTGGCCTTCTTCAAAATTTATTTTTGTTTTCAGAAAAAAAAACATTTTTTTTATATTGCATCCTTTCATAAACTGGGTTTTGTCTGGGAAATCGAACTTAGGACTTTGTTTTTCTATGTTGATAAAGATTCTTGCACAATTCCCGTCCTTATTGATATTAAAGTTTGTCGTCCATCTATTTCATGCGGTTCAGTTTGATTTTTCCGCATAAATTAATTGGTATTTTCATGGTGTTTGGTGTCTTTTTCTATCCTCTTAGTTTGACACGTTCTTATTCTATTTATCTTAACATGTCGATCATCATCTCAGAGTAAAGTAGTACATAGTATTACATACCATACTCAAAATCTAAGTGAAGGAGAGCTTCCAAGAGGCATAGTCCTGCACTGTCTTCAACAGGGATGAAGGAGTGCTTTACAAGTAATGTATTGTCGGAAATATTTTTACGAAACAGGCTTGGTTGTTCAGGCTTCATATTGCCCGAGTCTAGTAGGCAGTACATTCATGGTAACAAACCATGCCATAGCAGCAGGAGGAGTCGTTTGTTATAGTGGGTCATAATCAGATGTTCATTTTTCATAATAAATAAAATGGAACTTACGCTATCCATAGCTTTCACCTTCTCAGTGACTCTTTATTAAATTAAAATCCATTAACTTGTCATTTCTTTCATCTTCTTAGTGGTCCTTTTTGAAATCCATTAATCTGCCATTTCTTTCACCTTCTTAGTGGTCCTTCATTAAAATCCATTAATCTGCCACTTAAGTTGGTTGTGGATGCATACTTCTAGGTTTCATGTGGACAAAATGTCCTCTGCACATGTATATCTGAGGCTCAATAAGGGCCAGACAATTGATGACATTAGCGAAGGTTTGCTGGAAGATTGTGCTCAGCTTGTTAAAGCCAATTCAATCCAAGGTAACAATCGCTATGACAGTGCTCAATTATTCCACCTCAAGTAGTTTTTAGTTGACATGAGAAATATGAAAGGGGAATGTTCGTCCTCATAATCTTATACATTTCAAACCAATCTGGATGCTAAATTTATTCGTCCATTACTTCTCGGCATAATGATAATATTCCTCTTGATTGGATTTGTAGAATTATGACCCGTCTTTTGCAGGCAACAAGATGAACAATATTGACATTGTTTACACACCATGGTACAACCTGAAGAAGACTCCATCAATGGAAGTTGGGCAAGTTGGCTTTCACAACTCCAAGATGGTAATAATACATGGATTGTTTATTCTTTGAGCCATACACTGCTGTTTATTTTCTTCGTTTGTAACATTGAAAAACCATATAAATTCACCCTTTTGAAGATAATAATTATAGTCTGCTATTATAGTTACAACTATACTTAGGACAAATGGCATGTACTGATAGCCATATCAGCTTCGTGGTTGTACTCATAAAGTTAAATTCTGCATGAACTGACTGAAACACTTTTGCTTGTATTAGTGTTTTGACTAGAACATTCCATAAGATGTTATACTTCTATATGGTACCAGAGCTTGAATTTTTGGATCAGTATGCTTTTAAATTTGTTTGTTACCACAAATGTATCATTTATGTGTACATTACCAGGCTAACGTCTCATTAGAACAATGTGACACAATATAGAAAGCTGAATACAAGAGCACCATTTCACACACTGAAGTCTGAACTTAACCGAATGTCTCTTCAATTGTTTTATGTTCTTGCTTTTATTGCTTGCATTTTTTTTAATGAAGAGTATTTTGTTTGTTTCGAACTATTGGTTTAATAAGCTTAATGTACACTATGTGCATTGTCAATAACATAAATAATTTGTAGAAATTTAACTTGCAGTGATATGTATGGCTTTTCTACGATTGAAGTACATGCCCCTTTTCTTGCCGACTTTTAAGTTGAATTGTTGAAATGTTAACCATTGACCTGCATGCTTTGAGACTTACTTCAAACATCATGTACGATGCTATGCAGGTACGTACTGTCAAAGTGGAGAAAAGAATAAACGAGATAGTCAACAGGTTGAATAAGACAAAGGTGGAAAGGAAGCCCGACCTGAAAGGTAATTTTGAAATCTAGGCTATTTGTCAGGTGTTTAAAGGGACTGTGATTATAGTTATTGATGTGAGATTTTGTAACTATTTTTTTTTCATCCACTTCAAGTATATGGTTCACACTATAGTACCGATTGAAATAAACATATCATCTCCGTATAGGATAGAGGCATCGGAAAACATGTAGATTGTTTTGATTAGAACAAACAGTCTATTGAAAGTTAAGATAGAAAGAAGGCTTTGCATGAGTGATACCTACGAATGTTAGGAAAGACCAATAAGCATGCAGTTCAGGGGAAACTGTAATTTCTCAATGACAAATAATTGGAATCAACAAAAATTGATTTTCTATTAGCTATCGTAATTTGAGGCTACTTGCTCATGAATACTATAAACACTCTGGGTTAAACCTCATGACAGCCCGAACAGTGAGATATTTAGATTTCAGAGAGGAAAATCATATGTGGGATTTATAAGACATGCGTTCAATTTAGGTTGACTATAATCTATATCCTAACTCGAAGTGAAAACTAAATTGTATATTCAGATCATGCCTTCAAGGTTGCGATTGGGATATGATTGATATGATGAGCAGAACCAAAAAATTAGAGTATAGCTAGGAATACACATGCAATTAACTCAAGAGACAGTATAACTGATTGAAGCTTCAAACTATCATGTTGATGCTTTTTCAAGCCCCCCTAAACAATGAAATTAAACACTAATAAACAATAGAAACCATGATGAAAGAGCATGAGAAGAAACCATGCTTGCAGTTTGGTATAATGGCGATTAAGGCAAAACAACACTCTTTTGCTGCTTGGATCTCCTTCAATGCGTATATCCTATCCCAACCGCTTTGGAGTTCAAAGATGAAATCAGTGAGGCCTCTGCTCATATAGTCCCACGGATATTAAATCTCCAAAAATTTCTGTGTATATTTCATTAGGACTACCTCCCCTTCAAGTAAAGTGGCTCCTATATCTTTTATGTGCTTTCATAAGTTGCATTGTGGTTAAAATGAGTTTGAATTCCAAATGCAACATATTATAAATAGCGGGATCATGATTTAAGCGTTTGTGCCACTGCCGAACTTGGTACAGGCGTGCCTTCGGCTTGGACTTCAGCTGATCTGCGTGCATGATTATGTAGCCAACCAACGTAGGTCTGTTTCAGAGAACTTCTGTTTCAGGAGTATACAGGCATGCATGCCCTGTGCACATGCAGAGCTGTCGATAGTATATACGTAACACTGGGGAACTTTTTGATCGCTCAGGCTTTCTCGTATTATTAGCCCTTCTAAATGTTACATGGACAGTACACAATAAGCATCAGTGTCGTTTTTCATTAGTCTTTGATCACTTTTGACTTAGTTGGTTTCATATTCAAATTTCATATCCATCACCTATGTGTTCCTGATTCTTAAGATACCTTAAATTTAGAGATCCATCTGAAAACTTCCTTTCTCAGATAAAGAAAACAGAAGAAGCTTGTAGGACATGTCAAAGTCCAGGAAGCTCTGTTAGAATTTGATTTGAGAGCAGCCAACATTGACTGCTCAGATATAGACCATAGTTATCACTATTGATAACCATATTGCTATACTAATTTAGAGATCCAACAAATATGTTGTTTTTGTTTACATATACATACCACTTCAATTAGAAAATCCCGAGAGGCATATATTTCAGTGGTACTAAAGTGTGTGCGTGTTTGTGTGAACCTAGCATTGCTTAATAGAAGGCAGAAAGCATGAAAGCTAAACGGACAACCAAAACTGTAGCATTCAGCTATTTCTTTTCAATGTGACAAGTACGCTACTTGCAGAAAGGGGTTCAATAAAGGGAATGAGCGAATTAGATAAATTACCTTTATAGAATAATGAGAAGAATTGTGTTATGTGAGTAAAAGAGTTTACAATGCATTCCCTTTTATAGGACAAGAGAATAAAACAAGTAAAATTGAGGAATATGGGATAAAACACAAGTAGAGTAAAACACAAAAATAACATTTCTCTTTATATCTCTTTACTCCCGCTCAAGCTGGAGCATAGATGTCGAGCATGCCCAACTTGTGCACTAGAGTCTTGAAGTGAGCTTTAGGTAAAAGTTTGGTGAAGGTGTCTGCCACTTGATTTTCAGTGCTGAGGTATGGGGTGCAGATGCGGCCAGGAAGAACAGTCTCCCGAACAAAGTGACAATCAACTTCTATATGCTTTGTTCGTTCATGAAAGGTCGAGTTGCTCGCAATAAAAATAGTCGCCTTATTATCACAGAACATTGGAATAGGTCTTGAATCAGTGATATCAAACTCTTTAAGAAGACTTTGCACCAAGAGAAGTTCATAGGCAGTGTGAGCCATGGCTCGATATTTTGCTTCTGCACTTGACCTAGCTACCGCTCTTTTGCTTTTTGCTACGCCAGGTAATTAGGTTTCCACCAACAAAGGTGCAATAACCAAAAGTGGATTTCCGATCACATTAACTTCCTGCATAATCATAATCAGAGAAACCGAAAAGACTGCAATGACCATTCTTCTTGTATAATAGACCTTTCCTTGGAAAGCTTTTGAGTTTAGTTATCAAGGCTAGGCAAGGCGCCCCAAACTAGGCGCCCGGCCTATTACGTGCATTATCTGGGCGTCTTAAGGCATTTGAGGCCCAAATTAAGCCTTTTAAAGGATAAATTAGCATGAATGAAGTCTGGATTTGGTCAAATTAGATCATTGAGTCGAATTATGGTTGAAATAGGTATGATTTAGGCAAAGTCAGGTCAAATTTTGGAAAATTAGGGAAGAACAGGTTTGATTTGGGCCAAATTGGTAAGTCATCATAGCCCGTTTGTTAAAAAAAAGTTACTTCCTCATATGTCTGTTGTTCTTGCTTTTTTTCTTCTTCTTTTTTATCCTTTCTCTTGCATTTTATTCCTAAATCCTACTGCTGCTGCGTTTTTTTGTGATTTATTCCTCCTATATCCCCTCCTACTCCCAAATCCTACTACTGATGTGTTTTTTTTTAAAATTCTGTTTTTTCTAATCCTCTTTTACATCACCTATGCTTCGTAATGTTGCTGATGTTGTACTTTCTATTTTCCTTTTTTACATCACCTGTTCCTTGTGATGTTGCTGCTGTTGTTGATATTTCTTTTCTTTTCTTTCCCATCCTCCATTTCCTCTCTATTGAGTAACAACCTCCCACCCTTTTTTCCCTGTTTTCTTTTAATTCTTTTCTACATCTCCCGCTCCAATTGTTGTTGCAGGCTTGTTGATATTACTTCCCTCTTTTCTTCCTACTCCCATCTCCTGCTACTGCTTTCATAGCCTCATTCTTCCCTCTTTTTATGTTTCCTATATGGTAATATATGTAGTATATAAGTATAATAAGAAGCAAAATTAACATACTGAAAAAATACAAAAAAAACAAAAACGCCCAGAACAACTTAGGCGCCTAGGCGGGCTAGGCGCTCCTTGGGACATGCTGACTGCCTAGCCGCCTTAACAACTATGCTTTTGAGGTATCGTAAAATGTGACAGACAACTTCCAATGACACTGTCTAGGTTTATCTAGGTATCTGCTTACAAATCCTACAACAATAGTCAAATCAACTCTCGCGACAATAAGGTATACGAGTTTACCAATCAGTCATCTGAATTGGTGATGATCAACATATGGTGGGGAAGTGTCATCCTCCCAGTCAGTGTTTGGGTCTAGAGGAGTGCTGGCATGTTTGCAACCAAGCATACATGTTTCCTGCAAAAGATCTAGAGCATATTTTAGTTGAGAGAGACATAACCCTGTAGATGATTTAGATACTTCTATACCCAACAAGTATCGCAGCTTGCTGAGATCCTTGGTGATAAAGTGCTTTTTGGGATAAGCTTTAGTGGCCTGGATGCCCAAGGTGTCACTGCCAGATAGTATAATGTCGTCGACATAGACAATAGGAATGACTAAGCCAACTGCAGTTGTTCTGATAAATACAGAGTGATATGAATAAGAACGACGAAAGCCAAATTTTATAAGAATCTGACTCAACTTGTCAAACCAGGCGCGGGGGCTTTGTTTGAGACCATAGATTTCTTTCATTAGTTTAAAAACCTGTGAAGAAGACTCCCCCTGAGCAACAAAGCCCGATGGTTGCTCCATGTAAACTTCTTCTTGCGAATGTTCATAGAGAAACACGTTCTTGACTTCCAGTTGAAATAGTGGCCAATCTTTGTTTACAACAACAAAAATGAGAACACAAACTGAATTGAGCCTCACGACTAGAGAGAAGGTCTCAAATTAGTTAACGTCGTAAGTCTGTGTCTAGCCTTTTGCAACCAGGCGTGCTTTTAGGTGTTCAAAGTTCTGTCTGGTTGATATTTGATAGTGAAGATCCAGCGGCAACACACCGTAGGATAGGTAGAAGGGCGATCTACAAGATCCCAAGTCTTGTGATCAGAGAGAGCTTGCATTTCAGCTTCAATAGCTTGTCGCCACGCAAGAATAAGAAGAGCCTCTTTGGCAGTTTTTGGAATGGTCACAACCGAGATAACAACAGTAAAACACGCAAAATTGGCACCCAGATTAGAGGAACAAAAATGGCTAATTGGATGTTTAGTATAGGAGCGGACGCCTTTCTGAAGACTAATAGGCAGTTGTAAGTCAGAATTTACCTTAGTTGTAGGATGATCATCCGTTGAAGGAGGAATTGGTTGTGGAGGGGCCATGGAGGGATTAGTCTTCTTGGCTCTTCTTTTGTAGAGTTGCAGTGGTCGTTCTTTAGGTGTTGGCTCAAAAGGCGGATCAATACCTACAATGTCAGGCAACGGAGTAGGTGCCAAAATGTCGCTAGATAAGGATGCTCCTTTATCAGAGTAGAAGGGAAAATGCTCAAAGAAAATTACATCTGCACTCATGTACCATTGGCACATAATAGAATCATAACGATACCCTTTCGGGGTTCGAGACTATCCCAAAAAATATATTTGGTGGAGCGAGGGTCAAGTTTTGTTATCCTAGGGCGAAGGTTTTTGACAAAATAGGTGCATCCAAAGATACGGGGCGGGACAGAAAAGAGTTCCGCATCAAGATAGAGGATGTTATAAGGAATCTTGTTTTGTAAAATAGAGGATGGCATGCGATTGATAAGAAAGCAAGCCGTAGAAACTGCCTCAGGCCATATACGTTGAGGAACATGGTAATGAAGGAAAATAGTGTGAGCAACCTCTAAGAGATGACGATTTTTCCGTTCGGCAACTCTATTTTGCTGGGGAGTGTAGGGGCAGGAAGTTTGATGGATAGTCCCTCGGGATGAACAAAAGTAGGTAACCAACTTTTGCATTAATTCAAGGGCATTATCGGTGCGAAAGTTAGTAATGGGTTTGCTGAATGGAGTTTGAATTTCAGAAAAAAATGTGCTGATGGTGTCCAAAATAGCTCTGTGATCTTTCAATAAAAATAACCAAGTAGCACGAGAATAGTCGTCAATGAACATCATAAAATATTTTACTCCAGAATGATTAGTAAGTTGTTATTAAAATCCGGTTATTGCAAAAACCCGGTCGGACCTTGAACCCGTGCCCCTAGCGATTCAGTTATTGCAAAAACCCGATAATGCCGGTCCAACTAGTCAGACGCCGGTTGAATCTATCAGACCTGACTGGTTCACCGATTAAACCTACTGCACTGGTTTGACTAACTAGAGCTTCTGTCTCAACCAATGAGTAGGTGACTGTAATTTCCTCTTCACCTCTCAACACGTGAACTATTTTTGAGTCCTGACTTTTCCAACCCCGACTCTTACGAGAACTTAGGGTCTAAATATGCTTAGAATCACATTCTGTTTTTGAACTTTGGATTTTGAAATATCATTTCGTATGAAACATTAGCATGTTGTGAGGTATGAGATTATGACTTTATTGTGAGTTCTAAAAATTGTACTTGCACCTTCATCATAGTTGGACGATTTCATATTTTGCCTATATTTTCTATATTTTTAGTTAATTTCTAGTATTGTTTATACATTGTTGATGTTACCGATTGAACCGGTTCAGCCACAGGACGAACCGGTTAACCAGAAACCATTAGCCTCATCGGTTTGATGACCGGTTCGGTCCTGATAACATTGCTAGTAACAGGACACAAGCCCCATATATCGCCATGAACAATGTCAAAAATGCATTTAGAACCAATATATTTCTTAGCAGGAAACACAGAAAAAGTTTGTTTGGCAAGATTCACAAGAAAAAGTTTTATTAGCTAAAGCATGAAATAAATGTTTTAGCTTCACAGCAGTAGGGTGGCTAAGATGGTAGCAGTGTCTCAAAAAGCGGTATGCGCGCGTGCGTAGAGGTCACCTTATAGAGTATATGCTGGAGTATGTACAATTTTTTTATTATTATAAATTTAGTAATTATATATAAATTAATACACAATTGCAAATTTAATTTATACAATACATATTTGGACCCTAAGCCCCTGTTTGGTTCGGGACTGAGATTCCGTAGTCTGGACTGGACTGGGCGGGGTTAGTCAGTAGATCTGGATTGGTGTAGTCTGGATCCAGTCTGATTCTGTTTGGTAACCCAGTCTGATTTTGGTCAGCTGATCTGGTTTGAGTCTGGTTTCAGTCTGATTCTGTTTGGTTATCAGTCTGGATGCAGTTTGATTTTATTTGGCAACCTAGTCAGGATCTGTGTATTCTGTCCTCTTCTAACAGAAATGGCTTAACAATTACACAATATGTGAAGCTGTGATGGCACTACAATACAAGTAAAAATTTTGAAAAAAAATTGTCCATACACAATGTGGATGATATTGTTTGTTGTTTAGTGGTATGGATATAAGATGAGTATGCTCTTTTTATATGTTTGTTTTAAATAAATAATATACAACTGTCTTGTCTTGTTGTGTGGCATCTTGTATTTATGTATATAGTTATGCGTATTCGATCCAATAATTTGTAACTGACAAGATAATTGAAATTGTCATGATAGAACATAAAATTACGCACATGTAGCATAACCTTTGAATATAAACATGTCCATACCACATTTACACATAATTCTTCCATAATAAAATAAATGACAAAGTGAAGAAGTTTTCATTTGAACTTAAATAACGCCCAAAATAAGGGATAATAGCATACTTTGGTCCTGGACAAATGCATCATGAACGAAGGAAGAGCGGAAAAAACATGAGCGGCATTGCCTAGGCCTACATCTACACATCCATACAGACATGCTAAGATGGCGGTGTGAACGATGATTTATGTTGATCCCAGGTAGGACCATCCAAGTTGGCCCATTTCAGGGCCTCATCATAGTCGTCCCATCAAACAGGACATTCTTCCTGCACAGGCTGAATGGGTCATTGTTTGACGTCATCTTTTGGCCAGTCAAACAACAATGGCAGATGGCAAACAGGGTGATTGACCCCTTCCTTTCCTTGTTCCTGTCTCCCAGATTTGCCCCTATTAAGTGAAGTCTCGCAACATTTTTTGCATACAAGGTTTTCTTTAACATATTTTTTATATTTGATGGAGACATCAATATCTTTTTGTACTTTGCCCGTGACTTTGATCTCGATGGTGGCATCAATATTTAATAAAAAAATAAAAAATATGAGCACACAATGACACTATAAAAGTAATACTTACACTAATGTATAGAAATATAAGTTGTCAAGCAAACATAGACAAATGCAAGTTTTAACACGATGTAAGTCTTGTAATAAAAAACGTAAAGTAGATGTTTTATCAAACGATGGAAAAAAAACTGATTGTGCCCATAAGTTGTACAACATAAAGAAATAGAAATTGGAGACAACCAAATATAAACAAATACAAATTTGAGCACTATGTTACAACTTCATGCGTTGTTGTTGTTTTCGTCATTCGTAAGGTACTCAGCAAGTGCTGGTGGATAGGTGCGACGAATAGTCACAAAGTTGCGTTGAACGCCGTGTTGCACGACCATTGGCGGGGGAGGCACTAAATCTCCTAAAATGAAAAGATTATCTGTCATGAACTCTCTCGTGATGTGCTGCCACCGCAGTTGCAGCTCGCTCAAAGAAATGTATGACCCCCCTGTTATGTGCAGAAAGTGACGCCACACCTCCCTCCAAGCCTGAGCAGTATATACTCCATTCGCACATCTCCCCATGTGATATTGGGTTCTCATCAAACCTCTGAGAACCATATCAAGCTCTCTACACCATATAACATACGCCGTAGTTTGTTGTGCAGCCATATTACAAAATTCTGTATGTATATAATATTGCAATTAACATCCATAAGAATTGAACAGAATTAAGAAAATAACATAATTGCGGATATAGTTCGAATGTTAGGATTTCGTGATAAAATAACATATGGCATAAAATGTGATACATCCATAAGAATCAAACATAATTAAGAAAAATACAAAGTTTGCGATGTAAGTGTAACAACAACTTCATGGAGTCATCGGGAGTGAAGGAGTATCCAAAAGCAGAGTACAACTGTCCTCCAACCTCCGAACGGAGGCTTGTAAAACTTCATACTCGTACTGTTTAGAGGTGTAAACATGTTGGAAGTCGTGATGGAATTCAACAAAGTCCTTCATGTTCATCGCCTGGCCCCATACTGACTTGCACTCGTAAGTTAGTAACGTAATTTCAGCCTTCAGCGAATCAGTTGTTGGGGGGAGATCGACTGCCCAATGAAAGTATTTGCATCGGTCTTTTCCCTAAAAATATTTCCCAAATTCGAGTTGATAACAACAAATACGCCATTTACTTAGCTAGTGCAACTGAGTATTTGTGGTTGTACTAGCGCACCTCTCTAGAAGGACATATATAATACATTTCTCCCGGCCTTTGACTCAGAATGCCAAAATCATATAACCCCGCATCCTCTGTGTTAACTCGCAATGCTGCAACCAGACCACATCACACCTCGGAACTTCGGATAGATTCATCGACATCTAAAACACGATTAATGATTAGTAACATAAACTTGGCTTCAAAACATATCTCTATGAAACTTAGGTTTGAAAGTAGTTCGTTAGTCGCAGTTGAATGTTGTAACATGTAGTGAAGCCCACTTCATTACATATAATTATATTACATCTATGATGTATTATATCCCTCTTCCTCCGTTGAAGAGTCATTATTACTCGGGAGGTGGAGTCGTTCGCGTAGATATAGACGCCTCCCCCGGAACACTTCAATTTCTGCTCTTAGCCGGTCTGTGTCTGCTCTAGTGGAACAGACAAAGTCACATTGTTCTGACCATGTCTTGCGTTCATTGCATGCATATGCAAGTTGTGTTACCAGCGCATCCCTAACTGCAGTTAGCGTGGCAAGTGTATGTTGTACGCGGTGCGCGGGCAACATCATGTGACATATGTTTGGAACAACTCCCCTACCACATGTAAAATATGGCCTGTGGGGGTTGTTGTCTTCAAACCGGCCATTTGCCACATCTGTGGCATCCGTGTACACTCGTACGGTACACTGGAGCCCACATGTACACTGCGGCATTCCATTCTCCATTTCAAGACTGACAACCTAATCAAACAAAATGTGATATTTTTTATTACGGGGCATATAAAATGTTGAGGGGCTAGAATAATTAGAGAACACATGTCAAACATACATCAGTTGTCAAACGCTAACATTGTTATTAAACAAAGTGGGGCACAACTCATGTCAACTCGTACATGAGTTTTCATATTGTATAGAAATGAGGATAACTACAAGGTCAGTTCAACGAGTATCCCAAATAAAAGTGGAAATAGTTTCACGTTGTACATCACCCTCCCTTGCATCTGCCGCATTTGTTCGGTGTAGCGAACTTAGATCGACGCCATTGGGTGGGACGACAGATGTTGTATTGCTGCCTGGTATTTCTTCCATAATAGCATCACCATCATTTTGGCGACGTATGAAATTGTGGAGGATACAACAAGCCATTACGAGGCGACACTGCGAATGAATAGGATATGTCACCCCCTTTTTAAGGTAGGCAATTCGCCTCTTAAGCACTCCGAATGCTCTTTCTACGACATTACACAACTGAGCGTGGTGGTGGTTGAACATTTCCTTGTTGTAGGAATGTCTGTTACCCCGATACTCAAATATATGGTAAGCTGTGTTGCGATACGGTGCAAGAAATTGTCGAGTGTTTGCGTATCCTGCATCCACTAGGTAATACTTTTTTGGAGGGACTTTAAAACCGCATGTGGTCGTTGCTGCTTGTAGGACCCTTTGGTCAGCGGCCGAGCCCTCCCAGCCAGTGAGTACATATGTAAACTCCATTGAGAAGTCTACAACAGCCATGACATTCAGGGAGACATTCCCTTTTCTGTCTCGGTAACGATTTTGCTTCACGTGTTACCAAGACTGGGATGTGTGTCCCGTCAATAGCACCGATGGCATTCTATAATACCATAATCGAGTTTCAACATACAAAAAAACTGAACAATAATAAATACTACAGGGGATGACTGTTACTACCTTGAAGTAAGGGTAGAACCTTGGGTTCTCCAATATACGACGATGTGTGTTTGTGTTTGTGGTTTGCATGACAATATAGTCATTGCATAACACGCACACCGCGTCCAATACTTCGTTGAACTTTCTGCTGATGGTTTCGCTAGAGTGGATGTAGTCCTCCGCCAAAACACGATTGCTATGGCCATGGCCAACCATCTAAAGGAAGTAGCATACAACCTCAACTGATGAGACTTCTCTACTACTCTTTAACAAGCCACGATCCTCAAGCTTGTCTACAAGGGCATTTATAGTTTGTGGACTCATTCGGAATAGGTCATAAGCCCTCTGTCATGACCGATCATTATTTCTAGCACCTTTTGGTGCCCACTCCTAATACTAACTGATCTAGGTATTGAAGGAGGTACGTCATCATCATCAGAAATATCATCCATGATGGAGTTAGCTATTGACTCAGCTATTACATCAGCAACACGATTTGCTGTACTAGTCACGATATCTATAATCTGTGGTAGGAGGTCTGTTGGTTCTGTATGCCCACTACCATACATGATGCCTACAACCAAAACGATTTCAAACTTTTCATGATTCGTACATTAAAAAGAGTAGCAGCATGATCATAATATGATATATGTGAATGAAACTGAACAACATCAACATTAAATATGAATAAAATTGACGCGCTACAAATATACTGATGCATCGTATTTATTACAACAACGAATTGGTTTTCCTGTTCGTAAACAAATAAACCATCATCACAAACTAAAATCCTGAAGTTCATTGATAAACGATATTGGAAAGCAAACCACAACCCGAACCCTCCTCTAAGTTATGATGCCGAAGGACCTGTGTTATTCCCACTAGTGCCACCAGCATTGCTTCCAGTATACCACATAGATGGTATACTTGTCGTGCCATTGAAGTTTGATGATGGCGACTGCGAAACATATCCCTGCTGAGATGACACATAATCAGATGCCATTGAAGGTCGGGCTGGTGCACTACCTATGTGGGACTTTTCCCAAAGATCATGCAACCATATAGTTAATTTCAGTGGGGGTTTGGGTGAGGCTGAGGTAGATCGTACGGTTTGTCGAATCCTTGATGGCGTTCACAAGAGTTGTAAACACTTGTGTAGGGGCATCGGGAAAATTGTCATTGAAATGTAAAATTGTTGCAAACTCCTCTTTTTCAATGGCTCTACCGGCGACACCTGTGCCCAACTTGTGTACCTTTGTGTACACTTGTGTGAATTCAGATAACACTTCATTAGAAAGGACGCATCGTTCGTGTGGCAAGGATGTCCGCTTCCTGCGCCTGTGGCTATGAGGAGTCCTTCCCCCAACACCCTGGGTATCTGTGCCACCTCCCCCGGTGTCGGCCTCACTCTGCATCCCGGGTGCGCCTAAGTCCGGTTCCGCAATGGGCGTTTCTGAGGGTATTAGTGTATTAGATGAATCTAGGTCGGCAACAACGTCTTCCTCGGAGGCGACGTCAGACAGTATTTGTCTATCCGTAGAAGACATTGCATGATGTCCTCTAGCAATGTTCCTCCCCGCCATCAGCTCGATGTTGTAGTAGTGGGGAAAGGGCCGATTAATCAACCTAGCAAGATCCTTGTTTACCTAAATTTGAAAAAAAAAACGTTTATTACGATACCGATATTTAAATGTGGCAAGGACTAGTTTTGGGTCAATGTAAGGTTATTGTACGTACCGCAAGGCTCTCCTTCCACTCAGGGGTGTCGGGCAGCCTTGGCTTGTTCCTAACTTCATCCCATCCGACACCACTCTTGTTGGTTACAAGCTTAAGTTTGGCATAGTCCTTCTTGAGGTTCTTCCACCTAGTTTTCACCTGGTCCATCATTAAGTCCGGCCTCGACATCCTATTTTGCATCTCACGAACCGTCTCCCTCCATGCATCCCTAGTAAACTGTCCATCGATACACCTACCCATATCATACTGCCTCCTCAGTGTTGAAACTAAAGCGTCGTCACTGTCTCTCGACCATATAAAACGCAGCTTGGGGTCAGTGGAAGACATACTCCCGTATGTGCTACAATATATAAATAATGTGAGCGGTGTTTATAGCATGTATAAATATATAATGAGTACCTGGGATGAGTTACGAAATCTGACATCTAATAGGTTGTTGTTATAGTTATGCATAAATTTGTGTCCCCATGTTACTTGCAATGAACCCTTTCAGTAATGTATTCCATTTTATTTAAGCAGGATTTTCTGCCATCAATGTTAACTTATACGTTTACCTATTTACATTTGGTCAATTATGTCCAGACATTCTGTAAATGGAATAAAATGTCTGAAATTCAGGTTTCAGACTTGGGGAATGAGGTCCAAATTCTGTAATTTCTGTCAACCTATTTAAAAATACTGTTCAAATTGCAACAACACGGGCCTATGCAAGTTTAGCTTCATTACATTATCGGCTTAATTAAGATGCATTTTATATAGCATGCATCCTATTATGAAAAAAAATCTGACAGCCCACATACAGATTACAAAGCATACATGTACCACATTCTGATCACTGAATTGAGTTAGCATTTATTAGCATCATCTACCTTATCATTTCAGTGTTACAGTTAGGTTCTTATATTCATCTACTCATTCTCACCTTTTCCCTAATCATAGAATGTAACCACCTCATATTAATCCTTATGTATATATCATACTCAATTTCAAAAAGATTGAACAATACAAACGTCTAACTCATTGTACAATTCAGATATTATTCTACACATGTCAATTCAATTCCCAAGCTTACTGAATAGCTAATTAAACTATTTTAGTTGTATATTATCTTACTTACCTATAAGGCACGAGACCAGATTCTTTTAATATATTGTGACTATTGATTATATATTAACAATCGACAAGCATTGAAGGGAGTCAAGTGATAATTCAATCGAGTTTTTAGCAAGTTGCATGTAAATTTTGTAGTACTACTTATACATACACATCAACAAATAAATGTCTAGAATAAGAAACATATGTAATTTGAATAATCATGTGCTACAAGTCTGAAGAAGTTAATTGAGTTGACTCTTTAATAAGTTCTGTTATTATTATTGTGAGTACGGACTATATGTTAGCGGTTAATAAGCAAGAACATGTAATATTAATAATCACATGCTATAATTATATAATGGTGTCATTGTTATTGGGAATGGATTGATATATAATGGTTTGATATATAATGGTGTCATTGTTTCAACACATCAAACATATGTAATTATTATTGTAGTACGAACTATAGGGAATGGATCATGTTTACCCCAAATTATTATACAAATCATTTGCAATTTTTCCTTTCCTTGATTTCTCATGTCTACCCCAAAATAGTGATACCAATCCCAACCGAATCAAGACTCAAGTACCCACATTAAACCCTAGTTTTCTCCCACAACAAAAAATAGTCACTCTTGTTCTTCCTTAGAACACATAGCAGACATGGATCATAAGGCCCTCTCAAGGATGCCCTCTCAAGGAGGCCCTCTCAAGGACAAGTAACGGTCCTTGTAGACTTTAGTCTTTGTCGAAAATGATGATGATATCATTTAAGCATCTCCAATATAGTTTGCACATTTGATTATCTAGTAAGCTTCTTCTACACTTCTTCTCTCTTTCCCATGTATTTTTTATTCATGCTTTTTATCCCATTATGGTCCCTGTAACATGCTGACCTTGAGTACTTTTCTAAGTATATGATATGGGTATTGGTGACCTATGAAACATACATTGCTGAAATGTTGAATGTGTTTATGTTCATTATGATATGATGAGATTTTGGGTCGATTTTCAAAAAATTTGGTGTGGTTTTGATATTCAATATAGAAAAAGACATAATGATGAAGATAATGGGACTCATAATGAACATACATATTTGTGATGTTTGGAGGTGTGCAGGGGAGTTATGTAAATATCTTTTGTTGAAATAGAACTAGAGGAGATAGTGCATATTTGTATAAAAGCAAAATTCATAAGGCATGCATGAATACTATTGTGAGTAATAATTCTATATTCACATTCAATGAGCTCATATTCAAACAGGGGAACACACATAAATTTCTCGACTACATATCAATGACAGCCGGCTGATACATACACCGAAACAGTTATCCAAGAAATATGATAAAGCAAAAAATGAATAGATGTCAACTGACTGCCCAAACTAGGAAGATATTGTTTTGACTCAGACATGGTGTTCCTTTGTATTTGCTTTCCCAATCTTGTTACATTTACATTTACAGGGAATTCATTTCAGATAAACACTATTGCACATCCAAAATAGTATATATGATTAAACATAAACCAATGGACACTCAAATTATCAAGGTTGAATTGTATTTTAGATTGAACAAAGCTCACAACAATGAAAAAAAAGCACCGTTCAAACTAAGGTGGAATGGGCTAGGATCAAAAAAGAGAAGAAGGAAGGGATGTCGTGCCCCTCAAACGGACCTCTGAAACTCACCACATATATTTTTAATGACAATAACTGGTAATGATCATGGTGTGAGAGGGTCAGAGAGCATACCTGAACAACATTGCCGTCGCCGTCCACGCACACCACAGCAGCAAAAAAATAGAAACACAAACCAAACACATTGGTTAGTATCTACTAATAACTGGAACAACAAGAAACACGAACACAACTACAAACGAATAACAGCGGAAGAACAACGGAAGAACACAATGCACTTACCGTGGAAGGACTGGTGTTGGATCCGAGCAGGTTGTCGAGCAGCTACAAAAATCGCCGGAACCGTAGGCGTTTGCGAGGAGGTTGACGACACCCACAAGGTGAAACGGGAGGAGTTGGACGACCAGTGCCCAAATTTATAGCAGAGCTGCCTTTTCCTCGATTGGGGCTGCTCCACCATGGTCAATGTCCTGCAAAATTGATGAGCGCCGTGACAGCAGTAGGGGGAAGAAAAGATTGGACAACACAATGCCCTTATCTGCTTTCAATTCGCCGCCTGCTACACCCTCTTGTTCGTCCCGTGCCCTCTTGTTCGCCCCGTGAACCGCCTCCCAGCTGCAACACTGCCGTGGCGACACCCTACTACCAGCTGTATTCTAAAAACACCTGCTACCACCACACGCCGACGCCGGGACAGAGCCGAGTGGACGGGAAACAGGTAAAGCCGACCTACACCTACACCTAGACCCAGTTATCGTCTTCCTCGAGCAGCTATGCTCAGACGGAGTAAAGGGGGGTATCGGGTGGCGCGGGGGGTGGGGGAGAGGAGAGGAGAGTGTCGGGATGGGAAAGTCGGGAGCCGAGGAGATTGAAACCGGGTTGCAAATGAAATCCCGTTCAGATCGGGACTGAGTTGGTCGGGTTTTGGGATTACAGAACCCCGAAACGGGACTGTTCTGGGATGTTGAACCAAACGCCCAAATGCGCCGATCCAGATCCAAAAACGCTGACGTGTCGCTACGCGACAACCACCGATCCAGTTTCAGTCCGGAACCAAACAAGCGCTAAAACTTGAGTTAGATTCAAATATAAAGTTTCAATGAAACCTTAAAAAGTAAAGCATCATTTAGAATACATTTTAGTATCATTTAAGCATAAACTCCAATGAAGGATGCATGTAACAGTTTAACACAAGTACATAAAAACATAACCTAACCATATCATACATAAAGATGTCTGCATGTCCTAGAGGTCCATAACAACAAACACTAAATAAGCATGCATCTCTTGTACAAAACATACAACAAAATAGTATATCAAGAGAATGCTATCAATACAAATATAATCTAGTTTGGGTTGAGATAACAAATGTCCATCCAAAAATCGCCGACTAATCGACCTTATAAGCGGCTAAGTATATGCGAGCCGCTTATGCGGTCCGTGCGGCCTTTTTTTGAAACACGGGACGGTAGTGCCATTGTAGTCATGTCATAGATGTCGAAAGTAGTGCAGTCACTGATGTCGGTCCATCCAACTAGTAGAGTCCATCTGGTCTCTCATGGCCCAAACCAATCCTTGTTGTCGTGCAGAGATCCTTCAAAACACAACTAGAAGGATCAAATTTAAACGAGCACTAAAGTCTTTTGACATTCTTACTGACAGAAAGTAGATTAACATGAAATTTCAGAATATATAAGAACTGCATCTGATGAGATAAAGGAACTGTCCCAATGCCATGAACTGTAGTATGAGATCCATCAATAACCGTAACCGGAGGAAGCGGAGTGGTTTTAGTAAGAACAGAAAATAAAATAATGTAATCGACCATATGGACCGAAGCACCAGAGTCAATGCACCATTTATTCGTACCAGCAGAAGGAGCAGCAACAAGCATGGCAGATGAGCCGACCTCGGACGTAGACTGGAGCTGAGACATGCGCCCCTGGAAGAATTTCTCAAACTCGGAGCGAAGCCAAGCAGACGTGGGTGTAGCGGGATGTTGATCATACACAAAAGAATCATCAGGAGCGTCAGCAATCACTTGTTAGCTTAGACCGGCCAACATCGGTCTTCATTATGATTGTTTCGCCCACAGAAATTGCAGAAGCGATGATCAACAGGTTGTCCTCGACCTATTGCGGTAGAAGATGTGCGACCTGCAGTAGTAGGATGGCAACCACCACGACCACGACCACGTCCACAACCAGAATTATAATCAGTGGTGCGAACAGTAAGAGCAGGATGTTCCACCAGAGGGGTAGAAGTTACAGATGGTAAATGTTGAACATGTTTAAGGACGTCCCGAAGAGTAGGCAGGGGGTCACTGGATGAAATTTGGTCGATGACCCCAGAAAAGGAAGACGGGAGACCCGCAAGAAACTGGACAAGTTGCAATTCATTGCGATGTCTCTGGGCTTCTTTGATGTCACTTGACAATGGGTGATAAATCTTGTTAGAATTGTCCCACACCGCTGAGCTCTGGGAAAGGTCCTGGGCTTATAAGGTGTGTGGTCCCTTCACCCATTGCCAATTGGTTTTGGGTTGAATACCACACATTCTAATATGGTATCAGAGCGGACCCCATGAGACAACTGTGAGGACCACACCCTACCTAAAAAAAGAACAAGTGCAAGCACACAAAAGTGGCTGCACTCTAAGAAGCACGGACACGGACACGGACACGGATATGGACACGGACACGGACACGGGACACGGCAATTTTCAGAAATGTAGGACACGGACACGGCGTTGGACACGGCAATATATATACATAGATACATACATACATTTATATAAATATATACAACTAAAGACATACATGTATATAATTTATTTGTAAACACAACAAGCTCCATAATTCTTAACATCAAGCAGAAACAACAATCACCATGATATCCACTTTATATTCACATTTGTATGCAAACCCACTATGCTGATGCTATAAAATTTAGCATACAAAATGATACATCAAAATGAAGAGGAAGAAGAGGGAAGGAGTTCCTAGAAAGGGAAGGAAGTTGCTTTCAGTGGCTGCTCTAGGTGTTGGCAGCTCCTGCTGCAAATGGCTCACAAAAGGCTACTGCTTATGGTGGCTTTAGCTCCTAGTAGTTACTGTTGCAAAGGCTGCTAGTAGCAGCTCCATCTCATTATAGTGACTTCAGGGCCTAGCTGCTAGTTGCAGCAACTGCTGCTAGAAGCGGTTTCATACGTTCTTTATGGGAACAACAACAATTAGAGGGTGAGGCTTCTTGGTCTCCTCTCGAGGGAAGGCATGAAGGTTTTGGTGAGGAGTTGGGGTTTGGTTGAGGAGTCTACGGGGTTGGGATATTTTCTCTTTTCTTTTTAGTTAGATCTTATGTGGGTTGGGCTGGCAGTGTCCATTAAGCATTCTAGATGTGTCCACGCCGTGTCCAGCTTGCAAATCAAAAAAATATGAAACTGGACACGTTAGAGGAGTGTCCGCCGCGTGTCCACGTGTGTCCAAGGCGTGTCCGGGTTGGACACGTGTCGGACACGGCCACGGTAGCCTCCGGGAAGTGTCCGTGCTTCCTAGGCTGCACTTGAGGGGGGATGTTAGAGTTGTCCCACACCGCTGAGCTCTGGGAAAGGTCCTGGGCTTATAAGGTGTGTGGTCCCTTCACCCATTGCCAATTGGTTTTGGGTTGAATACCACACATTCTAATAAATCTCATATTCATTTCAGAGAGCAGATCGTTGTTTATAGTAATCTACAATAAGGGTGTCAGAGGAAAATTCCTTCTTGGCCAGATTTTTGAATATCTCAAAGCTTCTCTTTGGATTTTGCTGATGGGAGTAGACGTGAGATAGTTGATCCCACATTGCCTTAGCATCATGAAGGCAGAGCAATGACTGGATGATTCGTGTCTCGGTGCTATTGACTATCCAAGACATAACACCTGCGTTATCTTTACTCCACTGTG
Organism: Alisma plantago-aquatica; assembly: GCA_963693085.1. Classification (NCBI taxonomy): domain Eukaryota; kingdom Viridiplantae; phylum Streptophyta; class Magnoliopsida; order Alismatales; family Alismataceae; genus Alisma; species Alisma plantago-aquatica. Next base: position 1,252,767,243 of record OY856410.1, on the reverse strand, counting down.
CATAATCTTGGTTGGATTTTTCTTCCGTTGCGGCATCAGGTGCTGGTAGAGGGTCTGTGGTGATATGAGAATAGCGACCTTGTGCTTTGACATACAGGATGAAGGAGGCTGACCAGAGGTGATAATTGGAGCCGTCAAGTTTCACTGTGGTGACACATAGAGAACGTGGAGGCTCAATAGATGCCATGGCGAACAGAGCTGGAGCAGTAGAAGAGCAGAAGCAGAGCAGAACGCATGTGCAAAATCAGAAAAAGTCGGGATTAACAGATCCAAAGAAACTCGCTATGGGGCAACAGTTGGCAGGAGTGGATCTGACTCATCACATCATAGAGAACCCACTATGGGTAGAGAAGATGGTAGAATAACCTACGCTGTCACCAAGAGATTCAATACTCCAACATGAGGCGTAGGTAGCCGCAACCGAAGATCTTGGAGATTCTCAACGTGCTATGTCGAAAAAACTGCCCGGAGATGTAAGGAGAAGCGGAGGACGAGATCGAGCAAGGGAGGTGACTAGATATTAGAGATGGTGGGATGGTAGGTAGGTGGGTTGGTGAATGGGAGAAAGGTGGAAGGGTGGTGGGTAGGCGACAACAACAAAGCTGCTTGGAGCCGTAGCAGCGACGGGGAAGGGTCGGGGTGGGGGGGGGTTGGCGGTGGAGAAGGGGGATGTGGTGGGGGGTTGTTGGGGTGGTGCCGTGGTGGAGGGAGAGAGGAGGAGCGGGGTGGCTGGGCGGTGAAGGAGGAGAGGTGGGGTGGCTGAGCTGAGAGGGAAGAAAGGGCAGGGAGTGGTGGGGGGGGGTAGAGAGAGAGAGCGGTTAGGTTTGACGGGGGGGGGGGCTAGGGCATGGGGAGATTAGGGTGGGAACTTGTAGGAGAACCAAACCACTCTTGATGTCATATAGAATAATGAGAAGAATTATTCTGTGAGTATAAGAGTTTACAATGCATTCCCTTTTACAGGACAAAAGAATAAAACAACAAGTAAAACTGAGCAATATGGGATAAAACACAGAATTAACACATACTAACATATCTCTTTATATCTCTTTAACCTTAAACTCTTTTTGTGCTAATGTTCTCTTTTTCTGAGAACCAGCTATAGATGCACTCTATCAGTCTGTTGACTGTTTTATGTCACTGCTGTGCTTTCGTTGCTATCTCATCTTGAGTCTTTCACTATTAGGAAATTAGAGCTGGCCAATGCTCCATATCCCATAGCTATCTTGTCCTCATTCCTTGCGAAAATTCTGTATGTTATGTTAGTAACATGTGTAGCTAGTGGAGTTGCCATGTTGATAATTTCATTTTTAATCCACCATTGAAATTGGGGATAATGGCTGCAAGTAATCTTTGTTTATGCTTATGGAGCTATTGCATTTGCTGGTTATCTCTTGTTTTCAAAATGCATGTGAATGGTATCCTTTATTTTATGTTTGAATTGCCATGCTGATGATTTCATTTTAAATTCAACATTTAGATTGGGGAATGGCAGCAAGTAAGATTTATGTAATGTATGCTTATGAAGCTATTGCCTTTGCTTTGAATTTGCTGGCTATCTCTTGTTTTCAGAGTGCATGTGAATGTATCCCTTTATTTTATGTTTCTGTAAGGCTGTTCCTCCTGTATCTGGGTTCCTTTTAGCTGCACCTTTGTGCCATCCCTAAATTGCGTGGCTTACTTTGCTACAGCTGAGCGTGAAGCTGTAAATGCTGCGGAGAGGGCCGAAAGAAAGGTTCACTTACGAGAGAAAGTAAGTTGTCTCCCACCTCTTCATCAGAGAAGTTCTTATAAATTAGGACTTGGTTCATTTTCCACGGAAAACGTTAGAAAGTTTTGCAGATTGATTGGTGATCTTTTATCCCCTCTTGAGCATTTCTATTCTTTTGATGTGTCTTTGCCTATTGATTAATTCTATCCAAAGTAAATATGCAGCCTCCTTAGAAGTGCCTGCCTAGCAGTAACTTTTCTCCTGATTTCTTTTTGAATTTTCGATTCTGCTTCCTGCCTTGTTGCATGTACAACTTTAGATGATACGTTTAAACTGCAAAAAGCTGAGTGACAAGTATGAGCATTCTGAAAAGTGATCAAACATAAGTGCTATATCAAGTTTGGTTAGGTTACAAAATTACATGCCAGATCCAAAGTTTCCAGCCCATCATAATTTGGATCTTTAATTGTTTACTCATTTTCTAAATTTATAATACAAAATACAATGCTTCTAGTTTCTTTCTGCTCCAACACCCTCTCCCTATTTCCCCAACCTTTGAAACTGCCGTGTAGGACAGAATGCAATGGACATGGCCTTCTTGCTGCAAGAAACTGGGAAATATTGTAAAATTGCGATGAAGAGCAACGCTCAAATTCAGATGCCATGTGCAAACACATCACGTGACATCCATATGCGCCTGTGGGTTCTGCTCCAGTGAAGAGTTAAATGCCACACTCCTGGTTTCCAATTGAATGAATCATAGTTTTCAATGTGGCCAGGCGGTGGTCTGCCTAGGTCCGCCTTGACCACCAAGGCTGGTGCTGCCTATATATTTTTTTAATTTTCTGTATATTTTATGTATATAAGGTACAAAACATATCACATATATAAGATATTTATAAGTATATTTTATGATCTACACCCTAAGAAGTACTGTAAAAGTGAGCTAGTAGCTTAAAAACTTCTAAAAAACACTTAAAGTCAAATAGATGTTAAAATGGAAATATTTTAAAAAAACCCCAAAAAATGTGTAGGAGTCCCAGGCGCTCTAGGTGCCCGCCCAGGCAGTCCTAGGAGGTGCAAGACGCTCGCCCATGCGTCCATTTTAGATTTCAGGTAGGCGAGGGGTTAGGTGGACCCCCTTGGGCTCCTAGCCGCCTAGGTGGGTGCCTCAACAATTATGGAATGATCCTTCAATGAGCTAGGTTAGCGTAACTTATGTGATAGGTTTGGTACTCAGTGGTTTTTGTCTGGCTTGAAAAAGTTGTAACTTGAGAATTCTAGAGGAAACAAGGAAAATCTTGTTACAATTCAGTTAAAGTACGGTCAACTATTCTGGAAAAATTGAGAGTAAATCGATTGTCGACATAGTGTACATGTATAGTCACGTGTCTATGCACAAACATATGTAGTTATGCATGTATGTATGCATGCATATGGTATATATGTATGCACACACAAAATGAATATATATGCACATAAACATAACACATATGCATGCACATGTACATCTAGATGTAAATGTGCGTGTTTAAACAAACATATGTATTTTTGCATGTATGCATGCATATGATATATATGTATGTAGATACACACAGAATACATATGTATGCACATGCACAACTAGATGTAAATGTGCATGTGTGCATAACAGGAAAGATCCTATAAATATCAGAGAGACTGTTGTATTGCAAGTTGGAGAGGAAACCTTTATCGTTGTAGTGTGGGAAGGGACATGGGGGATACTAACTTTGTTTAAAAACCTTAACACGAATTTCATTTTAAAAATGTTAATAATTGTGAATATTGGGAAAGTTCACTAGAATCGTGAAAAGTTTGGAAAAGTCCCCCACCCATGGTAATAAAACCCCCCTGTAGGCTCTTGAGGCTTACGCCTTTTGGCGAGGCTATTTCAAACATGCCTCGAGGCTTACGCCTTAGTGCCCTAGACTGAAGCTTACCCTCATTGTCTGAGGCCCACCTTAAAGTATTAAGGCTCTGAGGCTTAGCTAAGGCGTACGCCTCAATTCGGGATGATAACGTCTTATGTTAACCACCAAATTGTCTACTTTTAAGATTATTGCAAACACATTCTTAAAAAAACTGAAGTTCTTGTATTTAATTGTCATTTTTTATAAATGAATATTTAATCATCATTCTCTAAGTTACATCTTTCAATCTTTATTGTTAAATGTATCTTTGTTTGCTACCTTCTTATTCACTATGTCGGTCAATTTCACATCATTGTTAACTAATTTTGGTTCCCTTTTCCTACTAATTCAAAATTCTATCTCCTTTAGTTTTTCAACGACATCTTTTATTCTAATATTTTAAAGAATTGATATCTTGTTATTTTCCTACACATTTACTTCAATATTGTGGTGGGTTTTATCTATATTATCATTATTAAGTCTCACAATCAATTTCTACTTCATTTGGATGTGCTTCTATGTACCTGTTCTGTTACACATGCATATATACATCACGTATATAACTATGTATGAATTTTTTTTTATGGCCGCCTCATACATATTTCGAGGCTTACTCCTAAAACGCTTCGAGTGCCTTTTCTCACTGAGACAAAATGCTTCGTTACGCCTCATGCACTTTACAACCTTGCCCCCACCTAATTTTATTCGGGAATGGATGACCTAAATTTGTGAAAAAGCAAGATTTTTTCAATAATTTGAGGGATTTTTCTAGACCTTTGAAAGGAATGTTGAATTTGAAACCTATTACAACTCTAAGCTAAATTATGAAACATCCTACAAAAAGGCCGGGGACTTTTCTAGACTTTTCGTGACTTCTCACAATTTTAACAAACTTTCACAATATTCACAATATCTTTATATAGTTCTACAATTTTTGTGAAATTTGAAACTTATTACACTTCTAAGTTAAAATTCTGAATACAATAGTTTGCTGAAATAGTAAAAAGTCGCTATAATTGTAAATATCGTGAATTTCTTCATAATTTTTGAAAGCAGGTGATTGTTTTCAAAAGATCCTGAATTTTAGACTTATTACAATTCTGTCTTGCTCTTAGAACTAAATTTAATTAATGATGATGTTCATCTAAGAAGAAAGAGCTAAAGGGTGATGTGGTCCTTTAAACGAGGTTTCAAATTTCTATGTTAGAGAGTTGTGTTTTTCTTGGCAGGGACCTCATCGTATGCTTATTTCATTCGACATATTGATGTTATAATATAAATATAAATTGATTATCTAAAGTTGATTTAATTCTTATCTTGCTAATCGTTTAGAAATTAGAATGTATGGTTTCTTATGAATAATACTGTACATTATTCACTCAGGCTCTTGTATACGTCGTCTCTGGTATACAAGGTCTACACTGATATGCAGGTGGTTACTTATAGTCTTTAGTCATATTTTTGGTATGGCTTATACGAGGTTTGTATCTCACCAGGCTTTTATTGGGTCTGTTCGCAGTAAACCTTGTTGCATCTCACATTTTGAACTGTGGTTCACAATTTGATCAATTATCCGAATTGCAGTCATATTGGCTGAGAAAGATATTGATGTGCCAAGCTTTTACTTTTAGTACTTCCAGTTCCAGTTATCAACAGGACTGTGTTAACTAAGAGCATAGTAACAAGTTCGGGATTCGGCAACTTTTCGGCTGGCTGGAAAAAATCGAGAAAAGTCGTGAAAAGATCGATAAATTTCGGTCAAAGCTCGGTCAACTATTCGGATATAATCGAGAATAAGTCGGCTATATAAGTATATACATATATATGTATGTATATATATGTATGTCTATAGATAAATGTATCTATGTACATACATATATGATGCATGTAACTGTTACAGCCACAAGACCTACAATCTTAGTGAGTGAAAAAGTAGGAAAAGAAGTAAAAAATAGTTGAGTAATAACATGAACTGTCCTGAGGAGTGGGGGGTTTGAGGTTTAGTGTGTATTAGGAATTTTGTGTACATGGTTTGGTAAAAAAAGAGCAAGTGACTTAAAGGAGAAAAATGGTGAAAAATCGTGAAAAGTCATGAAGAATCGTAAAAAATCGTATAAATTGTGAAAAAGTGGGATTAATCGTGAAAAGTCGTGAAAAACCGGCGATTGGCGTATTAATTGTGATGAATATTCGGGAGCCTATAACATCGTGAAAAATTGTCGATTTTTCGTAAAATTCGGAGACTTTTGTTACTATGTAAGAGGCTGTTGTCTTTATGTAGACCCTCTTCCTACCGATGCGTCTCTGTGCATTTTTATGATTGGCCTTGCCAGTAATTTTGTTATTGTTTTGCACCAATCCTGAACGGCTAGTTTCTAAAGTTTTAATTTATGTCTGATTTGGTTGCAATTAATCAAATTATAAACTGCCTTGATCTTTGCTAGATGTAAACGGGGTATTCTCTCTCTACTCCTTTAATGATCAATACTCTTTTGTCTAAGTGATGGGCCCGATGGGCAATTCAACGTTGTGATTTCGTTTGCTAATTGAACTGTTTCTATTCATTTGGCTTTTGCTACTTGAGGCTGTTTTGATCGATTTGACTGGGTTATGTTTTGTTCAATAATAACTTTGTTGTGGTGAATTTGGGACCTGAATTTATATGTTTGGCCTTGTAGTGTTTTGTCTGACGGAACTACACGTTGTCCAATTCAAATCATGCAGTGCTTAGTTTGGGACTTGGATATTTTATAATTTTTTAGTGCTCACTCTGACAGAATTAAGCATTCGTCAATTTAAACCTCGTTGTGGCTTTTTTGGAACTTGGATTTATATATTTGAACATTTGGACTTGTTGCATTCGGTTTTCTACTGTTTGTATATCTACGGTGCTTTGTTTCTCATCCCCCCTTTGGATGGAAGCCATCTTTGTATTGGGTCTGTATCTAAAACGTTTTCTTATATGTAGAAACGCCGAGAAGAATTGGAAAAACTAGAAAAAGAGAAACAAGCTGAGATCAGAAGTTACAAGGGTCTGATGGTGTCCGAGAAAATGACTTCTAACAAGCAAATTGCATCAACCGCTAAATCTTTACAGGAACTGGAGGAGGATTTCATGTGAAGGAAATTGGTATCTCACCTGGTCAACAGATTGGAACTTCAGAAAGCGGAACCATGAACCGTCAATATTTAGCAAATAAATATACACGAGTAGAGATGGCGGTTTATCTAATATTGGAATTCAGGTACTTGACAAAAAGTGCGGTGTCCGCTTGCAGTCGATTTTCTCAGCACCCCTAGTATACATCTATGGAGTAGGAAGCATAGAATGCTAAAGTTTGATTGTTGTTCTTGAAGTATGGGTGGTGGTAGTTCGGTACTTTAGGATTCTCATGCTGATGGTACTTTCGGACGTTTGGGGTCGTGAGTGTATGAATAATTTTATGTTCTTCAGTGTCAACCTGGAGCTGTATCTCATGTGCTATGCATGACTTAGCATTTGGTTTTGGGCCAATCATATTATTGGTGTAACAATATGGACATTAACAATTTGTGATCAGGTACTAGTCATGACTGATTTGTATGGATCCGGCAACTGTTATTCGGTGTTGTAACAGAATATATATAACTGGTAATGTCCTTACTCCAGATCATTGCTACAATTGGGAACTATCTCCGCCGACTGAGATGGGCGACCACAGGTTTGGTTTCCCCAACTGGCATGGTGTAAAAACTTAAAACCTGATGGGCAGGCTTTGGGGATTTCATAGCCTTGGTTGGAATTCAGGTGGAGCTGGGTTATCGGACGGATGAAATAGTGGCAGGGTTGGATAATAATGAGATTTCACGTTTCCACTATTATCAATCCATATTGTAATGAATATATGCGCTGGGTAATTTTTTATAATTAAACCTTGCTTGTGCTTTTGGGATGTCTTACATGAATGCTCTGAGTGAACTGCGACACGCATGTTTCATAAAATATTTGAGATGAGACCGAATTCCACCCGCATCTGTAATGTGGTTAATGGGTCCTATGGAAATCATCAGTTTCACTCGCTTGGTAGCCTGTCGCAGTGTGTCCAACTCTCGACCACGTGCTCTCTCCACTTGCGTCGATGCTGCTGAGGCTGGAGGGATCAAACTCCCGTATTATGCCGTGCAGGGGCGTGCTCCACGTGTGCGGACAAGATGGCTTCTGGCACTTTCAACTAGTCCTCGGTGGGCAGGAGCAGGGGTTCCTGCTCACATGCATCTCATATCGTACCTCAGATCCCGTCATCCATATGCACAAGGAGATGGACCTCTGTGTATGGTTGAATTCTGTTCCTTACTAGTGTTATCACTTATCACTCATGCGGTCATGCTGCAATTATCACTGCCATGGTCGCTGTTGCCACCATTATTGCAATTACTAATGTATATTGCAGTTGCTGCGGCCATTGTCAACGTGATGCATTCAACATCACCACCATCACTACTGTCATTGCGCGCACTGCCATTTTTTCTACACACTTTCGCTACCTTCACCATCACCTTTGACACAGTAGCTGCTACAGAGTTACCATCACCATTGGGGTTGCCGCTGCACCACAGCTGTCATTGACATGGTAAACCGCTGCAACTATCATTGGCACGAATACATTGTTCTCTTTGACACTATCCTTATGATTATTATTGTATCGGTTGCATTACTGCTACCTTCACCATGGTCCATCTAGTTATCTAGGAATATGGCTACAATAAGTGGAGGGGTGCTTATTTTCCTTATCCATAGGCAGTGCTAATCTAATAGACAGAAACCAAAAAAACCAAAGCACCAAATGGGTTGTACGGGTAATTAACGGTATCTTACCTAGCAAATCAACGAAGAGAATAGGCTTAAGGTTCAATCCATCAAGCTCCTACTGGTTTACTTGGTTTAATGTATTCACTATCAAAAACCTTGTATTAAATTACTATCATCTTCTGGATCCATTTTGTCAATTATTCAGGCTTAACTGAACAACCTGCTCTCTTTATTTCTTTGATACCTTGTCAATGGAAAATAAAAACAAGTTGTCGGCAAGCAAAGGGTACCATTGCCGACACAGATTTATAGATATATTGTAGACAGGCTTTGATAACCAATGTGGGCCCTAGAAGGTGGACTCAAGAGTTATGATTAATGGTTTAGTGTTTTCATATTCAAAAAATAAAGTGGACTGCTTAATATTTATGGTCTTACCGTGAGTTTATTTTCCTGATGATATACTACTTCCTATGAAATGTATCTTTGATGTGATGCAATATTAAACCCCATTTTTGCAAGAAAATGCACAATGGATTTCTAGATGGTTATTCGATCGCATGTGTTTGGAACATGATCTAATTGAAATGCTAAAATGATGTAAAGGTAGCTTGCAACATTTTCTTAAGCGAGATATTGTGCAGGTTCTCTTTTAACACACTTTTTGTAACATCCCAAAATTATATATATAATTTAAAGTTCTCAGTGGTGTTTTATGATAAAATTTAAACAATAGACTTCAAAGAAATAGTCACAATTCATAAAAATTTTTGTTTGATTAATATATCTTGTTCCTTTCTGCATTAAATAACAATCTTTATCTTATCATGTAAAGAACAAGAAATAACTCTTTTATTTTGTCTCTCTTATGAAAATCTCTCCAAATATAAAGTAAAAGATTATGAGTAGATCCTGGAGTGGATAATCACTCTCAACCTCACAATTAGACTCAACCAACTCGCTAAGGAAAAGATAATTCACTAAATCTCACCTTTTAATAATATATATTAGGATAATGACCTATGTGAGTTTGGTAAACAAAAGGTAATCATAACCTAATTCCAATCATATAAGAAGATTCCATACCCCTACATCTGTTGAATCAAAGGGCTCTAGAGGGGGGTTGAATAGAGCTAAAAATACTTGCATAAAAATCATTAGACCTTCGAGTTACTTCAACTAGGCACAATTACAAATAGTGAGTTTGATGGCAATCTAAACACGCATAGAAAGGATGAGAGAGATTGAAAAAAGTACTTGAATAAGTTATTTAGAGTGGTTCCACTCTTCAAACTAGAAGAGAGTCAATCCACTATCTAGAGAGGTCAAGCCCTAGGATTTTGCAACCCATGCATACTTATACTCCATTATAAGACATATAAATGACCTTCCTTTTTCGGGACAAGGATACCCAACTTCCCTTTGAGGTCAAGGGGGCCAATAACCTTACAACCAAAGTCTTACTTTTCCAGAGATAAGAGTCTTCTAGCTCACCAAGGCCTTACCCACTACTGCAAGTAGCTGGAAACCTTTGCCAAGGAGATTCCTTCTTTGCAACGAGTCTTCCGCCTTGAAAGATTTACCCACTCTACTCCCGTTGTCCTCCTCCTTCACTCGGAGAAGCTTTTTGCACCTTATTCTACAACTTGAAGAAGCTTGCACCATCTTCTTCACTTGGAGAAGCTTTCACTAACTTGATCTTGAAGAAAGGGGTTGGGAAAAGAGAAGCTTTGAGAGATTTACAAGTATACAATAAAGTAGCTCTTTCATATAGATCCTATCTCATTAATATGGATGCATTGAAGTGTAATCAAGAGAGAGAAAGGGACTCAAGTGGACTGAATGCACTCAACTATGATAAGGAGCTTGAATAGCATGGAGGAACAACCTTTGAATGAACTCGAAGATATCCCATTTATAGTTGAGGGTGTCCAATAGAGGGTAGGAACACCTAAGAACATTTTCTAATTGTTTGGGGTGTTGCAACAATTATAATTTCGAGTTTTGCAACACTCCAACAGTTGGAATCCTTTTTTTGTGTGTTTTCCGTACAGTGTAGTCAGTCGAGTTTTTACAAAGATAACTCAACCGATTTTACTATGTGCTAAAGCCAATTTGAAACATCGGTCGAGTTTGTCCGGTGTGCAACTTGATCGATCGCTTGAAATCAATTTTGCTGACTGTAGGGATCGATCGAGTGCTGAGAATGTGAAACTCGACCAAACTAAGGAATTATCAAAATCCATCAAGGGATCGGTCGAGATACAGTTTGTATCTCGATTGATAAACAACCTATAATGAATTTTGGAAAATTACTTTTGAGTGATCAAATGTTCGAATTAAGGGTTTCTAATTTTTTATCATCTTAGTTACAAGTCATATCATCAATACAAATGATTACAAAAACAATCTAAGGCGTTTTAAAGTGTTTTCAACGAAATTGCATTTGTATTACTTTTGAATTGAACTAGAACAAGCTAGGGCTTGATAGATTTGATCCTTTTCATGAACCTAATACCTAAAATCAATCTCAAACAAACATATTAGATACATATGAATGCAATAGTTGAGTCATTATCAAAATACATATAATGTATGACAATTAGGTCAACATTCTCCCCCCTTTTTGACAATGACAAACCATTGCTCAACATATTGAAAAGGATATGAAAATTTAAACCTTTACCTTTGAGAAAGGATGTGAAAGTTAAACCTTTATCTTATGAATTACAAGGGGATACATGAATGAACAATGTTAATTACTCCCTCTCAATTCATGCTTACCTATGCCTGCATGGTTAGCCTTTCCACAAATAACCATAGCTCATATATATACTATATTATCCTATAGAAAGTCACATGATATGCAAATAATTGACAAGAAGAAGGATCATTCAAGCAATAAAACAATATAGCCGAGGTCATTTCTCCCCCTTTGTCATATCAAAAAGGCAGGGGGGGTGAACAGCGAAAAGCACACATCTTCTCCACATGTATAAACTAAACGGGCAACCACATATAGCACACGTTAAACACAAACAAATAGAGAGAAACAAGCATCCAATGTCATAATCAAAATATGGGATAACATACCAAGAACTCATAAGATAAAGTTAATCATAAAGTTAAGGGTACATGAGATTAAGATTACAACACTAAGCATGTTCTCTCAAAATAAATCTGCAAACCAACAAGAAACGACGAGATGATAAAATAGTATGCCTTAGATATACAATGCCCAAATGTCTAATACATGGTAGTATACAAAAAGATAAAGATATGAGCACTCTAAATACTATAGATCTAAACATCTATGTCATTTACTACAACTATGTCATCATCATCTTCCTCGGTCTGGTAGTCCTCATCATCATCAGATGGTGTAACAAAGACAATACATGTGACTTCACCTTCATCATCAGAGGAACCAACAAAACCATAATCAGATCCATCATCATCATCGACATCCTCAACATCCTCAACATCCTGGTGTGGCATATCCTCATCAACAGGAGGTCCAAAAGAACAACCAGGTCATCAGACATTCTACGTAGCCCATGACATGCCACATGCAAGTAATGCATTTGCTTCCAGAAAGGTAGGGGGATCAATTCCATCATAACCAACGAGCAAAGTGGCAGTGGGGATAATAGGAAGAGCCGACAGAGGAAAAACACGAGGGGTAGGGGTAGGTCCACCATCAGTAGCAGGGGTGGTAGTGAAAGTAGGAGGAGGTGGGGGGTTAGGGTAGAACTGACTGTATGCATAAGAGGCATAGTAATCATCGGGGTATTCTTGGTAGGTAGGGTAGGGGATGGCTGCATGATAGGTTCATGTTAGACATGATCCGACAGAGGTCCTAGTGAAGATGCTCCTGAACCTTAAGGTTGTACACCTGTTGATGAATCATGTATTCCATGAGGGCTTCGTTGGATACAAAAAAGAGGCACGGTTAGGGTGGGGTGGTGGTAGTCGAGGTGCTTGGATGGAGGTGGATGCTCTAGGAGTGGTAGGGGAGGTAGGAAGAAAAGTCTTCTTGGTTATAGTCTCACTGATACTGACTCCTTTCCAACTAGATTTGTAGTGGAGATCATGGGAAAGAGAATTCTGAATCACAGAGGCAAAGAGACCACATATCAAGGCATGATAAAGAGGATGGGAGCCAAAAGTGTTCTTTCCTGAATCAAAGCAGGTCATGTGATGAAGAATGTAGCGAGATCACTTGACTCTGATATTCTTAAAAACACTATACATTATTGGTGCGATTCTCAAACGTACACCTCAATCAATTGAATCTTGATTGGATGCACACCCAAGGAAAAACATACGGGGATCTTTCAAATTTATAATGGACATAGTCTGACACACTTACTTAAACTAATTGCACGTACCAACAAGCTCATGGGTTCGTGTTGTAGTATAGGCAAGAGGTAAGAGAATGGTCATTCCGTAGGGAGAGAGGGGGTACTAGAGCTAGGTTAGTGTAACTATGTTCCTAAAGCGGAGTGTAGATTTTTTAGGGTTTGATGGTGATTTGATTGATTATACAAATTCATTCAAGCAATTAAGAGCAAGAAAGAAAACTAGATTATCAGACATCCTAAGTTATCCTAGACAAGTTAAGTCTAATTAATAGAATAGGGAAACTAACTAAGAAAGAGCAAGGAACTACAAATAAGCGAAACTATCAATGCAAATTAACACTTAAAAAGGCAAGTTAAGCACTAGAGCAATCAAGGACCTAGGTTATCACTAACTAGAAAGATTAACATTAGTAATATGGAAAGAGCACTAAGTTATCAAGCAAGACCTAACTATCAAGAACTAAGCATTTGACTAAGAGGTAATAAAAGCAATTAACTAAACTAGCATTAACAAGCTAAGAGAACAAGATGGGTTTCATGCAATATTAATGCGAGGTGGGCCATTTGGGAAATGATACTAAGATATTAGTTGGGTAACTTATATGTTCAATCTAGATTGCCAAACCAAACAACAAGGCAAGTGCTATTTGAATCTACCCTAAGCTACTAGCTGGGAAACTAGGGCTAGGTGTAATTCTAATAGGACTTGGCAAGTCTAGGTTTCTAGGGTAAGTGGTATTAAGGAAATTGAGAGCCAAGGGTAGGAATGGGGGTAGAGATGAGGGTATTTCACCTCATGTTACTCACCATCTAGCTTTTAGAAAACTTTAGGAAATTGCACTAATCACTCTTACACTAGCTACTTAGATCTCACACTTAGTTGTAGGAGAAGGGATTTGTATGTAGGAATATAGGGTGCTAGCTAGGGATCCACTAGTTGGACCTAGGAGCAATTCCTAATATAGCCACATACAATACATTTTCATCTAGAAGCTAGGTGTTTTCAAGCATCATACAACAAGCAATCCATGTTTAGAACCACAAATCACAAGTAAAGTAATGGGAAATGATATAGAAGAAAGATACACTCATCATACAATGAAAATATGTTTATCACAAGTTATTTTCCCCCAACATGGTATCAAAGTAACATTTTAGTCCCAAACAACCCACCATAAGGGGTTTAGCTACACATAATCAAGCAAAAGAGCAAACAGGAAAGAAGAAAGAGGTAGAAGGCCATGTCAGCTCATGTTAGATCCTCCTTCTTCACCTCCTTGCTATAGAATACGAAGCACCTCCATCCATGGTAAAAAAGGACATGAGAATATGGGGGATTATGGTTGAAAACCCTAGATAACTAGGGTTGTTTTTTGGGGGAAATAAAGTGGAAATGGAAGAAGAGAGGTAGGTGGAGCTCTTAAATGCAAGGAGGGTGGCAATGAATGCTAAGAGGTAGTTAACCTAGTGTTTTGGCCTCCACCCATGTATATATAGGTGGTGGGGAAGCACTAGGGTAAGTGGGGGTAAAGTAGGAAATGTAGTGGAAAAAATGACTAGGGTTGCGAGGTCACCACGGTTGTGGTGACCACCACGACCGTGGTGGGTGTGGGCTGGTACGGTCATGGGGAGTGGTACGAGTGTGGTAGATATGACTGGAGAGTGGAGGTTAAGAGAGTGGAGTGGATACGGCCGTGGCGGGTGCCATGGTCTTGTGGGATGGATGGCGACACAGAGCCGTGTTGGGGAGGATGACTATGCTGAAGGGGAGGTGCCTCCGTCATTCTCCATTCTTGCCTGTACTATCTTCTACTGGACACGGTCGTGGCGGTTGCCATGGAGGTAGTGATCCTAATTGGACACAGTCGTACTGGAGGCCATTCCCTTGCTAACACCCTTACTATAGCTTGATTTTTACTATGGTCTTGAGCAACTTGGCCACGTTCGTGGTGGGATACCACGGGTGTGATGGTAATTTTAGGCTATGATCGTGTAGAAGGCCACGAACGTTGTGAACTCCATGGCCGTGGTGGAGCTTTGATTTTCTTGGCATTATCTCTGTGATAGTTGGTGACATGGCCACAACTGTGGCAATATACCACAACCCATGGTGAGGGTCCAGCTGCTTCAGTTGCTTCAAACTTCATCAAATGGCTGGTAATTGCTTTAGAGCAATTTTTGTCCATTCAAGGGCTGCTTAGGGAATATCTAGGTCTGGTCCCGGGGTGTAGAAACCCAATGACCCCATCCTTTTCTCTCCTTTGCATCCAATGCATGTACAAAAGCCTGAAAAACATGCAAAAAGAAGCCATAAGTGCATTTGATATGATAGTTCATATTGGGGGAATTTATTTGCAATCTACCATGTTTAGATGTGATTATAATGCAAAAAGACACAAGATGAAACCCTAAAATAGGGCTGCATTAACACCCCAAACTTAAAACATACTTGTCCTCAAGTATGCTCCAACTTAATCTCTCTTTCAATTCAATCAAGGAGTTCATGGGCAATGTAATCATTGATGTTTATATGATAAAATGAACTCACATGAGGAATTAGGCATGCAATCCACTACTCTCTACTCATTGTTGGCTTTCAAGTGTGAATCAAGCATAGAATACACGAACTTAGAATATGGGACACCATTCACATATGCAAGTGATGTAATTTTCATAAAGCTCCGGGTACACCATATCATGCATGAAATACATGCAAAAGGTTAGGATTACTATTTCACTTGCTAGAGATACCTCATACACTTCAATTCACTGCTCATGACCCACTTGGCTTGTGTAGGGGGATGGGGTCTAGAGCTGATTTACTCTAGCCCCATTAGGCATAAAAAGAGAAGAAAGGGTTATGGATGGGAGTGGAGTGCTATTTACAATCATCTTTTCTTTATTTGGATGCTCTCAAACATGAACAATTATTTTCTTTTTGCTTTTTTTATCTTTTCTTTGTCCTTGGTGTAGGTAGGGAACATGGTGGTAAGAGTGAAGTCGGGGGGGTGTAAAGATATGGCCAACCCAAGCTTTTTGGGGGTGGCTAAGGCTGATACATGCACTTTGGCATTCTTTCATGAGGCAGAGAGGTAAGAAGATGGTAGAAGAAATCTTGGGTCAAAGAGGGGTCACAAGTAATGGAAATTCATGTATAATCTCATTCAAGCAAGCTAATCTATGTAAGATTCACCAATCAAACAATCCATGCATAAAATGAACAATATGGTAGATTTCATCCTTTCATATAGAACATATATATCCCAAATGTTCAAGACTTGCAAGAATTATCCTTTTATTCAAAGCAACAAATTATTTCAAGAGGCTTGGATCACATGCAAAATTCCTACATAGGACTCATTCTAACAAAAAACATCAAAAGCAAGTAGCATTATCCAAAAGGTTTAGTCATTCTCATCGTAACAGATAGAGATTCAGTTGAAACACACTTTTAGGCAAGAACATTCGAATTTGGGCAAAACTGGTCAAAATGGTGCCAATTTGCACTTTAATCACATCTAAACCTACTTTAGGGGATAAAAAGCATTAAGTGAGTAAATCCTAACTAAAACACACAAAAATTACCAAAATATAAATGAAAATGCATTGCATGGCATGAAAATGCAAAGAGCACAATTTTTGAAAAATTACTTAAAAATGAACGAAAAAGAACTACATGTGTGCATGAATGCAAGCTAAAGAAAATCTACACTAGATATGGTGATGTCAAGCAATCAAACAGTCAGGTGGGATAGATAAAAAAAATGACATGAGAAACACGCATGCCGCCCTACCACCCCAAACTTTTGAATCATGTTGTCCTCAACATGAAACTAAAGCTTAGGGAAGGTAGGGTAAGAATCACTACTGCTGGGGCAGGTCTCATGGAAAGTCTCCCTATTGCTACTGAGGGCTGACATGAGGAGGCAACAGATCTACTTGAGGTGGTGGAGGAGCTGAATGAGATAGATGGAACTAGTAGTAATGGCCCCAATAGTCAGACTGAGGGGGGTGGGTATGACTCCTAATATCCAAAAATGCCTTCCCAGACATTCCCCCCCATTGAGGCTCTGCACCCACGCATGCTTATAGTGATACATGTGGTTGAAATGATAGTGCATTTGATGATGATCTTACCACATGTATTGTTGGATCTGCTACATGGCTTGTTAAGTTTCTCTAATGCCTTCCAAATGTGCCTATATGGTGGACATGTCATAGGCGTTCACTATAGGCTAGTGCTGTGATGATGCTTCCTCCTCTCCTCTTCTCACTATGTGGGGCTGTGTCTGATGCTGCTCAAAGACATTTGTCTCCCCAACTTCTTCATTTAGGTAGAGGCTTTCTCTCTAAAGCTCTGCCTAGGGTGCTCTTCTTCCAATTTCTTCAACACTTCTTCTATTTTATCCAGTGATCCTGTAATGTCACAGAGTGGGGCTGCATGATATGGCAGTTCAAGGTTGAATCTAGGAAGAGTGGGATTGATGTTATACATCATCTTTCTATTAATCATTGTGATCATATGGGAGCGTACTAACTATTTCAAATCCACAAACTTTTCTCCCTTGGCTTTGGTAAGCCCTGTCAAGTCACATCCTAGGGCTTTAGCTATGGAGGTCATTGGTCCTCCCATGACAAAAGGTGTTTTTCTCTTGAATGGAATTGACCTCATATGATCAATGAGCAGCGCCCCGAAGTTGCAATTATTTCTTTCAATCATCCCATGCAACACAAAAAGATCTTTTTGTGAGAAGCTCCCTTGGTTATCAAAGTGGCTAATAATGGTATTAGTAATGACTTTTTGTGCATATCTACAAGATGGATTGTAGATCCCCCTGGTCTTTGACTTGCCAATTGTGAAGTTTGTTAGCCATGTCATGCTATACCACAAGGATGGATAATCTATATATGTCTCTCTTTCGGTGCAACCTTGATCAAGAAACTTTGCTTCTTCATGAACCCTGGCAAAAATTCTATTCAACTATGATTCTGTGACTATATGTATCTGATTTTGCATCCCAAATCTGAGTGCTTACTCGCCTCTATACTTGACTTTCTCCAAAGTGTTCAAAGAATTGTTGTGTTATCTCAACAAAAATATCTTGTGCATCAGAGAGAACCCAATACAATCCAATTTTATACAACTCACATCCCATGTATTGTCTAATCCCAAGCACATTCATCACATGTTCGCGGACATACCTAGTTGAAATGACTCTTCTTATCATGCACTCGGGGTAGATTGGGGTGACCTTGATCTTTCTCTTACTCCCTCTCCCATATGATAATCCCTTAGGGTTCTTGCCAATCCCTTTCAACTGTCTGCCTCCAATAAAGTTACAATGTCTAGTGGCTCTGGACTCAACTCCTCATCACCTGTGTCCTCATCTTCCTCCTCAACCATATATGATTGTGATCCCGAGCTTGTATCAAGATTCAACGATATTCTTTACTCAGGTTGCTCCTCTTGAGCCTCCTCTTCTTCCTTAATCACCAGCTGCCTGTGGGCTTGTGGTTGTTGCTGTGGCTTCTCCATTGCCAAAGAAGTGGAGTGGTGTGCTGGCGTAGGGTGAGGTAGAGCACGTGAAGAAGAAGGAGAAACAATCCCCTTGCCTCGCTTTGGGAGGGTGGTGACCTCCATCTCTAAGGAGTCAATCAGTGCATCAACATTTATCTCTTATGCTTCTTCTTCCTCCTCCTCATAAGTGGCATCAGTGGTGTGGTGACTCCCCGATGATTAGGTGTGAAAGGCACTCATGGATACCAAGTGACAAAGCAAGGCGAATACGAAGTTTGAAGGTGATGGGGTGTGTGATGGAATGGAGATGTTGGAGGATGCTTTCTTGGTTCACACCTTTTCCCTGATGATTACCTCGAGGATCCTTTGAGCTCCCTTCTTCACATACTTCCCTATTCCCTTCATGGTGTAGAGGCGGTGGTGGAGGTGAGGGATGTGATTTTTGGATTTGTGGAGTAGGGGTGAAATGGGGGTAGAGAATGGATGGAAGGGGTTAGTGGAGGTGATGGATGTGAGAGATTGATTAGATACGAGGTTTGGGTGAAGAAGGTCATATTTTTGGGGGTATTCTCAATAGCAGTGATGGGGGTGAAACTTGTGGAGGAAATGGAGATAGATGGTGGTTCAATGGAGATTTCTAGGTGGAAAAGAGTGGGGAAGGTGTGGTGAGGATGGGAGAGGAGTTTTGGAGGTGGATTGATGTTTGACAGTGGCTAGAGGAGGGAGCTATGGCTAGAGTAGGTCTCTTGAATGCTTCCACGACTGTGGATGCTCACATGGTGTAGGTTAGAATAGGGGGTTGTGGTGTAATAGCAAGATTAAGTGAAATTTTTGGTGTGGTTGAGTCTCTCCACGGCTGTAGTGATGGCCATGAGTGAGGTGTGATGAAGGTATAATGACCATGGCGGGTGCCATGGCTGTGATTGAGTCATTGATGCTTGTGGGAGTCTGCCCTGGCCATGCATGTGGGGGCTTCCACGACCATGGTGGTGGACAGACACCATGCCCGCGTCGGTCACCACGGTCATGGTAATCTACCTTCAAATATTAAACATTTCTTTGTGATATTTTCCGAATCTACCTCGCCCGTGGAGCACTACCATGACAAGGTTGTGAATTTTTTGCCACGCTAATGCCAAGTGCCACTACTGTGGTTGTGGAATGTCACCACGGTCGTGGTGGTTGTCCCTTTTTGTCCTTGATTCTTCTATGATTTTCTTCCACTTTGCCTCATAGGGTGGGGTATTTTCCCACATGCCTGTGCCAAGCGCCACGGCTGTGGTGGTTCCCTTAAGTGCAAAAAGTCCACAAAATTTCACGGAACTTCAAAATTTTCAATGTAAGCATGTTGGCATCTCATTTCTCTTTCATTGAATATGTTGCACCCATCTTCTCACTCTCTCTTTGACCTATCACCCTATCACATCAAAACTATAAAAAGCTATCAAGCACAAGTGTGTGTGTGTGTATTTTCTTGGAATCATGTAAAAACAAACCAAACGTATCAAAAGTGAAGGTTGGGCACAAAAATTCCCAAAACCTAGGTGGTTTGCCTCCTACTAGCACTAAATTTTACGCCTTCAGCCGATCTTATTGATTTTTGATTCAATCATCCTCGTGGAGCCTTCCAAGTGTCTTTGTAATAGCCGTCTCTTTAATGTGCATTTAAGCACATCTCTTCATCAATCAGGTGTTCCTCACCTATCATCACTATATCAAAACTTTGATTCACTTTGTCTGGACCGACTTCAACAATGACCTTCAATCTTTCTCCATTTACGGTGAACTCTTTTTCTCCTTCCTTCTCACATATCAACATGGATCTAGATGGATACACATGCTTGACTAAATAAGGTCCTTCCCATCTAGACCTAAATTTTCTGGGAAAGAACTTCATCCTAGAATTGTACAACCATACTCATTGTCCGGGCTCAAAATTCTTCTTCTTGATCATCTTGTCATGCAAGAACTTGGTTCTCTCTTTGTAACTTTTGGACAATTCACAGGCTTCATGCCTCATCTCTTCCAACTCATGGATTTTTAGTTTTCTTCTCACTCCCACGGTATCTAGATCCAAGTCCATAGATTTCAAAGCCCATAGTGCCTTGTATTGCATCTCAATGGGTATATGGCAACTCTTACCATATACAAGCTTGAATGGTGTGGTGCCATTTGGGGCTTTGAATGCTATTCTATATGCCCATATAACTTCATTAATACGTAAGTGTGGGATCTGATCTCCAAACCATGACATAAACACAATTAAAACTTAGCGGAAGCGAATCGGTAATCAGCGGAAGAAAAAAAAAATCACGGAAAATTAAAACTTTTCGTGACAAGAGCTTGAATCCATAAAAGCTTCTTTCATAAAGTGAGGTAAACTGTTTACATCTCAGGATAATTACTTCTTGAGTAATTATATACATCAGGATACAAAATCTCAAGATCACTATACAAAAGACTCCAAGACCTGAGAGTACAGAGGACACATAGGACTGACTCTAACTACACCATATGGCAGGACAATCTCCACCTGAGATTACTGCTGCCCCTGATGCTGCTGCTGAGACTGATCACCTGTAGGCTGGTTCCTTCGTCTCCGACGTCCACCTAAAAAGTTGAAGCCTACGGGGTGAGACAATTATACATAATTGTCCCAGCGAGAGTTATAACTCTTCGCCAGAAGCTTTATTATAACATCAAAGAATATTTTAAGCAGTAAAGCCTTCAAAGCATTCTGTAACATTTGCAGGTATAACAAGATCTCAACCATTTAGGATATATGGAGAATATAAACACTATTGCAATGTAACATTAATCAACTAACTTGGAGTTATCTCTAACAAGTTATACTACATGGTTGATTATGTTTTACAAACAACATTATGCCCTGTGGAGATGAGGCTTACCACTCATACTCCAACTGATCGCTGAGAAGCCGCATCAGTATCATACATAGGTCATTAAGAGAGCCGGATTCTCATGACCTTCACCTTCCTCAGTCAGTAAGAGGATCACTTGTAGGACATCTCGTGTCTCTACTACTATAGCTCACCAGGGTAAACTGGACCTTCGCTATTCTAGAGTCACAGTGGCGTTCTGTACTCTCTTCATCATCAGGAGGTTTCATATTTACCTACCACTGATACAGATATCTGTGCTTTCTTCGTCATCAGGAGGTTTCATGTTTACCTACCACTGATACGGTATAGAATTATAGTGAAGGATGGATGGATTACACATCTACATCACTTTCCTACACTAGGATGTAAGGTTCTACACATCCATGTACCCCACATACTCAAAAGTATGTGCTCCAGGAGTTCCCTGAGGAAAACCTGTTTCACCATCATTTAATTTCTGACAATGGTGGATCTATGATCAAGGCTCTACATTATACTTGATTAGTTAGGTACATTCAGTATTCTTTAACAGCATACATTGTTCTGCAAACAATAACAATAGCATAGCAGCTATAAAAGAAGAATACTAAATGTAACAGGCCTAACTCATATCAATCATCATTTCTCATTATCCTCATCACAAGTCATCTCTAAGGCATGACTTTGATGGTATTCATGGCTCTCACATCCCATTATCAGTATAGGATGCCACTGACAAGACATCCGGTTACTTTACTTATTCATAAGGCTAACAACATGCCTTTAATGAATATAACATCATCATCCATACCTGGATATGATTACCTTCATATCAGAACCTGCATGGTTAATACAACTGATAAAGGTAGTACAAAAATAAGGAATATCCCTCCTACTCTTGTCATAAGAGTTTAAATCTCTACTTCTCATCAAATAAAGTTTAATATTCAAAAGCATGTCATTACCCTTGAATTATGGTTTACTATTCACATTACATGTCATCATCCTTGAATTAGGGTTTACTATTCACATTAAGGTGAATTGAACTCATAACATCATCATGTATGAGTAACATCTTCAATGATGATCTTAGATTAGTTAAAAGTTCATCATTCATCATAATTAGGGTTTCTATGATCTCACACAGGTGGATCATACCCTAATTATGCTCATTTCTGTGTATTGGGGATGCTTCAATTGAGTTTCCACTTAAAAAGGGTATTTTCTCTCTCTATAAGTACTTTCTCTCTCTAGAAGTACTTTCTCTCTCATCATAAGGTTAAGTGATGTCAACATTACTCTAAAACAGGTTGGATTGAGTCATCATAGGCTAACATAGCCAAAAACATCACCATTATGTGATTTAGAGTTACTTTCTCTATCTAGGGTACTTTCTCTCTCTAGAAGTACTCTCTCTTTCATCATACTAATGTTGGATGATAACATTAGACTAGATCAAGTTGGATAGAGTCATTATGACTAAGAACATCATTCTCATGTAATTAGAGTTTGAATTGAGCAAGGTATAACTCAATTGACCCTTCAGGGGTATTTTGGTAATTCCCCCCCATTGATCATCATTATGGTCAAAAACCTTAGTCAAATAACCCCTTACTATCCTAGATTATCATTAGGGTTTTATTTGGGCAACATTAGACCATTTATATTATGAATTGATTGAAAGAAGTCAACTTGGAATTACATTGATTGATTTCAATCATTAATCATCAATTGAGTTGAAATCGGTTGAAAGTGTTGACCGTTTGCCCATTTTGACTTTCCAAGACCGCGAGCCTCTTTCTAACTCCAAGACCGCGAGCCCCCTTAGGCTTCAAGACCGCGAAGCCCTATCATTGGTTCAATTGATGTTGAGACTGTGAAGATCAAATTGGAGTTGAGACCGCGAAGATCAAATTGGAGTTGAGACCGCGAAGATCAAATTGGAGTTGAGACCGCGAAGATCAAATTGGAGTTGAGACCGCGAAGAGACGTTGACCGTTTAGCTAGTTTGACCTCAGGACCGCGAGGCCCTTTGCGGTCTTGAGACCGCGAGCCTCCTCTCGGTCTTGAGACCGTGAGCCCTCTCACGGTCTTGAGACCGCGAGCCCTCTCACGGTCTTGAGACCGCGAGGCTCACATGGTCTCAGCCGCTTGGTCCATCAACAAAATCAAAGATACAATCGATGATGTTAACCGATGTTGAAGCCTTCAAAAGGTCAAAGTTATGTTGACCACCTATGGATTGGGTCAACTAAGGTTATGCTTAACCAATTGGTCATTCAATTGACCCTCAATTGTTGACCAATTAGGATTGAAATCGATTCAATTAGGGTCTATCAATGTTCACCCATCAACACTCCACAATGTGACTCAACACAAGGTTGAACCCTTCAATTGAGCTCCAATTGGGCCCAAAATTGGCCCAAACGGTCTTGAGGTCATGTAGGTGGACCCCACATGGTCTTGAGACCGCTTGCCCAAGGTTTCATCAAAATCTAAGGTGATTTGATAGGGGTTGAACCATGATTGAGCCATAAAACATAATTTTGATTAAATTGATAACTTATTTGTAATTAGGTCCTCAATTGGTCAAATTACTTAACCCTAGACCTTCAAACGGTCTTGGGTAATTGTCCTCTCGGTCTTGAGACTGTTTGGATGAGTTTCAAATGGTCTTGAGACCGTTTGCCCATCCAATTTTGGATTCTAGTGCAGATTCATCAAGGTCTGACCCATTGAGTTGATGATCATGTCAATATTTAATTGCAATGTAATTCGGTGTAATTGTACCTTCAATTGGTCAACTATCCTTGACCCCAGACCTCCAAACGGTCTTGGTTGATTGCCCTCGCGGTCTTGAGACCGTTTGGTGACCCCCAAACGGTCTTGAGACCGTTTAGGTCAATCAACCCTAAAAACCCTAATTAGGTCACCATAATTTCAGTACTGATTTTATCTAGGGTTAGCCCTAGTATTCACCCTTCAACTCTTAGCCCGTTTGGAATTAGACTATAAAACTTGGTGAGTTGTTAATAATCATTATTTTGAACAGTAATCTCATATGGTCAACGCTTAGTCAACGACCTTACACGGTCTTGAGACTGTTTGCCCAAAAAGGCAATTTCAGACCGTTTGAAAACCAGGAATAAATTCAAATAAAGTTGTTACTTAAAAAGGTCATATCTCCCGATTCCTTTGGAGTTAGCCTCCCAAATTTTGAGGGTAATTAGCCTATATAATTAGGAACAGATTTCTTATACGGTCCACGCCCGGTCAATGGGGCCAAACGGTCTTGGAGACCGTTTTCCCTGTCGCGGTCTCGAGACCGTTTGCTCACCTCGCGGTCTTGAGACCGAGAGAGCAAACTTTTGAGACCGTTTAAGGAAGTGAAAAGCGGTGGGTTTTTCTTGGAAATCACGCCTTCATCTCCTAGCTCAAGAACAGTACGAATATCCCATTGATTTACTTGCAAAATAGCAGGGAAAAGTAGGGAAACACTAAGAGCTATCATCCAACCGCATATAAAGATGCACATAGTAAAGCATGGGTTTAGAGTTATAAAACCCGCCTAAAGCTTGCTTCTTGAGCTCAAAGCTGTCAAGATCCAAGCTCTAATGGCGTCCTTGAGTTCTTACAGGTTGGACAAGGTGAAAACTCCAAGGAAGGATGAAAAGAGACGGCTAGAAAGGTAGGGTTTCAAGAGTTAGCCATGAAGATGACCTTGAATTCGAGTTCTAACCATGGAACTAAGCAAGAAGAGGGGTTTAAACCTACCTTGCACCCCTTGGTCGTCCTCCTTAACTCCAAGGCAGTCCTTGGTCGTCTTTGGTGAAATGAAACAGTAAGGGAACGAAGGGTAAGTTCCCTTGCAACTAAGGGAAGGAGAGCTTATATACATGGGGTAGGCTTTTCAACATTAGTTCATAAGTTGTCCATAATTCCAACTAGGTCCCTCCTTCTTTACTCAATCGTCCCTTCCTATTTATTCTAAGGACAAACCTTCTCTTAAAGTCTTAGGAAAAGAAGGTAAAGGAGAGCAAGCTAATAATGAGGTACATACATAAAGAAATATTGCACATATACCCTGATTATTCAATCACAAGGCATATCTCATAACTTGATAATTCAATTGAGGTGACTCCCTCATCATTTCTTTTCTTAATGATGGCAAGATTCTAAAAAGATACATTAGATGACATATTTTACAATTTGGATTCCTAAATTTTGGTAAATTGCATTTTACCCCAATTTAAGGTTTCAAGCACCGGGATTGCTTCCACAGCTGCACCTTGGTGCCCTAGCTTGGGAAATCCCTCAAACATTACCAAAAAGATTCTCATGATGTCTCAATATCAGAGGACATCTCAACATGTGCAAATTGCAAGCTAACCCTTTTAACTGGGTAAATTGCACATAGGTCCCTGTATATCAAAACAATGCTACAACTTTAAATAAAAAGGAGCAAATACTGAAATATACTTTTCTGAGAAACTTAATTACATGCTCAGAGTTAATCACAAAGATTTATTCACATATTTAGGCAAAACACCTCGGGTTAACTCATAACCCAGGTCAGGGATGTTACAAATTATCCACCCCTTACAAGGATTTCGTCCCCGAAATCGATAAAACATACTACGAGA
This sequence comes from Alisma plantago-aquatica, assembly GCA_963693085.1. Taxonomy (NCBI): domain Eukaryota; kingdom Viridiplantae; phylum Streptophyta; class Magnoliopsida; order Alismatales; family Alismataceae; genus Alisma; species Alisma plantago-aquatica. Next base: position 1,252,741,405 of record OY856410.1, on the reverse strand, counting down.
AAAGGGCAGGATACTTCTTTCTCATCTCATCCTCTAACTCCCAAGTGGCTTCTTCAATACCACGATGGTTCCAGAGGACTTTCACAAGACTTATATCTTTCTTCTTTAACTTTTTAATTCGTTTATCAAGGATTGACACTGGTCCCTCCTCATAGGATATGTCATCATTCAATTCTACCTCCATAGGTTGTAGAACTGACTCAGTGTCTGGGTGACATTTCTTCAACATAGAAATGTGAAACACAGGATGTAACCTCTGTAATTCTGGGGGAAGCTCTAGTTTATATGCTACCTTTCCAATCCGTTCAATGATTGGATAAGGCCCCATATATCTAGGAGCTAACTTCCCTTTCCTTCCAAAACGAAGGACCCCTTTCCAAGGTGAGACCTTAAGATACACTCTGTCTCCAACCTGGAACTCTAAGGGTCTACGACGTTTGTCAGCATAAGATTTCTGCCTATCCTGAGCAGTCTTAATCTTATGTTGTATAACTTTAATCTTTTCCGTGGTTTGCTGCACCAGGTCAGGACCTAACAACTGATGCTCACCAGTCTCAAACCAACACAAGGGTGATCGACAACATCTACCATATAAGGCTTCATAAGGTGCCATATCAATACTATGCTGATAGCTATTGTTATAGGCAAACTCTATCAAGCTTAGGTGTAGATCCCAACTTCCGGTGAACTGGAGAACACATGCTCACAACATGTCTTCTAAGGTTTGTATGGTCCTTTTCGACTGTCCATCAGTCTGTGGATGAAAGGCCGTACTAAACCTCAGCTTAGTGCCTAAGGCTTTTTGCAACTGTTCCCAAAAACGACTGGTAAACTGAGGACCTCTGTCAGAAACTATTGTGACAGGAACTCCGTGCAAACGCACTATCTCTTGAACATACAACTCTGATAACCTTTCAACAGAATAGGTTGTTTTGATAGGTAAGAAATGTGCTGTCTTAGTCAACCTATCAACAATTACCCAAATGGAATCATGTCCTTTGCTTGTCCTGGGTAGGCCAACAACAAAGTCCATGGTCACATGGTCCCATTTCCACTGTGATATGGGTAAAGGTTGCATTGTTCCTGCAGGCTTCTGGTGTTCAGCTTTAACTTGCTGACACACAGGGCACCTCAGAACAAACTCTGCAACGTCCTTCTTCATCCCAGGCCACCAATACAGATCTTTCAAATTCCGATACATCTTGGTGCTCCCTGGATGCATAGCATACATGGAAGAATGGGCTTCTTCCAGGACTAACTTTCTCAAGTTGTCCACATCTGGTACTACCATTCTTCCATTATAACAAACTACTTGATCTTCTGAGTCTTGAAAACCATCTTGCTTCTCATTTCCATACTCAGATCTTATATGCTGAACTGCAACATCACCTAGCTGTGCCTCTTTAATCTGCTCCCTTAGGGTAGGTTTAATATGCATCTCAGCTAACAAACCGGTTAACAATGACACCTTCAACTGTACATTGTTTTGCCTTAAAGAGATAAGCATATCTCTTCTAGAGCATACTAAAGAGTTTAGTTGTGCTCTATTCATGGTTGATGTTGTTGATTTCCTACTCAAGGCATCTGCAACAACATTGGCCTTGCCTGGGTGGTAATCAATTGTACAGTCGTAGTCCTTGATTAACTCCATCCAGCGACGTTGCCTCATGTTGAGCTCATGCTGAGAGAAGATATACTTAAGGTTTTTGTGGTCTGTGAAAATCTGGAATGTTTCTCCGTAGAGATAATGCCTCCAGATCTTCAAGGCATGAACCACAGCAGCTAACTCCAAATCGTGTGTTGGATAATTCTCCTCGTGTTTCTTAAGCTGTCGGGAAGCAAAAGAAATCACTTGTTTATCCTGCATCAACACACATCCTAGTCCGTTCTTGGAAGCATCACAGAAAACTATATACCCTTTTCCTTGTTCAGGTAGCACTAGCACAGGTGCACTTGTCAAACTCTCTTTCAGCAGCTGGAAAGATTGTTGACACTTATCACTCCAAGAAAAAGGAACCTCTTTCCGGGTTAACTTGGTCAAAGGTAAAGCTATAGAACTAAAGTTCTTTATGAACCTTCGATAATAGCCAGCTAACCCCAAGAAACTTCGAATTTCCGTCGGTGTCTTCGGTTGTTCCCATTGTAGAACAGATTCTACCTTTGTAGGGTCAACACGAATTCCCGAGGCGGATATCACATGTCCAAGAAAAGATACCTCCGGCAGCCAAAACTCACACTTGCTAAACTTAGCGTACAACTTATGTTCTCTTAGCAAGGTCAAAGCTTGGCGAAGATGCTGCTCATGTTGCTGAGCATCCTTACTATAGATCAGAATGTCATCTATGAAGACGACAACACACTGATCAAGGAAAGGTCGAAAAACTCTATTCATGAGTTCCATAAATGCAGATGGTGCATTGGTTAGTCCAAACGACATAACCGTGAACTCATAGTGACCATATCTTGTCCTAAAGGCAGACTTGGATATGTCACTATCCTTAATACGGAGTTGATGATATCCAGACCTCAAGTCTATTTTTGAAAAGACTGTTGCACCACGCAATTGGTCAAAGAGATCATCAATCCTCGGCAGAGGGTACTTATTCTTTATTGTTACTTTATTGAGTTGTCTATAGTCGATGCACAACCGCATTGACCCATCTTTCTTTTTAACAAACAAGACCGGAGCACCCCAAGGTGAAGTACTCGGTCGGATAAAACCTCTCTCAAGTAACTCTTGAAGCTGTTTCTTGAGTTCTGCCATCTCGGCAGGCGCCATCCTATACAGAGTTTGAGCTATGGGTTTTGTATCTGGGATCAGATTAATTTCAAAATCAATCTCCCGAGGTGGTGGTATACCAGGAAGTTCTTCAGGAAACACATCCTCGAATTCCCTGACTATGGGAACTTCAGCAGGATTGGTCCTTTCCTTGGTAACATCTACCACATGGGCTAAGAATGCATAACATCCTTGCCTCAATAGCTTATCAGCAACCATAGCTGACACAAGACAGGTAGGCAGAATCTTTCTTTCACCTTGAAAGATCCATGTGTTGCTTTCATCAGCAAACACAACCAACTTGGACTCACAATCCAAGACAACTCTATACCTTTCTAAGGTATCCATCCCAAGGATTATATCAAATCCCTGCATATCAAGTGGTATAAGATCCACTTGAATGCGATGGTCAGAAAAGAAAAGGATGCAGGGAGAACATACCTCCTACAAAACGGCAGACCCACTCAACGGAGTCTCTAACAACAAACTATTTGCTCTATGGCTAACAGTCACATTGCAGTTACGAATCACTTCACGAGTGATGAAAGAGTGCGTAGCACCCAGATCAATCAGAACGGATACAACATAGGATGTAGACATATCAGAATATAAAAATTTCATCTGACCTGCCACTACCCGTGGATTGACCACTGCCTCAGGTGGGTTCATAGCATAGAACCTCACAATCGCCTGGTGTTGAGGTGGTGCTGATGATCCAGCTTGAGACGCTTGTCCACGTCCTCGAGCTGCTCCTTGATGTTGTCTATTCTGAGATCCCTGTTGATTCTATCTCGGGGGTTGTTGTGTCACACTGACAGGCCTAGAACTGCAATCCTTCATCAAGTGTCCCACCTTACCACAGTTGTAACAACTCCTCTCCTGTTGTTGTGGTCTGGGTGGTCCAGTAACTGACACTGATGCAGAACTATGCGTCCCTTGAAGCGGTTGACTCCGTCCTCTACCTCTGCTTGGTGTCCATTGAGTTTGAAAACTTGATCTGGGTGGTGGAGGGTTAGGTGTAGAGAATCTAGGTTTCTTGGAATCCCTAGATGAAGAACCCTGGAACTGTGGATATCTTTTATGGGTTTGTCTTTTCTCAACCACAGATCTCTCTATCCTTCGGACTGACTCAACGAAGGTAGAGAATCTCTCTCTGTTTTCTAAGGCAGACACAGGGGTTGACATATCAGAATTCAAACCCTTTTCGAATCTTCTGATTCTTTCCTCATCCGTAGCAGCCATGTGCGGACAGAATCGCAACAACTCCATGAACTTAGCTTCATACTCACTAATGTTCATTATTCCCTGCCTTAGTTTCTCAAACTAAGAGATCTTCTCATCTAGGAAGGTCTTTGGAAAATATCTATTGATAAATTCCCGACGAAACTCTTCCCATGAGAACTCTATTCCAGGTCTCTTCTTCTCTTCCATGTTCCACCAGTGACCAGCACTGCCTTTGAGAAGATAGACAGCATGTCTAACCTTCTCAGCTTCCGGAATCATAAGAATCCTGAAAGCCTTCTCCAACTCTGTCAACCATAAGTCAGCATCTGCAGGGTCGGCAGTTCCGAAGTACTCGGTAGCTCCGACACGACGAAGTCGTTCGAATGTCTTACCAATACCTTGTGCTTCAGGCTGGACAGGTGCCCTAGGTGTAGGAATGGGCATCCTATCGGTTATATGTGTCATGGCAGTCATGAACTGCCCGAACATCGTCTGTATAGCTGGATCACTCATGTCAGCTGGGTCGAACTGGGGTGGCTCTCTTGGCGACTCAGGTGCAGGTTGTTCTATTCTCGGAACTCTTGCACCGTCTCGAGGTGCACTAGCACTACTCTCTGCCACGTGCTCATCATGATGTTCTGACATTCTTATGTATCTTCTTCTCCTGAGGAGCAGAAGATTCTATTAGATGAGGAAGGAGTACTAAAGGTAGACTCAACATCCTAAGTCCTATGCCTCTGTAGACTCAACTGAACCTGGAGCTCTGATACCACTAGTTGTGGGCTCTGATCTCCAAACCATGACATAAACACGATTAAAACTTAGCGGAAGCGAATCGGTAATCAGCGGAAGAAAAAAAAATCACGGGAAATTAAAACTTTTTGTGACAAGAGCTTGAATCCATAAAAGCTTCTTTCATAAAGTGAGGTAAACTGTTTACATCTCAGGATAATTACTTCTTGAGTAATTATATACATCAGGATACAAAATCTCAAGATCACTATACAAAAGACTCCAAGACCTGAGAGTACAGAGGACACATATGACTGACTCTAACTACACCATATGGCAGGACAATCTCCACCTGAGATTACTGCTGCCCCTGATGCTGCTGCTGAGACTGATCACCTGTAGGCTGGTTCCTTCGTCTCCGACGTCCACCTAAAAAGTTGAAGCCTACGGGGTGAGACAATTATACATAATTGTCCCAACGAGAGTTATAACTCTTCACCAGAAGCTTTATTATAACATCAAAGAATATTTTAAGCAGTAAAGCCTTCAAAGCATTCTGTAACAGTTGCAGGTATAACAAGATCTCAACCATTTAGGAGATATGGAGAATATAAACACTATTGCAATGTAACATTAATCAACTAACTTGGAGTTATCTCTAACAAGTTATACTACATGGTTGATTATGTTTTACAAACAACATTATGCCCTGTGGAGATGAGGCTTACCACTCATACTCCAACTGACCGCTGAGAAGCCGCATCAGTATCATACATAGGTCATTAAGAGAGCCGGATTCTCATGACCTTCACCTTCCTCAGTCAGTAAGAGGATCACTTGTAGGACATCTCGTGTCTCTACTACTATAGCTCACCAGGGTAAACTGGACCTTCGCTATTCTAGAGTCACAGTGGCGTTCTGTACTCTCTTCGTCATCACGAGGTTTCATATTTACCTACCACTGATACAGATATCTGTGCTTTCTTCGTCATCAGGAGGTTTCATGTTTACCTACCACTGATACGGTATGGAATTATAGTGAAGGATGGATGGATTACACATCTACATCACTTTCCTACACTAGGATGTAAGGTTCTACACATCCATGTACCCCACATACTCAAAAGTATGTGCTCCAGGAGTTCCCTGAGGAAAACCTGTTTCACCATCATTTAATTTCTGACAATGGTGGATCTATGATCATGGCTCTACATTATACTTGATTAGTTAGGTACATTCAGTATTCTTTAACAGCATACATTGTTATGCAAACAATAACAATAGCATAGCAGCTATAAAAGAAGAATACTAAATGTAACAGGCCTAACTCATATCAATCATCATTTCTCATTATCCTCATCACAAGTCATCTCTAAGGCATGACTTTGATGGTATTCATGGCTCTCACAGCCCATTATCAGTATAGGATGCCATTGACAAGACATCTGGTTACTTTACTTATTCATAAGGCTAACAACATGCCTTTAATGAATATAACATCATCATCCATACCTGGATATGATTACCTTCATATCAGAACCTGCATGGTTAATACAACTGATAAAGGTAGTACAAAAATAAGGAATATCCCTCCTACTCTTGTCATAAGAGTTTAAATCTCTACTTCTCATCAAATAAAGTTTAATATTCAAAAGCATGTCATTACCCTTGAATTAGGGTTTACTATTCACATTACATGTCATCATCCTTGAATTAGGGTTTACTATTCACATTAAGGTGAATTGAACTCATAACATCATCATGTATGAGTAACATCTTCAATGATGATCTTAGATTAGTTAAAAGTTCATCATTCATCATAATTAGGGTTTCTATGATCTCACACAGGTGGATCATACCCTAATTATGCTCATTTCTGTGTATTGGGGATGCTTCAATTGAGTTTCCACTTAAAAAGGGTATTTTCTCTCTCTAGAAGTACTTTCTCTCTCATCATAAGGTTAAGTGATGTCAACATTACTCTAAAACAGGTTGGATTGAGTCATCATAGGCTAACATAGCCAAAAACATCACCATTATGTGATTTAGAGTTACTTTCTCTATCTAGGGTACTTTCTCTCTCTAGAAGTACTCTCTCTTTCATCATACTAATGTTGGATGATAACATTAGACTAGATCAAGTTGGATAGAGTCATTATGACTAAGAACATCATTCTCATGTAATTAGAGTTTGAATTGAGCAAGGTATAACTCAATTGACCCTTCAGGGGTATTTTGGTAATTCCCCCCCATTGATCATCATTATGGTCAAAAACCTTAGTCAAATAACCCCTTACTATCCTAGATTATCATTAGGGTTTGATTTGGGCAACATTAGACCATTTATATTATGAATTGATTGAAAGAAGTCAACTTGGAATTACATTGATTGATTTCAATCATTAATCATCAATTGAGTTGAAATCGGTTGAAAGTGTTGACCGTTTGCCCATTTTGACTTTCCAAGACCGCGAGCCTCTTTCTAACTCCAAGACCGCGAGCCCCCTTAGGCTTCAAGACCGCGAAGCCCTATCATTGGTTCAATTGATGTTGAGACCGCGAAGATCAAATTGGAGTTGAGACCGCGAAGATCAAATTGGAGTTGAGACCGTGAAGATCAAATTGGAGTTGAGACCGCGAAGATCAAATTGGAGTTGAGACCGCGAAGATCAAATTGGAGTTGAGACCGCGAAGAGACGTTGACCGTTTAGCTAGTTTGACCTCAGGACCGCGAGGCCCTTCGCGGTCTTGAGACCGTGAGCCTCCTCTCGGTCTTGAGACCGTGAGCCCCCTCACGGTCTTGAGACCGCGAGCCCTCTCACGGTCTTGAGACCGCGAGGCTCACATGGTCTCAGCCGCTTGGTCCATCAACAAAATCAAAGATACAATCGATGATGTTAACCGATGTTGAAGCCTTCAAAAGGTCAAAGTTATGTTGACCACCTATGGATTGGGTCAACTAAGGTTATGCTTAACCAATTGGTCATTCAATTGACCCTCAATTGTTGACCAATTAGGATTGAAATTGATTCAATTAGGGTCTATCAATGTTCACCCATCAACACTCCACAATGTGACTCAACACAAGGTTGAACCCTTCAATTGAGCTCCAATTGGGCCCAAACTTGGCCCAAACGGTCTTGAGGTCATGTGGGTGGACCCCACATGGTCTTGAGACCGTTTGCCCAAGGTTGCATCAAAATCTAAGGTGATTTGATAGGGGTTGAACCATGATTGAGCCATAAAACAGAATTTTGATTAAATTGATAACTTATTTGTAATTAGGTCCTCAATTGGTCAAATTACTTAAACCTAGACCTTCAAACGGTCTTGGGTAATTGTCCTCTCGGTCTTGAGACCGTTTGGATGAGTTCCAAACGGTCTTGAGACCGTTTGCCCATCCAATTTTGGATTCTAGTGCAGATTCATCAAGGTCTGACCCATTGAGTTGATGATCATGTCAATATTTAATTGCAATGTAATTCGGTGTAATTGTACCTTCAATTGGTCAACTATCCTTGACCCCAGACCTCCAAACGGTCTTGGTTGATTGCCCTCGCGGTCTTGAGACCGTTTGGTGACCCCCAAACGGTCTTGAGACCGTTTAGGTCAATCAACCCTAAAAACCCTAATTAGGTCACCATAATTTCAGTACTGATTTTATCTAGGGTTAGCCCTAGTATTCACCCTTCAACTCTTAGCCCGTTTGGAATTAGACTATAAAACTTGGTGAGTTGTTAATAATCATTATTTTGAACAGTAATCTCATACGGTCAACGCTTAGTCAACGACCTTACACGGTCTTGAGACCGTTTGCCCAAAAAGGCAATTTCAGACCGTTTGAAAATCAGGAATAAATTCAAATAAAGTTGTTACTTAAAAAGGTCATATCTCCCGATTCCTTTGGAGTTAGCCTCCCAAATTTTGAGGGTAATTAGCCTATATAATTAGGAACAGATTTCTTATACGGTCCACGCCCGGTCAACGGGGCCAAACGGTCTTGGAGACCGTTTTCCCTGTCGCGGTCTCGAGACCGTTTGCTCACCTCGCGGTCTTGAGACCGAGAGAGCAAACTTTTGAGACCGTTTAAGGAAGTGAAAAGCGGTGGGTTTTTCTTGGAAATCACGCCTTCATCTCCTAGCTCAAGAACAGTACGAATATCCCATGGATTTACTTGCAAAATAGCAGGGAAAAGTAGGGAAACACTAAGAGCTATCATCCAACCGCATATAAAGATGCACATAGTAAAGCATGGGTTTAGAGTTATAAAACCCGCCTAAAGCTTGCTTCTTGAGCTCCAAGCTTTCAAGATCCAAGATCTAATGGCGTCCTTGAGTTCTTACAGGTTGGCCAAGGTGAAAACTCCAAGGAAGGATGAAAAGAGACGGCTAGAAAGGTAGGGTTTCAAGAGTTAGCCATGAAGATGACCTTGAATTCGAGTTCTAACCATGGAACTAAGCAAGAAGAGGGGTTTAAACCTACCTTGCACCCCTTGGTCGTCCTCCTTAGCTCCAAGGCAGTCCTTGGTCGTCTTTGGTGAAATGAAACAGTAAGGGAACGAAGGGTAAGTTCCCTTGCAACTAAGGGAAGGAGAGCTTATATACATGGGGTAGGCTTTTCAACATTAGTTCATAAGTTGTCCATAATTCCAACTAGGTCCCTCCTTCTTTACTCGATCGTCCCTTCATCTTTATTATAAGGACAAACCTTCTCTTAAAGTCTTAGGAAAAGAAGGTAAAGGAGAGCAAGCTAATAATGAGGTACATACATAAAGAAATATTGCACATATACCCTGATTATACAATCACAAGGCATATCTCATAACTTGATAATTCAATTGAGGTGACTCCCTCATCATTTCTTTTCTTAATGATGGCAAGATTCTAAAAAGATACATTAGATGACATATTTTACAATTTGGATTCCTTAATTTGGGTAAATTGCGTTTTATCCCAATTTAAGGTTTCAAGCACCGGGATTGCTTCCACAGCTGCACCTTGGTGCCCTAGCTTGGGAAATCCCTCAAAATTTACCAAAAAGATTCTCATGATGTCTCAATATCAGAGGACATCTCAACATGTGCAAATTGCAAGCTAACCCTTTTAACTGGGTAAATTGCACATAGGTCCTTGTATATCAAAACAATGCTACAACTTTAAATAAAAAGGAGCAAATACTGAAATATACTTTTCTGAGAAACTTAATTACATGCTCAGAGTTAATCACAAAGATTTATTCACATATTTAGGCAAAACACCTCGGGTTAACTCATAACCCAGGTCAGGGATGTTACAGTAAGGACCAATCTTTGTGGTACAATCTCACTGTCTTATCAAGAATGAGCTTTATCTCCCGATTGGCTAACTCAACTTGACCACTATTTTGAGTGTGGTAAGGAGTAGACACACAATGGTTCACACCATGTCTTTTCAGTAATCCTTCAAAAGTTCTATAAATGAAGTGGCTTTTGCCATCACTAATCATTGCCCTTGGCACACCAGATCAGATGAAGATATTAGACCTGAAAAAGTCGCATACTACCTTGTGATCATTGGTCCTTTTAGCAATTGCTTCAATCCACTTGGAGACATAATCAACAGACACCAAGATGTACACATATACAAAAGAGGGGGGAAACGAACCCATAAAGTCCATACCCCAAAAATCAAACACCTCAACCACTACAATGGGTGATAGAGACATCATGTCCCCTTTTGAGATAGTACCCACATTTTGGCACCTCAAGCAACACCTGTAATACTCATTGGAGTTTTTGAACAAAATTGGCCAATAGAACCCACTTTAAAGAACTATTGTGGCTGTACGCGTTCCACCAAAATTTTCTCCACAAATGTCGAAGTGGCACATGGAGAGAATATATTGCTGCTCACTTTTGGGGACACATCTCCTTATAAGATGATCAGAGCAATACTTGAAAAGATGTGGGTCATCCCACATGTAGTTCTTCTCCATGATAAACAATCTCTTGCTCTCTTCCCTTGTCCAAGTACTTGGTATCCTCCCACTAGCCAAGAAGTTAGCTATGTGCTTGTACCATGGTCTTTGTGTGGAGGAAAGTAAGAAGAGCTTCTCATGTGGCATTATCTCCTTGATCTAGTTCACATCTTCATATGGCGCCTCAATACAGGAAAGGTGACCAACTATAGAATTTTCAACCCCCTTCTTGTCAACAATTTCCAGATCGAACTCTTGGAGCAATAGGATCCAACGAATCAAACTTGGTTTAGAGTCTTTCTTTGCCATTAGATACTTCATGGATGCATGATCTGTATATACTGAGACTTTGTTTTGCCCAAGGTAAGAGCAAAATTTGTCAAGTGCGAAGATCGAAGCTCCTTCTTAGTGGTGGTGTAATTCCTTTGGGCCTCATCAAGGGTTTTACTTACATAGTAGATGGCATGTGGAATCCAGCCAATCCTTTGGACCAACACTGCCCCCGCCACCATATCTGACACATCAATCATGATCTAAAATGGCAAAGAAAAATCTAGGGCCTGCATAATAGGAGCAGAAACTGACTTATGCTTCAAGTGGTTGAAGGCTTCAACACACGTCATCAAAGTTGAATTCCACATCCTTTTCGAGCAAATGGAGTAATGGTCTAGAAATTTTGTTGAAATCCTTGATGAATCGGCAGTAGAAACCTACATGTACCAAGAAAGAACAAACATGTCTTACGGTGAAAGGAATAGTAAGAGTGAAAATTAGGCCCACTTTGGCCTTATCAACCTCAACCCCAACTTTTGAAACTCTATGTCCCAACACTATGCCTTCTGGGACCATGAAATGACTCTTTTCCAAATATAGAGCTAAGAAGACTTTGACACATTATTCTAGAACGACAGTGAGATGGATCAAACAATCATCAGAATTTTTTCCAAAAATTGAAAAATCATCCATGAAGACCTCAAGAGATGAATCAAGCATGTCAAAAAAGATAGATATAACACATCTTTGAAAATTATACAGGGCATTACACAATCCAAATGGCATCCTCTTGTAAGTAAAAGTACCACTTGGACAAGTGAATGTGGTCTTTTCCTGATCGGCGGGGTGTACTTCCACCTGGAAGTAACCTTAATAACCATCAAGGAAACAATAGAAACTCTATCGTAAAAGTCTCTCCAATATCTGATCAATGAATGGGAGAGGAAAATAGTCTTTCTTTGTTTTATCATTCAATTTCTGGTCATGTATGCACATCCTCCACTTGGACTGTTCTCTCACAGGCACTAACTCTCCATCTTCATTTTCAGCTACGGTGATCCCACCCTTCTTGGGCACAATCTGGTTGGGACTCACCCACAAACTATTAGAAATGGGATAGATAATCCCCACATCTAGTAGATTCACCACTTCCTGTATCACAACCTCTTTTAGCTTTGGGTTCAATCTTCTTTACATTTTCTGAGATGACCTTGCATCATCTTCAAGATATATTCTATGAACACAAATGGAGGGGTCAACACCCCTCAAATCAGAAATGGACCATCCTACGACCTGTGTTTCTCTTCAAAATAATAATAAGAGCATCTTCCTTCTTGGGAGATAGAATACAAGAAATGATCACTGGGAGGGTGTCATTCAAACCTAGAAAAGCATATTTCAAGCCTTCAGGAAGGGACTTGAGCTCAAGTACTGGAGGTTCTTAAAGGGAGTGGTTTAGAGTTTTTTTAGAATTAGACGGGAGGTACTCACTTGTAGCTAGTAATGCTAGCTCATCTTCTCCCTCCTCCTCATCACCAGGAAACTCCAAAATGGGCTATAGACCCCTACCTTGGGTGGCAGTCTGAATCCATGCAGGCAAGCATTCTTCCACAATCTTCTCTTGGCAGTCAATCAGATAACAATCCTATTTAGTAGCACCTATTACTTTGGATTTAGCAAAAGACTTGAAAACATTCAACCGCATCTTCATGTGCATGAAGGTCACATACATGGTACCAGTCCTCACATGAATCACTGCATCGATTGTAGCTAGGAAGCGTCTCCCCAAGGTAATAGACACCTTTCTTGAGTCTTTTGCATATCCAACACAATAAAGTCACCATGACAGAAGGCGGAGTCTCATCATCAAGCTTCACCAACACATCATCAACTCACACTCGAGGCATCTTTACAAAATGGTTGACCAACTAAAAGGTGAAATGAGCCAGTTGCAAATGTCCCAAGTTCAATTTGACATACACAACATAGGTCATCAGATTCACACTAGAACCCAAGTCAAGAAGTGCTTGGTCTATTCGGTGAGTTCTGATATAGTAAGAGATGATGGGTGTGCCACGATATTTCCTCTTTTATGGCATGGAGTGTTGAAAAATAGAGATCACTTTCTCGGTGAGCTTGACTCTCCTTGGTGTTCTTCCTGTTTTCCTCCTTTTGAAGGTACACAAATCTTTCAATAATTTTGCATAGGACGAAATTTGCTTGATAGTGTCTAATAATGGGATATTGATCCTCACTTGTTTAAAGGTCTCCATGATATCTTTGGTGTGTTTTTTATTTCTTTGCTCCTTGGTTGGTTCTTCTAGTGCATCAAGAAAGGGGGGAAGTTGTGCTCCTGACTGGCTCACATCAACAACATTGTCAAGGGGTATCATGAGAATCATGGTACCATCACTCTGGATCACAAAATCAGCCCGACTACCTATAACAACATCATCACCTTGGATCTCGATATCACTGCCTCGAATCACGATATCGATTCTAGCTTCATCGGTTGCACTATCAACTGCTGCATATCTGGGCTACTTTAAAGTCCTACTTCTCAGCACTGTCACAACCTTCACTTGCTCATGGGTGGTAGAGGAGCAAGCTTGTGGTGGTTGTTGAGGTGGCGGTGGCCTTTGGTGTGGTGAATTTTTGTTTTGGAGAATGAATTGTGGCTGATATGGTGGTGGTTGTGGATGGGGGTGATATTGTGGAGGGGGTGTTGGAATGAGTGTGGTGGAGGTGGATGTATTGGCAGTTGAATGGGGGTTGTAGAGGTGGAGGTGCATAGGGGTTAGGAGGTCCTTAGTACTATTACAGAATGGGAAACTGGCCTTGTGGTGGGATGTAAGAACCTTAAGGAGTGCTCATAGAACCACCTTCATTATTTGGATTAGCCATGGGTTGGAAAGTAAGTCTCCCCACCTTACTACGGGAAAGAGAAAGAGAGATCTGATCAATCCTTTGCTCCAATATGCTAATGTTTTTCCTTGAGAGGACACATCTTTCTTCACATCATCAATGTTCCTTAGACTTCCAAGAACTTCCTCTTCAAACTTAGAGTTATACTTTAACCCTTGGTGCTGCCTTTTTTGTCCTTGTTATTAATCACCTTGTTGCCTCCAAGACAAATTTGGGTGATTCCTCCATTCTGGGGCCTTGGTTGTTCCTGTTCCCAAAAGATTTCAAGGCTTTCACTTCTTCACAGATAGCCTCCACGACATTGGTAGAGTGTTTAGAAGACCCTCCAACTTGATTCTTCATTAAGTTCATCATATTAGCCATGATTTTCATCATTTGAGGATTGACCTTATCTTTAATTGGAGCTGGAGGAGGGGGAACCCAATTCCTGTCAAGGTGACTCCCTTGTTTGAAGCTCGATGGCATGAGTTTTCAGAAAGGTGCTCAAAGAGTGGCTAAGTCTCCTCTAGAGGTCTATCCATGAATGCACCATGTAAGAGGAATTAATAGTAGTCTGGCTCAGCCCAACAAGTCTAGTGTAGAATGACTGCACTAACTTCCATAGAGGGACTTCGTGGTGGGGACAATCTTACAAGAGCTTTTGAAATATTTCCCAGGTGTCATGGAAGGGCTCATTTTCTCTTCTCGTGAAGGATGTGATGCATCTCCTCATCTGAGTTAGCTTGGATATTGGGTAGAACTTCTTTAGGAACTTGTTCTTTACTGCCATCTAGGTTACTAGCTTGGGCTTGGACATGTACCACTCCTTGGCTTTTTCTTTGAGGGAGAAAGGGAAAAGGGTACTTCTTATGGAGTCGTCAGTGGCGGTAGGCGTGCGGAATGTGGAGCTGGTCTCCAGGAAAGCATCAATGTGGTGGTATGGTTCTTGTTCTCCATCTTGTAGATAATGGGTAGGATTCCAAGAAGGGTTGGTGGGATGGAGAATTGTTGACCTGACATTTGGTCAGTAAGGGTAGCATGGGTGAGGTGTAATTTCCTAGAGTGAAGTACTCATAGAGGGGGCGGCTGGGTGGTGTGGTTGGGCGTCCCCATGAGGACCATGCCAACTACTTGGTGTTATTTGTGGTGGTGCTGATGTCTTCTTCTACCTATCTCGGGGTTGAAGGGAACCAAGGAATTGGAAGTCATACATAAACCAAGAATGCACAACTTTCACTTGCACAATACATAAACAAACAACAAGAGCTAAGCTAGAAGTCAAGTATGCAAAAATAAGCAAAGAATAAACAACAACAATGGTGAGGGCAGTAGGAAAGGCTAAGATACTCTAACTATCTAGGCCGAGCACCTCTACTCCCTGACAACGGTGCCAGAAAGCTTGGTGTGATTCTCAAACACACACCCAAATCAATTGAATCTTGATTGGATGCACACCCAAGGAAAAATGCATGAGGATCTTTCAAATTTATAATGGACTTAGTTTGACACACTTACTTAAACTAATCACATGTATCTACAAGCGCACATGGTCTTATTGTAGTATATGCAAGTGGTAAGAGAAGGGTCGATACACAGTGAGAGAGGGGGCACCTAGAGTTAGGTTAGCATAACTATGGTCCCAAAATAGAGTGTATGATTTTTAGGGTTCAATGGTGATTTCGTTGATTATACTAATTGATTCAAGCAACTGAGAGCAAGAAGGAAAACTAGATTACTATAAATCCTAAGTTACCTGAGACATGTTAAGTATAATTAATAGAACAAGGCAACTAACTAAGCAAAGAAAGGAACTACAACTAAGCTACACTAGCAATGCAAATTAACACTTAAATAGACAAGTTAATCACTAGAGCAATCAATGGCCTAGTTTATCACTAACTAGAAAGATTAACACTAGCAAGCTCGAAAGAGCACTAAGTACTCAAAGCAAGACCTAACTATCAAGAAATAAGCAATTGACTAAGAGGGAATACAAGTAATTAACTAAACTAGCATTAACAAGCTAAGAGAACAAGATGTGGTTTCAAGCAATATTAATGAGAGGTGGGCCGTTTGGGAAATAATACTAAGATACTAGTTGGGGGGTTAACATAGTATGCAAGTCTTATATCTTGAATCTAGATTGCCAAACCAAACAACAAGGCAAATGCTATTTGAATCTACCCCAAGCCACTAGTTGGGAAACTAGGGATAAGTGTAATTCTAATAGGACTTGACAAGTCTAGGTTTCTAGGGTAAGTGGTATTAGGGAAATTGAGAGCCAAGGGTAGGAATGGGGGTAGAGATGAGGGTATTTCACCTCATGTTACTCACTATCTAGCCTTTAGAAAATACTAGGCAATTGCACTAATCACTCTTACACTAGATACTTCGATCTCACACTTAGTTGTAGGAGAAGGGATTTGTATGTAGGAATATAGGGTCCTAGCTAGCGATCCACTAGCTGGACCTAGGAGAAATTCCTAAGATAGCCACATACAATTCATTTTCACCTAGAAGCCAGGTGTTTTCAAGCATCATTCAATAAGAAATTCATGGTTAGAAGCAAAAATCACAAGAAAGATAATGGGAAATGAGATAGAAGCAAGAGACAATCATCATAGAATGGAAATATGCTCTTTACAAGTTATTTTCCCCAAACATGGTATCAAAGTAACATTTTAGTACCAAACAACCCACCACAAGGGTCTTAGCTACACATAATCAAGGAAAACAGAAAAAAGAAAAGAAGAAAGAGGTAAAAGGCCATGGAAGCTCATGGTCGATCTTACTTCTTCACCTCCTTATTGTAGAAGATGAAGCACCTTCCTCCAAGGTCAAAAAGGGCATGAGAATATGGGGGATTATGATGGAAAACCCTAGAAAACTAAGGTTTTTGGGTGGAAATGAAGTGGAAAGGGAAGAAGAGAGGTAGGTGGAGATCTTGAATGCAAGGAAGGTGGCAATGAATGCTAAGAGGTAGCTAACCTAGTACTGTGGCCATCACCCATGTATATATAGGTGGCGGGGAAGCACTATGGTAACTGGGGGTGAAGTAGGAAATGTAGTGGAAAAATGACTAGGGTTATGAGGTCTCCGCGGTCATGGTGACCACCATGTCTGTGGTGGGTGTGGGCTGGTATGACCATGGGGAGTGGTACAAGACATGGTATATATGACTAGAGAGTGGAGGTTAAGAGAGTGGAGTGGCCATGTCTGTGGCAGGTGCCACAGTCATGCGGGATGGATGGTGACACATACATGGGGGGGGAGCACGACCACGCTAGAGGGGAGCTGACTCAGTCATTCTCCATTCTTGCCTATGTTACTTCTACCAGCTACGTTCATGGCGATTGCCATGTTCATGGTGATCTTGACTGGACATGACCATGCTGAAGGCCATGCCTGTGCTAACACCCTTGCCGTAGATCGATTTTTACTATGATCTTGAGCAACTCGGCCGCACTCATGGTGGGATACCACACATGTGATGGTAATTTTAGGCCATAGTTGTGCTAAAGGATGCGAGGTGCCACGACCATTGTGAACATGACCATTGTAGAGCTTTGATTTTTTTGGTGTTGTCTCTATGATAGTTGGCAACATGGCCATGGCCATGGAAGTATGCCACAACCTGTGGTTAGGGCCCAATTGTTTCAACTTGCTTCAAACTTCATCAAACGACTATTAATTGCTTTGGAGAAATTTTTATCCATTCAAGGGCTGCTTGGGGAAGATCTAGGTCTAGTCCCGGGGTGTAGAAACCCAAGGACCCCATCTGTGATGGAGTGGACTTTTGGAATCTTTAAATGTACAATGGCATAAGTGAAATCATATGGTTGAGTTATATTGAGAGTTCCAAGCTTTTGACAAAGTTTGTGTGTTGATTTGATGTTGATATCATGACTAAGATATCTAAGTTTATACCTTTGTGAAGTATTTAATTGGATGATCAGGTAGCTGACTTTTGTCAATAAATTTGAGAAGAATGTAGCTTGAGAGGTAGTAGAGATATGGCCAAAATTTGGCGGTAATTGGAGGATCCTAGAGGAAGTTATTTAAGTTTGAAAGTTGTGAAATAATATGCATTATTGATGATTTATGGACCTAAGTTTCGATCCTTAGCCCGTGTCACGCGCCCCCTTGATTTTGGGTTAGGTCTACATGGTCACATTCTAGCCCTGTATCCTAGATCCAAGGGACACATCACATATCTTTGAGAAGCCACAGACTGCCAGTTTACGTGCAAAGATACATGCCTTAGATTTCTGATCGGATGGCTGGGTCTCCATCCCTTACCTTTGGTCTGGCTGGAGATCATGGGCAAACCAAGGGAAGTGACTCTTGTGACGACCACATTTTGGTCGTGGGCTATGGGTGAGAACTAACTGGAGAGTGGGGCTCTACTACTCGCTACTAACCAGTTGACCCCTCATTTGTACGTTGCAGTGTAAAGACGAGTGAGTTCCATCTTCTCGTCTCCATCAACTCTCCACACCATCAAGCAAGCAAAGCATGAGGTAGGGAGGAGAAGAAGAGAGATCTAACAGAAGACCTGAGTGGTGTTAAAACACCTTTGAACCCTCACGAATCCCATGGGAGGTACAAATTCATGCTGTGGGTTGAGATCTGGGTAGACAAACTTGAGGTTGTCGGAGAAGAGACCCTGAGCTTGTACTCGAGGTTTATGCTTTCCCCCAATTAGATGATGCATAGAGGTTCAATAAGGTTTGACGAAGATCCTAGAGTCTCTAGCTTGAGCTAGGAGGGACCAGAGGCATTTTGCCTCTTCTGCACCTCCGCAGCAGCTGCAAGCGGCGGCGAGCTCACGGGAATGGAGACCCAGAGTCCCTGGAGAGTTTCTGATCAGCCGATGGATATGTGTTTGAGTCGTCAAAACTAATGGAGACCTTAGTAGCTGATGAGGAGCCTTAGAGTTGCCAGGTCTTCTCGCCAGAGTTCCCAGACACGACGACGGTTTTGTGCAGGAAAAACAGAGGACGCCGCACGATAGCCTCATACGGGAAGGAGAAAGAATTGGGGGTGGGGGGGGGGGGTGAACCCCGGTTTAGTCACCCAAAACCAGCCCAGAACCGGTTGGCCCAGTGCAAACTAGGAGAAGAATTGGGTGCAGCAAGCAAAGGATGCGTGCCAGCCCTAGGGCCATGTGGCGGTCCCCGATTGGCCGAGTAAGGTAAAACCTAAAAAAAACTTATATATTATATAATTCATAGAAATTAGCACACTTATCAGAAAAATGCAAGTAAGGTACCAAAATGTTTAGAAAAATGAGTAGAACAACATGGGACCATGATATCAGTCTTTTGAAGCCTAAATGTTAATAATATCATGTAAGATGCTATATACTTGTTTAATAGATAATAAATATGAAATGAAGACAAAAAATTATGAGAATGCATCAATAACTCTTAAATGTGTTTTAGAATCCATGTGTCATCAGAGATGATCATGTTATGACACATAATCAAGTATTTTTCTTAGAATGTCTATCTAGGGCTAATAACCCTAAATAAAATGCAATTAATGCATACATGCTCAATAGATGATGAAATTCACAAAAAACCCTCATTTCAATAACTGTAAGATAATATGTAAATCTGAGATCAATTTTATACTCGAAATCCATGTTATATGTAGATGACCCTTAATACATGGGTTGAGACCCTAATTTGAATAACATATATAAAGTAGGGTTACTTTGTGCACAAAAAGGATATGGAACCTAATGTTTAGATAATGAATCATAATTTGGAAAATGAAACCAGTAAGATAATTATAATACAAAAATGCAAGTAATGATGCACACATCCTAATGAACTAAGTAAAACCCTAATGAACACAACTATGGTTAAGATAATGAGATCTGTTGATAGTATGTGGTATTGTCTTAATCAAGGGTTGACCGAGGATATAGTTGACATCAAGAATGTAGTTTTTGGATATCTTGATCAAGGTACGCCATTACCTCTTACTTGGCTTATTATCAATATGCTTGTGTCATATGTGTAGTAAAATACTTGGCATATGATATTGGATGAATGATTGTTCTTGTATGATATCTTTCTTGATTTTCCATACTTACACATGGAACATAAGATATCTGATCCATTACATGATAGCACTAAATCTCTTTGGTAGAATAGTGCATTGATGAAAGCACTAAATCTCTTTGGCAGAGTAGTACATGTGAGCACTAAATCCTTTTGGCAGAATCGTGAATTTATGGAAGTACTAAATCTCTTTGGCAGAATAGTACTTGTGAGCACTAAATCTCTTTGGTAGAACAGTGCATGTGGTTGATCAACTTTACATATAATGGAAATGAGCTTAAAATATGTGTTCTCTTCTGTTAGTGAACATCTTTGTGCACGTATATACTTTTCTTATATTTGTTTATTGCTGACATGTATTAGTTTTATCTTATTGCCAAGATATGATAAGAGATATGTAAAAGACACGTAGGCATACTTAGTACAATATTCTTGAATATTGTGCTAACATGTACCACATGTAATCTTTTTTTTAGGTTGTGGACATATGATCTTGAAGAACCAGGAATGTTGAGAGTTGTATAGCGAGCTGATGTATAGGTGGACCTGTTGTCTTAAGATCCTGTAGTCTAGTGGTAGTACATGTATATGTAGAAGTTTTTGTTCAATATGTAATATCAAATGTTGTAACAATTCATTATGTAATTATATGTTGAATGGTGAACATGTATTGTATGGTTTTATTATTGTTCATGTACATGTGCTACTGAGTTCCCTTCTGACATCCTGTAATTTTCTTCTTCTTAGTGTGTGGTGTTTAAATTGGGATTCTCCCTGAGGTGAGGTTTCAATTTGGACGTCTCACATTAGATTAAGTTTTAGAAAATCTAGGGATGTCACAAGTGGTATCATAACATGAACAATAACAAACTAGAAAACCTTGAACTTAATAATCTTTAGGGTTAGATTGGTCACCTTTTAGAGACTAGATCTGACCTAGCCTCTAGGTTAGCACCTAGATGTCTGAGAACTAGGTCTAGACTGGTGCTTGTTGTATAGCAAGTCCTTAGATGTCGTTCTTTCCTTATAGTGCAACGGTATGGGACGTTGCATTATTTGAAAATGACGTACATCAAGGGAAGACAAACCCTAGACATATGGCACTCGTTATCTAGAGTAGCTACACTAGTCTACACTTTGTTCTCACCATTTCCACTAGTTTTTATGGCACTGTACTCTCTACTATGTGTGGGACACTCATTTTTTGGATTTGGTTTTGATTCCAATCAGATCGAACCTCGATACTTTTCTCTGACGCATGTTTTATCGGAGAAAAATTATATAATATTTTATTATATATGTAAGTATAAAAAAATGTGTACCCACACATGTATGAGTAGGAGGTGGTCATGTAACCTAAGTGAAAGTGAATGACATTAGTATAGAAGAGAGCGAGTAGTTCTAGATTACATGTCTAGAGACTTATTGGAATATGTGATACATGGAATAGATGAATAAGATTAGATAACGATCTAAGATGTATAGAGATGATATAAGATAGTCTATGATGATATATGTTTGTATTTGAGAACTTAATTTCAGTTTTGAAGATTTTAGATAGGCCTTGATGATGAAAGTATGTGTGATTTTCTAAGTTAAGATAAGTTAAGTTAATACAAGGTTGCGAGTCAGCATGAGCTTCAAGCTCTTTTACAAAGGAGGACCTCTAGTGTTAGGACCAATTATAGGGTTAATTCCAGAGAGAATGAGACACAGAGGGAGAAGGTTAGAGAACCTAAACTCTAAGATATGAAAATTGTGAGAAATATGTGATATGATATGTCCTAAACTAGAATACTCTTGGGTGAATGAGTTGAGCTACTTTATGCATGGTTCCGGTAGTCCTTTTGAACCCTAGATGTCCTTGGGAGGACCAAACCCTAGAGTCAAAGAGAGGTTGATTATATATGCATATGTGAATAAGAAAATATGAGAACCTACCATCTGGGTGAGGGAGAGAGAGTCCCAAGACCCTAGAGGAGGTAAAGCTGTGCTAGTTTCTATGAAAGCCTCATGCTCGGGTTGGTGGCTTCCCATGTAGGACTCTAGTGCTATATATATATAGATAGAGAGTTGGGAAATAGTGTTTCATGGTAGAGACCTATGAAGTAAATATCATAACATGTTTTGGTTTGTGCTTATGTGGCTAGAACTTGTAAGGCTATCACTAGTGCCAATGAGGTAATCTAAAAACCCTAGACTAAGAGAGGAAAGATAAAGTATATGCATATGAGATAATCATAGAGTTGAGTTAGCTCAGAGAGACTGAGAAATGCATTATCTTTGTGATAAGGGTTGGGAGAACCTCATTTGGACTAGATAAAGTTTTGATATAAGTTTAATAAGCCACCTACATAAGTTTGTGTAGCACAACCATGATATAATATATGTAAATCTGATCATAATATGTGATCTTATCTTGAGATATGATAGTGGATATGACATGATGGAAAACTTAAAGATGGTTTAATAGATATTTATGTATAAATGGCTAATCATATACATGAATCATGATGATAATGTGATATTTTTGGTTAATCTTGCGATGAAAATCACTAGTAGATGTTGCAATTTATTATGAGAAATGAAATAAGATCATATGAATGAAACATATTACATGAGGTGTTAATCTTAGTGCTTAATAATGATGAAAAATATATTTTGATAGTTAGCACAACATAACGATTATGACACCTTGATATTATATAGATGGATAAAGTGGGTTAACTATAGTTAACTCCCTCCTAAAAGGGCACATGTTAATGTTGAACATGTTCTAACAATTAGCTCAATAAAATGTTAATGACACCTTGATGTAATGGGATAACCTTAGTTATCTCCTGTATAACATGGTAATATGATGTGAGAATCCTAATGCAGGGGTAAAGATAAGGATACAACCCTAACATATGAGATATGTCATGACATAACTAGAGTTTCTAAACCCTTGTATCAATCTTTATGAAGGGGTGTTTCACCTTAGATGTTTTTAAAACCTCCTAATATGGTTTGGATATGATTATGGAGCTTTGCTTTTGGATATGTTGAACATAGAGTGGTGTTGGACATATGGATGAAGACCTTTTGATTATTCCTAGAAGTAAGAGGATGGCTTAATTTTGAGGATGAAATACCTTTTAAGATGTATATGATGTGATGGACTGGATTTCTGGTTTAATTTTGAGGATGAAATGCCTTTTAAGGTGTGTAGTATGTGATGGAGTGGACTTTTGGAATCCTTAAATGTACAATGGAATAATTGAAATCATATGGTTGAGTTATATTGAGAGTTCCAAGCTTTTGACAAAGTTTGTGTGTTGATTTGATGTTGATATCATGACTAAGATCTCTAAGTTCAGACCTTTGTGAAGTATTTAATTAGATGATTAGGTAGATGAGTTTTGTCACTAAATTTGAGAAAAATGTAGCTTGAGAGGTAGTAGAGCTATGGTCAAAATTTGGTGGCAATTGGAGGATCGTAGAGGAAGTTATTTAAGTTTTAAAGTTGTGAAATAATATGCATTAATGATGATTTATGGACCTAAGTTTCGATGCTTAGCCTGTGTCATGCCCCCTTGCTTTTGGGTTAGGTCTACATGGTCAGATTCTATCCCTGGATCCCAGATCAAGGGCCACATCACATATCTTTGAGAAGCCACAGATTGCTAGTTTACATGCAACGATACATGCCTTAGCTTTCTAATCAGATGGCTGGGTCTCCATCCCTTACCTTTGGTCTGGCTGGAGATCATGGGAAAACCAAGGGAAGTGACTCTTGTGACCACCACATTTTGGTCGTGAGCTATGGGTGAGAACTAACTAGAGAGTGGGGTTCTACTACTCATTACTAACCAGTTGACCCGTCATTTGTACCTTGCAGTGTAAAGACGAGTGAGTTCCATCTTCTCGTCTCCATCAGATCTCCACAACATCAAGCAAGCAAAGCATGAGGTAGGGAGGAGAAGAAGAGAGATCTGACAGAAGACCTGAGTGGTGTTAAAACACCTTCGAACCCTCACGAATCCCATGGTAGGTACAGATTCATGCTGTGGGTTGAGATCTGGGTAGACAAACTTGAGGTTGTCGGATAAGAGACCCTGAGCTTGTACTCAAGGTTTATGCTTCCCCCAATTAGATGATGCAGAGAGGTTCAATAAGGTTTGATGGAGATCCTAGAGTCTCTAGCTTGAGCTAGGAGGGACCAGAGGCATTTTGCCTCTTCTACACCTCCGCAGCAGCTGCAAGCGGCAGTGAGCTCACGAGAATGGAGACCCAAAGGCCTTAGAGAGTTTCTGATCAGCCGATGGATATGTGTTCAAGTCGTTAGAACTAATGGAACCCTTAGTAGCTGATGAGGAGCCTCATAGTTGCCAGGTCAGCTCTCCAGAGTTCCCAGCCATGGCGGTAGTTTTGTGCAGGCAGAACAGAGGAATCGTGCGGGAAGGAGAAAGAATTGGGGGAGGGGTGAACCCCAATATAATTGCCTAAAACTAGCCCAGAACTTTCTGGCCCAGTGCAAACTAGGAGAAGAACCAGGCACAACAAGCAAAGGATGCGTGCCAGCCCTAGGGCCACATGGCGGTCCCCGATTGGCCGAATAAGGTAAAAACCTCAAAAAACTTATATATTATATAATTCATAGAAATTAGCATGCTTATCAGAAAAAGGCAAGTAAGGTACCAAAATGTTTAGAAAAATGAGCAGAACAACATGGGACCATGATATTAGTCTTTTGAAGCTTAAATGTTAGTAGTATCATGTAAGATGCTATATATTTGTTTAACAGATAATAAATATGAAATGAAGACCTAAAATTATGAGAATGCATCAGTAACTCTTAAATGTGTTTTAGAATCCATGTGAAATCAGAGATGATCATGTTATGACACATAATCATGTATTTTTCTTAGGATGTCTATCTAGGGATAATAACCCTAAATAAAATGCAATTAATGCATACATACTCAATAAATGATGAAATTCACAGAAAACCCTCACATCAGTAACTGGAAGATAATATGTATATCTGAGATCAATTTTATACTTGAAATCCATGTTACATGTAGATGACCCTTAATACATGGGTTGTAACCCTAATTTGAATAATGTATATAAAGTAGGGTTACTATGTGCACAAAAAGGATATGGAACCTAATGTTTAGATAATGAATCATAATTTGGAAAATGAAATCAGTAAGATAATTCTAAGATAAGAATCCAAGTAATGATGCAGACATCCTAATGAACTAAGTAAAACCCTAATGAACACAACTAGAATTAAGATAATGAGAATCTGATGATAGTATGTGGTCTTGTCTTAATCAGTGGTTTACCAAGAATATAGTTGGCATAAAGAATGTGGTTTAGGATATCTTGATAAAGGTATGCCATTACCTCTTACTTGTCTTATTATACAATATGCTTGTCATATGTGTAGTAAAATACTTGGCATATGATATTGGACGAATGATTGTTCTTGTATGATATCTTTCTTGATTTTCCATACTTATGGATAGGAACACATGAAACATAAGATATATGATCCATTATATGATATCACTAAATCTCTTTGGTAGAATAGTGCATTGATGAAAGTACTAAATCTCTTTGCAGAGTATTACATGTGAGCACTAAATCTCTTTGGCAGAATAGTGCATTTATGGAAGTACTAAATCTCTTTGGCAGAACAATACATGTGAGCACTAAATCTCTTTGGTAGAATAGTGCATGTGGTTGATCGACTTTACATATAATGGAAATGAGCTTAAAATATGTGTTCTCTTCTGTTAATGAACATCTTTGTGCAAGTATATGCTTTTATTATATTTGTTTATTGATGCAAACTATTAGTTTTATCTTATTGCCAAGATATGATGAGAGATATGTAAAAGACATGTAGGCGTACTCATTACAATATTCTTGAATATTGTGCTACATTTTTTTGGGTCCTCCAAAGCGTGATGCCTCTTTTTCTATTAAAGCAATAAGGGTCTGTACAAGAACAACTATACATACATGAAAAGAAAACAACACGCAACTAAAAACTATCACTAACTATCTTTACATGATTCCAAACTGTGTCAAAATCTTTACTTTTCCCTTCAAAAATCCTGTTATTTCTCTCCCTCCAAACCTCATGAACGAAAACCATGATGAAAGTTCTGGCCCCCCATGTCCTTCATATTAACAATATCAAGCATACCGGCCAGAATACTCCCAAGGATATCCACAGTCTTGGCCTCAACCAAGATCTGTTTGCTGAACCTACATTCAAAAGTATGTGACAAGTAGTCTCCTCGACTTCCAAACAGAGAGCAAATCTAGAGGCAAGATGAAAACCTCTTCTCTTCAAATAATCCGTCGTCAGCAACCCACCCTTCAAACATCTCCAGGCAGTACAAATGGCTTTCATAGGCACTTTTGTCTTCCAAAGACAATTAGCCCAACAACATTTAGGATAGGAAACTCTGACCTCATTCTAGAAATCTTTCATCTTAACCACCTTCTTACCATTCAGCAAGAGAGTATCTTCAGTCTCCGTAAAGGTAGACACCTTGCTTTTGACAAAGTCAATCACATGATTGATATGCCTCGACTTAGAACCCTTCCAGCCTCCATCTTATCCCTGTAACAGTTCACCTTGGTGAACTTACCAACACCACTATGATCCGACAGATGTCAGACAAATAGTCATTCAAGAAGACCCCCTTGCCCAACCAGAGATCCCTCCACAACAAGAATTTGTCTCCATTACCTATAGAAAAGAGAACCCCTTTTACAATCTTATCCCTAACCAGGATAAGCTTTTTCCAGATCCAAGTCAAATTAGAATGGACCTTAACACTCCAAACGTGTACCATATGTAATCTTTTTGTTAGGTTGTGGACATATGATCTTGAAGAACCAGGATAATTGAGAGTTGTATAGCGAGATGATGTACATGTGGACCTGTTGTCTTAAGATCATGTAGTCTAGTTGTAGTACATGTATATGTAGAAGTTTCTGTTCAGTATGTAATATCAAATGTTGTAACAATTCATTTTGTAATCATATGTTGAATGGTGAACATGTGTTGTATGGTTTTATTATTGTTCATGTACATGTGCTACTGAGTTTCCTTCTGACCTCCTCTGATTTTCTTCTTCTTAGTGTGTGGTGTTTAAATTGGGATTCTTGTTAAGGTGAGGTTTCAATTTGGATGTCTGACATTAGATTAAGTTTTAGAAAATTTGGGGATGTCACACCATCCTTCTCCCTCCTTTGTATCCAATGCATGTACTAAAGCCTAAAAACATGCAAAAAGCAACGATTAGTGCATTTGATATGATGGTTCATATTGGGGAAATTTATTTTCAATCTACTATGTTTAGATGTGAATGTAATGCAAAAAGACACTAGATTAAGCCCTAAAATAGGGCAACATCAATTATCACAATGGTATTTTTTGCAATCTTCGTTTGATTTTTCTTTTGATGGATATTTTAGTTTACCACAAATGCAATAAGACGGTTTTTGATGTCAAGGGAAGAGGATGGTAGGGTTGACTTCTTCCTATAGGGGACATTGGGCTTTTTAAAAAACTTATGAATGCCAGGAAGTGTAAGATCACAATTTTTGTAGAATTCCACAGGGTCAAGCAGATCATGATACTCTGGGTAGTCAGACCTCCATGTGTCGGTAACCTCACTACCATTGAAATATATATTCATATAATCTTCAGAGATGGTAATTTTGGTACCAACAATCATAGAAGTCAAAACTACTTGAATATTGGGTGGTGGCATGGTTGTGTCATAGTTCCATTAGATTAGCATAAAACTCATGGACCACCTTAATGCTAGTGATAGAATTTGAGAAGCACTGGCGTTCTACACACAATGCGCTAAGGTAATGGGTCGAAAACACCTCAATGACCTCTTTGATAACCTTACTTGTTGTGAAACAAGGTTCATATAAAGCTCAAAAAGGGAAGGGATTCCTAGGAAGGAGTTCCTTATAGCATTTTTGATCTAGAGAAGATATTAAGGAGGTGCCGACATAGGATACATGGCGAGGAGCATAGGAAGAGGATGATGCTCCAGCAAGGATGAGTCTTTTCCTATGGTTTGATGACATGTAGTTAGATGAAAAGAAAACATCACCGAAGGAGCAAGAAAACATCACAAGAAAGTCACCTAGCCACCTAGGTTGAGGAAAGAAGAGGCAAGGAAGGCCAAATAAGGGATAGGAAGGGAAGGTCAAACCTAGGGTTTGAGAACTAGAGAATTGGAGCTTGGGATCAGTCAATTTTCTCTAGTTGAGAGGGAGAAAAGTTGCCTGAAGCCCCTTTTTAGTTTAGTCCAGTCGCATGATCGGTCGAGTTCTTTAGGTTAGGAACTCAGCCGAATAGGCAGTTTATCTAAGTCATGGCGATCGCTCGAGTTGTATTAGGACAAACTCGACCGAATGGTCAACCAGTACAAACCTTATAAAATAAAACTCCATGCCTCTAATATGTTTAATAAATGTAGTTTTCTAGCCTACCATGTATTTTAGTCATATTGGGGCACATTTCACTCATCATAGGGTACTATTTTGTGATAAAACATTCATTTGCAGAAAATACCCCAAAAAAGAAAAATAAGGCATGAAAGCATGGCAAAATTTAGTACTTAGCAAGCAAATGATGAACAAGACATGATAAAGAACATACAAATAAGAGAAAAACTAGCTAGAAGGCATGTCATTATCATCAAGAGTAGTTATAAGCATTTTTGATCTAATAAAAGAAAATTGCACTCTAGATAGAGGTTTAGTGAAAATGTCTACAAGATGATTCTTCGTGTCCACATGCATGATATAGATATCCTTCTTGGCAATGTGTTCATAAAGAAATTGATGATAGACCTCTACTTGGTTAGCTCTACCATGCAATATAGGATTGTAATACAAGTTAATTACACTAGTATTATCGCAGTAGATAGGAAAAGCATCCACATATATGTTAAAGTCTTGGAGCATTTGCTTCATCCATAGGACTTAAGAGCAACAACTCCCACGACAATGTATTCGGCCTCGTTAGTTGAAAGAGCCGTAATGCTTTGATTCTTAGAGAACTAAGAAACTAGACATGGTCCTAGGAAGAATCAAATTCCACTTGTGCACTTTCTATCAATCAAACAACTTGCATAATCATCACCACTATAAGCAGTAAGAGTAAAGTCCCTTGACTTGGGATACCATAATCCAAAATTTTGGGTTTTGGCTAGATATCTCAAAATTCTCTTAACCACTATGAGATGTGATTTCCTAGGACTTGATTGAAAGTGAGCACACAAGCTAACACTAAACATTATATCAGGTCTAGAGGTAGTAAAATAAAGTAAACTTCCCTACCTCTATACAACTTCTCATCTACCTTTTCTCCTTGCTCATCTCTTTCAAGCTTGGAGGTGTTTGACATATGGGTGTCCATTGGCTTTGTATTCTCCATCCCAAAGTGCTTAAGTAGTTCACTTGTTTAATTGCCTTGGTTGGCGAAGTTCCCATATTTTTTGATTTGAAAGTCAAGGAAGAAAGTAAGCTCCCCCATCATGCTCATCTCAAACTCACTCTGCATAAGAGCACCAAATGCCTTACAGAGATCAAGATCAGTCTCACCAAATATAATATCATCAAAACATAAATTTGAATAATCAAGGAATTTCTTGAAGTGTGTTTGGGAAACAAGGTTGAATCGACTTTGCCCATGATATAGACATTGTCTGACAAAAGTTTTTCTCGTACCAATCTCTAGGTGTTTGTTTGAGTCCATAGAGATCTTTTTGTAACAAATAAACATGGTTAGGCAATTTATAATGTTTAAAGCCTGGAGGTTGAGCAAAAAATATTTCCTCCTCAATTTTACCATTCAAAAATGCACTTATAACATTCATTTGATAAGTAGAAAATTCTTATGTCCAGAAAAAGCAAGCAACATTCTAATTGACTCGAGTATAGCTACAGGTGCATATGTTTCATCAAAATCAATGCCTTCCTATTGGTTGAAACCTTGAGCTACTAACCTTTCTTTGTTTCTTACAACATTTCCGCTTTCATCAAGCTTTTTGCAGTAGATCTACTTGGTGCCAATGATCTTTCTATCACTTGGTCTTAGCACTAAGGTCCACACTTTGTTCTTCTCAAACTGTTCCAACTGTTCTTGCATGGCTACGATCCATTCGCCATCCTTGAGAGCTTCTTTGAGATCATTTGGCTCAAGTTGAGAGATGAAGGCGTTGTTTACTTATTCTTATTGTAGGAAGTTGATGTCTTCACCCTTTCAAAGGGATTACCTATGATGAGCTCTTTTTGATGATGCTTTGCAAATAGGGGAGTTGGAACCTCCTTTTCTTCTTCTTTCTCTTCTTCATCAACTAACACCTCTTTTCTTTTATCAACAATGTTGAGATCTTTCAAGTGAGGGGATCATCTCATCTGCAACATCATCATTAACAATATTCTTAGAAATAGAGGGATTAGTCTCAAAAAATCTAACGTTGATAGATTCTTCTACTTTACACAATTCAATGTTAAATACTCTATAAGCCTTTCTAGTAGTGCTATAGCTAAGAAAGAAAGCCTTGTAAGACTTCAAATCAAATTTGTCAAGGGAATCCTTGGCGTTCAAAATAAAATAAGGATAACCAAAAACATGAAAGAAATAAATGGAAGGCTTTCTACCATGCCATATCTCATAGGGGGTTTTCTTCAAATATGGATGAGTAAAAACTTGGTTTTGTACAAAACATGAAGTACTAACAGTTTTGGCCCCAAACTTCTTTGGAGTGTCATACTCTAGAAGCATGGTACTAGCTATTGACTCCAGGTCTAAATTGACCAAACCCCTTTTTGATGATGACAAAACCATTCCACTTATCTGTGTCTAATGTCTCTACTTGAGTGATTTCAGATTAGGTATAGACACACTCTAAATGCCCTAAATTGCGTATCCTAACTTGGAGAAAAGACAGGTCAAAGTAAATACAAGTGTACATTTTTAGAATATGATGTATATCCCTTAGAATCATGTTGTAAATCCCTTGTAATGATTGTATTACTTGTAATTAAGATTAGAAAAAAATTAGGAGCACTTAAATCAAATATTTAAGCACTTAAAGATAATTTTCCAAAATTCACATTAGGCTGTTCATCGGTCGAGTTGCAAACTCAACCGCTCCTTATTGGATTTTGGAGACAACTTTTGATCGATCAAGTTTCCATGTCACAAAACTCGACCTATCCCTCTGCAGACCAAGATTGATTTTAGTGGATCGATCGAGTTGCCACCAGACAAACTTGACCAATGACTTCAATTGGCCTTGTCGCATAGTAGGATTGGCCGAGTTATCTTTATTGAAACTCGACCGATCACACTGTACGGAGAAGTGCACAAAATTTCTTCTAGCCATTGGAATCTTGCAAAACTAAAAAAAATATGTCGTAATATCCCAAATGTCTAATATTTGTCCTTAAGTGTTCTCAAAGGCTTCTAGGCATCCCCAACTACAAATAGGACCCCTTGGTCTTCGTCCCATGGTTATCCAAGCACTATGAAGGTTCCTATTCTATAGTTGAGTGCATCCTACAACCTCCTCTCTCTCTAAGATTAATCAACTGCTACATCCATTAGAGTGAGTAGGAGATTTGTAAGAGAGCTAGTCCTACATGTATATCTTGTGAGGATCTCACTTCCACCACCTCCCAATATCTCATTCAACCATGAAGATGAAGGCTCTCTATCTTGGCTAAGAGAGGTGAAGAAGAACAAGAGAAGGAGTCCCTTGGTGAAGAAGAAGACAAGGCCGAACACTTGGAGCAAGAGTGGTAAGCCCTTGGTGAAGGCATAAGACTCCTTGCTCAAGTGGGCAAGTCCTTGGTGAAAGATTATCCTTGGCAAAGGTGAAGGCAAAGATAAAATATCCAAGAAAAGTGGGTAATTCCTTTAAGGTCTAAGACCTGTACAAGAGTGGGTAACTCCTTGGTGAAGGAAAAAGACTCCTTTCAAAGTGGGTAAGTTGTTGGGTAGGTTGAAGACTCTTGGCTTGGATTGGTACGTCCTTGATAAGGTCATGTATTGTATGTCTTATGATGAATATAAGAGTGCACTGGTTAAAAAATCCTAGAGGTTAACCTCTCTAGGTAGTGGAATGGCATACTTCTATTTTGAAGCATGGGACCACTCTACATAGCTTTTTAATTGGTACATGTTCAATCTCTCTCATCCTTGCTATGTATGTTTTAGTTGTACTCAAATTTCCCATACTAGCAACCTTATATTATGAAATATCTCAAAGGTCTAATGAATTTTGTTTAAGTTCATTCAGCTCTATTCACCCCCCTCTAGAGCACAAAATCACCCATCCTAGGATCTAAAAGTTGGTATCAGAGCGGGTCTTCTCCAAGCATACTTCCACAAGTAGGAGAAAATGGATGATTACCAAGATGGGAGATACTCTGTCAACCTTCCAATCTTTTTTGGGAGTAACTTCCTCTATTTGAAGAAAAGGCTTCAATTCCATCTCCAAGGAAAAATTCATGAGCTATGGAAAATGGTGGACCGTCCATACAAGATACCAGAGAAAAGGATGGAAGAATGTGATGAAGCTACAATGAAGAATGCCACCTTGAATGCAAGAGCCATCAACATCCTCTATGCCACCATGACCCCCACCGAGTTCAACCTAATTTCTTCTTGTGAGATGACCTATGAGGACACCTTAAGCTATGTCCTTGTCTTCATGCCACATCCAATTCCTTCACCTAGGGTTGAAAGCATACCCCAACAAGAAGAGAAAAGTAAATGAAATCAACAAGGTTGGTATGTGCATACTAAATAGGAAAATTGAGCAATATTATGGAACAAAGGACATAAAAATAAAAGGCTTCCCATAGAAAAGACAAGGACTACCCAAAAAGGGCATAAAAGAAAAGAATCATCATCACATGATAAAAGAGGATACTTTCCATAAACAAAACAATAAAGTTGTGCCACAATAGCACATATAGAGAAAGTAGGGCACACACCCCACAATCATCATCAAACTTTCATGCATGTGAGATAAGCATAACATTATAACAATATAATGACAAAGGCAGACAAGGCTTCACATCCTTGAAACTTGATAGAGAATGACACACTGCCAAACCCCCAATATATAAAGTTGAGCCAAGGCTTCACATCCTTGAAACTTGGGTATGGGGAACCACCACCTCCATCCCATAAAAATAGGGGCACACGCCCAAAAACCAATTCAATCACACTAGTCTAGTGCTACTAATTCACATAGCATGTAAAATGTAGAGGCAAGTAAAAAGTATAGTCAAATTGTACAATGTTGTCATCACACAATGTACAACACATACATCCACATGCAAGTGGGAATAAGATATCACATATCCACAAATAAACATCCACATCATAGTGAGCACATATCATCAAAAGTCCCACATGCACCAAGGCACAAGATAAAAGTCAAGAGAATATCCAAGATTTCCCCAAACAAGATAGTTCACAAGAACCATGATATCAAAAGATAAGAGCAATGTGTATAGGCTATTGTCCATAGAACCAAGAGAAAGAATAATATATGTGAATTTCTCAACATGGAGTAGTAGGGAATACAACGTACCTTAAACACGTGTCCTAGAAATACCTTTCCCCAATCGAGTTGTTTCCAAGATCAACTTTGCCTAATTACAAATTATTCACATGTATTAGGGTTTGTCATATGCATTAATGTAAAGAAAACCCTAGTTTTGGACTATTCACACAAAATCTCGATTTAGACTCTGAAATTATCACCATTGATCTAGTTAGGTTCTCCTGATTAAGAATATATATAATTTTGTCTTTTTTGGAGTTATGATGATTAAAGTGTATTTTTGGTAATTTTTATGTATTAAAATCATTTTTAGAAAACACCTTCTGATAAAGCTAAAAACCAAGCCTTGAAAGTATTTTTATTAGAAAGATTGTATTTTTATAATTCTAAAATATATTTATTTGTTAAATTTGGATAAGCTAATAAAAGTTATGATTTTTCTAAAATTGACCAACCAAAAATTGCCACATAAGCAAATACTCGAGAAGAAGCAAAAGAGAGGGAGAGAGGGGCTGGACCTGGATGACTTGGACCAATCAGGTGCAACCAAGTCACCTAGTCAGCACTCACGAGACCGACACTTCAAACCAAAGGAAACATAAGCCAAATTACTGAAATACCGTTAGCGGAAAACAAAGCAACAAAAGAAAATTGGGGGTAAGACTGGGCAATGACAAAAAATATTCTTCTTCATAGATCCTTGCTCCATGGTATCTGAGAAAGCAAGTAGGTGCTTGTTAGAAATTAGGCAAATTGCTACTGAACAACGATTCGAGAAGTCAAGGGCATGGAAAGAAAGAGAAGCAACAAACGAACTCACCAGTTAGGCTTGATTGATCATAGATGGCGAGGAGGCGATGCATAGCCCGCCACAAGGCTAGGTCTAAAATAGGTCAACTAGTGGCACAATATGTGACCGATGAAGAAATTGGCGTGCCAGGAAAGTTTGTGGAGGTTGAACGGAGACTAAGGCATATATATATATATATATATATATATATATATATATATATATATATATATATATATATATATATATAGATGGGGTTAAGAGTCGAGGGTTTGAGAGGTTATGGTCCGAGAGACAAAAATGGAAATTTGGGAAAAACATAAATACTTGATTATAGGTCTCGAGTAAACTCTCATTGTGTGCGAAATTGTAATTGGAATCTAATGGAACAAGTTTCGTGAGATATGGTGGAGAATAGACCGAGAAAAATGTGCTAGATTCTCACCCAAACCCGACAACACTGTAGCAACTGGGCATCTCCTACCTGAGGTAGGAGATGGGTCATATACTGCATGATGGGGATCTGACAGACATGGGAGGGGCACAACAGCTATAGCTTAAAACATTCCAAGTCTGATTCTAACTAAAGTGCACATTAAATTTATTTCCAATTTTCTCTCTCCTCTTTTGAGGGTGCAAACAAGTCCCAAATTAATTGGAATTTTGTATAGAGGCTAAATAAAGCATGTAAATTCTGATTATGAAATTAGATTTGCATTTTGAGAAATTTTAATATGTTTAATAAATAAAATCATATTTTTCTTTTTTCCTCATGCATTAATGGCTATAAGATTCTACAAAATTAATGAAACTTCACCCATAAGTCATATTTAATGTGTTGGATATGAATTTTCCATTAATTTTACATGTCATAGTTGGTTGAGTATTTATTTAATATTTTGAAGGTTCTACACACTTTCTCTCTCCTAATTTCATCTTTTAATCAAACATCTTCCAAATTGGATGAAAATTCACCCAAAGGCTATATTTATTATATAGATTAGGAATACAATATTATTTTCCTCTTTTGGTGTCATTTATTATTTTATTTGATATTTTGGGGAACATTCAGACCTTCTCTTTCCAAATTAAATTAAACTAATTATTATTATTTGAATAATGTGATACTTGATTCCCAAGATAATTGGGACCCAAGGAACACGATTTTCAACTTAGATTTCATTTTAGATTTCTTTTTATGAGTTGTGTCACAATTAATATTTGTGGCCATTATTAATACATTATTTCATTATTATCACTATTGTTCATTCCCTTATGTTCCGTAACTTAATATTATGACCAAAGGAATTATACAAAATTTTATATAATTCATTATTATCTCATGTGACATATTTTAGGTGCCTATTACAAGTCCAAGACTAATGTGAGAACATTAGATTACATTAGGGTTATTTATACATGTATTAACACATTTAAGGTTATAATAAACCTCATCTGGATCTATCCTCAACCTGGTTAGGCTAAACCGAAAGGATCAAACTTCTAGGATAGGGTTCAAGATCCAGTATGTTACACACAAAGTTGACTCTCACTTATTAAATTGTGATGTAGGACATCCACAAGAAGAACATTCTTGATGCATAGTGAATCACCTACTTCACCCTCACCTACCACCTTACCCTTATTGTTGTCACCAAATGTAATCGACCCTCCTTTCTTCTTTGTAAATTAGTTGAAGTGGCTAATTTCACCTATCATATGTTTTGAGCAGCCACTGTCAGCAATCTATTTTCGTTTTACCTACAATAAAGGAGAATTTCGGTGCCCAATTCAAACCTTTGGATCTAGTGTTAGCTTGGGGACCCATTTTATCTTTGGGCTGATCCCCTTCTCTCTATAACGAAAATAAGTAGAGTAATGGTCACCACCTTGCAATGCACACATTCTATAGGGTTCTTAGAACCATAAGACTCTACATGGAAGATAGGATATCCCTTGCTCTTTTTCTTACCCTTGCCCTTGCTCTTTCTCTTTGAATACCCCACTATATATCCCAAACTACCAGTGCCAACTTGTTTGGTAGAATGATGAGGTACTTTTTCCCTTTGAGGAATCTCTACAAGGAAGCTCTTAGTTTGTGATTATCATCACTAAGAGTATTGACAACGGAAGATAAGATAGCAAGATCATCTTGTGAATGAAGTAAGTCGACCTCCAAACAAAGAGATTTAATAAGATAAGAATCTTTTTCTAAAGTAAGACTAGCAACTTCATGACTAGGCAATAAAGGTCTAGAAGAAAGATCATTAACTTGAGCAAGTAATATAGCATTTTTAGTTCTAAGCATAACAAACTCATCAAGATAAATTTTATTTTTGATCCTTAGTAGCATCATAAGCAAGGTTAAGATCTTCATTTTTAGTTTTAAGGAAAGCAAGCTCATCTACTAGGGCTTTGTTTTCTTCCTTAAGATTATTGATGTTCTTAAGGTAGATGAAATTCTCTACTTCAACTCCATTGAATTGGATATCAAGAACAAGAAACTACCTCTGCAAGGAATCAATGCTATCAAGATGCAACTTTTCATTTTGATCAATAAAATCAATTTTAGAATACAAATCATCTATGATCTTCCCTAACCTCTTCTTTTAGACTTGCATTCGAAATAAGAGGAACATGAAGCATTTAATATATCAATAAGAGTTTCTTTGGATAATTCATGCAAGCTTACCTCACTTACCTCACCAATGTCTTCACTTGTGGAGGCCATGAGTTCTAGATGGCATTCACCTTCATGGGAACTTGCATCACTAGAGGAGGATTCCTCCCAAGCCACATGAGCTGCATCCTGGCTCCTTTTATCCATCTTGTCCTTCTTCTTGTACTTTCCATCCTTCTTGTACTCATTCATATTCTTGTGGATGCTCTTGTGGTAGGACTTCTTTGGCTTGTAGCATTCATTCTTGTAGTTCCCCTTTTGACCACATTCATAGCATCTAGAAGTAGAAGATGAGAAAGACTTTCCCTTGAAGTTCTTGCCATTTGAGTAGTTTGCTTCATGATCACTAGGGCCATCATCTTCACTTGAGGAGGGAGTAGAGGACCAGAAAGCAAGTTGCTATTAGAGAATCATTGCCTCCACTTGAGCTTTGAAGGCATTGTCTTTGATATTCTTTGATTCATTCTACTCTTGCTTGTCTAGTCTTGGGTCTTGAGCCGAAAGGTTGCCAATGAGCTCCTCGGTGTCTAAGTCACCAAGACTTCTAACTTCTTCAATAAAAGTCACCTTGGGTTCTAATCTCTTGGGAAGAGACCTTAGGATCTTGGAGTTGATAGTCCCTCTATCCAAGGTGTGGCCCAAAGAAGAAAGCCCATTGATGATGGTGTTGAGCCTTGTGTACATCTCGACCACTCTTTCCTTCTTTCCCATCTTGTAGTTTTCAAGAAGCCCATTGAGCATGTAGATCTTTGAATCCTTGACTTGTTGTGTGTCTTCATAGGTAATGCACAACCTATTCCAAATCTCATGGGCCATGTCCTAAGATGAGATCTGGCTGAACTCAAAGGGAGTGAGGCAACATAGATGATGCTTATTGCCTTGGCATTTAGCTATGTATTCTCGAGTGTAGCTTCATCCCAAGTAGCTACATCACCAGATGGCTCCTTGTATGGAATAATTATCACCTTCCACACATCATAGTTCATCCGTTGAAGGTAATACTACATGTACTATTTTCGATGGAGGAAATTTGTGTCATCGAAGACCGTAGGTGTCATGGAGAATCCTCCTTCTAGGTTAAGGGACCCAAGTAAGTCACCCTTCTTGTCTCGTGGGTGATGTTTTAGGAAGATCATGGTTTTGATACCACTTGTTGGATCAAAGGGCTTTAGAGGAGGGTGAATAGAGCTAAAAATACTTGCACAAAAATCATTAGACCTTCAAGTTACTTCAACTAGGAACAATTACAAATAGTGTATTTGATGGAAATCTAAACATGCATAGAAAGGATGAGAGAGATAGAAATAAGAACTCGAACAAGCTATTTATAGTGGTTCCACTCTCTAAACTAGGAGAGAGTCAGTCCACTACCTAGAGAGGTCAAGCCCTAGGATTTTGCAATCTATGTATACTTATACTCCATTATAAGACATACAATTGACCTTCCTTTTCCAAAACAAGGATACATAACTTCCCTTTGAGGTCAAGAGAGGCAATAACCTTACAAACAAGGTTTTACCTATCAAGAGTCTTATACCTCATCAATGTCTTACCCACTCCTATAAGCAACAAGTTATTTTGCCAAATATACTTCCAGTTACCATAAGTTGCAAGATCCTCATTGCTGTGAACCCAATAGTAAGCTAAATGGGTGGTCATCTGGCCATTGCTTTCCAATGTCTAGCCCTAACTGTCAGTACTGGCCAGGGGGTCGGGGGTGGTATGGGTTCTATTGCTTGCCAAATATTCTCGAATAGGTATTCATCAATGAAGTCCTAGTCCCAACTGCTAGACTCCAACATCATTGACTGAACTTGCATTTTATCCAAACTTGTTGGAGGTTCAAAATTACTTTCAAAGTCACACACAAATCTCCCAAATATCTAATTATTAGACCAACCATTGATACTCTGACTGTTGTTAACAATTTTGTAGCTGGATTCTTTAATAGCATGCTTGTTCTTCTTAGTGAAGCTCCAGGATGAAGAGCAACAACTTCTTAACAAAAGCCGTTGTCACACATATTTTTTCAGCATGACCTTGACCTAGAGTTTATCTGGTTGATTCAGAAATTTCCATATGCTCTTCATCATCAAAGATTGATTAGAATTACTGGCATTCTTGATACCCATCCCCCAATATCCTTATTTAGGGTTACTTTACCCCTAGAAACTGGGGAGAAATTTCTCTATTCCCAATTGCTTTACCAGATAAATCGCCATATGTGTTTGTTAATAATGTCATCCCAGAGATGTGGCTAGAACCGAACAGTCTGCATTGTATAGGTAGGAATGTCTTAGAGAGTTGATTTTACAAGTGTGATGCTCCCTAACAAGGAAAGGTATCACAAGGTCCATCCGTTCATCCAATCTCTGATAGACTCTAGGATGCCATGATGAGTTTTTTTATTAAGCCTGTAGTGAAGGATTGATACTCCCAGATATTTCTCGAGGTCCCATTTCCAGCGGAAGCCAACCTTTCTTCTTATGGTTCACACCTCAGAGTTAGACACATCATTACTGAAGTAACAATTTGCTTTTTCTATGGAGCCTCAGAGGAACTAAGGATCCCATTTACAATATCTGATTATTGAGTAGATGCTTCACACATGAGGAGAATGTCGTCGATAAAACATACATGGCACAGTTTGGTGTTGCCCCTAGAAAGAATAATATGTTTCTATTGATTGGAGTTAACAATGTTGGTGATTGTTTGGCTGTGTCTGTCCATGCAGAGGACGAAGACATATGGGCTTATTAAGTCTCCTTGTCATACTCCTTGAGAGGCCTTGATAGGTGGGAGTGGTACTCCTTCCCAAAGAATATAGGTGTGTGCTAAAGTGATTATCTGCATGATAATATTATAGAGTTTCTGAGGCAACATTGTGCATCTGAGGGTGTCTTCAGGAAAGCTCTAGTTCATATAATCAAAAACTTTAGAAAGATCAAGTTTTATAACATCCAATTTTTCTTTGAAGATTTTTCCTTCATAGAATGGATAACCTCCTTCAGAAGAAGAATTGTATCACTGATGGACCTGCCAAGAATGAAGCTTGACTGGTAAGGGGATATCCATGCGTTTAGTAA
Source organism: Alisma plantago-aquatica (assembly GCA_963693085.1). Classification (NCBI taxonomy): domain Eukaryota; kingdom Viridiplantae; phylum Streptophyta; class Magnoliopsida; order Alismatales; family Alismataceae; genus Alisma; species Alisma plantago-aquatica. Next base: position 1,252,701,289 of record OY856410.1, on the reverse strand, counting down.
GGGCTTAATCCTCTCAACTAGGATTTTAGAGAACAACTTGAAACAACCATTGTTGAGAGTATGTGCCTGAGGTCACTGTAGGACTGAAGACTCCTAATTTTGGGTATGAGGACCATAAGGGAATCAGTAGTAGAAGGATCAATCTCCTCAGTGGTGAAGGTATCCTTTATATATCTTGTGATTGAGGGATACACAAGATTCTAATTACTCTGGATGAATTTGTTGAAGACTCCATCTGGGCTTGGGTCTTCGGACGGAAAAATCATAAACATGATGCGCCTATTCTCATAAGTAGTTGGGATCTATTCTGGAGCCTGAATATCAATAGGGGAAAGCTCTTGGAAGCGGACTTCATAACTATCTATTTGGCTTGGGGAAGCTGGATTTCCGCTTGTGAGGATCCTTGATAAGAAATCACTAATCATCACCTTCAGGTTGGATGGGGAGGTAATCTAGTTACTATGGGGTAATAGATCATTGAAAAATGGAGAGGTTGGAATGCCTAGGGGTAGGGTGTACGCAGTCCCATGGATAGATCATCACTTCCCTAAGTCTCATGCATATGTTGATTATTTCTAGAAGGATTCATATGATCACCTTCAAAATCAATTGAACTCATGGTGCCCCCTACTTGCTCTTCTTGGCTAGGTTCTTCCCCAACCACTAATTCATGTGTTCAACCTTTCTTCCTCACCCTTTCTGGGATTTGAACCATATGGTAGTCCTTTGCAAGACAAAGCCATTACCTGCTTGGCCATGCTTAAGGAGGGGAACTCGATGGGGAGCTCCCGTGTCTTTCCATCTAGTTTGGATCTGGTAAGGTTGGATTAGTTGAGACTCATGCATTCTTCCATCACATGTGTCATCATTGACAAGATGGACCGCAGTGTTATCATGTACACTATCCTTCTTGTGCAAGGTGATACAAGTCTTGCTCATGGTAGATTTCTTCGTGGCCGACACCTTCTTCCTTTTCTTGCTCATAGCTTCCTCCCAATATGACTCAGCCTCATCATACTTAGCCTCTTCTTAACAGTCGACAATCAGAATAGCTTCTTAGTTCTTTAATTGGTTGCTAACTCTCATCTTCTTTGATTGTATCTTCTGAGTTTGGGTGGGATTTGGAGGTGGCTTCTATCGCTTGGGCTTCTATGTGTGGATAGCCATAATGTAGGTTATTCCTAGAAAGGGGACATGCATCATTTTGGAGGCCGATACCGGAGGCACTTTGAAATTGTGTTTGCATTCAATATCAGCATGGCCTAGATGACCACACTTCATGTAGATAGTTGGCAGACTCTCATATTGTAGCTTAAAGTGCTCATTGTTGATGAAGAGTGCCAGTAGGAGGGGCTTGACAGTTCCAAATATTCTCACAAACTTGCCTCTATTTCCTTGTGAGGTATATGTGTCTATCTTGATAGTTTTACCAATAATTTTACCAATATTCCAAAGAAGTTGGGTCTAGTATAGGAAGATGAGCATGTCTGGGACATGAGCCCACACCACCGGCCATTATGGGATCAGTTCAGGAGGCCTGAAAGATGAAGTCCAAGACTGAACAAAAAGGTAGTTTCAAAAGACTATCCATGGTTTTCCAATCATGGATATGATATAGTCATCGTGATTAGCAAACTACATTTTGTAACAACTATTTCAAGATCAATGATTCTAAATTGAGCGGAGGATTTCCAGAGACTGTAGACATTATTGACCATTTCCTGGAACCCTAGGTTCACAGTGATCACTTTGATAATGAGTACATGTTGGTAGGGCTTGAGGAGAGGTTGGATAGTTTCTTGCCTCATGAAGAAGGTAGGGAGAGCACCCGATAGATTGATGTTAATATGCATAATCGACTTGACATTGAGAAAACATCAAAAACTTGCTGGCGAGACCAACTACCCTATAACTTACTTGATATGCATTATTGAAAGTTAATCTTAATCATGTGACTGATATGACTCAAATATCTAATATGCATGCTGCTAAATATCATCCATAGGAGTCATAGCCAAGGTTTTTCTAACAAAGACATAATCATTTTTTTTTATTAATATACTGCTGCTTCAGTCGTGTACCAAACATGAAACATGCATAGAGTAAGCACGGTCTAGGCATGGATATTTTAATCTGAATGATATAGGGGAAAGTACCTATAGTGATAAAAGTGATGATCGTTACATATATGTGTCTAACTAAGCTCAAAATATTTGTTAGGTTATTGACATGATATTTTATAAGATCTATAGTTTGGAAATTTAAAATAATGGTTAGATCATACATCTAGACTTAAGTGTAAGTTGTTACTGGCACATCCAAATATATTCTAGCACGACTCTCGTGCTCTCATTATATACACACACACACACACACACACACACACATATATATATATATATATATATATATATATATATATATATATATAGACACACACACACACACACACACACACACACACACACACACACACACACACACACACACACATATATATATATATATATATATATATATATATATATATATATATATATATATATATATATATATATTCATGAGAAAGAATACCACGTGCAAATATATATTGATCAAGATAGACACAACCAAATGCATCATTTTTTGACAAGCTTAAACACGAACAATACTTGAATATGCAACACCTGACACTAGACTAAAAAAAAGAACACAACCAACTCTAGTACTAACTCCAAGTACTATATTTATTTTACTAATTTATACTAGTTGTGGAACTAGTGAGTGGGTAACTTCCATTTAATAGTTAAAAAGGTACTAAGATGACAATTAAAATCAATTAAATGTTGAATGATTAGTATATGATATAAACATTGATGAATAATTATAATTGTATATAAAATATCATATAAAGATATCCATTATAAAGTGTAGACTATGTACATAGTTGACAACTCTTAAAGGAAAATGCAAAAGATCATAAGTAAAGCATTCAATGGATATATCATATTAACTTAGGTATCTTAATTTCCATTTACTCAAGTTCATAATCATATGTTATCTTTATTTTTATCATCTATATTTAGGGAAAGAGTTGATTCAAGGGCCCTATTTGTACCTTTTAATCAACTAACTCAATTGATGGAGTTTTTTCCTTGACCAAACACCTTCATGATACACGATTGTGTCTAGTCCCATCACTAGTTCCAATAATCTACCCAGGAATATGGCTAAATGTTGTCATCTCCCTCTCATATAAAAGTGTGAATAAGGTTTGTGCCCTTATATATAGGTGGATACATCTATGGATATGGTATTTTCAAATCTTGTACTAGATTGAGATTGTGATTGTGACCCATCCTCTCCCAGTGGACAAAACATACCCTAAGTTAATTAGCACTTTTACAAGAAAGAATTGATATATAAATGGGAATCTACGTGTCATGTTCTATGGTTTGTTGACATTTTCACTGATGGTTGTGTCCTCTTACATCAAGGTAGGTTTATGATTAGTATAATAGCTTTTATGTAATGTCATCTCACAAGAATAGGACATGATATTACATCTCATCAAATCATCTCATGTGTACATATCACCTCACTTAGAATTTGTACCATGAACCATAACTTTAGCACACATCATAATCATATCAATTGTTTGTGTCATGTACCATCACATCATAAATTCAATACCATTTACATCTGAACCACAAATAGGGCATAATATTACATCATAAGAATATAAATTACACATCATGCACTTTGTTATGATAGCTAAATAATAGTCTAAAATGGAAGTATCTATTTTAGTAAACTTAGTCGACTAGGGTACCTTGAAATTAGAAGATATTGATACAATTTCCATCATCAGAGAATCACATAAGTAATCATGATCACTACCAAGTCATTTTCAATTCAACTAAGATAACTAGAGAAGAACATTCATAGAACATTTCATATAGATAAATTTACCTTAATCATTCATTATATATTAACTAGATATCCTATTAGGAATCTAGAAAATTTAGGAGAATCTAAATACAAATTCCAAATAAACATTGAAAAACCTACAATAGTGAACATGTTCTTGTCCATGCAAGGTTTCTACTATAAGATCATGGTAGAATCCATATTAGATAAAAAGTACATCAATTTGCATTCATTTAAGCATCATGAACCTAGTTAGTGCATTAAACAAGATACCATTTTATATTGATGTGATTGTGGAAGACAGAGTATCCACTCACACTGACATGTACTTATTGGAATATCAACAAAAGAACCTCCAAATATTGTGAGAAAAACTTGGTCAATTACTAACTAACTAAATGCTTAATTTTGAATGATTAATTTGTCTAAGACAATACAGTTAATTTGGTTAATTTAGTTTGTATAATTATTTTAATGGCTAGTTGGTTATAAATATTTTTAAATTGGTGAACCAAATTAACCAAATAGCCACTATTTATTCATAAAAATGTCCTACACATATATATACCTATATAGTTGTGCTTGTATTACAATAGACCTCCACAATCATATACTAGTGAAATTTTCATGAGCTGTTTAGCATTATATTATATGCAATACTACTATGGTATGAAACATTATTATTACATGAGTGTTATCTGGTGATGCATCCCTATTTTAGGGCTTCATCTTGTGTCTTTTTGCACTTTTATCAAATCTAAACATTCTTAGAATGCAAGTTATTTCCCTAATGTATGATTTCATATCAAATGCACTTATGGACATTCTTTGCATGTTTTTCAGGTACTTGGACCCCGCCTTGGATGGACGAGAGAGAAGGTTCTATGATTCCTCCATCCATGGAGGGGTCCAAAGAAGGCCTCAAAGCTCTCTCAACCTACCCCTAGTGGCCAACACTCAACTCAAGCACAGAAGTCCATGGATATCAAAGAATGAAGTGTAAAGTGCAACTGAAGATACTAGCACACCGTGGTGACATAGAATGGTTGTGCTGGTTGAGCAAAAATCACATGTTGATGCAAGAATTGACAATCTACAACAATGAATGACCGTTCCAACCAGAACGGCTGTGCCACGAAGACCCCAGCATGACCCCGACAATCAGAACGACCGTATTGGCCAAAAATAGAATGACCATGCTACCTAGCCCCCACGGTAGCCGTGCTGCCCATCACGGTCGTGCTACCAGCCTCCATTTCCCCACATTCAAAATGTAACTTTGCCTCCACCTAGAATGAACATTCCCTACCACCATGACCATTCTATACCTCACCCACCATGCCCGTGCCGCTCAACACTTTCGTGCTGACACCCAAAACCCTACATTTTCTGCATGGTTTCCCCATTTTGCCTCCACTTAACCTATTACTTACCCAATATCTATATATACTAGGGAGGCAGCCATATCATAGAGATTGGCCATTATTACAACCCCTAGCATTCATTCCTACCCCTCTAACTCTCACTTACCACAATCCATCATCCACTCCATTTCCACCTACCACTACCTCAAAACCCTAGTTTTCTAGGGTTTTAGCTACTTCCACCACCCATTTCATGCCATGTTTCCACCAAGGAGGGAGAAGGATGTGATCTTGCTACTGAAGGTTAAGAAGAAGATGATCTTCCACGAGATCCATGGATTCTCTTTCTTCTTCCACTTCTTATTTTACTCTTTCTTTCACTATGAGTAGCTAAGCCCCTTGTGGTGGGCTATTTGGGCTTAAAATGTTACTTTGATACTATGTTGGGGGAATATAGATGGTAACCTCTATAATTTCATTCTATGAAGATTGCCCTCTACTTCTATCTTATTTCCCATGATTCTACTTGTGATTGGTGCTTAAAAACCTAACTTGCTTGTGGTTTTATGCTTGAAACAACCTAATTCTAGAAGAAGATGTCATATGTGAGGTTATCCTGGGATTTTCTCCTAGGTTCAAATAGTGGATCCCTAGCCAACACTCATCTTCCCACACATGTATCCCTTCTCCTACTCTTAGATGTGAGAACGAAGTAGCTAGTGTAGGATTGTTTAGTATAATTTTCTAGGTGTATACTAAAAGCTAAATGGTGAGTAATGTGAGGTGAAGTACCCTCACCTCTACTCCCCATTCATACCTTTGGCTCCAAATTACCCTAAGCACTCTTACCCTAGAAACCTAGAATAGTCAAATCCAATCAAAATCCCACCTAATCTTGGTCCAATTGAACTGTGTAAGGCTAGATAGGGTGTGCAAGGGTGTAGTTTCACTTCACACACACTACTCTATCCATGGATAAGCAGTAGTCTAGGGCGATTCAATTGTATTTGATTAATTGCTTGGTTTCGCAATCTAGAATGAATTGCTAGGTTTTGCATAGTATGTTCCCCTAAGTAATATCTTAGTATCATTTCCCCAAATAATTCACACCTCTTTAACATTTCTTAAAACCCATCTTGCTCTCTTAGCTATTTCATGCTAGTTTACTTGCTTGCTTTCATTGCATGTTAGTTAATTGCCTTATTCTTGATAGTTAATCCTTGCTAGGATAGTTAGTGCATCTTTGTGCTTACTTAATCTAGATAGTGGTAGTTTAGAACTCTAATTTCTTGAGTGACTTAATTTTTAGTCTAGTGTAGTCTTGGGTTCTTGCTTAAGTAGTTTCTTTCCTTGTTAATTAGAATTGCTTGTTTAGGGTTAAATGAGGGTTTTCTCTTCTCTCCTTTCTTGTGTAATTGCTTTCATCTTAGTGTAATCAACCCAAATCAAGATTCAACTTAAAAACCCTAATCTCCACTTTAGGAACATAGCTCACGCTAACTAAGATCTAGTGACCCCCCTCTCCCTATGGATCGACCCTTATCTTGCCTCCTTTCTATACTATAACACGATCCCGTGCACTTGCGAGTGAAGTGTGACTGGTCTAAGTGAGTGTGTTTGACTAGGTCCTTATAATTTTTGAAAGATCAAAGTGTGTTTGCTTAAGGCACATCTAATCACCATTCAGTTGATTAGTGTCTACCTCAAGTAGAATCACACCAAGCTTTCTAGTGCCGTTGCTGGGGATAGAGGCACCCGACCTAGATAATTAGTGTAGCTTAGCTTTTCCTAATGCCCTCATCATTGCTACTCTTTATTCTTTGTTTACTTTTGCATATTTGTCTTCTAACTCAGCTCTTGTTGCTTGTTTGTGCCTTGTGTAGGTGACAACTGTTCATGCTTGGAAGACGCTAAACTTCTACTGCTTTGGTTCCATTGGATCCCAAGACAGGTAGAAGAAGACGTCAACACCAACACAAACAACACCAAGAGGCTGAAATGGAATAAGATGATGCCCAAATTCCCCACCACCCAATCACCCTCTCCATGAGTACCTTCACTCTAAGGAACTACACCTCCCCATTGCCACCCTTGTTGACCAAATTTTGGATCAACAATTTTATGTTCCATCGTCCCTCCTCAGACTCCTTGCCATCTTCAATGGGTTGGAGACCAAGAACCCATACCACCATGTCGATGCATTTCTGGAAACATACTCCACTTTCCACATTCCTACAACAACTGATGATTCTATAAGAAGAACCCTCTTCCCATTTTCACTCAAGGAGAAAGCCAAAGAATGTATATGTCAAAGCCATAACAGGTTACTTGGGTGGCACTGAAGAATGAGTTTTTGAAGAAAATCTACCCCATCTCCAAGCTGACACAAATGAGGAGGTATATCACCTCATTCACTCAAAAGGAGAACGAACCATTTCATGAGACTTGAGAAAGGTTCCAGAAGTTTCTGAGAGATTGTCCTCACCATGAGGTTCCTATCAGGAAACTTGTGCAAGCCTTCTACAACGAGCTTTCTAAATTGGGTCAAACGATGGTTGACTCCTCTTGTGGTGGGACCTTCTTGTCCGAGCCCTCGGAAGAGTCATGGCCACTCTTTGAGCACCAAGATGAGAATTCACGTCACCGTGCTTCAAGTATGGGAGTGCACCGTGATAGAAACTGGACACCTCCTCCTCCATCTCCATTAGAGATGAGGCCAACCCCAAATGATGAAGATTCTAACTGACATGATGAATTTAATGAAGAATAAAGTTGGGGTTTCTACCAGTCAATATGCTATGGCCATTGATTCTGTTGATGAAGAGGTGAAGGCTCTAAATACTCTTGGAAACTATAATCACCAAGGGTCAATGTCAATCTCCTACACTCTAGAATGGAGTAATCACCCCATTTTCTCTTGGAAGCAACAAGGTGACGAAGGACATGGGAAACCAAGGCAACACTAAGGACCAAGAAACAATTCAAGGTTTGAAGAAAAAGTCCCTGGGAGACTGCGTGGACGAAATAAAGAGGGATGTAATAGACTCGAATTAAGTAGCAATTATGATTATTAGGCCTCGAATAATAAATCATATTCTTTTATATAAAATACTTATTTATTACTATAAAAATAAAGGATCAATTTAATTTAAATAATAATGTATAGTTTAACATATATATAAAGGTGTAACTCTTTGACACATTTAATTTAGTCTAAATGACTGTTGTACCCCTAGTGTAACAAAGTATAATAATTATATCACAACCTCAAGTTACCAATTTATTAAGTATAATGTATAATACACACTCTCCTCAATTTCAATAGTCAAAATATCTATAGATGACTAATAATATATAAAATGACTTAATTATACCGAAATCATGACTTTAATTTATCGAATTATTTAAAAAAATCTCAAAATATTAATATAATAATTATGCAATTTTTTATTATATCTTTTTGGTATCTTATTATAGAGTGATTCGACATGCATACTTATTTATAACCTTAAATGCATAAAATACACCTGGACTTATTAAGTGGTCTAAACTAATCCAAAACAATAAGTTAGTAATTTTTATGAGTACTCCTAGGTATAATCTATCACCCTCTAAAATTTGATATGAATGCAACTCTATTTGCCTTTTAATTTAATGGTTTAAATACCTGACTTTAATTTACTTAAATGTTCCCAATATATACATTTATTGCCTTGGACTATTACTTCCCCCCTTCCCCTCAAACCCTGCCGTCCGTGGGTCACGCATTAGGCGTTGAACCAGCCGCAAATGGCTGGGTACCCGCCCCTACCATTTCCCCTCACCACACCAGTGGTTTCTTTCCCCCTCATCTTCTCCTTCCTCTTCCTTCCTTCTTCTCCTCCTCTTATTCTCGTTCCCTCCTCCCTACGCGGCTCGTCTTCCCTTCCTCCTTAACTTCCTCCCCCTCTTCTCCTTTTCTTCCCCGCCATCACTGGGGTCACGCATAGAGCAGAAAGTTTCTGTGGCCACCCCGACGCCCTTGGCCACTGCTGGCGCTGCCCTCACCTTGCGCCAAAGGCCATGGCAACAAGAAAACCATGTCGCCATCTTCAAATTGTGGGTGGAGGATGTAATGGCGTCCAGATCTGAAACTACTCACCTCTCTTCTTCCCTCTATCCTCCTCTGCATTCCACCAACATGTTAACAGAGAGACTGGGAACCGCCTCTACAGTGGTCGAAGACTTGGTGAGAACCAGAATCCATCCTATGAGAGCCTCTTCTGCAGCATAGACAACACCACCGGAAACTACGCTGACCGGCAGAAACTCCAGTGAGGGACTGCTTTTCCTCCTTCATTGTGCTCTGACCAGTAGAAACTCTGGTAGAAAATCCTATGATGTGTAGACCACCTCCTCTCTCGCCATCACCCATCGATTTAAAAGCCACCACCACTCCTTGTTCTTCCTTTCTTGCCATACACCGCATCCACCTCGAGCCTGCCAACTGTGGTTTGTACCACCATGTATAAAGGTGGCCAGGGCATCCCAGCCTGCAAATCATGAGCCCAATATCAGACCCACCACACTGCCTTTTCCTTCATCGATGGTCTTTATCTTTCTCCTCCCTGTTCTGTTAACCATTCACCACTTCGTCCAGCAAGGATCTGGATTCTGGTCACTGTGCTAGAATGCCCAGTTTTCTACAAATCTGACATGATCTATCATCGGAGGCAGTTGCCTGTGGCACCCAAATGACGAGTAGTCTGCTGTATTATGTGAGTGTTTGTGGATGCATCTCTCATGGCATGTGTTTGGCTATGGCTACTAGCGAGTAAACACTAATGCAAGGAAGTGACTGTCGAAGTATTCCTCCAGCTACTATCTACGTCAATGTGTTAGAGAGAAAGAAAGACAACTTCTTGTGCAAAACAAACCAAGTTCGTATTCATATCCGCCCTCACACTTGTTGAATATGCTTTAGGATTTGCCGTTCCTGGTTGTATGAGGAGTAGGCTGCTCCTTGCAACATCTCATAACATGTGGCCAGTGATATTAATCTTGTTCTTTGGATTGTAACTGCCCCATTAAATGTACGTAGATCAAAGGAGTAGCCTGCTCTAGTTTATTTTAGGAGCAGCAGATCCGTGCTTGTTGAATACATGTAACAATTTATTACACGGACATCCATTTTGGTACTCCTTATTTTCATCCAAATATTAACAAACTATAATGGCATATGCTAACTATCACATTTTCATTTGTTAAATTTGGATATCCAATTCAGTCATGTATGCCGAATATCTAAATCGATATAAAATATTTACTAGATATAAAATCAGAACTCATAATTTCATAATATAGTTTTGATCCCTGGAGAATAAAGCACATGCAACATATGTGTCCATCACTATGCCTATTGTTTAGCGAGGTGTCTCGACCAACAACTCAATCCTTGTAATGCAAATTAATGTCATGATCAAGTTAACAAATATTTAAATCCATAAACCATAATATGTCATAAGTGGCCGACATTAGATCAAGGATGTTACATTCAATGAAATTGGAGAAAATGATATCCTTGGACTTATTTGGACTAATGCATATAATGTATTTCATCTAGGATGAAAAAGGTGATAATGTGGACCAAACTATTATTACAGTTTGATTGTGAATGCACAAGGTGTGTACTTCTCACTTGAGATGTTTGTGCTTTCACCTCCTTTTGATACCTTTTCTCTTGCATCCTTTTGAATGAGGCATAATATGTTGATTTTTCTATTGAAGTAATCATTTGAAATTACCCTTGTTTGTTCATATTAACATGGAAATCATTTTTGATATTGTTGAGCTCTTATTCATATGATGACTTAATTGACACTTGCCAAACTCCATTATACAAACAATAGTGACACTTGCCTGGTATAGTTTAACATAATGAGGGGGTATTAGGCCTTAGTTTCACATATCCCTTAGGCTTAGTCCCTAAATTAGGGATGTTTAGCCTTAGTTGAACACATTGCTTGAGTATAGTCTCTAAATCATGGGTATTTGGCCATGGTTGCACATACTCCTTGGGTCTTAGTCCCTAAATTGGTAGTCTGTGGTGGTGCAACTACCACTGTCCATATTGTTAGACATTACCATTCTCATTGTTCACATTTATATTCCTTGTTTTATATTTATACATATTTGCATTATTGTTTATGGCAAGCTAAATTAATTGATTTATTAGATTCCCTTGAAATGCCTCATAATCAAATTATTTGATCTTGATTCATACTTCTTATTTCAACCTGTATACTCTCATTAAATGACACTCTTTGCATCTTGTTTCCTTCCCCAAATTTTCTCCATTACGCCTAAATAATATTTGTAGTACGTACCAATGTTTGCTGATGTCTCACTATTTTCTTTGTTTAATTGGATATATCCTTATATACAATAAAATTTTGTTCCATGAACTATACATATGCAAGTTGGACCTAAAGATATAATACTTCAGACTCTCTATCTTGTGACTTAGATGAGAAAGTCAAGTGTTGTCCTCTACATGTTTCCATAGAATAGTGTAATCAACTAATTTGTAAATTCAATGTATTTGATACATATGCATATGTTGATGTTGCTATTTATTAGTTAAAATAGTTGATGGTTTTCATGATACCTCTGATTATCCTTCCGCTGCATGTTGCTCTGAATCCCTTAGGATTAAATTGGTAATATGATGAGCTTAATCAACTAAGTAAATGAAAAATTAGTGGGATTCCAATATTTTTTGCATAACAGTAAATCTGAGGACCCCTAAAACCATGTCTTTACAAGGGATATGTCCTCCCATAGACAAACAATCATCCGCCTCGTGCAAAGGCTAGATCAAATCTCTCTTTTACTTCCCTATACTGAGGATGGAAGATTTCCTTCCCAAACCATGGCCAACCCCAACAGTGATGTTGGTTCCATGAGCACTCCTCAAGGTGCTTACGTCCCACCACAAGGGCAAGTCACAACTTTTCAACAATACCAAGGACCTCCTCATCCATATGCTCCTCTACCTCCACAGCCCCCATACAACCACCAATACACTCCACCTCCACCACATTATTACCAACAACCCCCATCCCAATAACAACTCTCTCCACAATAGCCACAACAACCACCTCCACAACAACCAACTTACATCCTCCAAAATCCTAATCCACCTCACCAAAGACCACCACATCCACCACCATCATCCTCACAAACTCCCCCTAGCTCCTTCCCATTAGCAACTGAACATGGTCTCCATCATATGGGGGGGGGGGAAGGAGGTTGACGAATTTATGGGAACATGGTCTCCATCAAGCTCCACCACCTCATGTGATAAAAAATACACTCATGCTGCCCCAAGGCCTGCAAGCTAGTATAGAAGATATTGATGAAAGTGAGAATTGTTTTTTGATGCATTAGAAGGTTCTTCCACCAAAGTTAGGCATGGCTGTACTTGGAGCTTCTTAGAATCCCTGAAATAAGGAACGAAAAGCATCACAACATTCATCTCCTTGCTTAAGGAAGTTTGCACCAGGAAGAGAAATGTAATGGTGAGGCCACCCAAGCAAATTGTAGCTATGAAACATGTTAATCTCATTACGGGTAGCCACCTTCCGGAGAAAAGAGGAGATCTAGGCATCCCTCTTATCCCTTGCTACATCAATCTAAAACTTGTCAATCATGCCCTTCTAGATTTGGGCTCTAGCTCAAGCATCACGTCATATAACATATTTTTATGACTTGGCATAGAAAAAATGAAACCCAAAGATTGTATCCTAATAATGGCTGATGGATCTAGGAGGGTTCCTATGGGCATGTTATCAAATGAGATGGTAGCATTAGAAAATAGGATAAATATTGCATTCCCAATTGATTTTTTGATCATGGACATAGAACCACTTGATGGGAAGGATTTTGTCATCTTGGGGAGTACTTTCTTGTACACAATTACTACAAATATTAATGTGCATACATGTACTATGACTGTCACATATATGAGGATGAAGATGGATTTTTATGTTCACCAAAGGGGAGAGGAAGAAATTATGTGATGCAGATCTATGTACCAATGTGAACTATCTCAATTTCAGATAAGATTGGTGGGTAAACCACTATTACCGATCAATGCATGTTCCATGGGATTAAGATCATGTAGTGCGAGCTTTAGAAAGGGTCACTTTGGAAGAGGAAAGAGACATCTTTAGTGTGAACACTTGATGAGAAAAGAACAATGTGCCCGACTAAAGGCAATAAACTTAGTACTAGTGGGAGGCAACCCACGTTATTTTGAGATTCACAAAACCATTTCTTTTCATTTGCTTTAGTGTCACACATTCCAAGAAATACACACATGCACACCTGTGTTCGATAGTTTTTGTTTAGTTTTAAACTGTGATAGCAGAAACAAGTTGAAGCTTGAGAAGAAGGGTGAAATTTGGTGGAAAGTATTAATAAAATATCAAATGGATCGAATTTGTTGATTGGGATATGAATGATTGAGAGATTCAAGAAATTTGAATAGTTTTTGCACTTAGAAGAGCTAGCACAACCGTGATGGTATGGAATGGTTGGGCTGGAGGCAGTCATTTTTACAGTAAAGACTCAAGTGTTAGGTCTAGTTAGCATGACCGTTCTGACCAACATAACCATTCTAGCGATACACCAACACAACTGTACTGGCCTGAACCCACCACTTAAGTTCCCTGATTTCTTTTACTCCAGCATCACCCCCACATTTCTTCTTGATGAAACATGCCCGTTCCGTGAGAACTAGCGGCTAGGGCGACCCCAATCCCCCCCAAATTGCCTCCTCAAGCTCCCAAACTCTAGATTTAAACCCCCTTTAGCCCCCAATCACCTTACCCTACTTCCAGCCCCCTTATCCATCCTCCCCCATCCTCTATTTCTTCATCTCAAAGGAGATTCCTCCCACACCCTCTGGAAGTGTGAATACAACTGTCGTTCTTTTGATTTCTACCAAATTTGTGGTGAAGATGAAGAAGACATGGAAAGCAATCAAGAAGGTGGTCGAGAACACCATGAAGATCCTCTCATGAGGCAAAATTCATACAAAGAAGAGCTCCAATGTCAGTCCATCATCACAGGGCCTGACACCATCACTGTCGATTTCCATTTCTAGCTCTTTTCAACATTCAACGTCAATGAGCAACTCTCGTCTTTGGTCCTCCTTGAGCTATCACACATCAAACCCAAGTTACAACCACCCTGATGAAGAGGAGGAAGAAGAGATGGAGAATCTAGTTGATTCAGTTGAAGTCAATGCTCCAGCCTAAGAGAGAAGGGCCAAGAAAGCTGTTGCCGCATCATCCTCACAGTTACCTCTTCGACCTACTTCAACGAGGCACTACACATCTTTAGCTCAACCTCATACCACACAACAACCCGCTCTACACCAGTTGTTGATGGAAGAAGAAGAAGATGATGATACACCCATTGAGATGGTGCCTTTGAACCTAGACACAAGTTTGGGGTCCTATGACTATGAAGAAGAAGAGGGGGTGACACTGAGAGCAAAGAGGCGAAGGATGATCTAGTTGACTTTTTTGACAAGATTGGAGGAGGACCGAATGAAATGAGCTAGGAAACATCCAAAATGAACTACATATGGTAGAGGGACATCAAGAAAAGTTCTTGTAAGACCTCTTCACCCTGAGTGCATGATAAGGTGGGTGATTCCTACAAGGTATGCATGCGTGCATATATGCAAGCTTTAGGAATTATCGACTATTTTAAAAGTTACTTGACTAGTTTTGGGTTGTACAAGCTGTTGACTGAGGTTCAAAAGACCTATATTGAGATAACCCAAGAGTTCTTTGGTTCTCTGTAGAAGGTATAATATCAAGGAACGAATGCTATCTGCTTTAGGCTCAATGATTCCACACATGTACTAAAGTCTTCTCACCTCAAAAATTCTAGCACCAACACTGGGAATATCATAGAGATTTGATGAGGGTAGGTTTGATAGATGTGGAAAAGGCCACTATTAAAACATGTAGAAAATTTTCATTGGCCAAGATACCTTAGAAGTAGGGAAGTAAAAAAAAGCAAAATATTCAACCCTACTATAAGGGTTACTTAGAAGGTTCTAGCCAACATTGTCTTTGGTTGATATGATAACCAAGGCTGTTTCTCATAGAAGGATTTATTTGTGATGTCTCTCATGACGAGTGCTAGTTTTGTGAATCTAGGACCAATGATGATAGACCGCTTTAAAACAATCCTTTCAAAGAGAAAGAATCCTTTCATAATGGGAAGGTCTCTGACGAATATAATGAAGGCCCTAGAATGCGATCTTGAGGGCCTAACAAAGGAAGAGGGGACCAAGTTAGATGATCTAAACTATCTTGCAAGGTCCCAAATGATCTCCCTAAAGACAAAAAGATTATCTACAACATAAACCCTAGGTACCCTGGAGTCACTTTTGAGTTCCCTATCATGCTGTGATTCTTACCAAAGATATACAACCAATAAAAGATCTTCCAACCACAGTTGTAGATAGGGAAAAGGAATGGCATAGGGAAAGTAGTAGATGATTGGCACTTCATTTACCCAAGAGAGAGGGAGAGACAAACATACCAGAGCAACACCGCATTCTAGAGTAGCCTTACCGCACTAGACAGAGGCACACAAATTTTGACACACAACCACCTCCAACAAATGCATATGATGTGTCAGCCATTCATACATGGTTGGAGGGGATACAACAGACACAACATGCCATGTGGTCGGACCAGCAACAAATGCATCACTAGATAAACCACATATACCACTACTAGCATGTACACGTTCAAAGAAACCCCCAATGGGGGGAGGACTTCTGGGGAGCACTGTCCAGATACTAGGAGATATACCTGCCCCCACATGTGGATTATTGGGGAAACTACTACCAGAACTCTCCACCATATGGGGTCAACAATAGGATCCACCACCAATGGAGTAGTGACATCTACCCTATCATTTAGAAGCTT
The DNA here is from genome assembly GCA_963693085.1 of Alisma plantago-aquatica. Lineage (NCBI taxonomy): Eukaryota > Viridiplantae > Streptophyta > Magnoliopsida > Alismatales > Alismataceae > Alisma > Alisma plantago-aquatica. The sequence goes on along the minus strand of OY856410.1, from coordinate 1,252,685,019 downwards.
TAGTTTCATGTTGAGGATAACATTATTGAAAAGTTTGGGGTGGTAGGGTGGTATTCCCTTTTCCTTTCAGCTTATTTTGATTGCACATGTTTCACCTTGTCCTACCCGTTTTGTGATGGCATTACCCTATCTAATATAGATTTCTTTTTGTTTTCATACATATACATCATATAGTTCAATTTCATGCATTTTTGCATAACTTTTTAAAATTTTTGCCATTCCATTTCATGTATCGCATCTCATGTAGATTTTTGGTAATTTTTGTGTGTTTTAGCTAGGATTTGCTGCTTTATGCTATTCACTAAATGTAGGTTTAGATGTGATTGAGTGCAAATTGGAGCCATTTTGGCCAATTTTGCTCAAGTTTGGAACTTCTTGCCTAAAAGCATGTTTTGAATTAATCTCCACTTATTAAAGTGAAAAACTTGATACATGACAAATGAATGCTCCATTCCTATGTTTTCATTGCTAAATGGGCTTAATTGTTGACTTTCTACATGTGAATCACTTCTCTCATGATTGTGAATGTTTGATTGAATTGTGATTTGAGCAAGCTATCAACACTTGGGGCTTGTGGAATCACATGATAAAAGTATGAATTTCATGTTGTTCACTCGTGTAGTTTGACATTACTTGATAAGTGTTGGAACAATTATCATGCAAGGGATTTTATGTTGAGAACCACACTAGTGACCCCTCTTTGACCTGACTTTTCTTTCATCACCTTCTTACCTATGCTCCTCATGAAAGGATGCCAAAGTACACATATTCAACCTTGTCCACCTCTAAAAGTTTTGGGTGGTCATATCCATATCTCCCTGCTTTACTCTCACCACCACATAGGGGTGTAAACGGTGCGGGTACGGTGCGGGTTTGGCCATACCCATACCCATATCCATCTAATTTAGCGGGTCCGGTTCCAGTTCTAGACCCGCATAATATAAAATATGGACCCGCACCATACCCGTACCCGCAATAATAGTGGGTATGCAGTGCGGGTATACGAGTAAGCGGTTCTATAAAACATCATATTGTTTATGTAAGAGAAATGACTATGTTATATATATTTTACACAACAATATATTGTTATCATATAGTATATTGACATGTAATAGTTATATTAGACAATGCTGTATTCTATACAATAAAATTAATTGAGTAATTGTTTACATATTTGTAGTCATGATCATAACATTTAATTTATGTAGAAAGTAATGTAGATTAGTAGACATTTTGATATTAAGTTTACATATGATGTTCGTTATTGTAACTAGAATAGTTAATTCTTAGTTATATGACTAGTCTCAACCTTAGAGTAGGATATAATCTCAATAATTATATTAATTAGACTAGTAAAGTATGATATATATAACATATTATTTTAGTAGTTACTTATGTATAGCGGGTACACGGGTCTTGCGGGTCTGGGTCCAAGCATACCCATTATTGGACCCGCTTATATGCGGGTCCAAGGGTATACGACTCCAAGGGTATGCGGGTATACAAAATTAGACCCGTGACAGGTTTTTTAAGGGTCTGGATTTGCGGGTCCGCGGGTCTACCCATACCCATTTATAGCCCTACCACCACATGCTCGTATTACACATGGGTTAAAGAAAAAAAAGAAATGAAAGATGTTCCTATGTAATAGCATCCAAATAATGAAAAGATGAATGCTCTATGTAATATCACTCCACCTCTCACCACACACCTTTATTCTATTTTCATACCCATTGAGCTAGGAAACATCAAACCTAACTCACTTTACCCTTTTCTGTAACCACATGGGTCACATAGTGTGGTTTGAAGTATGAAATTGAATGCATGAAAGTGAAACACCACTCCTAGTCATCATTGATTATCGCCATCATGAAGCAGCCTACCCAGAGCTACATGAAAGCCATATGTATTGATTGTACTCTATACCCTATATTTAAATTTTGTATGCTCAATGCTCTTTTCATGATTAGTTTATGAAAGTGGAAATGAGAGAGGTAGAACACATGTACTTAGTCACCTTTAAGACAATTTAGGTAATAATCATTTGTTGCCACATAATTATCATTCTTGTTTGTTGAAAGAAATTGAAGAGTGATTACATTGGAGCATACTTGAGGACAAGTATGTTTTAAGTATGGGGTGGTGATGCAACCCTATTTTAGGGCTCCACCTTGTGTCTTTTTACACTTTTATCACATCGAAACGTTGTTAGAATGCAAGTTATTCCCCTAATGTGTGATTTCCATATCAAATGCACTTAGGACATTTTTTGCATGTTTTTTAGGTACTTGAACTATACCTTATATTGACGAGAGAGAAGGAAGGTGTTCTAGGATTCCTCTACCCATGTAATGGTCCAAAGAAGGCCCCAAAGCTCTCTCAACCAACCCCTAGTGGCCAAGAGTCAACTCAAGCAAAGAAGTCCATGGATCTCAAAGAATGAAGTGTAAAGTGCAACTGAAGATACTTCCACGATCATGGTGACACGAAACAACCATGTTGGTGGAGCAAAAATCGTAGGTCAATGCAAGATTTGACAAGCTATAACAACCACATCAGAACGACCATGCCATCCAGAATGCCATGCAAAGAAGACCCTGACACGACTGTGCCAACTTGAACGATCGTACTGGCTAGAAGCAGAATGACCATTCTAAGTAGAACGACCAAGTCCTCAACTCGCCCACCACGGCCGTGCTACTTAGCCCCCACCACGATCATGCTAACCAGCATGCCCGTGCTACCAAGATCCATTTCCCCACATTCAAACTATAACTTAGCCTCCGCCTAGCACGACTATTCCCTAACACCATGGCCATTCAACACCTCACCGACCACAGACGTGCTGACACCCATAACCCTACTTTATCTGCATTGTTTTCCCCATTTTGTCCCCACTTAACCTAGTGCTTCCTGACCACCTATATATACTAGGGTGGCGGCTATAGCACAGAGATTAGCCATTATCACAACCCCCTAGCATTCTTTCCTACCTCTCTTAGATCTCACCTACTCCCATCCATCATCCACTCCATTTCCACCTTCCACTACCTCAAAACCCTAATTTTCTAGGGTTTTGGCTACTTCCACCACCCATTTCATGCCATCTTGCCCCCAAGGAGGGAGAAGGACGTGCTCTTTCTACTAGAGGTGAAGAAGAAGAAGATCTTCTACGAGCTTCATGAATTTGCTTTCTTCTTCCACTTCTTCTTTTACTTTTTCTTGCACTATGAGTAGCTATGATGAATGTATATCATCATGGAATTCAATTACCTTCTTGGGCTCATTTGGACTCAATATATCAAATTTCACTCATTAAATATCAAAATGTATCATAATGTACAGAATTACTTAATTGATTCAATTATCAAGGATTTAACCAAATTTATGTTGATTTAATGCAGGTCTTGATAAAGCTGAATATTTAGCTGGGGGCCCACCTTCATTCACCCTTGGTTTCAAATAAACGGTCTCACCATTCAATTTCAACCAAACTGTCTCACCATTCGGTTTCGACCAAACGGTCTCACCATTTGGTTTCAACCATTCGGTCTCAAGACCGAATGGACAGTTCCATTTTAAGACCGAATGCACGCGAAGACCGAATGCATGTGAAGACCGAATGCATGCGAAGACTGAATACTCACAAAGACCGTTTGAGCTATACGGGAAGACCAAATGGACACCTGCTACAAGACCGTATGCCCATCAGAACTGCGGAATGTATGCGTAGACCGAATGGTCACATGCACGTAGACCGTTTGGCCGAGAGGGATCGAGCGGTGCTGAGGGCCATTCAGACAATCAACCGCGTAGACTGAATGGTCACGTATGCAGCAAAACCGTTTGGAGTATTGGCTGGGATCTAAGACCGTTTGCATGTGAAAACTATATGGGTAGTTGCATGCAAACCATTTGAGTAAGCAACCCACAAACTGCAACACCCATTGCCGTCTCCACCATCGCAGCAGCAACCAGCACCTCCGCCGGTGCTGTGACCTGCTCCAGCAGCCACTCCGCCCTCGCCAACCATGCATGCAAGATCGTTTACATGCCGCATGTGAAGACCAAATGAAGAAATCTGCCAAACCGTATGGGCAGCAATGATGAGACCATTTGCTCGTTTGCATGAAAAGCTGGCCAAAACCGTTTGATGAGAAATAGTTTACAGACCGTATGGACACAACAACACAAAAACGGCTGGGATCCAAGAACGTTTGAGCAATATCCCACATGAAGACAGAATGGCACAAAAGGATCGAATGAGCAAGCTGTGCAGACCGTTTGAATGGCATGGAAAATGTAAACCGTTTGCTGCATGCCCGCACGTGAAGATCATTATTTGTTGGAGTATGAAGATCGTTTGAGTTGCTCACGTGAGAACTATATGGAATATGAAATCGGATGCACATGCAAGCAGCAAACTGAAAGCAACAATCACGTGAAGACCGTGAGGTGAACAACAGATTATACAAACCGAATGAGCAAGGAGCCCAAACCGTGTGGGCAGCAATAACATGCAGACCACATGAGCTGCAAACCGCATGGCCAATTGCTACTTGAAGACCGAATGGGCATGAAGTTATGAAACCGTTTGGTGTGAATAAAATAACAAGAAGTAAACCGTTTGATCAAGTAACACCAAGACCGAATGGCCTCATCCAATGGAGATCGTTTGCATGAAATCAGAAGACCGAATGAGCTGCATTTGAAGACCATTAAAGCTTCAAGATCGTTTGCTGCTTTAAACAATTCAAAACCGTTTGAGTTGGTTGCATGCAAACTGCGTGATCTAGCATATCATTTAATAAAGAAAATGCATGAAGAACAAATGAGAATATGCATGAAATTGTTTGGATACATGCATGTAAAGTCAAAACCGTTTGGTTATATACAGCAAACCATTTGGTGGAAAAATATCTCCAGACCATTAGTAAACCGTTTAGACTCACACCAATAGTATGAGGGACAGATCTGTGCCTATAAATAGGACCCAAAGGGTCCTCATTTGAGGATCGGTTTTGGGACGACGACAGGCTGCCTGTACGCAGGTCCGATCCAAATCCAGTGCCATCCACGCCAGTTTCATTCCACCTACTTCCCGTGTTGCAACTAAGGAAGCTAAAGAGAGAAGGAAGACAGAGTGAGGGAGACTGTCCGATCTGTCTTGGCAACTCCCGTTCGCATCCAGATCTGCTCTGACGTGATGTAGAAGGCCGTATCTTCTTCACCGAGCTGCGACTACCTTCTACACTGAGTTCATGGTGGATTTCTCTCTCTTTCTCATTCTTCTTATTTCTCGCATCATGAGCGAGTAGTACCTTTTCAATAGGGTGCGGAGACTAGCCCCACTACCCATGCAAATCATGTTCGTTTGTTAAACTCTCCATGGCAATGTATGTAACTTTCCATTTCGTTGTTAATTGGTATGTTCGTAGTTGACTATCTCCTTGCTTTCATCTTGTTCTTTCCTATATTGTAAAATCTTCTATGTATGGGATGGAATGACAGTTTACAAGTTCGACTCTTTGACGAGAACTTCTGAAAGGATTCCTTGAGGTTGTAAGTGTATGATCCGTGAGGGGACGAGAAACGGTGACGCTTTTGTGGTCTAAACATACCTCAGGAAGGACCATAGCCTTAGTTGGATTTTGTATTGTCTTATTTATCATCGATGTTAGTTTGTAGATCTATCACCTGTTTGCTTATCAATTATGCGGTTGACTCCCAAACTAGAAATAGAATGGGATTTCTTCAAGGTAGTAAGTGTATGATCTGTGAGGGGACGAGCCATCTAGCCTTCGGTGACACTTCTGTGTGCCTAATGCCTGTATAGGGGGCCCACAACCTTTGTTGGATTTCTATATCTTTGGAGCCGTAAGTAAGTGATCCGGTTGGTGACGAGACATCTGATGCCTAAGGTGATGCTTACACGAACCTATTGCCCTAACAGGGGTTCTACAACAGCTCCATTTGGATTGATATATGTTGCCTGGATTGTTTGCGATTGAATGTGTTTGCATGTGTAGCTATGGTGAAACCCGATACCATCCTAGCGATTCCATATCATTGATCTAAATCCAACTTTAATTCAACTTTTACTTTCTTGCAATTAGTTTAGTTAACCTCAAATCAACCAACCATTTTAAATATTAGTTTTACTTGAGCTAGGTTCGACTGACAAAGATTCTTAAAAACATTGTCCTTTGGGTTCGATCTTTAACTATACTGCGATAAGACTCGTCCTCTTGCGGGTGGTATTATTGCACTTTGGTTTTGGTAAAAGCTCGGGGATTTCAACCCCAAGTGGGTTTGTTAGTGCAATAAAATCTCACGTCAAATTCTAGCACCGTTGCCGGGGACAACGAAATCAGTTAGTCAAGTCTAGTTCTTTTAAGGCTAATTTAGGATTTTCCTTTTTCTTTTTAAAAAACAATTGACCATCTACTTGAAATTTGACTCTACTCCGTGGTTCTCACTTTCAAAATCTTTTCTATTTCAGGTACAACCCAAGGCATAGTGTATGCACCATTCGGACACCCCCAGACTAGCAGCAAGCTTTAATCCTGAGATAGAAAAAACTTTTCATCGTTAGATCAGAGAAAATCAAGCAAGAATGGCCCAAGAAGAAGAGGTAGACCGAAGGGTGGCTCAAGCCATCAATGCGCAGAGAGAGAGGTTCATGCAAGAAGCCAGGGCTGCAGTTCAACAGGAAATCCTAGCAACGCAAGCAGCACTGCAAGCAGCTGAATTACAAAAAGATCTTAAAGAGTTCTCTATCCCAAAAGCTGCGAATGTTCATCATCCAGTATAACCCCTTCCCATCAATGCTCCTAATTTCGAGATAAGAGCGCACTGGATCACCCTGCTTCAGAATAACCCTTTCTATGGCAAATAAGGAGAAGATAGACAAAAACATCTTCTGAGGTTTATTGATCTATGTGCCATGACAAAACAAAATGGAGTCACAGATGATTCCATTTGACTCCATCTCTTCAAGTACTCCCTTGCTGATAGGGCCATAAGTTGGTAAAATTCATTGCAAAGTGAAATCCCCATCACCACCTGGGAACAACTCCAAAATGTGTTTCTAGAAAAATTCTACCCTCCATCTCTTACCTATGAAATTAGAGGGCGGATAACAAATTTTACTCAAGTTCCTGGAGAAACCCTTGCTGAAGCTTGGGATAGATACAAAGAGATTTTACGCAAGTGTCCACACCATGGAATTCCCAAAAACCAACTCATTGAGATTTTCTATAGGGTGTGGATGATGACATTAAGAGATTCCTCGATTCCTCATATGGAGGAAACTTCATGCGTCAAATTTATGACAACGCATGGAGAGTCGTCACCCTGGGAGAAAAAACCAAGCCAATTGGGGTAGATCTGTAGGTAAAGGAGTTTTAAAAGTAGCTATGGCCGAAACTATTCTTGAGTACAAGTCTATCGCTGAAACCTTAAAGCTCTTAGTTTCCAAGAAAGACCATATTGAATCATCTCTTACTGCTATTGGAAGAGGACGTTCACCCACTCGACAACCGGAACAGGTCAAGTCTGCTTCCCTATTCTGTGAAGCATGTAAGAGCACCGATCATTCCACTCTATCATGCAATGTTCTCTATGATGTTGTTCTGAGCAATGTATGTGGCCAAGGAGATAGTGGTCAGATGGAAAATCTTAATGCTATCAACACCATTCCTGGTCAAAGTTATTACAATTCGAATCAGAATAGGAATCATCCTGGTTTTCAATATGGAAACCCTTATGGAGCAGTAAACTCACATCAATTCGGTTCAAACAATCAATCAAGAGGCCCACCAAGATTCCAGTATAATCAACAATAGAATTTTGGAAATCAAGGAAATTTCAAGGGGAACTTTTAGAATAGGAACTACAATAATTACCAAAATAACTCTCAGTTCCAGAATCTTAATCAACAACAAGGACATCAAGCAGGTCCAGTTTCTCCTGACGACAAGCTATCAACCATTGAAAAAATGTTGCAAACTCAGCAAACCATGATAGCTAACCAACAAGCTCGGCAGAAGGCTATTGAATCTCAACTAGCTCAACTCACAACTAGCATAAAACCACCTACTGGAGTCTTTGCTGGACAACTCGAGAACAATCATAAGCATACTGAACAGTTGAAGGCAGTCACCACCAGGTCAGGGAAAGACTATTCAAATCCTCCTGAGAAGACACCTGTGGTTATTACAAATGAGGATGAACTTGTAATTGCCCAAGACTCAACAACACAAGAGACTCAATCAAAAGATGATAAGTCAGAAAAAGGGAATTCTGAGAAGTCTGCTCAAGAAGGCAAGGAAGCTGAAAATCCAGAACCTGATATCCCTGTGTACAAACTGCATATACCTTTTCCAGCTCATCTAAGGCAAACAAAGCTTGATACCAGATTCAATAAGTTTAAAGAAGCTATGAAAAAACTTCATGTTGATATACCCTTTTTGGATGCTTTTGCCGAGATACCAGCATGGACAAAGTACTTAAAGTCACTCCTCACCAGGAAGTATATAACTGAAGAGTATGAGACAGTAAAATTGGCTACAACTACATTTGATATCATATTGAGCAAGATGCCCAAGAAATAAAAAGACCCGAGATCCTTTGGAATTTCATGTCACATTGGCGACTCATCATGCAAAAAAGGATTGGCAGATCTCGGTGCAAGCATCTCTATTATGCCACTTAGCCTATGCAAAAGACTAGGGTTTGCAGAATTGCTTCCTACTGGCATGACTATACAACTTGCAGACAATTCGATAAAATGTCTGTTAGGAATCCTCGAAGATGTCCCGGTCAAGGTAGGTAAGGACACATATGTTCCATGAGACTTTGCCATTATGAACATAAAAGAAGACACCGTATATCCTCTCATCTTTGGTCGTCCATTCCTTGCCACTGCAAGAGCCCTGATCGATTTAAAGCTGGTACCTTACTGCTCAGATTAGGCAAAGAAACTCTTGAATTCAAGGTTTTTGAAAGTATGAGAAGACCAAGTATGCAAGAATAAGTATATCTGATTGAATGCATTGAGCAAATGTCACTTCTGACTCAAGAGCATCATGAATCAGACAATCCTTTAGAAGTTGCTCTAACGAATCCATCAGTTGATGAACCAATTGACGAACAAGTAAAAGATTGCGTCGAATCCCTCGACTCTGCTAAAGAAGATGTTGAAGCCACTAGTAAAGAACTCAAAGCTATGGAAACTACAGAAGAAATATGCGAAAACCCAGAGGCTCCCGAAATGAAGCCCCTGCCCAAGGGACTGAAGTATGTGTTTTTAGATGACCTCAAAGTTTGCCCAGTCATTATAAATTCCGATATAACAACTCAACAAAAAAAATAAACTCCTGAAGGAATTAAAGGAAAAAAAGAAAGCCATTGGCTCTAAAATGAGTGACCTGACTGGGGTCAGTCAAGCGTTGTGTATGCATAAGATCCCTATGATGGAAGATCACAAGCCTACTATTGAGCATCAACGTAAATTGAATCCAAATATGAAGGAAGTGGTCCGTCACGAGGTCATTAAACTGCTCACAACTGGAATAATCTATCCGATATCAGATTCACCATGGGTGAGCCCAGTGCATGTAGTCCCAAAAAAGGTGGAACAACTGTTATACGGAATGAGAACAATGAACTCATCCCCACTTGAATAGTCACATGGTGGAGGATGTGCATTGATTATAGAAAATTAACAAGGCAACTCGAAAAGATCATTTTCCAATGCCTTTCCTTGATCAAGTCCTAGAAAGGTTGGCTCACCAAGAATATTTTTGTTATCTTGACGGTTACTCTGGATTCTATCAAATACCCATACATCCAGATGACTAAGAGAAAAGAACTTTTACCTGCCCATTTGGAACATACACATTTAAAAGAATGCTGTTTGGTCTCTGTAATGCACCCACAACTTTCCAACGTTGCATGGCTGCCATATTCGTTGGTCTTAGTGAAACAATTATGGAGGTTTTCATGGATGATTTTTCTGTATACGGAGATTCGTTCGATTCATGTCTAAAGCACCTCTACCTAGTCCTCAAACGTTGTGAAGAAGCACATCTTGTGCTGAATTGGGAAAAGTGCCACTTTATGGTAAAGGAAGGCATTGTCCTCAGCCATCAGGTTAGAAATATAGGAATTGAAGTAGATAAAGCCAAGATTGAAGTGGTTTCTAAACTGGCTATCCCAAAAAAATGTAAAAGAAGTCCATGCTTTCTTAGGTCATGTAGGATTTTACATAAGATTCATAAAAGACTTTTCCAAAATATCGAAGCCAATGACGAATCTATTACTAAAGGATACTGATTTCAATTTCAACAAAGAATGTGTCAAAAGCTTCAACACACTAAAGCATGCTCTTACAACCACCCCCATCATTAGAGCTCCCGACTGGGACCATCCTTTTGAAATTATGTGCGATGCCAGTGCCCATGATGTGGGCGCTGTTTTAGGGCAATATACAGAGAAGAAACACTATGTGATCTATTATGCATCAAAAACTCTCGATGAAGCCCCGATGAATTATGAAACTACTGAGAAAGAACTTCTAGCAGTCGTGTATGCCTTTGACAAGTTCAGATCCTACCTAATTGGTTCGAAGGTCATTGTCTACACAGACCACACTGCCATTCGTCACCTTCTGGCAAAGAAAGATGCAAAACCCAGGTTGATTAGATGGATCCTCCTATTACAAGAATTTGATTTAGATATAAGAGATAAAAAGGGTACAAAGAATGTTGTAGCAGACCACCTCAGTCGCATCCACACTCTGGATACTGAGAAGATTCTGATCAATGATTCCCTGCCGGATGATTAACTAATGAAGGCCTCAGAAGCTATACCATGGTACTCAGATTTTGTGAACTACCTTACTGCTGGGGTTATCCATCCTCAATGCACCGAGAATGCACTGAAGAAGTTCATGCATGATGTGAAGCAATATCACTGGGATGAGCCATATCTCTTTAAACTATGTGCTGATGGTCTTTACAGATGATGTATCGCTAAGGAAGAAACCAAACTCATTCTAGAGCACTGCCACTCTGGCCCAGTTGGAGGCCACATGAGTTCTAAGAAGACTGCGATAAAGGTTTTGCAATGTTGATTCTGCCAACCATATCTAAGGATTCCTACAACTTTGTTCTATCATGTGGCAAATGTCAAAGAACAAGTAACATTACGAAGAGAGATGAGATGCCACTTAAGTTGTGGCAAGAAATTGAAATATTTGATGTTTGGGGTGTGGACTACATGGGGACATTACCATCTTCTTACAGATTTTCTTACATCCTAGTAGCAGTTGATTACGTCTCAAAATGGGTTGAAGCTATACCAACCGTCACTAGTGATTCCAAACCCATCATCAAATTATTCAAAGATATGATTTTCCCCTATTTTGGAGTGCCACAAATCGTGATATCTGACGGAGGGTCGCACTTCCTTGAAAGAAGCTTTGAAACTTTGCTGAGAAAATATGGTGTAACACATAAAGTAGCCTCGCCTTACCATCCACAAATGAGTGGACATGTAGAGGTTTCTAATCATTAACTAAAGGCCATTTTGGAAAAAACTGTAGGCCGCAATCGAAAGGATTGGTCAGTGAAAATCAACGACGCATTATGGGCCTATCGAACCGCTAATAAAACTCCCCTAAGGACTATACCCTTCCGACTAATATATGGAAAGGCTTGCCACCTGCTAGTCGAATTGGAACACAAGGCATGGTGGGCGATTAAACAATTGAATTTCGACATGAAGAAAGCGGGCCAAGCTCGGATTCTGCAACTTCAAGAGCTAGATGAACTCAAGATGACAACTTACAAGAATGCGCAAATCTATAAAGAACACACCAACTTTGGCATGATGGTCATTTAAAAAGAAAATACATACAAGTGGGTGACCAGGTTCTTCTATTCAACTCAAGACTAAATTTATTCCTAGGAAAACTCCGTTCTCGCTGGTCTGGACCTTACATTGTCAAAAGCATCTCCCCACATGGTGCTTTCTCTTTATGGAGTGAAAAGTCAGGCGAATTTATGGCAAATGGTCACCGCTTGAAGAGATAGTTCACCTCGATTGACATAGGCACCGAAACAATGCTGAAACTCACCAATCCAAAGGATCCACCATGAAGCTGAAGGATTCAATCGAGCCATCGACGTAAAACAAAGGCGCTTGTCGGGAGGCAACCCGATCAATAAATTTGTTTTACTTTTCTTTTCAAATTAGAATATTTCTTCAATTTTATTTTTACCTTATAGTTAATTTTTCATTAAATAAAATTCACATCACAAGATGCTATTTTAAGATCTAATTTCTCTTTACCTTTGAGATTTTCAGATAAGAGGATGCGCGCTGATCGGAACGCAACCACATCTGGTGGTCATTCTGGCATGATTTTTCTCCTCCATCTTGGATTTAGGGTTTTCTCGGGATGAGCAAATCTCTAAGTTCGGGGTGGAGGGTGGGTGGTACATACCTCACTATCCACCTACACCCATCCTTTTCATACTTAAGTTTTCACTATCACATTCTTGATAAAAATTTTCAAAATTTTAAAAAATTCTTTAATATTTTTCAAAGAAATTGAACAGATACTTGATGAATTTTTGACACTTCCTGGTTTCATTAAAAGTCACTAACTAATCTACTATGCATTTTGAATCATTATATCCTCCTTATTCAAAGTAAATCCTCAAAAGGACCACTTTTTGAAACAAGCCTTTTGATTGAAATCATTCTGTGAAGCTTATGATTCCTAACATCATGATACTTTTGCAAAAATGATGTGTCTGCCAAATTGATAGGGATCAAACACGTCGTGCCTCCTAACTGATTTGTGGAACAATAGCATAGAATCCCCACCGGATCCTCTTCAAGTCATTATTTGAGCAGAGTTTGATAAAAAGAACAACCCGGTGCACTGAATTGTAAATCAAGTTGCATTCTGATCTGAACTCTCTTCTGCACTTCTTCTATCATCTTCGTACCCCTCCATCCTTAAAAAAGAAACAATGATAGCCAAAATAGTGCCAAACCCTAAGTTTGGGGTGGCACACCACTTCCCTCTATATCTGCTTCTTCCATACCCCTAACAAATAAATAGGGGCGTACCACAAAAAATGCAATCTTGAGTCAAATAGAGAAGAGATTTGCAAATAAAAAGATGCTAAAGTGCACACAAAAAGAAATGCAATCTCGAGTTGAAGAGAGGAGAGATTCGCATAAAAAATGCAATAAATGAAATTGCAAAACAAAGAAAATCTCAAGTCGAATAGATGAGAGATTTATTTCTTCCCTCCATACCACCATTCACTCCATCTTCGACCTAATGGCACAATGAATGCCTACCCTATCCTGAAAAAACACCAGTGTCAGATCAAATGCATACTTGTTATTCTGCGGGCGTCTCTGGATTCTTACAAAACTCTTTGACATGCTTGTTGTTGGAAAAAGTGAGGAGGAAGTGATATTGGAAAGTGAACTCAGAAACAAAGATATGGTAAGATGTGTTTAGTGGTCTTAGGAGGATGAGATACTGAGTCATATTGAGCAGAAAGAAAATATTCATGATGTGAAGATGAATCAATCACACGAATTGAAAATATTCATTTGGCGACTGTTTCAGATTTTGTGTTACTCGAGGACGAGCAACATTTAAGTTCGGGGTATTTTGATGAATGTATATTCATGATGGAATTCAATTACCTACTTGGGCTCATTTGGACTCAATATATCAAATTTCACTCATTAAATATCAAAATGCATCATAATGTACATAATTACTTAATTGATTCAATTATCAAGGATTTATTTGAATTTATGTTGATTTAATTCATGTCTTGATAAAGCTGAACATTTAGCTGGGGGCCCACCTTCATTCACCCTTGGTCTCAACCAAACGGTCTCACCATTCAATTTCGACCAAACTGTCTCACCATTCAATTTCAACCATTTGGTCTCAAGACCGAATGGACAGTTCCATTTCAAGACCGAATGCACGCGAAGACCGAATACATGCGAAGACCGAATGCATGTGAAGACCGAATGCTCACAAAGACCGTTTGAGTTATACGGAAAGACCGAATGGACACCTGCTACAAGATAGTATGCCCATCGGAACTGTAGAACGTATGCGTAGACCGAATGGTCACATGCGCGTAGACTGTTTGGCTGAGAGGGATTGAGCGACCTGAGGACCATTTGGACAATCAACCGCGTAGTCCGAATGGTCGCATATACAGCAAAACCGTTTGGAGTATTGGCTGGGATCCACGACCATTTGCATGTGAAAACTGTATGGGTAGTTGCATGCAAACTGTTTGAGTAAGCAACCCACAAACTACAGTGCCCATAGTCGTCTCCACCATCACAGTAGCAACCAGCACCTCCGTCGGTGCTGCGACCTGCTCCAACAGCCACGCTGCCCTCGCCAACCACGCATGCAAGATCGTTTACATGTCGCATGTGAAGACCGAATGAAGAAATCTGCCAAACCATATGGTCATCAATGATGAGACCATTTGCTCGTTTGCATGAAAAGCCGGCCAAAACCGTTTGATGAGCAAACAGTTTACAGACTGTATGGCCACAACAACACAAAATAGTATGATAATGGATGGGATCCAAGAACGTTTGAGCAATATCCCACATGAAGACCGAATGGCGGGGAAGGATCAAATGCGCAAGCTGCGTAGACCGTTTGAATGGCATGGAAAAACGTAAACCGTTTGCTGCATGCCCACACATGAAGATCATTATTTGTTGGAGTATGAAGACCGTTTGAGATGCTCACTTGAGAACCATATGGAATATGAAATCGGATGCACATGCAAGCAGCAAACCAAAAGAAGCAATCACATGAAGACCGTGAGGTGAACAACAGATTATACAAACCGAATGAGCAAGGAGCCCAAAACCGTGTGGGCAGCAATAACATGTAGACTGCATGAGCTGCAAACCGCATGACTAATTGCTGCTTGAAGACCGAATGTGCATGAAGTTATGAAACTGTTTGGTGTGAATAAAATAACAAGCAGTAAAATGTTTGATCAAGTAACATGAAGACCGAATGGCCTCATCCAATGGAGACCGTTTGCATGAAATCAGAAGACCGAATGAGCTGCATTTGAAGATCGTTAAAGCTTCAAGATCGTTTACTGCTTTAAACAATTCAAAACCGTTTGAGTTGGTTGCATGCAAACTGTGTGAGCTAGCAGATCGTTTAATAAAGCAAGTGCATGGAGAACAAATGAGAATATGCATGAAACCGTTTGGATACATGCATGTAAAGTCAAAACCGTTTGGTTATATACATGAAACCGTTTGGTAGAAAAATATCTCCAGACCATTAGTAAACCGTTTGGACTCACACCAATAGCTTGAGGGACAGATCTGTGCTTATAAATAGGACCCTAAGGTTTCTCATTTAAGGATTGGTTCCGGGACGCCGACAGGCTGCCTGTACGTAGGTCTGATCCAAATCCAATGCCGTCCACGCCAGTTTCATTCCACCTACTGCCTGTGTTGCAACTAAGGAAGCTAAAGAGAGAAGGAAGACGGAGCGAGGGAGACTGTCTAGTCTATCTTGACAACTCCCGTTCGTGTCCAGATCTGCTCCGATGTGACGTAGAAGGCCGTATCTTCTTCACCGGGTTGTGACTACCTTCTACACTGAGTTCATGGTGGATTTCTCTCTCTTTCTCATTCTTCTTGTTTCTTGCATCATGAGCGAGTAGTAACTTTTCACTGGGGTGCGGGGACTAGCCCCAATGCCCATGCAAATCATGTTCGTTTGTTGAACTCTCCATGTCAATGTATGTAACTTTCCATTTCGTTGTTAATTGGTATGTTCGTAGTTGATTATCTCCTTGCTTTCATCTTGTTCTGTCATATATTGCGAAATATTCTATGTACGGGATGGAATGGTAGTTTACAAGTTCGACTCCTTGATGAGAACTTCTGAAAGGATTCCTTGAGATTGTAAGTGTATGATCCGTGAGGGGTCGAGACATCTAGCCTACGGTAACACTTTTGTAGTCTAAACATCCCTCAGGGAGGAGCACAACCTTAGTTGGATTTTGTATCGTCTTGTTTATCATCGATGTTAGTTTATAGATCTATCACCTACTTGCTTATCAATTAATACGGTTGACTCCCAAACTAGAAATAGAATGGGATTTCTTTGAGGTAGTAAGTGTATGATCCGCGAGAGGACGAGCCATCTAGACTTCGGTGACACTTCTGTGTGCCTAACACTTGTATAGGGGGCTCACAACCTTCATTGGATATTTGTGTCTTTGGAGCCGTAAGTAAGTGATCCGGTTGGTGACGAGACATCTGATGCCTAAGGTGATGCTTATGCAAACCTAACGCCCTAACAGGGGGTTCTGCAACAACTCCATTTGGATTGATATATCTTGCCTGGATTGTTTGCGATTGAATGTGTTTACGTGTGTAGCGGTGGTGAAGCCCGATACCATCCCAATGATTTCATGTCATTGATCTAAATCCAACTTTAATTCAGCTTTTACTTTCTTGCAATTAGTTTAGTTAACCTCAAATCAACCAACCATTTTAAATATTAGTTTTACTTGAGCTAGGTTCGACTGACAAAGATTCTTAAAAACGTTGTCCTTTGGGTTCAATCCTTAACTATACTGCGATAAGACTCGTCCGCTTGCGGGTGGCATTATTGCACTTTGGTATTGGTAAAAGCTCAGGGATTTCAACTCCGAGTGAGTTTGTTAGTGTGATAAAATCCCACGTCAAGCTAAGCCCCTTGTAGTGGGCTATTTGGGCTTAAATTTTTTACTTTGATGCCATGTTGGGGGAATATATCTTGTAAATTTATAATTTTATTCTATGACTATTTCCTTCTACTTCTATCTTATTTCCCATGATTCTACTTGTGACTGGTGTAACATCCCTGACCTGGGTTATGAGTTAACCCTAGGTGTTTTGCCTAATTATGTAATTAAGATACTGGTGATTATCTTTTTGCATGTAATTAAGTTCCTGAGGAACATACTTTTCCTTTTTTGTCCCTTTTAAACAATGTTGAATTGATTGTTTTGTAATACAGGGACCTATGTGCAATTTACCCAGTTAGAAGGGTTAACTTGCAATTTGCACATGTTGAGATGTTCCTCTGATGTTGAGACATCATAAGAATGATTATGGTAAAGTTTGAGGGATTTCCCAAGCTTGAGCACCAAGGTGCAGCTGTGGAAGCAATCCCTGTGCTTGAAACCCTAAATTGGAGTAAAGTGCAATTTACCCAATTTGAGGGGTGCAACTTGTAAAATACACCATATAGAATATCTTGTAAGACTCTTGTTATCATTTAGAGAAGAAATGATGAAGAAGTCACTTCAATTGAATAATCATATAATGAAAAACACCTTTGTGATTGAATAATCAAGGTGTAAGTACTATAGCCCTTTTATGTGTGTGCTTTAGTAATAGGTTGATCTTATTTTCCTTCATTTCTTGACCTTAGAAGAAGGTTGTCCTTAGAAATAATAATAAGGGACGAGCAAAGAAGAAAAGGAGGGACTTAGTTGAAAGTGAGGAAAACCTATGTGCCTATGTTGAAATTCCACCCAAGTATATAAGCCCTTTTCCTCACTTAGCAAGGGAACATTTCTTTCGTTTCCTTCACTATTTCCCCTTGCTCAACTGACTAAGGAGAGCTCTGGAGCTCAGGAGGACGACCAGGGGAGTGCAAGGTAGGTTTGGATCCTTCCTTTTGCTTAAATGCTTGGATGAAACTCGAATTCAAGGTCAAATTCATGGCCAACTCACTTAGCTCTATCTTTCTAACCATCTCTTCTCAACTTTTCTTGGAGGATTCACCTTGGCCGACCTGTGGAGCTTCTAGGACGCCATTAAAGGCTTGGAGCTCGAAATCTTGGAGCTCAAGGAGCAAGCTTTAGGCGGGTTTTATAACTCTAAACCTATGCTTTGTTATATACATCTTTTCTATACTTTTAGTTGCTAGTTCTTCTTCTTCCCTATCTTCCCTTGCTTCCTTGCAAGAAAATCCGTGAGGAACTGTTGTTGTTCTTGAGATAGAAGATGAGGGCGTTATTTCCTATGCTTATCCACGGTTTTCCACTTTACCATACGACCTCAACCAATTGCCCATACGGTTTGCAAAACCGTTTGATGGGCAAACGGTTTCAAGGTCGTATGAAGGCATACGGTCTCAAGACCGTATGGCCGCGTTGACCAAGCGTGGACCGTATGGGAATCCTGTTCAAAATTATGTAGGTTAATCACCCACAAAATTTGAGAGGTTAACTCCAAAGGAATCGTGAGATATAGGCAAAACAATTAGCAAATTCAATTGAATTTAGTTCTGATTTTCAATCTGCTTAATTTGCCCTTTTTGGGAAAACGGTCTCAAGACCGTATAAGATGGTTGACTAAGCGTTGACCGTATGAGATTACTGTTCATAATGATGTTAGTTAATGACTCACCAAATTTTATGGACTAATTCCAAACGAGTTAAGAGTTGAAGGTTGATTACTAGGGCAAACCCTAATTGAAATCAGTGCTGAAATCACAATGAGCTAATTTGAGATTTTGGGTTGATTAGCCCAAACGGTGTCAAGACCGTTTGGGGAATCATCCAAACGGTCTCAAGACCGTTTGGGGATCACCCAAGACCGTATGGAGGTCTGGGGTCAAGTATAGTTGACCAATTGAAGGTACAAAGATACCACATTACATTGCAATTAAGTATTGATGTAATGATCAACTCAATAAATCAAACCTTGATGAATCTTCACTAGAGTCCAAAGGATGGATGGGAAAACGGTCTTAAGACCGTTTGGAACTCATCCAAACGGTCTCAAGACCGTTTGGTGACAACCCAAGACCGTTTGGAGGTCTAGGGTTAAGGTAATTTGAACAATTGAGGGCCCAATTACAATGGGTTATTGAAATAATCAAATTGTTGATTTGTGACTTAATTAAGGTTCAACCCCTATCAAATCAATCTAGATTTTGATGAATTCTTGGGCAAAAGGTCTCAAGACCGTTTGGAGTATATACAAACTATCCCAAGACCGTTTGGGCCAAGTTTGAGCCCAATTGGAGGTCAATTGATGGGTTCAACTTCGTTTTGATTCACATTTTTGAGTGTTGATGGTTGAACGTTTATAGACCTTAATTGAACCAACTCCAACCCTAATTGGATATCAATTGAGGGTCAATTGAGTGACCAATTGGTTAAGGCTAACCCTAATTGTCTCAATTGATAAGTGGTTAGCAAGCTTGAGATCAGTTGAAGGCTTTAACATAGGAAACCCTAATCGAGTTTACCCTTTGAACCACCTTGGAGGTCCATATGATCTTGAGCTTTTGAGGGCATTCGACCTCAAGACCGTATAAGGTCATTCGACCTTAAGACCATATAAGATCATTCGACCTTAAGACCGTATAAGGTCATTCGACCTCAAGACTGTATAAGGTCATTCGACCTCAAGACCGTATAAGGTCATTCGACCTCAAGACCGTATAAGGTCATTCGACCTCAAGACCGTATAAGGTCATTCAACTTCAAGACCGAATGAGTCCATTCGACCTCAAGACCGAATGAGACCATTCGACCTCAAGACCGAATGAGGGTAAACGGTCTTGAGTGTTATACGGTCTTGAAGTCAACCAAACCTTAAACGGTCTACAACCTTATACGATCTCAGGATCGTTTGAAGGTTGAAGGTGTGAAACCTATTGGAGACTTTTGAAGTTAAGTCTGCCTAATGCCTTGAAGGCTTAAATGGTTTAATAGTTGTTCAACCTAAACCCTAATGATACCAAAATACTTTAAGGGTCAAGTGGTTAGTAAATTAAACCATAATGATGATCAATGTGTAATTTACCATAATACCCTTGAAAGGTTCAATTGAGTGAAACCTTGTTCTAATCAAACCCTAATCACTCAATAGTGGTGATTTGGTCTATGTTAATCAAAGAGGACTTAACCCAACCTGATCTAGATTTGTGTTATCACCATCTACAAGTTTGAGGAGAGAGAAAGTATCTTAAGAAAGATAAAGTGCCCTTTTATGATGGAAATTCAAGTAAAGTACCTTCAATACACATGAATGTGCATGATTAGGGTATGATCCACCTATGTGAGATCATGGAACCCTAATTATGATAAATGATGAATCTTAAACTAATCTGAGAGCATCAATGATGATGTTCCTCATACATGATGAGGTTATGAGTTCAATTCACCATAATGTGAATAGTAAACCCTAATTCAAGGGTGATGACATGCAATATGAGTAGCAAACTCTAATTGATGAGAATCAGAGAACTTAGCTCTTATGACAAGAGTGGAAAGTATATTCTTGTTTTGAATTACCTTTATCAGTTGAATTAACCATGCAGGTTCTGATATGAAGGTGATCATATCCAGGTATGGATAATGATACTATATTCATTGAAAGCATGTTGTTAGCTTTATGAATAATAAAATATCTTGATGCCTTGTCAGTGGCATCCTATGTTTTAATGGGCTGTAAGAGCCATGAATACCATCAAGGTCATGCTTTAGAAATGGCTTGTGATGAGTATACTGAGAAATGATGATTGATGTGAGTTAGGTTTGTTACATTTAGTATTCTATTTTCATAGCTGTTATGCTACTGTTATTGTTTGAAGAACAATGTATGATGTAAAAGAATACTGAATGCACCTAACTAATCAAGTGTAATGTAGAGCCCTGATCATAGATCCATCATTGTCAGAGATCAAATGATGGTGAAACAGGTTTTCCTAAGGGAACTCCTGGATCACATACTTTTGAGTATGTGGGGTATATGGATGTGTAGAACCTTACATCCTAGTGTAGGTGTTTGATGTAGATGTGTAATCCATCAATCCTTCACTATAATCCCATACCGTATCAGTGGATGGTAAACATGAAACCTCCTGATGACGAAGAAAGCATAGATATCCGTATCAGTGGAAGATAAACATGAAATCTCCTGATGACGAAGAGAGTACAGAACGCCACTGTAACTCTAAAATAACGAAGGACCAGATTACCCTGGTGAGATATAATAGTAGAGACACAAGATGTCCTACAAGTGATCCTCTTACTGACTGAGGAAGGTGAAGGTCATGAGAATCCGACTCTTTCGATGACCTAGTATGATACTAAGGCACTTAATAGTGATTGGTTGGGGTATGAGTGGTAAACCTCATCTCCACAGGGCATAATAATAAGAATGTTTGAAAAACATAATCTACAATGTAGTATACCTGTTAAAGGTAACTATGAGCTAATTGATTGATGTTACACTGTATAGTGCATATGTTCTTCATGCTTGATAAATGTTGAGCTCTTGTTTACAACTGCTATTGCTATTGAATACTTTGAAAGTTTTTACTGCTTAAGTTATTCTTTGATGTTATAATAAAGCTTCTGGCAGAGAGTTATAACTCTTGCTGGGACAGGTGGACATTGGAGACGGAGGAACAGGTCTACAGGTGACCAGTCCCAGCAGCAGCAGCACTAGGAGCTGTAGTAAATCTGAGGTGGAGATTTAGCCTGCCATGTGGTGTAGTTAAAGTCAGTCCTATGTGTCCTCTGTACTATCAGGTCTTGGAGTCTTTTGGTTATGAGTTCTTGAGATTTTGTATCTTGTTGTATATAATTACTCAAGAAGTAATTATCATGAGATGTAAACAGTTTATCTCCTATTATGAATGAAGCTTTATGGATTCAAGTTCTTGTCTCGAAAAGTTTTAATTTCCCATGATTTTTGTCTTCCGCTGTTAATCGATTCGCTTCCGCTAAGTTTAAATCGTGTTTATATCGTGGTTTGGAGATCAGAGCCCACAACTGGTGCTTGAAAAACTAAATTTTTATGGTTTTATGCTTGAAACCACCTAAGTCTAGAAGAAGATGACATATGTGAGGTTATCTTGGGATCTGATCCTACATACAAATAGTGGATCCCTAGTCAGCACCCAATCTTCCCACACATATATCCCTTTTCCTACTCTTAGGTGTGATATCTAAGTAGCTAGTGTAAGATTGTTTAGTTTGATTGTTTAGGATTTTACAAAATGATAGATGGTGAGTAATGTGAGGTGAAATACCCTCAACTCTACTCCCCATGCCTACCTTTGGCTCCCAATTACCCTAAGAACTCTTACCCTAGAAACCTATATTAGTCAAATCCAATTGAAATCCCACATAACCTTGGTCCAATTGAGCCTCATAAGTCTTGATAGGGTGTGTAAGAGTGTAGTTCCCCTTCATACACTCTACTCTATCCATGGCTAACCAATAGTCTAGGGCAATTCAATTGCATTCAATTAATTGTTTGGTTTAGCAATCTAGAATGAATGGTTAGGTTTTACATAGTATGTTCCCCCCAACTAATATCTTAGTATCATTTCCCAAAATGGCCCACCTCTCTTCTACATTGCTATAAACCCATCTTTCTCTCTCAACTATTTCATTCTAGTTTAGTTGCTGGCTTTCAATGCTTATTAGTTTATTGCCTTATTCTTGACATTTAAACCTTGCTAGGATAGTTAGTGCATCTTTATGCTTTCTTAATGTAGACAACAATTGTTTAGAACTCTAATTGCTTTAGTGACTTAATTTCTAGTCTACTGTAGTCTTGTGCTCTTGCTTCAGTAGTTGCTTTCCTTGTTAATAAGAATTGCTTGTTTAGGGTTAAATTAAGGTTTTCACTTGTCTAGCTTGTGTTGTATCCTTTCTTGTCTTATAGCTTGCATCTTAGTGGAATCAACCCAAATCAAGATTAAACCCTAAAAACTCCAATCTCCTATTTAGGAACATAGCTCACTCTAACTAAGATCTAGAAGCTCCTCTCTCCTTGTGGACCGACCCTTATCTTACCTCTTTCCTATACTTTAACATGACACCATGTGCTTGCGGGTGAAGTATGATTGGTTTCAGTGTGTTAGACTAGGTCTTTATAAATTTCAAAAGATAAAAGTGTATTTGATTAAGGCACACCTACTCACCATTCAATTTATTAGTGTGTACCTCAAGTAAAATCACACCATTTGGCTAACTTAATCAACCAACCAAATTAATTGAGTAACTATAATTGAATTAATTGATGCTAATTTGATTAGGTTAATGGTTGCAATCTAAAACCACAAGTTAATTGATTAAGCAAACCAAATTAACCATTAAATGAAAAATAAACTGAATGAATATCCCTACCTTCCAAAGCCACCCAAAGCTAAAAGATCCGCCATGACCACCATAAGCATCCCTCCTATGTCAGGACAAGACAAAGAAGAAATAGGAAAATTAAGTTCATATGAAGTGAAACACATGTGGGAACATATTTTAAAAAGGTCTTTAATGATGTCGAGCAAGAGAAAGAAGGTACATAACTAAAATAGGAGACAAAATAACCTCAAAATAGGTTCACCCACAAAGAAAGAGCTCCAATCTAGCCTCAACAACCCAAGAGAGGTTCCAACCCTAAACACACCTTCATTGAAAGGTAGAATCTCAATATGTGGAGGATGATGAAATGAAGGTGTAGTATCAATTTGGAACAAAATGGGATGGTATTGTGATCTAAAAGGTCAAATTCACCCCTATGTAAAAGACTGGCATCAAATTATGTAATGAGTGCGGTTTAGGAGGGGCATCAATTATTGCTCAAGTATATATATATATATATATATATATATATATATATATATATATATATATATATATATATATATATATATATATATATATATATATATATATATATATGAAATCTTAAGTCAGGAAGAGGCAATTTGTACCTTTATCCTTTCATCCCCCCATTCACTCCATTTTCCACCTAGGTGAATAATTCATACCCCAACATAACTTATTCATCCTAGTGTCGGATATTGTGCACTCTCATTGGTGTTCGCACGATCTATTATTCATGCAATTCTTATGCATGCAAATTATTTTAATCATTAAAAAGAAGCAGTCTTGTGAATCTAACTTGGGAAGAAGGATAGAGTAGATATTTTTTTGATCTCAGGAGGTTAGCGATGATTTTTCATGTTTGGTGGGAGGGAATCATACATGTCGATAGGTTAGGCATATTACATGGTTGCTAGTATTATTTGGTATTTATAGTTTTGCATTATTTGAGGATAATCAAAGTTCAAGTTTGGAACTATTTTATGAATGCATAATCATCCTACATTAGTTACATAATTAGATTATTATTTCATTAATTAGATGCACTTTATGCTTTATAAGCTAAATTAGGATTTATTGCTTTATCTTAGTTTTTATGATTTCACAAAGAGAATAGCTTTTTTTTATCATAGGAAATGCACAAGAGCAACAAAATGACCCCAAAATGCCCTTCTAAGCATGATTAAGGTTGATTTGGATCATGCTCATCCATATCTAAGCTATTGGGATATGATGTATTGAATCATACCAAGAAAAAATACCACACAACATGAGTCGACCGAATAGACCTTCTAGTCAAATGGCTACATCACACCCCAAAGAGCAATAAGACACCACTTCCAACTGTTAAACATGCTAGCCCAATCAACCGGTCTGCCAACCCAAGGAAATTTATAGTAAGCCTAACATTTCACTGACTAGCTGACTAGATCATGAGTCAATCCATTGGTCTTTGCTCGAGGAACCATGCTACAACCTAATCGATCAATTTACTAACTAAATCAACCATTTGGGGAAATCTTAAACACCCAAATTCTATAGAGGACTGATTGATCCACCTCACAAGTCATCTATTTTTCTAGACACCCCCTCAACAAATATTCTTCCTACTAACCGAACAATCAACTCATAGCAAAGTTGACCGACAAAACATATGCGTCAAACCAACATCAAGAAGCCAATTAATCGATTGAGTTTCCATTCAATTGACTGGGATTTGCCTGTACATAGAAAAAGAACCTCCGCGTAGCTTAAGTGAATGTTTCTTGGGTCTAGTAGTTTGACTATTTATTATTTTCAACATATGTTATGGGGGTCAATCTCTTTATAATCGAGAACTCATGCTTTATCCATTTGTAGATGAGAGAAGGGGCAATAATCACCTAGCCTATGTAGATACGTCATGTATCGTTTCTGTCATTAGAGCATCAAAGATCATTGGACATCAAGGTTATGTTCCCATTCATCATCGTGACATGATTTCTATCTCTTTTTATTGTTCTATAAATTGTATTCTTACCATGAGCTAGTAGTTATCACTCTAATGTGCAAAGATTATCCATGATACCCATACTTTGTAACTTGTGTCATAATTATAAGCTTGTATGGAGAAATAAATGTCCAATTAATCATTTTATGCATGATTGCAAAACTCGACACTCCTCATCGAATAAGGGGGTGGATTCCATGAGTGAGCAACAAAAATGCTTAATCCAACCCAATCTATCTCTTAACATAATAAGGCCCATGCTCTACGATAGGGTACAGAGATTTTGGTTCAGAAACGGAGATGTTGACCAATACCTAGTCCCAGAGTGATGCTAAGCGATGTTTCCAAATCCATTTTTTTATTTCAATTATGGAAAGAGATGATGGGCGCTGCTGTATAGGCCCTTGCCCTACTGAGGCCCCTTTTTCTACCAAGCAAGAAGATAGATCAGATCCCATCCAACTGATCAAACAACTCCTTTGACCTACTGAGTTTCATCACACATATTTTACATTTTATTCCATCCTAGGCCTAGATACTTTAAAAATTAATATTAGAATATCAATTACTTGTTGTTGAACCCAAATAAGAACTTATAAGGGTGTTTCTTTGGGTGATGGGTTCATGATCTAGAGGTAATTCAAAAGTGAGCCTACATGAAAGTGCATCCTTGCAATTTCCTCATACCTTGAGGATTAAGAATTACTTGACTCAATCTAATATTCATATGCATATGAAATGTGATTTCAATGAGTGAATGGAAGTAGTGGTGGTGGAACCTGATTTACCTAGTGCATTCCATCATTTAGTTTAATTTCTTTCAATTTCTATTTATAAGTACATTAGAATAATCAACAATCAATCTTTTATTTTAAACGTTATACTTAAATTTGAAACACATTAGATTAAAAAGGTTCTTCAAATAGGGTTCTCTTGGAATTTGACCTGTAACTATAATACACTAAGACTGGACTACTTGTAGGTGGGTTTTCTACTTCTAATTTTGGTAAAGCTAGGGATTTAGTCACTAGTAAATTTTCAAGTGTGAAAAAACTCACATCAGTATGGTCCCTTCATCAACCTAATATCGCCCATTATATGAGTGTAGTCAAGGCTATAAATCTTGTTGTTATATGGTACTTTTGCCAATCTAGTTGGCATGATATCAATGTGATGTGTTTATATGGAAATGCTTCGAGTGTGATGTGATAGGGTTCATGACCTATGTATCTAAGATGAATTTGATGCTTATGTAGGCTAATCAATCCCCTAATTTTCATACATTCACAGATGATTGTGGGGCATGAGTGAGACATGATACTTTTGATATCCTTCACGCTCTGATTAGGGATTTCATAGACATAATATAGTAATTTGGATATTACACTCCAAATTAACTAAAATAAAAGTCTAAAATTTATAACACCTGACTAGGATATATAATTTATCTGTAATCATGATTTCTTATAAGATATTTATAAGTGGACTTCCAAGCGTGTAAGTATTAAGTATTTTTTTATTTGAGATGATTGGTATGGATTATTGATTACTACAGGGAATGGAATGTCATTATATCATGAGATGAGATACCTTGCCTCATATCAAGTTGTCACGAATCGACACTGAGCAGCTCAGTATATTTTCAATCCATTAAAATTCTATATATTTCTCCATCACATTGTTATTGGCATTGGTGAGAATTATCCTCTTAATGGGTTCTCTTTATGTGTTCATCAATCCCCTAATTTTCATACATTCACAGATGATTGGGGGGCATGAGTGAGATATGATACTTCTGATATCCTTCATGCTCTGAGTAGGGACTTCATAGACATAATATAGTAATTTGGATATAACACTCCAAATTAACTAGCATAAAAGTCTAAAATTTATAACACCTGACTAGGATATATAATTGATCTGTAATCATGATTTCTTATAGGATATTTATAAGTGGACTTCTAAGCATGTAAGTATCAAGTATTTTTTTATGTGAGACGATTGATATGGATGATTGATTACTATAGGGAATGGAATGTCATTATATCATGAGATGAAATACCTTGCCTCATATCAAGTTATCATGAACCGACACTGAGCAGCTCAGTATATTTTCAATCCATTAAAATTCTATATATTTCTCCATCACATTGTTATTAGAATTTGTGATAATTCTCCTCTTAATGGGTTCTCTTTACGTGTGTAATGTTTTTGTTCCACACATTTTTAGGTCTAATGAAATCAGAAAGAAGGCCAACATGATACAAATGTAAAAAGATATATATACATATACATATATATATATATATATATATATATATATATATATATATATATATATATATATATATATATGACATACATACATACATACAAGCCACGACGTCTCCTAGGGTTCGGCTGTGCGATTAGGCGATCGCCCGTTTCCCAAGCATGATGCCTACGCCGGTGGCTACTTCGGCCTCCAGCTTCCACCTCCACCTCCGCATCCTCCTCCACCCCACACACCACCACCACCAAGCCGCATCACCTGTAGAGAACAGATGGAGGGAAGAGAGATGGTGCGACCCAACTGTCAGGATTTGGTGGATACCCAAGTCTTGAATGATGGCTACAAGAACGCTGAGAAGGGCGTCCAGGGCTCGAACAACGGCTCGCATGCGATCACTGAGAAGGACTCGATGGAACCTCCTCGCAAGGAGTGGACCAAGGTCCTGAAAGAACCGCCTACCAATAGGGATGATGAGGTAGAGTTTCCAACGCCGAGGAAGGCAGATGGACAAGTTCATGTCAACCTGGACGTGGAAGAGTTTGAAGGAATGAAGACCGTTTGGGAGTTCTCGGTAATGACCTACATTCTTGGTAAGAGGCCCTTCTATCCCTACTTCCTCGCATGGATCAAACGGACACGGAGGCTGAAGGGAACAGTTGAACTGATATCAAAGGAGAACGGGATCTTCCTCGTTCGATTCTCAAATGCAATGGATAAGAAGACAGTCCTTGATCTTGGTCCACGGTGGTTTGAAGGCCAATTGGTCGTGGCTAAAGACTATTGTTTTGGGGACAAAATGAAGAGGGATGCCTTTGCGACAATCCCAGTGTGGATTACGCTAGGTTCCATAGGCAGATCATGGACTCAAAGGGCGGCTGGCACAATCACCGTGGGAGCGGGCAAGGTTCTCTTCATCGATGAGAGGTCGCTTGAAACTAATGAGGCTCGGGTCTTGGTGGAGCTTAAGGCCGAAGATGAGATGGTGGAGCAGGTGTGGTTGAACGTCCATGGGTAGGAGGCTATTTCAGTGAGGATCATCTATGATTATTTGCCGCCAAGGTGCACCTACTATCGGTCTTTCAATCACCTTGATGGTGGCTGCAAGGACGGGCATGAGAAGAACCCGACGAAGGCCAAAGAGAAACCTACGACCAAGGGTAGGCAGCATACTACTTGGGTCGAGAAGGCCAAGGAGCAACATGCTGCTACTGTTAACAAGGCTGTGGATAAAGGACAATTCGAAGCCAATGGGACTACTGGTGAGAGCACAAAGTAGGCAACAGTAGGTGACGTGAAAAACACATCTGATGGAGCTGTGGATAATGATACAACATAGAACATTGCTTCTGTTGAGGTTGTGACTGTGGACCACATGTCTATAGGAGGAAAAGGAAAGACACATGAAGAAAGTCAGAATGAAGAGGGTGAATTCACCCCAGCCTCTAGGAGGAAAAGCTAGAGTGGGATCCCGAAGAAGCAAGGAGTTGGGTCTATTTTAGAGGCCACCAACCGGTTTGATGCTCTTAGCGAGTCAGATGCAGAAGAACCTGAATAGGTTGAGCCAAAGAAGAAGAAAGAAGGCAACAAGAAGAAGGAGCAGCCCAGGCGTACTCGGGCAAACAAAAACCTTTAGTATGTCCATAACCATGTGGAATATTAAATGGGGATATGACATGAACAAGAAAAAGGAAATCCAAGAGTGGATTGGTGCTATTGGGTGTTCTATTGTAACATTGGTTGAAACGAAGATCAAGGAGAACAATAAACTAAGCATTGTGTATTTGTTTCCACAAGGGTGGGAACATGTATCCAACCTTCAATATTCTGAACTGGAAAGGGTGTGTGTGGCGTGGAAGCCCAATGCATGGCAGATGACAATGAAGATGATGTCTGATCAACATATTGCTTTGGAGTGTAGGAATGTAGCTGGCAGCGGTCTATGCTCACAATGATGCAAAGAGAAGGAAGGAATTTTGCCAAGATCTGGCTTTATTGTCTACACATGTGACGACACTGTGGATGGTAATTGGTGACTTCAATAATGTCATACTACAGAGAGAGAAGGTTGGGGGCATACTTGCGCTACAGGATGTGATTGATACCTTTAACAGAGCTATTGATAAAGCAAATTTGATTGAGCTTCCCATGACAGGTGGTGACCTTTTCACTTGGAATGAACAAGACCCGGAGGACAGAATTGCTAGCAAGTTGGATAGAGCTTTGGTTAATGAAGAATGACTTAGGATGTTTCCTAGTGTACACGTGAAAGCCGATGGATCTGAGCTTAGTGACCATGCTCCTCTCCTTGTGCAGATCATAGAGAAAAAGCAGAAGAGAAGACCTTTCAGGTTTTCTTAACTATTGGAAAGAGTGGAAGGGTTTTGATGATATTATGAAGGAGGTGTGGGGTACATATATCCATGGGAATCCTATGTTTGTCTTTGCAAAAAAGTTGTCATTTCTGAAAACTACACTAAAAATGGGCTAAGGAGAAAGTGAATATTCCCAATTTGATTGCAACAACCAAATGGGAATGTAGTGAGGTTAGAAAGACTTAATGGCTGATCCTCTTAATGGGGACTTGATAGAGAAGGATCGAGAGGTAAGAATGATGCTTGTCGATTTAAAAAAGGTCGAGGAAAAATTCTACTGGCAAAGAAGCAGGGAGAAATGGCTGATAGATGGGGATAGAAATACCAAACTCTACCATATGGAAGTGAGAAGATGAGAGGCTTCTAATATCATTTGTGAGCTGATTGACATAGACGGACAGGTGGTTAATAAACAAGAAGACATTGAGGACCAAGCCGTGCAATTGTACAAGGAGATTTACAATAAAAATCTTGAAGATACAATTGAGGAAGAAGACATAGATTGGAAGTTCAAACTCTCTAGCACCCATAGCAACATTCTCACTAGGGAGGTCACTGAGCAAGAAGTTAAAGATGCACTATGGAGCATAGGCTGCAATAAATTCCCTGGGTCAGATGGGTTCAATGCTTTCTTTTACAGGTTGGCTTGGGACACTATTAAAAAAGATCTCCTGAGGTACATGAGATGGTTTCTTGCAGGGGGTAATATGGTTAGATAAGTCAATCATGCTTTCTTAGTTCTCATTCCAAAGAAGAAGATTACAGCCTCTCTTGCTGATTTCAAACCTATTGCTTGCTGCTCTATTCAATAAAAAATTATAGCAAAAATCTTAGCTACTAGACTGAAGATGGTCCTCCCTTTCCTCATTTCTAGAAATCAAGGAGCCTTTATCACTGGCAAGAGTATTAGTGATTGTACCCTCCTTGTTGATGAGTTTCTAGCTGATTTCAATGTGATGAGAGGGAGCAGAAAAGCTTGTTTAAAGCTTGATATCTCAAAGGCGTATGACAGTGTCAGATGGGACAGATTGTGGTGGATCATGCAAAAGATGAGTTTTTCTGATACATGGATTCAATGGATGAAACAATGTGTTGGTACAACAAGTTTCTCAGTGCTTGTGAATGGCACATCTGTAGGTTTGTTTAAGGGCAGCAATGGTCTTCGGCAAGGCGACCCCCTTTCTCCACTTCTCTTCACCATTGTCATGGAATATTTCACAAGGAAGCTGAAAGATAAGGAAGATTCAAAATTGATCAAAGCATACACTGTCCATGGTATGAAGGTTATGAGCCACCTTATATTTGCAGATGACGTCTTATTATTTCTTGAGGCCAAAGTTGAAATGCTTAAGGAGCTAAAAAGTTTTCTGGGAGAGTTTGGTGAATGGACGGGGTTGCATATTAATGCAAATAAGACCCAACTATATCTCTCAAAAAACTATCACCACCTGGAAGCTAGATTGCAAGAAGCTATCGGTGTGGAGTTGGGCAAGTTCCCAACTAAATACTTAGGCTTCCCACTTGCCGGGGGTAATCTACAAGTCAAAGACTTTGTTGAATGTATCGATAGATTGGACGAGATGATAGCGAGATGTCCTACATAGAAGACATCCATGGCGGGCATAACCACTCTGATCAGATCAACTATGGAGGGTCTTCTTATCTTCTGGGTGTAGTAAGGAGAGATTCCAGGTGTCGTGCTTGATAGGATGGAGATGAAAATCTCAAACTTCATTTGGGCGGGTGATTACCATCCCATGCGCTATGCCAGGATGGCCTTGCCTAAAGATAAAGGGGGTTTGCAGCTTAAAACTCCAAGGGACATCGCCAGATGGGGGACACTAAAGAGAATCATTTTGTACCATATATGTGGCTCTATTTGGGGGAGATGGGTGATAGATAGATACCCACAAGGACTGGATTTCCAACCCCGTACCAGAGAAGGCATCTCACGCACCATTCATACGATGTGGAGTCTATGGCCGCAGGTCAAACATCTTTTTACTTAAAATCATACTGGAGAGTAGCACATGCTAAATAAGGTCGATTTGTGGGAGATCACAAGGACAAGGGTGAAAAAAGATATGACTATGAATCAGATTTGCGATGGTAAGAAAGTTCCTAAATGGTCCACATGTATTTTGAAAATTATGCCTAGAGCTTTGGCAACTTTAGACAAGGTTCACGAGTGGAACAATAATGTTTCTTATGCAAAGAAAAGGAGGAAACCCATGGCCATCTGTTTGGTAGCTGCAAATTCACGAAGATATGGGAGAAAATATGCAAGGAGTTCTGGCTACGAATAGAGTTGAATGAAGAAATAAAAAAGATGGTCAAACGTTGCGCCAATGAAAAGAAGAAGCTTCTTCTACTTGTTGCCATGTGCTTCTATGTATGGAATGAAAGGGATGCTCGTAAGCATAGTGGTTTAGATAGTAGTGAGAGTACTATTACTGCAAAAATTTGTAAAAATGTAAAAAATAGATTACGTCTTAGCTAGCTATGTGAGTTTCTCACGTACACCTTGTATAGTGAACATAGGGCTATATGTAACTCTTGACCCTCTTATTATTGTAGGAGGGAAGTCAAAATATATTTACCTGATTCCAATATATATATATATATATATATATATAGTCTCTATAATCGCACTCTTTTGAGTCTTGGGTGGGTGTTGGATAAATACAATGTATGATTATCTATTTATTGTTCATGTGATTGTAATTGGTGAACTAATCATAGACAATGTTTACCTTCTTGTATATGAATCACATTGCTATTTACATGGTGAGAATTTTAAAGATGATTTCAATTCTTTTCCTATCAAATCTTCTAGTTATCTATGATGCCCTATTGATCATGGGTCCTTTCATGTTGTTATCTATAAATTTCTACTAGTTTTTATAGTTAGTGGCATGTCTTGTGGGTCCTAGCGTCAAGATTCCATGATCTACTTATGGCCCGAATAATGGGTCATTTAATTGTTTTTAATATGTTTTCCGTGTCATTTGAGTTAGACTTCTGAGTATATTTACTTAAAGAAAGAAAACTTCCCACTCAGATTTGTACTTTCTTTGGTAATGAGTTTGTATCATCCCCTAACATGTGCAAAAAAAAGATATACAAACAGTACTACACACTTGATAAGAAATTAATTACACTTCTCTTGCAACAAAGCATTACTTGAATTCACTTTATCATTGCTTGATCATATGAATATCATAGCATAAAGAATTGAGAATGATAGGCATATTCATTTCTCTATATATTTTCCCAATTAAGAGAATATAATGCTAGTAAAGCCCATAATTGATGATAGAAGACCGTAACGGCCCTTAAGGGTCCCTGATTTGTACAATCATATGTAAATCATTTCAATTTAATTTATCTTATCATTACCATCAAGGTTATTTTAACTTCAAATTATACATGATGAGATTTCTCCCTCTTAAACATGATGAGATTTTTCCCTCTTTGAATATGGATTCAGAATTCAACACAAATCTTGATTCCTGAACATGATAGTAACCATAGTATAATAAATGAGGACGCTAATATAGTAATTCAAATATAGAAAGTAACATGAAGTTGTTAGGATCATTATTGTGATCGAAACTTCTCATCATTTTTATTTTTTTAAATTGAACAAATTTGACATGTTAGGTTGAGCATGCATGAATACATTACACAACAACCATTTAAACAGGTTGCTCGTGTGTAATAATGTTACCCTTTTACCTATAGCAAATAGAAACCCTAGTTCTATCCTTTTGATATTGATTAGGCTCTAATTTACCTCAAATGTAATACTTACTTCAATTTGAAATTCACCATCATATTAAACCATAATCCTAAGTGCCTATAAATATAGGGTGTTGTCTAGTGATATGATGGTCTGTAAACCACATTTATACTATTGAAACATACTTTTCGATGAGTATACTTTCCATTTTTGTGAGGCCAGTGTATTTATATTAAAATTTACAAGTTTGACCTACCAAAAATTTGGAAATGTACACATGGATCAGATTATATTTCAGAATAGCCAATCAATGTAGAGGTTGGTTAACTAGTAAGTCCATGGTATGTGACCCATCAATTAAACTTTGAAGGTAAGGGGTAGTAACCCCACATAAATGTCGAGTAATTGTAGGATATAAAATCTCATGTAATCCCCAAAATACACATGCATGGGTCATAACTACGTCAAACAACTAGGGTGAAGGATGGAAATTGTCCCAGTGACCTTCTCTTCCATTCTATGTCGAAGAGTTTCACTAAATATCTGAACCTTTGATCAATATAGAAAAAGCATGAATGATCAAGGAAAATGAGGACCTCCATAAGATTCTACTCCTTAGGCAAACCTGACACACGAGCCATATCTAAGTCTCTAAGGTGCCACAAAGATCCCTCACCAAGCTTTTTCCACCACTAGACAACATGTGGAGGATGAGAACTCAAAACTCAAGAAGCAAGAAAAACCAAGGCGCGAAGTCAGTTCATATGAAATAATAAACCTATAAAAAATCAAGAAGGCACAAAGACAAAGAAATCCCTACAATCAAAAGGAAAATCGAGATTGATTTAGGTATCAATAATTTGATGTGGAAAGTGAAAACCAAATTTGACATTATCTTTTGTAGAGTCCAAACAAAGCTAGAGGTGTGGAAATTGGGGTCAGAGCATGGCTGGAAGAGCCTGGTGGTCAACACGGTTGTAGGTCATCAACTTAGGGTTTGGAAACCTACTCAAGATAAAAAAAGTGATGATTCTTCATAAGGATAAGAAATTAGAGATATCGAGAGTGCTTTATGTGGAATCAATTGGTTAAATATGAGCAGAGGTGCTAGGCAAGGTCGTACCCACTGTGAAAGCAAGTAGAGTTTGTAATTGTGATTTAGGAGGTCTAGGATACAACTGAGGGTAGAGGAGAATAATACTGGTCTATGTGGAAGCTTCTTGTATATTTATATGTGGATATTGATAAATTTAGAATAAAAATAAGGATGGAGAGTGGAGGAGAGAGAATGTCTTAGATACAAGAGTGTGAGCTAGGAGACAAAGCTCCTATCCTTAGTTCCTCAACGAATGGCTCAGATAGAGCCCAAAAACTAACCAAAAGAAAACTAAAAATGAATATATGTGACATCTTATACTTAGGTAAGATTGCACTAGACATTAGGTAGATTAGTTTTTTTAATCAAATAAGTTACCAATATTAAGGTCTAATCTACCATTTCCTTTCACATTTTGTTTTGTGGTCAAACAAGGTACAACGACCTCAATTTTTATTTAGAGATTTATGGAGGTATATACTTCATTATCATTAGTTTTTCTTTTTGACTATCTATTACCTACAAGTTAATCACACCTATTTATGACTATTTTTTATATTAAGTATAATGAACACAATTGTTTTAGGATTTTTGTGTCGTATTCCATTAGGTTTTTTCATCTCATAGGTTTTTAATTAAATAAGAGGTTGCTTATTGGACTTAAAGCTCTTTTCTACGTGTTGAGGAGAAGAGCTAATCATTAATTTAAGGACAATGACTATGCCATGTTGACATTATTTCTTTTGTCTTATTTAGGATTTAGGGATGACGAAAGATATTTATATGTTTTCAATGGTATTGTGACTACATGATAGAGATTAGTTCCCTTAGCAAGAAGTTTGAGTGATTAAATTTCTTATTGGTGCTTTAACACATTAAGGAGAGAGAGAGATGTTTCTCATTTAGAATTTGTTTTAAACTACAATTTTGAAATTTTGAATTCTCCTTCATAAATCCACTTATTATTTATTGATGAATAGAGGAGATGGATTTTTTTTTTTTTATCATTTATCTTGTTTTGAGGTTTTCGTAGCATTCAAAAGGAAAAATGGGTTATTTAGTTAGGCTTATTTGCCTTGGGATCCATGATTAGGTTACATTTTAATCAAAGATTTATATTTAGTTAATTAACTATGGATATCTAGGAATGTTAGAGTAAGTATATTACTCAGATTTACACATCTGTACGGATATATTATATAGTAATAAAATCATACATTCATCCCCATCACTATAAGGTGTCTTTATAAAAATATATAGGACTTAAAAAAGTCGTGTTAAAATCGTCTTGTCATACAGTATCCCCTATTCTACCCTTCCATCGTGGTTTTGCTCCATATAATATTATTCTCAGCTAAGGGCTGGTGTGGATCTGATGCCAACCATATCCACACCTCCTGCATGACTACATGATATATTTCGTCAATAGCGGATATTTTGCAATATGATATGGTAAATGGATTTGCTCAATCAACAGCAGCACGTAATGCAATTTTCTGATGGGACAGTTTCCAAGCACATAATGCACTTGTCTTTTTCCACATCATTATCCGCGAACGGTGGGCTTGCGTGGATCTGATGCTAACGTTACCGGTACACTGGCGTATAAGATTTGTGTTATAGTCGATGTGCATTGGCAGATAAGAATTTATGCTTCGATCTCAGATGTCAGACGTGGAATCATGGACTCCATTTCCCCTCACATTACAAGTAATGATTGCAATCCTTCTTAGTCGCTGACATGCTCGTCGGAAACAGTATTACAATGCAGGGCTCTTGTGTATTTAATGAGAGGTCGTCATGTCTGCTCCATATGGAAATATACTATAGGAAGGCGTCTATAGGGGTTATCAGATGTTATCTCGCCTGTCCCACCCAAAGACTCAAACGTGGGTGAGGGCAAACTAAGAAAAATTCAAGCCCCAGTCATCTACCCACCCGTTCACATACCCAGAATCTGGAAAAACGTAAATTTTAATGCATTGCATAGATATAGCATGTACATCTGTTTTTTTGTGTTATTTCCCATGCAAAACGCATGCAACAGGCATGCAAAGGACATTTATTGTCCACTGCTCATAAACAGTCCTGGGCAAGTACCGCTATTTATTGTTCATTCAAATTTTTGTTCATTGGTAATTCCTTCTATTTTTTTTAAAGTATTGAAATTCAAAGTATGTATAGACGTACAATACTTATTATTTTCTGTTTCTTCATATTCCATACTTTGTCCCTAATATATAAGTACTGTACATTTTATTGTTTATATTCAAACTCGTAATATGTACAGACATACAATACGAGATGTACATTTTGTTATTGGACTTATATTTGACAAATTGGGTTGAAAATTAATAATTGGGTACAATACTTATAGATGCATTTTATAGTTGATTATGGACCAGATGTGCACTACATTTTTGTAAAAAAATTATGTCTAGGCAAAAAATATTGTTATTGGATTCCGTAGGTACTGTACTTATGCTTCCAGATCAGTTATACAATTATGCTTGATTTTGTAATTTGTTAAGTACTATATTTATGCTTGGTTTTATAATTTGGTAAGTACTGTACTTATGTTTGAAAAAACTGAGTTGGAATTAGCAAGTGGGTACTGTACTTATTTTGCATGGATTCCGTAGGTACTGTACTTATGTCCAGATGACAAATGCTACTACTGGATTCGTAAGTACTGTACTTATGCTTCCAGATCAATGTTGTTATTGGATTCCGTAGGTACTGTACTAATATGTTGTTATTGTGGTTCAACTATCTGACCATCGCAACCTTTACATGATGTACTGTACGACCGAAGTAGAAAGATTGATGAAAACTTAGGAACAGACGTATAGTACAAATATTGGTGGGTTGAAATAGAGCCGGAAGGAGGAGTTGCAAGAGAGAAAACAAATTAGTAAAAATGAGGGCTAGAGAAAGGAGTGGAGAGAGTTAATTGCTGGACAATAAAAGTCGGCTGCATGGAGTTAATTGGCGTGAAGTTATTTCGTATTAAAAGCCTGCTGCATGGAGTTAATTGGCGTGTATTAAAAGCCGGCTAAAAGCCTGCTGTATGGAGTTAATTGGCATGCATTAAAGCCGGCTGAGACCACATTTTTGTGTACTCCCGATACACGGGTGGGTGGCCGGGTATAGAAGGAACTGTGTGTAGCGTAGCTCCAAATTAAAGTGGGCGGGAATCAGGGCTGGCAATTAGGTTGGGTCAAATCAAATTGTCTTGTTGAGTGAATTTTTGAATCCCAAATCGAGATTTTTTATGAAGCATAGAAAATGTGTAGGATTGTGACATATTTGATCTTTACATATAAGAAATGTAAAAAAGTCACGAAATACCATCATTTCATATAAGGGAAAAAACATCAAAAGAAACATTTATGGACATTGCATTGTTAGTTTTGGGCTAAATTGGCCAGTTTGCATCATGTTGGTCCCTACAAAATATTTCTTTTACACATGATTGAATTTTAAATTGGAACAATATGAGTATTTTAAGATTCAATTTTGTATCAATCTGGGCTCAAAATTTTGGTCAGGTTTACCAGCCTTAGGTAGGTTGGATCCTATTGATCGAATACGAGCCAAAATTATAATAAAAAATCAAGTTTATATTCCAATGAAAAAAATAGAAGGAGAACATAAATCACTACAGGCTGAAACATATCAAACGATCTACTTCCACTATATAAAATGCGGGTCAAAATCATGTTAATTGAAAAAAGTCAGTAAACTAATAGCCCAAATTTAGGTGAGAAATGGTGATAAATATGGAAAAAATTGGATAAGTACAGCACAATATAACTAACTTCGTTTTTCAGGATGAAAGTTCGAGTCTTGTATGGTCTAAAGCTTAAGAGAAAGTGCAAAGATCACGTGAGATCTTTATTTGAACGTAACCAGCTTTGATCAGCATTACTCACTGAAATTTCCTCGAAGACAAGGACGAATGGACAACGATATCATCCTATTCTATACTACTGTTGGCGATACTGAGGAAAGGCGAAAGGCAAAAGCATAAAGACGAGTTGGTTACTCTCAATTTTGGTTCATGACTAGAAACGGTTATATATATAGTATATTCTTCGATGTTGTGGGGCTCACGACTATCACCATTACTACTACACTCCTCGTCGATGCATGCATCTCTTGCAAAATTAACAAAACTACACAACAAAGAACTATATAGATGTGGATATAAGTTTCCCCGCACCACCTCATTCCGGTCGTGCCCACACCGGCAGTAAAACGAAACATGCACGTGGTGGTCCCCAAGTGGGATGATTGCCTAGTTGTTGATGCACGCGCACACGACCTGCAATTCATCCAAATGGTGTAGCTGAAGTTAACGTGCAACGCGGACTCTGAGCTCTATTCCCAAACGTTTCTTTTCGAAATGAACTTTTGACTACACAAAGGTACGCCGAAAGTATAGGACAGCGGAGCATAGGATCTCGAGCAATCTGGATAGAGGATTAGTGAATGCTGCATGGCTGGATACTTTTCCGGAGGCGAAGGTGTTCTTGGAAAGGCACCCTCTTAGCGACCATGCTTGGCTCAAGATCCCCCTGGTGACACCCGTATGCAGTGGCAGAATTAGAAAATTACATGGAGGGAGGCTGAAATCATAT
Organism: Alisma plantago-aquatica; assembly: GCA_963693085.1. Lineage (NCBI taxonomy): Eukaryota > Viridiplantae > Streptophyta > Magnoliopsida > Alismatales > Alismataceae > Alisma > Alisma plantago-aquatica. The sequence goes on along the minus strand of OY856410.1, from coordinate 1,252,645,664 downwards.
ATGTGTGTATTTTAATACAAAGGGGGCTGAGTCGAAAAAATACAAACATTGAGAATGGAACCTAAGTCTCTAGTTTTTAAAAATCAATATTTACCACTCCAACTAGCTCATTTTTTTGTTAACTACTACATAGTTAATGTATTTAATACACATGATCTATATATAATACTAAAAGAACCACTACTTGTATTAATATTTTGGGGGGAGGGGGGGCTAAAGCCCCGACAACCTCCCCCCTAGTTCCGCCCCTGCCCGTATGAAGAATAGACCTTTCAGGTTTTTGAATTTTTGGGTTGAGTGGCCAGGGTTCAAGGAGTTGGTGGCCCATGTTTGGGCGGAGAGAGTGGTTGGTAATCCTTTGTTCAGGGTGTCGGAGAAGCTTAGAAGAACCAAGGTGGCATTGAAAGAGTGGGATGTTGATTGCTCCAATCTCCATGTTCTGGTCAAAAAAGCTTCGGAAGAGTACCAGACAGCTGCGAAGGACCCGAGGTCATACCCCGATGACCCTAGCATGATGAGGAATGAGGAAGGCAAAGTGCAAAGATTGTTACATCTAGAGAAAGCTGAGGAACTGTACCATTGGCAAAGAAGCAGGATCTAGTACCAAGAAGAACCACATGCGTGATTGCATCCATGGCCTGGTGAAGGTGGATGGGTCGGTGATGAGAGGAGTTGATGAAGTAGGCGAAGAGGCGGTCCAATACTTTGAACAATTATACAACAAACAACAAAGCAGCAGGGGTGATGCTATGCCAGGGAGGAGAGTCACTGAGATGATGAATAGAGAGCTGTGCGGCCCAGTGTCAGATAAAGAAATCAAAGAGGCCGTCTTCGACATTGGCACAACTAAATCTCCTGGACCGGATGGGTTCAATAGCAAGTTTTTCCATGCTTACTGGGACATCATTAAAGAAGATGTGTGCTGTGCGGTGAGATGGTTCATGGTGGGAGGTACCATAGTAAGGAAAGTAAACCATGCCTTCATCAGGCTGATTCTGAAAGTCAATAGGCCGACTTCTATGTCAGATTACAGACCCATTGCATGCTGCACGGTGCTATACAAAATCTTAGCTAAGTTGTTGGAAGGGAGATTGAAGAAGGTGCTGCCTACAATTATATCACCCGAATAACTTGCCTTCATCAAAGATTGTTCTCTGGCAAACAGGGCTCTCCTAGCCAAGGAATTCTTGGAGGATTTCAACCGTAAAAGGGCTACGAGGAAGGCGTGCATTAAATTAGATATCACTAAGGCCTATGACCATGTGGATTGGTCTGCTCTGTGGAGAATCATGGCTGCGCTTGGGTTTTCAGAGAGATGGATTAAGTTGATGAGGCAATGCGTGGAGTCCACATCTTTTTCTGTTCTTATTAACGGTGTACCTCATGGCATGTTCACATCGTCTAATGGCCTAAGGCTGGGTGACCCCCTATCCCCTATGTTGTTTGTCATCATAATGGAGTACTTAACCCAAAGCATACAAAAGGAACAAAACCGTGGAAAACTGAAGGTGTACAAGGTTGGTGGGGTACCTGTATGGTCGCACATCCTCTTCGCCGACGACGTCATGCTGTTCACTCCTGGACATGCGAAATATCTAAAAATAGTAAAGAGAATTTTGATCCAGTTTGGGAAGCTGACCGAGCTGTACATTAGTGAAATCAAGTCTAAGATTTTCCTATCTCGTTCCTGTGATCAAAGAAGGGGGAGGATGAGGATTAATGTGGGGATGGCAAGGAAGGTTTTCCCCATGAAATACCTATGTATACCTCTTTCAGGTGGAAGAAGGAATGGTACTCACTATAGCTTGGTGATAGATGACCTTAGGGGCACGGTGGATAGATGGGCCGGAAATAACATCTCCATGGCTGGTCGCTTGGAGTTAATCAAGTCGGTGCTTGCGACGAAGATAAACTACTAGCCCAGGCTGGCGGAGTTGCCCAGATTCATCATTGACAAAGCTAGGAGCATTATGAGTGACTTCCTCTAGGGAGGGAGAGGGCACAGTGTCACTTGGGACATGATTGTGAAGCCGAAGGAGCAAGGGGGCCTCAGGATGATGGATCCTCAGCACTTGGCAGACAGAGCTACTGGCTATCATATTGACATGTTTCTTATAAGGATTGATTCCCCTTGGGTGGCATGGTTGAGAGCGAGGTATGGTGTCAATCTCAGCGTGCTGCTAGCGATGGGGGTTTCCCTGGTCTGGAGAAGACTGATCTTTATGTGGACGTCAGTGAAGCATGAGTACATCCAACTGAACCAAAACCTTTGGTGCTGTGGGGTTCCCAGTCAGAGGCTTCAGAGGATGGCTGGGCCTCCTGTTCCTTGGTTCACGATTGTTTGGAATAAAATGTAGACTCCAAAGTGGAGCTACACCCTCTACAGATGTATCTTGGGCCGGCTACCTACTGCTGATAGGATGATTGGGTGGGGACTGTAGGTTGATCCAGTTTGCAGTTTGTGCAAGCAACATAATGAATCCCATGGGCATCTCTTTTTTGATTGTGATTACTCATAATATCTGTGGATATGCTTGACTCTCAAATGTGGGTGGGGTGGGACTCCCCCCTCTATTCTCTCAGATTTCCTGGATTGGCTGTGCACCAAGATGGCTAGGGAGCACTTTTTGGGGTATTTTGTGAGTATAAGATTTTCGGCTCTGATTTACCTGGTTTGACAGCAAATAAAGTCCAGGTTACATGGAGGTAGGGTGCTGGATAAATTCCAAGGCTTTGATGTGCTTACAGAGAGACTACTATTTGTGTGTAAGGCTAAACCTGTGCTTTATAAAGGCTTAAACCTCACTGTGAAAAGACAATGGGGATTTTGTAGTTAAGTACCCTGAGGGGTTTGTTTTGTAGTTACCCTTGTACAACACAGTATAAGTCCCCTATACTTTTGTTTATTGTAATGTTTTACCCGATCCAAAATAAAGAAAGAAAGTATAGGATGGGTCCTACATTTATTCTATAAGATGGACAATAAGAATGTAATATTCACAGCTAAAGTCCCACCCCCTAAAATATAAAAGGAAAGAGAAAAAGCCACTATGCATTTTATAAAATATCTATCAGCTCCTACCAAGTTTTTGTAGGACTTGTCTTATAGTAAAAGCTTCGTACACATAGTGCACATGCATGTCATATTCCCCCAAAACCGTCCACCTTCCCTACAACATCTACTAAAGCCAACTTGACCTTTTCCCCCACCTTGTTCGACATATGGAAAATCAATATCCTAAACCTTGTTATGAAGTTGTTATTGACTTCCCAATGAATTCAATGATACTTATCAAGGTTGTGGTTGGGCAGAGCAACCTCCTCAACATCCGGAATAACCTTGATAATAACCAAGTCAACATCTTACGATGTTACTAGAATTTTGTGCTTTTTTATTCCAGGTTGTATGAACTACCAACCAAAAATCCTTCCTCTTCCCCACCTATCTACAACTTACATGAAGGTACAAAACTTGATCACCTTGATGGCCTCACCATTAGTATCCCTTGCGTTGAGATCTTTGTCTAAGCACATATCTCTCGTTGAACACTTGACATAGAAGCTTCACAACCATGTAGTAGAGGAACAAGATAAGTCCCCATATCTAATATTAATATACATCAGTGAGATGTTGATATATTTCATACTGTTGCTATTGTCGGAACCACCTTACAGTTTATCAGCCTGAAAATCATATTTTCCACAAACTAGATTAAGGCCTTCTGCATTTACTCTTTCAGATACAAGTTAGTCTTATGGGGACCCTAATAATCAGTGTAGGAGATTTTTCCTATACCATCAAACTTAAAGGTGATGACTTGCACAAAATCCCTTCCTTCTTCACCAAAGTCTCTACATATCCTACCACATGGTGCCACCCAAAGGAGAAAAACAAGAGCCCTATCCCCGATGCTACTCTTTCTACCCTACCCAACATGGAAAATGTTTGGGTCCACAAGGACACACCCTCTCCACATCCACAGATATGGAAATTACCTACAAAAGTTCCCATACATCTCTACCCTATGTCCATACAAACAAAAAATTGGGTCACTCCTCCCAACCTTTCCACCAAACAAATCCTACCTCTAACAGTACAAACCACATATTTTCTCGGCCCAATGTCCTAGGTTCGCACAACAAACCATGCTTCGACCCCCTACCTTCACAATTGTCACCTAATAACACTAAAGAAGTTAGAGACATGAAGGTCATACTCAAAGTTGAACTCCTACATGAACTAGGTAGGGAAAGAAACAACAACAACAACACAATGCATCCATCAAATACCGCTCCTCTGGCAGACACATTCATATAGACACCATAGAAACTAAATAAAGATAATTCTTTACTGCAAGTGTTTCAGTTGATGTAGGAAATATGATTATGGATCCACAATAAGGACACTCACTTCAAGATCAACTCAAGGATGATGGTATCTATCATGTTATATACACACATGAACAAATACTAGAGGACACCAAATAAGATTGTGAAGATTACCTACCATGATCCATCACTATCCTAGAATCTCACTAATATTCCAATTTTTAGTTAACTTAGTTGATGCTTGTTAAGGGGCGCCTCACCCCTCTCTTTTTCCCACACATGAACTACTTATATGGTAATTCTTGTACCTTAAATGATTATGACAAACTATACTTCATTCTATGCTATTTCAGTTTTGCAGATGTGATCTCAGATATATATTTTATCATAATACTACAAAGCCTTTTCATCCAAAAAAGTGAACGAGCTTATTTTTCATGCAAGTTTGGCCATGTTTGGCATATACTTTAACTCTGATTCAAGTTGACTATTAGTTAGTCTGTCTATTTTTTTGTTAACCACAATATTGTGATTAATGTGGGCAATTGGCAAACAAATAAGTAGTTAGGTTGAAACTAGACCAACATGATCTGCTGGTTTAGTTTCAACCCTTCATAGTGGGTTCAAATTAAAACCAATCAAAACATACTTCAAAAATATTTATTGTTTAATATGAACTAAAGTTTCTCTTTTGATATTGTTGTAACATAAGATTGTGAACATAATCAGACTAAAACCAAACCTATTTCTCAAATTATATAAACCAAGATTATACTAATCCTAATTATTAAACATCCTAATCTACATAGAATCCAAAATTGAAATACTTAGTTTTGTAGATGCATTGAGTATAACATTGGCATTATCATTTTGCGCATATTGGATGCAAAGATTGGTTATGGAAGCAATATAAGACTATACAAAAAGAAACAGAATATATGAGAAACAACAGTGGGTATCTCTCACATTTTAATCCCATGAATCAGAATCTGGTTACAAGTATTCTTCTAGAATGTGGGTCTTAATCATATCACCAGTACAACTGCTACAAACCACACTCTTGCCTCACATATATGATAATCTATTGGCAAATTTAAATGGACCACACAGAAAAGAACTTAATGAAAGTGAAATTACGTTTCCCCCACCCCATGTTGTTAGTGTCCACATGGAATGTTAAACAAAGTATGCATGTACGAGTTCACATATGCAAAATTGTCGACTTGTTGATGCAATCACCCACAAGCAAGATATGTATGTTGTAGTCCCTAAGTTTGGAGATCACCTAGTTGTTTATGCATGATCACACAAACTAGAATTGATTTCAATGGTGTAATTAGAACGAGCATGCACCATTAACCCTATGCACTTTTATGTGCCTCATAGAATTATGTTGACCTAGTTGTATATTTAATCAATATGAATTGTATATTTCACTAATCTTTTTAGGTGCCCGGGGTGAATAGCACAATCTATATCTAGATCCAAATAAGGATTCAATTACAATTCTAAATGTATATGTATATGTACCTGTAACACCCCTGACCTGGGTTATGAACTAACCCTAGAAGTGTTGCCTAAAAATGTAATTATATACTTGTGAAAACTCCCTGGCATGTAATTAAGTTCCCCAGGAACATATAATTTTCAATTTTGCTCCTTTTTGAATAAAGTTGTAGCATTGTGTTGTATGCAGGGACCTATGTGCAAATTACCCAGTTTAAGGGTTGAACTTGCAAAATTCACAAGATAAGATGTATCTATGATGTTGAGACAACATAAGAATGAATATGATGAGGTTTAAGGGATTTCCCAAGCTTGAGCACCAAGGTGCAGCTGTGGAAGCAACCCCTGTACTTGAAAACCCTAAATTGGTGTAAAATGCAATTTACCCAATTTGAGGGGTGCAACTTGTAAAATACATCATCTAAAACATCTTTTATGGCTCTTGGCATCATTTAGAAGAGAAATTATGAAAATGTTACTTCAAGTGAATAATCATATAGTAAAGAACACCTTTGTGATTGAATAATCAAGGTGTATGTATAATAGCCCTTTTATGTGTATGCTTTAGTGATGGGTTGATCCTCTTTGCCTTCAATTCTTGACCTTAGAAGAAGTTTGTCCTTAGAAATAAGATGTGGGGACGTGCAAGGAAGAAAGGGAGTACTTAGATGAGAAATGAGGAAAACATATGTTCTTATGTTGAAAATTCACCTAAGTATATATACAACTTTTCTCACTTAGCAAGGAAACGACCCTCTCCCTTTCATTTCATTTCCCCTTGCTCAAACCGACTAAGGAGAGCTCTGGAGCTCAGGAGGACGACCAAGGGAGTGCAAGGTAGGTTTGGATCATTCCTTTTGCTTGAATTCATGGAGGAAACTCGTTTTCAAGGTTGAATTCATGGCTAGCTCACCTAGCTCTATCTTTCTAGCTATTCCTTTCCAACCTTTCCTTGGAGAATTCACCTTGGCCGACCTGTGGAACTTCTAGGACGCCATTAAAGGCTTGGAGCTCGAAAGCTTGGAGCTCAAGGAGCAAGCTTTAGGCGGGTTTTATAACTCTAAACTTTATGCTTGATTATACATCCTTTTCTATGCATATAGTTGCTAGTTCTTCTTCTTCCCTATCTTCCCTTGCATCCTTGCAAGCAAAATCGTGAAGAACTGCCACTGTTCTCAAGGTAGAAGATAAGGGCGTTAATTCCTATGCTTATCCACGGATTTTCACTTTATCAAACGACCTCCACCTATTGCTCAAAACGGTTTCAAACCGTTTGGTGGGCAAACGGTTTCAGGGTCGTTTGAGGGCAAACGGTCTTCAAGACCGTTTGGTCCCGTTGACCAAGCGAAGACCGTTTGGGAATCTTGTTCATAATTATGTAGGTTAATCACACACAAAATTTGAGAGGTTAACTCCAAAGGAATCGTGAGTTATGAGCAAAACAATTGGCAAAACCAATTGAATTATGTGCTGATTTTCAACCTGATTAACTTGACCTGGTTGAGCAAACGGTTTCAAGACCGTTTGAGATGGTTGACCAAGCGTTGACCGTTTGGTATTCCTGTTCATAATTGTGTTTATTAATAACCCTCCAAATTTGAGGGATTAACTCCAAAGTAATCGTGAGTTGAAGCCTAATCAATTAGGGAAACCTAATTGGATTAAGTGCTGATTTTCAACCTGAATTAATTGAACGTTTTGGGCAAACGGTCTCAAGACCGTTTGAGTGCGTTGACCAAGCATTGACCGTTTGGGATTACTGTTCCTAATGATGTGATATAATGACTCACCGAATTTGAGGGATTAACTCCCAAGGAATCATGAGTTGAAGGCTATTCAATTAGGCAAACCCTAATTGAAAACAGTGCTGAAATTTCAATGAGTTAAGTTGAGATTTTGGGTTGATTAGCCCAAACGGTTTCAAGACCGTTTGGGAATCACCCAAACGGTCTCAAGACCGTTTGGGGGTCACCCCAAGACCGTTTGGAGGTCTGGGGTCAAGTATAGTTGATCAATTGAAGGTCCAAAGGCACCAAACCATATTGCAATTAAGTATTGATGTGATGATCAACTCTATAGATCAAACCTTGATGAATTTTCACTAGAGTCCAAAGGATGGATGGGCAAACGGTCTCAAGACCGTTTGGAACTCATCCAAACGGTCTCAAGACCGTTTGGTGTCAACCCAAGACCGTTTGGAGGTCTAGGGTTAAGGTAATTGACCAATTGAGGGCCCAATTACAGTGGGTTAGTGAAACAATCAAATTGCTGTTTTCTAAGTATAGATCTTGTTGAGTTTTGGGTTGAAGGACCCAAACGGTCTCAAGACCGTTTGGGGGTTCCTCCAAACGGTCTCAAGACCGTTTGGGCACAACCCAAGACCGTTTGGAGGTCTAGGGTTGAGATAATCTAATGGTTTGAAGATCCAATTGCAATAAGTTGATGAATTGATACAAATACTGATTTTAGACCTAATTGGAGTTCAACCCTAGTCCAAACGACTTGGTTTTTGGTCAAACTTTGGGCAAACGGTCTCAAGACCGTTTGGAGGATATCCAAACGACCTCAAGACCGTTTGGTCCAAGTTTGAGCCCAATTGGAGGTCAATTGATAGGTTCAACCTTGAATTGATTCACATTGTTGAATATTGATGACCATCCGATTTGAAACCCTAATTGAGGAGGATTCAACCCTAATTGGCTTTCAATTGAGGGTCAACTTGGTGTCCAAGTGATTGAGGTTCATCCTAATTAACTCAATTTATAAGTGGTTATCACGGATTTGGTTAATTGAGGGGTTCAACATACATATCCATGACCAATTGTAACTTTTGAACCACTTTGGAGGTCCAAACGGTTTGAGCCCATTTGGACCAAACGGTCTCAAGACCGTTTGGATCCAAACGGTCTCAAGACCGTTTGAGGCCAAACGGTCTCAAGACCGTTTGGGACCAAACGGTCTCAAGACCGTTTGGGCTCAAACGATCTCAGGGTCGTTTGGTCCAATCGATCTCAAGTTGATTTGATCAAACGGTTTCAGACCGATTGAGCTCCAAACGGTTTGGAAGGTCAACTCTTCCAAACGGTCAACACATCCAAACGGTCTCAAGACCGTTTGGAGCAAACGGTCTCAAGACCGTTTGAGACCAAACGGTCTCAAGACCGTTTGATGGTTGAAACCGTTTGAAGGTTGAAACCGTTTGAAGGTGTACATGGTGGTTTGTACTTAATCAATTGATGGTGTAATTAGTTCAATGGTGATCTAATCTAAACCCTAATGGTAACCTAGGTTATTAAGGGACTAAGTGATTAGTGAGTTGACCCATGATGGTGATCATGAGGCAAATTACCAAAATACCCTTGAGGGGTCTAAAGAGGTAAAACCTTGTTCTAATCAAACCCTAATCACATGATGATGATGTTTTGGCTTATGTAAGTCAATGAGGACTTAACCCAACCTAATCTAGAGTGGTGTCATCACCATCTACTAGTGAGAGGAGAGAGAAAGTATTCCAAGAGAGAGAAAGTATCCTAGAGAGAGAAAGTACCCTTTTTAAGGTGGAAACTCAAGTGAGATACTTCAAATACACATGAGTGTGCATGATTAGGGAATGACCCACCTACGTGAGGTCATGGAAACCCTAAATATGATATCTAGTGGATCTTAATCTTAATTAAGAGTCTTAATGATGATGTTTCTCTTACATGATGATGTAATGAGTACCATTCACCATGGTGTGAATAGTAAACCCTAATTTTAGGGTGATGACTTGAAAGATGAATAGTAAACCCTAAATTGTTGAATTGTTTACTATTATCTGTTGAACTAACTATGCAGGTTATTATGAGATAATGGTCATACCCAGGTATGAAATACCATGTTATGTTCATTGAAAGCATGTCTTAAGCTTTATGAATAGTGAATCATCTTGATGCACTGCTAAGTGACATCTTTTGTGATTTATGGGCTGTAAGAGCCATAAACACCATCAAGGTCATGCTTGACAGATGACTTGTGATGAGATAATTGAGAACTGGTAATTGAAATGAGTTAGGCCTGCTACATTTTAGTATTCTCATATATAGCTGTGATGCTAATGTTTTTGTATGATGATATGAATACTGAATGTATCTAACTAATCAAGTGAAATGTAGAGCCCTGATCATAGATCCATCATTGTCAGAGTCTAAATGATGGTGAAACAGGTTTTTCCTCAGGGAACTCCTGGATCACATACTTTTGAGTATGTGGGGTACATGGATGTGTAGAACCTTACATCCTAGTGTAGGTATTTGATGTAGATTCTTGTAGTCCGTCATACCTTCACTATAAAAGAAAAGGTGAGAGGATGATGTAGATTCTAGTAGTCCATCAGACCCCACCATAAAGTCCTAAAGGTGAGATGTATATCTACACTCCCTTAAAGACACAAATACCGTATCGGTGAAAGATAAACAAGAAATCTTCCGATAGTGAAGAGAGTACAGAATGCCACTGTAACTCTAAAAATAGCGAAGGACCAGAGTACCCTGGTGAGCTATTATAAAGACATCCCGCCAAATGTCAAACAATCAATCCTCTAACTGACTGAGGAAGATGAGGTCATAAGAATCCGGCTCTCTTAATGACCTATGTATGATACTGATGTGACTTCTTAGCGATCAGTTGGAGTATGAGTGGTATGCCTCATCTCCACAGGGCATAATAATGTTTGAAAAACATAAACAACAGCGTAGTATATCTGTTAGAGTTAATTACAAGTTATTTGATTGATGTTACCTTGAATAGCATAGATGTTCTCATATTTTAATATTGATTGAACTCTTGCTTATCATCAGAACTGCCAGTAAATATCTTGAAGGCTCTTATTGCTTTAGTTATTCCTTGCTTTGCTTATAAAGCCTAGTGGAGAGTTATAACTCTCGCTGGGGCAATTATGTATAATTGTCTCACCCCGTAGACTTCTACTTTTTAGGTGGTCGTCGAAGATGAAGGAACAAGAACTCAGGTGAACAATCCCAGCAACAGCAGCATCAGGAGCAGTAAATATCTCAGGTGGAGATCTAGCCTGCTTCATGGTGTAGTTAGAGTCAAGTCCTATGTGTCCTCTGTACTCTCAGGTCCTAGAGTGTTTTGGAGTATGAATTCTTGAGAGTTTTGGTATCATGTTGTATATAATTACTCAAGAAGTAATTGTCAGAGATGTAAACAGTTAAATCCTTTTTCTATGGAAAAGGTTTGTGGTTTCAGGCTCTTGTCTCGAAAAGTTTTAATTTCCCGTGATTTTTGTCTTCCGCTGTTTACCGATTGCTTCCGCACATGATTAAATCGGGATTAATTCGTGGTTTGGAGATCGGAGCCCACAATTAAGTGGTATCAGAGCTCCAGGTTCATTCGAGTCTACAGAGGCATAGGACTTAGGAAGTCGAGTCTATCTTTAGTATTCCTTCCTTATCTAATAGAATCTTCTACTCCTCAGGAGAAGAAGATACTTAAGATGTCAGAGCCACATGATGAGAATGTGGAAGAAAGTAGTGCTAGTGCACCTCAAGGTGGTGCAGGAGTACCAGGATTGGAACAGCCTGTACCAAAACAACCTAGAGAGCCACCCCAGTTTGATCCAGATGACATGGGTAACCCAGCAGTCCAGACAATGTTTGGGCAGTTTATGACTGCCATGACACACATAACCGACAGGTTGCCTATGACTGCACCTAGGGTACCTGCCCAGCCTGAGGGGCAAGGTATCGGGAAGACGTTCGAGCGACTACATCGTGTCGGAGCTACCGAGTACCATGGGACTGCTGACCCCGCAGATGCTGATCTGTGGTTGACAGAGCTGGAGAAGGCTTTCAGGATCCTCAACATCCCTGAAGTTGAGAAGGTTAGACATGTTGTCTATCTTCTCAAAGGAAGTGCTGGTCACTGGTGGACCATGGAAGAGCAGAAGAGACCTGGAATAGAGATCTCGTGGGAAGACTTTCGGCGGGAATTTGTCCAACGATATTTCCCAAAGACCTTCCTAGACGAGAAGATCTCTCAGTTTGAGAGGCTGAGACAGGGCATGATGAACATTAGCGAGTACGAAGCTAAATTCATGGAGCTGTTGCGGTTTTGTCCGCACATGGCTGCCACAGAAGAAGAGAGAATCAGGAGATTCGAGAGGGGTTTGAATGCTGACATGTCTACCCCAGTGTCTGCCTTAGAGAACCGAGAGAGATTCTCTACCTTCGTTGAATCAGTCCGAAGGATAGAGAGATCTGTGGTTGAGAAGAGGCAAACCCAGAAAAGATATCCACAATTCCAGGGTTCTTCATCTATGGACTTTAAGAAGCCTAGATCCTCTACACCTAACCCTCCACCATCTAGACCTAGTTCTCATACTGAGTGGTCTCCAAGTAGAGGTAAAGGACAAGGACAACTACCGCAGGAGACTCACAACTCTGCATCAATGTCCGTTACTGGACCACCAAGACCACAAGAAAGAAGATGTTATAACTGTGGTAAGGTAGGACATTTGATGAAGGATTGTTGGTCAAAGCCTGTCAGTGTGACACAGCCTCCGAGACAAGGACATCAGGGATCACAAGGAGGACAATCTCAAGGAATAGGTCGAGGACGCGGGCAAGCATCTCAAGCTGGATCATCAGCACCACCTCAACAACAAGCTACAGCAAGGTTCTATGCTATGAACCCACCAGAGGAAATGGAAGATCCACAAGTGGGGACAGGTCAGAGGAAACTTTTATATTCTGATATGTCTAAATCTTGTGTAGTATCTGTTCTGATTGACCCGGGTGCTACGCACTCTTTCATCACTCGAAGAGTGATTCGTAAACTGCAATATGACATCTAGTCATAAGGCAGGTAGTTGTCGTTGGAGACTCCGTTGAGTGAGTCTTATATCTTGACATACTTACTTCTATGAGAAGGTAAGTTACTAAAGAATTGATATGGAAATAGAATTCAGTAAAGTTAATATTTTATGATTGTAAGAAAGAGAAAAGAGAAGGAACATGGAAAAATGTAAGTACATATTTTCTTATCTCAGTAATCATATACCCTCGCCAGGTATACAATTAATGATGATAAAGTAAATATGGAAGCTCTGGAAATATTATCTTTTGATTACTCTAATTAAGTAATCTATTTGAAACAATCCAAAGAGATATACAGTTTTGATAATACAAGTAAGTAATATTAAAGTAAGAATGTTAAGAACAACCCTTGTTAGGGGTTTATGTTCTTAAGTAAAGATAGAATTTTAAGAACATCCCTTGTTAAGGGGTTTATGTTCTTAAAATAAACATATCTGCTTTCCCCTTTTCTTCCTGAGATTTCGGGGACGAAATCCTTGTTAGGGGTTTATGATTTGTAACACCCCTGACCTGGGTTATGAACTAACCCTAGAAGTGTTGCCTAAAAATGTAATTATATACTTGTGAAAACTCCCTGGCATGTAATTAAGTTCCCCAGGAACATATAATTTTCAATTTTGCTCCTTTTTGAATAAAGTTGTAGCATTGTGTTGTATGCAGGGACCTATGTGCAAATTACCCAGTTTAAGGGTTGAACTTGCAAAAGTCACAAGATAAGATGTATCTCTGATGTTGAGACAACATAAGAATGAATATGATGAGGTTTAAGGGATTTCCCAAGCTTGAGCACCAAGGTGCAGCTGTGGAAGCAACCCCTGTACTTGAAAACCCTAAATTGGTGTAAAATGCAATTTACCCAATTTGAGGGGTGCAACTTGTAAAATACATCATCTAAAACATCTTTTATGGCTCTTGGCATCATTTAGAAGAGAAATTATGAAAAGGTTACTTCAAGTGAATAATCATATAGTAAAGAACACCTTTGTGATTGAATAATCAAGGTGTATGTATAATAGCCCTTTTATGTGTATGCTTTAGTGATGGGTTGATCCTCTTTGCCTTCAATTCTTGACCTTAGAAGAAGTTTGTCCTTAGAAATAAGATGTGGGGACGTGCAAGGAAGAAAGGGAGTACTTAGATGAGAAATGAGGAAAACATATGTTCTTATGTTGAAAATTCACCTAAGTATATATACAACTTTTCTCACTTAGCAAGGAAACGACCCTCTCCCTTTCATTTCATTTCCCCTTGCTCAAACCGACTAAGGAGAGCTCTGGAGCTCAGGAGGACGACCAAGGGAGTGCAAGGTAGGTTTGGATCATTCCTTTTGCTTGAATTCATGGAGGAAACTCGTTTTCAAGGTTGAATTCATGGCTAGCTCACCTAGCTCTATCTTTCTAGCTATTCCTTTCCAACCTTTCCTTGGAGAATTCACCTTGGCCGACCTGTGGAACTTCTAGGACGCCATTAAAGGCTTGGAGCTCGAAAGCTTGGAGCTCAAGGAGCAAGCTTTAGGCGGGTTTTATAACTCTAAACTTTATGCTTGATTATACATCCTTTTCTATGCATATAGTTGCTAGTTCTTCTTCTTCCCTATCTTCCCTTGCATCCTTGCAAGCAAAATCGTGAAGAACTGCCACTGTTCTCAAGGTAGAAGATAAGGGCGTTAATTCCTATGCTTATCCACGGATTTTCACTTTATCAAACGACCTCCACCTATTGCTCAAAACGGTTTCAAACCGTTTGGTGGGCAAACGGTTTCAGGGTCGTTTGAGGGCAAACGGTCTTCAAGACCGTTTGGTCCCGTTGACCAAGCGAAGACCGTTTGGGAATCTTGTTCATAATTATGTAGGTTAATCACACACAAAATTTGAGAGGTTAACTCCAAAGGAATCGTGAGTTATGAGCAAAACAATTGGCAAAACCAATTGAATTATGTGCTGATTTTCAACCTGATTAACTTGACCTGGTTGAGCAAACGGTTTCAAGACCGTTTGAGATGGTTGACCAAGCGTTGACCGTTTGGTATTCCTGTTCATAATTGTGTTTATTAATAACCCTCCAAATTTGAGGGATTAACTCCAAAGTAATCGTGAGTTGAAGCCTAATCAATTAGGGAAACCTAATTGGATTAAGTGCTGATTTTCAACCTGAATTAATTGAACGTTTTGGGCAAACGGTCTCAAGACCGTTTGAGTGCGTTGAACAAGCATTGACCGTTTGGGATTACTGTTCCTAATGATGTGATATAATGACTCACCGAATTTGAGGGATTAACTCCCAAGGAATCATGAGTTGAAGGCTATTCAATTAGGCAAACCCTAATTGAAAACAGTGCTGAAATTTCAATGAGTTAAGTTGAGATTTTGGGTTGATTAGCCCAAACGGTTTCAAGACCGTTTGGGAATCACCCAAACGGTCTCAAGACCGTTTGGGGGTCACCCCAAGACCGTTTGGAGGTCTGGGGTCAAGTATAGTTGATCAATTGAAGGTCCAAAGGCACCAAACCATATTGCAATTAAGTATTGATGTGATGATCAACTCTATAGATCAAACCTTGATGAATTTTCACTAGAGTCCAAAGGATGGATGGGCAAACGGTCTCAAGACCGTTTGGAACTCATCCAAACGGTCTCAAGACCGTTTGGTGTCAACCCAAGACCGTTTGGAGGTCTAGGGTTAAGGTAATTGACCAATTGAGGGCCCAATTACAGTGGGTTAGTGAAACAATCAAATTGCTGTTTTCTAAGTATAGATCTTGTTGAGTTTTGGGTTGAAGGACCCAAACGGTCTCAAGACCGTTTGGGGGTTCCTCCAAACGGTCTCAAGACCGTTTGGGCACAACCCAAGACCGTTTGGAGGTCTAGGGTTGAGATAATCTAATGGTTTGAAGATCCAATTGCAATAAGTTGATGAATTGATACAAATACTGATTTTAGACCTAATTGGAGTTCAACCCTAGTCCAAACGACTTGGTTTTTGGTCAAACTTTGGGCAAACGGTCTCAAGACCGTTTGGAGGATATCCAAACGACCTCAAGACCGTTTGGTCCAAGTTTGAGCCCAATTGGAGGTCAATTGATAGGTTCAACCTTGAATTGATTCACATTGTTGAATATTGATGACCATCCGATTTGAAACCCTAATTGAGGAGGATTCAACCCTAATTGGCTTTCAATTGAGGGTCAACTTGGTGTCCAAGTGATTGAGGTTCATCCTAATTAACTCAATTTATAAGTGGTTATCACGGATTTGGTTAATTGAGGGGTTCAACATACATATCCATGACCAATTGTAACTTTTGAACCACTTTGGAGGTCCAAACGGTTTGAGCCCATTTGGACCAAACGGTCTCAAGACCGTTTGGATCCAAACGGTCTCAAGACCGTTTGAGGCCAAACGGTCTCAAGACCGTTTGGGACCAAACGGTCTCAAGACCGTTTGGGCTCAAACGATCTCAGGGTCGTTTGGTCCAATCGATCTCAAGTTGATTTGATCAAACGGTTTCAGACCGATTGAGCTCCAAACGGTTTGGAAGGTCAACTCTTCCAAACGGTCAACACATCCAAACGGTCTCAAGACCGTTTGGAGCAAACGGTCTCAAGACCGTTTGAGACCAAACGGTCTCAAGACCGTTTGATGGTTGAAACCGTTTGAAGGTTGAAACCGTTTGAAGGTGTACATGGTGGTTTGTACTTAATCAATTGATGGTGTAATTAGTTCAATGGTGATCTAATCTAAACCCTAATGGTAACCTAGGTTATTAAGGGACTAAGTGATTAGTGAGTTGACCCATGATGGTGATCATGAGGCAAATTACCAAAATACCCTTGAGGGGTCTAAAGAGGTAAAACCTTGTTCTAATCAAACCCTAATCACATGATGATGATGTTTTGGCTTATGTAAGTCAATGAGGACTTAACCCAACCTAATCTAGAGTGGTGTCATCACCATCTACTAGTGAGAGGAGAGAGAAAGTATTCCAAGAGAGAGAAAGTATCCTAGAGAGAGAAAGTACCCTTTTTAAGGTGGAAACTCAAGTGAGATACTTCAAATACACATGAGTGTGCATGATTAGGGAATGACCCACCTACGTGAGGTCATGGAAACCCTAAATATGATATCTAGTGGATCTTAATCTTAATTAAGAGTCTTAATGATGATGTTTCTCTTACATGATGATGTAATGAGTACCATTCACCATGGTGTGAATAGTAAACCCTAATTTTAGGGTGATGACTTGAAAGATGAATAGTAAACCCTAAATTGTTGAATTGTTTACTATTATCTGTTGAACTAACTATGCAGGTTATTATGAGATAATGGTCATACCCAGGTATGAAATACCATGTTATGTTCATTGAAAGCATGTCTTAAGCTTTATGAATAGTGAATCATCTTGATGCACTGCTAAGTGACATCTTTTGTGATTTATGGGCTGTAAGAGCCATAAACACCATCAAGGTCATGCTTGACAGATGACTTGTGATGAGATAATTGAGAACTGGTAATTGAAATGAGTTAGGCCTGCTACATTTTAGTATTCTCATATATAGCTGTGATGCTAATGTTTTTGTATGATGATATGAATACTGAATGTATCTAACTAATCAAGTGAAATGTAGAGCCCTGATCATAGATCCATCATTGTCAGAGTCTAAATGATGGTGAAACAGGTTTTTCCTCAGGGAACTCCTGGATCACATACTTTTGAGTATGTGGGGTACATGGATGTGTAGAACCTTACATCCTAGTGTAGGTATTTGATGTAGATTCTTGTAGTCCGTCATACCTTCACTATAAAAGAAAAGGTGAGAGGATGATGTAGATTCTAGTAGTCCATCAGACCCCACCATAAAGTCCTAAAGGTGAGATGTATATCTACACTCCCTTAAAGACACAAATACCGTATCGGTGAAAGATAAACAAGAAATCTTCCGATAGTGAAGAGAGTACAGAATGCCACTGTAACTCTAAAAATAGCGAAGGACCAGAGTACCCTGGTGAGCTATTATAAAGACATCCCGCCAAATGTCAAACAATCAATCCTCTAACTGACTGAGGAAGATGAGGTCATAAGAATCCGGCTCTCTTAATGACCTATGTATGATACTGATGTGACTTCTTAGCGATCAGTTGGAGTATGAGTGGTATGCCTCATCTCCACAGGGCATAATAATGTTTGAAAAACATAAACAACAGCGTAGTATATCTGTTAGAGTTAATTACAAGTTATTTGATTGATGTTACCTTGAATAGCATAGATGTTCTCATATTTTAATATTGATTGAACTCTTGCTTATCATCAGAACTGCCAGTAAATATCTTGAAGGCTCTTATTGCTTTAGTTATTCCTTGCTTTGCTTATAAAGCCTAGTGGAGAGTTATAACTCTCGCTGGGGCAATTATGTATAATTGTCTCACCCCGTAGACTTCTACTTTTTAGGTGGTCGTCGAAGACGAAGGAACAAGAACTCAGGTGAACAATCCCAGCAACAGCAGCATCAGGAGCAGTAAATATCTCAGGTGGAGATCTAGCCTGCTTCATGGTGTAGTTAGAGTCAAGTCCTATGTGTCCTCTGTACTCTCAGGTCCTAGAGTGTTTTGGAGTATGAATTCTTGAGAGTTTTGGTATCATGTTGTATATAATTACTCAAGAAGTAATTGTCAGAGATGTAAACAGTTAAATCCTTTTTCTATGGAAAAGGTTTGTGGTTTCAGGCTCTTGTCTCGAAAAGTTTTAATTTCCCGTGATTTTTGTCTTCCGCTGTTTACCGATTGCTTCCGCACATGATTAAATCGGGATTAATTCGTGGTTTGGAGATCGGAGCCCACAATTAAGTGGTATCAGAGCTCCAGGTTCATTCGAGTCTACAGAGGCATAGGACTTAGGAAGTCGAGTCTATCTTTAGTATTCCTTCCTTATCTAATAGAATCTTCTACTCCTCAGGAGAAGAAGATACTTAAGATGTCAGAGCCACATGATGAGAATGTGGAAGAAAGTAGTGCTAGTGCACCTCAAGGTGGTGCAGGAGTACCAGGATTGGAACAGCCTGTACCAAAACAACCTAGAGAGCCACCCCAGTTTGATCCAGATGACATGGGTAACCCAGCAGTCCAGACAATGTTTGGGCAGTTTATGACTGCCATGACACACATAACCGACAGGTTGCCTATGACTGCACCTAGGGTACCTGCCCAGCCTGAGGGGCAAGGTATCGGGAAGACGTTCGAGCGACTACATCGTGTCGGAGCTACCGAGTACCATGGGACTGCTGACCCCGCAGATGCTGATCTGTGGTTGACAGAGCTGGAGAAGGCTTTCAGGATCCTCAACATCCCTGAAGTTGAGAAGGTTAGACATGTTGTCTATCTTCTCAAAGGAAGTGCTGGTCACTGGTGGACCATGGAAGAGCAGAAGAGACCTGGAATAGAGATCTCGTGGGAAGACTTTCGGCGGGAATTTGTCCAACGATATTTCCCAAAGACCTTCCTAGACGAGAAGATCTCTCAGTTTGAGAGGCTGAGACAGGGCATGATGAACATTAGCGAGTACGAAGCTAAATTCATGGAGCTGTTGCGGTTTTGTCCGCACATGGCTGCCACAGAAGAAGAGAGAATCAGGAGATTCGAGAGGGGTTTGAATGCTGACATGTCTACCCCAGTGTCTGCCTTAGAGAACCGAGAGAGATTCTCTACCTTCGTTGAATCAGTCCGAAGGATAGAGAGATCTGTGGTTGAGAAGAGGCAAACCCAGAAAAGATATCCACAATTCCAGGGTTCTTCATCTATGGACTTTAAGAAGCCTAGATCCTCTACACCTAACCCTCCACCATCTAGACCTAGTTCTCATACTGAGTGGTCTCCAAGTAGAGGTAAAGGACAAGGACAACTACCGCAGGAGACTCACAACTCTGCATCAATGTCCGTTACTGGACCACCAAGACCACAAGAAAGAAGATGTTATAACTGTGGTAAGGTAGGACATTTGATGAAGGATTGTTGGTCAAAGCCTGTCAGTGTGACACAGCCTCCGAGACAAGGACATCAGGGATCACAAGGAGGACAATCTCAAGGAATAGGTCGAGGACGCGGGCAAGCATCTCAAGCTGGATCATCAGCACCACCTCAACAACAAGCTACAGCAAGGTTCTATGCTATGAACCCACCAGAGGAAATGGAAGATCCACAAGTGGGGACAGGTCAGAGGAAACTTTTATATTCTGATATGTCTAAATCTTGTGTAGTATCTGTTCTGATTGACCCGGGTGCTACGCACTCTTTCATCACTCGAAGAGTGATTCGTAAACTGCAATATGACATCTAGTCATAAGGCAGGTAGTTGTCGTTGGAGACTCCGTTGAGTGAGTCTTATATCTTGACATACTTACTTCTATGAGAAGGTAAGTTACTAAAGAATTGATATGGAAATAGAATTCAGTAAAGTTAATATTTTATGATTGTAAGAAAGAGAAAAGAGAAGGAACATGGAAAAATGTAAGTACATATTTTCTTATCTCAGTAATCATATACCCTCGCCAGGTATACAATTAATGATGATAAAGTAAATATGGAAGCTCTGGAAATATTATCTTTTGATTACTCTAATTAAGTAATCTATTTGAAACAATCCAAAGAGATATACAGTTTTGATAATACAAGTAAGTAATATTAAAGTAAGAATGTTAAGAACAACCCTTGTTAGGGGTTTATGTTCTTAAGTAAAGATAGAATTTTAAGAACATCCCTTGTTAAGGGGTTTATGTTCTTAAAATAAACATATCTGCTTTCCCCTTTTCTTCCTGAGATTTCGGGGACGAAATCCTTGTTAGGGGTTTATGATTTGTAACACCCCTGACCTGGGTTATGAACTAACCCTAGAAGTGTTGCCTAAAAATGTAATTATATACTTGTGAAAACTCCCTGGCATGTAATTAAGTTCCCCAGGAACATATAATTTTCAATTTTGCTCCTTTTTGAATAAAGTTGTAGCATTGTGTTGTATGCAGGGACCTATGTGCAAATTACCCAGTTTAAGGGTTGAACTTGCAAAAGTCACAAGATAAGATGTATCTCTGATGTTGAGACAACATAAGAATGAATATGATGAGGTTTAAGGGATTTCCCAAGCTTGAGCACCAAGGTGCAGCTGTGGAAGCAACCCCTGTACTTGAAAACCCTAAATTGGTGTAAAATGCAATTTACCCAATTTGAGGGGTGCAACTTGTAAAATACATCATCTAAAACATCTTTTATGGCTCTTGGCATCATTTAGAAGAGAAATTATGAAAAGGTTACTTCAAGTGAATAATCATATAGTAAAGAACACCTTTGTGATTGAATAATCAAGGTGTATGTATAATAGCCCTTTTATGTGTATGCTTTAGTGATGGGTTGATCCTCTTTGCCTTCAATTCTTGACCTTAGAAGAAGTTTGTCCTTAGAAATAAGATGTGGGGACGTGCAAGGAAGAAAGGGAGTACTTAGATGAGAAATGAGGAAAACATATGTTCTTATGTTGAAAATTCACCTAAGTATATATACAACTTTTCTCACTTAGCAAGGAAACGACCCTCTCCCTTTCATTTCATTTCCCCTTGCTCAAACCGACTAAGGAGAGCTCTGGAGCTCAGGAGGACGACCAAGGGAGTGCAAGGTAGGTTTGGATCATTCCTTTTGCTTGAATTCATGGAGGAAACTCGTTTTCAAGGTTGAATTCATGGCTAGCTCACCTAGCTCTATCTTTCTAGCTATTCCTTTCCAACCTTTCCTTGGAGAATTCACCTTGGCCGACCTGTGGAACTTCTAGGACGCCATTAAAGGCTTGGAGCTCGAAAGCTTGGAGCTCAAGGAGCAAGCTTTAGGCGGGTTTTATAACTCTAAACTTTATGCTTGATTATACATCCTTTTCTATGCATATAGTTGCTAGTTCTTCTTCTTCCCTATCTTCCCTTGCATCCTTGCAAGCAAAATCGTGAAGAACTGCCACTGTTCTCAAGGTAGAAGATAAGGGCGTTAATTCCTATGCTTATCCACGGATTTTCACTTTATCAAACGACCTCCACCTATTGCTCAAAACGGTTTCAAACCGTTTGGTGGGCAAACGGTTTCAGGGTCGTTTGAGGGCAAACGGTCTTCAAGACCGTTTGGTCCCGTTGACCAAGCGAAGACCGTTTGGGAATCTTGTTCATAATTATGTAGGTTAATCACACACAAAATTTGAGAGGTTAACTCCAAAGGAATCGTGAGTTATGAGCAAAACAATTGGCAAAACCAATTGAATTATGTGCTGATTTTCAACCTGATTAACTTGACCTGGTTGAGCAAACGGTTTCAAGACCGTTTGAGATGGTTGACCAAGCGTTGACCGTTTGGTATTCCTGTTCATAATTGTGTTTATTAATAACCCTCCAAATTTGAGGGATTAACTCCAAAGGAATCGTGAGTTGAAGCCTAATCAATTAGGGAAACCTAATTGGATTAAGTGCTGATTTTCAACCTGAATTAATTGAACTTTTTGGGAAAACGGTCTCAAGACCGTTTGAGTGCGTTGACCAAGCGTTGACCGTTTGGGATTACTGTTCCTAATGATGCGATATAATGACTCACCGAATTTGAGGGATTAACTCCCAAGGAATCATGAGTTGAAGGCTATTCAATTAGGCAAACCCTAATTGAAAACAGTGCTGAAATTTCAATGAGTTAAGTTGAGATTTTGGGTTGATTAGCCCAAACGGTTTCAAGACCGTTTGGGAATCACCCAAACGGTCTCAAGACCGTTTGGGGGTCACCCCAAGACCGTTTGGAGGTCTGGGGTCAAGTATAGTTGATCAATTGAAGGTCCAAAGGCACCAAACCATATTGCAATTAAGTATTGATGTGATGATCAACTCTATAGATCAAACCTTGATGAATTTTCACTAGAGTCCAAAGGATGGATGGGCAAACGGTCTCAAGACCGTTTGGAACTCATCCAAACGGTCTCAAGACCGTTTGGTGTCAACCCAAGACCGTTTGGAGGTCTAGGGTTAAGGTAATTGACCAATTGAGGGCCCAATTACAGTGGGTTAGTGAAACAATCAAATTGCTGTTTTCTAAGTATAGATCTTGTTGAGTTTTGGGTTGAAGGACCCAAACGGTCTCAAGACCGTTTGGGGGTTCCTCCAAACGGTCTCAAGACCGTTTGGGCACAACCCAAGACCGTTTGGAGGTCTAGGGTTGAGATAATCTAATGGTTTGAAGGTCCAATTGCAATACGTTGATGAATTGATACAAATACTGATTTTAGACCTAATTGGAGTTCAACCCTAGTCCAAACGACTTGGTTTTTGGTCAAACTTTGGGCAAACGGTCTCAAGACCATTTGGAGGATATCCAAACGACCTCAAGACCGTTTGGTCCAAGTTTGAGCCCAATTGGAGGTCAATTGATAGGTTCAACCTTGAATTGATTCACATTGTTGAATATTGATGACCATCCGATTTGAAACCCTAATTGAGGAGGATTCAACCCTAATTGGCTTTCAATTGAGGGTCAACTTGGTGTCCAAGTGATTGAGGTTCATCCTAATTAACTCAATTTATAAGTGGTTATCACGGATTTGGTTAATTGAGGGGTTCAACATACATATCCATGACCAATTGTAACTTTTGAACCACTTTGGAGGTCCAAACGGTTTGAGCCCATTTGGACCAAACGGTCTCAAGACCGTTTGAGGCCAAACGGTCTCAAGACCGTTTGGGACCAAATGGTCTCAAGACCGTTTGGGCTCAAACGATCTCAGGGTCATTTGGTCCAATCGATCTCAAGTTGATTTGATCAAACGGTTTCAGACCGATTGAGCTCCAAACGGTTTGGAAGGTCAACTCTTCCAAACGGTCAACACATCCAAACGGTCTCAAGACCGTTTGGAGCAAACGGTCTCAAGACCGTTTGAGACCAAACGGTCTCAAGACCGTTTGATGGTTGAAACCGTTTGAAGGTTGAAACCGTTTGAAGGTGTACATGGTGGTTTGTACTTAATCAATTGATGGTGTAATTAGTTCAATGGTGATCTAATCTAAACCCTAATGGTAACCTAGGTTATTAAGGGACTAAGTGATTAGTGAGTTGACCCATGATGGTGATCATGAGGCAAATTACCAAAATACCCTTGAGGGGTCTAAAGAGGTAAAACCTTGTTCTAATCAAACCCTAATCACATGATGATGATGTTTTGGCTTATGTAAGTCAATGAGGACTTAACCCAACCTAATCTAGAGTGGTGTCATCACCATCTACTAGTGAGAGGAGAGAGAAAGTATTCCAAGAGAGAGAAAGTATCCTAGAGAGAGAAAGTACCCTTTTTAAGGTGGAAACTCAAGTGAGATACTTCAAATACACATGAGTGTGCATGATTAGGGAATGACCCACCTACGTGAGGTCATGGAAACCCTAAATATGATATCTAGTGGATCTTAATCTTAATTAAGAGTCTTAATGATGATGTTTCTCTTACATGATGATGTAATGAGTACCATTCACCATGGTGTGAATAGTAAACCCTAATTTTAGGGTGATGACTTGAAAGATGAATAGTAAACCCTAAATTGTTGAATTGTTTACTATTATCTGTTGAACTAACTATGCAGGTTATTATGAGATAATGGTCATACCCAGGTATGAAATACCATGTTATGTTCATTGAAAGCATGTCTTAAGCTTTATGAATAGTGAATCATCTTGATGCACTGCTAAGTGACATCTTTTGTGATTTATGGGCTGTAAGAGCCATAAACACCATCAAGGTCATGCTTGACAGATGACTTGTGATGAGATAATTGAGAACTGGTAATTGAAATGAGTTAGGCCTGCTACATTTTAGTATTCTCATATATAGCTGTGATGCTAATGTTTTTGTATGATGATATGAATACTGAATGTACCTAACTAATCAAGTGAAATGTAGAGCCCTGATCATAGATCCATCATTGTCAGAGTCTAAATGATGGTGAAACAGGTTTTTCCTCAGGGAACTCCTGGATCACATACTTTTGAGTATGTGGGGTACATGGATGTGTAGAACCTTACATCCTAGTGTAGGTATTTGATGTAGATTCTTGTAGTCCGTCATACCTTCACTATAAAAGAAAAGGTGAGAGGATGATGTAGATTCTAGTAGTCCATCAGACCCCACCATAAAGTCCTAAAGGTGAGATGTATATCTACACTCCCTTAAAGACACAAATACCGTATCGGTGAAAGATAAACAAGAAATCTTCCGATAGTGAAGAGAGTACAGAATGCCACTGTAACTCTAAAAATAGCGAAGGACCAGAGTACCCTGGTGAGCTATTATAAAGACATCCCGCCAGATGTCAAACAATCAATCCTCTAACTGACTGAGGAAGATGAGGTCATAAGAATCCGGCTCTCTTAATGACCTATGTATGATACTGATGTGACTTCTTAGCGATCACTTGGAGTATGAGTGGTATGCCTCATCTCCACAGGGCATAATAATGTTTGAAAAACATAAACAACATCGTAGTATATCTGTTAGAGTTAATTACGAGTTATTTGATTGATGTTACCTTGAATAGCATAGATGTTCTCATATTTTAATATTGATTGAACTCTTGCTTATCATCAGAACTGCCAGTGAATATCTTGAAGGCTCTTATTGCTTTAGTTATTCCTTGCTTTGCTTATAAAGCCTAGTGGAGAGTTATAACTCTCGCTGGGGCAATTATGTATAATTGTCTCACCCCGTAGACTTCTACTTTTTAGGTGGTCGTCGAAGACGAAGGAACAAGAACTCAGGTGAACAATCCCAGCAACAGCAGCATCAGGAGCAGTAAATATCTCAGGTGGAGATCTAGCCTACTTCATGGTGTAGTTAGAGTCAAGTCCTATGTGTCCTCTGTACTCTCAGGTCCTGGAGTGTTTTGGAGTATGAATTCTTGAGAGTTTTGGTATCATGTTGTATATAATTACTCAAGAAGTAATTGTCAGAGATGTAAACAGTTAAATCCTTTTTCTATGGAAAAGGTTTGTGGTTTCAGGCTCTTGTCTCGAAAAGTTTTAATTTCCCGTGATTTTTGTCTTCCGCTGTTTACCGATTGCTTCCGCACATGATTAAATCGGGATTAATTCGTGGTTTGGAGATCGGAGCCCACAGTACCCTTGTTAGGGTTGAGAATATCCTACATTAAGTATTCAAGGTGACCACCAGTTATACTCCATGGTGTTTCTTCTCCTTTGAGAGCCCTGATGCGATGATTTTGAGTCACATTTATAGACTTGTTTTACTTGTGTTTTATGTGTTTATTGGTCACTTTGATGGTTAATATTACATAATTCACTTACTTTTGTCTATGATCCTTCTCAGTGTCAAATCTCTCTTATTTTATCATTTTGAGCATAAATGATTATAATAATAGGTTTTATCTCGACTAATTTGGTTTTGTTGTGCAATTTTAGGAAAAACACATATCTGCAGTTGTCGATACCATCGACATCAGTCGATACTATCGACACAGACACAGGCGGGCAGCCGCAAGGATCAGCGCATAGTCGATGGTAGAGAGTTACCATCAGGTTGCTAGCGACCAGCCAGTCGATACTATCGACACTTATAGCTTCAACGATGGAAAAGGGATAAAACTGATGCCTAAGGGTGTCGATACCATTAACCAGCGTCGATGGTATCGAGTCAGCATCAGGCGGGATGACAGAAAAGAAAGAAGGCTTGCCGATATCGCGAGGGGTCGATACCATCGACCCACGTCGATGGTATCGACACCGTCAGATCAGAGTTTGCTTCAGATCGACCCAAATCCAAAGGTTGTGATATTTTGGTGACCTAACTCGGTGTTAATACCTAATGACGGTGGCCAGGAGTCATCCATCACGTCATTTGCCGCTGCACACGTCCCGAGAAGGTGTGGAGAGAAGAACGGAGCCCAGAAGCATGCCCTGACCATTCCGGAAGCCGAAGAAGACGTTTTCCACCGCTGAAAGGCTGTAGATCGCGCACTCTACAGCGAGGAATGCTTGGATATTCTCTGTTCAGGGGTTTCATCACTTTATCCACATTTTTCTCCATGTTTCTCCTTTCTTCAATCATGTCTTGCTCTGAGATGAACATGCAGGGCTAATCCCCTTTGTCTTTAGGATCGGGAGTAGCCCGAGGAAGCATTGTATAATGTTTTTATCATAGTAATTCATAAATTGTCTTTAAATCCGCGGTATGATTTCGTTTTCTCAATTATATTATTATGCTTGATCACCATAATGATAATCTAATGCCTTTAATTACTTTCAAAGAAGAATTAACAGTTGAAAAGAGACGAGATTCACATTGATTATCAAATCCCTTGAACAAGGTGATGTACGGTTAATGGTAGAAACCCAGAGGTCGATTTTAATGCACCTATTTTAGGGTATAGGTTACTACGACGGTGGAACCGACCTAGACTTAGGTAGTGAGTTGTATCATGATAGTGAACAATTCTGACTACAGGCCACTACCCGAATTGAGAGATGAATCTGATTAACTATGTGGAAATTCATACAATGACAACCCGCGGTGAAACCACAATCCTAAAGATCTCCATTTGAATTGATTAAACTAAACACTTAATCGATTGCTCTATTTTATTTTATTATCTTTTATTTTACAACAACTCTCATAACCTTTTTTACTGGTCTAGCTGATTGTGAGTAGTTAGTAGTAGTCTACCGATAATTTTGTGTCCCTGAGTTTGACTCGGGCCTCACAAGGGCCTATACTACATTGACGCGTGCACTTGCGTTATACGCACGGTAAAATCGTGTCATGTTTTTGGCACCGTTGTCGGGGACACGATAATTGTCGGCACTACGAGTGCTGCAAGCGGCCATTAGAGGCCACTTTTTATTTTATTATTTTTTTTATAATTTTTGAAATTCATATTTTATATTTCATATTTAGTAATCGTCTAGCACGGTATTGAACCTAAATTATCATTTTGCAGGTACTAGTACAAGGTGAGGATGCGTAGCACAGACTACGCGCATCTATCACCAGAGGTTCCACCGTTGGGATCAAATGACGAGGAGAACTACATTCAAGACCAACCAGAAGAAATAGACTCCGACTCCGAACCAGAAGCCATGGCAGAAGAACAGACAATATGGGAGAAGATAAATGCTTCTTCCTCATCCGCATCAAAGGGGCCAATCAAGAAGCTGGCAGTCAACATTCCGACATATAAAATTGATCCAGCATTAATAAATTTGGTCAAATCGAATGCATTCCACGGGCTGAAGAATGAGGACCCGATCGTACACATCGGCACATTTGTGGAGAACTGCGACATGATCAAGATTGATAGGTTTCCACAGGAGACGCTTTACCTGAAGCTGTTCCCCAACTCTCTGGCAGGTAATGCGCATGAATGGCTACATAATCTGGATGATGAGATAGTGGAAACATGGGACCAGATGATCAAGGTTTTCTTCGAGAGGTTCTTTCCTCTGGAGAAGACCAATGATCTGGTATGGAAGATCCATAACTTCAATCAAAAGGCCGGGGAGACTTATTGTGACGTGGGAACATTTCCAAATCATGCTGCGGAGGTGCCCACATCATGGGCTTGACAAGGAGAAACAAGTTAAAATCTTCTATTTTGCTCTTTCCGAGCATGATAGAAGTAATCTGGATTCAGCAGGTTCAGGTTTCTTCTTAAACAACACCGACACAAGGTGTTGGGAAATTTTAAAGAACATGGCCAAAAAGCAATCTTGGGGCGACAGAGACACAGTAGAGCATGTTCGAGCTGTAGGTGAGTCAAATGCCATTAAAGAGCTAAATGAGAAGATGGACCTTCTCGCCAAGAAACTACTTGCAAAAGAAGACGCAAAATCTGAGGATGAAGCTCAAGTGAAATTCATGCACCAGCAGCAGGGGTACAAAAACAATGACTATTCTTGGAGGAAAGACAAGAAATTTTCATGGAAGGACCCAAATAATTTCTTGCAGGACCCTGACACAAAACCCCAACCGTCGCCAGAGGATAAGAACAATGAGTTGCTCAACCAAGTGATTAAGCAGAATCAAGAACTTATGAGCACGTTTGGTCAGCAGATTAAGCAACAAGGAGAATTTATGAATCAATTTGGGTAGACCTTACAAAGTCACGGGGATACAGCTAAAATAGCAAATTTGAAAAAGCCAGTGCAATAAGGTTTTCCGAGAAATACAAACATTCCAGGAGGAAACCAACAGGCTAAGGCAATTTTGCTACGGAGTGGCAAGCAGATTTTAAATTCGAGGGCTGATGATCCGGGAACACCCCAGCCAGAAACCACATGTGAGGCCACTGAGGAGGTTCCAACTCCGATCACAGAGCCGATAGAGGATGTGGTTGAGGATGTCACATCAGAACCAGTTGTTGAGAAGGAGACACATAAGAAGACACCATATGTGCCGCCACATCAAAGGGCACAGGCTGTCCTGGTCCCATATCAAAATAGCGTGAAAGCCAAGAAAGTGGATGCTCAGTTCAAAAAGTTCCTAGATAGCTTTAGGAAGCTTTCTGTCAACATTCCATTGTTGGAAGCAATAGAGCAGATTCCCTCTTACGGAAAGTTTCTGAAAGACATAATCACGAAGAAGAGGAAGATTCCTGACACGAAGGTCGTGGTTCTTAAGGAGCAGGTGGGTACTTTCATTATGGGCACATTGCCACCTAAAAGGCAGGATCCGAGATATTTCAATATTTCATGTTACATTGGTAAAGTGAAATTCGGCGAAGCACTGTGTGACTCCGAGGCAAGTATAAATCTGATGCCCCTCTCTACGTTCAAGAAGCTGGGACTGAAAGAATCAAGGCCAAGCAATATGACGATTCAATTGGCAGACAATTCTGTGGTGAAGCCATAAGGTATTTGCGAGGATGTTTTGGTTAAGGTTGACCGATTTGTATTTCCAGCAGACTTTGTGGTAATGGAAATCTAGGACAAACAAGGAAACGAGCTACTCCTTGACAGGCCTTTACAAGCTACTGCTGATATGATACTCGAGATGGGAAGAGGCTGTTTGACCTTGGGTATCGCTGATGATCAGTTTGAAATGGTCATGCCCTCAAGCACAACACAATCAAAAGCAAAGGAGCAATGCCGCATGGTGAAGCACGTTGATCAGAATATTTCTATCTATATAGGGAAGCCGTTTCTAGATATGGCTCATGTAATGACTAAGGTGGAAAAGGGGACACTGGCTGTAGACATTATGGAGCAGACCAAAGTTGTTTCTCTTAGCAAGGCTGTGGGTTTTCCGAATGATGAAGAGGAGGACATCCCTCCTTCTACTGAAGACGATGCCATAGCAAGTTCTGTTCTCGATGCATATCCAGAACTGCCTCTTGAAGCTTGCCTGGTCAATATAACATATGATTGGATGAGAAGAAAATCACTACAAGAATGCATCAAGATGCTTCAAATACTGCCGTGTTTTTATGCTAGCTACTATGAAGATCTTGGGGAACTCCCACCACCGCTTCAGTCATCCTTGATCAGCCTGCCAGAGTTAGACTTGAAGCTACTGCCGCCTCACTTGAAATATGCATTTCTAGGCAAGGGTGAAAAGCTACCAGTGATTATTTCGGCATATCTGAGTGCCGAGGAGGAGGATCAACTGATGATCGTGCTGAAGAACCACCGAGGTGCATCCGGGTGGTCAGTCGCAGACATAAAGGGGATCTCCCCTACATTGTACCAGCACAAGATCTGACTCGAGGAAGGAGCCAAACCAGTCATCCAGCCACAGTGCAGACTAAATCCAAGCATGATGGAGGTCATCAAGAAGGAGGTGATCAAGCTCCTCTCTACAAGAATCATTTACGCTATCTCCGACTCGACGTGGGTAAGCCCCACACAGGTAGTCCCTAAAAAGGGGGGAATTACTATTACGCTTAATCTATTAAATGAGCCAGTCACGACCCGTATGGTAACCGGGTGGCGTGTGTGTATCGATTACCGTAGATTGAATGCAGCTACGTTGAAGGATCATTTTCCTCTTCCATTCATTGATCAGATTTTAGAGCGATTAGTAGGTCGATCTCACTTTTGTTTTCTAGATGGTTATTTGGGCTATAATCATATTTCCATTGAGCCTAAGGACCAAGAGAAGTCCACCTTCACTTGTCCTTACGGAACATTTGCATACTGCCGTATGCCGTTTGGTTTGTGTAACGCACCAGCAACCTTTCAACGTTGCGTGCTTGCCATTTTCTCTAATATGTTTGAGCGTTGTTTGGAGGTCTTCATGGATGATTTTTCTGTCAATGGTGCGTCTTTTGATGAATGTTTATATAACTTGGATAAAGTTTTACAACGATGTGAGGACACACATCTGGTTCTCAACTGGAAAAAATGCCATATGATGGTTAGTGAAGGGATTGTGCTTGGACATAAAGTGTCTAACAAGGGGTTGGAGGTATATCCAATTAAAATTGAGGTTATTTCCAAATTGCCCCCACCGAATTCAGTTAAAGGGGTACGAAGTTTTCTCAGTCACGCCGGATTTTATCGCCACTTTATAAAAGATTTTTCAAAAATCGCTAAACCATTATCTGAGCTGTTGGAGAACGATGCGGTGTTTGATTGTAATGAGAAGTGTTTGCATGCTTTTAATGTGCTTAAAGAGAAATTAATTTCTGCACCGATTGTACAAACACCGGATTGGACAAAGCCGTTTGAATTAATGTGTGATGCGTCAGATTTCACAGTAGGGGCTGTTTTAGGACAACGTGTGGATAACAAACCCGTTGTGATTTTCTATGCATCCAGAACTTTAAATGAAGCAAAACTTAATTACACTACAACTGAAAAAGAGCTTCTTTCGTCGTTTTCACATTTGAAAAATTTCGGCAATATCTTGTAGGGTCTAAAGTTGTGGTATGGATGGACCACGCCGCCATAAAGTATTTGATGGAAAAGAAAAATGCCAAATCTAGATTGATTAGGTGGATCTTACTATTACAAGAATTTGATATTGAAATTAAAGATAAGGTGGGAATAGAAAATTTGGTTGCAGACCATTTGTCTAGGTTGGAACGGGTAGACGAGAAGGACATTCATATTCCCATTACCAAGACGTTTCCTGATGAACAACTTCTTTCTGTGAAATCTAAAGATCCATGGTTTTCTTATATTGTCAATTATCTTGCCTAAAAAATTATTCCAGATAATTGGACATATCAAGAGAAAAAGAGATTTTTCCACTCTTTGAGATATTATTTCTGGGATGACCCCATTTTGTTGAAGCAATGCAGGGATGGCGTGTTGCGCAGGTGCGTACCGGAGGTTGAGTATGAGAGTGTACTTCATCTTTGTCATACTCTACCCACAGGAGGTCATCATGCCAGTTCTATAACAACGGCCAAGGTACTCGAGAGCGGCCTTTACTGGCCTACATTGTTCCGGGACGCATATGACTATGTGTGGCGATGCGATTCCTGCCAATAGGCAGGCAATATTTCAAAGCGACAGGAGATGCCCCTCAATGTATTTCAAGAAGTTGAGGTGTTTGATTTGTGGGGTATTGATTTCATGGGACCCTTTGTGTCCTCAAACTCTAACTTATACATTTTATTGGCTATTGACTATGTATCGAAGTGGGTATAGGAAATACCCACTAGGACTAATGATGCTACTATAGTGTACGTGTTCGTAAAAGACTATATTTTCTGCAGATTTGGCATGCTAAGGATGATTATTAGTGATGGAGGTACCCACTTCACAAATCAAAAGTTCGCTGCATTGTTGAGAAAGTATGGGGTAAAGCACAACATTGGTACCCCGTACCCCCCGCAGATACAGGGGCAAGTCGAAGTCTCCAATAGAGAAATTAAGAAAATCCTGAAGCGCACAGTGGCTTCAACACGAAAGAACTGGAGCACGTTGCTACCGGACGCTTTATGGGCGTACAGGACGGCGTTTAAGACACCTATAGGCACTACGCCTTTTAGGTTGGCTTATGGGCAGGCCTGCCATTTGTCGGTAGAATTGGAGCATAAGGCACACTGGGCGCTAAGGAAGCTGAACTTGAATTATGATGAGGCAGGGAAGAAACGCCTGTTAGAGCTAAATGAACTCGACGAGCTGAGGATGAATGCATATGAAAGCTTGCGGATTTACAAGGAGCGAACAAAGCTGATTCACGATCGACACATTCAGATGTGTGTCTTCAAGAAGGGAGATCGTGTGCTCTTGTTTAACTCACGGTTGAAGATTCATCCTGGGAAATTGAAATCCCGGTGGAGTGGACCTTTCATTGTAGAGGAAGTTCGGCCACATGGAGCAATCATGGTGTGTGATGGAGAGACAACATTTCAGGTTAATGGACAGAGGTTGAAGTTATACTTCAGCGAGGATTACACGAGGAAAGTGCATGAGGTCAAACTGATTGCACTTAAGGATGCATGCGAGCTTGGTTTCATCTAGCCTAAGACGTTAAATAAGGGCGCTTGTTGGGAGGCAACCCAACCATAGGTAGTTTCGTCATTTTCTTCACAATTTGTAAGTTAGTTTGTTTTGATTTTATTTTTAGTGTAAAAATGATACCTTGATCGTTTGTTCAGTGTGCAAGACTGAGGCAGGGTCGATACCATCGACCATTGTGTCGATGGTATCGACATGGGCACAGTTAGACGGCTGCAAAAATTTCTCTGCGTTAATACTATTGACGGCCTTGTCGATGGTATCGACCTACCATCAGTGAATCGCCAGAATGGGGTCGATAGTATCGACATGGGTGTCGATACTCACGAGATCCCTGAAGATTTTCAGACGAAATTTGTTTCAGTGAAGTTGATACCATTGACGGGCCTGTCGATGGTATCGACTCGGTTACAGGCAGAAAGAGGCGGCCTGGCCTTGCGAGGGTGTTTCCCTAAGAAAATTCGATACTATCGACATCCGTCGATGGTATCGACGTGACATGTCACCGATCTGTGAGAGGAAATCAACGACAATCACTACATCAAGGAAGTCAATCCGTGGGATGGGTCGATACCATCAACCCGCGTTGATGGTATCGATGCGTCATCGATCTGGGCCCCCACATCAGGCTATCGACAACATTCGATACTCGCGAAGGCCGGCTTGTACTACAGGTATCGATACCATCGACACTCTGTCGATGGTATCGATAGGTGCACAGCAGCGACGGCTGCAGTTATAAAAGGGAGGATTGGTTGTCTATTCTAATCACACCTTTAGAGATCTTTCCCTCTACTTGTGCTTTGCGCATTACTGTGCGACTGGAGGCCTGCCACGAGCATCCAAGGATTGTAATCTTCCCCGAGCCCTACACCGAGCGGAGATCGTCTTCTCCGAGATCGTCTTCATCGAGCTCCATCTGTTGTTCCTCTTTCTCGGCGATAATGGTGCGTACAGATGGTGCATCTTCTTCACGGTCGGTACCCAATGAGATTCCCGAGTTCATTCCTCCACCAAATGCATCGATTCCTCATCCGAGGATTGTCCACCCTTCTGCGGAGATCCAGAAGGTCTACGAGGAGCTGCTGAAGAGAAAGATTGAGCCCATGCGCTATGTCGATCGGACGATGGTCCGCGATCTGGGGTTCAACACCAACCTCGCCTACATCCTGCAGGGGCAGGTGAGACACATAGGCAGGATGCCCAAAGAGCTGGAGTACCATGCTGACGACCAACCATTCTTCGGTGAGTGGCCAACTTACAAGGAACTCATGGCAGAGTTCATGGCATCATTGGACCTCAATGTCGTGCCCAATGACTTGATCGGCACCGACAGAGAGTGGAAGAAAGGGCGGGTGTCGTTCAGACTCTTCAACAACAACTACCCCATTACTCTCACCCAGTTCAATTCGGTGTACAACTAGTATCATGACGCTTACCAGCACTGGAGGCCATACAAAAGGACGGACTACGATGATATCTTCGCCCAGCTCGTGACTGCTCCTCTGGACAAATCCATCAGCTACCGCAACGTTGTAGTTGCTGACTTCGAGCATCCGTTTGTGCGGATTCTGCACCGCATGCTTTGCACCACGCTATTTGCTCACGGCAACTTGTCTCTTAGCAAATCCCAAGAGACAGATTTGTTCTTCCTGCAAAAACTACTGAAGTGCGAGGAGTGCAATTGGGGCGCGTTCTTCTTGACGTGCGTGGTGGCTGTAAAAAGAAGTATGAGGAAAGCTCCTATCCATTTTGGAGGGCTGATCACACCATTGGTCATCTAACTTGGGTTGGATCTCTCCCATCTTACTCCCCTTTCCAACAGGAACAAGGTCAACCTGCAGCATCTGCACCGCTCCAACCTCCTCCTACTCCGTGATGGCTTGGCATATGCACATTGACATGTTAATCACGAATATCAAGAGTGTTCGCTTCCAGACCCCACCTTCAACATCGAGGGCGCTCAACATTTCAGGTGGCCCATCATAGCCATTGATGACTCGGATGAAGACGGAGGTAATGATGACAATGATAATGACGGCGACGAGCATGAAGAGGAAGAGGAGGCTTTCACTCCTCTTCGGGAACGAGTAGCACCCCGGAAGCGTCCTCACTTCCACCCGAGTGAATCTTCATCTTCACAGCCGCCGCCACCTCAACCCTCTCATCAAGGAGAGGATGCCTACTCAATGCATGGGATGTACACTATGCTGCAAGGGATTCAGCAGACCCAACTGCAACATACAACATCCTACGCCGATATTCAGGATACCACGAACCGGCTGTTAGAGAACCAGAGGGCCATTTTCTAGAATGAGCGCCTCATCCTCGACAACCAACAGAACATCCACGACATGTTGCATAGGATGGAGATGCAATAACAACCCTTCTACGACAATTACTGGAGCCAGAATTATTTTGGGGGGTATCCACAACCTCCACCAATGCCCCAGTATGATCCGAGCTTCCAGGGACAGTACCCATCATGGGACCCCACAACCTCGCAGTACCCGCCTCCACCTGCAGAATGATCGACATCACAGTTCCACCTTTTAAGGTTGGTTTTGACTATGAGGCCATAGTTGAATTCAAGCTTGGGGGGGGGGAGTTGGAACAACTCTATCCTTTATTTTTCCTAGTTTTAGTTTTTATTGCTTTGTCTTTTGTCATTTATTTCTCTTAGTTATTAGTTTGTTTGTAGGATCCACACTCTATCTAGTGTAATTGTGGATGTCTAATGTCTTGTGTCATCTCGTTGCTTGTACATGGGAATCAGGGGCAAATTTGAAAATTTTTGGTGCTTTTGCAAGCTTGTTTTGTTTAACTTTGAGCACATAACTTAAGAAAATAATTGGGTTTTTCAACTCTAAAACAGGAAATCATAACTGTACGTTCCTATGATTCATGAAAAGTGGACGGAACTAGTTGTTTGAGCCTAAACTGACCAAATAATAATGAGACCTTAATTTGAAATAAGAGAGAGAAACCTCTTAATTACTACACAGGTCAGTAAGGAGGGACACATAATATTTTCTAAAGGTTCAGTTAATTAGTCTTGTGATCTATCCACTCCATTGTTTTCATACCCACCATAAGAACGGGAAGTACATTGGGGTTTTCATCTCTTTGATTGCATCCCACGTAGATAGGTCTTGCATTACAACTATTTTCACATATTTTTGCATGAAAATGAAAAAAAGTAGAGTAGTTATACATGAACATTATCCTTAGGTGCGTGTCATTTAATTTCATAACTATCATTTTGTAGCTGCATTCACATTTTTGTGCATATAGTACATCATGCATCTTATGTCTTCTGAAACATTAAAGGTGATGAACTTGTTCCATACCTTCTGAATGCTTCAAATGTATAAGTTATGCAGCAATAAGTGAGCTCGACAAATAATTCATTGTCAGCTATGAAAATAAGGGCCTAAAAATATAATAAAGTTGAAAAAAAGAGAAGAAAAAAAAGAAAAAAAAGAATTGAGAAGTAAGTAGGAATGAGAGGGAGAAAGGAACCTGTTCTCACTTGCATATTAAGAAGAATAAGCACATGGTCTAGTTTTCTTAGATATTCCATCTCACCTTGAGACGGAATGATAGTGCACGCATCATTCCACCCAATTGTAGGCATTAGGGCATTTTCATTTACACATGCATCATTTAGGTCATTATTGTTTTTGTGCATGTTAAAACCATATAATGCTTTCATTTCTTCCACAAGCCACCCATTCCATCCACCCGTTGCTCAAATTGGTAGGCCACCATGATTTTCTCCTCACTCGTTAATATCAGGAGTGCTGCTTCGATTTAGATGGTAGTTAGGACGAGCAACATAGATAGGAGATCACAAGATGCACCGAGTCTGGACTGGAAGATTTTATTATGTTAACTGCCTTACATGATAGTGTTCATCAATTTTGAGGTAGATATCTTTTACGGATGATTATTGTCACCTTTAGGGTAATTATCATTCTGTGGTTAGTAAGGATCAGAATGTGAATGTCTGGCGGGGATCATATGGCACAATCTGTTGTGACAATCTATTCTTTAGTTGACCCTCACAATTCTATTCTAGAGTTTTGTTGCTCGAGGACGAGCAATGTTCAAGCTTAGGGGAGTTTGATGCGATGATTTTGAGTCACATTTATAGACTTGTTTTACTTGCATTTTATGTGTTTATTGGTCACTTTGGTGGTTAATATTGCATAATTCACTTACTTTAGTCTATGATCCTTCTCAGTGTCAAATTTCTCTTATTTTATTGTTTTGAGTATAAATGATTACAATTATAGGTTTTATCTCGACTGATTTGTTTTTGTTGTGCAATTTCAGGAAAAACACATATCTACAGCTGTCGATACCATCGACATCAGTCGATACTATCGACACAGACACAGGCAGGCAGCCGCAAGGAGCAATGCAGAGTCGATACCATCGACTGGGAAGTCGATGGTAGCGAGTTACCATC
The DNA here is from genome assembly GCA_963693085.1 of Alisma plantago-aquatica. Taxonomy (NCBI): domain Eukaryota; kingdom Viridiplantae; phylum Streptophyta; class Magnoliopsida; order Alismatales; family Alismataceae; genus Alisma; species Alisma plantago-aquatica. The sequence continues at coordinate 1,252,608,012 of OY856410.1, read as the reverse complement.
AGGTTGCTAGCGACCAACCATTCGATACTATCGACACTTATAGCTTCAGCGACGGAAAAGGGATAAAACCGACACCTAAGGGTGTCGACACCATCGACCCGCGTCGATGGTATCAAGTCAGCATCAGGCGGGACAACAGAAAAGAAAGAAGGCTTGCCGATATCACAAGGGGTCGATACCATCGACCCACGTCGATGGTATCGACACTGTCAAATCAGAGTTTGCTTCAGATCGACCCAAATCCAACGACTGTGATATTTTACCGACCTAACTCGGTGTTAATACCTAATGACGGCGGCCAGGAGTCATCCATCACGTCATTAGCCGCTGCACATGTCCCGAGAAGGTGTGGAGAGAAGAACAGAGCCCAGAAGCACGCCTCGGCCATTTCGGAAGCCGAAGAAGATGTTTTCCACCGCCGAAAGGCTGTAGATCGCGCACTCTATGCCTAAGAATGCTTGGATCTTCTCCGTCCAGGGGTTTCATCACTTTATCCACATTTTTCTCCATGTTTCCCCTTTCTTCAATCATGTCTTGCTCTTAGATGAACATGCGGGGCTAATCCCCTTTGTCTTTAGGATCGGGAGTAGCCCGAGGAAGTATTGTATGACGTTTTTATCATAGTAATTCATAAATTGTCTCTTAAATCCATGGTATGATTTCGTTTTCTCAATTATTTTATTATGCTTGATCACCATAATGATAATCTAATGCCTTTAATTACTTTGAAAGAAGAATTACCAGTTGAAAAGAGATGAGATTCACATTAATTAACAAATCCCTTGAACAAGGTGATCTACGGTTAATGGTGGAAACCTAATGATCGATTTTAATGCACCTTGTTTAGGGTATAGGTTACTATGACGGTGGAACCGACCTAGACTTAGGTAGTGAGTTGTATCACGACAGTGAACAATTTTGACTACAGGCCACTACCCGGATTGAGAGATGAATCTGATTAACTATGTGTAAATTCATACAATGAAAACCTACGGTGAAACCACAATCCTAAAGATCTCCATTTGAATTGATTAAACTAAACACTTAATCGATTGCTCTATTTTATTTTATTTTCTTTTATTTTACAACAACTCTCATAACCTTTTTATTGGTCTAGCTGAATGCGAGTAGTTAGTAGTAGTCTATCGATAATTAGTGTCCCTGAGTTCGACTCGGGCATCACAAGGGCCTATACTACATTGATGTGTGCACTTGAGTTATACGAATGGTAAAATCATGTCAAGCCCTCCAGCTATATAGTTTTCTTTGATAAAGTAAATATCTTATCTCTTCCCATGGGGTACGTCATCTTAACCGTATCATATAAATGACATGTTCTCTGGATGTGCAGTTGCTTTTCCTGGTCTGTGTTTTTCTACATATGATTGTCATAATGTTCTTTTCATTTTCTTAACAACTTGGTGTCAGAACCCACTGCTAAAGATTTGGATGATGTCTAGTTCTTACAATATTGAGAAGTTTGATTGCTCAATCAACTTGGGTTATGGAAGATTATGATGTGTGGATTTCTCATGCAATAATGTGTCACTTAGGGTCTACTATGTTTCAAGCATATACCATCGACTATGAAGCAAGAAGAAAAGAAAGAGATGGATGAAAAGTCTATCATTGCTTTCTAGTATCTCTATCATATAAAGTCATTGATGAAGTTTCTAGTATCTCTAATGACTTTCTAGTATCTCTATCATATTAAATTTGAAGATAAAGATAAATCCTTCATTTTGTTGTGTTTTTACTCTCTTCAAACAAGCAGTTCCAGGAAACTATTCTGTTTGTAAAATCTTTAATCATGATGGAGGATTGTGTATTCTATTTGAATTCAAAGGTCATTGTCGATAAAAAGTTGATTACTTAACGAGAATCAAGTAGAGGCTGTAATGGTTAGGGATAAAACAAAGATTAATGAAACTAAGAAGAAGGAGACATACATATCCAATTCAAGGAGCAAGTGTATAAATATTTTGAGAAAATTGGACCTGTCATTGATGATTGTTACAAGTTGCAAAAGCAACTAAAGAGGGAGAATGGTGGTTAAAAAATAAGAATAACATGTAGCTTCTAATGTAGAATGAGAAGATCCAGATTTTTTTTATTATCACATCATCATCATCATCATCATCATCATCATCATCATCATCATCATCATCATCATCATCATCATCATCATCATCATCATCATCATCATCATCATCATCATCATCATCATCATCATCATCATCATCATCATCATCATCATCATCATCATCATCATCATCATCATCATCATCATCATCATCATCATCATCATCATCATCATCATCATCATCATCATCATCATCATCATCATCATCATCATCATCATCATCATCATCATCATCATCATCATCATCATCATCATCATTGTTCTAATCCATTAATTCTCAAACTTCATGGATTTTGGATTTCAATTGCTTACACCGAATGTATCTACATAGAGTCTGGTTTTCATATTATGAACATTTAAAGGAGGAATAGTTAACATGGAAAATGACTCTACATGCAAGACTATTGGAATTGGGTCGATATCCATGAAGATGTTTGATGGGGTTACTAAATCTATATATCATGTTCACAATGTTCATGGCCTTAATTGATTTCCTCTCAATAGCCTTGCTTGAAGCTAATGGTTTTCTTATATTTCATGAAATGGAATCTTGTCTAATCAAAGGACATAATATTTTGGGAGTGCATATACTGGAAACCTTCATAATATGATCAATAAAGCTATCACAGGTACCTCTACTTTTGTTTCTTCCTCAACTTCTTCAAATTTAGATACCACAAAGTTATGGAATATGAGACTAGGACACATAAGTTAGACAGGTCTCAAATTATTAAAGAAGACTTCTAGTTGGTTTTAGTACTATAAAGTTGGAGTTATGTGATCACTATGTAATGATCAAGACAAAAAAGGTCACCTTTTTATTGCAATGCCTGCTACAAAAAAGATTGAAGATTATGTCCATTTAGGTATATGGGGTCCTTCTCAAGTGTCATCCACAGGTGGTGCTATATATGCTTACCTTCATTGATGATTTATCAAGTAAGGTATGAGTGTGCTTTTTGGAACATAGATCAGATGCTTTTAATCATTTTTAGAAACTAAAGATGGTGGCTAAAAAGCAAATAGCAAATTGCATGACATGAGTAAGGATAGACAATGGAATGGAATTGTGTTCTTATGAATTCAATGAATTTTGTCAATCTTCATGGTGTTTTCAGACATCACACCGTTAGGCATACACCTGTGAGGAATAATGTCATATAATGTATGAAAATAACTCTTACATGATGCATGTTGATCAATATAGGTCTTGCCAAAGACGTTTGGGCTGAATCCATATATATTGTAGCCTATCTTATAAACCATTCTCCTTCAACTCCACTCTACTTTAAAACTCTAGAAGAGGTATGGTCTATTCATCATGCAAATTACACTAATATTTTTTTTTGATCTTCCTATATTTTTCTATTCAAATAATGGAAAGCTTGAACCTAGAGAAAAGTAGTCATTTTTTGGGTTAAACTAAAAGAGATGCATATTTCGATGCACTGAACCAATCTCATCAAAGTTCTTAATTTAAAGAAATGCCACATTTGATGAATATTCTGTGTTTTATGTAAAACAAATGATGTTAATTTTTCTATTGTATGTTTATCTCACATTTCCACCAAGCAAGTGGAGTTTGTAGCTAGTGCACATGAGCTGACACCTAATTTTGCAACACAAAAAAACCCAAATCTTGATGAAGATGACACTCCTAAAGAACAATAATATAACTTTTATTTTGGAAGAGAAAGAAGAGAGATCACACCACGTACAATGAATATAATTTTGCATATGCTTTAGCTACTACAGAAAAGACAATCAATTCTAGTGAACCATCAACCCACATTGAAGCTATGTTGCATCCAAATGCTGTTATTTGAGTTGTAGCTATGCGGGAAGAGATCGAGTCTCTTCAAACAAACAACAATTGGGAGCTTGTTAAACCTCCTACATAAAAGAGTATTTTTATATTTTTATGGGTATTCAAAAGGAAATAATATAGATATTTTTGCAAGATTCAAAGTGCAATTAAGGTAAATTTTACAATGTTGTGCTCTGCTCTATTGTCATACACACCTCCATCTAATTTCTATTGGTATTAGAGTCTAGATATGACTTGGAGATAGATTGACCTAATGTGAAGACCCCATATGCGTGAATAAATGACATTATGTTAATATCCTAATTTTGGTGTTTTCATTGCCAATCGATCTGAGTTGAATGTATATTTACACATATTACACCAAATAGGATATCATCATTTGTGCATGAATTCATTACCTTTTGTGCTTAAATAGGATATTCTATTATAAAATTGTTTGGCCAAATATTGATTGTTTTAGTGTAGGAAATGATGAATAGAAATCCCCAGAGTCATTGAATTTGATCCCCAAGTTACTAGAACCAAAATGACATCTAGAATCAATATACAAATGCAAAAGTTGCACAATCTGCCAAATTTTGGTGGCACTGATTTTAAAGTTTTCCGTACCGACTCTAACATGCAAATTCTAGAAAGAAGTACAGAGGAATTTTGGTGGCACCAATGTTGAAGTTGGTGGAATTGAATCTTTGATGTTGAAGACACATATTAAATGAGTAATCTGCCCAGAGCGCACACCCAAAATGGAGGTAGATTCAGAAGGATCATAGTTTAAATTTATAACTTGAAACCTTCTGAGACCCCCATGACTCCATACGGGGTTGAAGAAGATATACATGATCAAACATGGACGTGGGGACGTTTACAACACTTAAGGTTATGTTCTTATGTCAGTAAAGAAAAATGATATTTGATATATGCAAAGAACTAGAGTGAGTCTAGCAAAGAGATACAAAACAAAACAAAGTGAAAACAAGTATGTTGAATCCTACTAATAAGGAGGAGGAGTTCTTGGCTATGTAACCACAAGTTGGGCAGTCTACAGACCTATTATTGGGTGTAGAAAACCCTCGAACACCCTTTCAAGCAACCAACATCCATATGTGGCATGTATCGTGGTAGCTGCCTCTGTGGGGTCATCCCACTCACTCTCACATATTATGACTAAAACCCTATCAATGATTCGAAATGTCTCTCAAGGATACTGGATCAACACCCTTGAATATTCTAGATACCCTCTCAAATCTAGAATATTTGGAGAGGTTAGGAACAACATCAGATTACACAGAATGTAAGGAAATATCTAGAGTGGGGGTGCATAGAGATTTTGGTACTTTTATAATTGAATTGAAATCATAAAAAAGGAGGAAATAGGGCAGACACTTGAATGTAGAGCGGTTCCAACCTTTGAATAAAATTTTGTCAGTCCACTACCCAATTGACTCCAATTGAGATTTTGAAAGTGATATATTTTATTTACCTCACAAGGATGTTACAACAAAATACAACCACCTTTATTGAAGTAGCCTTCACCTAGAAGTAGCCTCAACCTCCTTGAAGAAGCCTTCTTGAAGTAACCTCAAGCTCGTACAACAACCTTCACCTCCTTGAAGTAGTTCCACCACCTTGAGATATCCTTCACCTAGAAGTAGCTCCAACCTCCTTTAAAGAAACCTTATTTAAGTAACCTTAAGAAACCTTGGAGAAGCCTTCTCCACCAAGAAGTAGCTCCAATAAAGCTCCCTCAAGCATCCTCCACCACTTGGAGTAGCCAAGGAGCACAAGCAACATAACATGTGAATGGAGATCGGAAGAAGGGAAGTACACCAACAAGGTATTGTGCTTTGATCCTATATCAAGTGTTAGACATCTCAAACCACTTAGTATGGACGTTTCTTAGATGGTGTCTAAGAGGCTATGGCTATATGACACGAACTTGGAGCTCAAGGACCAAGATTGCAAGTGTTTCTTAGCTTTGTTGCTCTCTATAATGGATGCTCAAGTGTAGTGTGTATTTTGGGCGCCCTAAGGCCTCTCCTATTTATAGGAATAATTTTCAAGTGACTAGGGACGTTTTAGGAAGTCTCTATAGTGTTCTTAGTGCTTAACTATCCATTAGGTAGAAAGTAGTTGGCTAGCAATGGCTAAATTGTTTGAGTTTGGAAGAATAATCTAGAATTCAGTCTGGTCGACAAGTTAGTCGACCAACAATATCTTGGTTGAGCATTTCTTCTACCGAGTCTGGGTTGAATTAAAATGCATACCAACATCTATTTCAAACTCCCAAATCCCAACTACTTGGTATAACAGTCATATGCTTTGGACCGAGGTTGAGTCAGTTGACCATATCCTTAACCGAAATTGACCTTAAAGCACAAATGTGTAAGATTTGACTGGTGCTCTGAATGTTCGACCGAGGTGGTTCTTGATCGATAATAACTTCGACCGAGGATGTCTCGGTCAACTAGTTTCTCGACCGAGAGTGTTACTCTTTCAAGTTTTTGAACCACCTATAAATGTTTGTTTTAATGGAGGATAATGACTCTAATCTCTAGGGGTATCATAACTAAGTGTTATGAGTGGATAGAGAAGATCTAATGATTGATTTACATGATATTTAAGTACTTGTATATTATATACTTGCACTAGTATTTACGTTGAGTACAATCATGAAAATATTAACATTGAAGTGCATTGATCTTCAATTAACATTTAAGCACATTGATCTTCAATTTATCTCCTCATTCTTGAACCTTGAAATACTGAAGTACACTTTAGATCCACAAGAATAAAATTTTTGTCATCATCAATACAAAGGGTATGCTAATTTCTAATTTATCCAACAATCTCCCCCCTTTTGAAGATGAAAAACATTCCTAAAATAGAAGCAAAATATTTGAAATGAAATAAGTTTCATTTCTGTGATGTACCTGAGATGAATAAATTCTTTTGATCTCCTAAAATGTGTGAAAATATACCTAAATAGATATGGAATATGATATTCATCTCTTAAGATAATGTAGCACCAACTAATGTCAAGAGAAAAGATTATGAAACTCATGAAAATATTTTATTTGTTATTTCTCTCCTTTTGTCATTTCAAAAAGATAGCCATATTGTCATTTTAAACTTACTCCCCCTGAATGGGATACTCCCCTTTAATATAATACACATGTTTTAAAAACCAAGGTAAGAAGAAAATGTCCAATGAAAGCCACAATGCAAAACAAATATTAAGTTCTCAATAATTTTGTTTTCATGAACAACTGAACACAAGCAAGCTCAAATTCATTAATAAGGAAGTCATTACATAGATCTTACTACTCACAACATAAGGTAACAAGAGAAGTATCACTGGAAAGAGTTTAAAATTACATCAAATTCAGGATCTTTCCCATAAATTGGAGTATCACCATAATATTTGACAAGTGTCTTACAATCAAGTGCACCTATCTTTGTGAGAGAATATGATTCCAAAAATGTATGTGCCTGATTGAATAAAAAATGAGCAGCTATGTCTTGTATTTGCATTGGTGAATATTGGGTATGGGTAATTTCATTTGATGGTGGTGGTGGAACGTGGGTATATTGGATGTATGGATTGAATCGATAAATGCTTGTAGGATATTGTGTATAAGGATAAGTGTTAGGAACATTAGGAGTTAAAGCTTGCAACCTTTGATTTAGGTAGGTAAGTATCTTTATGATTGTAATCTAGATGCCTCCCGATTTGACATGTTGCTCCTTTGAGATAGGAGACATCATTGGTAAGATTTCTATGTATTATATAGGAGTAGTAGGAAGTGGAGGATTTGCTTCAGTAGATGTTTCTCCTTTAGTCCTAGCTCTTTTTTGCCCAAAGTCAATCCTCATTTTATCAATAGTGTTTTGTGTGATTCTTTGGGAACGTCTGTCACATTTGTATCCTAAGTCTTCTAATTTTTTGCCAAGGGAATATTGAATTATTTGATAGACAAAATCAGCATAAGGTGGGTTCCCAGAAAAATCAATACGTTAGAGAGGATGATATGATGAGGTTTGTGGGAATGCTTTTAAGAATGGGATAGATAAGACACTTCCTAAATTGGGGAGTTTGAGTTTTATTGGATCTAGGATGGATATTATGGGTTATATTGAGATTTACTATCCTGGTTTCAGGGGTTAAAGAAGTGGCATAATAGGTTCACCTATGTTCATGTGATGAGGTGTTAGGAACAAAGATATCCTTTTTAATATCACTATGACTGATTATTTCTTCTTCAGTGAAAAACTTGGAGATGGGATTGCCAGTGGTTAGGTCTACAAAATCTGCATACTCCCCATCATCTATGTCTAGCATTTTTAGGATATCATTTTCAAAAAAATAGAAAGATAGACCATCAACCATGGAAGTGAAGGAGTAAGAAACATTGGAATCTCTAGTTAGATTGGCGTAGAATTTGTTGACAACTTGGGTAGATCTAAAACAAAAGTAGGGGATAAGAAATTCCTTCATTTTTTCACCTTGAAGGGTTGAGAGAGATCATGAAGAGTGATGAATTGGTTGAGTTCCACCAGTTGTTAAGGAAGAGGAGACTTAGATGTGAGCTTCGGGTAGTGTTCTCCAACAGCCGCGTTGTTGAAGGAGATGTCTTTAATGATGCTCAATGCTGGAGTTGGTGTGCGTTCCTTCCTTGAATCTACTTGCTTCTTTCCACCAAGAGCTGAAGAAGATGCCATCTTGAGCAAAGTATGGTGGAAGAAGAGATAGATATGATAGGGGGATAAAGCTTAGTGAAAGATAGCTCTAAGGAATGCTAGAGTGGTAGAAGAGAAGAGAGCTCTTGAGTTGTGAAGAGAATGTACAGATTGTGGGGCTATTTATAGCAAAATAGAATTGTACTCAGTCAACAAACCCATCAACTGAGCCGATAATGACTTTCTTCCCCAACGACACTATAACGGCTAGTTGGTCAAAGTTTGAATTTGAAAACTTTGCAACAATCGAGGACTCAATTGAGAATATTGTCTATTGACGGACCTCTGGTCAAATTTTTTTGACCCAAGGATTATCTAGAATATTCTCAGCTAAGACACACATAGTAAGCTAAGGGTCCCACCGAGAGAAACTCGGTCAAGAATTTTGTCGACTGAGGACTTTCTCGGTCAAGTATTTTTTCGACCGAGGACTTTCTCATTCTAGTATTTTATTGATCGACATTGATACTGTGAGCAATATTTCATAATTGTAATGGTTTGAGACTGTGTACTTGTTCATGATACTAAATCATTTTAGATGAATAATGTAAATAAATAATTCTCTCATTGTATGCAATAAAGTTACTTTAAATTAATGTCAAAACCAAAAATTCTATCAAGAATGTTGAGCAAATATATCTAAGATAACATCTTTTAGAGGAGTAATAAGTAACTTCTTTCTAATATATTGAAATTGATCAAAAGGAAGTCGTTTGGTAAAAATGTCAGCCAGTTGTTCTTCAATATCAACATGATGAAGAGAGGTATTATTCTTGGCAATATGATCTCTCAAAAAGTTATGTTTAATCTCAATGTATTGGGCGCAACTATGTAAAATAGGATTATAAGACAAGTTTATAGCACTATTATTGTCGCAGAAAATTGGCGTAGAAGAAAATGAAAAACCATAATCATTCAAGACTTGTTGCATATAAAGAACTTGGGCACAACATGAACCTGTAGCCACATATTCAGCTTTAACGGTAAATAAAGCAACTATATTCTATTTCTTTCTAAACCAAGATACTAAGGCTCTTCTTAGCAACAAACAACCACCGCTTGTGCTTTTTCGATCAATACAATAACCAACGTAATCAACATCAGTATAGGCTTTTAAATCCAACAATTGACCTTTAGGATACCACAAACCATAATTTATAGTACTGACAAGATATCTTAAGATTCTTTTGACAGCTTGAAATTGAGAATGCATAGGATTCAATTGAAATCTTGCACAAAGTCTAACGGAAAATATAATGTCTGGTGTAGATGCGGTCAAGTATAGCAACCTACCAATAATGGCCCTATCTAAGGAATCATCGATTGGTTCACCATCTTCATCCTTGTCAATTTTAGCAGAATTGACCATAGGAGTAGTAGCATATTAAATCATTTTAAGAGTTCCTTATTGTATTTCTCTGGGCTTTGAAAAATTTTAGTGGGTGTTTTCTTAATTTGAAAACCAAGAAAAAATGCCAATTCATCCATAAGACTCATTTCAAATTTCTTCTGCATGATATCACTTAATTGAGTATATAAACAATCATTTGATGCACCAAAGATAATGTCATCAACATATCTTTGAACAACTAGAAAATATGATCCATATGTTTTAAAAAATAATGTGGAATCTGATTTTCTAATAGAGAAACCATTATCAAAGAGATAGTTCTTAAGTCTCTCATACCAATTTTAGGGTACTCGTTTTAGACCATAAAAGGGTTTTCAAAAGATTATAAACATGATCAATCTTGTTAGGAATTTCAATGTAGGTGGTTGAGCAACATAAACGTCTTCTTCTATGATTCCATTTAAGAAAGTACTTTTCTCATCCTTTTGAAAAAGTTCAATGTCTTTATGGGCAGCTAGAGCTAATAAAATTATAATGGCTTCAAGTCTAGCTACGAGTGCATAAGTCTCATCAAAGTCTACCCCTTCTTGTTGATTGTATCCTTGAGAATCAAACCTAACTTTGTTTCTAACCACTTCCCCAGCTTCGTTAAGTTTATTTAAAAAAAACCCACTTAGTTCCAATGATGGTCTTGTCTTGAGGTCTACGAACCAAGTCCCATACATTATTCTTAGTGAATTGACTTAGCTCTTCTTGCATAGAAATTATCCAATAATCATCTTTTAGAGCTTCATTTATCTTTTTAGGCTCAACAATTGATACAAAGGCCATGTTTGCAACATCTCTAAATGATGATCGATTTTTTACTTTATCAAAAGGATTTCCTATGATTAAGTATTGAGGATGATCTTTAATTATTCTAGGAATAGACTGTTGTGACTCATCATTCTGATTATTATGTTGTTCGATTTTAGAATTTTTATCATCTTTTGTTGATATGGTTAGATCATCAATTTCATGTGTAACATCATACAAGTTTCCATTCTCAATTTCTTTTTCACCATTTTGTGTTATTTCTTAAAATGTGATATGAATTGATTCCTAAAATTTCTTAGAATTAGTGTTGTAAATCCTAAATGCCTTACTAGAAGTTGAATATCCCAAGAAAAATCCTTTTTGTGATTTAGGGTCAAATTTGTCTCTACCTTCCTTTGTATTCAAGATATAAGAAGGTGTACCAAAGGTATGGAAGAATAAACTCTAAGTTTCTTGTTAAAGATGAGTTCATAAGGAGTTTTTCATAAGTTGGGAGTGAATTGAAACACAATTTAAGACATATCATGATGTACTTACTGCTTCAGCCAAAAGGTTTTAGGTGTGTTATGTTTAAGTAACATTGTTCTATCCATTTCTTGTAAGGATCCATTTTTTGTCTCTATTATTCCATTTTATTGTGAGGGTGCATGGAGCTGAAAAATCATGTGTATACCCTTGGGATGTACAAAATTCTTCAAAGATATGATTTTCAAACTCTCCCCCGTGATCACTCCTAATTGTGAATATTTTATTATGTAGTTAGTTTTCAATCTTAGAGAAAAATTGAATGAATATTCTAATAGTGTCATATTTTGTTGAAAGAAAATGAACCCAAGTATATCTACTATAATCATCGACAATGACAAAACAATATTTTTTACCACCAATAGATTGAGTCTTCATAGGATTGAATAAATGTATGTGAATAAGTTCTAATGATCTAGTAGTACTGAGCAAGGCTTCAGTTTTGAAAGAAGTTTTAGTTTGTTTTCCTCGAGTACATGGTTCAAAATTTTTAGGTTTATCAAAAGAAAGTTTGGGTAAACCACAGACAAGATCATATTTAAGAAACTTTTTGATAACATGTGAGCTTGCATGACCTAGCTTTCTATGTTATAATTGTAAAGATTCATGATTTGCAAGAGGAATTTTTCCAATAATAGCTTGCATATAATTAGGTCTAAGTACATAAAGATTTCCTATTCTTTTTCCTTCATAAATGACATCATTAGTGTTTTCTATGAGCAACTTACAACAAGTTTTGTTAAAAAGAACAACATAGCCACTGCCACATAATTGACTAACACTAATCAAGTTGTGATGCAATCCATCTACACATAGCACATTTTTTATTCAAAGATTCATACCAATACCAATAATTTTACCTTTGACATTATCTCCAAATGTGACTGTTCCACTCTTCTTTTCTTCAAGTGTATGGAAAGCCTCCTTGTTTCTGGTCATATGTTTGGAATAAATACTACCAACCACCCAATCGTACAAAATAGGAAGATTTTGGTACCCATGTGATGGTCCTTTTGGTTAGGAGTATTACATTAAATGTTTTAAGATTTCAAGTATTTAGAACAACTTAATATGAATAAATTATAACCGATTTAAGTCATCAAAGTTAATTGTAAACAAATGATAATTAATATTTCTGATAGAATTATGTTCGGTTGAACTTTTCTTTGATTGTAAATCTGCTCAGTTGAATTATTTGTTGACCGAAATGGAATTCAGTAAATTTATTAGTGAAAATAGTTCTGATATAACTCCATTTGGTTGATTTTTTCTTCGACTGAACATCCATTCAGTTGAACTCTTTGTCGACCGAGATGAAGTTCTGTACAATTTTCATTGAATGCATTATTTTTAATGCAAACAAATCATACCATTTTTATTTTGTTTTATTTTGGATAACATAAATAATCAGTCAAAACTTACAAATATGTACAAGTTAAATCTTATTTTAGTTGAGATAAGACATTATGGATTTCAAAATGACATTTAGGTTAAATATCAACTAAGTGGCTTGATATTTCTTGATTGAGGTTCTTGGAACCCAAACCATATCCTTATCCTTATTTTCTTGTAATTGCATAAAAATGAATAATGTTTAAGACGTAATAAATAATGATAACAAATAAAATCAATTTTATTTCTCTTTTTAGGATTTATCTTTGGGTACATAACCTAGGCCTCTCCTTCCAATTTTGTCCAACAAAAATTTCTAAGAATTTATCAAGAATATCATTATTTCTATTAACATACTTTTGCAACTTAACAATTTCATCCAACTTTTAAATGTCTAACTTTGCTTGATTTAAGCAAGAAAGCATGCTATATCTTTCTTTAACAATAATATCATAATGGGAATGAGTACATAGAACTGGTTGAGTTTGAAAATTATTTATCTTAGCAAGCAATTCAACCTTTTCTTGAGAAAGAAAATTATTGTTGGCTTCTAGGGCAAGCAACTTGATGTCGTAATCAATAATATATGATTTTAAGATATCTTTTTTAGAAGTAAGAGTTTCATTTTCATAAGTAAGATCATACAATTAAGCATGCAAATCATCATTAGTTTTTGTAAGCTTCCTCAATTTCCTTTTACAATCAACATATTTATCATGTAAGTTCAACCTATCTTTAGGGTTCCTTTTGGGGATTTCTTGAGCGAGAAAGCTCCATTCCATCTCTAGAATACATTCTAGGGATCAACTCTCCGTTCCATGGTGGGTGGGGGAGGAACCCTCACCAAATCCCCAGCTACCCCAACAATCCCAACCCCAACCCCAATCCCAACTACCCCCTCTACTCGTATTAATGGATGAATGACATCTACTGACCCCGTCAATCCCTCTCAACCCCCACATCCATCCACATCCACACCCCAACCCCTTTTACACACCATGCCACATCCTTCAATCAATTTTCCCCTACAGTTGCACACGTGGCAGCTGATTCTAAGGTGATGCCATGGTCTTCACCTGATGTGGACGTTACCTTGGAGAGGCAATAGATTAGCACACCGATAGAGGACCAAGTGGAGGCTACCACGAACTCGTGGCAAGCTTTCTACAAGGATGGGGATGACAGACCATGGACAAGATTCTCCAAGCTGGTGCTCACTGACATTAACGAATATCACCATTTCTCCATTCAGGTTCAGGTGTTGGGGAAGAAGAAGCTAGTGGTCGAGCAGTTACAGGGGTGGATGGTGTGAACTTGGAAGCCGACGAGCGATATGGAAGCCTCACTCTTAGTCAGCAGACTGGTCCTAGTTAGGTTTGCGACCAGCAATGATATGAAAAAAGCCACTGAGGCTGGGCCGTGGTCTTTGACCAGCAACTCATGCTGGTGAGGAGGTGGATGCTGGAAGCTGACTTTCGTTGAGCTACCCTAAAAACCACCCATGTTTGGGCTTCTCTACCAGACATCGACATCCATTGGTCACCCAGAGCTGTTGAAATTATTGCCCATGTTGTTGGAACCCCTCAAGTGTTTGACAAAAGGACCCAGAGAGATAAGATTGGGTGTGCACGCTTTTGTGGTGATATCTCAGTGGACAAGAAACATCCACCGATTGTGATGGTGGAACTCCCCGACGGACAGGCTTGGGAGATCAAGGTACAATATGAGGCTCTTCCCAATCGTTGCAACTCATGTCTTGTTTTTATACATAGTGATGGTGATTGTTCAGGGCCTAGGCCTCTTGTGACCACCACCCCGCCCATCAGGACAAGTAGGTCCAGAAGCAGATGACGACGACCTTCTAGAAAACCAGTCTCCAAAATAGTTGCTATGGAGGTACCCTGCAAGGAAGACCACCTCGCGGCTCTACTTCTGGTTTATAGCAAGTACTAGGCCTACACTCACTTGATGGTGGCCTGGCGAAGGGCGTTCCACTAGGCGTCATCTTCACGTTGACTGCGGTGAATCCCATGGGAATAGGTCCAACCTTTGGAGCTGAGTCTACAGCCGATATGGTAGCATATAAGGAGCAACTCCATAGTCAATTAGAGAGGGACTCTCCAACCTGGTCAATAGTGGGCTTCCAACCTTCACCGACACCGGCAATGGTTGAGGCCATGGTGAACCAAGGAGGAGGCAGTCATGTGCAAATTGCTAATAGTTTTGTAGCACTAAAAAACAACGACACAGGAGATGGCAAGACCTTCGGCGACCCAGGGGCCAGCCTCAACCCTCGACGTACCCGCAAAACCACCGCCAATGGAAGAGGAGGAAGTAGTAGCCAAACCCACTATGGCAGAGGGAGAGGGTCTTTCACCAGATAAAATGTTCATCTTTACTTGAAATGTGAGGGGCGCCTCTCTTCCTCAAAGCCAAAAGAAGTTCAAAGCAATTATCAATGGTTCGGGAGTTTATTTGTGCTTCTATTTGGAGACGAAAATAAGGAGGGACATAAAGGAGAGGGTGGGCCTTATTCCCTACTGGGTGGAACTACTTGTCCAACCTGAATCAAGCGGAGTTGGGTGGAATCTGTATTGGATGGAACCCAAACTGTTGGATCTTGGTTCCCATTGGTGAAATTGGACAGTGCTTCACTGTTAGTTTCTTTAACAAAGGTGAGTTTTCCTGTATGATTTCTATTGTTTATAGGGAACAATTGGAAAGAGACATGTCCCCTCTGTGGGAAAGCATTAGACAGACAACTCAACAACATATCCCTTGGATGATGGTTGGGGATTTCTACATAGTGAGGCTGGATGGTGAGAAAAAAGGAGGAAAACAAGTTCCCAAGTCTTTATGGAGAATTTTAGCCAGCTTATTGATGATGCAACACTCAAAAAATTGAATATGACGGGCAGTTATGTGACATGGTCCAATAAGTAAGGCGTTCATAGATGCATTGCATGCAACCTCGACAGAGGTTTCATTAATGAAGCATGGGCGGACATCCTTCCCAACTCATTCATCAAGGTTGGATCACAACCTTTTAGTGACCACACTTGGATGCAGCTCAATTTGAAAGAAGAGGAGTTGTCCCCCAAACCTTTCAGATTCCTCAATCTATACAGTTCTTGGTCAAGTTTGAAGGAGGTTGTGGACAAAGGATGGAATGAATGTATAAAGGGTACCCCCCTATATGTTGTATAAGAAGGTGAAAAATACCAAGATCTATCTAAGAAAGTTGTCCAAGGATAGAGTTAATATTAAAAACCTATTGCCCATTGCTAGAAACGACTATGAGCAAGCTACCTTAAAGGCACACAATAATCTGCCATGCCCTGAAGTGATAGAAAAGGAAAGAGAAATGGAGGAAAACTTATCATATTGAGAAAGTAGAGGAGTGTTTGTACTGGAAAAGAAGTAGAATGGCATGGCTTAAAGATGGAGATTGGAACACAAAGATTTACCACTTATCTATGAAGAAGAGGGCACCCAAAGATGATAGTTTTCCCTTGGTTAAATAAGATGGATCTACTATGGAGGGGAGAAAGCAGGTGGGCGATGAGGCTATACACTACTTCCACAATCTGTATAACCAACCTACTATGCAACCTTGTAATGTGCCTCTCCCTGTGAGGAGACTGAATGAGGCAATGAACTTCAACATATGTAAATAGGTGATTGATGTAGAGGTGAAGCAGGTTGCTTTCTCCATAGGGGCTAATAAGGCCCCTGGCCCCGATGGGTTCAATGGGAGATTTTTTTTAGACATGTTGGCCGGTCATCAAAGATGACATGTGCAGAGTGGTAAGATCGTTTATGGTGGGGGGGGGAGAATGGTGAGGGAGGTTAACCATGCCTTCATCAAACTCATCCCCAAAAATATACCTTTCAACAATATGATACATTCTAGGCAGGTCACCTATTGTTTGATGTTTTACAAGATCTTTGCCAAGATCTTAGATAATAGGCTTAAGGCATGCCTCCTAGAAATCATCTCACAAAATCAGACAACGTTCATAAAAGGGAGAAGCATTTCTGACTGTGTGGTCTTTGCCTTGGAGTTTCTCACAGATTTAAAAGTAAAGAACAATTCCAAGAAAGCCTGTATTAAACTAGACATAACCAAAGCATATGATTTTGTTAATTGGGACACACTATGGAAGATCATGAGATCTATGGGGTTCTATGATAGATGGATCACCTTGATGAAATAGTGTGTACAAACCACCTCTTTCTCCATACTTGTAAATGGGGCCCCTAAGGGTATTTTCACAACAAAGAATGGACTACGATAGGGTGACCTCCTCTCTCCTCTCCTCTCCTCTTTACTTTAGTCATGGAGAGCCTTACTACATTGATTAAGGAGGCTGAGGATCATAACAAGATCAAGCCTTTCAGGGTCAAGGGCACCAAGGTGTTGTCCCACTTGTCTTTGCATATGCCATACTCCTTTTCTCCATGGGTCATGCTAAAAGACTTATAGTGTTTAAGAAGGTTATGATGAACTTTGTGAAGCTCATAGGTTTATACATGAGCGATGTTAAATCAATGATTTTCCTCTCTAAATCCTATGATTTGAGAAGGGGAAAGCTCAGAAGGGATTTTGAGATCTAGAGAGGATGTTTTCCTACCAGATACCTTGGCGTCCCTCTCTCTGGTGGGAGAGGGTTCTCTAGAGACTACAACATGTGCCTTGACAATATCAGGGGGAATATAGATAGTTGGGCTGGCCTTCAGATTTCGTTTACAGGCCACTTGGTGCTAATCAGATTGGTCATTCAAAGAATGGTGCAATTCTGGCACGACCTGTGCACCCTAACTACTCTAACTATGTTGAGCATTAGAAGCATAACAACATCTTTCTTGTGGGGGGGGAGGTCATGGCGGTTTTTGGGACACCATTTCCAAACCACTTCAATACAGTGGTCTTGGGATTCAAGACATGACAGGGACCCACAGGAAGTCCAACCTCAAGAGGGTTGATCGTTTCCTTAGGCAGTCCCTTGGGGTTTGGGCTTCTTGGACGAGAAAGAGATACAATGGGGTATTCAGGGGGTCCAATACGACCACTATGTATGATTCCCACATGTGGAAACATTTAAACATGGGCTAGGACAAGGTTAGTATTTTATATAATCATGATAGGGATGGGATATGGACCCTTGGGGATCCTCATGTGTACCCATGGAAGACCACGGTAGGCAATGTTGTCCCTTGGCATACACTCCTCTGGGGTAGGTGCTTCACACCCATGTGGAGTACCCTAACCTACAAAGTGATGTTGGGGAAATTACCTACTAGAGACAGAATGGCTCATAGGGGGCTGGATATAGAGGTCTTGTGCTTGATCTGTAGAGAGGATGAGGAGTCCCACACCCACCTATTCTTTGAGTGTAAAGTTTCCCGTTACATGTGGGAACGGTTATGTCTGAAGAACGTGTGGGGACACTCCCCGCCTATCCAACTATAGGAGGCAGTGACTTGGACCATGGATAGGGTGACAACTCAATTTGGTGGCATCTGCATTACGGGGCTTTTCCACAAGGTATGGCAGGAAAGGAACAAATTAATCCATGGGTGGCCAGTCATGGATTATTTACACCATTTTGATAATTTATAAAAGGAGATTTCTTGGCTTATCAGAGCAAACCTCCTCTATATGCTAACCTAACCCCTCAAATTAGGCATTATTGTGACTTTGTAGTTTAGCTCACTTGTATAGGGTTGGGATTTTCTTGTGGCTCCTAGCTTTTGGGATTTGACACTTTTCTTGTATCTTTCTTGGAGTGAATATATTACCTTTTCCAAAAAAAAATATTTAATCATGTAGTTCTTCAAGACCAGTAACTAATACTTCTTTAGATAAATAAAGAATACTTACCTCAATTTAATCTTCATTTTCATCTTCCTTAGCCATGAGACACTCCACTTCTTCTTCTCCACTTACACTATCATCACTTGATTCATCCCAAGATTCTTTGTAGGCGTTATCCCCTTGTCTTTCTTCTAAAAGAATATTTCTTCCCTTTCTTAGTTTAAGGACATTCATTCTTTACATGTCCTTTCTTGCCACATTCAAAGAACCTAAAGCAAGAAGAGGAAGAAGCATTAGAATTTTTGTTAGATTTATACCTTCTATATTTTTTACCATTTACAATGAGTGCATCTTATTCATCATCTCCTTCACTTGTTTCATCACTTTCTTGAGTGATGACTTTTGATTGAGTCTTGGTTGTAGATTTTAACACAATGTCCTTTCTTTTCCCTTTTTAAAGTTTGGCCTCCAGTCTTTCTTCTTCTTCAAGGGTGACTTCATGTGTCTCTAGACTACCAATGAGTTGTTCCATCCTCAATGTGGTAAACTCATTGGCTTGTTCAATGGCCGTCACCTTTGGCTTGTATTTTGGAGGTGAATCTTGGACACTTGATCTTCCTCACTTATATACTTACCCAATGCTCTTAAGATGTTAATAATAGAAGAAAACCTAGCATACATTTCACTAATAGACTCATTATGTTGCATACAAAATTGTTCAAACTTTTGTTTAAGCATGTTAATTTTGGTATTTTTAGCTTGAGTTGTACCTTCATGTGTAATTAAAAGTTTATGTTATATTTCATAAGATGTTTCACATGAAGATATCCTATTAAACTCACCAAAAAAATGAAAAAATATAATATGCGTTCCGCTTTTGCATTCAATATAACTTGCTTTACCTTTTCAAGATTCCATGTTTCATACTCAGTAGTAGGAAGTGCATAGGGTAAAGACGCCATTATCCAAAGCTCCAAGCTGATCCCTTGGAATTAAAATTGCATTCTTTTTTTTCCAATAAGTGTAGTTGCTGCCATCAAAGGGTGGTGGTCGAGTGACATGAGCTCCTTTGAGGTTGAGGTAGTGAAGAACGCCGTCTCCCATTCAAGACCGGTTATGGATCCTTAAATACCTATTTTGATAACAATTGAAAGATCTGGAGGGGGAAGATTTTGGTAATTTTAAAATTTAATTGAAATCTTAAAACAAAGAAGAATGAGGAAACATGAATGACACTTGAATGTAGAGTGGTTCCAACCTTTGAATCAATGGTTGTCAATCCACTAACCAATTGTTTCCAATTGAGATTTTGAAAGTGATGTTTTTTATTTACCTTGCAAGGATGTTAAAACAAGATACACTCTCCTTCCTTGAAGTAGCCTTGACCTCGAAGTAGACTCAACCTCCTTGAAGCAACCTTCTTGAAGTAACCTCAAGCCCTTAGAGAAACCTTCACCTCCTTGAAGTAGCTCCACCTCCTTGAGATAGCCTTCACCTAGAAGTATCTCCAACTTCCTTTGAAGAAACCTTCTTGAAGTAACCTCAAGCAACCTTCTAGAAGCCTTCTCCACCAAGAAGTAGCTTCAATCAAGCTCCCTCAAGCAGCCTCCACCACTTGGAGCAACCAAGGAGCACAAACAACATAACTTGTGAATGGAGATTGGAAGAAGGGAAATACACCAATGGAGTATTGTGCTTTGACCTATCAAACCACTTAGGATGGACGTTTCTTGGATGGTGGATAAGAGGATATGGCTATAGGACACGAACTTGGAGCTCAAGGAAGTGTTTCTCAGCTTTGTTGCTCTCTACAATGGATTCTCAAGTGTAGCTTGTGTATTTTGGGTGTCCTAAGGCCTCTCCTATCTATAGGAATAATTTTCAAGTGACTAGGGACATTTTAGGGAGTCTCTAGAGTGTTCTTATTTCTTAACTAGCCATTAGGTAGAAAGTAGTTGGCTAGCAATGGCTAAATTATTCGAGTTCGCAAGAACAATCCAGAACCCAGTCCAATCGACAAGTTAGTCGACTGACCATGTCTTAGTCGAGCATTTCTTTGACTGAGCCAGGGTTGAATGCAAATGCATACCAACATCTATTTCATACTTTCAAGTACCAACTACTTGGTTTAATGCTTCAGACCGAGGTTGAGTCGGTTGACCATATTCTTGACCAAAAATGACTTTAGAGAACAAATACGTAATATTTTGACCAGTGATCTATATGTTCGACCGAGGCAGTTCTTGGTCAATAATTACTTTGACTGAGGATGACTTAGTCGACTAGTTTCTCGATCGAGATTGTTACCATTTTAGGTTTTTGAACCACCTGTGAAATGTTTGTTCTAATGGAGGATAGTGACTCTAATCTCTAGGGGGATCCTAACTAAGTATTATGAGTGGATAGATAAGATCTAACACTTGATTTCATGATATCTAAGTACTTTTACATTATATACTTGTACACATATTTACATTGAGTACAATCATGAAAATATTAACATTTAAGCACATTGACCTTAAATTAACATTTAAGCACATTTATCTTCCATTTATCTCCTCATTTTCTTGAACCCTAAAATACTCAAGTAGCATGTTAGATCCACAAGAATGAAATGTTTGTCATCATCAAAACAAAGGGTATGCTAATTTCCAATTTTCCGACCCCCCTTGTTGAATGTGACAAACATTCCTAAAATATAAGCAAAATATTTGAAATGAAATAAGTTTCATACCTGTGATGTACTTGAGATGAATAGATTCTTTTGATCTCATAAAATGTGTGCTACCTAAATAGATATGGAACATGATATTCATCTCTTAAGGAAATGTAGCAGCAATTAATGTCAAGCCAAGAGATTGTGAAACTCATGAAAATATTTTATTTGTTATTTCTCCCCCTTTGTCATTTAAAAAAGATAGCCATATTGTCATTTTAAACTTATCCCCCCTGAATGGGATACTCCCCCTCAATAGAATACCCATGTTTTAAAAACCAAGGTAATAGGAAAATGTCCAATGAAACCCACATTTCAAAACAAATATTAATTTCTCAATGATTTTGTTTTCATGAACAAGTGAACACAAGCAAGCTCAATTTCATTGATAATGAAGTCATTACATATATCTTACTACTCATGACATTAAGGTAACAAGAGAAGTATCACTTGAATACATCAACTTTTGGTTCTTTCCCATAAAATGGAGTATCACCATAATATTTGATAAGTGACTTCCAGTCAATTGCACCTGTCTTTGTGAGAGTATATGCTTCCTAAAATGTAGGTGTTCGATCAAATTGGAAATGAATAGCTATGTCTTGTAGTTGCATTGGTGAATATTGGGTATGGGTAAGATCATTTGATGGTGGTGGTGGAATGTGGGTATATTGGATGTAAGGATTGAATGGATATATTCTCCCAAGATATTGTGTATAAGGGTAAGTGTCAGGAACATTAGGAGTTGAGAATTGCATCCTTTGGTTTAGGTAGGTCATAGCATTGTGATTGTCATCTAGATGCCTCCCAATTTGATACGTGGCACCTTTGATACAGGAGACATCGTTGGCAAGATTTTCTATGGAATAACTAGGAGGAGTAGGTTGTGGATGATTTGCTTCAATGGATGTTCTCCTTCTTTCCTAGGTCTTTTGTGTCCAAAGTCAACCCCCATTTTTTCAATAGTGTTTCATGTGATTCTTTGGGGATGTCTCACATTTGTAGCCTATGTCTGCTAGTTTTACCAAGGGAATATTGGATTATTTTGCAAACAAAATCAGCATAAGGAGGGTTCCCAAAAAAATCAAACATGTTGGAGAGGATGATATGGATGAAGTTTGTGGGAATGCTTTCAAGAATGACATAGATAACACACATCTGAAAATGGGGAATATCAGTTTTATTGGCTCTAGGATGAATATTATGGGTAATAATGAGATTTACTATTCTAGCCTCTAGGGTTAAAGAAGTGGCATAATAGGTTCCCATATGTTCATGTGATGAGGTGTTAGGAACAAAGATATACTTTTTAATATCACTAAGACCAATGGTTTCTTCTTCGATGGAAAACTTGCACATCGGATTGCCAGTGGTTAGGTCTAGAAAATCTGCATACTCCTCTACATCTTTGTCTAGCATGTTTAGGATATGATTTTCAAAAAGGCGGAAATATAGACCATCAACCATGGAAGTGAAGGAGTATGACTCATCAAAATCTCTAGTTAGGTTGGTGTAAAATTTGTTGATAGCTTGGGTAGACCAAAAAAATGAGGGGATAAGAAATTTATTCAATTTTTGCACCCAGAAGAGTTGAGAGGGATCAAGACAGGTGATGAATTTTTTGAGTTCCACCAGCCGTTGAGGAGTAGGAGACTTGGATGTGAGCTTCAGGTAGCATTCTCTAACAACTGCATTGTTGAAGGGGATGTCGTTGATGATGCTCAATGCTAGAGTTGGCGTGTGTTCCTTGAAGCTACTTGCTTCTTGCCACCACGAGATGAAGAAGATGCCATCTTGAGCAAAGTATGGTGGAAGAAGAGGTAGATACGATAGGGTGATAAAGACTACTAAAAGATAGCTCTAAGGAATGCCAGAGTGGTAGAAGAGAAGAGAGCTCTTGAGTTGCGAAGAGAATGTACAAATTGTGGGGCTATTTATAGCAAAATGGAATTGTACTCGGTCAACAAACTCATCAACTAAGCCCCCAATGACTTTCTTCCCCAACGACTCTATAACAACTAGTTAGTCGAAACTTGAATTTGAAAATTTTTGCATGTCGATGAATCGGTCGAGAATTTTGTTGATCGAGGGACCTATGGTTCAAAATTTTTTTGACCCAAGGAATATCTAGAAGATTCTCAACAAAGCGGCACATAGTCGGCCGAGGGTCCCATCGAGAGAAACTTGATTGAGAATTTTGTTGACTGAGGACTTTCTCAGTCCAATATTTGTTGACTGACATTGATACTATGAGATATATTTCATAATTGGAATGGTTTGAGCTTGACTAAGTACTTGTTCATGATACTAAATTATTGTAGATGAATAATGTAAAGAAATAATTGTATGCAATAAAGTTACTTTAAATTTATATCAAACCAAAAATTCTATCAAGAATATTCAACAAATATATCAAAGAAAACATCTTCTAGGGGAGTAATAAGTAACTTCTTTCTAATATATTGAAATCGATCAAAAGGAAGCAGTTTGGTAAAATATCATCCAATTGTTGTTTTGTATCAACATCCTAAAGAGAGATATTATTCTTGGCAATATGATCTCTCAAAAAGTGATATCTGATCTCATTGTTCTTGGCGTGACTGTGTAAAATAGGATTATGAGCCAAGCTTATAACACTAGTATTGTCATAGAAAATTGGCGTAGAAGAAAAAATAAAACCATAATCATTCAAGACTTGTTGCATATAAATCACTTGGGTACAACATGAACCTGCAGCCACATATTCAACTTTAGTGGTAGATAAAGCAACTATATTTTTTTCTTACTAAACTAAGATAATAAGGCTCTTACTAGCAAGAAATAACCACCACTTGTGATTTTTTGATAAATATGACAACCAACATAATTGACATCAGTGTAATATTTTAAATCCAAGGATTGACCTTTATGAAACCACAAACCATAATTTATAGTACCAATGAGATATCTTAAGATTCTTTTGACGACTTGAAAATGAGATTGCATAAGATTCAATTGAAATCTAGCGCAAAGTCCAATGACAAACATAATGTTCGGTCTAGATGCGACCAAGTATAGAAATCTACCAATCATGGCCTTATATAAGAAATCATAGATGGGTTCACCATCTTCATACTTGTCAATTTTAGCAAAAGTGGCCATAGGAGTAGTAGAATGTTTGCAATTTTCCATATTAAATCATTTTAAGAGTTCCTTAGTGTATTTCTCTTGTCTTAGAAAAATTTCAACGGGCGTTTGTTTTATTTGAAACCCAAAAAAATGTCAATTTTTTTTTAGTTAAGCCAGGAGGTTATCTATTCATCCCACCCTCCTCGTGTGAGCATAAAAATCTCAAATACATCTCCTGCTGAAAAAAGTAGGTCTATCCACCCCACAAGCCAAAACAACACACTAACACAAGCATATAACATGTTTCACCTAAGAGCACACAAACACCCCTCAAAACAGACCCATCAAAGCTCCCTAGCCCAATGAGAGGCCTTCAAGGGTGTTTGAACTGCATCACCACATACGGAGTGTAGTTCTTCTCAAGGATAGCCATACCTCGGATCCTAGGAGGCAATCTTCTAATATCAGATATCACAATCGGCTCATGACTATGAATACCCCACTTACCAATCTCCCTGGGAATAGAGTTAATGGCCCTGTGAACGAGCGATCCCACAATGCCTTCTTCCTCCATGAAGCTTCTCAACTCCTTGACAACTCGAGACAGCCTCCAGGGAATGTTAGTTGTGCCCCATAAAATATGGTAGGTACTGTCATCATCAATCTCCACAACTGAAATCCTCAAAAATTGGTTCTCCGCAAGTTTCAGTCCCACAACACAAGCTTGATGGAACGCAGTAGCATGATCCTCCGCTCTCAACCAAGCTCTATCAATCTGACAAACAGTTGCACGATGGTTCCTAATGATACTAGCCATCCACCACCTGTTACGACCATTAAGATCTTTGCTTCTACCAATCGTCACATTCAGCTTTAGGGAGTTGATATCAGGGATCGTCCATTTCAGTAGATTCACTTCTCTAAGAGCATAATTGGGATCTTCAATGCCGTAATTATTAAGACGACTATGATCATCTGGCTTCGCAAGGACACGAAACCACTGCTTCTTCATCATGGAGTTGATCTGTGCTGTCATGCAAATCATATCTCTGTCAATAGGTGCTTTACATCCATCGTATCGAGCTCGGCATCTCCATCTCCAGATATAGAATGGAATGAGCATCGCAAGGCATGCTGTAATCCATACCATGACAATAGATGATCTCCCATTCGAGTAGAAATCCAATAAATCCGCTATGTTATATGGCCGCGCTCTAGCGGTAATGAGAGCAAATCTGTTCCAGAAACCTGCTGCTAGTTGACCATGGAAAAACAAATGGTCCATGTCTTCTATAACAGGCTCCTCGCAGCACTCGCATTTAGATGCCATAGCAATTTGACATCTAGATATGTTGTCGTCAGTCGGAATCGCATGATTGGTGATCTTCCAAATAAGCGAGCAGGCCTTAGGCGCATCTAGGTACCAGATCTTCTGAGCATCAGAGGGAGCATCACTGTGATTCATAGTCAGTATCTTCTTCATAGATCTGATCGAGAACAAACCCGTCAACTCCGGACTCCATATTAGATGGTCCTCTTCTTCCGAGATCTGCTGATCTGCCTTCTCAATCAGATGGATGCCATCTTCATTGATTATCTGTCTCAAGGCCATCCAGTCCCATCCTTCGTTGGGGAGCCAAAAATCTCGAACTAGGAATGGGTGGTTTCAGTCACTTGTGTGTAGAGCATGATCGAATAACCTCTCGTCGCACCATAAGGAGTCCCAGAAAAGGATTAGACCCTTCCCAATACGCCATCTGCATTTAGGATGAATCATAGGGAACATATTCCATAATTTCTTCCAGTAAGGAGACGCCGATTCTCTGTATCTTACATTTTGTGGGTAAGTCACAGATCTACTGAACGCCCTACTCGAGTATTTTGCTCTACAGAATCTTGCCCAGATCGTGTCTCTGGCTAATACCTCCCAGCACGCCTTAGCCAAGAAGGCTTTGTCAATGATTCTTGTATTAAAAAGGCCCAGACCACCACATTCCACAGGCTTTGCTACCTTGTTCCAGCATACCCACACCTTACAATGGTGATTCTCTCAGTCTGCCCAAAGACAGCGAGAAAGAATGGCATCAATACGATCAGAAACACCACAAGGAATTCCAATGGAAGCTGCAGTGTGGACTGTCGATGACGAAAGGACGTGAGCTATAAGCATCCTCCGGCCAGCAAAGGAAAGGAGCCGAGATCTCCAAGAGGCCATTTTCTACTTGATCTTCTGAAACAAGAACTCGAAATCATTAAGAGTGTATCTACCCACTCTAATGGTTACTCCCAGATAAGAAAAAGAATCCGCAGTGGTGTCAATTTCAAGAATAATCGCAATGTTTGAGATAGTCTCATCGCTCTTGCTGCCCACTGTACAAATGGATTTGGTACGGTTGATCCTCTGCGCTGAGGCTGCTTCATAAAACTTTAGAACTTGCTGTACTCGCTGCAAGGAGTCTGGCTACGCATTCAGGAACAACACAAAATCATCTGCATATGGAAGGAATAATGGAGCAGACCCGTTTCCTCTGGTCCGATATCTCTCCAGCTTGTGAATGTGATCAATGTGATGGATATATCTACTGAGGAGCTCCTCAAAGATAATAAACATGAATGGTGAAATCGCATTCCCTTGCTTAATGCCTCTAGACATGGGAAAGAAACCAACAGACTCACCCCCAATCGAGACCGTAGCCCATGTTTTTGAGAAGAAACTTAAGCACAACATACAGAATTCCTTTGAGAAACCAAAACGTCTCATGATCTTCTTGAGGATGGTCCATTCAATTCTATCAAACGCCTTCGACATGTCTAACTTTATCATCACATTTGGCTGCTCGCCACCTTGATGAATGTCGTGCATCAACTCCTTGGCCATCCTGATGTGGTGTGTGATCTCCCTACCATGGATGAACGCCGCCTATTCATCAGAGATAATGGAAGGCATCAGCTGCGCCATTCTATTACTGATGAATCTAGCTAGAATTCTCAATGCAACATTTTCAATGGATATAGGGCGGAAGTCTTTCTCTATCTTTGTAGGATTCTCAACCTTGGGAATGAGAAGTATTCTACAGCACAATAAACTTCAGTGACAGTTGAGGCCTCTAAAGAACATCTCGGCCATCTTCATGACATCCTTCTTAATCGTTTCCCACATGGCAATGTAAAAGGGGACAGTAAAACCATCCGGACCTGGGACAATATGCAAATCCATTTGCATCAGAGCAAGACACACCTCTTCCTCCTTAGGAACCGCAGTGAGGGAACTGTTGTCGTCCATAGACACCTTCTCAGGAATAGACTGCAACATCTCAGCAAGGACATCTTCATCATAGGTAGAACTATCCTTATAGAAACTACTGAAGTGCTCAGCAGCAAGGTTTGCAATTTCACTGGGGTCCTCCAGTCTCGATCCGTCATCGAGCAGTAGGTAGCGTACACTATTGTGTTTTCTCTTGGCCTTGACGATTGCATGATAAAATCTTGTGTTCCTTTCTCCATCATTTAGCTAGCTTATTCTAGATTTCTCTCTCCAGATGCTTTCTTCAGTATCAAGGATCTCTTGTAGCTCATATTCCGCCTTTCTGAGCTTTGTTTCATTCTCCATCGAAGGATTGTCATCAAAGGCTATTTGGGTAGTATAGACAACATCTTCCAAATCCTTCTTTCTCTGATCAATGTCCCCAAAAGTTTGCTTGCTCCAAAGCTTAAGGGCCTCCCTAACCATCTTGATCTTATAGTACAAGATCTCAGACGGGTTCCCCCACGAAACCTGATCCCAGATCTCATTGATAAGATTACGACAATCCTCATTTTTTAGCCACGTCTGCATAAACGAGAAGGTTCTTCTGCCATTGAAATTTCTCATGGTCCGAGGCTGATCAAGGAATTGGACAATGATCCGAAACCCTATAACGGGTAAGGTGTAAGGTTTTCACATAAGGTTTCTTCGCACACCAGGCTTCATTAAGGAGGATTCTGTCCAATCTTTCCCAGATGGTAGGAGTACCGTATTGTTTATTAACCCAAGTGTATTTGCTGCCCTCATAAGGGGCCTCTCTCATATTCACATCATGAATGAAAGAGTTAAACTCCATAACTTCTTGAAAGCTTCTGTCAAGACCTCCCCTCTTTTCCACATTGTCCCTAATTATGTTAAAGTCCCCAGTGATCTGCCAGCATGCATCCCCAATCATGGTAGAAAGATCAATAACATCTTCCCAGAGATTCCTTCTATTAGCCTGGTTACAACTCGCGTAGATCATAGTAACAAAGAACTCATTGTTAGAATCCACACTTAGTTTAAGCGTTATGTGTTGTCTATGCATTCGAACCATAGATGGGTTGATCGCCTTGTCCGCATAAATCCATAGCTTGCCTCCTTCCACCTCGTTACTGGCCGTCCAGTCTAACCGAACGATGTCGAGAAGCTCCTCCACAGCTATAGCATGAAGGAATGGTTCAGCAATGCAAACTATCTTCGGAGAATGTCTTCTACAAAGTCTGCCCAGAACCTTTCTTGTTCTATTGTTCGCCGCACCTCTAATGTTCCAGAAAAGGATTTTAGAGTCCATAAGGTTGGATCTAAGATCACTCACTGCAACCCTCTCATTCACCATACTCCCCTTCCTCTATCCTCCCACTCATCATCCAAGAAAGGAATCTCACCTTCAGAAAGTCTTCTTCTATGTCCGTGTCTACGATGTCCATCTGCTCAGTTGTCATACTGATAGGAAGTGCTCTCCTCACAGTGTTGTCGAGTAAAAGGTCTACTTCTGCTGCCTCTAATTCTAGGACTATTACCCTCATCGCCAATGTGGATGAAATCTTGTATAGTACTCATCTCTAGTCATTTCTTGTTGCCATCACCATCTATCACAATTATGTTGTGTTGACTTGAATTCTGCGGCTGTCTACCACTATCAGACTCATCAACACTTGCAAGCAAAGGTTGCTCATCCTTCTTCTCAAGGACTGTCGACGCTTCTGTCTCCACTGGTTTGTTCGGTTGCAGTGCATCATTACCATAGGTAGTTCTATGGATAGAGAACACCTCCATGGGAATGCCTAATTCCTCCCCAATCTCGGTTCTCGAAAACAGGCTCGATCTAGGTCTCCCTCTGGTGACTATCTGTAACAACACATCCGATCTACGTTCTCCGTAAGTCAGTGCAACATATTGAGGCACGTCCTCTCTAAAAGCTTCTACCAGGACTAAGATACCGGAGATGTCATCTTGGTTCCTCATCCAGTCCGATACAAGAACCAACCTCCCAAAACTGTTAACAATACTGTCAATGGCATCATCGTCTCTACACACAATGGGTAGGTTAGCTATCCAGAACCATAGTGCTTCCTTTCTAGAGCATACCTCGCCATCCTCCAGAGATTTAAGGGCTATCTTACTACCTCGAATATGAAAACAACCTTCCTTGCATGCTTCCATCGCTTCCTCCTTAGTCGCAAAGAAGTCCACTGCCTTGCTTCTAGAATGACGATATATGTCCGTCGCGTGCGATCACTTCTTCTTCAGCACTGAGCAGAGATCCTCCCATGGGATGTGAGCCGGCCAAGACACCTCCACCGCACGACCAAGATCCATCGCTCTACTCTTTCTTTCTTCTGTATCTGGTCCCAGATTGACCGCAATCCTCTTAGGAACATGCTGCGGACCACCACGGGCCGGAACTCCTGCCTTCATCACCGGGAACTCATCCATGGAGAAAATGTTGGGAGGTTGGGTTCTAGGTATGAAAGAACATCTTCTAGAAATATGTCCCTGTCTTTTGCATTTGTAGCAGACAATGGTATTACAACATTGGGACTGCCAATGTCCTTTTCCCAGACACCTGCAACAGGTGTCCTTTGGCACTCCAAACTCCCACTGGCCACGAGTAGAGTTTCTAGGATCTCGATCCATGGTTGCTGTCTGAGAGATCTGTCTCTGCACCATATCATTCCTATGTGCTATCTTGGGATTAGACCTATCTTCGATGAAACTCCCTGGTCTATGTCCTCCCTCATCATTTAGATGCGTCTCATTAGGATGTGCCTGAATAGGAATTTCCGTTGGCGAGACAACCTTCTCCACTATTCGAGCAGAAGACTCAGCGAGGCCTACTGCCCCCTCTATCCCAGCATGGTTATGTGTTTCCTTCGAAAAACTCGACAGGATCATCATCGTATCTTCTTTATCTGTAGGGTTTATAACAACGACGGCGTTGTCATCTTCGTGCACCTCTTCTCCAGTCTCAGAAACACGTCTTGTTGGAACATCGGGTGACTGCTGGCCGATCCCCGGACTGGGCGATCTTAGGATGTTCCTGATGTCCTGGATGATGGAGTCAGTGGGAGTAGACAGAGCCGCAAAACCTTCTCTTCTCTCATGCACGGCTTGCTGCACCTTCATGGCCTGCATGCTCTGTCTAGTAAGCCTTCTCGTAAACGGGGAGGGAAACATCTCTCCAGCGAATCGCGTTTACCACCGCTGGTCCCAGGGCCCTAAACCGATTGGGGGTGGATCTCGGTAGGCGGGATGCCTAGCCGAGATGTTGACGGCGGCGCCGCCAGGGAATCACCCTGTGGAGATCTAGGCCGCCCTAGCCGCACCTCCCTGCCAAGTAACTATGTCAACCAAAAAAATGTCAATTCACCCATAAGACTCATGTCAAATTCCTTTTGCATGATATCACTGAATTGAGTACAAAAGAATCATTTGAAGCACCAAAGATAATGTCATCAACATATATTTGAACAACTAGAAAATATGATCCATATGTTTTAAAAAATAATGTGGAATCTGATTTTCCAATAGAGAAACCATTATCAAATAGATAGTTCTTAAGTATTTCATACTAAACCTGGGAGCCAACTTACCCTTCTTCCTAAACCTCAAAACACCTTTCCAGGGAGAGACCTTTAGAATCTCCCACTTGGAACTCCAAGGGTCTATGATGATTGTCTGCGTACGACTTCTGTCTCTCTTGTGTTGCTTTCAACTATTGCTGTATCACTTTGATCTTCTCCGTCGTCTACTGCACAAGCTTAGGACCTCGAATATGATG
This sequence comes from Alisma plantago-aquatica, assembly GCA_963693085.1. Taxonomy (NCBI): domain Eukaryota; kingdom Viridiplantae; phylum Streptophyta; class Magnoliopsida; order Alismatales; family Alismataceae; genus Alisma; species Alisma plantago-aquatica. The sequence continues at coordinate 1,252,576,511 of OY856410.1, read as the reverse complement.
CTCCCCTATCTCATACCAACACAATAGAGACCTACAATGTCTCCCATGTAACGCCTCATATGGTGCCATGTCAATACTTCTTTGATAGTTGTTATTGTAGGCAAACTCTATCAGACTGAGGTGTACATCCCAACTTCCTAAGAACTGAATAACACAAGCCCTCAATAGATCCTCCAAGATCTGAATGGTCCTTTTAGACTGACAATCTGTCTATGGGTGGAAGGTAGTGATGAACTTCAACTGCGTACCCAAAGCTGTATGCAGTCACTCCCAAAAGTGACTTGTAAACTGAGGACCTCTATCAGATACGATAGTAGCTGGGACACCATGCAAACACACTATTTCATCTAAATAAACTTGCGTGAGTTTCTCCACTATAAACATTGTCTTCATGGGTAGGAAATGCACTGAATTGGTAAACTGGTCAACGATAACCCAAATGGAATCATAACCTTTGTCTATCCTAGGAAGACGAACCACAAAGTCCATAGTCACATGATCCCATTTCCACTTAGGTATAGGCAAATGTTGCAATGTTCCTACAGGCTTTTGATGCTCAACTTTGACTTGCTAACACACAACACATCTTGTAATGAACTCAACTACATCTTTCTTCAATCTTGGCTACCAATACATATCCTTCAGATTGTGGTACATCTTAGTACTACCTGGGTGCACAACGCACATAGATGTATGATCTTCTTCCAGTACCATCTTCCTCAGATTATCCACATTAGGAACTACTATCATGTGATGATGACATACTATCCCATCTTCTATCTCATGTAAACCATCATGCTTCCTACTACCAAACTCTAATCTAAACTACTATATCACAATATCTGTATGTTGAGCTTCTTTGATCTATTGTCTCAGTGTAGGCTTCACTTGTAATTGCGCCAACTTGACATTCATCTGACGCAAGGAGACCAACATGTCTCGTTCGTAACACATCAAAGAAATCCACTGACTTTTATCCATAGATGAAGATTTCCAGCTCAGGGCATCTGCCACGACATTTACCTTTTCCAAATGATAATCAATCCTAGAATCATAATCTTTAATCAACTCCATCCAACGATGCTGTCTCATATTTAGCTCCTACTGTGAAAAGATATACTTCTGGTTCTTGTGATCTATTAAGATTTGACACTTCTCCCCATACAAGTAGTGCCTCTAAATCTTCAATGCATGTACTACTACAGCTAACTCCAAGTCATGGCTTGGATAATTCTCCTCGTGTTTCTTAAGTTGTCGAGAAGCAAAAGAAACCACTTTCTTGTCCTGCATCAACACACACCCCAAACCATTCTTGGATGCATAACAAAACATGACATATCCTTTTCCTTGCTCAGGCAAAACCAAATCTGGTGCACTTGTCAGCTTCTCCTTCAACATCTGAAAGGAACGTTGACACCTATTATCCCAAACGAATGACACATCCTTCCTTGTCAACTTAGTTAGGGGTAGGGCGATAGCACTGAAGTCCTTGATGAACCTTTGGTAGTAGCCCACCAAACCAAGAAAATTGTGCACTTCTGTCAGCATCTTTGGTTGCTCCCATTCTATCACAGAATGTACCTTCTTAGGGTCCACTCTTACTCCTTCTACAAATATAATATGCTCCAAGAAAGCTACCTCCCTCCACCAGAACTCACACTTGCTGAACTTAGCATAGAGCTGGTGCTATCTCAACACTGTCAATGCCTGACATAGATGTTGTTCATGCTACTGATTGTCCCGACTATATATCAAGATGTCATCTATAAATACAACTACAAACTGGTCAAGGAACAATTGGAACACCATGTTTATCAAATCCATGAATTTTTCTAGTGCACTGGTCAACCCAAACTACATAACCACAAACTCATAGTGACCATACCTCATCCTAAAACTGACTTTGGTATGTCACCCTCCTTGATCCTCAAGTGATGATATCCTGATTGTAGATTTATCTTTGACAACATGCTTGCACCACACAAATGATCAAACAAATCATCTATCCTCGGTAAGGGATACTTATTCTTTATCGTGACCTTGTTCAACTGCTTGTAATCTATGCACAACCTCATAGATCCATCCTTTTTCTTTATAAACAATAGTGGAGCACCCCATGGTGACATACTCATCCTGATAAAACCTTTTGTCAAGTAGTTCTTACAATTGTCTCATTAATTATGCCATTTCTATTGCTACCATCCTATATGGTGTCTGAGCTATGGGTTCCGTACTAGGAACCAGATTGATCTCAAAATCAATCTCACGAGGTGGGGGAACACTGAGAAACTCTTCAAGGAACACATCCTTAAAATCCCTAACCACCATCACTTCTTGGATACTAATACCCCTCACCCCGGTATCCACCATATGTACCAAAAATGCCTCACAATCTTGTCTCAGAAGCTTTCTCTCTACCATAGCTGATACGAGACACGTTGAGAGAATCTTCCTATCTCCTTGGAAGATCCACATCTCACTACCGTCTACAAATGTTGCTTGCTTGGAACTAAAATCCAAGACTACTCTATACTTCTCCAAGGTATCCATTCTAAGGATCACATCGAATCCATGCATGTCAAGCGGTACAAGATCCACTTGAATGTTGTATCCCGGAAAAGAGAGAACACAGGAAGGACACACATCTTGCAACACTACAGAACCGACTAATAAGGTTTCTAGCAATAAGATACTCTTCCTATGACTAACAGGCAAAGAACAACTACTAAGCATTTCCTGTGCAAAAAAAAGAGTGCGTAGTCCCCATGTCAACCAAAACAAATATAAAGCAATAAGAAGACAAATAAGAATGAAATAACTCCGTCTGACATGTCACCACTCGTAGGTTGACCACTGCCTCCAGCTGACTCATCGCGTAGAATCTTCCTATTGCCTATTGTCACCCCCTTCCTCTACTTCCCTGAGCAAACAATCCAACTTGGGATGCTTGGCCATGTCCTCATCCTCCTACACCACTACTACTCTACTATCTCTGTGAGCCCTACTAGATCTGCCTCGGTTGCTGAGTCACTTCATCATCCTTCACTGGATAGAACTGTCTGGTATGAACAACTTGCCCACACTTGTAACACGTTTTATTCTCGTACCAAGGCCTAGGTGGTCCTGTCACCAGTGCAGCCATTTGAGGACAGAACCTCAAATGATGAATCCTCTGAAAATGATGAATCCTCTCATCTTCCATCATATCCATGTGAGGACAAAACCTCAAAAACTCCATAAACCTTGCCTCATACTCGTTGATCATTGACCCATGTTGAATCCTCTCAAACTGACTGATCTTCTTGTCCAGATACATCCGTGGGAAGTACCGACTAACAAATTCTCGTTGGAACTCTTCCCAACCAACCATCACACCAGGTCTCTTTTCCTCCTCTATGGCCCACCAATGGCCAACACTCCCTCTTAGGAGGTACACCACATACTTCACCTTATCCTCTTCAGGGATACTTATGATCTTGAAGGTCTCTCAAACTCAGTCAGCCACTTATCCACATCCGTCGGGTCAGATGTACCTGCATACTCAACCTCCCCAACACAACGAAGCCACTCAAAAGTCTTCCTAGTACCTAAAGGTTTAGTATGTAGAACAGGTGCTCTAGGCTGAGGTGAAGGCATCCTATGCGCCGTATGAGTCATTGTTGCCATAAACTGCCCAAAAAGCAATTGAAAGGAAGGGTTTTTTAATCATGGCAGGGTCAAACTGGAGGACTTCAGGAACCCAATCTTCATGTGCCTGGTTCTTTTCACCACCACCTAGTGCAACAACATTGCTCTCAGTAACATGTTCTTCATGTTCTCTAGATATCTTTTAGCTTTTCTTCTTCTTCTTCTTCTTCTTCTTCTTCTTCTTCTTCTTCTGCATAAGCAGAAGTGACCACAAGACAGACTAGAGGACACTAGAATAGACACAAACCCTAGTCTAGGTCCCTGTAGACTTAGCGAACCTAAAGGTTCGATACCAACCAAAGTGTGACACCCCACACCACAACAAAACAAGAATACTCAAAATAGAACTGCGGAAAGAGATTAACAAACTTATTAGCAGAAAACACCAAAAATTAAAACCTTTTTGCATAAAACCTCCATATAGCAAGAAGCTTTACACATGAGTAGTTTCATGCCTCAAATCATCCACAAGGCATGCTGTCAACCTATAACGATAGCATTGTTCTAGAACGTATATACATGATTCCATCATATCTGATATACAAAGGCTCATAAAGATAACATGTTCCCAAAATACCTACAAAATGTTCCCAAGGACCCAAGTGTACATGGATGACTCTAGGACTCTACCAACAAAAGACATCTAGCAACACTTCCAACCTTATCAACTACTGCTCCTCTTACTTCTGTTCAACATCCTATGCATGATCTCTACCTCCTCATGCTCGTCCACCTAAAAAGGTTGTTAACCAACAGGGTGAGACACACAGTCCCAACAAGAGATATAACATTCTGCCAACTCTATTAGTATAACAGGTAAGATACACATGCGTGAGCCACTCCTTTTGTTAGAATGGCCACACATGAGCCTATTCTTCTAGTAATGTACATGTACCAAGGTGGGTTAGTTATGTTTATAAATGTAGATGCATGCGTGAGCCAGTCCCTGATCTTGGCTATATGCCAATATTGCAGTTGACTGATATGTCTCTATGATGTTTTCTCTTGTGTTGACCACGAGGTGTGCTGAGGTCATGGATTATGGCTCTTCCATTAGACATTTTATGGAAATGACTTTGACTATATACATATTTTGGTCGATTGGATTTGGATGGTATGATTCAAATCCTCAAGGCATAATAAATATGTAATCATCTGTGTAGTATCATTGTATAGGATCAAATATTATAACATTGGTTGAGGCCTTGCTTGGTCTTTATCCAATGTTGTTGGTAGAAAATATACATGTTCTTCATATTTCTTTTTAATAATTAAGATGTTTCGTAATGCAACAATGATTGCCCTTTCTGTTAATAATCATAATCTGCATCATCTTAGTTATGTTCATTCTACATATCACACCGAGATCGGCTCACGCATGGCCGTCTCACACATCATGCATTTAAGGATACAAGGAATTACTCGAATTGTACCCCACATATTCAAAAATATGTTCTCTGAGTTAAACTTGTTCACCATCCAACAATAAAGCTGACACTGGAATGGATCTATGGCACATGGTAACTACACTATTTAGATTCCACTTGATTAGTTAGATCAATTTAATATCTTAAGGCATCAACCAAGTTACAATGTATAACCTCTAAATAAAACCTACATAATCATGTTATGACTCATCACCAGAAAATATTGAATCACGTCATCACTTTTATTTCTATTATCACTTATATGTCCATCTCAAGGACCAATGTCCATCACAAGGAACAACCACCAAGCTTCGAGCTCCAAGCTCAAGGTAGAAGTAGATCCTCCTAGATCAACATCCACCACACCTCCACGAAGGAAGATAGAAGCAAGGTTAAGGGAGAGCAAAAGAGAAGAAAAGAAGGTACCAAAGTCCATGGCCGAGAAGAAAAAAATGAAGAGAAGAAAAGCTAGAAAACCATGGCTTACCAAGGAAGAAGATGAAAGAGAGCACCACAAGCTCTTGGCTCACCCATCAAGCATCAAGGGAGAGAGCTCTTCAAGCTCAAGGTCAGCCACTAAGGAGGAAATCAAGGATTGCTAAAAGGGTTCACTTGCATGAGAAGGAAGGGATATATATACATGGTCGATGAGAGAGAGAGAGAGAAAGAGAAAGGTGTCACCACCTTAGAACCCTAGAAGACACTTGTCCAAGAAGAAGGGACACATGCCACGCCATGAAACAAGGTGATAGGACCTAAGTCTCACCAACTTGGTCACCTTCCTTGGCCATGGCCAACACACCCATCCACTTCCTTCACAAACCGATAGGGATGAAACCCTAGGTCACAAGCCAATATGGCACTCCTCCTAGAGTCACCACAACCTGATATGGTGATCCTCAAGGTGCCACAAATCGATAGGATGTCCGTCAAGACACCTTCAACTGATACTAAGCCTTCTTAAGGCAACCTCAAGCCAATATAGGATCTCACCAAGGCTCTCAAGCCTGAGACAACACTCCAAAGAGCAAAGCACACTTCAAACATGTGCCCAAAACATCAACAAGGATATCACCACTCAACTGAGGCCAAAACAAGGCACCAAAAACTTTCTCTCTCCTCTAGATGATGCCAAGAGAGAGAAGAAACACTCTAGAGGTGGAAAACTTGCATATCAACCCGTACTCTGGGTAAATTGCAAGTTGCACCAAAACCTCACCACAAAGAACAAAATCAAGTTAGCTTTGCACAATCTCTCCTTCTCTCTTCCCTGGTGGGTAATGAAGGCTACGGTTCACATGTCAAATGGTGTAATTAAAAATCTAGATGTCATACCTCTTAATAAGGGAGAGGTATGGAAGAAGTAATTCTAATAAACCCTAAGAAAAGAAAATATAGCGACCTCTTTTGTTAATAACCCGCTCGTGGACAACTAGTCGCTAGAATGGATTGGTTTAATTGAGTAGATGGCCTGGTTGGGCTACTTTTTAGTGGCCTATATGGGACTTCCAATCGAGCGAGTAGCCAATCCATCAGGAGATTGGGCTAGGTCAGGTCATTCTAGATCCAATATGTCGATCCATTGATATAGTCCAGTTGAGTGAGTAGACCAGCTAGTTGACCGGTTTGATGATCTTGTCTAGTAGGGTTATTGGGTTAGACAATCAATTGATTGGACTAATTTTAATCATGGTCAACTGTTGCACCTTCCATTCAACCAATTGGTATGACCAATTGAGCGTTTGGACTTTCTAGTTGGTCGTGTAGGCTTCCAATCAATTCATCAATGACGTAATTAATTACCTAAACCTTTGAGTAACCATTTAATCTTGTATCTATGATTATATTGCTTTTCATTGTGCATCCTATGTGTGACCCTATAGGATCCAAATTACATTGGTAGTGATATTTGTAATCATATTCTAATTCTATAGACTATGATCAACATTGAGAAATATTTCATTGTCACCCATGTAATTGGAGAAATTGGATAGAAATTTCACCCTAGTATTGTTACTATTAAAATAGTAATAGTATAATCCCTTTATCTTTGATATCTAGATTGATTCACATGACAATTTCATCCTCCTAATATTCAATCTTTGTTCCTTGATTTGTAGTAGACTATTTGAGACAAATATGAGCTCAATATCATATGTTGACTCACATGAGCATGGCCATGCTTTCATGGTCTCACTCATCAAGTGGGTAGAATATCACTCCAATAGGAGGGAAAAATTCCATTTGTATTACTCCCACTAATACACATGTGTCATACTACACCTAAGACTTGTGTAGAAACCCTTATTCAAGGTCACATTTTGTAGTTCTAAAGTACACCAAACAACATGTGTCATTGTAGTTACTTCATCCCTAAGGACGTTAATCAACATTGTCACATGAGATATGATTTTGACAACTATTTATGGCATCCCTGTATCATACTTGAGTGGGTTATGTTCAATAAATTTATTCATAACAAATACATATTTGTTTAACTCGATATTCAATATCATGGCCAATACAGTAGTCATTAATCAAGACACATACTAGTCATTATGTATTATTATTGTCCTAAATTACACACTGATATCCAACTAGGGACCTATATGAGAATGGATACTCTTAGCATACACATGATCACATGTCTAGGTCCACAACCTAAAATCACATGTCATTGAATCATTAATTCTTAGGATGTTATTATATTTATTCATTATCTCATATTTAAGCAAACATAATAATTGGAATTGCCTTTATCAACAATCAAATCAAGTACAAAGTGTACCATTACAATAAGCATATGACTAGATCTCATGGTATAATACCAACAGATCCATTCACCATATTTCTCTCCAAAGATTCTTGAACCAACACTTTTCACTCATCCTCTCCTTTCGTCTATCAAAACATTCTTAGAACAATGATGGTATACCCGAGAATCATCGTCCCTTGGCCTAAGTTCTAATATTCTAAAATTTTATAAATTTGGATTCTATGATTATGAATTCAATAATAATAATATCAAGATTCACCTATAGACCATCAAAGTGATATTAGAATTATGAGGCCAATTATGACTATGGATTCATTGAAATGGTAAATATAAGTTCTAGATTTGGAATAAGTCTTCAATATAAAGTTGTAGCATTGGGAAATATATGAATGTGAGGCTTCAATCAATAAGTGATGTCTGAATATCATAATTAGAAAGGTAATTAGGTTTATGGACACATCAAAATATCCAAGCATGGTGTATGGGCCTTGGGTCCAATTCAGGCCGAATTGGAACATTTTGTTGACAAATAGATCCGTTAGGATATATGGTAGAGAAAGTGAAATTTATTGTATCCAATAGCATTATGAGTTTTTTGATAAACTCGTTCTAAGAATATTAGAAAATACTATTAGATTCAAAAATGATATTTTATCTAGATAACTAAATGAGAACTATCTAGTCTTTACTTAGGTTCCAAGTACTCATGTATCAAGTAAACATAATATGATCAAATATTTGGTACAATAGGATATTATGATTAAATGAAGATAAATCCAAGTTTTGAGAAAATTATATGATTAATAGTGACCTAGGTGACTAACTTAAGAAAATACTTGGATATAAAGAAAGGGTATTTGTTGTACATAAATTTAAACTCAAACTTGGTGTAGTCTCAGAAAATAAGAAGAAAATCTTAAAGTTTAGGGTTAATTGGATAATCCTACTGGCCTATAGGAATCTTGAAAATTTGAGATAATCTTAATAAGGAATGTGGATAATATCAATTATTAGATGATAGTGGGTTATCATACTAAGCTTCGTATTATCAGGGACCTTAGGAGGCATACACAGATGTGATCATGACTCTCAGTCATTAATCCCCGACCCAAGTATCAATGAGTTATCTTCACCCTCAAGTGAGAGGTATGTAAACATTGTAAAGTGGCTAACCTTCATTCTCCCTCACTCTCTCAATTGTGTACCAAAGCCCCTAAGGTTTATCTCATTGAAATTGAGTGAGGGTCATGAACCTAAATAACCATAACACTTGCCATTATTGGCAGGGTTTTATATAATGCCCAATTGGGATCTCAAGGGATCACCAGGACGAAGAGGAACTAAGGAGACTAGGGTTCCTCAAGCCTAAATAAGAGTATAATAAGTTCCACTGAGGCTCAGAGATCCCAACACCTCTTCCAAATTTCTTAGCATCCACCATGTCATGGATCACCCATCTCTGATATCCTACTTCTTTGCTGGATCCCAAGTCCATGCCACTTCAGCCATCACGAATCCTCAGAGATGGACCTGCCAAGTACAGAAGGTTGTGAAGAAGATCATTGGCCCCTCAATTTCTCATATAGGGCCTAAGAAAATGAAGTCAACTACTAGGTTAACTACAATAAGGTATAGCATGAGCTGCGAGGGAGAGGAGCAAGAAGATGAGGATGGGTGATTTTACCTTACTACCCCATACCCAACATTGTAAGGTAAGGGTTACTTATGTCTTTTTTGGATTTTTCCTCACCTCAGCCATGTGGGCATGTGGTGCCAATAGGGTGTGGGCCCATTGACTAGAGCTTCCAACATGGATAATATAGATAATACAATTGTTGTTGACATGCATTTCTCCAATTTATGGATTATTTACTAACTTAGAATAAATACATTTAATTATTGGTAGATTTGATCATGATAAACCTAGATATGAATTTGATCAAAAAAATGAGTAGATAACAAATAAAACTACATGACTTAAGTTCCAAAAGTGTTGGTAATACTTGATTATAGGTTATATGCTACATATAAACCCCAGATCAAATGATTAACATGTTTGAAATGTTGAATATGCTTACTTTGTCATGTAAATTGATATTGTGGAATATAATGAGATCCTAACTTGATGATAATGATAATGATGTAGACTAGGGTTTATAAGTCATTAGATCCATGTACATAGGGGGTATGGAGACCTACCCTAATGTGGACCTAAACCAAGAAACCTAAACCCTAAAATAACTCCAAGTAAAATGAAATAAATGATGATGACACTTTAGGTTATACACACATGCAGATTGAATGTTGATTACTTGACTATACCTTGGTTGCTTGGATTGCATATGCACTCTTGAAGTGCTAGAATAATATTTCATGGATTCTGCATGACAAAGGTATGTGGTTTTCAATGAGTATTCAATGTTATTAAATTCCAAAGTTTGTTAAATGATTTCCAAAGTACTAATTTAGTGAATAAAATTTTGGATGTTTATGTACTTCCTATTTAACTATAATGCCAATATGGGCATCACATACAATAAACTATTATTTTGAACCCTGGTTTACATGCATTAAGGGGTAATACACATAAGTCCAATGATGGACAGTGATCACACCCAAAGATAGCATGCCAAGAATGGGTTATAATATATAATTAAATTATATGTTTCAATTGTGCAAATATTTTGTTGTGAACTTTATATGATTTTATGAAACTTAAAACAATTTGATTGCATCGTGTTCACAATATAGAGAAATACATATCCACATATTTGTTTGTTGACATTTTAGGTTAATCCGTAGTAATTAATTGAAGGCATGAAGATTTAGGAAATATTGGAGATTCTAATGAAATCAATCGAAGACATTAAAGTAAATACCAAGGAGGATTAGTTAGATAATTTTAGTACTTCTTCTCAAGTTTAAGTTAGTTTTTGACTGATAAATTCATGTAACTCCTTATAGGAGCATCATTATACATTTTATATCAAATCTTTGTTCAATGAATGAAAATCATTATTATTGATTATTATTTGTTAAATGCGATACTGGAAAAATCAGGTAATGACCCTTGAATTTAAGGCCCGTCTTGATTGGGGGACACTAAAAAATGGGGTTCATAATATTTTGTATCAAAACCCAGATTTATCAAATAATATATAATAGTTCATAATTTTAATTAATTATTAGAAATATTAGGAAAATTATTAGATCATAACCTAAAGGTAATGGGTGTCTAGATAGGATCATGGCTTTGGGGGCTAGAAAAATTTCCCTCCACGCCATTAAGTTGGTTTCTGGGGACTTCCAAGCAGTGAATGTAATACTTGCCTGTCCAGAACCTCAGTTTTATCATTTGTTCATACTCTTCTCATATATTTTCTTAATAAATCCTAAAACACACTTCCCTCCTCATCTCAAGTTAGGGTTTTGAGAAGTAGGATTAAGGCATCCTCCACCAACTAAAATATAAGGTTAACTATATAAATAAATGTGAAAATGTGACATGATTTGTATCCCTCTTGTGAGGGTAAAACCTAGAATGACCTATGGGTTGGAAAATCCATTTGTCATTGAAGGACTTGAGTGGGTTAACCCTGTAAGATAAGGAAACCACAACAGGTCAAGGGAATCTCAAAAACCGTATAGTATATGTTGTAGTCCCTAACCCTAACCCTAAACCTAAACACTAAACCTAGGTAATGGAAGCAGTACGGGTAAAATAATAACCCTATCCAAAGGAACCCTAAGTTAAGGAAAAGAGAGAGAAAATACAAAACGGACGGGTAATTCATTTTTGTTATACTAGAAGTTAGCTATCCTAATTTTCCCTAGATGCAAGTACGTGGAGTAATGCATGCATGGAAAATATGCAGGGTTTTGAATATATATATATATATATATATATATATATATATAGAGAGAGAGAGAGAGAGAGAGAGAGAGAGAAGCTAGAATACACTCAAGTAGTTGTTCATGATGCAATATTTTTTCAAAAAAATCTAGTCCGTTGATCTTCTTAAACATGTTGTGAATAGCTCATACAAAAAATTGGAGCACATTTGGACATTTATAGGTCATGTTATTAAGACCGCAAAAATTATGTATTTTAAATTAGTTTTGTGGATCAATTTTGTTGCCCTTGGATGACTGACTTACACTCATCCAAATGGGCTCAAAATTTGTATGTAGCCTAGTTATAGTATGATGGTGAAGATCAATGGTTTACATTTTGCAAAAAATAGTCTTGATATGCAAACACACTTGAGTGTATTTGTGCGATTTGTACACTCGAGTGATATGCAAACACACTTGAGTGTATTTGTGCGATTTGTACACTCGAGTGTACTCTACCATGACTCTCTCTCTCTATATATATGTGTATATACATATGTGTGTGTGTAAAATAGGTTGCTATTGGTTACACAATAATAAACATGAGACCCTCAACTCACATTTATGGGTGATGTCCTAACCTAGGGTGGGTCAACCCAAGAATGGGTAAATACCTATGGGGGTCATAACCCGAAACATGTGGGTTCATGTTGTGGCTAGAAAGCCTAATCTCATCCTTGAAGCCAAGAAGGCACCCTAGGAAATGACCTCCCCAAGAAGGAGGAGTTGGACCACCTTATTTAGATTATAAAAATCTTAAGTAACCATGGACGTCCTAGAAGGACCTAACCATAAAGGAATGTGATGTGATGGGATGGTATGGGCACAAGGCATGGGAGCTCATATCCCTAATCTAACCAAAACAAGATGTCCTTAATAAATGAGAAATGTATTTCTAATATATATTTAATGTGAGATCCCAAAGTGAGTATGAAATGGAAGGTAAAGTACATTGAAAGAAATCTAATAGTCGTGTATCTAAGATATATAAGCCCTATTGTCACCAATTATGTAAAGGAAGGGTATAAATTTGTATTAATGCTCGGATGCATTAATATATAAGAATGAAAACTTAGGTTAAAGAAATTTCACATAAATTTTGTAATGAAAGACAACACATTGAAACAAATCCTATAAAGGGCATCTAAGTTATATACTCTTCTTGAGCAGGATGAGTCATGGAATATAAAAGACTCCCTTATCCTGGAATAAGGTGTACTTAGTAAAAAATGAAATTAAGTTGTGACATATAAATAAACCCTAGGTGGGGTAGAGACATGGGTGAACCCTAGGGTCAAGTAGGGATGCTTAAGGGTACATAAGACCCAAGGGGTCAGGAGGCGATCATGCCCTAAATACGTAAGGCATGTGGGGGTGGGAGAATTCCATTCATGTTTACATAAGGCCCGTTGGGTTAGGAGATTAGTCACCTCCATGAATACATAAGTCCCAAGCGGTCAGTCTATAAGGCACTCCATAAGTGCATAAGGCTCATGGGTCAAGAGGAGATCACTCCAAAGGTATCTATACCCCTAAAACCTTAAGGGAATGACTAAGGCTAATGATACATGAGGTGTAGATGTAAGAAATATAAGAATTTCCATAATCACATTTGAAATATAATCTTAATGCAACTGGTGCATAAGCTCAAGAATTGATAAAAGAACTATCCCTAAGTTCATGATATTTAAGATAATTTGTGGGAAATAAAATTTATTCATGGTTATGTGTCACTAGGATGATTCAACTAAGATTTTGAATTAAAAGATGATGTATGGGTACACTATTTGTGCACATATAATAGGATGAACTTTGTATTGGGGATGCAGCCAAATGTCTATTGCATCTTGTTATGAGGGTGAGATACAATGTAGTCTCATGAAATACTTAAAATTGACATGTGAAGATGCATACCCTAAGTTGATATTTGATGACATAATATAGGATTTGGCGGCATTATCTCCTCAATTTATGAATATATTTGAATATTTATTGATAGGTTTGAAACCTACATGGCAAGGTACTCGCCAAGTGAAAATGAAACCACAAGTGACAATATTATGCAATGATGAGGATGTAGAAATACCCTTGGATTGAATTTGAGTTCCAATCTTAATTATATGAGAAATTTTTGTATCAATAAAGGTTATTGAAGTAACCTAGATGAAACAAATCCAAGAAAAGTTGATAGACCTAATGTCTGAGGCCAATATGAGTTATCATGGACCTTAACCTAATTATGTTTGAATTTTGGGGACAAAGTTAATTTTTAAGGAGGGTGAATGCAAGATTATCAAATTTTGTAAATTTGATTTTATGATTATGAATTCAATAACAATATATTGAGATTTATTTGGAGATAATCAGAGTGATATTAGAATTATGAGACAAACATTTTGACTCTCAATTCGTTGGAATGATGAATATAATTTCTAGACTTAGAGTAAGTCTTCAATTTAAAGAAATAATGTAGCATTGGGAAAATACACAAACATGAGGCTTCAAACAATAAGAAATGTCTTAATTTCGTAATTAGAAAGAGAATTAGGCTTGTGGGTGCATTGGAAGGCCTAATCATTATCTATGGGCCTTTAGATCCAATTCAGACCCAATTGGACTATTTGGGTAACAGATAGACCCATTGGGTTATATGGTAGAGGAAGTGAAATTTCGTGTATCCAGTAACATTGTTTGTTGATTGATAAACTATTTTTGAGATAGTTATCAAAATACTATAAGATTAAAAAATGATATATGACCTAGATAACTAAATGAGAAATTATCTAGTCTTTACTTAAATTCCAAGTATTCAGTATCAAATAAACATATTATGATCTAATATTTGCTAAAATAAGAGATAATGAATAAATGAAGATACATACAAGTTTTGAGATAATTATATGACTATTTGTGACTTAGGTGACTATTTTAAGGAAATACTTGGATAACTAGAAAGAGCTATTTATCATTGGTATTTTGATCTCAAACTTGGTCTAATATGACATACACCTAACAAGAATATAATCCTAAAGTGGGGTTAATTGGATAATATTACTGGACTAAGGGATTGATGTAATCTTAATAAATTATGTGGATAATATTGATTTAGATGATAAAGAGTTTTCATACTAAGTTTTGAATTATCCAGGACCTTAGGAGGCATATGTGGGATGTGATCACGACTCTCAGTCATTTATCCATGATCCAAGCATCTACGAGTTATCTTCAACCTCACATAAAGGTATAAAAATGATGGAAAGTTGTTCATCTCTAGCTTCCCATGCTCTCTCATTGGTTTACCAAATCCCCTGAGGTTTATATCATTGGAACCAAGAGTAGGGACAAATCCAGCTAACTATAACACTTTCCATCACTGTGAGGGTTTTGGATAATGCCCAATTGGGATCTCAATGGATAACCAAGGCTGAGCGCATACGAGGACCATGATATTCCTTGAGCCTATATATAGGAGAAGATCCACCGAGGCTTAGAGATCCCAACGCCTCTTCTAATTTCCAAGCATCCACCTTATTGCGAACTAGCCATCTCTAACCTCCTACTTCCTTATTAGGCCCCTGGCCCTTGTCACTCCGATCATAATGAATCCTCATAGAAGGATATGTTGAGTCCATAAGACTATGAAGAAGATCAATGGACCCTCAATTTTATCTCCAGAACCTAGGAAGATGAAGTCAACTACCAGGTTTACTACAATGATGGTTTAGTAGGAGTAGAGTGAGGGAATGGAGGAAGAAGATGAGGAAGGGTGAATTTACCTTATTGCCCTCGGACCTAAAGATGTATAGTAAGGGTTAGTTATGTCTTTTCTAGCCTTTATCTCACCTCAGTCATGTCGTCATGTAGTGCCAGTAGGGTGTGAGCCCATTGGCTGGATTGTGCCACATGGATAATATCAATAATACAATTATTGATGATGTAGCTTCTCCAATTGGTGGATTACCAATTAAATTAGAATAAATATAGTTAACTATTGACAACTCTGATCATGATTTACCTATATATGAATTTGATTAAAAAAATGAGTAGACCGTGAATAAAATACTTTCAAATTCTATATATGACTTTAGTACCAAAAATGTAAGTAATACCTTATTATAGAGCGACTACTACATATAAACCCTGGATCAGATAATTAACATGTTGAAATATTGAATATGTTTACTTTGTCATGTAAATTGATGTTGTGGAATGAAATGAGATCCCAAGTTGATCATAATGATTATGATGTATAGTAGGGATTTTAATTCATTAGATACATATACATAGGAATTAGGGTTGTGAGACCTAACCCTAATGTGGAACCTAAACCAAGGAAACCTGAACCCTAGACTCAACTTTGAGTTAAATAATATAAATGAATAGCGACACTTTAGGTTATCCATACATGCAGATTGAATGTTGATTGCTAGAATATGCCATGGTTTCTTGGATAGCTTATACACACTTGAAGTGGTAGGATGATACTGCATGGATATTGCATGACAAAGGTACGTGGTTATTTATGAGTACCCACAAGTATCAATTCCAAAGTTTACAGATGATTTCCAATGTGTTAATTCAATGAAATAAATCTTTGGATGTTTATTTATTTTTTGTTCAACTATAATGCCAATATGAGTATCACATAAAGTAAACAAATATTTTGAACTTTGGGATAAATGCATCAAGGGGTATTACACATAAGTGAAATGATGTAAAGTGATTATACTATAATAGCATACCAAGAATGGGTTAGGATATATAACAAAATTACAAGTTCACATGTGAAACTATTTGGCTGTGAACATTATTTGTAGTTATGATACGTGTAAACATTTTGGTTGCACCATGTATACATTATAGAGATATATTTATATGTTTATTTCTTTTCTGGCATCTTAAGATAATCACATATATTAGTTGAAGACATGAAGATTTAGTAAGTATTGCAAATTTTTAGAAAATCAATTAAGTACGTTAAAGTAAATACCGAAGAGGATTAGCTAGAATGTTTTAGTACTTCTTCTTGTGTATAAGTTAGTTGTCTTTTAAGATATGTATGTAACTCCTTGTAGGAGCTTCATTATACAATTTTGTATCAAATCTTTGTCCAGTTTATGGAAATTATTTATGATACTTTATTATTTCATAAATATGATCCTCGAAAAAATAGGTAATGACTCTCGACTTCAACTTACACCTTGATTGGAAGACACTCCATAGTGTGGATTGTTACATAGGTTATAAAAGAAGCAATTCTTTAAATTATTACAATAAATGTTGATTTATTTAATTAATAACACTTAAATTTAGGCATTTATGCTAGATATTCATCTAGTTTTGTGTCATTATAGTCTTAATATACCCTAAATAACTATATACTCTTATCAATTTGTAATTTATATCTCTTTGAAGGTTAAGTTGCTCAACTAGACAATCGTGGGACTTCTAAGCACCAAACTCAAGAAGACATTAGTTCCCCAAATTTTTCCTGACAAATCCATTCGGGTTTGCCTAAACCCGATTGGGCTCAACTCCAAATTTTTGTAGGAGTACGTCCAAGCTCCCATTAAATCTTTCTCTTCGGAGTCAACTTATAATGGAGCATTTCGAAGGAATCTTCTGATGGCTCATCTTTTGATGATTCATTCTGAATGTCACAAACAAAGACTAGTAGTAAGTCACAAGAGCACTTCTATGAGCACCTTCTGAAGGAACGAACCCAGTCGAGTTCAGCCCCTTACGTTAGAAGTTAGCTGAAGATACACCTTCTTATGGTTTA
Organism: Alisma plantago-aquatica; assembly: GCA_963693085.1. Lineage (NCBI taxonomy): Eukaryota > Viridiplantae > Streptophyta > Magnoliopsida > Alismatales > Alismataceae > Alisma > Alisma plantago-aquatica. The sequence continues at coordinate 1,252,558,945 of OY856410.1, read as the reverse complement.
ACATATGATGGCATATCTTTTGATGTCTCAACATCTTATGACCTATCTCCTGGTGGAACAAAATCTGATGTTGCACTTTGATGGTGTCAACCCAACGATTGACTTCTGATGGATCACAAACTGACGGGCAAATCCATGGCTATACTTATGATGGTTCATTCTTAGACATTACCATAAGCCGAAGGACTAAATCCAGTCGGGTTCACCCAAACCCAGTTTGGTTCTGCCCCATGTAATCTATACACTCCACCCACTCCTATAAATACTACCCCCTACTACCTAGAAGGGGTTATTGAACTCTAGTTTTGCACACTTGTGCAGTTCAGCCATCAGTTCCCAGAGCTCCATGGGAGAGCTCCAAGGTCTGAGAGGGCTTACCTCAACTGGTGGGTTGATCTCAATGACCTCCCCTAGGGCCTCTATTTATAGGCTTCCATGGCATGTGGTTGCAATTAGGATTCCTTGTCCAACCTTTAGTCCAACTATGAGTCCAACTCCATGTTACACATAGGGAGCCATCTTTTTTCCCTTTTAGATTTGACTCCTATTGGGATTGGTAGCACAAGCCAACTCCTACTCAAGTCCAAATCTATTTAGGCATGGGTCGAATCCTTTTCCTATTCCTAAATATCTCCCTGTCCAGCCCATGAGGGAGACGTTGTCTTCAACAATCATCTAGAGTAGCCTCTAGACCCCATCAAAACATGTGTGGATCCATTATGCTCTGACATGTCAGCATCCTATTGTTTTCACCCATCTTCTTAAAGTTCAATCCTGACTTCACTTTAGTCCCAAGCAAGTGAAAAGAAGTATCCTAGCAGTACCACTTCTCCCTCCATGCTCGGACATAGAACTTTGCTAGCTCCCCCCTAACTGGTAAGTCAAGCGATCGTGGATGAAAACCTTGTTTCTGACCTTATGTACCAAGGTGTAGAAACCCTCTGATGATGCTCCCCATGTCCATGTAGCTCCTCATTAGAAGCTTGATCCTTGTTATTATCATCTCTCTTCATCATGTAGTCCCACTTGTTCTTTAGTGCTTTCCAGCCCTTGGGAAGCAGTACAGGCTCATATGTATCATTCTTTTATAAAGAAGACATCTCCTCCTACATCGCCTGATGCGACTGTGCTTTTATCTCTATGAGTTTGTGCCTCATGATAAGTCTCTGACTCCCTCTGATCAGTAAGGAGAATATACTGAGATGCCAGATATCTGGATGAAGGATGAAGAACTCTATCAGACCTCCTCTACTATTACTCTGTGGACTCTGCCTGGTGATGATCTTGCTCCTCCATCCAAAAGTCTCTGACTTTGAATCTGGATCACTCTACTGTGCGTCTAGAATAGGAACACTCGATGTGCTTTACTCTACTACTTAGGGTGATCTTGCTACTCTTCTTCGTAATTAGAAGACTGCATCTATGAAGAAGCTGAAGCATCCTCATACTCATTATCAGAAGAACTATCCCCTGATCTTGTAGCCTCTACATCATCACTCTCAGGCTTTGTAACTGTCTGATTCTCACCGAAAGTCACATCCAGTGTCTGGTCATGGTCTTTTCACAAGGTCCCATAATTTGCAGCCAAACTGCTAATCTACATAGTCAAGAAAGATAAATGGAACTGCTTTGTCATCTAGTTGTTACCTCTTTTCCCTTGGATCATGTGCATAAGCCTTGCACTCAAATACTCATTGATGAGCATAAGATGCATCCTTGCCTGTCCATACCTTCTCAGGTTTATCAAACCCCAAAGGAAATGATGGAGATTGATTAATCAGATAGCGAGCAGTACACACTGCCTCGCCCAAGAATATCTTTAGCAACTTTGCAATCTTCAACATACATCTAACTTTCCCCACTATGGTACGGTTCATCCTCTCAATTGTACCATTGTATTATGGTGTGTTGGGCTCTGTCCTTTCATGCCGTATTCTGTGTTGCGTGTAATAATTGTCAAACTCCCTGGAGGTGTACTTTCCATTGTCTGTGTGGAGAGACTTCAACTTTTTCTATCTCCCGCTCCACCATGGAATGAAATTTCTGAAAACACTGAAAGACCTAATTCTTGGTCTTTAGCAAGTAGGCCAACACCTTCCTAGATTCATCATCAATGAATGTGACAAAATACCTATTGGCACCTGGTGAAGCCACCTCAAACAGACTACAGACATCCAAATGAACCATATATAGAAGTTGTGACTTCACTTTGATCTTGTCTTGAAAGAAACACATCAATGTTTTCCTATTTGACATGCATCACATGAACGAAGACCAGTATCCTTGCCATAAGAAATCAATATCTATTTTTATGAAAGCTTCAAACCTTTCTTGCTCGTGTGTCCTAGTCATTTGTTTTGTAGATCTATCCGGTGATCCTCAAGTGCATATATATGGCCGCCTTTGATCACCTTAAGCTGGGTCTTATATAATGTGTGACATAATTTACCTCACACAACAACCAAGGCCCTCTTGGGGATCTTGCATTTTCCACCACCAAAATCCAGATGACAACCTTCTCTATCAAAGAATGAACCAAATATCAAACTCAGCCACAAATCTGGAATGTGACGGACATCCTTCAGTGTGAGCATGCAACCGACACTTGTTTGAACACAAATATCTCCAATCCTGATAATTCTGGAGAAGCTAAAATTTCCCATGTTCACCCTCCTGAAGTCTCCCCTCTTATACGAAGTGAAGAATTCCTTACTTGATGAAGCATGATAAGAAGTTGCAGTATCCACCACCCACTCAGAATCATCATCCTCAACATGCAAATACTGCTCTTGGACTATTAAGACCACATCATCATCATCATCCCTGTCATCTGATATTGTCGATGTAGTATTCTTGTCGTCATCTTGCTTGTCTTTGGCTTTAGACCCATGTTTCTTTTTCCAAACCTTGCAATCCCTTTTGAAATGACCTATCTTATCACAATGGAAGCACCTTCTATTACTCTTTGACTTGGATCTGCCATGAGACTTCTCACAATTTTGGGAGTCACTGTGGCTCTTGGATCTTCCATGATCTCTCGCTCTATCAATGCCTCTTCTCTGTCTGAAGTGCAACTCTTATCTGCTATCTCCTGAGGCTCATTTCTAAGTCTCTTCATTCAGTATACTACTCTTCACCTGGTCAAGTGTCAACTTGCCTTCCTCTGTGGAATTGTTGGTTGTCACTATGTGTGTCTCCCAACTGTCAGGTAATGATCCTAGAAGAAATAAAGCCTAGAGTTCATCATCAAGAACTATCTTCATGGACCCCAATTGATTTACAAGGCTTTGTAATTCATTCATATGCTCGATGATGCTTGTACCGTTTGGGTACTTGAGGTTCACCAACTTTCTAATCAAGAAAGCTTTATTTGTGGCAGTCTTCTACTCGCATAACTTCTTGATATTCTCCCACAGATCTTTAGCATTGCTCTCTTCTGAGACGTGATGGAACATAGAAACGTTGAGCCACTTTCAAACTATTCCAACAATCTTCTTATTTAATTTCTACCACTCCACATCAGACGAACTCTCTGGATTTTGTCCCTCTATCAGATCATACAAATCTTTGCAACAGAGAATATCCTCCATCTTGGGTTTCCAACTCTGCCAATTTGTGTTTGTCAACTTTATCATCATCACATCTTCCTCTGTCCCCATCAGGACCAGTATCTGCAGCATGCGCTCTGATACCACTTGTTGGGGATTTTGTAGTGATACAATCCTAGATATCATGAAAACTTATTGTGGAAGCACTGTCGACAAGCGTATAAAACCAAAGAAGAAACACCATATTTAACGTGGAAAACTTTCCCCAAAAGAAGGAGAGAAAAATCACGGGGCAATACATGCCAACAAGAACTATGTAATTAAGATTACAACTCACGCTACCTACACACCCTACATTCATCCCTTCAGTTTTCCTCCATCCACCATTGTTTTCCATCATCGTCTGCCTCCACCCAGACATTTCGGCATCATTCATCCATTAAGATTGTTGTTTGATGCAGAATTAAGGAGATAGTATCCTAGGAGTCGAGAAGATCAAGGAGGATGACCCAAGGATGAGATTTAGCCATCCTAGAGGCTAAGGAGCAGGAGAAACCTAACTTCCATGAGATAAATCTCTTCTTCTTCCTCTTTCTTCTACTTTTCTTCTTCATTTTTGTACAAATGATGTTCTTCCATCTTTTTCTGATGCTAACTATGCTTGTCCATGGCTACTTGAGCTCCTTCTTGGCTATGTAGCCCGCTTTAGGCATGCTTATGTACTTTTACCTTAAGCAAGTAGTTCTATTGTAGATCTAGTGCATAATTTGTTCTATCTTCTATTTCAATTCATGATTGCTAGTTTAGTTGATCTCTTTATTAATTGAACCTTTATTTCTACCAAGATTGAGAGATTTGCTATAGAAACGAGTAAAGGAAGTCAGTTTGGATCAAAGTATGAGAAGAGGACATCCAAGGGATCATCTGTCTAAAACACAAGTCATAAATCTCTAAACTTGAACCCAGAATCCACTTAGGTCTAGGGGAACTCGGTCAGGTTCAATTGAACCTGGTCGGATTCATCTCTACATGATTGGATTTAGGGACTATGTTCTGTGCAAATCCTATGTTGATCCTAACATCTTTGAATATTTTGGACCCAATAGGTTATTTGAAATATTCAATAGTGTTGATCTATTATTGTTGAGAGAAGTTTTGAAGCATTGATGGGGTTTTAGTTACGCTGCACGAGAGAGAGTGGGATGCACCACAAAGGGACAACTACCATGATGCATGCTACATTTGGATGTTAGTTTCTTGATAGGGTGTTTGAGGGTTGTCTATGCCCGAGAACAAGTGCATAGACTTCCCAAGTTGGGGTTACATATCCAGGAAATCCTCCTCCTAATTAGTAGGATTTGACATACTCTATTTTCTTTACTTTGTTCTACTTTGTTTCGTATCCTTTTGCTAGACTCACTCTCGTTCTTTACATGTATCACTACCAATTTTCTTAACTGACATGAGAGAGGGACCTAAATCATACTAAATGTTCCTACATCCCTTTGTTTGACCCCATATATCTACTTTGAACCCATACTAAGTTGCAGGGGTCTCTGAAGGTTTTGGGTTATAAATTTAAAGTTTGATCCTTCTGAATCTGCCTCCATTTGGGATGTGCGATTCAAACATATCGATTCTTTGGTGCTGCTACCAAGGACATGGTTTTCCATGCTTACACGTCGAAAGATTTTGTTTTGCCAGCATAAGCTTGTACATATATGCATTGTTCTTCTTTTGCTTTGCACATATTTTTTCATACATACCAAAATACTTATCCTTTTTATTATACCTATTCAGCCATGGACCTTGCTTTAGCAAGGTGAATTATCTTGTCCATCTATCCTATCGAGGTTTTCCATAGTCTCAACTAATGGCAAATAATTGAAAGTCTTCCACCGCAACTAGTCGAGATATATTTGCCACTACAGTCATCATATGTAGACACTACAACAATTGAGATTGCAGATCGCCCCTCGACCTCCACTTCATTGTAGATTAAGAATGGACCATAGTGGTTGTGCTAGCAAGAGAGAGTGCAGATGCACTCCTCTCTTCATTAGCACCTCATCTCCAAGCATAAGTTGATTTGCTTCAGAAACTACTAGAAAGGAAAGATCATCAGGTCCAAGTATCCACCAAAATTGTAACCCACAACAAAAACACGCTTCAAACATTGTGCAAAGAGACATCCAAACATGACATTTTGAAGCAGTAGAGCTTCAAGAACCATACATGGCAACAATGTGAGTCTTAAAAGTGTTTCAGCTCAAGTCAAACAACTTCAGAATAAGGTCGTTGACCAAAGTAGGAGACTTCAAGACCAAGTCGGTTTAGTTCTTGCTGAATTGCAAGTGCTCGAGTATGATAACGAGGATGACAGTCATTAAGTCCACTTCATTGAGCCTGATCAGGAACTCATCTCACCTTCCTATTAGAGAAATTAGTTAGAATCATTCAGATTCTTTTATGAAGACTTGCCCATCCAGGGAAGCCCTTCATTTTATCCAAATGATTCAAGTGAGAAACCAACAGAGGATACACATCTCTGACAATAATGGTTTGATGATGATCACTTCTACTCTCCTAGGGTAGCCAAACAACCTCACAATATGAGGGGTGGTTTGAGCAGCTAGATTCAATTTTTATCCCAAACCAAAGTGATACCTCTCACATCGAGACATGTCACTTTGTTTCAACCAGCACACCTACTATGGTTTGTAATAACTTGTCTGAGGAGGATGACAACGAGTATTCAATTTTTTTTAGCGAGCATACTAATAATGACGAGATAAAGAAACATGGACAACATTTGCTACTATTCTGTTACAAGAATTAATGAGCGTTGAAGGAGAAGGATGGACAATTCATCACAACATGGTTGTGAGTATGAAGATGACCTAGACCACATATAATGATAAGCTTGGGATAGTAGGATTACAATTGAACCTATCTGGGTTCACTTCATGTTCAAATTTAGATTGAAGGATTCATATTTTCAATGATGAATTTTCAAATCATCCGCCCTCAAGTTCAGAGATGGAATCATCCATCTCACCCTACATGGGTACTTCTCAGCATACGCATCCAGATACTTACATCTTGAAGAGTTCAATCTTTTCAATGTTGATGACTTCACCTATGCACAGTTCAAACATATTTTAGCACAAGGATGAGTCCACTGAGTTTTAGGACAACAACTCACCACCCCAGATCGGGATGCAGATCGCCCATTTCTAAAGACGATTGCCATAGACAATACGTAGGTAATTCGAAACCCAAAACTATGGATTCGGAATCGGGGTGTGGGAATCGTGGAGCAACCACCCCTCTTCCCTACACAATTTTTCTTTCATAAATTTTGCATAATAAATGTCAATTCAAATTTATTTGACATTAAATTTATCTTTCCTCTAACTATTTCGATTTAATTTTTCCCTTTTTGCATCATTTAGACATTTATTTATTATACTACATTCATCCACTTCTACCATTTCACCGATATAGTTGTTGTGATAAAACTTTTCTAAACTGGAATTAAATTCATACACTTTTGAGTAGGGTGAGCATCAAAATTTGTTCTTTTCAGATGTATCTAAATCCAATATTTTCATTATATACCTATCGAACCTGGCCACATGAGAGGATGAACTCAACCATTCATGAATGAACCCAGCCTCCATCTAGACAAATTCAATGAAATCATTTTTGAACTCCTCTCGACATTTTGTTGAGGATATTCTGCTTTTGACCTCTTTTGACCATTTTTCCAAGTTTCAATGACATACTTTTTCCATTTCTGACAACAAGTTAAACTGTTTCTCTTTTCCAAGTTGGCAAGCTATATTTTTGGGAATGAAATTGACTGAGATCAGTTGAACCTGAATGGGTTCACCCTCTATTTTTTCCATGCTTTCACTGACCAGAAAATGGTCAAAAAGGTCAAAAGTTGGTCTGACAACCAACTTGACAGATTGATAGTATGACGTACATGTCATCGTTGATAAGTAACAGTCTGAACGTGAATTAATTGACAGACTTTTTGACCAACTTTTTGACTAGAATATTGTTAGTTGGATCAGTGTCAGTTGAAACTGACCAAATTCACTTGAACTCAGTTAGGTTCAAACCCTCACTTTCACCCAAGCTTTTTGTGTCTTTTTCCGCTTAGTTGATGGTCCAACAGTCAAAAGTTTGTCATAGTAACAAATCTATCAAACCGATAGACTGATGTGTCAGTCAGTCATTGATAAGTGTCACATTGCATCTGTCAGTCTGACCTATCAGATGACCAACTTTTGACCAGCTTGTTGACTTGCACTGTTCCACCAAAAAGGTCACATGTCGAACCCACTCGAGCTCAGTTGGAAATAGTGGAGTTCAACCAAGTTTAGCGTGCCTCACACCTATACATATGATTGGGTGCAACCTAATCCGACACAACATCCTTCACCCTACCAAGCAATGAGCCACCACCCTCATACCCTAGAATTGCCCTAACTATTACTACAACAGCCATGCTGCTCCACCACAACCGCAGTAAGCAACACTAGTGTTTCTTCCAACAAAGCTTGTTCGTCGTTGTGGATGTCCAGCCATAGTAACACCTTCTGCCATCACCTCATCACTGGAAGATCTATTACAGAAGCCACTCCCACCTCTCGTACCCCTTCAAGCAACAACAACCGCGGTAGTGACACTAGGCCGCTACTCCAACTATGCCAACACCGCCTACAGATAAAAAAACACTGCACATCATCCTACCACCACACCTCCAGTGCATCAATCACAACACCAGAATTGATGTTGCGCCAATCCTCCACCCATCCATTAGCCAAATTGACTAGATAAACATGCAGTAGAAACACTGCCATATTCCGTATGATAGACATCGTTGCCTCTAACCACATGCACCACACATAGCCCATGCTTCCACAACCTTGAACCCGCCCAGATTGACTTAGACCCATTTGGATCCAGTGTCGATAGGGCCTCTTTCCTCATCTCCTACCTAACCATTTTCAAGCCAACATAGTCGGGTATACCCCGAAAGATACCATAACAACACTTCCAACACAATCATGTTCATCTCAAAATGGTTGAGTTCATCCCAAGCCCTTTCAACAATTCATTTTTCTCCTCAGTAGCAAAATGGAACAATGCAAAGCGATCTAAAAAGGTTCACACTGACAGTCCCAAAAAGGAAGAGAGAAGGGAGTTCCTCTTAGCCAGATGCGCATGACATTAGATACCCACCATGTAAGTGTGAATCCAACATAAATGGATGAGACGCTGCACTTGTCTTTAGCAGGTTTCAGGTCACGCGAATCTGACCCAGCTTACATACATTTCTGTTCCATGCCAATGAACACATTTAGTGGTAAGTCAGATGTTGTTGAAGATATTTCCAATGGAATGCAATCACATTGAGATTTGGGATTACATATTTCAGTGGACCAATGAAGGTCCACCGCCAGGGTTAGTGCATCGAGCCTCATCAATGGGGGATTAGCATCGGGATTGTATAGAGAGATCTACATCTTTACATCAATCAACTTCATCCCATGACTCAACTCCAACTGGTGGGACCCAACCAACCCCCACAAATATTGCGAGAGCATTCTTCCTACTCCTCAATTCTACTTTAAGGAACAAAAACTGTAGTTTAAAGCATTGAGCAAAGATAAGAGGAAGCTCATGGGCCCAAAATATGATGACCTCATCACCCTCGTCTCCCTCATTTTCAAGACTAGGTTGATAGGTACCTTAAATTTGTCATCCTATAAACCCTCACATACATTCAACGTGACATGTATCGTAGATGCACCTTTGAATCATATATGTTGCACTCAAGTTGCATGAGGATGCACATCACATGGTTATTCATTTCCACATGTTGAATTGGAAATGACATGTCAGTGAAGATCAGCTGAACGGATGGTTGTCACATTCTATATAAGACAATATGGAGATGTCCATGAGGTAGCTCATGATTCAGGACAGTGGTTTTAAAGCCCTTAATGCCTGGAAAATGGTCACTGGGGAAGACACCTACAATGCCAGCTCAACCAAAGCTTCACACATCCACAACCCAGGTGTTGTGCTATCTACATTAGGTTATGTATATTGGAGAAGTACGACATTCATGGGGCAGTCAGAATTCATGACCTCTATATTATGTGGTGTGTCATGATAGGGAGAAAGGTAAATTTGGAAAACTTTGTAATTCATACTTCCACAACTCTTTCAAGAGAAGGTTCCAGTTCATGCCTTTAGAGGGAATGTTACATTCATTGTGCATCATCTTGGGGTCAGAAATGAGAAATCACCCTCATGGAGAACATAGCTAGGTGCTCCAAGTTGGACCTGGAATACCTAATGCATGTTGTGGTGATCAAGGCCTACAATAGAGGATTTCTCTACATCTTTGGTCAGAACAGGCATAAGGTTTTACTTTTGCATGTCAAAAGTTGGTCATGGACATTTCTCTCCTAGAAGCCCAGGGCAATGTACGTCAGGCATGCGGCATTGTAGGTGCCTCTTTTTTGACACCACAGGTGTCGAGATCTCAAGAGGATGAGCAACACGACGGGCCAACCTTCCATGACATTCCACATCAGGAAGTTCCCCACACTGAGGTGCCTACTTTTTCCTATCAGTAGCCTCCTTAGTCTGAACAACATCCTCCACACTTTGACACAGAGAAACTATACGAGACGTTGAAGGGAATTCAACATGGCCTCACACTCTTTCAGACAGATTCAGATCAATGTAGTGGATCAATATGTGCAGTACGTCAAATAGAGGTTTGATACAATCTTCCCACCACCACAATCTCTGACCTTCCAGTAACCATTTTAGTAGCCGTCCTAGGGCTTCTCCCAACCATTCCAACACCAGCAACAAATGGACCCCACAAACAAATAATCACCAAGTGGAGGCAAAGAACTTGATGCCATGTTGCATGGTATCCATACCTACTATGATCACCAGTAGATGTATCCCCTACCATCCATAGTTTGATATTTTATCGAGGACAAGCAAATTTTTAAGCTTGGGATGGCAGGATGTACCACCCTCTATATTTGTAATTTCCCTTTCACCTTCCTTTCATTCGTGCATTATTATCTTCAATTCCTCTTGCATATAGAGTAAAATTTTTAGTTTAGTAAGACTTTTCTTTTATAATTTGTAAAAATTTTACTCCACAAATAGAATAGCTAAATGCTTATCTTTATGCCTAAATGCATAATTTTCGTCTTAAATTGATCTATCTCTAGCTTAACTAGCTCATTGACTCTTTCCTTAAGTTTGACAATCAATCTAAGGTTATGCACACCTTTTCATAGTTTAAAACATTATCACCTTAATCTATGTTGTGAATGACAAACCCATGTTTCAAGATCATTGGAAAGAGGTAGAATTTGATCAAAACTCCATGCCCCATTATTCATAGACTCACCTCTTCTCTATGGATCCATGAATCACAAATATTGTTTTCTGACACATGTGTCACGTGGGAAATGATGAGTTTTTGTTCTCTGGTGGTCCATGAGTCCTCTCACCTTAGAGTAAAATAGACTAAAAATTTGTAAAAGAGGCCAAGCCACCCAAAAAGTTCAAAAAAATAAAAAAAAAATCACTCAGGCCAATAAATAAGAATGCAGAGAATAAAAGCATGAGTGTGAATAAAAATATGAGCACTTGTTTTCTCTTTTAGGAGATGTGAGGATGGTGCCCAGCAGGTGTATGACTGTGCTCAAGAACACAGATATGTCATGTCTGGTAGTACCACCCAAGAAGCTCACTAGAGAGTCAATAGGAATCCTTAGGAGACCTATGAGATCATCCCCATAGTAGGGTTAGTTTGAGCACAATATGAGGAGTTTGTCTCACTTCTTTGGGCCAACTTTCTCAAACCGCAGAGATGGTTGCTCATTACATGGCACAACCTGATGTAGACTGGGATCTTTGGAAGTCAATAGAGTCTTTTCCTTTATGCAGATTGCCCCTCGACTCAAATAAGTGGGACTCAAATAAGTGGGAGATGTGTTGTTCCTGATCACTCTACATGAATACATGATAATAGCTCATTACTCACCAACATCACCCGCCTGACTACCTCTATGATAATGTTTTAAAGATAAACTATGGTGATTCAAATCCTCATGAGTATTGATAGGTTGTAATGGATTTGTTTAATCTTTCATGGATGCTCTTTGATTTTTCTTTAGCAGTTTTTTCTCAATTTGGGGGGTTTTGTTTTGAAATAACATGGATAAGGAGAATTGCAATTTTAAACTATTTTTCTTAACCTTAACATTTTTTTAAAAATTAATTTTGATGTTATCTTTTTCTTCTTTGAGCACAGATTTGCTTGAGGACAAGCAAGGTTTAATCTTTGGGTGGTTGTTAACACCCAAATTTAAGCATTTATGCTAAGTATTTATATATAATTTTGTGCCATTATAGCCTTAATATACCCTTAATAACTATAGACTCTTATCTTTTTGTAATTTATACCTCTTTGAAGGTTAAGTTGCTTAACTAGCCAATTTTGGAACTTGCATGCACCAAACTCAAGAAGACACCAATTCTCCAGATTTCACTTGACGAACCTGGTTGAGTTTGCTTGAACCAAGTTAGGTTCAACCCAAATTTTTGCAGCAGTACGACAACGTTCCATCGACTCTTTTTCTTTGGGAGGTAACTTCCGATGACACCTTGCTATGGCATCTTCCTTCCACTAGATCATTTTCCGATGGTACATTCCAATGGTCGCTAACGAAGGCCATTAGTTAGCCACAAAAGCGCTTATATGACCACCTTCTGAACTTGGTCAGGCTAAGTCTCTTCTGTTGGAAGTCAACTAGAGATACACTTTCTGATGGTTCAACATCGATGGCCTATCTTCCAATGGTTTAACATTTGCTGGGCTATCTTTCGATGGAAAAACATATGATGGTGCCTTCCAATGGCATCAACCGAAGGCTAGACTTCGGCTGGATTACAAACCAATGGCATAAATCAATGGCTATACTTCTAATGGTTCATCAAAAATGTGATACTTGTAGAATGATTGCATCACAACTTGATTAGTGTTAGTCAATTGTGTGGCAGTATCTATGATGTTGTTTTTAACAAATATTGTTGCAAGTTCCTTATAGAAAACACTAATGATGACATTTATGAAGGAAAAACAATAGGAATTCTTTATATACTTAAACCTAATTCTATGCAAGCTATTATTGGAAAATTTCTTCTTGCAAATGACAAATCTTTACAATTATGGCATAAAAAGCTAGGTCATGCAAGCTCACATGTTATCAAAAAGTTTCTTAAATATGATCTTGTTCATGGTTTACCTAAACTTTATTTAGATAAACATAAAAATTGTGAAGCATGTACTCTAGGCAAGAAAACTAAAGACTTGCTCAGTCCTACTAGATCATTTAGAACTTATTCACATAGATTATTCGGTCCCATGAGGACTCAATCTATTGGTGGCAAAAAAATATTATTTTGTCATTGTTGATGATTGTATTACATATACTTGGGTTCATTTCTTTCAACAAAATATGACGCTATTAGAATATTCATTCAATTTTACTCTAAAATTGAAAACCAACTACAATATAAAATATGAACCATTAGAAGTGTACACGGGGAAGAGTTTGAAAATCATATCTTTGAAGAATTTTGTACATCCCAAGGGTATACACATGATATTTTAGCTCCACGCACCCTCACAATTATAAGGACCCTGATCCACATTTTGGGCTAACCCTGTTTGTTTTGCATAAGCATGTTACTTAGTTTGTTTCTTTAATAATCTAAGATGTAATTAGGGCAAGTTGTAGGTTTGTGCTCCTTTTTTGAGGGTCTAATTTCATCCAATCAGTTCAATACAACTAAAATCAGACATAGGTGATTCATAAATGGGAAGTTGAATCAATTAAGGAATAATCATAAATCATAAAATATGCATAAGTGATACAATTTATATTATTCTAACAACTCATCTCTAGACCTTCAAAATTGGAAAATGATCAAATAGTATTGTTCTAGACTATATATTAACTAATGGTTAAATTTTGACGTCAAACAGACCTTGTTTGTCACCTTAATCATTTAGGAAATCTTCCTATATGGTTATTCATCGCAATTTCTCATCTAACCTATAGTCCAAGTACTAGTTGAGTGTCATGCAACCCTTTTAGAGTCCCTCTTTGGGTCAGACTCCTTGATCTAATGACATCCATGTGGGGGTCCTCTCCCTTACCTGGTTCCTACTCCCTGGGGGACTCCTATGAAATGTGAAGACCTCCTTTCTCTATATCCCTCTCCTATTATCCCAGTCACAGTGGATTACAGTCACAGTGGATTACCCCTACACCATCGAATTTCCTTGCCATTTAGATTCATTCCAAACTTTAAGGGATTTCGAGTCCTACTCCCAATCAGTGAGGGTTCTTATAGTCCTATGTATGTTGAATTCCTATCACCTCATGTGCATCTCAAAACCTTCCCCTATATATTTACCCTCTAAAAGTAATCCCCAAGCATCAAAAAGTATGCAAAGATAGTCATTTTGCCACAATCACACTCCTCTAGCATCCCCAAGATCCTCCTACCTACTCCAGCAACCTAGGGCTGTCACATTTTTCTAGATGATTGTAAGCTTTTTTGATCATCATGATACCTTTGTGGAGGCACTTCAAAGATCATTGACCCTTCAAATATAAGAAATTAAGGGTAATGCATGTTGACCCTTTTTGTTTTACTATTGCTAGTTAATCATCATTGAGTGGATTCTCACTCTAACTGATGCCTTTCGCCTATGTTTCCCCCCTTCACCTTTGATAGATCTATGAATCTAATTCTTCTTGTGATGATTCTCTCTGGTGTTTTCTCTTCTTGGCTGAATTTGCTTTCATGGAGGGAGGTGCTCCTTTTCTATCTTTCTGTCGTAGAATCTGAGTTAGAGGTCATTGAGACGACTCTTACCCTAGGAACCTAGTTCAATAGTTCCAAGATCAAGCCCTTCCCTCAGCTTTGGGTTTGCACTTTGGAGTATCACCTAGGATTAAGCTTTTTCCATTGGAGTTGCTTCATCACTCATTTAGATAAGATCCTCCATGTTTTCTCCTAGTTTCACCCCCGCATCAGTGATATTATTTTCATTCCTCGTCATGGGTAATTTACAATCTTATATGTGTCCTTTGTCTAGGTGGTCCCTATGTAGATCGTGAGACCCTATTTGACCACATCGGATAGGGTTTTGCCACATATTCATTGCAAAAATCAATTTGCCAATTTGCAAAGAGTTATTTAATCAGCCTAGACTTCAAATTTCATAACAAATTCATCAGATGTTAGATAATTACATATAAATAGTCATAGGAATGACAATGAAATAAGGAACAATTAAGAATTGTTTGACTATTTTGACCAATATTTTCCTTGAAAAATTAAAGAATCAGGAAACCCTAAAAACTTAGGTTCAATATAAACTATTAATGAATGTTAATTGATTTGAACTTGGTAATTAGTGTTTATCAAACCCAAGAATGTGAGTAGCGTTTCATCAAACTGAGAAGAGCAATTAAGATATTTTTTAAGAGAGCAAAGTGATCCATGTTGAACATAAGTATTAATAGTTTGAACATATGTATGTACAATGTGCATGAAATATTCTAAAATGTATTGTTCATGATTTGATTGCTTATAAAGATAAAAGTCAATATGTCTATAATGATTAACTTTCATGTTTCTTTTCGATAGTTATTGCATCTCTAGAACCGATATAGAAATCGGTGCTTTTTTACATTTATCTGTCATGTACATTATGAGTAAAGTTAAGAATAAGTTACAAGAAAAACTTAAGAGTTTTCAAGATAAATATAATTTTAATAGATAACTTATATAAGATCCTCTCTTAAAGGCTCCTCAAAACAAAATAAGAGGCACTTCAGTCCATATGAGAAGAGGCACTTGGGTGCAACTTAACAGTCAATTAGGTGCATAAGAGAAGAGCCACTTAGGTGCAATTTCAAGGATTCTTGTATAGTTCAAGATAAAAGATATGATCTAAAAGTAAATGTGTCTTTTCTTTAATGTTTGATGTTTAAAGTTTATTTTCAATTTACATATTCTTTTTAAGATATAATATGTTTAATTCCACTTACACACTATTTGACGCATGATTGAGATTTTGATGCCCACATATAAGAAGCAAGCATAGAAGGATAGAGACATCTGACGTGCATGACATAGTATGAGGTCTTCAAAAGAAAGGACATGGTGGGGGTGCCAACTATACCTAGTTCAAATTTCTTTCAAAATTATGAGAAATTTATAATGATTAGTTTAGTTTATGTGTTGGTGATTTTGTGGATTTGAGAATGAGAATTATTACATTAATCATGTGATGATTTATATAAATTTTCTTTATGCAATGGTTATCATGATTATGACATCCCCCCTTAAAGTGAGTCAAAATGTATGCTTCCTATCTATGTTGTGAATGTTTTACAAGTAAGGCGTTACAATAATGGTATCAGAGCTTAAAGTATAGTTGGCCACCAAGCTTTTCTCATGATTTTGAGGTATTTATTTCATAAATACTTGATGATATAAAACATATGTATAGAGGATAAGAAGTCAATGAGTTAGAATTTATATACCTTTTACTTGAGAGGTAAGAACCCTACAAGAAATACAAGTTTAGGGAGATATATATACATGGACATATGTTTTAGTGAAAAGAGATTATCTAATTTGGATCCTTTATGTTAACTCTACGCTATCACATCTAGTGTCATGTCCTCTCCTTTTCCCAACGGTGATGGCCAACCAATTGAGAGTTTCAGAGAAAATGTCAAGAGAAAAATACTTATTATGCATATATTCTTCTTCTTGGTGGCATATGTGGTATGGGACATGTATACAACACTAACATCTTGAACGATAGCATAATGAAATTTCACACCTTTACGTTTGTGATTGACTAGTGAAGTTTTGGATGTGCCACTAAGAGCGTGATACAAAAGGCCTAAATTGGGTAGCCATCTAAACCTATGGCAATTGGATAGTAGAGACCCATGTCAAGAATTGAAGCCCTAAATTTGAGGATTACGTTGTAGATGATGCTAATGAGGGTATGGTCTAGATCTAACCATGTCCTAATTAGATGGAAATACATGTTGATTATTGCAAGGTAGACTAAGTAAAGCCCTAACGTGGGTAGTACCATGAAAATTTCAAGGACGACAATTTTATAAGGTGGGTATAATTGTAACATCCCATGTTTT
Organism: Alisma plantago-aquatica; assembly: GCA_963693085.1. Taxonomy (NCBI): domain Eukaryota; kingdom Viridiplantae; phylum Streptophyta; class Magnoliopsida; order Alismatales; family Alismataceae; genus Alisma; species Alisma plantago-aquatica. The sequence goes on along the minus strand of OY856410.1, from coordinate 1,252,542,084 downwards.
GATTAAATTAAATTTAGGGTTTTAGAAATATGTTTAAAAATAAACATCAAATTTTGGACTTTAGTGAACATAACCCAAGTAAATTAGTTTTCCTTTCATATTATAAAAAGTGAGTAACATGAGATCACTCTCTCTTTCTCTTTCTATAATGATAATGTTAGAAAATATCTTTAAACATTTACATAAGTCAAATTCCAAAATAATGCACTTTATCTCCTTAATGTAGCCTCATCCAATAGTTGGGAAACACAAACATAGAGTAAGGCCAAAGAAACAAAATTGTATCTGTCTGTATTCCCCATAACAACAAGATAACATCAACTACTATGAAATAGGAAGGATGGTTTAATGAGTTTATACTTGGTCTTGGAGCAAGTCCACTGACTGCAACTATCTTCTAGTTGCTCTTAGATAGTGGTTGTGCAGCTCCTGGTCTTCACCATGGATGACAAACTGGATCAGCTTCTATAGAAGTTCATGTGATCTCGCCATGGATTGCAAGTTGACGTTGCCCTCCTAGAAGCAACCAAATGACTCCTACCTCTAGAGTAGTCCACACAAACTAAATAGAACTCATATTGTTCAACTAGAAAAAATAGGAATGAGTTGTCTTTCCTGTTGGTGTACTAGTCACCAACTTGCTCTCCCACAACAATGATCCTCAATTGTTCTCTCCCGTAGCTATCCCTCCCTCGTCGAGTAAGACTTGCTTGGGATCTCTTGGTTACCAAAACTAGATAGGACAACAATTGTTAGAGCAAATGATTCTCAATTGTATATGTTATTGATGTGCTCTAGGAAGCATCCAGGGTCCCTCTATTTATCGGCATGGTTAGGGCCAGGGTTCCCAGTCTGTTCAGGATATATGTAGGAGTGGAAGGGACCGGAAGATCTTGAATTTTCACAACCTTCAAGACATGAAATAGTGATCTGGAAGTCTAGATGGTCTTATAGAACTAGGAGACGGTCGTCTCATTCTATGAGATGGTTGTCTATCGGTTTCCCAATCACATATGAAATTGACAAAATTGTTTCTAACGAATGTGAATCCCAGTGAGACGATCGACTAGCAGTGCTTTTAGTTGATCTATTGTATGCATTGAGTACCTAAACACTTTAGTAATCAACCCAATCATCATTCAAGATTAAACTCCTTTTCTATGAGTTCCTACATGAGTGACCCTATAGGTCCCATATCACGTTGGCAGTGAATCTCCATAATTAACATATGACATCACAAGCAAAGAGTGGTGCCTAGTCACACATCAGTGCTGCCCAAGTGAATGGAAAGTTGGAGAACAACTGCAACCTATAATCTATGTAAGGTGTGCAGTGATTGTATAATTCCTTTGTCTCTAATATCTAGAGTGAACTCGAGGCATGGATTCATCATCCTCTCAACGTTCAACCTTTGTTCCTTGAACCAAGAGCATACTGTCTGAGATAATGTGACCTCAATATCATATATTGATTCACATGTGCAGACACATGCATTTCTCAGTCTCTCTTATCAAGTGGCCACGATACCAATCTCCAGTAGGAGGGACAAATGCCATCTTTATCATTCACAATCACTCCCCATGTGTCAAAGTCATCCAATCATCACATTTATAACAACCCATGTTTCATGTGTTTGATGATGTCAAAGTGTACCGAATGACATGTGATGAGTGGAGTGATTTTAGGTCTAAGAATCACAATCACCAACTTCATTATGAGAGATGACCATGGCTACCAATGATGGTTTCCATGTGTCACTTTTAAGGTGGGTCTATCTGATACACTACTCCCTAACATGTATTCATGTGCTTGGTTTGATAATGCCATATCATGACTAATGAGATTCAGTCATCAACCAACCGACACTCTGGTCTTATGTGTTGTTGGTGCCTATCTACCTTCCATAGTAACAACCGACTAGGGACATAATAAGAATGTGCATACTCTTAGAATTCCAATGATCTCATTCTCCAAGACATGTACTTGAAGACATACATCATTGAGTATTGTCATTGTTTAGACATTTATAATGTTTCCTCATCATCTCATAACTAAACAAAGCATAATGAATTGGAAGCTTGCCTTTATGAATATAATCAAATCCTTTATGGTATATGCCATGTCAATCATCACATGATTGGCTCTCTAGGCATTCCTTACCAATAGAGTCAAACTTGCACTTAGTGCCAGCCACCATGAATCATACTTTTATTTATCTAAACATGTCTACCATGTTTATGCTGCACTAGTACTAATTTAGTGGGTTAGTAACACTTTTCTATTTAGTGAATATTATTGCATGTTTCTTATCTCTTCGTTGAGATGAAACTACTGTAATATGGTATCTCATAATCCTTGGCTAACAAGTATCTCAATTATTGTTGTAGTATTATTACTGAGTCATCAATGGTTGGGACATGTGTAAGTTTATCATATGAACTTTTAATCCATATAGTATCACGTTGTGTTCATAACACAAGTATACTTGACATCTACTGTAGAATAGAATTAATGGCTATTAGTTTAGAATCCTTCCAACTAACAACATTTCTCCTCTTAAATCAAACATATTTTAATTTGTGATCAATTTTTGTCATGATGGAATCTTGTCCCTGTGTAACCCTTTCCATCCAACCCTTCCTTTATTTCTATATTTGATTACTAGAAATCTATCCTTAAATACTTTTCAAGTATTAATGGATATCTTTAATGACTTTCAAATAACTCCTATTGGAATCTAATGTCATCTTGTCATGTCCAATACATACAAGATTATATGGGATAAGTACATTTATAGCATTCATGATAGATCCATTTCTACATCCTATGTCATATTAATCATGTCATTTCCATTCTTCACAAGAACTGGAATATATGGTTCATGAGAGACTAATTCGGATTCTATCTCATTGAATCCTTCTGTGCTGAACTTCTTCAACAATTTGCTGTTGTATGTGTTCTAGATTTATATTGTGAAACATTTAATAAATGTCTCTATAGATCTTTATCCTCATCTCATACGATGTTTACCTTATCCTTTGAAGGTGTTTTTCCTGGCCAGCACTCAATATTCACAATTTTGAGATGTTATTCCTTATCATATGTAGAATATTCATATATTCTCCCACTAAATCTTTTGTAATAATTGATTTCATCTTTTATCTTTATTGAAGTCAAACTCTTTGACTATCTTCTCAAGTCAAAAGATCCCTCCTCTGAGATGCTTGTTTCAACCCCAGATTGAACTTTGTAGTTTATAAACTTTATTTGCATTCTTGAAGTTATAAAACCTTTTAGGTTGTGTCATGTACACATCCTTTGACGTATTCCTTTCAAGGAATTAGATTTTAATATTCATATGTTAAATCACTTAGTCTATTTTAGCTACAAGAACAGGCATGATAATTGATAAAGGAGTTTCTATCATGTTCAACATATTGAACTGATTTGAAAAATCTTTTCAACCAATTTGCCCTTTTACGTTATCCACGTAGGTATTTGACACAAGACCCTATTGCACCCTTTAGGTATTACCCCTTTAGGTGGTGCTATCAAGGTCCTACCTTGTTATCTTACATGGACCCCATAATGGCCTTGAGCCATTACTCACATTATGGTACTTAATAGCTTCTAGTTGACTAGTTGGCTCATTCTGTTATGAACAACCCATCAGAATCATTAGATTCACAATTCTCTAATCTCAAATGTGTTCTACTAAAACTACTTTGTTCTATGTTACTTGATGAACCTGAGATTCCACAACAATTTGTGATTCTATTAGTTCTTATTGTACCCTTTTGTTGACCTCCAACATTTTGAGTTCCACTTTTGCTCCCATTGATTCTTTAGGAACTCAGTTATCAACGAAACAATTTGTTATTAAATTGGGATTTATAGTAATATTCAATAGTTATGGTTCATGTATAAACCTTTTCAAGAAACTACTTTCTCAATGTAGGTTTTAATCCTTTTAGACATATTGGGACATTCCCATGTTGTATATGATGTGTAACAAACCATTCATATTGTATATGATTTAGTGATAGACATATAGTTATGAGGATATGAGAAATTTATATGAATTGATAATAATATTATGACTCATCATGGTATAATTCCTTCATTCTAACACATAACCATGTTCATATGGATTTGACTTGTGATACATTATCACGGTTCTTTCCTAAAGGTTCTAAATGTATTGATGTAAATTATTTCAATGTTTGATCTCATCAAAGTTTCTCAATACTTTCATCAACTTTGTACTTCATATATAATCTCCTTGAACACTTCAATAGATTTATGTTTCCATTTTAATGAGTACATATCATAATATTATCAAAAAATGAAATGAGCTATAAGTAATTATCTATAGAATTCATTCCAATATATCTTCATTCATCATATGTATGAGGTCTAATGTAAGGCTTATCCTCCCACTATATCTAGTGACGGATGTTATGTCATATGGTGCGTAAATAAGGATTTGCATGTTTCATTAGATTCTAAACCAAAGGTGTAAGGCCCCTAAATTTGATTTATGAGTTGAATAAGATTAATAACCATAATTGAATTCTTATAACCCTAATATAACATTTTAATATTCTTTGAAATCATAAGACAAGCTTAAATTTCAAATTTGGTCCAATTTGGACACTGTTTGAGCAAGTTATGCAATTTTATGCACATTTTGGACTTTTCTGCAATTTACCCAATCGAGAGGTTTATTTGCAATTTATCACTTGCATTATAATACTTGGATATTATCTCATCATTCATGAGCTTTTTGAGCCATGGGGCACCTATTTAATCCTTGGTTTGAAGGTGTTTTCTCTAAGGGTATTTTAGGGTTTACCCCGTCACAGATGAGCTACCTTTAGTAGCTATCAACTAATGAATTATGTGATTGGCTGAGAAATTCGAAAAAGGAAAGCTAATCAGGTCTATATGGATGGTGGGGGAGCTTCTTGTATGTGTGCTTGTATATTCTTAATAGTTTAAGGCCATAGACACATGGGGAAGCTACTTTTACACCTCATGCTTGCTTCCATCCTTATCCATGGACTATATTTACCTCTTCCTTGCCCAAGTTCGAAACTATGCTTGATTTATCTTTCCTTTAACCTGGAGCAACGACTACCCTCTGTTTTTCTTCAGAACCAAGTGTTCTAAGGTATAAGACAACCTCTTTTTGGAGAAGAAGGTCTCCTAGAGCTCAATTTAGCCCTACCTAGGGTTTCCAAGGTCATCTTCTAGGAATTTTGACCAAGGCAAGTTATTTTATTCCTTCCTTCTTCGTTCCTCTTTCTCTTCTCCTTCCTTAGACCTTCCACCAGGTCAGAACCTTTCTTTTCCATGGTAGAATTTGCTCTAAAGCTCAAAACCCTACCTTTCTTGCTCCTTATGCTTAGGGTTTGCTCATTTGATGAAGAAAGGTGCAAGATGGATGAATTCATAGCTTATTCTTGGATTTTCTACCCTACCTGCTTGATATTTACTCATTTTGGGGTTTCATATTCTCATTATAGGCAAGTTTTATAACTTCCTCCACGTTTATTGCTTACCATAAGCTTTCTAGATCATGTTCTTGCTTGAAAATGATGATTTATGCACTAAAAAGCTATGCTTGACCTGGCTTTCAATTTTCATAATGTTCCCTGTTCTGATTTCAGTTCTAGATGAACCTGTGATCATTTGTACATTATTCCTAAGGTATAATATGACTTGGATCAGGTTGGTTTGACAACCTATGGTGCTAAGCACCTATCAACCAATGGTCAATTTTAGGGTTTAAAGCTGATTTCTTCTATAACCATGACCCGATGATGGTACCACTGCAACAACCCTATGGTGTTGTCTTCATGAAACCAGATGGTCGTGATCAAGAGTGTCAAATGATGGTGACAACGTACGGTTACCCCCTTAGGTCAGGTTTTGGACCAATTAGAAGTTTAATGATCAACCATTAAGTACCCTACTGATGTTATCAATCGATGACGACATTAGCTTAATATTTGATGCTGATTAATGAATATAGAATTGATATAACAACCTATGGTGATTTAAGGGTCACTAATAATGGTGGATGAGGTCTCTAAAACCTATGTTGAGTCAAGCATTTTAGTTGTAGCATCAACTAAGCCTTAAACCAATGGTTTCTTGGGTCACTTGATGCAATGGTCGGACCTATACTATAATTGATGATTTCAATATATGAACTTGACCCAATGGTCAAGATATAATGTTTATTCCTCCAATAAAGTAGAATGATGGCTAATGTAATATGTTGGTCCTAATAATGTGATTTATATGGTTTCCTTTATATGATCAACTTAAGGAGCTTACTTGTTGACAATGGATGGCTTGTTTTAAATGAACAGTCGATTGTGGGTTTTACCCTACTCTCAGTGGAACTTTTTGTGTTATCAATCAAGTAATGTATAGGTCTAGATGGTGAATCTTTATAGATAACTAATCAAGGACTTCATAGGTGGTTTATCCAAGGTATTTATTTATGCAAACAACCAATGGTCTTACCTTTTAAACATCCAATGGTTCTGGGTGACATTGTGGTATCGTGACATGGGTTGAACGATGATGGAACAAATGGAGGGTTACCCTTAATAAGGTATTCTTACCTATTCACTCATATGAATAGAAGGGATGATAATCATATTGTGTTGATATGTAACCATAATGAGGTATAGCTTGTTATACCTTATAACTAAATGATGGTAATTGGTATGAATTGTCCTTGAATGACTAATATAATCATGAAGTACTATTAATATTGTTGAAACCCTAGTATGCTATAACCTGATGGTTACACCTTGATTTATGTGTGGATTCATACTTTATAATAGCATGGAATGTGATGGTGATGGTTCACCTTATGCATCCATGATCCAATGGGGATGTCGTGAGTTAGGGTTTGGGTATAAGTGTTGATTAGTAACATTGATATAATTTATCATGCTGAACCTAACTCTAATGCAAATAGATAAAGATGAATATTCATGTTGAACATTCTTATATGATGGAATGATTGTGGAATAACCTCACATGATCATAACCTTAATGTGGTAATTGGTGGTTATCATAGCCACATGGTTGATACTTTCTTATGCTAAACATGTGCATTATGAATATGATAAGGGTTAATCATGTCTAGATTCCTTGCATGTTGATGTAATAAAGGAGTGTTCTTAATGTTGATATAACCCTACTATGATTGTTTATGAATATCTCCTATCTCATTAATGCAATATTGTGTTGATCTAGTGTATTACATGTAAGTGATGTTGTTCAGCCTTACTATAAGGCATGCAAAGATAATGATGATCTTACAGGGAATAATATGATGGTCTTAATGACCTTTGGGCATGGTTGAGACCTGAATGAGGTGTAATCCTCTTGTTTTGATAAGGGTTGATACCCTATAATATTGTGAAAAGGATTTATATCTTGTGATAGTATGATGACTAGTGTAGCCTCATGAATGGCAAGTGAATAGTACCATGTGATGACGAGATGAGAAATTATGTTTTAGACATTTTATATCTTTTTAAGTTGTGATATTTATATGCTTTCTACAAGTGAATTAGGGTTTTTATGTCCACTTGTTTGATGCAGCCTTAATTCACCCAATTGGCATAACTAATCAAGTGAAACTCTAATCATGTAGTGCCCAGTGCCATAGATCCATCTGAGTGTCAGAACTTCCCAGATGGTGAAATGAGTATTCCTAAGGGAAACTCGGAGCGCATACTGATGAGTATGTGGGGTGCTTATCATCCTGAATTCAAGTGTATAGGGAGGATGACTACAGTCATACTTATCCCTCAGTTTGAGAACAACTGCAGTCGTGTCTTAGTGATTATATATGTGATGAGATTGGAGGACAACTGCAGTTGTACCTCAGATGGTAGGGTATGCGTACCCACCTCCTTTCACTAGTGTCATGACCTGTACCAAGGACGGACTAGGCTATTAGCACCTTGACCTTATGCGTCGCTGTGGAGGACCCATACTGACCGGGGGCGTAGAAGATCTTAGGAGTCTGGCTCTTACTAGATCTTGTATGGCACTGATTTTGACTTAGCAGTGGTCAGTTGAATTTTGAGTGGTATCCTCAATTTCCTCAGGGCATAATAAAAGATCTAATATTGCCATATAGAATGTCTGTTTAGGGTTATACACAACACCACATTGGATGATAACCCTTGTTTGTTCTCTTTACATAAAGATGATGCTTAGTGCAATTAAGAGATAGTAGTTATACTTATGTGGTGGATATGCATAATATTGTCAATGTATACATACAGTAGTCATGCTTATGTTGATATCTATACTGCTACTGCTGGTTATAATTAGGATGCTAGCTATATCATGTTGTTAGTCATGTTCAACATGCCATCCATGCTTCTATAATTAGAAATGCCTATACTTCTAATCATGCTTATGCAAATACTCATGCTTATGTTGATAGCTCTCCTTATGATATTGATCTATTCAAACTGTAAGACATGCTAATGTTATTAGATATTCTTATGATGCTAGACTTATTCATGTTAATAGAGATAATATGGTACTAGACTTGCTTATGCTAGTTATGCATATGCTATTGAATCTCTTATACGCTTAATAATGAAAATGATGATAGTCAGCTTGATGATAATAATTGTTATCAACTCCTTTATGTATTTTGTTAATCATTAGTGTTGCTGAGCCTATTTGTTGTATATGATTAAACTTCTTAAACTATCTCATTACCTAAAATGTTGTAATTAATAAGCGTTGTTGGAGGTTATATCTCTTGCTGGGACATGGGTCTCACCCTTGTGGTTTGCCACTTTATTTTAGTAATCGAAAGTGGCAAAAACAAACTTGTGGCAGAAAAGAGGAGCTATAGTAATGAATCTTTGATAAAGTTGATTATATGTCTAGTGTGTCCAAGAATCGTCCCTGTACTCTTAGGTCCGGGTAGGAAAAGTTTGTATATGGTGTTTCAAATAAATCAGACTTTTGTTAGCATATTAATGCTTGTTTGTGTGGCATATACGATTATTGTTCTCCTATATATATATGTTGTGTCTAAGACGATAAAATGATTTGTATCAAATTCTTGGCATAGTATATACAAGAAAGATATTGGGATCTTATGCAAATGTTTTTGAGGGGGTGTTGATGTTGAAATCGGTTTTAATTTACCCATATTTTTGGGTATGTGATTAATAAGTGATTGATTGTGTTTTATCTTTTGAGTAATCTAGTTAAGTGTAATGGGTTCTCACAAGTTGGTATCAGAGCTTTAGGTTCACTGAGTCTACATAGACACTAGGACTTAGTACTAGGATGATGTCTAAGTTAGGAATATGACATAAAAATATGGTACATACTGCCTAATCTCAATATTTGGGTGCCCTGGCCAGGTATTCAATTATTGAAGAAAAGGTAAGTATGGAACTCTTATATTGTTATCTTTTTTATTACTCTGATCAAGTAGTCATTTTGAGACAATCTAAAGATCATAATGAATAAGAAATCATGGTGTGAATATCTCAATCCTACCTTAAAGAAGACGAGAATTGCATCATTATCTATCAAAACTTGAATGTTTGGTAAATATAAGAGAAAGATACAACACCATGAAATCTAAATCTGAATACAAATAAGGAAAAGAGGATTTATTTAAGATGTGATTCAAGAAGATAATAAAGTAAAAGACAAAAAAGTCTATGCTTATAAAGTGAATCAAGGTATGAAATCCACATAAGATAGAGAGAACTCCTATAACAAGTACCAAATGAGAAGATGAATGGGAACAATGGCAAAGAAATAAGGTGGAACCTGAGTTAATCTTAGACCAACCTATGTGTGTAAGAAAGTGTTAATGAAAAATCAACATGGCATGTGAAAGAAATTAAGGGGGATGATCCTGATTTAATAAAGAAAATGTGGAATATGATGATTTACCTGTCGATAAGTGGTTGAAAAACCTAATAAAATAAGAGAACATACCTAGTGTGATAAATATTCATCAAGGAAGGAGTAATGAGATATGTTAATCATGATGATTTCTATGCTAATGGTAAGGAACCCAAAATGAAAAAGGTAAAATGATACATAAGAAGTGTTAACCTACGTAATGAAAATAGAATTGGTTACATTTTTTCTAGTGACCCTTGAACAATGTTTCTATGATGTACGAAGTGTGTTTCCCTTTGTGTCTTTTCTTTCCAGGGCACAACTTTCAAGTGGATCATTGCCACTTGGTATGTTGGATTCGTTGTAAACATGAGGGTGGATAGCTTATTATAGCATAAGGTTGTTTGGACTATGGTTCCAAGTTCATAAAGTTTGTGATGATTTTTCTTTTGAGCCTTCCAATAATTAGGAAGACTCCTCTTATATGTTTTGATATTTTTTATTTTGGTAAAAGTAGATGATATAAGGATGCAAGTTCCTTATAGCACATGAGGTGGATACCAAGGCTATGAATCCAAGTATCCAAGATGTATCAACAATATGGGAAGTATGTGAAGGTTGGATATGTTTACTAAATGAACAAATCATGTATTCCTCCCCATTAATGAGAGGGAGAGAGAGAGTTGATGATGACCCTCTAAATGTTGTTTGGAAGGAAAAACAAAAGTGATTTTATAATGTTGTGTATGGTTCAGTGATAGATGGACAAGACCACTATCAAGGAGATAGTTTGTTGGTTAATAAATATGTGTGATGAGTTCCTTTAAGATAAACCAATGATCAAATATCAATGCATAAGAGTTAGATTGGATGACATAATTCACATGACCATGATGAGTTTAGAGTTATGTCCTTTAGACTAACCAATGTACAAATAGAATTTATGAATATGAGGAATAGAGTGTTCCAGTCATGTCATACAAGTTATATTAAGATTTAAATGATGACATGTCAAAGTATTTCAAATATGGTCAAAAATATTATCAATATTTCTTCAAAAACCTTAAGGTTGTCGAAGCAACAATAGCTATGAGACAAGTTGAACAAGAGTGAGATGGGGTTGATTAAATGTCTTTATGGGATCACGATATGTCTTCTAAGTAGGTTGTGTAAATCATAGTAAGGTGAAGATAGTGTTGTTATTTCACCCCTAACAAGGTTGATTAGGAACGATGTTTCCTTGTATGAAATGATAGGTGATAGTGTCAGCATATCTTTTGATGTTGAAAAAGAACTGACAAGTGTTTCAGTGTCAGTGTATCTAAAAAAAAGAATTGATACATCACCTTTTTTTATATGCTTCAAGGAATGGTATAAGACACATGCCATGATTGGTAAAAAGCTAGCAAGTATGACTTTTGAGTATTGTTTTGATACAATAGATATAATTTTAGGATTATATATAGAATTTAAAGTTGAACATTACTACTAGAGTTATCCAGATGACACAACAAGTTTCTACATTCCATATTAAGAATGTCTTCTTATGTCGAGGTTTTTGTGCTGACCCAAGAGGATATATGTATGAATGATGTGACATCACCATGATATGCAAGTAACGATGTGAAGTTAATAGGATGAGGTTCAAAGGAAGTACCCATCTTTATTTACCTTGGATTTCGGGGGCTAAATCCCTGTTAGGGGTTTATAGTTGTAAGGCCCCTAAACTTGATTAATGAGTTGAATAAGATTAATAACAATAATTTAATGCTTAGAACCCTAATATATCCTTGTGATATTCATTAAAATCATAAGAAAAGCTTAAGTTTCAAATTTGGTCCAATTTGGACACTATTTGAGCAAGCTATGCAATTTTATGCACATTTTGGACTTTTCTGCAATTTACCCAATTGAGAGGTTTATTTTTAACTTATCATATGAATTATGTTATTTGGATATTATCTCATCATTCAGGACCATTTTGAGCCATGGGGCACATATTTAATCCTTGGTTTGAAGGTGTTTTCTCTAACGGTATTTTAGGGTTTACCCTTCACAGATGAGCTACCTTTAATAGCTATCAACTAATAAATTATGTGATTGGCTAAGAAATTAGACAAAGTAAGGCTAAGAAGGTCTATATGGACGGTGGGGGAGCTTCTTGTGTGTGTTTTGTATATTCTTAATAGTTTAAGGCCATAGACACATGGGGAAGCTATTTTTACACCTCATGCTTGCTTCCATCCATATCCATGTGTTATATTTACCTCTTCCTTGCCCAAGTTCGAAACTATGCTTGATTTCTCTTTCTTTTAACTTGGAGCAACGACTACCCTCTGTTTTTCTGTGGAACCAAGTGTTATAAGGTAGAAGAAAACCTCTTTTTGGAGAAGAAGGTCTCCTAGAGCTCCATTTAGCCCTACCTATGGTTTCCAAGGTCAACTTCTAGGGATTTCGACCAAGGAAAGTTATTTTCTTCCTTCCTTCTTTGTTTCTCTTGCTCTTCTCCTTCCTTATACCTTCCTACAGGTCGGAACCTTGCTTTTTCATGATATAATTTGCTCTAAAGCTCTAAAACCTTACCTTTCTTGCTCCTTATGCTTAGGGTTTGCTCATTTGATGAAGAAAGGTGCTAGATGGACGAATTCATAGCTTATTCTTAGATTTTATACCCTACCTTCTCGAGATTTATTCTGTGTGGGGTTTCATATTCTCATTAGAGGCAAGTTTTATAACTTGCTCCACATTTATTGCTTACCATAAGCTTTCTAGATCATGTTCTTGCTTGAAAATGATGATTTATGCACTAAAAAGCTATGCTCGACTTGGATTTCGATTTTTATAATGTTCCCTATTCTTATTTCAGTTCTAGATAAACCTGTGATCATGTTTATGTTATTCGTAAGTTATAATATGACTTGTATCAGGTTGATTTGACAACCTATGGTGCTAAGCACCTATCAACCAATGGTCAATTTTAGGGTTTAAAGCTGATTTCTTCTATAAACCATGACCCAATGATGGTACCATTGCAACAACCCTATGGTGTTGTCTTCATGACAACTGATGGTCGTGATCAAGGGTGTCAAATTATGGTGACAACCTATGGTCACCCCCTTAGGTCAGGTTTTGGACTAATTAGAAGTTTAATGATCAACCATTAAGTACCCTACTGATGTTATCAATCAATGACGACATTAGCTTAATATTTGATACTGATTAATGAATATATAATTGATCTAACAAACTATGGTGATTGAAGGGTCACTAATAATGGTGGATCAGGTCTATAAAACATATGCTGAGTCAGGAATTTTAGTTGTAGCCGCAACCAAGCCTTAGACCAATGGTTTCTTGGGTCACTTGATGCAATGGTCAGACCTATACTGTAATTGATGGTTTTAATATATGAACTTGACCCAATTGTCAAGATATAATGTTTATTCCTCCAATAAAGTGGAACGATGGCTAATGTAATATGTTGGTCCTAATAATGTGATTTATATGATTTCCTTTATATGATCAACTTAAGGAGCTTACTTGTTGACAATGGATGGCTTGTGTTAAATGATCAGTCGATTGTGGGTTTTACCCTACTCTCAGTGGAACTTTTTGTGTTGTCAATAAAGGGATGTCTAGGGGTAGATGATGAATCTTTATAGAGCACAAATCAAGGACTTCATAGGTGGCTTATCCAAGGTGTTTACTCATCTAAACAACTAATGGGCTTACCTTTTAAACATCCAATGGTTCTGGGTGACATTGTGGTATGATGATAGGGGTTGAATGATGATGGAACAAATGGAGGGTTACCCTTAATAAGGTAGTCTTACCTATTCATTCGTATGAATAGAAGGGATGATAATCATATTGTGTTGACATGCAACCCTAATGAGGTATAACTTGTTATACCTAGCTTTAATATAACTAAATGGCGGTAAGTTGGTATGAATTTTCCTTGAATGACTAATACAATCATGAAGTACTATGTTAATGTTGTTGAAACCCTAGTATTCTATAACCCAATGGTTACAAATTTATTTATGTGTGGGTTCATACCTGAGAACAGTATGGAATGTGATGGTGATGGTTCACCTTATGCATCCATGATCCGATGGGTATGTCGTGAGTTAGGGTTTGTGTATAAGTGTTGATTAGTAACATTGATATAATTTATCATGTTGAACCTAACTCTAATGCAAATAGATAAAGATGAATATTCATGTTTAACATTCTTATATGATGGAATGATTGTGGAATAACCTACTTAACATGATCATAACCTTAATGTGTTAATTGGTGGTTATCATAGCCACATGGTTGATACTTTCTTATGCTAAAGATGTGCATTATGAATATGATGATGGTTCATCATATCTAGATTCCTTGCATGTTCATGTAATAAAGGAATGTTCTTAATATTAATAAAACCCTGCTATGATTGTTTATGAAATCTCCTATCTCATTAATGCAATATTGTGTTGATCCGGTGTTTTAGATGTAAGTGATGTTGTTGAGCCTTGTTATAAGGCATGCAAAGATAATGATGATCTTGCAGGGAATAATATGATGGTCTTAATGAACTTTGGGCATGGTTGAGCCCTGAATGAGGTGTAATCCTCTTATGTTGATAAGGGTTGATACCCTTTGATATTGTGAAAAGGATTTATATCTTGTGATAGTATGATTACTAGTGTAGCCTCATGAATGACAAGTGAATAGTACCATGTGATGATGAGATGAGAAATTATGTTTCAGACATTTTATATCTTTTGAAGTTGTGATATTTATATACTTGCTAGAAGTGAATTAGGGTTTGTATGTCCACTTGTTTGATGCAGCCTTAATTCACCCAATTGGCATAACTAATCAAGTGAAACTCTAATCATGTAGTGCCCTATGCCAAAGATCCATGTGAGTGTCAGAACTTTCCAGATGGTGACACGAGTATTCCTAAGGGAAACTTGGAGCACATATTGATGAGTATGTGGGGTACTTGTCATCTTGAATTCAAGTGTTTTGGGAGGATGACTACGGTCATACCTAGCCCTCAATTTGAGAACGGCTGTGGTCGTGTCTTGGTGATTATATATGTGATGAGATTGGAGGATAATTGTGGTTGTACCTCAAATGGTAGGGTATGCGTACCCACCTCCTTTCACTAGTGTCATGACCTGTACCAAGGACGGACTAGGCTATTAGCAGCTTGACGTTATGCATCACTATGGCGGACCTGTACTGACAAGGGGCAGAGAAGATCTTAGGAGTCTGGCTCTTCCTAGATCTTGTGTGGCACTGATTTTGACTTAGCAGTGGTCAGTTGGATTTTGAGTGGTATCTTCAATTTCCTCAGGTCATAATAAAAGATGTAATATTGCTGTATAGAATATCTATTTAGGGTTATACACAAAACTTCACATTGGATGATAACCCTTGTTTGTTCTCTTTACATAAAGATGATGCTTAGTGCAATTGAGAGATAGTAATTATACTTATGTGGTCGATATGCATAAGATTGTCAATGTGTACATACAGTAGTCATGCTTATGTTGATATCTATACTGCTACTGCTGATTATAATTAGGATGCTAGCAATATCATGTTGTTAGTTATGTTTAACATACTAGACATGCCTCTATAATTAGAAATGTCTATAATGCTAATCATGCTTATGCAAATACTCATGCATATATTGATAGCTCTGCTTATGATATTGATCTGCTCAAACTGTTAGACATGATAATGTTATTAGATATTCTTATGATGATAGACTTATTCATGTTAATAGAGATAATATGGTACTTTCTTATGCTAGTTATGCATATGTTATTGAATCACTTATACGGTTAACAAAAAAAATGATGATAGTCAGCTTGATGATGATAATTGTTATCAGCTCCTTTATATATTTTTTTAATCATTAGTGTTGCTGAGCCTATTTGCTGTATATGATTAAACTGCTTAAACTATCTCATTACCTAAAATGTTGTAATCAATAAGCGTTGTTGGAGGTTATATCTCTTGCTGGGACATGAGTCTCACCCTTGTGGTTTGCCACATTTTTTTAGTAATTGGAAGTGACGAAAATAAACATGTGGCGGTAAAGAGGATCTGTAGTAATGAATCTTTGATAAAGTTGATTAGATGTCTAGTGTGTCCTAGAGTCATCCATGTACTCTCAGGTCCGGGCAGGAAAAGTTTTTATATGGTGTTTCAAATAAATCAGACTTTTGTTAGCATATTAATGCTTGTTTGTGTGGCATATACGATTATTGTTCTCCTGTATATATATGTTGTGGCTAAGATGATAGAATGATTTGCATCAAATTTTTGTCTTAGTATGGATACAGGAAAGATGTTGGGCTCTTATGAAAATGTTTTTGAGTGGGGGTTGATGTTTAAATCGGTTTTAATTTACCCATATTTTTGGGTATGTGATTAATTAGTGATTGATTGTGTTTTATGTTTTGAATAATCTCATTTAGTGTAATCGGTTCTCACAAAAGGAATCTAGATTAACATAAATATGTATTCTAGACATGCATCTCTTATATGTACATGCAAGATGACTAATGCTAATGATAGTCTGGAGTTATCAATTACAATCCCTTTGGTATTAATGTTGAAATAATTATTCAAGATTATTTCAAAACAAAGATCATTAGATATTTGGTCATTGCATTGAGTTATCAATTACAATCCCTTTGGTATTAATGTTGAAATATTTATCCAAGATTCTTTCAAAACAAATATCATTAGATATTTGGGCATTGCCATGCAAGATCAATCTTTTGAAACAGAAACATTAATTTCTCACTTTATTGATTCATCATAATTGTCATACAAGGTGCTTGAAAGTAAATGTTTCTATTTTCTTGGCATAATGAAATAGCAGTTCAACTAACTCTATTACATTCCCATTGGGCTAAGATAAATTTAAATCTAGACTGAAGCATCCACAACTCTTGCTCTGACCCATCCATCTTTGTCCTTCCATGAGGGCTTTATTCTTGTCAGATCCTGCACATCAAGTATGTTAGATCTTTGTTTGGTATCACATACCAAATGAAGCATTAATAACATTTATTTGATAATGTTTATACCTAAAGTAGAGGCCTGAGTGCCTTCCTTATTCTTATTTAGTTCCTCTAACCAGAGTGGGAAAATTCTTTTCCAATGTCTAGGATGTTCACAATGGTGACAATTGCCTTCTTTTCTTTACTACTCCCTTTGATTTGATATCTAAAGATTTGGGCTTCTGGCTAGCTTTTGAACTCTTCTTAGATTTTCCTTTGCCTTTATACTTCCCCTTTGTCTTTCTGATCTCCATCAAAGACTTGGGCTTGTCTTTCTTCATTTGTCCATCAGTTGTTCTTAGCATGCCCAACAACTCTGTCAATGATTTGTCAAAGTCATTTATGTTGTAGATCGTGACAAATTGACTATAAAGAATCTGGTAGAGACTATAGAATCACATCAGTGGCCAACTCTTGACCCAAGGGGAATCCCACTCTAGCTAAGTTCTCCACATAACCAATAAGCTTGAGCACATGACGACCTATTGGATCTCATTCTACTGTGTTACATTTGAACAGTGTCTTAGAGACATCACATCTCTCTTATCTTACCTGATCTTAGGAGATGTTCTTGAGATGTGTGACTATCTCAATCACATCTATGTTCTCATGATGCCTCTAAACCTCATAGTTCATGGAGCATAACATTAGAAATTTGACATCCACAACATCTTTATTCTGCTTCTTATACCTGTCAGCCCTAGGTGTAGTAGGAAGGGGTTCATCTGGTTCTGGCATCTCCAGGACATAGATCTTGCACTCCTAGGCTTATACATTCTAAGAATCACCAATTAAGCCTGTCCCAATAGCCAATATGATAGATATGCACCATGTGAAGGTAGAAACTACATATATACCATCATACTTCCATGAGGTAGACGGTGCACCACACAAAGGCATAACCTACACTTAGTCAAAGAAGTTTTTCATGTGCATTGCAATTGGAAAGCA
The DNA here is from genome assembly GCA_963693085.1 of Alisma plantago-aquatica. Lineage (NCBI taxonomy): Eukaryota > Viridiplantae > Streptophyta > Magnoliopsida > Alismatales > Alismataceae > Alisma > Alisma plantago-aquatica. The sequence continues at coordinate 1,252,524,130 of OY856410.1, read as the reverse complement.
TCTTAGACTTAATATGTTTGATAGAGGGATATATATATATATATATATATATATATTGTATCCAATCACCACATATAGAGTAAATATCATATACATGCTATATCCTACAATGTCAACATGTAATATAAAACAAAAATCAATGGTTATGGCCTTGTCTACTGGAATTTCTTAGAGCCATAAGGAATTAGTGCCACCTAGGTCAATCATCACATCACATGTGTGAACCTGTTATGGTGTAGATTTGTGCTTGCCAATCTTGGTAGACCGGTTCAACCCTTGAACCGATTGTCTCACCTCTATGTCGGTCGGTTGGTCCTTAGGGAGGATCGTTTGACCTCCTTTCCAACTGGTGTCTGGACTCCTTCCAAATGGTCAGTTGGGTCCACCAGGTGTTCGTCAGGCTCCTTCATCCTGTCCTCCATGGTCCTCCAGACGGTCGACTCATCTCACAAACTGGTCATCTCATATGTTGAGATCATCTTCATCGTCATTGCAAGAAAGGAAATTATCCTATTTCTACTTTATTACATCATAAAGAGAAACCTCGAGTTACATTCAAGGGGAGCAAATGTAGGTAATAATTAACTTTGCGTTGGGAATAAGGAGGTAGAGGTTCAATACATAGAATGAGATAAATAGGAATAAAACCAAACCTCCAACCACACATAGATATAGGTTTGAGGCCATAACCATGCTACACATCCAACATCAAAACCTCTTTTATGGCGATGCATGTAAATTACATATATATATATATTAAATATTCACATCGTATGCAATAAATAAATAGTAAAATAAAAAATCCGAATATTGATTATCCTAAAACATAGTAAATTAACATGGATCTGATACCACTGTTGGGAAATACAGGCACAAAGTAATACAGTGAAAACAAAATTTTCTCTATCTGTATTCCCCATAACAATAAGATTGTGTAAACTACTATAAAATAGGAAGCATGGTTTAACAATTTTATACCTGGTCCTGAAGCAAGTCCAGTGACAATAACTCGCTGTAGTTGCAACTATCTTCTAGTTTCTCTTGGACGGTGGTTGTGCAACTCCTAGTCTTCACCACGGACGACAGATTGGATCAGCTTTTACAATGGCTCATGTGATCTCGCCATGGACTACAAGCTGACGTTGCCCTCCTAGCAGCAGCCAAAGGACTCCTACTTCTAGAGTAGTCCACACATACCAACTAGAACTTTTATCGTTCAACTAAAACAGACACAAAGGAGTTGTCCCTCCCATTGGTGTATTAGTTACCAAATTCTCTCTCATAAGAATGATCCTCAGTTGTTGTCTCTCATAGCAATCCCTCCCTAATCGGGTTGGACTTTCTTGGGCTCTCTTGGTTACCACAACCAGAGAGGACATCAATTGACTGAACATCTGATTCTCAGTTGTCTATTTTACTGTTCTTCTCTAGGAAGATCCCAGTACCCCTCTAATTATAGGTGGGGTTAGGGATGGGGTTTCCAGCCTATTCGGGATCTATATGGGAGTGGAAGGGACCGAAAGATCTTGAATTTTTGCAACCTACATGAAACTATCTTATGGAATTCCAGAAGGTCATCTGGCACTATAAGATGGTCGTCTCATTCTATGAGATGCTTGTCTAGAAGTTTCCAAATCACATATGAAATTGGCAAAATTATTTCTAATTAATGCAAACATTAACTCCTTGATCCAATCAAATTGAACAATCAAAATGAATAATCTTTCTCACAAATTCATGAAAGTTGCTAGAACCTTCCACTGACCCAACCGAGCTAATCTATTCACAAGGTGAACCGGTTGTGTAGCTCAGTCGAGCCGACCTATTCACCTAGTGAGCCAATCAATTGGGTCTTAGTTGTGCAGAATTCCATCCATTTCAGTTTTAATTAGCCCGAATCTCCAAATGCCCGTCTCAACCCATAAAACGATCATTGGCACTCCAAACGACCATCTCACCCAATGAGATAATCAAATGGCAGTGCAGTCCGCTGATCTGTTGTATGAATTGAGTACCTAAATTTTTTAGTAACCAATCGAACCATCATTCAAGATTAAACTCCTCTTCTAGATGAGTTCTTATGTGTGTGGCCCTATAGGTCCCATATCATGTTGGCAGTGAATGTCCATAACTAACTTATGACATCACAAGTAGAGAGTGGTGCCTATTCGCACATCAATGCTTCCCAAGTAAAAGGAAAGTTGGAGAACAACTTCAACCTACAATGTGTGTAAGGTGTTGTATTGATTGTATAATTCGTTTGCTCTAATATGCAGAGTGAACTTGAGGCATGGAGTCATCATCCTCTCAATGTTCAACCTATGTTCCTTGAACCAAGAACTATCTATCTGAGATAATGCGGCCTCAATATCATATATTGATTCACATGTGCATGCACATGCATTTCTTAGTCTCACTTATCAAGTAGCCAAGATATCATCTCCCATAGGAGAGACAAATCCCATATCTATCATTCACAATCAGTCCCCATGTGTCAAATTCACCCACTCACCACCTTTATAACAACCTATGTTTCATGACTGCTTTTGATGATGTCAAAGTGTACCCAAGGACATGTGATGAGTGCAATGATTTTAGGTCTAAGAATCACAATCACCACCTTCACTATGAAAGATGACTATGACTACCAATTATGGTTTCCATGTGTCACTCTCAAGGTGGGTCTGTCTGATACACTATTCCCTAACATGTATCTGCGTGCTTGGTTTGATATTTCCATATCATGACTAATGAGATCCAGTCATCAACCAACACATACTCCAGTCTTATGTATTATTGGTGTCTATCTACCTTCCAAAGTAACAACTAAATAGGGGCATAATAAGAATGTACGTACTGTTAAGATTCATATGATCTCATTCTCCAAGTCACGTACTTGAAGATATACATCATTGAGTATTTTCGTTCTTTAGACATTCATAATGTTTCCTCATTATCTCATAACTTAATGTAAGAGAATGAATTGGAAGCTTGCCTTTATGAATATAATCAAATCCTTTATGGGATATGTCATGTCAATCATCACATGATTGGATCTCTAGGCATACCTTACTAGCACCCACAACTAGAATCAGACCCAAGTGACCATAAATGGGAAGTTACATCACTTAAGGAATAATCATAATTCATTAAATTTGCATTGGTGATACAAATTATAGTAATAACTCATCTTTTGACCTTCAAAATTTGAACATCATCAAATTTGTATTGTTCTACACTGTACAATTAACTAATGGTTCAAATGTGAGATCAACGAACCTCATTTTCACCCTCAAATCATTTATAAAAGTTTCTTATATAGATATTGAGTTTCATGTTTATGCAATTCATAGTTCATACAGTCCAAGATAAGGTCTTTGATGTCTGTGGCATCATTAGAACGCTTCAAGTAAACATCCATTTTAGCTTTAAGCATGCTTGGAGCATGTTCCTCTACCACTGGTGTTTTAAGGATGTAGAGCTTGCTGTCATGATTGAGAATGTTTCTTAAAGTCCTTAACATGTTATGGAAGTTTATCTCATTTAATTTTTCCTTCTCAAGGACCGATCACTATGACAATGTGTTTTCCATTTATTTCTATAAAAGAAAAATTTGCTCTTTGTCAAAGCATTTTTTATTTGATTTAATAATATTGATGATATTAATTAGGCCTTTAGTTAATTATCACTCGCACTATTTTGCTCAAATTGAAAAACCTCACTATCGATTTGGGACATTACAACATACAAGCTTCTAGTGAGCCATGATCCATATTTCATCAAATCATGAGTCAACTTTTGTTGTTCACCCATAACTTGACTATTTAGGTAGGCAACTTATGTCAATTGCATATAAATACATCTCTTGGATAGATGGTGTGCACAAATCCTTGTCACAATTTATCTGTATGCTTCTAGGCACTTAATCTCATTAAGACCACCTAGTTAAGATTGACTCAAAATCTAACACAATAGAATATCCACGATGCTTTGGTAGACCTACATATCTATCCCACGTCCATGAGATAGATGAAGCACCAGGCTTTGGTGTAATCTATGCTTAGTTGATTAAGATTTTCATGTGTGTCTCTTATGGAAATCATCTTAGACTTAATATTTATTGAGGGATTTCATATATATATACATATACATACCAATCACCACATACTTATCATATACATGATATACCCACAAATAGAACATGCAATCATAAACCATACGAACAAGGGTTCTGGCCATACTAACACAATTTTTTGGAGCGTCAAATAATTACTACCACCTAAGGTCCTTCCAGTTGCTCATTTGGACTTCCTAGTTGCTCGATTGTCTTCCATCGGTCTGTCAATTGGTTCTGGCTCATGTAGTTTACTGGACTTCTCTAGTAAATTAGTTGGGGGCCTCAAATCGATTGATTATCTCCTCTTATCAGATGACCTCCTCGGTCCTCTAGGTCGATCGACTTGACATCCCAGTCAGTTGGCTCTCCTAGTGCAATATGTCTTTTCTTTCCCAAAATAGAAATTATAACTAGCCCATTCCAATTAACATACTACATTGTAAAAAGGGAAACCTCAAGTTACACTTGATGGGATTATAGGAAGGAGAGCATTAATTTAGAATTGGAAAGAAAGAAAGAGGTTCTATATGCAAACCAAATAAAAGGAATGGAGTGAGACAACCAACCATGCACACACATCCACAAGGGGTATTGGCCATAACCACACATTCATCCACCATCAAATTGTTTTTAGGGTGAAGCATATATATATATATATATATATATATATATATATATATATATATATATATATGTATGGTACTTAATCAGATATACACAATAATCATTTTAAATATTCACATCATATGCAATAAAATAAATTCGATCACATCAATTTAAATCCCAATACACCATAAATTTACATGGCTCTAATGATATTGTTAGGAAATCAAGGCAACATATAAGGAAATGAAAACAAGAATTTATGCCCGAATCCCAAATCAACAAATCGTGTCAACAATGATGTATCTAGGAAAAGGGTTTTTGAGGTATATACTTGGTCTTAGAGAAAGTCCAACAACAATCCTTGCAACGTCTCAAGCTTCTACTTCAAGTAGTACATGAATAGTTGTCAGCAATGCCCTCCTAGTGCAACATTAAGGATGACAGTTGATGGTGTTCTCCTAGTGTGATGATGATGGCCTCCAAACATCTACATAGTCGATGCAGACCATTGAGAACTCCATGTTGTGCTACCAAACCCAACAAGAAGGTGTTGTCCCTTTGATGTCAATGTGCTAGAGCTACTTGTTCTCCCTATATGTCTCTCCCTTTCATGGGCAAAACTTGCTTTGGACTCTAATGTTACCATAATTGTTAGAGAACAACATTTTTCAACATTAGTTGTATCTTCTGAAAGCCTTGAATACCCCTCTATTAGTAAGAGGGCCAGGGTCAGGATTTCTAGATCAATTGTGAGTCGTTGAGACAAATTTTCACAAATGTGTGGCTACTGTGAATCACAAATTGGCCAGTTCATATTTTGAATCAATCGGTTCACATGTGAATCGGCCGATTCAACACTTGAGTCGATCGATTCACTATATTTCCTACTCAAAATCATATTAGCTTTCAATGTGATGATTACTGCACGACCTGACTTGACATCAATCCTTGGTCCATTCTTACTAATCACTCAACCGATTGATTCACATTCTTAATCGGGTGATTAATATTATGAACCGATCAATTCACATCTTGACCCGATCGATTCACATTCTAGTTCAGCCAATGTACAACCAATGTTGTTTAAATTGTCTTGACACTTGAGTTGCCCAACTCAACACTTGAGTTGGTTGACTAACATTCTCAGTCAGTCAATTTTTAGCTAATGTTGTCTAAATTGGATACCTAAACACTTTAGTAATCAGGTTAAACCTTATTCATGAGTAAAATCCTATTCTAGGTGCATCCTATGTGTATAACCATATAGTCCCCAAGTTACATTGACAGTTAATGTCCATAACCAATTCATGGCATCACAAGCAATGAGTAGTATCTAGCAACACATCATTGCCACTCAAGTAATTGGAAAGTTAGAGAACAACTTCAACATGCAGTCCATAATTAGTGTTACATTGATCATATAGTTCCTTTGTCTCTAATATCTGGATTGATCACGACATGGAATCGTCATCCTCTCAATATTCAAGCCATGTTTCTTGAACAAGAGTAGGAAATTGAGATACATATGAGCTCAATATTACATATTGGCTAACATGAGCATGGCCGTGCATTTTTTTATCTTACTTATCAAGTGTCCAGGATATCAACTCCAATAGGAGGGACAAATCCCATCTACATCACTCACAATCAATTCTTCATGTGTCACTATGTACCCGAGCACCACATTTATGGAAACCCTTATTCGAGGTCATGTTGGATGGTGTCAAGATACATCGAACAACATGTGATGAGTGTAGTGACCTTAGGTCTAAGAGCCACAATTACTATTATCACTATGAGAGCTGATTCTGACTACCATTAAGTGGTTTCATGATTCTCAAGGTGGGTCTATCCGGTACACTATTATCTAACAATTACTTATGCTTTTGACTTGATATCCCATATCATGAACAATGAGACTTTGTCATTAGTCAACAGACATTCTAGTATTATGTATTACTGTTGTCTATTTTACTTCCACGTTAACATCAGACTAGGGGAAAAACAAGAATGTGTGTACTCTTATCATATATATGATCTCATTGTCCAACTTCTAAACCTAAAGACATATGTCATTAAGTAACATCATTCTTTTGACATTTATTATGTTACATCATTATATCATAACTGAATAAAGCTTAATAAACAAAATTTTCCTTTTATTATTATCAAATCAATTACATAATGCCATATTACAATTATCACATGATTGGCTCTCTAGGCATACATATCAACAATGTCAACATAGTTTTCATGTAAAGGAGAAGCTAACATCTGCCCCAATGTTAGTATTACTGAAGTCGGGGAAAGGATAAATAGTCTTCGGTGACACTACCAAGGAAGGTCAAGGGTGTTTGCAGATGCAAGACAAGCATGATATCTCATTTTCTTCTAGATAGTTTAAGAAACATGAGGAGAATTACCTAACCTATAATCTAGAATTGGAAATTGTTTTGTTGGCACTATAGATATGGAGGCATTATCTATATGAGGAGAAATGTCATATTTTCCTAATCATAAGAACCTCTAATACCTCTTCTCAAAATATGAGTTGAACATGCGGTAGTGCAGGTAGCTGGAGATGACAAAGGACTAAGATTGCACTATAGAACACTATATAGGGAATGCCAAAATGGTGGTGAACACTTTTCATCAACCACAATGGAGACATCCCACCTGTACTCAACAACCTATGCAAAAATAAACATCTGTTATGTCTATGGTAGATGAATATGCATATGGATGTATCCATGCAAGGGGACTCCTAACCTAGCTTTGATCAAGCCCAGACTAATACAACATATCATGGATGCATAATAGGGTGATACTTTGATATTGAACATCAAAGTAATTCTAGGTAGTGATAAACATGATGGATATCATGAGTTTAGTCAAGGGATCCTTTGTTATCATAATAGGATTGTTGTACATAATGTAGGTGGTTTGAGGCAGAGTATCCTTTAGGAAGCACAAAGTTCCATGAATACAATGTACCTAGGTAGTACCAAGATGTACCACAACATGTATGATGTATATTGGTGGCCAACCTTTAAGAACAAAGTGACAAATATTGTACTCAAATGCCTAGTCTATCAATGAGTCAAGGATAAACATCAAATACTTGAAGCCCCTCCCTATCCTAGAATGGAAATAGGACCATGTGCGTAGGATCTCTAAAGGGAAATAATTCTATATGGGTAATAGTAGACCAGTTGACAAAGGTGGAACACTTCTCACCAATCAATACCACCTTCATAGTTGAGAGGTTGGAACAAGTCTATATAGATGAAATTGTGAAGATTCACTAATTACCAGTATAATAATATTTTATAGAGGACCATAATTCACTAGTAGGTTTCGAGACTGTTCACACACATGCTTGGGTACTTAGACAAAGTTCAACACAACCTTTCATTCATACACAATAAAGCAATCTAATATAGCAATAAAGACCTCATAGGATCTGATGAGGTCTTGTGTTTCATAGTTATAAGGAAGTTGAGAGGGTCGTCTTAGCTTAATTTAATTTTCTTACTAATAGTTATCATATGAGAGACCCATGACCTTGCTCAAAGTATTGAACATACTTAACTATCATAATTGAATGTTTATAACCTTAATCTAACCTTGTTATATGCTTTTAAATCATAATACAAGCTTAAGTTTCAAGTTTGGTCCAATTTAGACATTGTTTGTGCAAGTTATGTAATTTTATGCACATTTTGGACTTTTCTACAATTTACCCAATTGAGAGGTTTTATTTACAATTTATCACTTTCATTATGTTTTTTGGATGTTCTCTCATCATTCTTGATCTTTTTGTGCCATGGGGCGCCTATTTGAACCTTGGTTTGGAGGTTTTTTCCTCAAGGGTATTTCAGGGTTTACCCCTTTATGGATGAGCCACCTTTAGGAGCTATCAAGCAAATAGTTTATTTGCTTTGCTTGCAGAAATCAAGAAACAAGGGATAAGAAGGCATACATGGATGGTGGGTCAGCTGCTTATGTGTCTTCTTGTATATCCTTAATAGTTTAAAGCCATGGATGCATGAAGAGCTTTTTAGACACCTCATGCTTCTTCTCTCCCTTATCCTAGAGCTTTATATATCTATTTTTGAACTTCCAAACAAAAGTTTTGCTTTCCACCATTTCTCTCCTATGAAGAACCTTTTTCCTTATCTGTTTATCTATGGAGGACCTATCCAAGGTAGAAGAATAAGGTGAATTTCTTGGTGGAAGCTCCTAGGGTTTTGTTTTGCTCTCTTTTAGGGTTTAAAAAGCTTCCTTCTAATGATCTTGACCTAAATGAGTAAGAATACCCTTCCTTCCTCCATTTCTTTCTCTATTATCCTTCCTCCTACCTTTCTCTGGGTCGGAACCTTGCTGTTACATGGTAGAAATTGCTCTAAATCTCTAAAACCCTACCTTTCTTTCTCCTTATGTTTAGGGTTTGCTCATTTGATGAAGAAAGGTGCTAAATGGGCGAGTTCACAACTTATGATTGGATTTTATACCCTACATGCTCGTGTTTTCTTATGTTTGGGATTTATATTATAATTAGAGTCAAGTTTTATAACTTTCTCCACTTGTATTGCTTACCATTAGCTTGCTAGCTCATGTTCTTGCTTTTAAATGACGATCCATGCACTAAAAAGCTATGTTTGACTTGGATTTCAATTTTTATAATGGTCTCTATTCTAATTTCAGTTATAGATGAACCTGTGATCATGTGTAAGTTATTGTTAAGGTATAATATGACTTGTATTAGGTTGGATCGACAACTGATGGTGCTAAACACCTTTCAACCAATGGTTAATTTTAGGGTTTAAGGCTGATTTCTTTTATAAACACATGACTCAATGGTGGTACCATTGCAACAACCGATGGTGTTGTCTTCATGACAACTAATGGTGGTGACCAATGGTGTGATCTGACGTTCGCCCCTTAGGTCAGGTGTTGGCCTAAATAGAAGCTTAGTGATTAACAACTAAGTACCCTAATGATGCTATCAATCAATGGTGATACTAGTTTGATATTCGATGGTGATTAATGAATATAGTGTTGATTTGACAACCTATGGTGACTTAATAGTCACTACTGATGGTGTATCAGGTCTCCACAACCTATGGTGAGTTAAGCATGTAGTTGTAGCATCAATTAAGCCTTAAACCAATGGTTTCTTGGGTCATTTGATGCAATGGTCGTACCTCTACTCTAATTGATGGTTTTAATATATAATGTTTCTTCATCCAATAAATTGGAATGATTCCTAAATGTAATATTTTGGTCCTAATAAAATGATTTAAATGGTTTCCTTTATGAGATCAACTTAAGAATCTCGTTTACTGATGGCTTGTTTTAAATAAACAATCACTTGTGGGTTTTACCCTACTCTGAATGGAACTTTTTATGTTGTTAATCAAGGGATGTCTAGGGTTAGATGGTGACTTTTTCTAGAGTACAACTCAATGACTTCATAGGTGGTTTGTTCAAGATGTTTACTTATGTAATATTCCCATTTAATGGTTAGAAGTCGATGCCTTAATATTCCCATTGTTTTGGGTGAAGCGTGTAGTGTAATGTTATGATTCTGATGATGAGAATTTGATGGTTCAATGTCTTAAACTTGTAGTATTACCCTTGCCCTCATATGATTATGATTTATAATCACCATAATGAATTAATGGGCAACCCTAATGAGGTATAGCTTGTTATATCTATCTTTAATATAACTAAATGATGGTAAGTGGGCATGAATAGTCCTTGAATGATTAATACAATCATGGAGTACTCTCTTATTTTTGTTGAAACCCTAGTATGCTATAACCCAATGGCTACACCTTGATTTATGTGTGGGTTCATACTTGAGAATAGTATGTAATGTGATGATGATGCTTCACCTTATGTATCCATGATCTAATGGGGACGCCGTGAGTTAGGATTTGGGTATAAGTGATGATTAGCAACATTAATATAATTTATCTTGTTGAACCTAACTCTAATGCAAATAGATAAAGATGAGTATTCATATTTAACATTCTTATATGACGGAATGATGGTGAAATAACCTCTTTAATATGATCATAACCTTAATATGTTAATTGGTGGTTATCATTGCCACATGGTTGATACTTTCTTATGCTAAACATGTGCATTATGATTATGATGAGGGTTAATCATATCGAGATTCCTTGCATGTTGATGTAATAAAGGAATATTCTTAATGTTAATATAACCATGCTATGATTGTTTATGAATATCTTCTAGCTCATTAATTCAATATTGTGTTGATCCGGTGTATTATATGTAAGTGATGTTTTTGAGCATTGTTATAAGGCATGCAAAGATAATGATGATCTTGCAGAGAATAGTATGATGATCTTAACGACCTTTGGGCATGGTTGAGCCCTAAATGAGGTGTATTCCTCTTGTGTTGATAAGGGTTGATACCCTGTGATATTGTGAAAAGGATTTATATCCTGTGATAGTATGATGACAATTGCAGTCTCATTAATGACAAGTGAATAGCATCATGTAATGATGAGTTGATGAACAATATGTCTCATATGTTTTATATCTTTTGAAATTGTTAGATAGCAATGTTTTCTAGAAGTGAATTAGGGTTTGTAAGTCCACTTGATTGATGCAACCTATATTCACCCAATTGGAAATAATTAATTAAGTGAAATTCTAATCATGTAGTGCCCTGTTCCATAGATCCATCTGAATGTCAAAACTTGAAAGATGGTGAAATGAGTATTCCTAAGGGAAACTCGAAAGCGCATACTATTGAGTATGTTGGGTTCTTGTCATCCTGAATCCAAGTGTTTAGGGGGGATGAATACAATCATAACTAGCCCTTAGTTTAAGAATGACTTTGGTCCTGTCTCAGTGATTATATATGTGATGAGACTGGAGGAAAACTCCAGTTGTACCTCATATGGTAGGGTATGCGTACCCACCTCCTTTCACTACTTTCATGATCTATATCAAGGATAGACTAGGCTGTTAGAAGCTTGACCTTATGTGTCACTATGGAGGACCCATATTGATCAGGGACAGAGAAGATCTTAGGAGTCTGACTCTTCCTCAATCTTGTATGGAACTAGTTTTGAATTAGAAATGGTCAGTTGAATTTTTAGTGGTATCCTCAAATTCCTCAAGGCATAATAAAAGATGTAATACAACTATCTAGCAAATCTATTTAAGGTTATACACGACACTTCATATTGGATGATAACCCTTGTTGTTCTCTATACATAGAGATGATGTTTAATGCATTAAAAGATAGTAGATATTCTTACGTTGTGGATATGCTCATGTTATAAATGTGGACATACAATAATCATGTTTAAGTTGATAGAGATATTATCACTTTTGTCTATGATTATGACATTCATTATCACATGTTGTTAGGTATGCTTACATTTCTAGATATGCCTTTATAACTAGAGATGCATATACTGCTAATCATGCTTATGCAGATAGTTGTACTTATATTGTTAGATCTAGTTATGATGTTGATATGTTCAACTTGTTGGACATGTTGATGTTGTTAGCTATGCTTATGATTCTAGACTTATTCGTGATGTTAGAGATGCTCATGCTGCTAGACTCCTTATACTATTAATAGGGATATGAGAATAGTTTGGCTAATGAAGATAGTTATTATCTACTCCTTTATGTATTTTGCTAATCATTAGTGATGTTGAGCTTATTTGTTATATATGATTAAACTTTACCTAAAAATGTTGGAATCAATAAACGTTATTGGAGGTTATATATCTTGCTGGGACATCGGTCTCACCCTTGTGGTTCGCCACATCTTTTTAGGTAATCAGAAGTGACAAAAACAAACCTGTGGTAGCAAAGAGGATCTATAGTAATGAATCTTTGAGAAAGTTGATTAGATGTCTGATGTGTCATAGTGTCATCCATGTACTCTCAAGTCCGGGCAGGAAAAGTTTGTATATGGTGTTTCAAACGAATTGGAATTTTGTTAGCATGTCAATGCTTGTTTGTGTAGCATATACAAGTGTTGTTATCCTGTGTATATATGTTGTAGCTAAGGTGATATAACAATTTGTATCAAATTCTTTTCGTAGTATGGATACAAAAAAGATATTGGGCTCTTATGCAAATGTTTTTGAGTGGATGTTGGTGTTGAATTCAATTTTAATTTACCATATTTTTGGGTATGTGGTTAATTGGTGTTTGATTTTGTTTTATGTTTTGAGTAATCTCATTTAGTGTAATGGGTTCTCACATCATAGGAGCCTAGATATTCCACCATATGATGCCATGTATGGAAGACATTGCATATCACCCTTATGCTGGTTTGAAGCTAGAAAACATCAATTGTTAGCACCAAAGTTGGTACAACAAACAACACATAACATCAAGATGATCATGTGAACATCTGAAGCTAGTCCAAGAAAGGAAAATTTCATATGACGATAATTGGTGTAGACCCTACAAATTTCAAGAGGGAGACATGGTTTGCCTCAAGGTGTCATTGGGGAAGGGAATTCTAAGATTTGGTAAGTGGGGAAACTTGGCACCAAGATTTATGGGACCCTATATAGTTGTTTCATGGATAAGGAAGGTTGCATGTACTGCCAAAACTATAGGCATTGTGTAATGCATCCCTTGTGTCATTGTTGCAGAGGAAACCGTTGGAAGTATATCTAAACGATGACATATCCTATGTGGAGGGCCTCATGTTGATTGATGATAGGAAGACACACAAATTGAGGAAGTAGGACATAGTGTTGGTCTAAGTGTTGCGGAATCATCATGGTGTTGAGGATGCAATTTAGGAACTCAAGGAGGAGATGCATAGGAAATAACCAATAGGGGTGTAAACGGTGTGGGTACGGTGCGGGTCTGGCCATACCCATACTCATACCCATCTAATTTAGTGGGTCTGGTTCCGGTTCTAGACCCGCATAATACAAAACCTGGACATGCACCATACCCGTACCCGCAATAATAGCGGGTATGCGGGTAAGCGGTTCTATAAAACATCATATTGTTTATGTAAGAGAAATGACTATGTTATATATATTTAACACAACAAGATATTGTTATCATATAGTATATTAACATGTAATAGTTATATTAGACAATTCTATATTCTATACAATAAAATTAATCGAGTAATTGTTTACATCTTTGTAGTCATGATCATAACATTTAATTTATGTAGAAAGTAATGTAGATTAGTAGACGTTTTGATTTTAAGTTTACATATGATGTTCATTATTGTAACTAGAATAGTTAATTCTTAGTTATATGAGTAGTCTCAACCTTAGAGTAGGATATAATCTCAATAATTATATTAATTAGACTAGTAAAGTATGATATATAACATATTATTTTAGTAGTTACTTATGTATAGCGGGTACACGAGTCTAGCCGGTCTGGGTCCAAGCATACCCATTATTGGACCCGCTTATATGTGGGTCCAAGGGTATACGGGTCCAAGGGTATGCGGGTAGAAAAAATTAGACCCGTGACAGGTTTTTTAAGGGTCCGGATTTGTGGGTCCGCGGGTCTACCCGTACCCATTTACAACCCTAATAACCAACCCTTTTCTCCTAGGATTTTAGAGGTGAAATGCATGTTATGAATATATAGCGGTAAGACCCTTGACCTAGCTTAACCTCTTAATCTCACTTTGTTAACTTATCACCTATTTATATGTGTACCTTAGAACATGTTTGACTATTTAGAGTCTTGTTTGTGGTCTTATGTACAAATTACACTTTAGGTAGGGTTTCCTTGAAATTTCTACATGTCATGATGGTTTCCTTCTTTCTCTTGCTTGGGTTAGGTATACACACTTGGGTGGTCTTACCTAACCTATCTTCCTTTTCATAGGTTTGGAATGAATTGAAGTGTGTCAAACCTTTCACTGGTTTTTTGGTGCTTTGTTTTACTCAATTGAAGATTGACAACGTGGTTTCACCCTTCCATGAATAGGCAACCAATGCATGAGGTTGAACAAAGTGACATTTGGTGTTTCTGCCAGTTGACTATTGATGAGGTGTCTGAGTGGATAGGTGGAGTATTTCCATCAGAAGGTAACTGATGGAAAATATGCACCATATGTACCAATGTTTTTGTGTGAGCTTCCTACTGATGATAATTACCACATACCTTCCTATTATTTTACTTGCATCATGATGATGATTACAACATACCTTCCTATGATTTTACTAGCGTCATGTACTAATGGAAAGTTGCTGCCTACCCTGTGATGGTGTGACTTATCGACAAAGGTACAACCTGACTGACACATGACAACTTTACCAAATGTTCTCTCTCTCCTCAAGGGATATATATACCCCCTTAACCATCCTTCCCACCTCATATGTGCAACTAAGCAATGAAGTACTAATGTGGAGTGAATTACCATCAGTTGGCATCAACCAGGAAGATTTCTAGTTCAATCAATTCTTGCTTCTGGTGTGATCTATCTTTATTCTCTTCACCATTGATGCAAGTCAATTTCATTGGTGGCTTCGAATCTTTGATCAAGGTAACTCATGTTGATCTAAGTGTTATACATTGTCCATGTTTTGATGATGAGTTAACCATTCATTGATATGTATCTAATATGTCTATTTGAGATTAATTTTAGGCATTAGGCACAAGAAAAAGATCAATTTATTCAATCCCTTTCTTGATCTAGTTCAAGTCAAAAGCAATGCAAATACACTTTCTTGAAAAATGCCCTAAAACCCTTAGGACAATTTTTTATAACCAGTTGTATTGATGCTATGACTTGTAAGAAAGATGAGAAAAAAATAGACGCTTAATTTGAACGTTTAAGCACTCTAATGACATTTTCCAAAATTGATACAAGATGTATGATCAGCTGAGTTCCCTTCCTAGAAACTCGACTAATGCCTTGGATTGCTCTTGGCAATTGCAATTTCTTGAAAAATGCCCTAAAACCCTTAGGATAATTTTTGTAACCATTTATATTGATGCTATGACTTGTAACAAGGATGAGAAAAAGTTAGGTTCTTAATTTGAACATTTAATCACTCTAATGACATTTTCCAAAATTGATCACAAGATGTATGATTGTCCGAGTTCCCTTCCTAGAAACTCGACCGACGCCTTGGATTGATCTTGGAAAATGCCCAGGTTCGGCTGAGTTTATCCCAGGACAAACTCAATTGACATTTTGCACTCAAAAATCAGATTTAAGTGATCGACTGAGTTTCATCCAAGATAAACTCAGCTGATACTTCAAATTTTCTTTGTCACATAGTTCAATCGATCAAATTACCTTTATTGAAACTCGACTGACTGCACTGTACAGAGTGTGTAGAAAAAGTGATTCTAACCATTGGAGCATAGAAAACCCAAAATTATCTATGTTGCAACACCCCAAATGGCTATAAAATGTTCCTTAGTGCTCGTAGTCTCTAGTGAACAACCCCAACTATAAATAGGACCTCTTGGAGTTCATTTCAAGGTTGATCCTTCATGTTATTAAAGCTCCTAGCTATAGTTGAGTGCATTCAGTCCACTTGAGACCCTTTTTCTCTCTTGTTTTGCAAATCAAAATGTCCATATGAGTGAGATAGAATATGTGTGAGAGTGCTACTCCATTGTAGTCTTGTAAAGCCCTCAAAGATTCCCTTTCCCCAACCCCTAACTTGAGATCAAGTTGGTGAAGGCTTCTCTAAGTGAAGGAGAAGGTGCAAAGCTTCTCCAAGTGGAAGGAGAAGGTGCAAACGATTATCCAAGGTGAAGGAGAAGGTCAAGGCTTAAGACCTGGAAGTAGAGTGGGTAAATCCTTCAAGGAAAAAGACTCAGTGCAAGAAGGGGATCTCCTTGGTGAAGGTGTCCAACTACTTGCAAGAGTCGGTGAGACCTTGTAGAGGTAGAAGACTAGCTCAAATGATAGGTAAGTCTTAGTTGGTTTATTGACTCCTTTTGGTCCTTACAACTGAATGCAAAGGCTATAAGCATCATCTTTGTAGTCCTCCGAGTTCACCTTTGAAGGATCAAAGAAAGTTAAGAAGTCAAAGATCTACATGCTCAAGGGTATCCTTGAAAACTTCAAGATGGGCAAGAAGGAGAGAGTAACTAAGATGTACACAATTCTCAACACCATCATGAATGGACTTACTTCCATGGACCACACAATGGATAGATGGACTATCAACTGTAAGATTCTAAGGTCTCTCCCCAATAGATGGGAATCCAAGGTGACCTCTTTTAAAGAAATTAGAAGCCTTGGTGACATTGCCACCAAAGAGCTCATTGGAAATCTTCAAGCTCATGGGCCAATACTTGACAAGCAAGAGGAAGATGAAAAGCAAGAAGAAAGGGAATAAAAAAAGATCAAAGATAGTGCTTTCAAAGCTCAAGTGGAAGCACTTGTTCTCCAAAAAAAACTTGCTTTCCGGTCCTCTCCTCCTTCTCAAGTGAAGATGAAGCCCCTAGTGAGCATAAAGATAATTACTCCAAGCAGAAGCACTTCAAAGGAAAGCCATCCTCCTCCTCTACTCCAAGGTGCCATGCATGTTGGCAAAAGGGACATTAGAAGATGAGTGCTCCAAGGCCCAGAAGTCCTACCAAAAAGCATATCTAAGAAAAGGAGGACTACAAGAAGGATGGTAAGTACTAGAAGAAGTACAACAAGGAAAGAAGAAGCAAGGATGAAACCCATGACACATAGGAGGAGTCTTCTTCTAGTGATTTCAGCTCCAATGAGGAAGTATGTCACCTTGCACTCATTGCCTCTACTAGTGAATACATTAGTGAGGTAAGTGAGGTAAGTGAGATAAGCTTGCATGAGTTGTCTAAAGAAACCCTCAATTATATGCTTAATGCTTCTTGATCTTCTCTTTCTAAATGTAAATCTAAGAAGAAGAGTTTAGGGAAAATCATCGATGACTTGTATGTTAAGCTTCATATCCTTGATCAGAATGAGAAAATACATCTTGATAGTATTAATTCATTGCAAGGGAAGTTTCTTGATCTTGAGCTCCAATACAATGGATTTGAAGTAGAGAATGGTATCTACCTTAAGAACGTCAATAGTCGTAAGGAGGAAAACCAAGCCTGCCTTGATGATCTTGTCTTACTTAGAACTGAAAATTATGATTTGAAACATGCTTGTGATGCTATTAAAAATGAAAATAGGATTTAACTTGATGAGCTTGTCTTTCTTAGAACTAAAAATGCAAGATTTCTTGCTCAAATTAATGATATTTTTTCTTAACCTCTATTGCCTAGTAATGAGGTAGCTAGCATTTATCTCAAGAGACATTTTTATCATACTAAAGCCCTCTATTTGGAGTCTGTCTTACTTCATGAACAAGATGATCTTGCTAGTTTACCTTCTATTGTCATTACTCTTAGTGATAATAATCACAAACTTAGAGCTTCCTTGCAAAAATTCCTTAAAGGGAAAAATCACCTTAATGAAGTTCTAGATCACTCTACTAAACAAGTTGGTACTAGTGGTTTGGGATGTGTAGAGGGATCTCCAAAGAGAAAGAGCAAGGGAAAGGAAAAGAAAAAGAGCAAGGAAACTCCTTTCTTCCATGGAGAGTCATCCGACTCTAAGAACCCTATGGTTTGTGTGCATTACAAGAGTGATGACCATTACTCTACTTATTGTATTTATAGAGAGAAGGGGACCAAATCAAAGATGAAATGGGTCCCCAAGCTAACAGTGCATCTAAAGATTTGAATTGGCCACCGACATCTTTCGTTCTTGTAAGTAAAATTAGGACAGGTGAAATCAACCAAAGCACATGATAGGTGAAATCGGCCAAAACAAGGGACAAGTGAAAATTAATTTTTGATAGTGGTTTCTCAAAGCATAGGACAAGAGAAATCAGCCACATGTACAAGTTCACAAAGAAGAGAGGAGGATCAATGACATTTGGTGACAGCAACAAAGGTAAAGTCATAGGTGAGGATGATGTGGGTGATTCACTTTGCATCAAGAATGTTCTTGTTGTGGATAAACTACATCAAAAACTAATTATTGTTAGTCAACTATGTGATAATGGTTATCTTGTTCTTTTTACCTAACTAGAATGTTTGCATCTAGATCCCCTCTCCTACAATGTTATATATAAGGGAACTAGAAATGTTAATATTTATGTTATTGTTCTTGGCTCGATTAAGCCTATTATTGGTATATGCCTTGTTATTAATTCTAAAGGTATATCTTAATGGCACCGTAGGCTTGGTCATGTAAATATGCATCGGTTGAAGAAGTTGAGAAAAAACAAATTGGTCAGAGGAATTCCAAAATTGAATTTTGAGAAGGATGAGGAATTCCAACCTTGTACACAAGGAAAGCAAACCAAATCCTCCTTTAAATCCAAAGTAGTACTTAGTACCAAGAGAGCTCTTGAACTTCTTCACGTTGATCTGTTTGGACCAATGAGAACTCAATCATTTTGTGGTAGCAAGTATTGCCTAGTGATTGCCAATGCCTTTTATTTCTATACTTGAACCTTCTTTCTTGTTTCACAAAGTGATACACTCGATGTTTTGTCGACTTTTTGTAAATGAATTGAAAATGAAGCTTCTTTCTAGATTGTATCTATCCATAGTGACAATGGGGGAGAATTTGAATATGACTTGTTTGAACATTTTTGTGAGGAATTCGGGTATGCACATAACTTTTCTTCACTGCAAACATCTCAAAAAAATGGGGTGGTAGAGAGAAATAATAGGTTACTATAGGAAATAACTAGATCCACAATTCTAGAGTACTATACTCCAAAGATATTTTGGGCCGAAGCTATTAGCACCTCATGCTTTGTGCAAAATTAGGTTTTCATTCATCCATTTTTTAAGAAAACCCCCTATCAATTATGGCATGGTAGACATCCTTCTATCAATTACTTTCATGTTTTCAGTTGTCCTTGTTTTGTTTTCAACACCAAGGATTCCCTCAACAAGTTTGATGTGAAATCTTACAAGGCTTTCTTTCTTGGCTATAGCACTACCAGTGGAGCTTATAGAGTATTTAACATTGAATTGTATAGAGTTGAAGAATCCATCAATGTTAGATCTGTTGAAACTAACCCCTCTAATTCCAAGAATATTATGAATGATGATGTTGTAGATGAGGTGATCCCTGACTTGAAAGAGCTCAACATCATTGACAAAGGAAAAGAGGTGATAGTTGATGAATAAGAGAATGAAAAAGAAAAGAAGGATCCAACTCCCCGCTTTACAAAACATCCTCCTAAAGAATTCATAATAGGTAATCTTTTTGAAAGATAGAAGATACAGGCTACATACAACAATGAACAACCTGGTAACACCTTCATCTCACAACTTGAGCCCAATAATGTGCAAGAAGATCTTAAAGATGATGAATGGGTCCTATCTATGCAAGAACAGTTAGAGCAATTCAATAAGAACAAAGTGTGGACCGTAGTGCTAAGACCAAATAATAGGAAGATTATTGGCACCAAGTGGGTCTACCTCAACAAACTAGATGAATGAGGAATAGTGGTAAGAAACAAACTAAGGTTAGTTTCTCAAGGCTACAATCAACATGAATGTATTGATTTTGATGAAACTTATGGTCTCATTGCTAGACTTGAATCTAATAGAATACTACTTGCCTTTGATAGATATAAGAATTTCTTGCTTTATCAAAGGGATGTTAAAAAGAAAGGACAAAAAAATGGATGTTAAAAATGTGTTTTTGAATGATACAATAGGGAGAAAGTATTTGTGGCTCAACCCCCCCCGACTTTGAACATGATAAGCTTCCTAATCATATTCATTTGTTGCAAAAAGCTCTCTATGGACTCAAACAAACCCCTGGAGCTTGGTATGAGAAATGAAAGAACTTTTTGCTAGATAATGGCTATATCATGGACAAATTGATTCTACTCTATTTGTTACACACAATTCTAGCAACTTTTTGATCATTTAAATTTATGTTGATGATAATATATTTGGTGAAACTGATCTTGATCTTTGTAAGGAGTTTGGTTTTCTAATGTAGAGTGAATTTGAGATGAGCATAATGGGGGAGCTTACTTTCTTCCTTAGTTTCCAAATCAAGAAAACCAAGGAAGGTAACTTCATCAACCAAGACAAGTACACAAGTATTGAAGCGCTTTGGGATGGAGAACACTAAGACGATGAATGCCCCCATGTCAAACACTGCCAATCTTGAGAAAGACGAAGAAGGTGAGAATGTGGATGAGAAGATCTATAGAGGTATGATTGGTACCTTACTTTATTAATTGCCTCTAGACCTGACATAATTTTAGTGTTGGCTTGTGTGCTTGATTTCAATCAAGCCCTAGAAAATCACATCTCATAGTGGTTAAGAGGATTTTGAGGTATCTAGCCAAAACTCAAAATTTTGGACTATGGTATCCCAAGTCAAGGGAGTTTACTCTTACTACCTAGGGCCATGCTTGGTTTCTTGGTTCTCTAAGTAACAAAGCACAATGGATCTTTGAATTACTGAGGCTGAATACATTATAGTTGGGAGTTGTTGTACCCAAGTCCTATTTATGAAGCAAATGCTCCAAGACTTTAACGTTCATTTTGATGCTTCTCCTATCTACCGTGATAATACTAGTGCAATCAATCTTTCTTATAATCCTATATTTCATAGTAGAGTGAAACATATAGAGGTCTATCACCACTTCCTTTGTGATCACATTGCAAAAAAGGATACTTGTATCACACATGTGGACACGAAGAATCAACTTGCATACATTTTCACTAAACCTCTAGCTAGAGAGAAATTTACTTTTATTAGATCAAAATTGCTTGCTCTTGATGATGTTGATAGGCCTTGTAGCTAGTTGTTCATACATTTATATATTCTTACTCAGTACTTTCTTACCTTATGCTTGCTAGGTGCTAATTTTCTTAGTTTTAATGTCTTATTTCACTTATTTTGACTATTTTCACAAACACATGTTTAACATCAAAATAGTAGTCAATGATGAGTGGAATGTGCTCCAATATGTTCAAAATGCATGAAAAGCTAGAAAAATAAAGTTATATAGCACCCTAGATGCCTAGAATTAAATTTGTAATGCTAAATATGTTGCACCCCATTGGTAAAAGTGCTAATATAAGGCCAAGAGGTTGCAGGTTCAAAATCCCCCGACCATAGGATGAATGAATGACCATTTAAAAAAAGGAATTAAATTTCTTATCTTTTGGGTAGACTGACCAATCAGTCAAGTTTGACCTGGTATAAACTCGACCGATCCCTGACTGAGGACTAAACTAAAATGAAGTATCAGTTGAGTTTTCAAAACACAAAACTTTATGGACAATGCTGCTAGGCAGATTTTATAAAGGGATTCAGTCAACTTTTCTCCCTCTCAACTAGAGAAAGTCAACCGACAACCACTCTCCAACATTCTTCCTCCAACCCTAGCACTAACCCAACCTTTCCTACACCCTTCCTAGCCCTGAATCATCCCTCCTTGCCTCTCCCAACCTTGACCTAGGTGGTTAGGTGACTTGTTGCTTTTGTTTATTCTTTCATTAGCGGTCTTCTCTTCTCCATCCAACCTCCATGATCTCCAATCAAAGAAAATGCACTAGACTATCTGGAGTTCCATTCACCTCATTGATCCTAGGGACATATCCTTTGATGGTACATCTTTCATCTCCACACAATCCGTGAATAGGTAAAAGGAACTCCTTTATAGGAATCCCTTTCCTTTCCATGCTTTGTTTGAATCACATTTTACAACTTGTGAGGTGATAAAAGAGGTTGATGAGGTTTTCAAAGCACACAATCTTAATGCTTTGTGTGTAGAGTGTTTGTGCTTCTCAAATTCCTTGTCTAGAACAAAGATAGTCCATGAATTTTATGCCGATCTCATGTGGAACTACACGAACATCATGCCATCATCTAATACCCAAGCCACATTAACTTCCATGATTACCAGTACCAAGATTACAATCTCTTATGATTCTTATAACATTTTTTTGGAATGGTACCGACTTTCCCAGTTCATGGATGTCTTCCTATCCTAGCTACCATGAGTTGCTTGACCCTAAAAGTTTCTACAAAAGCTTTGAACTTGTGCTTACCCTTCCCGATATCCATAAGTTTTTGAAGAAACCTTATGTACCATATTGGAAGAAATCAATCCTTCCCTCCTCTTCCCTCAATACCAAGAATTGTCTTATTGCATTGGCTGTTAACTACAATATCCATCCCAAGAAAAATTAAATGGATATTGCAGATAACACATCTATGATAATGCATTGTCTCTTGAGTAATGTCAGAGTCAAATAGTCTCATTATATTCTTCAACATATGACCTATTTCAACCCAGGAAAGAACACCATCGACACCCATCCCCCTATCGTAACTTGATATGTGATCTGTTTGCTTACCATGTTGATAAATCTCTTTTTCATGACCTTGGATACAAACCAGTCTGGTAAGGGGGCTGCATTAGTGAGACCACCATCAACTATTCCTTCCACCCTACTTCGTCTACCACACTAGGAGCTTCCACCTCCACCCAGGCCCCTCCACCACCTCCTAGACCCGACTTTGCCTCTTTTTCACTCTCCAATGAAGCCCTCATGGGATATATGATACACCAACAGGACTATAACCTTCAGGTTCAAGACCACATCAACCATGACTTAGTTCAGATAATGTCACACATGAACCTATCCCACAACCATCCCTATTCCAGCTATGAACTCTACCCAGGTGTTGGCTATGCTTCTTATGCATATAGTCAGTTGTACCTGACCCCTCCACCTGATGCTTCCACTATACCTCCTACTTCTGATGGTGGATTGGCCCCATTTCCTCTTAGCCTACTATCCCTTAGATTCTTGCTTTGCCTCCTGGCCTTGCTTCCATCTACTTTATATCTTTGATGGGACTTCTATTCCCAACTTTGAGCAATCTAAGGCTCTAAAAGAGTGTGTCATCTCCTGAGCAAGGCAAAACCATTGTTGGCCTGGTCCTTGCTCTTTTACTCATTCATAGGATGAGGAAATGGCTAATGAGGAAGTTGTAGATGATGATGTTGAGGATGTTGATGGTTCTAATGATGGATCTTTTGATGGTGGTGATGGTGCTGAGGCTACACCTAGTGCCAAAGATGCGCCTTCTGATTGAGATGAGGACTACCAGCCTGAGGAAGATGAAGAGGATGACCCAGTTGACATAGATGCCCTAGATCTTTTATTCTTGGTCTATGACATGCTTACCTAGATATATATTTCTTGTAGACTTATTATGCACGGAACATTTGGGCACTATCATTGAGGCCTATTAGTTTTCATATCTCATCATTTTTCTTCGGTGCTTTGTATTTGTCATCATGAGAAGACATATCTAGTGTTGTAATATGATCTTTTGTACCTTAACTCTGTGGTTTGGTTATATCTTGTGAGTTCTTGGTATGTGCTTCCATATTTTGATTATGACTCTAGTATGTTTGTTCTCTCTAGTTTGTTGATTGGTGTTTGCTTTGGTGGTTGTTGTAGTTTGTGCCTATGGATAACACATCTATTTTTTTAGCTCTTCTACCCCTACCTTTTTGAAATGACAAAGGGGGAGAGAAAATGAGAGCTCATGTACTATAGGTACCACAAGGGAGATTTTGAGCTCAAGTACATATTGAATTGTAATCATTTTCTAGTTGATTATCTATTATATCATGTGAATATGTAAAAGAACTCAATATATATATGTGTGTTATGATTGTTCTTTTTGGAAAACTAACCATACAGGTGAAAGAAAAGAGAAATTGAGGTAAGCATGAATTGAGGGGGAATAATCACAATTGTTCAATCATGTATCCCCTTACAATTCACAAGGTAAAAGTTTTTAATTCTAAATCCTTTTCAATATGTTTAGGAATGGTTTGTCATCTTCAAAAGGGGGATAAGGTTGACCTAAGTGCTATACATTGTCCATATTTTTATGATGACTTAGCCATTCCATTCATATGCATCTAATATGTCTATTTGAGATTGGTTTCAGGCATTAGGTACAAGAAAAGGATCAATTCAATCAAGCCCTAGTTTGATTTAGTTCAAGTCAAAAGCAATGCAAATGCACTTCCTTGGAAAACACCCTAAAACCCTTAGGACAATTTTTGTAACCATTTTATATTGATGCTATGACTTGTAAGTAAGATGAGAAAAAATTAGGAGTGCTGAATTTGAACATTTAATCAATCTATTGACATTTTCCAAAATTTATCACAGGTCATATGATCGGCCAAATTTCTTCCTAAAAACTCGACCGGTGCCTTGGGTTGATCTTGGCAAATGCCCAGGTTCATCCGTGTTTATCCCAGGACAAACTCGACTAACACCCTACACTAGAAAATCAGATTTAAGTGATCGGTTGAGTTTCATCCAAGAAAAACTCAACCGATGCTTCAAATTTGCTTTGTCACATAGTATAATTAGTCGAGTTACCTTTATTGAAACTCGACCAACTACTTTGTACAAAGTGTGCAAAAAAAGTAATTCTAACTGTTGGAGTGTTGCAAAACTCGAAATTATATCTGTTGCAACAGCCAAAATGGCTATAAAACATTCCTTAGTGCTCCTAGTCTCTAGTAGACTTCCCCAACTATAAATAGGACCTCTTGGAGTTCATTCCAAGGTTGCTCCTTCATGTTATTCAAGCTCCTAGATATAGTTGAGTGCATTTGGTCCACTAGAACCCCTTTCTCTATCTTTTTTGCAAATCAAAATGTCCATATGAGTGAGATAGGATATGTGTGAGAGAGCTAATCCATTGTAGTCTTGTAAATCTATCAACGCTTCCCTTTCCCCAACCCCTTTCTTAAGATCAAGTTGATGAAAAGCTTCTCCAAGTGAAGAAGAAGGTACAAAGCTTCTACAAGTGAAAGGAGAAGGTGCAAAAGCTTCTCCATGGTGAAGGAGAAGTTTAAGGCTTAAGATTTGGGAGTAGAGTGGGTAAATCCTTCAAGTCAAAAGACTCGGTGAAAGAAGGTGATGTCCTTGGTTAAGGTGTCCAACTGCTTTCAAGAGTGGGTAAGACCTTGTAGAGATAGAAGACTTTAGCTCAAAGGATAGGTAAGTTCTTGGTGGTTTATTGGATCCTTTTTTATCCCTAAAAAGGAGGCTGGGTGTCCTTAGCCCATAAAAGTAAGGTCATTTTTATGTCTTATAATTGAATATAAGTATACATTGGTTGCAAAATCCTAGAGTTTGACCTCTATAGGTACTAGACTGACTTTAGCCTAGTTTGGAGATTAAAACCAATCTACATAACTTGTTCTTGTATTTTTTCAATCTCTCTCATCCTTGATATGTATGCTGAGTGGCACTACAAATTTAATATTTGTAATCCCATATCTTGAAGTAACTTAAAGGTATAATGAATTGTGCTTAAGTGCTTTTATATCTATTCACCCCCCTCTAGAGCCCATTGATCCAAAAACTAAAAACTTTACCATGCATTATCCCTAGTGATCTATACCTTCCTATCCTTATTGGATGTTTTCTTGGTGATTTTCTTAAGGGTTTCAATGGAAGCTTTGCTTCCACCCATTCTCTCCCCTATTTGGTAGCCTTCACAGTAACATCTGAGTAGGTGAAGTAGAGGAACTCAAACCTTGGGAGAGTTTCCTTATGTATCAGAGTTTGTCATGAAACTCATGTCATCATTGTATTTGTTTGAGGTCAAACCTATTTCTACCTTTTCAGGCAAGCAATAAAACTCTTGACTTGCTTGTTACAGGCCTTGTACATGCATGTAGCAGATGTTATTGTTATATACTTTTCAAACTATAAAATTGGTAGTTTGAATGTACTTTAGGCCTTAACGTGTGAGTTTATATGCTTTCATGTTGATCCGTTCTCTTTAATAACATAAACACATATTACACATATCTGACTTTAGATGGAAAGAGAAATTAGGGTTTCTTCTGTAACATTGAAATATGATCTGCATGCTTGTCTTGAGGCTTGTTTATGAGTTCTATAGTTCATGATAAATGTCTCAAATGACTTTTGTAATACTATGTTACTATAGTGTGTAAAGGTCAATTCCTTATAGTAAAAGGGGGTGTTTATGCACTCACTCCTCTGTTTGGCCATGGATGCCTAAGGTGTGGCAATTGATGGTTTTTTGGAAATCTATTATGCTTGTTACAATGTGAATCTTGGTCGTGTTGTTCGGATGTTTTACATCTTTGAGATTTTATTACTGCTTTATTGCTTGCCATGCCTATGTGCTGATAGGTTTCCTTTTACTTTAGTAAATGTAATTATAGAACAACAAACCTAACTATGAAGACAGATCTAATATAGAGCCATGAGTCCATTGAACCATCTCCTTGGATTGTTAAAGGGATGGGGAATGAGTTAATCTTGTAGCAGCCTAGAACTGTGAGTAGATGCTCAGAGACATATATTAGTGAATATATAGGGATGCTTAGGAGAGGATATCTTATCATATTTAAACAATTTTGTTTGGGTGTAAGTGCATGAGTAATATAGTGAAATATGGAGAATGGTTACCCAGTTTTTTGTGGTGTTGTGATGTGTGTAACCAGGGTGGGCATGTTACAGTGGATTAACTTGGAAGCATATATCCACAATGGGCTAGTTGGTGTGTTGCCTACCTTGTGATGTCCCACTTCAACATAAGGTTGTTAGGAGAGGTATAGGAAATCTAGATATCCTTATATATTATATGGATAATGGGGTGGCTTAATAGCATCTACTTAGTGATTTGGGTTGTATGCCCCACACAATTTAGAGAACTGAAAGATACAACATATGTGTAGCACAACTGTTTAGGTTTTGTTGACACTCAATCACAGTTGTTCCTTGGATAGTTAAATTTATAATATTTATGATCTTAGTAAGTATAGCATGTATTTAGTACCCTAAAAATGATGCGTAAGAATATGCCACCGACTATACCTAAAATTTTCATACTAATTAAATATACCTCATGTATCATATTATTTACTTTTGGTGATTGGTAAGACACCCCTAGGTATTCCTAGACAAGGATGGTAAACTTGGGAGAACCCATGCACCCACAAACTAGTTCTCTCAAATAGTCTCATCAGAGGTTGGCTGATGTTGCGGGAGTCTAATTACTTAACAACACCACTGGGAGGATCTCACTCATGT
Organism: Alisma plantago-aquatica; assembly: GCA_963693085.1. Taxonomy (NCBI): domain Eukaryota; kingdom Viridiplantae; phylum Streptophyta; class Magnoliopsida; order Alismatales; family Alismataceae; genus Alisma; species Alisma plantago-aquatica. The sequence goes on along the minus strand of OY856410.1, from coordinate 1,252,496,256 downwards.
ACTTGTCACACTTTTTAGGTAAATGACCCAACTATTTATATAGTGATGGAGATGATCAATAAGGAGGGAGAAGGCATTAAAATCAAGATATGGGTGATGTTTGTGTAAAGGGATCTCGGTGGTAGGTTATGTTTATATGACCTCATCAAGAGATATAGCATATAGAAATAAAGTCATTAATGTCCCGCTACTGTTAGGTCCTGGTGAAGTGTGTTTTGTGGTATCGTTTGTTTGTCATTGATCTTATCATAGGCACACAACCTCTAGAGATAGATTTATGGATTTGTAATATGTTGCATGCATGCTCTATTGTAACGCCACATATGCAAAACTTAGGTCTTCTTTACTTGGTGAGATAATGTGGGTTTGGCATCCAACCTTTTTTCTGATTAAAGCATTGTAAACTTATGAAATTAATGTTACAGATAAGGTGCTTCTTGATATTTTGCCTATTTGAAACTCTATAAGCTTATGCGTGTGATTATGATTTTAAGTTTTATTTTTAATTGGATTTTGATTAATCTTGCACTTATGGCATTGAGTGTCACATCAACCAAGATATACTCACTCACCTTGTCAACAACATGAGTTTTATTCTACTTTCCCACCACCCATATGGTGAGAAACTATTTAGCATGGCCAACTCATGCTTAGGAATAATGAGCATAGGTGAATAGGGATAGAGCTAACCACCACCCCAACATGGGGTTGAGATGTTGGTGTAACCTATGAGATCAAGGTGACAAGCAGAGGGTTCAATTACTAGATGTCATAATGAGGGTTTGGGGGAATATAGTAACCCTCTTTGACATCAGACACCAGAATAAAACTAGTGTCCTCGAATAGGTTGTTATCCCTAAAAAAGAAGTATAACTATAATGAGACATACAAGGAAAAGTTATGAAATAGTTAATTTACCGACTACACACAGTCTGATACCATCTTGTTAGGAGTGGAACCTGATATGGGTTCCATAGATTACTTTTTATGAGAGAGAAACACAAAAATCCCAACCAATCAATCCAAACATAATATTTTCAAATAGAAAAAGGGGTGCATGTCAATATATCATAACTTTGGTAAATAATATAGAGTATTGTAGAGACACAATTTTAGGTAGACTATTAATAAATTTAATAATATTCACCAACTGGTCCACAACGAACTAACTGTAAGGAAAGAAAAGTCTAATCTAGGTAGATTGGTTGAAATGGCCAACCTGTCCATCTAAGAACTTCTAGTACTAAACTTTAGAAGCTTCCCCCAAACTCCTAGTCCATAAGTTTCCCATGAAATAGGTGGGTTGGAAATAATATCTAGAATAAGAAAGCAAAACAAAAGCAAGAATCAATAAGAAATGAGTATGTGCATTACAAAAATATGTGAGAATTAAAAAGGAAAAAAAATAAAAAAAAAGTAATAAAGTATTAATCTATAGGGGTTCAAATACTTTAGGTAAATATAAGAGAAATTGCATTCAAGAGAATATATAAATAAAGAGATGAGGCATTTAATTTAATTAGAGATATTCATCAAATATGAGTTCTTACCTTCACAAATTATTTAAATGACATTTCAATAAAACATTGCATGTTGGTTACAATAAAGACTGGCATAATCTAAAAAAGTAGGGTTGTAGCCCATATATTCCAAACCAAGGGTAGGAGGTTAAACATTAGTTTCAAATAAAATATAGCATTATAGGAGGTACAAAACCTTGGTGCCTAACAGGAGGAATAAAATCTTAGTGCTTGGAAGGGAATTAAACCTAGTTCCTGAAAATACCACATGTTGTAGAAGGAATAAATTCTAGTGCTTGATAGGGGAATAAAAACCAGTGCCGCCTAAACATATGGTGTATCTACTTCTAGTTATAACTAGTCAAAATCACACATTCATAATAGAGCAAGAAACATCACCAACTCAGTCTATATAATATTCTTGAAAAGCGATGAGAACATCCATTACAAAGAAAATGGGGTCAAAGGACCATTCAATAATAATTCCACAAATATTGTACCAAAAGTGGGAGAAAGTTCTACAGTATCAGACCTTTTAACAGTTCGTAAGAGTTAATAAAAAATAATTTTGTTCAAAAGATGCATCTCATACGGTAGATATTGGGATATTAGTCAACTTCATGCCCAAACGATAATAGGATAGATGCACATATCTTGAATTTGATTCTAGATTAAAAAAATACTTCAATCCACCAACTAGAATTTTCAAACACCTATATACATCATTTAACAAATTAGGATTCATGTATAAAATAAGAACCCCTAAGATTCAATTCATGGAAACCTTCGAATTAAACTTTCAATCTAGTCTAGATAGAAAAACTCATTATTCTGACTTCAAAAAACAAATATAGTTATATTTTGCGACTTATAAATTAATTACTCTAAATTTCACAAGTTATTTACTTTTATTGAAATAAAATTTAAAACAAGGATAAATGACTGAGTTTCCCTTATAATGGTTTTTCAACCATATTTTGTGATAGGTATAAAGCTAGTATAATAAGGGATCAACAACTCACGCGACTAGCAAAAACTAGATGACAAAAAAATATTTTTTCCTGACACCAAAAAAGAAAGATTCATGAAAGGGAAATCAGGTAAAAAAGATGTGACATACTCATTCTATGTTCTCACAATTAACTAGTATACTGGAGTCATATCTTAGAATTAGGCTTGTGAATCAAATATTGTCATTTTTTTGAGATCATGTATAGGGGTTCCTTACCCATTCTGATCAAAACAAGCCTAAGGAGTACACTGTCGGGTTCTTTGAGAAACAATGGGCACTATATCCATTAGTGGCATGGAGGAAGCTCCCAAACGTTAGGAACCCAAATGATAAGTATAACTCATAGATCAAAGTATAAACTCAAAGTTAAGCTAATGGATTAGAAATTGGGTGAGAAGACAACTCATGCTCTAGAATGGAATAGCAAAAAGAGGCATACATGCCTACTGTAAGGAGAGGTCAACTTCTGGGAGGAAATGACTCCTTGGAGTCCTACTAAGTGGCGCATAAGTGATTTCATAGTTTTCTTCAGTAAAAGATGGTGACACAGACTATCATTTACATCCATATGAAGAGGAGATGTGTAGGGTGTGATGCCTTATATATCATGTTTTGGTGGTAGGTTTGTGTTTTCAAATGTTGAGATAATATTTTGGAGTAGGTTTATATATGATTTGATGAGTGCAGTATTAGGACATACTGATTGAGGTTTAAAATAAGAAAACATGGAAACTTGGAGTTGTGTTGGGTCTACAATGCATGAAAGCCAAATAAGTTAGGGATACATATGTTCAGGAGAGGAAAAAATTGAGGCTAGGGATCATTTCCAGAGGAGGAGAACATTGGAGAGATAGAGATATGATGCAATTCAAGATCTGTGAGATAGAGATAGAAGTCATTGCTTGTTGGGTTGCCTTTTTCAATCCAAGGTAGAAGAAGACTACTTTCTATATATGTGATGCATATCGAAAGGCTCATAACGAGCCCTAGAATACAACAAAAACATGAAGGTTGTCAAATTTAGCATGACAACATGATAATTTCAAAACTTTAGCATATCAGACTATTTACTTACCACATTAATTATTTCAGGGTATTTCTAAAATAATTTCTTTCCTACTTTGTTTAAATTAGCTACCAATATCCGTGTAAAGTCAATTTTGACATGTAATCTATTTAAGGGGTGATGAATCTGTATTTTGAATTAGTTTTCACTTTTGACACTTTTAAATTTGCAAATCCATGACTTGAATACGAATTTTAGTTTTAATGTAGTTATCTCTTCCTTTATTATTTAATTTCCAATTCTTTTTTCTACACTTCCTTTCCTCCTGTGATCATAGGAAAATTCTAGAGAATAAGTTTAAATCTAACCCAAAATGATGACAACAATGTTGAACTACTCCTAAATTATTATATTGCCCCAATTAATTACACTTAAACAAAAAATAAGGAGTTTATTAGCTGAAACATTAGAATTTTACTTTCTTACACATTCTAATACACTCTAACTCCAGAAAAAAGGATATTAAGGTCAACATTATTAAAAGGTCATAAAAGAAAGTATGATCAAGTTAAATTCTTAAAATTGGGCATGAAACATAAATGGTACATATTCCATATGTCCTGGATAAAGATAATATGATAGATGCACATATCTTAACATTCATTCTAGATCAAAGAAAAACTACTTCAATCCACCAATTAGGGTTTTCACACACCTATACACATCATTTCACAGATTAGGATTCATGTATCAAATAAGAATCCCGAAAATTTGATTCATGGAAACCTTTGAATTATACTTTCAATCTAGTCTAGATAGAAAAACTCATTATTATGAATTCAAAGAAAAAATATAACTATATTTTGTGACTTACAAATTAACTACACTGAGTTTCACAAATGATTTCCTTTTTATTGATAAAAAAGAGAAAATGACCGATTTTCCCTTGCAGTGGTTTTTCAACCATATTTTTTATAGGTATAAAGCAAGTATAGTAAGGGATCAACAACTCATGTGGACAGAAAAAACTAGAGGACAAAAACAATAATCTTTTCCTAACCCACACCGGAAAAGAAAGATTCATTAAAAGGCAATCAAGTAAAAAATATGTGACATATCCATTCTATGTTCTCATAATGAACTAGTATACTAGAGACATATCCTAGAATTAGGCTTGTGGATAAGAGATTATCATTTTTGTGAAATCATTTATAGGGGTTCCTTACCCATTCTCATCAAAATGAGACTAAGAAGTAATCTATTGGGTGCATTGAGAAACAATGCACACTTTATCTATTAGTGGCACGGAGGAAGTTCCCAAACATAAGGAACCCAAATGATAAATGTAACTCATAGATCAAAGTATAAACTCAAAATGAATCTAATGGATTAAAAGTCACACGGGAAGATAATGCATGCTCTAGAATCAAATAGGGAAAAGAGGCAAACATGCCTACTGCAAGTAGAGGTCAAATTGTGGGTGGAAATGACACATTTAGATCCTATTGAGTGGTCTATAAGTGATTTCATAGTTTGCTGCAACAAAAGATGGCGAACCAAATTATCATTGACATACAGACGAATAGGAGATGTGTAGGGTGTGGCGGCTTATAGGACACATTTTGGGTGTAGGTTTGTGTTTTCAAATGTTGAGGGAATGTTTTGGGGTAGGTCTATATATGGTTTGATGAGTGCAGTAGTAGGGAATACCAATGGAGGTTAAAACAAGAAACTATGGAAACTTGAATTTGTGTTGGGTATACGACACCTGAAATATAGATAAATTATGGATAGATATGTTCAGGGGAGAAAAACCTGTGGTTGTTGGGATTATTTCTGGGGGAGGAGGAACATTGGAGAGAGAGACAATGCAATGCAAGATTTGTGAGATGGAGATAGAAATCATTGCTTGTTGGGTTGCCTTTTTTAACCAAGTTAGAAGGCAACCTTCTATCTGTGAGATGCATATCTAAAGGCTCATAACAAGCCCTAGAATATAACAAAAACATGAAGGGTGTCAAATTGAGCTTGACAAGATGATAATTTCAAAACTTTAGCATATCAAACTATTCACTTACAACTTACTTATTCTAGGGTATTTTTGAAATATTTTCCTTCCTAATTTGTTTACACTAGCTACTAATATCCATGTAAACTCAATTTTGACATGTAGGCTATTTGAGGGGTGATGAAATTTTATTTGAAACTAGTTTACACTATTGACACTTTTAAATATAAAAATCCATGACTTGAATGCAAATTTTACTTTTAATGTAGTTATCTCTTCATTTATTTTTTAATTTCCAATTTTCTTTTTTCTACACTTCCTTTACTCACATTGTCATAGAAAAATTCTAGAGAATAAGTTTGAATCTAATCAACGGTAGACAACATTGTAGTACTACTCCTAAATTATAATATTGCCCCAATTATTTGCACTTAAACATTAAATAAGGATTTTATTAGCTTAAACATTATATTTTTACTTTCTTACACATTCTAATACACTCTAACTTCAGAAAAAATTATATTAAGGTCAACATCATTGAAAGGTCATAAAAGAAAGTAAGATCAAGTTAAATACCTAAATTTGGGTATGATACATACTTGGTACATCTTCTATATGTCATGTATTGAACAATAAAACATAGACACTTGTTGAGTACATTGATTTTGACTTTTCAAATGATCATGAGAAAATACATTGTGTCTATTTATTATTGTTGGTTGTGTTGTAAATCAAAAGCTACACTACAACCCATTGTTAAAATTGAAAAGTGTCATCAAAGAGGCGACATAGCTTATATGATTGTGTGCACAAACATATATTTTTGAAAAGACAATTGCCATCTATTGATAGTCAGAGCACAATTTATCTCATAGAAGACAATATGTTCTATGGGAGAACAAAGCATATTGACATCAACTATCACTTCATGAAATAATTGATAGTGCAGAGAAACATTATAGGGAAGAATATCTCTAGTAGAGACAAGCATGTTAATATGATGACAAGGTTGTTGTCACTTTTCAAGTCTAGATACTACCTAGACTTGGTTAGTCTAAACATACGGCTATGGAGAAAGAGGGAAGATATGCTATTGTATATTTAGAGTGTTACAAGTTATGGTGGAGATTGTTATGTATCTTGAAGAATTTGGTTGATCGATTCATAGATCTAGTACAGAATTCTATGCATTTTACATTATAGACTATTTAGTCCAAGAGTGTGTGTGGGGCTCCACTCCCTATAGTATTGTAAGGTATATTTTTAATATTTTATTAAGAATTTGATTATGATTCTACATGTATAAGTATACACACCCTTTTTAGGATTGAAGATTTCATGCATCTTGTATTTAAGACAACCTTCAACCATACTCTAGGGTGTTTTATGCCCCTTTAAGAGAACTCCTCTATACCATTTTCTCTAACATGGTAAACATATCTTCTCTCTTTGTGGAGTAGATCATTCCTACTGACTCACATAAATCTTGGGATCTCTAGTTGTGTGATTTCTTGTCTCTTCTCGCTAATGTTTCTCCTCATGAGACCAGCGTAATCTTCTATTTGTTTTGTTAACATGTTCCACACCCAAGAGTTTATTTTTCAAAATTGACTTTTGACTTCATACACGCACGTTTGGCTGGTGAAATATCAGAAAACCGTATAATTATCCTATATTGTATTGAGAAAATGTTATATTCATAAAATATGATAACCTTATTGCTTTGCTTTGTTTAGATTTGATTACTACAATTTTTTTTGGGTCCACCAACTTGGAAAATTTCTCATATGACATTATTTATATGGAAACCAAAATGGGATGTCAGTCAGTCTGGACTGTATTTGGAATGGATTAAACTCTGACACAAGTCGAATATCAATTCATCTTTTGTTAATAACCTTATTGGTGCACCAATTATTGGTATTTGGAAAAGTGAATGGATTACTAGGTTGAAAGTGGACTAATTGGGTATGTTATTCTAATTTCAAACCCTTCATAATGGGTTAAAGTCAGGCCAATTTCATGCTATTTTGAGAAAGATCGTGTTGTCTTATACAACCTACTCTCCCTCTTTAGACAATGACATAATAGAAAATTCTATTTGGAATCAAACTTAGTTCCTAAACAACTATTATCTATATTTAGACGGTGTTAGTCTCATTCCAAAACCAATCGTGTTTGGTAATCCAAATTGATATATAGCTAATAGAAAAAGGATTACTCTAAGATGATAGGTTGACTGGCAACAAGTTTTGCCACCTGTCCTTTACAAATGGCAAAGTCAATTTTCTAAAACACTACATTGGTAGACTCGTTGGTCATAACATTACTATATATAACCTTTTAGACCATTTTGAGGAGCTCCACTGTGGGCTCTGATCTCCAAAACGCGAAATAAACTCAACGGAAACGATTCGATAACGGCGGAATGCAAAAAATCACAAGAAATTAAAAATTTTCGAGGAAAGATCTTGAATACATGAGATTCCTTTCATAAAAGTACGATAAACAGTTTACATCTCTGTTAAGTCACTTCTTGAGTGATCATATACAAACATGTACAAAATTCTCAAGACTCCTAAAATTCAAAATCTCAGATCATCAAACTCCCGGGACCTGAGTGTACAGAGACAACATAGAACTTTTCTAACTAACAGACTGGACAGCCACGGCATCCACCTGAGGCTCACTGCTGCCCCTAATACTGCTATTGCTCCTGGTACTTCTCTCCTACAGACTGGTTCCATCGTCCGCGACGACCACCTAAAAGGTTGAAGTCTACGGGGTGAGACAATTACAAATAATTGTCCCAACGAGAGTTATAACTCTTCGCCAGAAGCTTACCAGAAGAAGGGAAACAACATAAGCAAGGTGGTTTATCCTGCAAGAGCGGGTTTAAGAGTAGATAAAACAACATTTACTTCTAAGTAGAATATGAAGAACATGCAATCTAGATATTTTGACTGAAACATTATAAACAATGTAGTATCAAGCATTGTTTCTCGTGGTTCAACCTAAGCAGATATGCTACTCGGATGATTACATTTTACATACAACATTATGCCCTGTGGAGATGAGGTATACCGCTCATACTCCAACCGACCACTGATAAGCCGCCTCGGTATCATACTAGGTCATCGAAAGAGTCGGATTCTCATGACCTTCAACTTCCTCAGTCAGGTTGAGGATCAACATGCAGGACATCTAGTATCTCTGCTACTATAGCTCACCAGGGTATTCTGGTCCTTCGCTATTAGAGTCACAGTGGCATTCAGTACTCTCTTCCCCATCGAAAGATTTCATGTTTATCTTCATCGATGTGGCATAACAGATTCCTCGGGTGATTAGTGATACATCAGCCCGGCATAAACACATAGTGTAGTGCTGATGGATTATGATACATCCACATCAACCCCTACACTAGGACGTAAGGATATGCACATCCATAACCCCCACATACTCAAAAGTATGCGCTCCAGGAGTTCCCTTAGGAAAACCTGTTTCACCATCATTTAACACATGATAATGATGGATCTATGATAAGGGCTCTATATGATATGGTTATACTTGATTAGTTAGGTACATTTTAGTATTCTTTTATCATCAAGCAGGTTTCCAAGCAATTAACTACGAAACACAGTAATGACAGAAGAACACTACATGTACCAAGTTTAGTTCACATCAACTATTAACAGGATATCAAATCATCACAGGTCATCTAGTTAGCATGACCCTGATATTACTCATGGCTCTCATAACCCATCATTCTCATGTGTGCCACTTGACTCAGGCAATCATACATATATCACTGTTCACAAAGCCTAAAACATGCTTTGATGAGTATAGTGTCATAACCCTCACTTGGTCATGATTACCTCTTATAAGAACCTGCATGGTCAATTCAACTGATAACAATAAACAATTTATCTCCAGGACAACAATTATAAAGCAGAAATAACATTCATCGCATCATCCTCAATTAGGGTTTACTATTCATTCAACCTGTCACAACCCTAGAATTAGGGTTTACTATTCACTTCATAAGGAATTGGGCTCATGGCATTACCATGTATGAGATTATCATCCTTGATGTCTTCAAATTAGGTTTAGATTCATCAATTATCATAATTAGGTTTTTCATGATCTCACATAGGTGGATCATACCCTAATCATGCACATTCATGCACATTGAAGGTACTCTACTTGAATTTCAACTATACATGGAACCTTATCTCTCCTCTTACTAATAGGTGGTGATTACATCACTCTAGGTTAGGTTAGGCCAAATCAATTTTGATTAACATATGCTAATTCACCACTATCAAGTCATTAGGGTTTGGTTGATCAAGTGTGTCAACTACTTGAACCCTTCAAGGGCATATTGGTAAAGTACACCTTCAATCACCACATGGTTCAATCTATTGATCACTTAGCCCCTTAATATCTTAGGGTACCATTAGGGTTTAGATTAGACCACCATTGGACCAATTACACCTTCAAACCACTAAGCAAAAACAGCCCTAAAAGTCCCCAAACGGTTTCACCCCTCAACCTCCAAACGGTCTTGAGACCATTTGGGGGTGTTGACCATTTGGACACTTTGACCTCAAGATCGCATGGTCACCAAGACCGCATGGATGCGTTGACCGTTTGGATGTGTTGACTTTGAAACCGTTTGAAATGAAACGACCTTGAGATCGATTGGATCCAAATGACCTTGAGGTCGTTTGAGCCCAAACGGTCTTGAGACCGTTTGGCCCCAAACGGTCTCGAGACCGTTTGGCCCAAATGGGCTCAAAACTGCATGGACCTCAAAAGTGCATCCAAGGTTGTAATCGATTAGGGTTTTCCATGTTGAAGCCTACAATTGGCCACATCCTTGCTAATCACTTGTCAATTGAGTTGATTAGGGTTATCCTCAACTAATTGGACATTCAATTTACCCTCAATTGCTAACCAATTGGGGTTGAAACCGATTGAATTAGGGTTTGTAAGCAATTAGCCATCAACATTGATAATCGTGACTCTAATTGGAATTGAACCCATCAATTGGCACTCAATTGGGCCCAAACTTGGCCCAAACGGTCTTGAGACCGTTTGGAAACCCTCCAAATGGTCTTGAGACCGTTTTCCCAAAGTTACACCAAAATCTAGGTCAAGTTGATGCGGGTTGAACCCTAATTAGGTCTAAAATCAGCACTTTTATTCAATTCATCAACCTACTGTGATTTGACCTTCAATTGATCAAATTACCTTAACCCTAGACCTCCAAACGGTCTTGGGTTGTCACCAAAAGGTCTTGAGACCGTTTGAGTGAACCCCCAAACGGTCTTGAGACCGTTTGGGCCCTTCAACCCAAAGTTCACCAAAATTGGTCATTGAAATCAGCAATTTCAACCGATTAGGGTTTTGACGGTTGAGGTGCCTTCAACTTGTGATTGGTTTGCAATTAGGTTTCAATTCTTTGCAGGTGTTTAATTCAACATGTGTAAAACAGACCTCCAAACAGTCTTCCCTTGGTCAACCCTACCAAACGGTCTTGACACCGTTTGATTCCAAACGGTCTTGCATGACCGCATGAAATCAAATGGTTGTGAGACCGTTTGATTTCAAACGGTTTGCAAACCGTTTGGACCAAATGGTCCAAGGTCATTTGGTAAGGTTACCTAGGTATCCATGCCCAACGTCTTGAACCTCAAGACAGGTTAGTTTCTCCATGGTTTTGCTTGCAAGAAGGCAAGGAAGGTTGGGGAAGAAGAAGAACTAACTACTACAAGTATGAACAAGTATACACATTATGAAAGCAAGAGGTTTAGAGATATAAAACCCACCTTATGGTCGTTCCTAGAGCTCCAAGATTTCAATCTCTCAAGTCTTTAATGGCACCTTGAGCTCCACTGGTCGGCCAAAGTCTTTTCTCCAAGAAAAGGTTGAGGAAGATCGGCTGGAACAAGAAACCCTAGTGAGATAACCATAGAACCAACCTTGTAATTCACTTTCCTCCATGAATCCAAGCTTAGAAGATGGTATCCCTTACCTTGGAACAAGTTGGTCGTCTCCTCTAGCTCCCAAGCTCTGCCTTGGACGGACCAAACAAGGTTTGCAAAAGAAAGAGTGAGGGGTACGTTCACTTGGTTGCAAAGGGGGTGGTTTATATAGCTTGGGCTAGTTTCATCATAAGGACCTCTAGTTTTCTCCATTTCTCATCTAGGTCCCTCCTTACTTTCATTCACGTTCCTCTTCCTTCTCTAGGTGAACATCTTATTAAAACAAAGGTCCAAAGGCAAGGAAAGTCATCCTATCACTAAGGTACACATATATAAGGGTTTCTTTACTTATAACTGGGTGATTCTACTACAAAGGTTATTTATCTTATCTGCTTAATTAACTGAAGCGCCCTTTTTCATCATTTCTACTCTAAATGATGTTAAGAGTTACACAAGATACTCTAGAGGACGTGTTTTACAAGTTGCACCCCACATTTTGGGTAAATTGCACTTTACACCAAAATTAGGGTTTCAAGCACAAGGATTGCTCCACAAGCTGCATCTTGATGCCCAAGCTTGGAGAATCCATCATAACTCATCATATTCATCCATATGATGTCTCATCATCAGAGGAACATATTAACATGTGAAAATTGCAAGATAACCCTTCTAACTGGGTAATTTGCACATAGGTCCCTGCATAACAAAACATCACTAAGACATAGTTTACAAAGGACAGAATTGGGAATGTATGTTCCTCAGGAACTTAATTACATGCCAGAAGTTAATCACAAGCATCTGATTACATACTTATGCAAAACTCCTAGGGTTAACTCATAACCCAGGTCAGGGATGTTACAAATCATCCACCCCTTACAAGGATTTCGTCCCCGAAATTGATAAGATGTATTAAGAGAAAAGAGCACGATATTTCCTCCTCATTTCTTCCTCTAGTTCCCAAGTGGCTTCTTCAACACCACGATGATTCCAGAGGACTTTCACAAGGCTAATATCTTTCTTCTTTAGCTTTTTAATTCTTTTATCAAGGATCGACACTGGTCCTTCCTCATAGGTTATATCATCATTCAATTCTACCTCCATAGGTTGTAGAACTGACTCGATATCCGGGTGACATTTCCTCAACATAGAAATGTGAAACACAGGGTGTAACTGCTGCAGCTCTGGGGGTAACTCTAGTCTATAGGCTACCTTTCCAACCCGTTCAATGATTGGGTAAGGCCCCATGAACTGAGGTGCTAACTTCCCTTTCCTTCCAAACCTCAGAACTCCTTTCCAAGGTGAGACTTTGAGATACACCCTGTCACCAGCCTGGAACTCTAAGGGTCTACGACGTCTATCGGCATACGACTTCTGCCTATCCTGTGCAGCCTTAATATGTTGCTGAATTACTTTGATCTTCTCTGTAGTCTGTTGCACAAGTTCAGGGCCTAACAACTGATATTCACCAGTTTCATACCAACATACTGGTGATCTACAATGTCTACCATACAAAGCTTCATAAGGTGCCATATCAATGCTATGCTGGTAGCTATTGTTATAGGCAAACTCTATCAAGCTCAGGTGTAGGACCCAACTTCCGGTAAATTGGAGAACGCATGCTCTCAACAAGTCCTCCAAGGTTTGTATAGTCCTCTCCGACTGCCCATCAGTCTGTGGGTGAAAGTTTGTACTAAACCTCAACTGGGTGCCTAGATCTCTGTGCAATCATTCCCAAAAACGACTCGTGAACTGGGGACCTCTGTCTGATACTATGGTAACAGGAACTCCATGCAGACAAACTATCTCCTGAACATACAACTGTTCCAACTTCTCAGCAGAATAGGTTGTCTTGACAGGCAAGAAATGCGCTGTCTTTGTCAACCTATCAATAATTACCCAGATGGAATCATGTCCTTTGCTGGTCCTAGGTAGGCCAACAACAAAGTCCATGGCCACATGGTCCCACTTCCACTGCGGTATGAGTAAAGGTTGCATCGTTCCTGCAGTCTTCTGGTGCTCAGCCTTAACTTGCTAACACACAGGACACCTCTAGACAAACTCAGCAACATCCTTCTTCATCCCAGGCCACCAATACATATCTTTTAAGTTTCGATACATCTTGGTTCTCCTGGGATGCATGGCATACATCGAAGAATGAGCTTCCTCCAGGACTAACTTCCTCAAGTTATCCCCATCCGGTACTATCATCCTACCATGATAACATGCCACCTGGTCATCTGAGTCCTGGAAACCATCTCTCTCTCCATACTCCGATCTGATCTGCTGAACCGCAACATCAACTAGCTGTGCCTCTCTAATATGCTCCCTTAGGGTAGGTTTGATATGCATCTCAGCCAACAACCTGGCAATCCACGACACCTTTAACTGTACATTGTCTTGTCTTAAAGAGATGAGCATATCTCTCCTAGGGCACACCAAAGAGTTTAGTTGTGCCCTATCATAGGATGGTGTTGCTGACTTCCTACTTAGAGCATCCACAACTACATTGGCCTTCCCTGGATGGTAATCTATCGTACAATCGTAGTCCTTGATTAACTCCATCCAGCGACGTTGCCTCATGTTAAGTTCATGCTGCGAGAAGATGTACTTAAGATTCTTGTGGTCTGTGAAAATATGGAATGTCTCTCCATAGAGATAATGTCTCCAGATCTTCAAGGCATGAACTACAGATGCTAACTCTAGGTCGTGTGTCGGGTAGTTCTTCTCGTGTTTCTTAAGCTGCTGGGAAGCAAAAGAAATCACTTGCTTATCCTGCATCAGCACACACCTGAGTCCATTCTTGGAGGCATCACATAACACTACATATCCCTTGCCTTGCTCAGGCAGCACAAGTACAGGTGCACTTGTCAACCTCTCCTTCAACAGTTGAAAAGATTGCTGGCACTTATCACTCCAAACAAAGGGAACATCCTTCCGGGTCAACTTCGTCAAGGGTAGGGCTATGGAACTGAAGTTCTTAATGAACCTCCGGTAGTAGCCAGCTAACCCCAAGAAACTATGAACCTCCGTCGGTGTCTTCGGTTGTTCCCATTGTAGAACACATTCTACCTTCTTGGGGTCAACACAAATTCCCGAGGCGGATATCACATGTCCAAGGAAAGATACCTCCGGCAACCAAAACTCACACTTGTTAAACTTAGCATATAACTTATGTTCTCTTAGAAAGGTCAAAGCTTGGTGAAGGTGCAGATCATGTTGCTGAGCATCTCTACTATAGATCAGAATGTCATCTATGAAGACGACAACGCACTGATCGAGAAAGGGTCGGAAGATTCTATTCATGAGTTCCATGAATGCAGCTGGTGCATTAGTTAGCCCAAACGACATAACTCTGAACTCATAGTGACCATACCTTGTCCTAAAGGCAGGCTTGGGTATGTCACTGTCATTAATACAGAGTTGATGATAACCAGACCTCAAGTCTATCTTTGAGAAGACGGACACACCACGCAACTGGTCAAAGAGATCATCAATCCTCGGCATAGGGTACTTATTCTTTATTGTTACTTTATTAAGTTGTCTGTAGTCGATGCATAAATGCATTGATCCGTCTTTCTTTTTAAAAAACAAGACCGGAGCACCCCAAGGTGAAGCGCTCGATCAGATGAAACCCTTCTCAAGCAACTCTTGAAGCTGTTTCTTGAGTTCTGCCGTCTTAGCAGGCGCCATCCTATACGGTGTCTGGGCTATGGGTTGTGTACCTGGGATCAAATTGATTTCAAAATAAATTTCCCGAGGCGGCGGTACACCAGGAAGTTCTTCAGGAAAAACCTCTTCGAATTCCCTGACAACGGGAACTTCAGCAAGGGTGGGGCTCTCCATGGTAGTATCTACCAAAATGGGCTAAGAATGCATGACATCCTTGCCTCATCAACTTCTCAGCAACCAAAGCTGACACAAGATAGGTGGGCAAAATCTTTCTCTCTCCTTGAAAGATCCATGTGTTGCTATCATCAACAAACACATCCTGCTTGGATTCACAATCCAAGACAACTCTATACATTTCCAAGGTATACATCCCAAGGATTATATCAAATCCTTGCATATCAAGTGGTATAAGGTCTACTTGAATGTGATGATCAGAAAAGAAAAGGATGCAGGGAGAGCATACCTCCCGTAACACAGCAGACCCACTCAACGGAGTCTCAAGCAACAAGCTATCAACCCTATGTCTAACTTCCATATAGCAGTTACGAATCACTCTTCGATTGATAAAGGAGTGTGTAGCACCCGGGTCAATCAAAACAGATACAACACATGATTTAGACATATCAGAATATAAAAGTTCCATCTGACCTGCCACAACCCGTGGATTGACCACTACATCTGGTGGGTTCATAGCATAGAACCTCGCTGTCGCCTGAGGTTGGGTTGGTGCTGACGATCCGGCTTGGGACGCTTGTCCACGTCCCCTAGATGCTCCCTAGAACTATCTTCTCTGTGATCCCTTTTGACTCTGTCTCTGAGGCTGTGTCGCACTAACATGCCTGAACCTGCAGTCCTTCATCAGGTGACCTACCTTCCCACAGTTGTAGCAGCTTCTGTCTTGTTGTGGCCTTGCGGGTCTTGTGACCAACACTGATGCCGAATTGTGAGTCTCTTGAGGCGGTAGACTCCGTCCTCTACCTCTACTTGGGGACCATTGAGTCTGAGGACTAGATCTGGGTGGTGGAGGGTTAGGTGCAGAGGATCTAGGCTTCTTAAAGTCTCTAGAAGAAGATGCCTGGAACTACGGATATCTCTTGTGGTTTTGCCTCTTCTCGACTACCGATCTTTCTACCCTTCGGACTGACTCAACGAAGGTAGTGAATCTCTCCCGGTTCTCTAGAGCGGACATGGGAGTAGACAGGTCGGTATTCAAACCCTTCTCAAACCTCCTAATCCTTTCTTCTTCCGTGGCGGCCATGTGCGGACAGAACCGCAGTAGCTCCATAAACTTGGCCTCGTACTCGCTAACGTTCATCATACCTTGTCTCAATCTCTCGAACTGAGAGATCTTCTCATCCAGGAAGGTCTTTGGGAAGTATCTGTTAACAAACTCCCGGCAGAATTCTTCCCACGTAACCTCTACTCCAGGCCGCTTCTGCTCTTCCATGTTCCACCAATGGCCAGCACTTCCTTTGAGAAGATAGACAGCATGTCTCACCTTCTCCGCTTCGGGGATCGTCAGGATTCTGAAATCCTTCTCCAGCTCGGTCAACCACAAGTCCACATCTGTGGGGTCAGTTGTGCTGAAGTATTCAGTCGCTCCGACTCTGCGAAGCCGCTCAAACGTCTTCCCGACACTTTGCCCCTCATGCTGAGTAGGAGCCCTAGATACAGGCATGGGCATCCTGTCGGTGATACGTGTCATGGCAGCCAGGAACTGCCCGAACAAAGCTTGAACAGCAGGGTTCGCCATATCAGCCGGGTCAAACGGGGATGCCTGTACAGGTGGCTCAGGCACGGGCTGCTCTGTCTCTGGACTCCTTGCACCGTCTCGAGCTGCAGCCACGCTACTCTCGCCCTCATACTACTCATGTGGCTCAGACATTCTTATATATCTTCTTCTCCTGAGGAGCAGAAGACTCTATTAGATAAGAAGGAACACTAAGGATAGACTCGACACCCTAAGTCCTATGTCTCTGTAGACTCAGTGAACCTAGAGCTCTGATACCACTTAATTGTGGGCTCTGATCTCCAAAAAGCAAAATAAACTCAGCGGAAACGATTCGATTAACGGCGGAATGCGAAAAATCACAAAAAATTAAAACTTTTCGAGGAAAGATCTTGAAAACATGAGATTCCTTTCATAAAAGTACGATAAACAGTTTACATCTCTGTTAAGTCACTTCTTGAGTGATCATATACAAACATGTACAAAATTCTCAAGACTCCCAAAATTCAAAATCTCAGATCATGAAACTCCCGGGACCTGAGTGTAAAGAGATGACATAGAACTTTTCTAACTAACAGACTGGACAGCCAGGGCATCCACCTGTGGCTCACTACTGCCCCTGATACTGCTGCTGCTCCTGGTACTGCTCTCCTACAGACTGGTTCCTTCGTCTGCGACGACCACCTAAAATGTTGAAGTCTACGGGGTGAGGCAATAACAAATAATTGTCCCAGCGAGAGTTATAACTCTTTGCCAGAAGCTTACTAGAAGAAGGGAAACAACATAAGCAAGGTGGTTTATCCTGTAAGAGCGGGTTTAAGAGTAGATAAAACAACATTTACTTCTAAGTAGAATATGAAGAACATGCAATCTAGATATTTTGACTGAAACATTATAAACAATGTAGTATCAAGCATTGTTTCTCGTGGTTCAACCTAAGCAGATATGCTACTCGGCTGATTACGTTTTACATACAACATTATTCCCTGTGGAGATGAGGTATACCGCTCATACTCCAACCGACCACTGATAAGTCCCCTCGGTATCATACTAGGTCATCGAAAGAGCCGGATTCTCATGACCTTCAACTTCCTCAGTCAGGTTGAGGATCAACATGCAGGACATCTAGTGTCTCTGCTACTATAGCTCACCAAGGTATTCTGGTCCTTCGCTATTAGAGTCACAGTGGAATTCTGTACTCTCTTCACCATCAAAAGATTTCATGTTTATCTTCATCGATGTGGCATAACAGATTGCTCGGGTGATTAGTGATACATCAACCCGGCATAAACACATAGTGTAGTGTTGATGGATTATGATACATCCACATCAACCCCTACACTAGGACGTAAGGATATGCGCGTCCATAACCCCCACATACTCAAAAGTATGCGCTCCAGGAGTTCCCTTAGGAAAACTTGTTTCACCATCATTTAACACCTGACAATGATGGATCTATGATCAGGGCTCTACATGATATGGTTATACTTGATTAGTTAGGTACATTTCAGTATTCTTTTATCATCAAGCAGGTTTCCAAGCAATTAACTACCAAACACAATAATGACAGAAGAACACTACATGTACCAAGTTTAGTTCACATAAACTATTAATAGGATGTCAAATCATCACATGTCATCTAGTTAGCATGACCCTGATATTACTCATGGCTCTCACAGCCCATCATTCTCATGTGTGCCACTTGACTCATGCAATCATACATATATCACTGTTCACAAAGCCTAAAACATGCTTTGATGAGTATAGTGTCATAACCCTCACTTGGTCATGATTACCTCTTATAAGAACATGCATGGTCAATTCAACTGATAACAATAAACAATTTATCTCCAGGACAACAATTATAAAGCAGAAATAACATTCATCGCATCATCCTCAATTAGGGTTTACTATTCATTCAACCTGTCACAACCCTAGAATTAGGGTTTACTATTCACCATAAGGAATTGGGCTCATGGCATTACCATGTATGATATTATCATCCTTGATGTCTTCAAATTAGGTTAAGATTCATCAATTATCATAATTAGGGTTTTACTGATCTCACATAGGTGGATCATACCCTAATCATGCACATCCATGCACATTGAAGGTACTTTACTTGAATTTCAACTATACATGGAACCTTCTCTCTCCCCTTACTAATAGGTGGTGATTATATCACTCTAGGTTAGGTTAGGTCAAATCAATTTTGATTAACATATGCTAATTCACCACTATCAAGTCATTAGGCTTTGGTTGATCAAGTGTGTCACCTACTTGAACCGTTCAAGGGCATATTGGTAAAGTACACCTTCAATCACCACATGGTTCAATCTATTGATCA
The DNA here is from genome assembly GCA_963693085.1 of Alisma plantago-aquatica. Lineage (NCBI taxonomy): Eukaryota > Viridiplantae > Streptophyta > Magnoliopsida > Alismatales > Alismataceae > Alisma > Alisma plantago-aquatica. Next base: position 1,252,476,978 of record OY856410.1, on the reverse strand, counting down.
CTTAGCCCCTTAATATCTTAGGGTACCATTAGGGTTTATATTAGACCACCATTGGACCAATTACACCTTCAAACCACTAAGAAAAAACAGCCCTAAAAGTCCCCAAACGGTTTCACCCCTCAACCTCCAAACGGTCTTGAGACCGTTTGGACACTTTGACCTCAAGACCGCATGGATGCGTTGACCGTTTGGATGTGTTGACTTTGAAACCGTTTGAAATGAAATGACCTTGAGATCGATTGGATCCAAATGACCTTGAGGTCGTTTGAGCCCAAACGGTCTTGAGACCGTTTGGTCCAAATGGGCTCAAAACCGCATGGACCTCAAAAGTGCATCCAAGGTTGTAATCGTTTAGGGTTTTCCATGTTGAAGCCTCCAATTGGCCACATCCTTGCTAATCACTTGTCAATTGAGTTAATTAGGGTTATCCTCAACTAATTGGACATTCAATTGACCCTCAATTGCTAACCAATTGGGGTTGAAACCGATTGAATTAGGGTTTGTAAGCAATTAACCATCAACATTGATAATCGTGAGTCTAATTGGAGTTGAACCCATCAATTGGCACTCAATTGGGCCCAAACTTGGCCCAAACGGTCTTGAGACCGTTTGGACACCCTCCAAACAGTCTTGAGACCGTTTGGACACCCTTCAAATGGTCTTGAGACCGTTTGGCCAAAGTTACACCAAAATCTAGGTCAAGTTGAAGCGGGTTGAACCCTAATTAGGTCTAAAATCAGCACTTTTATTCAATTCATCAACCTACTGTGATTGGACCTTCAATTGATCAAATTACCTTAACCCTAGACCTCCAAACGGTCTTGGGTTGTCACCAAACGGTCTTGAGACCGTTTGAGTGAACCCCGAAATGGTCTTGAGACCGTTTGGGCCCTTCAACCCAAAGTTCACCAAAATTGGTCATTGAAATCAGCAATTTCAACCGATTAGGGTTTAGAGGGTTGAGGTGCCTTCAACTTGTGATTGGTTTGCAATTAGGTTTCAATTCTTTGAAGGAGTTTAATTCAACATGTGTATAGCAGACCTCCAAACGGTCTTCCCTTGGTCAACCCTACCAAACGGTCTTGAGACCGTTTGATTCCAAACGGTCTTGCAAGACCGCATGAAATCAAACAGTTGTGAGACCGTTTGATTTCAAACGGTTTGCAAACCGTTTGGACCAAATGGTCCAAGGTAGGTATCCACGCTGAACGTCTTCAACCTCAATATAGGTTAGTTTCTCCATGGTTTTGCTTGCAAGAAGGCAAGGAAGGTTGGGGAAGAAGAAGAACTAACTACTACAAGTATGAACAAGTATACACATTATGAAAGCAAGAGGTTTAGAGATATAAAACCCACCTTATGGTCATTCCTAGAGCTCCAAGCTTTCAAGCTCTCAAGTCTTTAATGGCACCTTGAGCTCGACTGGTCGTCCAAAGACTTTTCTCCAAGAAAAGGTTGAGGAAGATCGGCTAGAACAAGAAACCCTAGTGAGATAACCATAGAACCAACCTTGTAATTCACTTTCCTCCTTGAATCCGAGCTTAGAAGATGGTATCCCTTACCTTGGAACAATTTGGTCGTCTCCTCTAGCTCCCAAGCTCTGCCTTGGACGGACCAAACAAGGTTTGCAAAAGAAAGAGTGAGGGGTACGTTCACTTGGTTGCAAAGGGGGTGGTTTATATAGCTTGGGCTAGTTTCATCATAAGGACCTCTAGTTTTCTCCATTTCTCATCTAGGTCCCTCCTTACTTTCTTGCACGTCCCTCTTCCTTCTCTAGGTGAACATCTTATTAAAACAAAGGTCCAAAGGCAAGGAAAGTCATCCTATCACTAAGGTACACATATATAAGGGTTTCTTTACTTATAACTTGGTGATTCTACTACAAAGGTTATTTATCTTATCAGCTTAATTAATTGAAGCTCCCTTTTTCATCATTTCTACTCTAAATGATGTTAATAGTTACACAAGATACTCTAGAGGATGTGTTTTACAAGTTTCACCCCACATTTTGGGTAAATTGCACTTTACACCAAAATTAGGGTTTCAAGCACAAGGATTGCTCCACAAGCTGCATCTTGATGCCCAAGCTTGGAGAATCCATCATATCTCATCATATTCATCCATATGATGTCTCATCATCAGAGGAACATCTTAACATGTGAAAATTGCAAGATAACCCTTCTAACTGGGTAATTTTCACATAGGTCCCTGCATAACAAAACATCACTAAGACAGTTTACAAAGGACAGAATTGGGAATGTATGTTCCTCAGGAACTTAATTACATGCCATAAGTTAATCACAAGAATTTGATTACATACTTATGCAAAACTCCTAGGGTTAACTCATAACCCAGGCCAGGGATGTTACATCCACAACCTTTGATTTTAAGAACCCAAAAGTGTCAAACATGAAACATATAAAACATGTTGGTTGTCGATACATGCTTTCTCATATTTGGTCATTGTTGTTGATGTAGTTCTTAAAAAAGCCTACCCTAAAGTTAAAGTTCCACCCTTGAAGGCCACTAGTGGAAAATCATTGTTAGATCTGCACATGCATGCTTGCCTCCCACTAATCTGAACATTAAGACATCAGTTGGTCTAGTATTGATGTCCTCGCATGTGGATCAATCAAATAGTTCAATGGTGCTTATATGTTTGAAGCTATCCCTATGTTTCTGAATATGTCATAGGGAACATCCCTCACAAGATCATGCATGTACTTGAAACCTAGGAGTTTCCTACAATGAACCATATTGTAACGTCCCAGGATTTGAGGCCTCAGATAAGATGATCTTAAAAGGAATGATTGGAGTACCAATATCACTAAAGTTGTTACAACCCCAATTTTGGGGTTCATATGGTTGGAAATGCAATTTCCCCAATAAATGTATGATTATGGGAATTGTATGAATTATATGTATTGAATGGATGTCTTGCAATATTTCCTTTATGCATGTGATTTTGTGGATCATAATATGATAATTAATCCAATATGATTAAAAGAAAAAGAAGAAATCAAATAATGCATTATTAAGAAGGAAATTGAGATAATAATGAAAATATGAGAAATATGTGGAATTATGGATGATGGAATCATCATGGAATAGATTTTGAACTCCACATGGTTTTTTGGGATACAAGGAATCCAAATAAAGAGAATAAAAGAATAGGAGAGAGAAAATATGCATAACATATGCCTTAATAAGTGATAACTTGAATATGAAGAAAAGTCTCTCATCCTTTCGAGTTTGAGTCCCAAACTTGGCACACAAGTAATTTAAGTCCATATGGACTTTCCCTTAAAATTTGGTATTAATTGACATGTGGTTTGGGAGATATGATTTTTGGAAGTTTTCCAAAAGTGAAGAGGATTATATTAAATGTCACAATATATGGTTTAAGAGCGAGTGATGTGGATCATTGGATCTTGATCCAATGACAGCTATGCGTCATCCAGTTCTAGTCAAACTGGGAAACAAGCCGCCAGATGGTGAATTTCCAATCCGATTTTCTCACGTTCTGATGAATGTGCATCTGAGGAATTTGCTTGTTTGAGTCCGGGAGAAGTTTCCGCACAAAACCGTCCTAGGTTTTGCTAGGCTTCATGCTTGTTCTAGAAAATGCCCAAATCCCTTTGGGACTAGGATCGGCGGTGAGGTTCGGGAGCCTAACCTAGACCCCGCACCTATAAATAATACCCCCTCTATACTCTTCACACCCTCACAGACACAACTGGCTACTTCCTTTGTTCTCAGGCACCTCAGATTCGCAGATCGAATCTACTTTGGTGAGCTCTAGGCTGAGGCGCCACCGCGGAATGAGCCGTTGGGGAAGAAGGGGGAGCAGCAGTAGTCATCTGATGATGATCCACGGTGGACTCGCGAGGAGATCCAACGGCCCTGGTCGCTCTGTGTTTTAGAATGGATGTGAGTGGGTGCAAGTACCGAGAGCCGTGCGATCGCACTTGGTCAACGAAGATTGCGATCCAACGGCTACAACTTTTTTGAAAAAAAGGACCAAATGGATGACGTGACGCTCTGTCATTGGATGAAAGGTAATTTATCTTTCATAAATTATAACTGAAGATTGGTAGCTCTGAGGAAAATAAGTTATTATGAAAATTGATTAGGAGAATGCAAGGAATGCAATAAAAATATAATTGAAACCTAATTTTGCTTACAATTCAAAAAGTATGTAAATATGATTTCTTTAATGGTTTAATTAATGAAAAACCCTAATCTTTGATGATTAATGAATTGGGAAGGGTTATATGGATGTTTAAAGTGGAAATTAACTTGTTGTTAATAAAAGAAAGATTTAGATCTAAAAAGATGAGCTTTATGCATAATTGGATTAATTTAGGGTTGCATGTACATGAATTTGTAATAATGGGCTTAGAAACCTTAATTTTGGTAACTATGTCTGTTTATAGTGTTAATTGTGCAAATCTATGAATAAGACAGAGATATGATGTTCTAAAGCCAATTTGAGCATAAAAGATCCTTAATGTGGATAATTTGAGTAATTAGGGTTTTTATGAGTAGAAAAGTTGTTTTAGGGTTTGTTGACCTAAAAGAATAAAGTGTGATAAATTGATCTAAGAATCCCTAATAAATACTAATGAGACTTAGAAACCTTAGAAAGGTGTCCCAAGTCAATAAAGAGTTGTTTGGATGTGATGGTAACAACTAGGTGTTATACATGTTTTCAGGATCAATATTTGCTTGCTTGATTGGACATCTAATTGGATTTGGATATGTTGCTTCTTTGAGACTCCAAATCAGGTATGTGGTTACACTTATTGATAAATCGCTTCAGTTTCATGGTGATTCCCGAAGTTTTGTCATTTGCTTGGAATAATTGCTTGTATGACTTTTATTTCATGCAACTATAAAGTGACTATGGCTATCACCATAAGTATATATATGCATGACTAGCTCAGATCCTGGTCCTCCTCTATGGCTTTGATAATGATGAGATAACCTAGTATATGGTCTACCCGCGAGGTAGGATCATCAGGTTATCATGAGTCGATGCCTTGGTCTACCCTTAGGTAGGGCCATGCGACTCTTCGACCCTATGTATTGATCTACCTGTTAGGTAGGATCATGGGGGTTAGTTGAGATCTACCATATGAGAGGTGGTAACCATGTCCACCACAGGGACAACAAAGAAGCTAGGGTATGTATGGATTGAGTAGTGATGTTTAAAATGTAAAGTTTGTTTTGTTAAATCGTAATTTCTTGCAATATGTTGTTACAGTTAAATGTAAGTTTTTGGTTCCCCCACATACCAGTATAATTCGTTATACTGACCGTCTTTTATTTGTCATCATTTTTGGTTTATCTAAAAATGGATATTCCTTTAGAGTGACATTGTGGAATAAAGCTTAATAAGGAATTGGAGGATTATAGATAGATAGTTGTCATCAGGGTAAAGTCCCTCAACTCCTATATTTTGCAAGGTATCAGAAAAGTGAATTTTTATCATGTTTCAAGTTTAGTTGTGGTAGATTTTATTAATTATTATTGATTATTTGAAAAACAAATGATCCTGTTTTTGGGATAACGACTCTGACTTCTTGGTCTTCCTTAATTGGGGGTTACCGGGGAGCAAGGTCATTACAATTGGTATCAAAGCGATGGTTTTCCATTTAATCTCTAATAATTATTAAATTTTACAAACTCTTTAGAGCCCAAGGGAGTTATTAGAGGATTTTCCAATGATGAAGGTGTCTAGAAAAGGATCATGATCCAGGGGCTGGCAATATTTTCCTCCACCCCTCTGTTTGGTCTATGAGGACTCCCGGATTTTGTGTGATTGCCTGGCCAAAATCAAAGGATTTGACTCGAAATAAGATACCTCTAGGTCTTCTCATCTAATTTCGTCCCTTCTTTACCTCTTATTTCTGGAGAAAACATTAAGTGCTTAGGGTGTCCTCTCTCTCCACCACCCTCCAGTGTTTGGGATAAGAGAAATAAGGATTAAGGAATCCTCCACCAAATAATGAAAAGCATGTAAACAAGATGTCATGGACATAAGTTTAATAACTTAAACGCAAGCTAAAGACTAGTACATTCTTAGGTTGCATGGTGTGTGTTGTCATGCCCTCAAGAGAGCCCTAAAGTTTGACCTTTGTGTAGGAGAATTAGGAGAGAGTTAGCCTTAGAGGAAGAAGCCTCCATGAAGAGGTAGAGACCTGACGTTTTCTCTGAAGACGTTGTTAACCCTAACCCTAAGTGGCAGATTGAGAAAGAGAAAACATGATGATCGTTGACCATGCATGTATGTATGTGGATTTGACATGCATGAAGGTTTTGAGTATCAACACATGAACCACGAGCTACAGTAGAACCTAAAGTCAACACTAAGGTTTAGTAGGGGTAAGACCGATGGGAGTAGGAAATTTTTGTTGACCTAGAGGTTATACATTACCTATATTTTGATAATGACTTAACCATTCCATTCATATGTATCTAATATGTGCGTTTAAGATTGTTTGCAGGCATTAGGTACATGAAAAGATCATATATACAAGCCCTAGAATGGGCCAAGTGCAAGTCAAAATGGCTACAAGTGTGCATTTTAGGATTTCTATGTAAACTACCTTAGAACATCAATGTAATCACTTGTAATAATGAATTGGCTTGTAACTTAGAAGAGAAAAATGTTTGGGACAAAATTCACCAAGTGCTAATCACTTTTGTTGCAAATTAGAAAATCAATTACAGGCACTTGGTCGGTCGAGTTTCCCTAGCCTGAAACTCGACAGATCATCCTTGGTTGATTTTTTGAAGATTGCATCGGTCGAGTTGTGCACTCACTGAACTCGACCGATCGGGTAGCAGGCCATTTCTAGTTGAAATGGTCGGTCGAGTTTCCTCAGGACAAACTTGACCGTTCATTTGAACAGTGGTTTGACTCTTACTTGATCGGTCGAGTTACCCCCATTAGAACTCGACTGATTGCACTGTACAGAATTTGCAGAAAAAGTAATATGACCGTTGGTGAATTGTTTTGGGAAAAAATATAGCCATTTTCTTGAAGGAAAAATGACTAGTTTTGCACCCAAGTGTCCCACAACATAAAGGGTCACCCTCAACTATAAATAGAACCCCTTCGACTTCATTCCAAGCTGCTCTTCCATTGCAAACTTGGTTCTAGCTTAGTTGAGAGTGTTCCAAGCCCTTGAGCCCCTTTCTCTCTCTACCTTCAAGATAAATTCGTGAGTTATGAGTGAGTTAGGTCCCTTTGTATGAGAGTTATCCCTTGTAATATGTACATCTCTCCTTTCTCTCTTCCTACCTCAGAATCCCTTTGAAGATTGATTGAAGCTACTTCTCCAAGTGAAAGAGGAGTTGCTACTGTTCTTCTCTGAGTGAAGGGGAAGATGTGTTGCTGATCTTCAAGAGTGAAGATAGCTTGTTGCTCCAGATCCCTTGGAGAAGGGAAAACGTGGAGAAGCTCTCCAAGTGAAGGAGAGGTGCAAGGCAAATCTCAAGTGAGATACGTAAATCCTATAAGGCTGAAGACAAAGGTAAGATTGGGTAAGTCCTTTGAAGAAGGCTGAAGAATCTTGCTTTGTGGGTAAGTCCTTGGATAGGTAGAAGATCTTAGGTTGAGAAATTAAGTCCTTGGTTGTGTGGTTTATGTATCTTGTAATATTGTTGTGATATATAAGAGAACCAAGTTGCAAATCCTAGAGTCTAACCAACTCTAGGTAGTGGACTGACATCGCTCCTAAGTTTAGGACATGGAACCACTCTAAACCACCTGTCCAAGTGCTTGCTATTCATTGTATCTTATCCTTGCTTTGTATGCTAGATCAGGACATCAAATTGTTGATTGCTTTAGTTTTTGCACTATGATTAAATTGGTGTTCTAATTGATTTTGTGAAGTGTGTGTAGCTCTATTCACCCCCCTCTAGAGCCCATTGATCCAACAAGTGGTATCAGAGCCGGTCTTCTCCAAGCTACTTCAACAAGTAGGAGAAGATGGACGATTCGGCTCTTGGGTCACTCAACCTTGAAGGAAGCTTCTCCATGAGACCCCCGGTCTTCGACGACACAAACTTTCTATATTGGAAGAGGAGAATGCAATTCTACCTCCAAGGTGTGAGCTATGAAATGTGGAAGATTGTCCATCTCAAGTATGAAGATCCAAAAGAGGACATCACCACATGGACGAAAGCTGAGATGAAGCGTGCTCAACTCAACGGAGCATCATCTACGCTGCCCTTACTCCATCCGAGTTCAACCAGATCTCTTCTTGGGACACGGCGCATGAGATATGGCACAAGTTGTATGTCACCTATGAAGGGACCGAGCAAGTGAAGGAGGCCAAAGTCTACATGCTTGGTGGTCTTCTAAAGAACTTCAAGATGGGGAAGAATGAGAGAGTGGCAGATATGTACACAAGGTTAAATGTCATCTTGAATAGCCTTGCATCCCTTGGGAGTGTCATGGATAGAGGTACTATCAATGCCAAGATATTGAGATCTCTTCCTAAGAGATGGGAGCCTAAGGTCACTTCAATTGAAGAAGTTTACAAGCTAAGCGAGTTGTCAACCGAGGAGATGGTTGGTAACCTCCAAGCCCATGAACCTAGGCTTGACAAGAAAGAAGAAGAGGAGAAAAGAGAAGAGAAGGAATCAAAGAAGATAAAGGACACAACCTTCAAAGCTCAAATTGAAGAAATGGTCCGGCAACAACAACTTGCCTTGAAGTCTCCCTGCCCTTCCTCAAGTGAGATGAAGGTTTCAATGATCATGAAGCAAACTACTCAAAGGGGAAACACTTCAATAGTAGGTCCTCCTCCTCAAATTCTAGGTGCTACGAGTGTGGTCAAAAAGACCACTACAAGAGTGACTGCCCAAAGGCCAAGAAGAGCAATCATAAGAGCAGCCACAAGAAGGATGACAAGTACAAAAGAGAAGCTAAGTACAAGAGGAAAGACAAGAAGGAGAGAAGAACCAAAGATGAAGCTCATGCAGCATGGGAGGAGTCTTCTTCAAGCTCCTCAAGCTCCGAAGATGGAGAATGCCATCTTTCCCTCATGGCCTCGACTAGTGAAGATGTAATTGAGGTAAGTGAGGTAAGCAGGGTAAGTGATGTTAATCTACTTGAGCTATCTAAGGAAACTCTCATTGATATGCTTAATGAATGCCAATCATCCTTTGCTAAATGTAAATCTAAGAGGAAAAGATTAGGAAAGATAGTTGATGATCTTTATGCAAAAATTGACATTCTTGACAAAAATGAAAAATTGCATCTTGATAGCATAGAATCCTTGCAAGGGCAATTTCTTGACCTTGAACTTCAATACAATGGAGTAGAGGTTGAGAATGGTACATATCTTAAAAATATTAAAAATCTTAAGATAGAAAACCAAAAATGCCTAGATGAGTTGATACGCTTAAAACTGAAAATGTAGAACTCAAGCTTATTGATGATGCTAGGAGAGAAGAAATCTATGCTTATCAAAGAGAAATAGTTGTTCTTAAATCTGAAAATGCAAAATTGCTTGCTCAAATTAATGATTTATCTTCTAGACCTGTTTTGCCTAGAAATGAAGTTGCTAGCTTAACTCTAGAAAAAGATTCTCTTCTTACTAAAGCCCTCTGTCTTGAGGCCGACCTTTTGCATACTAGAGAAGATCTTGCTAGTCTTTCTACTACTATTATAAATCTTAGTGATGATAATGCTAAGTTAAGATCTACTTTGCAAATGTTTCTCACGGGAAAGAAATCCCTAAATGATGTCCTAGAACACTCTACCAAACATATTGGTACAAGTGGTTTGGGATATGATGGGACTACTCCCAAAAGTAAGAAAAAGAGCAAGAACAAAGGTAAGAAGAAGAGTGTGGAACCTCCAATTTTCAATGGAGAGACTTCCGACTCTAAAAACCCTATGGTTTGTATTCATTGCAAATGTGATGACCAATATTCTACCTATTGTCCTTACAAGCCCAAGGGGACCAACCCAAAGATGAAATGGGTCCCCAAGCTAACCCCAGACCCCAAAGTTTGAGTTGGGTTTCGACATCCTCTTTTCTTGCAGGTTAAAAAGAAATGGATTGTTGATAGTGGCTGCTCTAAGCATATGACTGGAGAAATCAGCCATTTCAACAAATTTGTGAAAAAGAAAGGAGGATCGGTAACCTTCGGGGACAACAAGAAGGGTAAGGTTATAGGTGAGGGTGATGTAGGCAATGAATTATGTATTAAAAATGTGTTGCTTGTTGATGGCCTACATGACAATTTAATTAGTGTTAGCCAATTATGTGACAATGGTTATCTTGTGCTATTTACTTCTTTAGAATGCTTGCTTCTAGATTCCCTCTCCTACAATGTTATATATAAGGGAACTAGAAATGGTAATCTCTATGTTATTGTTCTTGATGCTCTTAAGCCCATACTAAATAGATGCTTAGTTGTGGATAAAAATGATCTTTCTCTTTGGCATCGTCGTTTGGGTCATGTGAATTTGCATCAAATGAAGAAATTGAACAAAAAGGACTTGGTTCAAGGACTTCCTAAATTGGATTTTGATAAGGATGAGGAATGCCAACCTTGTACACAAGGGAAACAAACCAAATCCTCCTTCAAATCCAAAGGAGCCATGAGTACCAAGAGAGTTCTTGAACTTCTTCATATTGATCTATTCGGACCAAGGAGAACTCAAACGCTTCGTGGTTCCAAGTATTATCTTGTTATTGTTGATGATTTCTCTAGATATACTTGGACTTTCTTTCTCGTTTCTAAAAGTGATACTCTTGATGTTTTCTCAAGTTTTTGTAAACGGGTTGAAAATGAAGCTTATTGCCGAATTGTTTCTATTCATAGTGATCGTGGGGGAGAGTTTGAAAATGATCTTTTTGAGCGTTTTTGTGAAAAATCGGGTTATTCGCACAATTTCTCTTCTCCTTGCACACCTCAACAAAATGGGGTTGTTGAGAGGAAGAATAGGTCGCAATAAGAGATGGATAGGGTCATGCTTCTTGAGTATGACACTCCTAAGAAGTTTTGGGATGAAGTCGTTAGCACTTCATGTTTTGTGCAAAACTGAGTTTTCGCACATCCTTCTTTCAAGAAAACCCCCAATGAACTATGGCGTGGTAGGAAGCCATCTATTGATTTCTTTCATGTTTTCAGATGTCCTTGTTTTGTTTTAAACACGAAGGATTCTCTTGACAAGTTTGATCCGAAATCCTATAAGGCTTTCTTCCTAGGCTATAGCACTACTAGCAGGGCATATAGAGTATTTAAGATTGAATTGTCTAAAATAGAAGAATCTATCAATGCTAAGTTTATTGAAACTAACCCTGTTGTTGGCAAGCATATTGGTGATGATGATGTTGTAGATGAAATAATTCCTATCTTAAAAGACCTCAACATCAAAGACAAAGGCAAGCAGGTGATTGAAGAAGAAAAAGAAGAAGAAAAGAAGGATCCCACTCCCCGCTTTGCAAAGAATCACCCCAAGGAGTTGATCATTGGCAACCCATTTGAGAGAGTAAGGACACGAGCTGCTCACAACAAAGAACAAGCAGATAGTGCCTTCATCTCCCAACTAGAGCCAAAGAACATCAAAGAAGCCCTTGGTGATGATGAGTAGATCCTTGCCATGCAAGAAGAGCTAGAGCAATTTGAGAAGAATCGTGTGTGGACCTTAGTGCCAAGATCAAGTGATAGAAAAATCATTGGCACCAAATGGGTCTACTGCAACAAGCTAGATGAGCAAGGAAAGGTGGTAAGGAACAAAGCAAGGTTAGTGGCACAAGGTTACAACCAACAGGAAGGTATTGATTTTGATGAAACTTATGCTCCTATTGCTAGATTAGAATCTATTCGTATGCTACTTGCCTTTGCTAGTTATAAAAATTTCTTGCTATATCAAATGGATGTTAAAAGTGCGTTTTTGAATGGTACAATCGAGTAGGAAGTATTTGTTGCTCAACCTCCGGGCTTTGAAAATGACAAATTACCCAATCATGTTTATTTGTTGCAAAAATATCTCTATGGACTCAAACAAGCACCTCGAGCTTGGTATGAGAAATTAAAGAACTTTTTGTTAGATAATGGGTATGTCATGGGCAAAGTTGATTCTACCTTGTTTCTAAAACACACTTCTAACCATTTCCTTATAATTCAAATATATGTTGATGATATCATTTTTGGCGGGACTAATCTTGATCTTTGCAAGGAGTTTAGTTCTCTTATGCAGAGTGAATTTGAAATGAGCATGATGGGTGAGTTGACCTTCTTCCTCAGCTTTCAAATCAAGCAAACAAAGGAAGGAAACTTCATCAACCAAGGCAAATACACAACTGAACTACTCAAGCACTTTGGGATGGAGAACATGAAGCCGATGGATACACCCATGTCAAACACTGCCAAACTTGACAAAGATGAAGAAGGTGAAAAGGTAGATGAGAAGCTCTATAGAGGTATGATTGGAAGTTTACTTTATTTAACTGCCTCTAGACCTAATATTATGTTTAGTGTTAGCTTGTGCGCTCACTTTCAATCTTGCCCTAAGAAGTCGCAATGCACTGCTGTTAAGAGAATTTTGAGGTACTTAGCCAAAACCCAAAATTTTCGACTATGGTATCCTAAATCAAGGGATTTTACTCTTAAAGCATATAGTGATGCGGATTACGCAGGGTGCCTGGTTGATAGAAAGTGCACAAGTGGCACTTGATTCCTTCTAGGACCATGCTTAGTGTCTTGGTTCTCCAAGAAACAAAGTACAGTGGCATTATCAACTACCGAAGCTGAATACATTGCAGCCGGGAGTTGTTGTGCACAAGTCCTATGGATGAAGCAAATGCTCCAAGACTTTTAACATATTTTTTGATGCTTCTCCTATCTTTTGTGACAATACTAGTGCAATTAATCTATCTTACAATCCTATATTGCATAGTATAGCTAAGCATATAGAGGTTCGCCATCATTTTCTTCGTGAACACATTGCCAAGAAAGATATATATATCACACATGTGGACACGGAAAATCAGTTGGCAGACATCTTTACAAAACCTCTAGCTAGAGATCAATTTAATTTTATTCGATCTAAACTGCTCATTATTGATTTAAATGATATTGCTATGTGATCTAGCTAGTTGTCTCTCTCCTATATGCTTTCTCATGTCAATCTTCACCTTATGTTGTCTATATACATGCTTGTTTGTGCTTAAACTGCCTATCAGCATGCTTAGTTTTTGCTTATTTTTGGGTTTTATCGAATTTCACATTTTATCGCTAAATAGTGCCCAATGATGAGCTAAATGTGCCTAGGTATGTTAATTATGCATAATAGAATGGAAAAATAATTTAATAGGCATGTATATGGCTAGAATCTAAGAATTAGACTTCAAGGTCAGGTTGACCTTCGGTCGAGTTTCCACCCTGGAAAACTCTACCGATCAGGAGCCGAGAGCTGTCTTCAGTGGACCATTCGGTCGAGTTTGTCACCCTCAGAACTTGATCGATCGACGGGTTGCGCCAACTTAAAAGTTAGGATTGGCCGACTATTTTCCCTTGCAACTAGAAAATATCCGACCGATTCCTCATCTCCTAGCTCGTGCTCTCAATCCAAGCCCTAAACCTCCCCCGTTCCTAACCCTAGGGTGACCTAGCAACCTGTTCTTGACCCTCCCAGGCATCTGTGGTGTGTCTTCTTCGACTTTTGAGGTTTGATCTTGGTTGTGTGCACGATTTTCTTCTTGTTTTTGTTTCCATGGCTTTCCATAGAAGAAAACGTGCCACCCCTAGCAATGCTCCATCCTCCTCCTCGACCAATCGACTGATTCTATTTGATAACACCACGTTTGTGTCCCTTGAGGCGGTAAATAGGTATAAGGATCTTCTTCCATGATCTCCTTTTCCTTTTCGCCCCTTAGTTGATGCAAACCGTTTTCAAGCATATATCACCTCTGTTTCGAGGCTTCTTGCCAAACACCACTTGTCCGCCCTAGCAATCGAACGTGACTGCTTCAATAATCAATTATCTAGCACAAAAGCAGTTCACGAGTTCTACGCAAATCTACGTTGGAACTACGATTCGCTTGTTCCCCCGCCGAATACCAAAGTAGTCCTCACATCAATGATCGTCGGTCGTCATTTTCAACTCGACGAGGAGAATTTCAATCTCTATATTGCCGGAGACAAAGAAAACACTACTTGGCACAAGGACTATGGCACATATTTTGATCTTCTTGACCCGGAAGGATTTTATAAACACCATGAATTGACGCTACCGGATATTCATCGGTTTTTGAAGAAACCTGATGTGGCTTATAAGAAGTGGTCCACCCTTCCCTCCTCCTCCCTTGACCTCCAGAGGCGCATCTTGGCCCTTGTGATAAACTGCAATATCCATCCCAAGTGTAATCAAATGGACATTATGGAAAACACATCGGTCCTGATGTATTGTATGTTAAACAATATAGGTGTCAAGTGGGCTCGTTACATCTTACATCACATGACCTATTTTGACACCGGCAAGAACACCAAGGGCACCCACCCTCCCTACCCAGCCCTAATTTGTGGTATTTCCAGTTTGCCAATGATAAATCCCTCTTTTCTGACTTCCATTACCCAGTTGCTAGAAAAGGAGTGTGTATTAGTGAAACCACCCTTCAGAAGGTTGTCCCTGTCTTTACCCCTGCCCCTAGTTCTTCTACCTCCTCCTCTGCCTCTTCTTCTGGTGTACCTCCCTCCTCCACCCATGCTCCACCCCCGCAACCGCATCCCCTCCCTAGTTGTGCGCCGTTCCGTGCATCAAATGAAACCCTTCTGGGATATATGATGCATGAACAGGCGTACAACCGCCAGGTCTAGGAGCACCTCCACCAGGATTTGTGTGCTATCATGTCTACCATGAACCTTTCCTATTCTTCACCCTACCCTGTCTACCAGCCATACCCGGGTAGTGCCTATCCATCTTATGCATACGAGCATTACTTCCCTACTCCCAAGCCTTCCGCTGCCGCTCCACCTCAGTATGGTGCTGGTAGTTCCACTCCTGCATATCTTCCTCTACCTTCTAGCCCCCTGGCCACTCTGCTCGCCTCCTTGGGTGACTCTACTCCGTCCTTCTCGCAGGACAAGGAGCTCCTTGCTCTTGGTATGTCGTGGGCCGAGCAGAATGCCCGTTGGCCCGATCGCTCTTTTGGTCCTGACGATGAGGAGATGCCCGACCAGGCTGAGGATGCAGACGAGGATGCTGATGCTGATGATGGTGATGTTGAGGATGCTTCTGACGAGGATGGTGATGATGGTGATGGATCTACTGCTGGCACAGCTGCTCCGCCTTCAGATGGCGATGAGGACTACAACCCTGGCGATGACGAGGATGTAGTTGATCTAGATAGCTTAGATGTCTAGGAGGTTTCTTAGCTTATAGTCTAGCATGTTCATTATATACATCTTTCTAGACTCTTTTGTATAAGCAACATCCTGGCACATTATTCTGAGCTGTACAATTTTCTTATTTTCTTTCTCGCTTTATGGTTGTAGTTGCTGCTTATGAGAACATCTTTCTGAGTTGGAATATCATTACTATGCACTTTGGCTATTTATTTTGTGTTATCTTATGTTTGGTGCTTTTTGAACTATATTTTGATTCTGACTTGGATTGTATGTTTTCCTTCGTGGTTGTGTGATATATGCCTTTACATTGTTGTTTATTACTTTGCATATATGTTTGGTTGAGTCTTGGAGAAGACCTAGTTTTTGCTCTTCTACCCCCTACCTTTTTTATAATGTCAAAAGGGGGAGAAATATCTCATGGTTTGAGACTCAATCATATTGTTTCTTGTTATTATACTATTGCTTTCTTGCCTAGGTGATCCTTTTCTTGTTAATTTGCTGTTGATCATGTGACATGCAAAGGATTACATATTACACAGATATTGGTATTGCCATGTATAGAAAACCTAACATGCAGGTGAGAGGAAGCATAGTTTGAGGGGGAGGAATTCAAATTTTTCTGATTATGAATCCCCCTAATTCACAAGGCAAAGGTATATCTTTCTTATCCTTTTCAATATGTTTGAGGAATGGTTTTTCATTGTCAAAAAGGGGGAGAATGTTGACCTAGAGGTTATACATTACCTATATTTTGATAATGACTTAACCATTCCATTCATATGTATCTAATATGTGCGTTTGAGATTGTTTGCAGGCATTAGGTACATGAAAAGGATCATATATACAAGCCCTAGAATGGGCCAAGTGCAAGTCAAAATGGCTACAAGTGTGCATTTTAGGGTTTCTACGTAAACTACCTTAGAACATCAATGTAATCACTTTTAATGATGAATTGGCTGGCATGAATTGGCTTGTAACTTAGAAGAGAAAAATGTTTGGGACAAAATTCACCAAGTGCTAATCACTTTTATTGAAAATTAGAAAATCAATTACAGGCACTTGGTCGGTCGAGTTTCCCTAGCCTGAAACTCGACCGATCATCCTTGGTCAATTTTCTGAAGATTGCATCGGTCGAGTTGTGCACTCACTGAACTCGACCGATCGGGTAGCAGGCCATTTCCAGTTGAAATGGTCGGTCGAGTTTCCTCAGGAAAAACTCAACCAATCATTTGAACATTGGTTTGCCTCTTACTTGATCGGTCAGGTTACCCCCATTAGAACTCGACCGATTGCACTGTATGGAATTTGCAGAAAAAGTAATATGACCGTTGGTGAATTGTTTTGGGCAAAAATATAGCCATTTTATTGAAGGAAAAACGACTAGTTTTGCACCCAAGTGTCCCACAACATAAAGGCCCACCCTTAACTATAAATAGAACCCCTTGGACTTCATTCTAAGCTGCTCTTCCATTGCAAACTTGGTTCTAGCTTAGTTGAGAGTGTTCCAAGCCCTTGAGCCCCTTTCTCTCTCTATCTTCAAGATAAATTCGTGAGTTATGAGTGAGTTAGGTCCCTGTGTATGAGAGCTATCCCTTGTAATATGTACAACTCTCCTTCCTCTCTTCCTACCTCAAATCCCTTTGAAGATTGATTGAAGCTACTTCTCCAAGTGGAAGAGGAGTTACTGCTGTTCTTCTCCGAGTGAAGGGGAAGATGTGTTGCTGATCTTCAAGAGTGAAGATAGCTTGTTGCTCCAGATCCCTTGGTGAAGGGAAAATGTGGAGAAGCTCTCCAAGTGAAGGAGAGGTGCAAGGCAAAGCTCAAGTGAGATAGGTAAATCCTGTAAGGCTGAAGACAAAGGTAAGATTGGGTAAGTCCTTTGAAAAAGGCTGAAGAATCTTGCTTTGTGGGTAAGTCCTTGGATAGGTAGAAGATCTTAGGTTGAGAAATTAAGTCCTTGGTTGTGTGGTTTATGTATCTTGTAATCTTATTGTGATATATAAGAGAACCAAGTTGCAAATCCTAGAGTCTAACCAACTCTAGGTAGTGGACTGACATCGCTCCTAAGTTTAGGACGTGGAACCACTCTAAACCACCTGTCCAAGTGATTTCTATTCATTGTCTCTTATCCTTGCTTTGTATGCTAGATTAGGACATCAAATTGTTGCTTGCTTTAGTTTTTGCACTACTATTAAATTGGTGGTCTAATTGATTTTGTGAAGTTTGTGTAGCTCTATTCACCCCCCTCAAGAGCCCATTGATCCAACAGTTGTATGTTCCCTGAATGCACAAGACCGTTGGGTCAGGAGGTAACACCTACCCTTACCGAGGTTCATGGGTTATGAGGTTGGCCACCTTCATGAGTTCATGGGGACTAAGGGGTAAAAGTGAGAGGCACTCCTTAGATGCATACGGGTTAGATCACCCCAAAAGTGCCGACACCCTAGAGAACTTGAGGTGATGACTAAAGATTGTACATAATATATATGTTAAGATCCAGAGGTGATGGAAATAGTCTTCCCATGGGTGTAGACCCATAATGGAGATGTTCATGGTGTGGATACATGTGATGTACATCTCAACATAGATTGAAAAGTATATTGGCGATGTGTGATGCACCATCTCTACTCTTGGAACGGGACAAACTCTGTATTTGGACTGTAGCCAAATGCTTATTTCCTCTCGTTATGAGTGTGAGAGATAGGACAAAATGCATGCCATATACTAAAGATAAAGGTGATATGAGTTGAAACCCTTCTATGATGATTGAGGATAGAGGAAGTACTACACCCTTTTGGAAGTATCTTGGATAGATGCTATGAAAGCATGAGAAGAGAAAAGTAAGGAAAGGAAGGTGGTGAAACCCACTAGAGTGTTTTAGGGTTTCTGAGAATTACCCTTGAGGAATCATATGACTTTAAGTACACCACACACCATGGTACTACCAAGACGGTTAAGGTTTGCAATGGTACCTAGATGAAGAGGGATATAGAGTTGCATGTAGCTCGTTGCCATAAATGCGAGGAGGTGAGGGTTGAACAACAGTAACCCAGTGTGTTGCTACAGGTAATGAAGAGTCCCTGAGAGGGAATGGGAGTAGATCACCATAGACATGATGGTAAGTCTCCCCTGGACGAAGAGAGGTCATGATGCAATATGGGTTATTAAATCGCCTTACCAACTTGACCTAATCCCTTGCCTAAGAGAGAAGGCACTGTCTGTGTGACAAATCTAGTTAAACTATATATGACAGAGAGATAGTTCAACTACACCATGATCCGAGTTCAAAGGTTCTTGAGTATGACCTCAAGTTCACTTCCATGTCGTGGAAGTAGTTGTAAGAAGAACTCGATGCTAGTTTGAAGCTGAGTACAACATATCACCCCCTGACTGATGGACAATCAAGAGAGTATGAGCCAGACTCTAAAAGGTCTGATGAGAGCATGTGTGCTCGTTTGGGGTGATATGTGGGAGAAGTTTTTGCCCCTAGCAGAGTTTTCTTGTCATGATAGCCACCATAACCAGTGTCAAGATGTTTAAAGCTCTATAAGGGAGGATGTGTCAGTCACAACTTCACTTGGATGGTGTCGGTGAGAGGACCTTGTGAAGGTGAGAGAGACCACAGTGTATGCAGATGAAGACGCTTTGATTGAGCAATGGCTGAGTAAGCCCATGATCGACATGAGTTGTGAGTTGATGCAAAGCAAACTGACATGCAGTTCACTGTGGGTAAACATGTGTTATGAAAACCTGACCCCTCTAAGCTATGGCTGAGAAAGCTGAGTCTCTGATACATGGGTTCATTGGAGATGGATTGGTGGAGTTTCTTATGTATAGTCTTACCCATAAGGATAATATGATGTGTTCCATGTGTCCGATCTAGAGAACTATGTGAGGTACCCAAGCCATGTACTGAGCAATGAACCTAGTGAGTTCCTGAGGGAGGTTGAAATGTCCTGGGTCACATATGAGGATTCTAGATACCAAGGTGAAAGAACTCAGATGTAAGAATATATGATGATAAAGGTTCTTTGGAAGCACCATGGAGAGGATGAAGCCACATGGGAGTCAATGACGGACGTGGAAAAGTCTTATCCTGAACTGTGTGTATGTTTGGTGGAATGTTGAGGGAAAAATTCTTATAAGAGGGGAAGGATGTTACAACCCCAATTTTGGGGTTCATATGGTTGGAACTGCAATTTCCCCAATAAATGTATGATTATGGGAATTGTATGAATTATATGTATTGAATGGATGTCCTTTGCAATATTTCCTTTGTGCATGTGATTTTGTGGATCATAATATGATAATGAATTCAATATGATTAAAAGAAAAAGAAGAAATCAAATAATGCATTCTTAAGAAGGAAATTGAGATAATAATGAAAATATGAGAAATATGTGGAAATATGGATAATGGAATCATCATGGAATATATTTCGAACTCCACATGGTTTCTTGGGATATACAGAATCCAAATAAAGAGAATAAAAGAATAGGAGAGATAAAATATGCATAAAATATGCCTTAATAAGTGATAACTTGAATATGAAGAAAAGTCTCTAATCCTTTCGATTTTGAGTCCCAAACTTAGCACACAAGTAGTTTAAGTCCTTATGGACTTTTCCTTAAATTTGGTATTAATTGGACATGTGGTTCGCGAGATATGATTTTTGGAAGTTTTCCTAAAGTGAAGAGGATTATATTAAATGTCACAATATATGGTTTAAGAGTGAGTGACGCAAATCGTTGGATCTTGATCCAACGGCAGCTATGCATCATCTAGTTCTAGCCGAACTAGGAAACAGGCCGCCGGATGGTGAATTTCTAATCCGATTTTCTCATGTTCTGATGCATGTGCATTAGAGGAATTTGCTTGTTTGAGTTCGGGAGAAGTTTCCACACAAAACTGACCTAGGTTTTGCTAGGGTTTGTGCTTGTTCTAGAAAACACCCAAATCCCTTTGGGACTAGGATCGGCGGTGAGGTTGGGGAACCTAACCTAGACCCCCACACCTATATATAGTACCCCCTCTAGACTCCTCACACCCTCACAGACACAATTGGCTACTACCTTTGTTCTCTAGCGCCCCGGATTCACGGATCAAATCTACTCCGGCGAGCTCCAGGTTGCGGCGCCGCCGTGGGCCGAGCCGTTGAGGAAGAAGAAGGGGGAGCAACTGTCGCCATCCAATGATGATCCATGATGGATTCGCGAGGAGATCCAACGACCCTGGTCACTCCGTGTTTTAGAATGGCCGTGAGTGGGTGCAAGTGCCAAGAGCTGTGTGATCGTGCTCGGTCAACAAAGACCGCGATCCAACGGCTACAACTTTTCTGAAGAAAAAAAAGGACCAGATGGATGATGTGGCGCTCTGCCATTGGACGAAAGGTAATTTATCTTGCATAAATCATAATTAAAGATTGGTAGCTCTGAGGAAAATAAGTTATATATGAAAATTATCAGGAGAATGCAAGGAATGCAATAAAAATATAATTGAAGCCTATTTCTACTTGTAATTCAAAAAGTATATAAAGATGCTATCTTTAATGGTTTAATTAATGAAAAACCCTAATATTTGATGACTAATGAATTGTGAATGGTTATATGGATGTTTAAAGTGGAAATTAACTTATTGTTAATAAAAGAAAGATTTAGATATAAAAAGATGATCTTTATGCATAATTGGATTAATTTGGGGTTCCATGTATAAGAATATGTAATAATGGGCTTAGAAACCCTAGTTTTGGTAACTATGTCTTTTAATGGTTTTAATTGTGTAAATCCATGAATAAGACAGAGATATGATGTTCTAAAGCCAATTTGAGCATAAAAGATCCTTAATGTGGATAATTTGAGTAATTAGGGTTTTTATGAGTTGAAAAGTTGTTTTAGGGTTTGTTGACCTAAAAAGGATAAAGTGTGAGAAATTGATCTAAGAAACCCTAATGAATATTAATGAGACTTAGAAACCTTAGGAATGTGTCCCAAGTCAATAAAGAGTTGTTTGGATGTGACGGTAACAACTAGGTGTTATACATGTTTTCAGGATCAATGTTTTATTGCTTGATTGGACATCTAGTTGGATTTGGATATGTTGCTTCTTTGAGACTCCAAATCAGGTATGTGGTTATACTTATGGATAAATCACTTTAGTTTCACAATGATTCCCAAAGTTTTTTCAGTTTCTTGGAAATAACTGCTTGGATGACTTTTATTTCATGCAACTATAAAGTGACTACGACTATCACCATAAGTATATATATGCATGACTAGCTCAGATCTTGGTCCTCCTCTGTAGCTTTGATGATGATGAGATGACCTAGTACATGGTCTACCCGTGAGGTAGGATCATCAGGTTATCATGAGTCAATGCCTTGGGCTACGTACCCTTGGGTAGGGCCATGCGACTCTTCGAACCTATGTATTGATCAACATGTTAGGTAGGATCATGGGGGTTAGTTGAGATCTACCATATGAGAGGTAGTAACCATGTCCACTGCAGGGACAACACAGAGGCTAGGGTATGCATGGATTGAGTAGTGATGTTCAAAATGTAAAATTTGTTTTGTGAAATCGTAATTGCTTGGAATACGTTGTTACAGTTAAATGCAATTTTTTGGTTCCCCCACATACCAGTATAATTCGTTATACTGACTACCTTTTGTTTGTCAGTGTTTTAGGTTTATCTAAAAATGGATATTCCTTTAAAGTGACTTTGTGGAATAAAGCTTAATAAAGAATTGGAGGATTACAAATAGATAGTTCTCATCTGGGTAAAGTCCCTCAAATCCTGTATTTTGCAAGGTATGCGAAAAGAGAATTTTTATCATGTTTCAAGTTTAGTTGTGGTAGACTTTATTAATTATTATTGATTATTTGCAAAACCAGTGATCTTATTTTTGGGATAACGACTCTGACTTCTTGGTCTTTCTTAATTGGGGGTTACCGGGGAGCGGGGTCGTTACAAAAGTGCACCTCCTTTTTTGGGAGCCCATCACTTAAGAACTCTATAATTAAGCATGCTCAACTTAGAGTAGTACTAGGATGGGGGACCAGTTGGGAAGTTGATTATGACTTGTGCGTGAGTGAGCACAAAGTGTGTAGTTAAAGCTAGTGGTGATTTGTAGAGTCAATTGTCATCCCTAAATCTCTACTAGAGCCTTGGGCAATGGGCCCAGGTGTTATAAGTGATATCAGAGCTAGATCCCGTCTAGTAGGTGAGGCCCATGTGGGCATGACACGTTAGTCTTAAGACGTGCGGTCCAGGCATGTTGAAAAGGTCTATCCTAGTTGATAGATCCATCCTTGCGTTGTTAGTCATGGATGGGAGTTGGGTGTACATGCGTCATTTTGGGTATGCACTGAAACAGGGAGACATTATGAGGCCATATGGTTGAGTGGTAGTGAGGACGTCAAGAGTCTAAGTGAGGGAGATTGTAACATCCCAAGATTTGAGACCTCAGATAAGATGATCTTAAAAGGCGAGATTGAACTACCCATATCACCAAGGTGCACCTCCTTTTCCGGAAGTCCTTCACTTAAGAACTCTATAGTTAAACATGCCCAGCTTGGAGTAGTATTAGGATGGGTGACCAATCAGAACCAAGCCCGTTGGTGACATGTGTAGACCAAGCCCATTGATAAAAATACTAAGAATAAAATCTTGAGCATGATCAACTTATAGACACTCAAAAATTGCTATCTGCTTTAAAGTCATGTCACACCTTTCTTTCATGTCTTCAAAAATATTGCTAAAAAGGGTGCTTTCCAAAGAATGTTGAGCTTTAGGGGGGATGTTGTCTTCGTTAGAAAAACAAGGTGCGGAATCATGATGTGAGGACAATGCAATTAGAGTTCATATTGCAAATCTTGAAGTTTTCAAGATTGGGTTGTGAAGACTGCAAAAGTGTACTAGAAAGCCTCTGCTGTTGAATAGAGCCCCAAACCACCACACCGACTGGGAAAGGAGGCCACCCGCATTTAAAAGCCCCTAACAAAATGTCCTCTACAAAACCACGATGTCCTGAATAGAACCTCACTAATCTCTATCAAACGTTGTTGCTACCTTCACCATATGCATAGCTTGATATGTCCTAGTGTCAAACAAAAGCTTAGCGACACCCATGTACGATCGAATAAAAGAGGCTCACTCCGTGTATGATGCACTTGCGGAATAAGACTTATCAAATCAACTACTTTGGCAGCTCTCCTCAAGGCAATTCCCTCAATAAAGCCACTCGCAACAGAGGCCCCCCAATGTCAACTAGGAACAATCCTTATGAAGTTTCCTACCATTGCATACATGCTTGTTGTTTTACGAATGTTCAAATTAAGACCCAAGTTTGGACTCATCCGTTTAATGATGTCAAGCCCCTTGATATTAATAATAACAGTCTGAATCCTGTCAAGCCCCTTGCTATTCATAATAACAGTCTGAATACCATCCCAAGCATAGGCTGGAGGCATATTGAGATATTTGTCGAAATTGGTCATCGTCATCCTCGGACCTCGTCCTTGTCCTTCATATCGATTGGGTCCCACTGATGACGGTTAAAACGGCATGTCTATCTGGTGTTGATCTAAGTGCTGCTGGGACTGAAACTAATGTGCAACAAGACTATGGGCTCAACACAAACAATCATTTATTTATTTTCAAGAAAATCCTATAGATGATTCATTAGAAAGTGGCAGGGCACCTGTATGCAACGCACACAGTCAGCAGAGACTTAGCGAGAGATTTTGATCAAATTGGTCGTCTCCGTCCCATCCTCATCCTGCCCCACACGATTAACCCAAATGTACGGCACATATCCCCTTCCACCCGAGCGGTCTCCTCTGCAGACGCCTGGCACCCGGTTGTTGCAGGTTCTATATAAATGCAGCCATTACGCTTTCCCATGCCCAATACTAACCTGCAATTGACCAGAGAGGGATAGCAACCGCCAACGATAACTGTAAACAGCAGAGACACAAGGAAGGGAAGAAATTTAATACTAGCAGAGAAGGGATCACTACCAGCTCACTCCTGCGCGGCAGGCAAATCCTGTTGCCCATTCCACCACAGCAGGTCGTTTCTTCTATTTATATAACGAAGAGGAGAGTAGGAGACTGATCTATAGAGCAGTAGCATTAGCATACCTGCAGCAGCCACAAGGTCGGAGATATAGAGACAGAGAGACAACAGGAGAGTGTTTGTTGAAGAGAGAGGGAAACGGGATTGGAACAGCAAGCAAAGTAGCAAAGATGATGGAAGGAAGGGCTATCATCCAGGGCACAGACATGCCGTTCAAGATGCAGGCGCTGGCTCTGTCAGCAGCCTCGCGAGCACTCGACGTCGCTGATGTTACCGAGTGTAGGGCTTTGGCGGCGTATATCAAGAAGGTAGCGCTTCTTCCTCATTCATACCCTCATCTCCTCCGTTCTGTTTGTACACCGCCTTCCCGACCTCCGAACCCTTTTCCCATATCTGATATCCCTTTTTTACTCCAGGAGTTTGACGGAAGCTACGGCCGCGGCTGGCAGTGCGTCGTGGGCTCCAACTTCGGCTGCTTCTTCACACACAGAAAAGGCACGTTCATCTACTTCCGCATCGGCGCGCTCGACTTCCTCGTCTTCCGCGGGACCTTGTCACCGGCGGCGGTAGCAAAAGGTGATCAGCAGCGATGAGTGCCACACCGGAAAGATGTACGGATGTGGGAGAGGACTCGTAGTGGTAGGACCGAGGGAAGGAGGAAAAATGCGCCTTTTTCTCGTCACCTTTCTTTTTTTCCTTTGGTTTCTTTTCAAGCTGGTGGCCCTCTTGGCGTCATCATCTGTCGCTTATCTTCTGATGTAAAGAGTCAGTGCGAGGGATCTTCTGTATATATAACATGTGGCGCATTTAGGCAACTTGTTCATCTATATCCACCCTGCACTTTTTTACGCAAAGCCTGCTCTTAAAACTTATGTTCCTCAAAGTAGTTCCCCGAAAAATTGAAAAGTTCAACGGAGTACAACATCTTGGCGAGGAAAAATGAAACCCTGATCCAACCCCTAGTTAGTTTTAACAACTTCTAGTGTTTGAAAAAAATGTTTTATTATATTTTTAACCTAACAAAGAGCGTGTTATATTATACCCTAAAAAAGACCGTGTTATATTTTCCTTCTATAAGCTATAACATTGAAACAGCCGCTCAACTAGCCAAATTAGTGATCCGGACTGGGGTTCACATTTTAATTATCTTATATATTAAAGCGCAACCATTGCACAACTGGCCACATTGAGAACATATGACATTAAACATCTTCAGACAGGCAAGTGCCACGACCACAAAATAAAAAACCGGATGTCAACGAGAAGTGCAACTGAACAATGACACAATTATAGGATAGGTGTGAGGTGGCGGCCACGTGGGTGGACGAGTGATAGTAAAAGCACCGTGGAAAGCACAACATACGCATGTCTTGTACAATGCAAGCACAACATGCACACGAAGCGGAATCAAAAGAATGAAAGAGAAACTATTATGGCCCATTCTGTTTGAAAATACCCAATGCTCGTATTCGTTCAATATTGTCACTTTGATTGGCATTTCTAGACATTTAGCCTAAAGCTGCCACTTTGCATGGTGATTTCACGAACAACTGTATCTTATTTTAAAATTCGTAACAGAACCACCATTTCTTATGATTTTTTATACTTTTTTTTAAAGTTTAAACATGGGATGAGACTCCACTGTAAGTTAAGGCTTCTAATTTTAATTGATTTTACGAAAATAGAAGTAATGTGTTATTAAATTGTCAACTCAAGCCGTGGTTCGGTTAGTACATTATAATTGTCAATCAGAGTACCGGTGTTAACTAAAGGTGCAAGTGTGAGGAATATGTTTCCGTTGGTGTTATATTCGTTTTCTTTTTTAACAGAATGTGTTGTAATGGTTTTGTTTCCTTAAGAAGATATATCTGTTTATTTATTGTATCAACCAAACCCTATACTAACAGATATATCAAGTTCACCACTAACATATACTAATGACAACTATGTCTAATGAAGAGAAGAAACATGCATCCCACCCATGAGAGAATAGTACTTTAGTGAGCTCGGCTAACTCTCAATCATGACAAGGATCACAAAGATAATACAAGAACTTAGATCAAAGGGAGCCACATGGATAAACTAGCAAACTTGTGTATGCATCATGTGGATGCATCAAGAGGACTCCGAGAGAAGCAACATGCATAGGAATCATAATATGTGACAACAAGTGTGAATACATATAAGGGCAAGCAACTGTATGAGACAAATACTAAGAAACATGCCATAAGCATTGTGATTAGCATTGTTTGACAATATAACATCTTTTATTGCTAGAATTGTGTGTCCATATTCACTTTAGAGTAAACTATGAAGTTGTACTCACACTCATCACCATGGGTGTTAGATCAATATCATGTAAAGCTATAGTTTAAGCATGCAAAAATATGTTCAATGTAAATAACTCTTATGAGTTTGTCATCATGAGTCGAGCAATAACATGCTATCAACTAATCATTACCATCATAGAGTTGGATGAATAATTAAAAATGTGTGAAAAACATCTTATACAGAATATCATTTTTATAAATTTCAGAATCATAGAGATATAGATAATCTCTACATCATTGCCACATGGAGGTGTGAGCATCTCGACAATCTACATAAAGTATGAGAGTACTTACAAAATCTAGAAATTTTAAACAAACTTTCAAGTATATAGATAAATAATATTTTGATATATATATATATATATATATATATATATATATATATATATATAATTTTTGTGTCTATTAGTGGCATTATCTTGCAATGTAGTTTCTTCCAAACATCCTGCACCATGACAAGAAATGTCTTTTGAGATAAGACCTCACACAACTTGGAGCATGATCATGAAGGTTATTGGCAATGTTATTGTGGAGACCTGATTTCAGCTTAACTACGTACTTACATGACTAATTTATTGCTTTGTGTATTAATATTTTGTTTTGTTGTAATTCATGGTCATAAATTAATTGGATATGTTAATAATGTTTAGTCAAGTACATGTTAGGGTCTTGTGAGTTAAAACTCTTGTTTTAGTTGAATGAGGGTATTGGGACAATTAGGTGTATCGGCTGTATTGGCAGTATTGGACATTAGTATATGCATTATAGAAATAGAATAAACATGTGTTACATCATCCACTCTACGAGTGTAGTAGAAACTATAGGAAAGGTTACATAAGTGTTTGATCTAATTTTGGTCTGGTTCAAAAAGGTCAATGACCTTTTAGTTGATCTTGACCTTAGTTGATCATCATGAGGTTATTGACTCATGGAAAGTTCAGTATGATAGGTTGAACGACTTGTTTGCAATGACCTTCAGCGTCAACATTGAGTTAAAAAAATGGATGTTTGGCCAGGACTACTTTTGTAAGTTGGTCAACTTGTGCAACAAGTCATACAACCTTACAGAAGATGCTTGAACTTTTAATTCTATTAAAAATATTCATATATTTGTGAAGTAAAGTCAATAAACTATATAAACCCCTAAACACAAAAATAGACTCATTTTTTCATCCTACCCTCATATCCCCAAAACTCATCCAAGGAGAGGAGATCATATATAGAAAGAGAAGGAGTCATAGTCTCAGTGGATTTACCTTCCCTTGCTAGTGGGAGTCGATTTAGGTAGAACTTGGTAAAGATTGGTAGTACCATGGCTTCATCCTAGTGTCTAAATTACAAACTTCTCAACTCATCTCCAAAGACCCTAATCATCTCCTTTTGTTTCTTTTCTATGACTTTAGCCTAAAAGGCATGGAAGGAGGGGAAGGTTAAAGTTTTGGAGGATACCTGTTGGAGTTTCTTTGATTCCTCCAAGCCAATTTGTCAAGTTCACCCTTGACATTAGGTGAGCTAGTTTAAATTCTTCCTTTTTAGGATTAAATATTAATAATCATCTAATGAAATCATCCTATAGAAATCTACTGGTGCTAAAATTGAGTATCCTAATCTAGGAATACATTGTTATTCTTATGGATATTTCATATATAACTCAAATAGGGAAGTTCAAAAGATGTATATAATAATATGGTAAAATAAACAGAAATACTCTCTAGTTCCATTATTCCAAAGATTGATTTAAAATACTCAAATGAATGGAAGTTGGTAGGAGATATTAGTAAGACCTCGATATGTGTTCAACCCTAGTCTTGCTTGTTTATCTTAGTTGAATTCTTAAGTAAAAACTTGATCCAGTTGATTATGAGATAACCCTAATAAAACCTTGTTTTCCCTGATTCCATGATTTAAATTAATGAGGATCTGTTGAAATAATTTGAGATCATGCTTTTTCACATGTATGTGATATATATGAGCAAGAAATGATGTATATATGTACTTGGCTCCTTGGAGATTCACCTTTGGGCTTGTTTCATCCATTGAGGCCAGGGTTTGGTAGTTGAGGGAGTGAGGTCAATAGGCTCATGCTAACCAATTTTGAGGCCCTTATGACCTAAACTAGTGTAGATGGCCTCACCCTATTAATGGTCGATGACATCACCTTGCTTATGGAAGATAGAATCACCATATTGAGGGTTGATGACATCATTATGAGGGTCGATAGCATCATACCGTTAAGGGTTGCTGGCTTTTCCATAGATGGAGGTCGATGGGTTGGTAATCTAGATGGTCGATGGGTATGAAATTTAGGGTGTTAGAAGGTTTAGAAGACCAAATTTCTGATAACATGGAAGAATAAGGAGGTAAATAGGTTTTGGGCTAGGCGGTCGATGGATTGGTAAACAAGTAGGGCGATGGGTTTCCTAAATAAAGTGGTTGATAGATTTTCAACATATGGCCTATATTGACCTCACCACTACTGTAGCATCCCTGACCTGGGTTATACTTTAACCCTAGGTGTTTTGATTAAGAAAGGTGATTAAATGCTTAATCTCATCTTGTGAAAAGTAATTAGGGCTCAAGAGGAACTTATGCTGCAATTCTAGTCCTTTTTTAACATTGTTGAAATCAATGTTTTGCCTGTTTTCGACTAAAGTGCAAATTACCCACGTTGAGGGGTTTAAGTGCAAATTGTGCATGATAATATGTTCCTCATGTGTTGAAGCATCATGAGAGTAAATATGATGCTGCGGTATGGCTTATGGAAGTCTGAATACCGAGAAAGAGCTGATAAAGCAATGTATGTGCTTGAAAACCTAGTTTTGGTGTAATGTGCAATTTACCCAAAACCCAGGGTGTAATATGTAAATTACCACTTCAATAAGGTCCCTAATGTTTCTTGGGATCAAGTAGAGAAAAGAAAATAAAAGGAGCGCCTCATTTGAATTAAGTTGGAGGAGAGAGAATCTTGATATTAATATAATCAAGATTTAATCCTAATTGAAACCCTAATTTGATTTAGGGCAAAAATAAATGTATTAATTAAAGGGCCTTCAACCAAAATTAAAATGGTTGGATTCAGATGTGTTTGTGACGTCCTTGAGCCTTGCAAGGACCATGAAAATATCCAAGGGAGTGGATAATGCACACACAATTTTATAAGAAAAAGAAATATCCGCTCACATATGGATATCAATATAATATGAATTGAGGTGCTTAATTTGCTTTTCTTTAAATCATGGATAATTGAGAGGAATAAGAGGCAAACAAGATAGCCTCGTCCCTAAGGAAGATGAGGGGGAAGAGGCGACCACATTTTTTGGGATTAAATGGATTTTTGAAAAGCATATTTTCTCTCATTGAATTTTTATAAAAGAACCTTTTACAAGCCAAATGGAAGACTTTTTCGACCCCACTTCTTCTGCTTGCTTGGGAAATGACCAAGTGAGCTTGTGAGGATCAGGAGGACGACCCTCAACCTGTTGGTAAGGTTCTTGATCCATTTCACCTTGATTCCATGGTGGAAATCAAAAATAAATTATGGATTTCTTCCTATTTCGATCTCCTCACTACTATAGAAATGCCTTTTAGCGTCTGTTGTTTAACCCGCTTTGGCGTCAGTTTCTGAGCGACGCCTATGTGGGCGCCACTAAAGGTCTAACACTTCGGCGTCGGTTTTTTAACCGATGACTATTTAACTTAGGGGCGTCAGTTTTTTATAGAAAACCGACGCCAAAAGGGTTCGCGCCACAGAAAATGGCATCATCTAGGACACATTTTGCGTCAGTGTTTAATTGGTAACCGACGCAAAAAGTGTCCTAGATGATGCTGTTTTCTGTGGCGTGAACCCGTTTGGCGTCGGTGATCAACTAAAAAACCGACGCCATACTTCAAGACGACACAGTCGTGCTTCCCTGCACGGCCGTGTTTAGTACTATAGGCGTCAGTTTTATATGAATAAGCGACACCTTTTCCACCACGGCCGTGCTTTCCTGCACAGTCGGGTTTTTTGTAATATTAGGCGTCAGTTTTTATCCAATAACCGACGCTGTAGGTCTTTGCTGACGGTTTTCTGTAAATAACCGACGCCTATATCTTTTTTTTTCATATCAATTTGCAGGCCTGCTGTGGCTGGTCAGCAGGATGAGAACCTGCAGTTCAGTTTTCTGAACTGTAGGTTTACGACATCCATTGATATCAGCCTACAAACAGGACACAAACCTGCAAAAGTCCCAAGGAAAATTTCACACAAGTAGATACATTCAGACATCAATTCAATTCTCACATTCACACATATAGAAACATTCAAATACATGTATTAACATTCAGAAATATTCATTTACAAAGTATCATTCATTATCACTATCAACATCCCAATTATATCTTACAGTTGCCACTGCTTGTATGGCTTTTGCCCATTCTTCTCTTATTTCATTTAATGATTCCATCGTATATGGAGCATGTATATTTTTTAAGCGTTTACCTATAGTGTTGTCAGTTTTAAACACCTGCAAAGAGAATGATGTATATATATAAGTAATAATATATAAATAAGATTGATATATTTCATACTAACTAATGAGACTATATATAATACCTCATGTATGGTATCGATGTCCAATGCAGCATGTTTGATAATCATCTGCATAAATCGCATCACATAGTATGCGCATGCCCAACCATTGTCTTGTGTAGCGCACTATAAATTGAAACATACAAAATAATACAACTAAGCACAATTCACATCAATAATATATACATTGGAGTCGGGAACTTACTTGTACGTTCTGCCAATTTATTGGCTGGTTCTTTTTCCTTGGGACCGTTCCTCCAGCCTTTTTGAATGCATCTAAACCCCTACATGTTAACATAACACAGTAAATTACATAAGTAAATAGTAATGTAATAACATATGTTAACAGATACAAAAATGAAATATTTCTCACCAGAATAATGGCATTCTCATTACGTGTCCAATTTTAGTGTTTAATGTACTTCCCGTGGGATCTAGATAATAAACAGTGAACGTCCCGGGGACAATAACTAGTAACTCCCAATGTCTACCGCTAGAGGTAAAAAGTTAACAATTAATAACTCAAAATGTACAATAAAAATGGAATTTTCTTAAGTCCAAATTATGAATAAAGTAAACTTACTTGACATTGAATGGAGCTATTATTATCTTCTTGTTTTGCTGACCGAAAATTTTAAAAGCATCTATACATTATTGTTGAACACTATCAGGGTCTTTAGCTACCATACTAATCAATGATGGAATAAAAAATCCCACATGATCAAATGCAAATGGTTTGCAATGATCTTCGACTAAGTAGCTGCAAAACATGTATTACATATGCATTAATATATAAGAAACCAGATCACCGGATCTTACACAAGGTATATGGATGTATAAACAAGATCTCACCTTATCCATGTCTCTATCATTGATGTATTTAGCCAATCATACATAAACAACTCAATAATATCTTGTATAAATAAAGAGCTATCGTATGATTGACCTGCATAATCTGCATCTAAAGAAACAATTATCGGGCAATGTATATTATGTGCCCGTAGCCAACATGCCATTCCCCTACAAGCAGGACCTAACGGGTATGTTAGGTCAGTTGGAACCCAAGTTGGTAATGCGGGAAGTGGAGGTGGAGGCCTAGGTGCTCCTGGTGTCTTCTTTTTAACCTGTATATATAATTTCAGATCAGTTGACATCATATATACACATTAACAGTCTAAATCAATGTAAATTTATCTTACAATTTCATTAGTGTAGACGGCATCTGCTTTGGGCCACAATATGACCCCGCCTTATGCCTCAGCAAGTGTATCAATATCCGGGTGGGGATATGGCAATGTAGCTTCCCTCCAATCGGGTAACACACGTAATGGGCCCACACGAACGTAGCCCTGTGGCATTGGAGTCCCGTGAAACCTTTCCCCAGGAAGGGACGGGTAAGCCTGCGCCTATGCAACAACATAGTCTTGTATTCTTAAGCGGCATGGCTTCAATGCCTACAAATTTCCGTAAAGAATGTTATACATATATACATATCATCTTGAAAACATATCATCTTGAAAAGACTAGCTACAATGTCATAAAAAATACTTACAACAGACGTGTTAGGCGATGGGTCTCCAGGATTACTCACAGTCTGTGCATCAGGAGAAGAGTGGGTCGCCATAGGCTGATTGGAAGCCTGAGATGCCTGCCACCGCAACAATTCTTCCTTGACCTTCTCAGCAAATACATCGTTGACCTTCTTAGCAACTATATCCTCGACTCTCTTATTCTCCTATACATGGATAAAAGAAACATTAGCTTCTTATTATTGAATTTCCTTTTGCAGTAACATTCTAAAAAAAGAATAGGTTACCTCTTCTTGAGAAAGTCCCGCTCTGGGTTTGCGCTGGGATGGCCACTACTACAGAAGTGCCTTTTAGTGTCGGTTGTTTAACCCCCTTTGGCGTCGGTTTCGGAACGACGCCTATGTGGGCGCCGCTAAAAGGTTGGACACTTCAGCGTCGGTTAAAAAACCGACGCCTATTTAATATAAAGGCGTCGGTTTTTTATAAAACACCGACGCCAAAAGGGTTCGCGCCACAGAAAACGGCGTCATCTAGGACGCTTTCTGCGTCGGTTATATACTAAAAAACCGACGCAGAAAAGTGTCCTAGATGACTCCCATTTCCTGTAGCGCGAACACTTTTGGCATCGGTGTTCAACAAAAAACCGACGCTGTAAGTCTGTGCTGACGGTTATCGATAAATAACCGACGCCTATATCTATTTTTTTTTTATAAATCTGTTTGCAGGCCTGCTGTGGCTGGTCAGCAGGATGAGAACCTGCAGTTCAGTTTTCTGAACTGCAGGTTTACGACATCCATTGATATCAGCCTACAAACAGGCCACAAACCTGCAAAATTAACATAAAAAGATTCACACAAGTAGATACATTCAGACATCAATTCAATTGTCACGTTCACACATATAGAATCATTCAAATACATGTTTTAACATTCAGAAACATTCATTTACAAAGTATCATTCATCATCACTATCAACATCCCAATTATATCTTACAGTTGCCACTGTTTGTACAACTATTGCCCATTCTTCTCTTACTTCATCTAATGCTTCCCTCGTATATGGAGCATGTACATTTTTTAAGTGTTTGCCTATAGTGTGGTCAGTTTTAAACACCTGCAAAGAGAATGATGTATATAAGTAATAATATAAAAATAAGATTGATATATTTTATACTAACTAATGAGACTATATATAATACCTCATGTATGGTATCGATGTCTTTCTTCGCCTGTGTATGGTATAGAACTCTCCTCCAGTATCTCCCTCACAGACTCCTGTGCGGAGAGGGACATTCCAACTCGAGATATCATCTTCTGTTGCCTCCTCCGCAGCAATATCCTTATCTCTGAATGTTTCTCGTAGGATTCTGAACCCCTCCTTCCCTCTACTACATTGAAGCCATGCCACAGTTGAACCCTTTCACCGAGCCCTACCCGGCCAAACAGACGTCGCCTGAAGTACCACCGTCGTCGTCGTCTCCACCTCCATCGCAACTTGTTGTGCTAGTCCTGGCAGTTTATCACCCCACATGCTTTCCTCACCAGTTCCTGCCGCTAGACGACCACACAATGGAATCCAAGAGGATATGCAGGCGTTCGCCACAGACTATAGGATGAGTATACTCAGCTTATAGTCTTTGGCGAACTCCTGCATATCCTCTTGGATCCATTGTGTGGTCGTCTAGCGGCAGGAACTGGGGAGGAAGGCATGTGGGGTGATAAACTGCCAGGACTAGCACAGCAAGTTGCGATGGAGGTGGAGACGACGACGACAGTGGTGCTTCAGGCGACGCCTACTTGGCCGGGTAGGGCTCGGCGAAAGGGTTCAACTGCAGCATGGCTTCGATGCAGTAGAGGGAAGGAAGGGGTTCAGAATCCTACGAGAAACGTTTAGAGATGAGGATATTACTGCGGAGGAGGAGGAAACGGTAGACGATATCTTGAGTTGGAATGTCCCTCTCTGCACATCAAGTTGCTCCAGTGCTTCAGTGGGTACATGTGCATCATCAACCTAAAATTTGACAAAAATAAACACACTAAATTAGCATTTGTATTAAAAAAGCAAACATTACTCTAAACGTTTGTATTTTACCATTTTTGCAGCCGCCTCCGCGCATCTGAAAATGTCATTAAAAAGGCAAACATTTAGCATTTGTATTAACTAGAAAAAGGAAAACATTTAGCATTTGTATAAACTAGAAAAAGGAAAACATTTACCATTTGTATAAACATACATGTCTCTAAAATTGTGATCTTTTATCAATTAACAATCCTTCATTGTGATCTCCGCGCACATATAAGTCATCATTAGCTTCAATATTTTGTGGAGTTGGCAACCCAACTGAGAATGGACTGGAGTCATCATACTTATCATAGTACTCTTCTTCATCTATAGGATCTTCAATGAACTGTCTTGTACCATGAAGAACAACCGACCATTTATCATTTGCAGGATCATCGATATAGAATATTTGTTTTGCCTGTGATGCCAATATGAATGGTTCAGCCTTCTCGCCAATCATTTCAAAGTTCACCAAAGTGAAACTCAATTCATCCACTATAACTCCTTTGGTGTTATCAACCCAATTACATTTAAAGAGCGGAATATTGAAATCTATGTAGTCAAACTCCCAAATGTCTTCAATGACACCGTAATATGACATTTTAGCTTCACGTGGACTCTTATCCTTTGCACTTGCAAAGTACATAGTTGACGCTTGAAGAGTGACCCCACTATTTTGGACGACACTCTTATCATCTTGGCGCTTTGTGTAATATGTGAATCCATTAATGTCAAACCCTTCATAAGACATAACATTCGGTTTTGGTTTAAAGGCGAGACATTTGATAGTTTCTGTAATATCATTTGGTGTTTGAGATAGTTGATGTAAGACTTTATCTTCAAACCACTTAGTAAAAGTCTTATTATGCTCTCTAGCAAGCCACATTGAACTTGCTCGAGGATGTTGTCTCTTTATGAAATTGGTATGTTCCTCGATATAAACACTCACTTCATCCATATTATGTAAAATATACAAGTGAGCTTGTTCCAACTGCTCACGGCTGATTACTTTCACCCGTGATCCCAAAATTCCTTTGCCCTCCTCAATATTCGTGTCATTATCAGGAGTGTCATTACCACTGAGAAAGTCATTGCAGAAATCCATAACCTCTCTCGCCACATAACCTTCAATAATACTCCCTTCAGGACGATAACGATTTCGAACATCACCTTTAAAAACGCTCATGTATCGTTCAAAGGGATACATCCAATGCAAGAAAACCGGTCCCAAGATTTTCACTTCCCTAGTCAAGTGGACAACAAGATGTACCATGATATCAAAGAACGAAGGAGGGAAATACATCTCAAGCTGACATAGGGTAACAACCACTTCTCTTTGCAAATTATCGAGAGTATCAGGGTCAATAACTTTGCTGCATAGACTGTTGAAAAAGAAACAAAGTCTGGTAATTGCAAACCTTACATGCTTCGGCAATATAGATCGAATTGCCACGGGCAATATTTGTTGCATTAGAGTGTGACAATCATGAGATTTAAGACCTATCAACTTCAGATCTTTCATTGATACCAATCTACGGATGTTGGATGAGTAACCATGTGGCACCTTAACATTTACCAAGCATTCACAAAAAGTTTTCTTCTCCTTTCTAGACAACGTGTAACAAGCGGGAGGTAAGTATGTTCTTTTATTACCCATTTCACGTAATTCTGTTAATTCTGACCTTATTCCCATTTCACGTAGGTCCAGTCTGGATTTTATCCCATCTTTAGTCTTACCTGGTATATTTACTAGAGTACCAATGATGCTATCACAGACATTTTTCTCAACGTGCATTACATCGATACAATGCCTGACTGACAAAGAACTCCAATAAGGAAGATCCCAAAATATTGACTTCTTTTTGAATGAAGAATTGTCACTCCGTGTGGCCATACTACATTGTGATTTCTTACCAAATTCATTGACAATGTCTTTTACTCTTTCATAAACAACATCCCCTGGTATAGGTTTAGGTGCACTCCGTTCATCATTCAATCCATTGAATGCTTTGCGCTTCCTACGATACGGATGGAATTTTGAAAGAAACCTTCGATGACCAAGATATACAGTCTTGCCGCCATATTTTAGTCTTATTGAATCAGTGTTTTCTTCACATATAGGACACGCTTTAGCTCCTTTGACACTATATCCAGACAAATTCCCATATGCCGGAAAGTCATTAATAGTGCAAAACAACATAGCATGCAAACGAAATGTCTCTCTTGCAGAAGCATCATAGGTCATCACACCTTCAGCCCAAAGTTTCTTTAAGTCATCAATCAAAGGTTCAAGATAAACATCGATATCATTTCCGGGTTGTTTAGGGCCCGATATCAACAATGACAACATAACGTACTTATTTTTCATACACAGCCAGGGAGGAAGATTGTATATAACAAGCATGACTGGCCAAGTGCTATGTTGGCTGCTCAATGTCCCGTACGGATTCATCCCGTCTGTACAAAGCCCAAGTCTTAGATTCCTGACTTCTTCACCAAATTCAGGGAACAATACATCAATCTTCTTCCACTGTGGGGAATCAGACGCATGTCGTAGGATCCCATCATTATTTTTCTTAACATCTGCATGCCACCTCAAATTCTTCGCATCTTTCGGATTTGCAAACAAGCGTTGAAACTGTGATGTTATAGGTAGATACCACAACACCTTGGCAGGAGAACCAGTTTTGGACTCCCCCGAAGTCGTCAATTTATATCGTGACGCACCACATTTTGGACAATCTTTCAAATCTACATAGTCCTTTTGAAATAATACACAATCATTCGGGCATGCGTGTATCTTTTTGGCCTCCATTCCCATTGGGCACAACATTTTCTTTACCTGGTATGTTGAGATTGGCAGCTCGTTTCCTTCAGGAAGAATTTCTTTCAACAAAGTCAACAATTCAGTGAAGCTTTTGTCGCTCCATCTATTGTTAGCTTTCAACTTATACAATCTCAGCACAGCGCTAAGCTTCGTAAACTTAGCACAGCCTGTGTATAACGGTATCTCAGCATCATGCACAATGTTTGTAAAGATAGGATGTGGATCGGTGTGCTCTACCCTACAACTATCCAGCATCGCATCAACAATGTCTGCTGGAACTGGTTCGTTCACATTTACGTCATCGGAGGCAATTTCTTCTTCCACCCAAGCACTGCTATTGACATCTACTGGATTCGATTTTGAAATCTCTCCATGCCAGTGCCATTCTGTATAGCCTTGTACAATCCCGTTGCACATGACATGACTTTTGATTTCCTCACCAGTGTTGAGTTTCAAGTTGTTACCGCAATGCCTACATGGACAGTAGAACCTATCTGTAGGTTTTTTCCTATGTTCCTCGGCAAATCTAATAAACTGATCAAGACCAGATATAAACTCTGGGGTGCAACGATTACGAATGGACATCCATGATCTATCCATTCTATGATCAGAGAAAGCAAGTATATATTAGGAAAGCAAGTATATATTAGGAAACAAGTATATAAGCAAGTATGTCGTATTACAGTTCATCATTAAGAAAGATATAAGCAAGTATGTCGTATTAAAATAGACTAAACAATAAAAGAATTTTTTTTTGAGGCAAGACAATATGAGAAAATAGTAGTGTAATCATGTAAATGGGAACATTCATGGGAACACACACTTCAGTTATAAGCATTCATGTAGCAACTTACAGTTCCATTCATGGGAACACACACTTTAGTTATAACAATAACTAAACAAAGGGGTTGGTGTACCCCTAAACATGCGCATAATTAAAAAAACTATTACTACAGACAAGTCTAGATAGATAGACAACTAAATACTACACCAACATGGTCCCGCATGCATCAGTAACTTCTTTTTGATGATGAAGCTGTGTCACGAAGCTCCTCACTGTATTTAGACGAATCTGAACTGATAGGGGCCTCAGATTCAGATTTGTCTGAGCTGATATGCGACGCCGTGCGCTCATACCGCAGAAGATGATCGGGGGTCTCACAGTTGATGTTGGTTATCCAAACTTTGATGGAATTATCGCCAACTGGACGGAGAAAAAGCCTATTCCAACGGACCACATGCAGCTCTCCAATCCAATCACGCCAACCGGATTTTGATACAAGATTTCCCGCCAAATCATACTCAACCTCGATTACATGTGAATAATTTCCAAAAGTTAGGGTCACTTTACCAGGCATGTAGTGTCTTCCTTTTAGAAAATGCCAATGTTTGGGTATGACCAATTGGTTTAAGGAACGATCATCTAGGATGATGTCCAATTGTTCTTCAATAGGGAACGTTAACATTGACATAGAGGCCCAATTCATAGTCATTGTTATGCGAAGACAGAGACTGCACAATATTAGTATTAACAAAGTGTAAGTACATATAACGATGTTATATATTTTCAGAAAAAGTTGTATAACATCAGTTAACCTTTTAAACAAGTATATATTAGGAAACAAGTATATATTAGTCAATCTTGGACGGGTTTCTAGGCCAACAAACACATTTGATGTCAATCTTATATATAATAAATGTGTACCACCTATCCCATCCTTGAACACCTAATCTCACTTAGGATGTAAGTGTATAATGTGTATTTGGTTTTCAAGAAAATTTCGGCAGCATTTCCCCGTTTGTTCTCTAAGTACATATGTACTTAGAGAACAAACGGGGAAATGCTACCGAAATTTTCTCGAAAACCCAATACACATTATACACTTACATCCTAAGTGAGATTAGGTGTTCAAGAACAGTCCCAAACTGGGGACTATCCAAGATTTACTCCTACTGAGTAAATCTTGGACGGGTTTCTAGGCCAACAAATACATGTGTTGTCATTCTTATATAAACCCTATAATTCATGAAATCATTCTAATTCAATTTAATATGTTGGGATCACATAATTATATAATGACATCAGAATATATAGAAGAATCATAATTAACATGATTAACAACATGCTCATCAAACTAGGGTTTTCTTGAATATCATCTAATAAATCAAGAATTTCATAGTTTCAAACATGCAATAATTCACAATGCAATGTTATAAACTATAGGCAACATGGATAGATGAAATAAATAAACATCCAGCATCTATCACTTATTCAATCTTCAAAAAACCTTGACAAACATCCAACATCTATCACTTATATAATTTGCATGTATATACACCCTAAAGTGCCACAAATCATATAATAAAACTATCATGTTATGATATTAGGACCACTTAAAGCAGATTAGGCACATTAAGCAAGCAGAGTAGGGAGCCAATTTCGTGCAAACAGATTAGGCAACAGATTAGGTCAGCACATAAAGAACCAATTTCGCGCCTGGGTAGGTCTGCAGGTACCTGGGCAAGAAGAGTAGGGTGAGGTCGAGCTGGTTGAGTACGTGGGTGGCGGCCGACGAGCTCCAGAACCAGCGGCAGTGACTCCGACGAGCAGGAGCATCAGCCGCAGCAGGCAGGCAGGCGGCCAGGCGGCGGCAGGCAGGCAGCGGCCAGGCGGAGGAGAAGGAGAAGGGGGTACGGCGGCACCGGTTCTCAGGCGTGGCAGGCAGGTGGGCACCAGGCGTTGCTGCGG
Source organism: Alisma plantago-aquatica (assembly GCA_963693085.1). NCBI lineage: Eukaryota > Viridiplantae > Streptophyta > Magnoliopsida > Alismatales > Alismataceae > Alisma > Alisma plantago-aquatica. Next base: position 1,252,436,456 of record OY856410.1, on the reverse strand, counting down.
CGCCGGTTGTCAGGCGTGGCGGCGGCGCAGGCGGTTGGAGCAGGGGCGCCGGTTGTCAGGCCTGGCGGCGGCGCAGGGGTGCCAGAGAAGAAACGCGTCGGAGAGGGGCGCCGGAGAGGGGACGCCGGAGATGGGGCACCGGAGAGAAGCGCCGGAGAAAAATTACAGAGAAATCGCCGGAGAAATCGCCGCAATAGGGAAATAGGGTAGCAATGAGGGGAAGAGTCGGGCGATCGAAGGTTATGAAGTTCCCCAATAGCGTCGGTTGTTTACAACAACCGATGCCTAAACATATTTACCGTCGGTCGTTCGCAACATCCGACGTCCATTTGGACGATATTTTCGTGAAAATGTTTGGCGGGAACCACATTCAGCGTCGGTTATTAAAGGACGACCGACGCGGAAAAGGACACTTTTCGCGCAAATTTCCATCGCACATAAGCGTCGGTGTTTTAACTACAGACGCGACACCGAAAGTGACATTATTTTTTTCGCTCGAAAATTGGATGAAATAATGCGTCGGTTTTGTATAAACAACCGACGCTGTATACAAAGCGGTACCCGTGTTTGGCTGGTCTTTGAATATAGACGTCGGTTCTTCTAAATAACCGACGCCTTTAATATAAGGCGTCCGTGTTCCTTAAAAACCGACGCCCAGAAAAGCGACACTGAATGCTATTTCTGTAGTAGTGGGCCCAAAGAATGCTTTGATGCCCACACCAGCGCCTGCACCCCTAACACGTCCAGGATGCTCTGGGTTACCCAGAGCAACTGTCAATTCATCCCTTGTTCCCTGAGGGATGAACTTTCCTTGTTTCCTCTGCTCGTGCAGCTCCCGCTAATCACCATCAACAGAAATTGGTAAGTTAACACCACAAATAATCAATATTCAAACGATTGCTCTAAGAGTTGTATTTTACCATTTTCGTAGCCGCCTCAGCAGTTACGGGCTTCTTTATTTCACCCTTCTTGGTTTTCCTCCCAGCTATCCAGATATCATGGCGAGGCATGGGTGTGGCAGACTCCTGAGTAGTAGCAGACTCCTGAGTAGCCGCAGACTCCGCCTGTAGTCTTTGGCAAACGCTTGCATAGCCTTTTGGACCCATAGTGTGGTCATGCACATTCAGTGCACGCCTTGCTTTTTGTGCGTCACTGAGGGCCTAGTTAGTATGCACATTAATGATTTGGTTAGTAACACTAAATGTTAATCTTGAATAGGTGAATACAATGTATATTAATTAAATTGGGAGTGACGCCTAATACCTTGAATTCTTCAGATTTTCTTGAAGCAACAAAATTGTCCCAATCTTCTTTGTCCAAGAAGTTCCATTGTTCAAGGGCTGACTTCTTCTTCTTATCACCCTCTTTTATGTATTCTCTGTTCAGATTTGTCCTATAATTCCTAAGCATCTTTCCAGCGCGTTGCATCACACTTTTACGATGCAACTTCTCATCCAATGCAAACAGATTCTGTAAAATAGAAATGTTATTAACTAGTATCCAAAATAGAATTGAAAATAATAGAATTTGTAATCTACAAAATAGAATTGCAAATAATAATAACTCACGCATAAATCCTTCCATATCAAGTCTTTTTTCCCCTGAGGAACTTTATGCCAATTATCATACTTAACACCACAATGGCTCCGAGTGGTACACCCAAGATAGTTTACAAAATTATTGCGGTTCACTCCAATTGCATTTCCTCCATTATCAAACTCCACAACCAATTTGGATCCACTGCCACTTAGCGCTATTAACTTCTTCAACAGAGTGATGCCCCTTTTCTTGTTAAGTGTTTGGTGCTGTGCATCAAGTTGCTCCAGTGCTTCAGTGGGTACATGTGCATCATCAACCTAAAATTTGACAAAAATAAACACACTGAATTAGCCCAATATAGAAATATAGGATATATGACATAACTAGAAGATAATGAATTTTATAGAAATACAGGATATGTTTTTAGAACTTACATTGGTATCCTCGCCATGCTCATCATGGACAACATGCTCATCATGGACATCATGCTCATCATGGTCAGCCATCTGAAAATGTCATTAAAAAGGCAAACATTTAGCATTTGTATTAACTAGAAAAAGGCAAACATTTAGCATTTGTATTAACTAGAAAAAGGCAAACATTTAGCATTTGTATAAACTAGAAAAAGGCAAACATTTAGCATTTGTATAAACATACATGTCTCTAAAATTGTGATCTTTTATCAATTAACAATCCTTCATTGTGATCTCCGCGCACATATAAGTCATCATTAGCTTCAATATTTTGTGGAGTTGGCAACCTAACTGAGAATGGACTGGAGTCATCATACTTATCATAGTACTTTTCTTCATCTATAGGATCTTCAATGAACTGTCTTTTACCATGAAGAACAACCGACCATTTATCATTTGCAGGATCATCGATATAGAATATTGGTTTCGCCTGTGATGCCAATATGAATGGTTCACCCTTCTCGCCAATCTTTTCAAAGTTCACCAAAGTGAAACCCAATTCATCCACTATAACTCACCTTGGTAGGAGAACCAGTTTTGGACTCCCCCGAAGTCGTCAATTTATACCGTGACACACCACATTTTGGACAATCTTTCAAATATACATAGTCCTTTTGAAATAATACACAATCATTCGGGCATGCGTGTATCTTCTTGGCCTCCATTCCCATTGGGCACAACATTTTCTTTACCTGGTATGTTGAGATTGGCAGCTCGTTTCCTTCAGGAAGCATTTCTTTCAACAAAGTCAACAATGAAGTGAAGCTTTTGTCGCTCCATCTATTGTTAGCTTTCAACTTATACAATCTCAACACAGTGCTAAGCTTCGTAAACTTAGCACAGCCTGTGTATAACGGTATCTCAGCATCATGCACAATGTTTCTAAAGATAGGAGGTGGATCGGTGTGCTCTACCCTACAACTATCCAGCATCGCATCAACGATGTCTGCTGGAACTAGTTCGTTCACATTTACGTCATCAGAGGAAATTTCTTCTTCCACCCAAGCACTGCTATCGACATCTACTGGTTTCGATTTTGAAATCTCTCCATGCCAGTGCCATTATGTATAGCCTTGTATAATCCTATTGCACATGACATGACTTTTGATTTCCTCACCAGTGTTGACTTTCAAGTTGTTACCGCAATGCCTACATGGACAGTAGAACCTATCTGTAGGTTTTTTCCTATGTTCCTCGGCAAATCTAATAAACTGATCAAGACCAGATATAAACTCTGGGGTGCAACGATTACGAATGGACATCCATGATCTATCCATTCTATGATCAAAGAAAACAAGTATATATTAGGAAACAAGTATATATTAGGAAAAGATTAGGGTATACACTTACATCCTAAGTGTATAATGCGATGTCATTCTTATATATAATAAATGTGTACCACCTATCCCATCCTTGAACACCTAATCTCACTAGTAAGTGTATAATGTGTATTGGGTTTTCAAGAAAATTTCGGTAGCATTTCCCCGCTGTTCTCTAAGTACATATGTACTTAGAGAACAAACGGGGAAATGCTACCAAAATTTTCTCAAAAACCCAATACACATTATACACTTACATCCTAAGTGAGATTAGGTGTTCAAGAACAGTCCCAAACCGGGGACTATCCAAGATTTACTCCTAATGAGTAAATCTTGGACGGGTTTCTAGGCCAACAAACACATTTGATGTCATTCTTATATATAATAAATGTGTACCACCTATCCCATCCTTGAACACCTAATCTCACTAGTAAGTGTATAATGTGTATTGGGTTTTCAAGAAAATTTCGGCAGCATTTCCCCGCTGTTCTCTAAGTACATATGTACTTAGAGAACAAACGGGGAAATGTTACTGAAATTTTCTCGAAAACCCAATACACATTATACACTGACATCCTAAGTGAGATTAGGTGTTCAAGAACAGTCCCAAACCGGGGACTATCCAAGATTTACTCCTAATGAGTCAATCTTGGACGGGTTTCTAGGCCAACAAACACAATAATAGATATGTACATGTTAGAGTTTCATCACAATTAATGTTAGGGTTTCATCACAATTGATGTTAGGGTTTCATCAATGTTAGGTTTAATCAAATCAAATTAGGATGCTAGAATTTACAAGTTTAAATCTTATTTCAACATGCATCAAAATTTACTGAATTAAGTCAAACATTAGGATTAGAAGCACAAATATATGCAAGAAAAAAATTTGTTCATATCCTAGGATTTACATAAAACATTACATGAAAATTTGTTCATATCCTTACCAACAACAAGCACGGCCGTGCTGTCCAGCACAGCCGTGGTAGGCCAACACAGCCATGGTCGTGCTTGCTGCATGTTGGTAAATAGCTAGGGAGAAGGAGAGGTAGCGCTACCTGGAGCTAGTGTGGAGAGGACCGCCGGCGGCAGCAGCGTGTGGAGGAGCTAGAGCAGCAGTGGCAGCGACAGCAACAAACGACCGGGGGCGGGCGGCGGGCAGAAGCAACTGACGGTCGGAGAAGCAGTAGGCGCCGGCCGAAGAAGCACCAGGAGAAGAAGCAGCAGCGGCGGGCGGCGGGCAATGGCGCCGGTGAGCAGAAGAGAACCAGAGCAGCGGCGGTGAGCAGCAGCAACCGACGATGGGTGATTTTGGGAGAACGGCAGCGAGCAGCAGCACAGAAGAGAAGTCGCGATGAAACAGGAAGAAAGGGGGAAGAGTCGGGTATCGGGTCTATTAAGTTGATCAACGACGTCGGTTATCTACACAACCGACGCCTATTATGCTTTAGCGTCGGTTATTAGTAAAACACCGACGCCCAAATAGAAAACTTTTACCCTAAATTATTTGGCGGGAACCATTATCAGCGTCGGTTCTCCAAGGATAACCGACACCTAAAGTGGAACTTTTCGTGCAAAATTTCATTTTAAATAGGCGTCGGTTAATAGTTAAAACACCGACGCTGTATGTGTCCCAAATTTTGTTCATCCAAAAATTAGATTTCGCGGGCACTTTTAGGCGTCGGTCGGTTATAGTCAGCCGACGCTGAATACAAAGCGGTACCCGTGTCTGGCTAGTCTTCAAATATAGACGTCGGTTTGCCTACATAACCGACGCCTGATATTATAGGTGTCGGTTTTCCTTAATAACCGACGCCCAGAAAAGCGACACTGAACGCTATTTCTGTAGTAGTGCCTCTTCAATTCTAACCATTCCTTTTCACTCAAATCTTGAGGACGAGCCTTGGAATGGTGAAGGGAGTTGCATCCACCATTGCTGCCATGAACATGGAGCTTTGGATCTCAATTGGAGGCGGGTTTTATAACTTGAAACCTTAACTTTGTTATTGCATTCAATTCCCCATCAAATAATGATCATTTCTCTATTTACAATTATTGATTTGGTTGATTGATGCAATTTCCATGGAAATCACAGAAGGTTTCGTGGGTCTAGAGCTTAGTGATGATGACATCATCATAAGGACACACCTCCCCAAATATCTAGACCAAACGGCTTCAATCAAATGTCCAAATGTTTTGTGTTTTGGGAGCAAACAGTTTCAAACCGTTTGGAATGAAACAGTTTCACTAAACCGCATAAAAGCAAACGGTTTAAGACCGTTTGGTGATGTTGAACAGAGTTGACTGTTTGGGGACTTGATCATAATGATATAGGTTAATGACCCATCAATTATTATTGATTAACTCCAAATGGTTCATGAGTTGAAGGTCCATCAATCGCCTAAACCCTAATCGGGTTGAGTGTTGTTTTCATAAGTGCTTGAGTTTGAAACTTGGGTAGATTGACCCAAACGGTTTCAAAACCGTTTGGGAATCACCCAAACGGTCTCAAGACCGTTTTGAGGTCAAACAAGACTGTTTGGAGGTCTATGGTTGAGTATGGCTAAGTGTTTGAAGATCCAAAGATATGGTATCAACCCTAACCGACTAAGTGCTAATTTTGCAATTGAATAAGTTGATGGTTTGGGTTGATTGACCCAAACGGTTTCAATACCGTTTGGGGATCACCCAAACAGTCTAAATACCGTTTGGGGGTCACCCAAGACCGTTTGTAGGTCTAGGGTTAAGTTTGGTCAAGTGTTTGAAGGTCCAAAGATACCAAATTGAAATACAATTAAGTGCTGATTTGGTGACCAATCCTAGGATCCAAACCCTAATTGAATGACATGGTTGATGATGATATGATGACCAAACGGTCTCAAGACCGTTTGGAGGTCATCCAAACGGTCTCAAGACCGTTTGGGGGTCACCCAAGACCGTTCGGAGGTCCAGGGTTGACTATGGTTAGGTGTTCAAAGATCTAAAGGTACTAAGTCGAAGTGCAATCAAATGTTGACTTATTGATCAATCCAATGATCCAAACTTTGATTGATTGACTTGAATTTTGATGTTGACATGGAAAAACAGTCTCAAGACCATTTGGATGTCATGCAAACGACCTCAAGACCGTTTGGGGTCAGGTCATGCCCAATTTGGATGATGGTCCAATGGTTTTAAATTAACTAGTTTCTCATTGGTTAATGTTGAAGGATCATCGATTCCAAACCCTAATCCAATTGATTCAAACCCTAATTGATGATCAATTGAGGGTCAATTGAGGGGCAAATCAGTTGAAGGTTGACCTATTTAACTCAATTGAAGTATGGTGATAGGTCCAATTGATGATTGGATACATGAATTCAATGATCGAAGGAACCAACATTGGAAACCCTAATTTAATTTGATTAGTTGAGACCATATTTGGTCCATGCGGTTTTGAGGAGGTTTGGACCAAACGGTCTCAAGACCGTTTGAGTCCAAACAGTCTTGAGACCGTTTGGGACAAAACAGTCTCAAGACCGTTTGGGACCAAACGATCCCAAACCGGTTGAGTCCATGCGGTTTCAAAAAGGTACTTTAGCAAACAATTTCAAGTACTTGCTTTAGCAAACGGTCTCAAGCACCACCTTTACCAAATGGTTTCAAACCGTTTGAACTTTGAAAGGCTAAGACCGTTTGGGGCTCATGTAGTCAAGATTGATTGAGGATTCAATTGGTTAATCCACTTGGACACCTATTGTAATTGAAGATCCAATTGGTCAATTCAATTGGATACCTTATGTATTGGAGGTCCAATATAATTGAATCTCTTGAGAATTAAGATGATGAATGATCCATTGATCCAATGATGATTAGTAATGACAATGAATGAAGGTACAATGTTGAAATCCTAATAATATCTAAGTGATTAGTGACAATTAAGGGATGAACCCTAATTGCTTATCAGAACAATGAGGTGGTACTCTATGTTAATCATTGTTGTATGTACTTGATTGAAGGGTTGATATGACCTAATCAAGTTGAGAAGATGATAGCATGAGGTTCGTACATGAATATGATTCATGAGGTGATTAAGGGTATGATTCTTAAGCAAAGAGATCATGAAACCCTAATCATGAACATAAACCCTAATTGATAGGGCTATTGAACTCTAACCCTAATTGAGGGAAATTCTGAATGAAATCCTAATCCAGGGTGAGGATGTAACCCTAATCTAGGGTAATGATATATGAAACTCCAATTTAGGGAAATGAGATGTAAAACCGTGATTGGAGATGAATAGTAGACCCAGGCTGTGGGTAACCATAGTGGAAACCTTAATTGAGGTTGATTCCATGTGAATCCCTAATTGAGGTTGATTCAATGTGAATCCCTAATTGAGGTTGATTCCCTGTGAATCCCTAATTGAGGTTGATTCCATGTGAATCCCTAATTGAGGTTGATTCAATGTGAATCCCTAATTGAAGTTGATTCCATGAGAAACCCTAATTGAGGGTGATGCCATGAGAAATCCCGAGTTGGAACGAATAGTAAACATTAAGTATAGACAATGAGATGTGGAAGCCTAATGAAGGGTGATGCTATATGAGATCCTAACTCTAATGAAGTATGATAGCATGTAAAATCCCAAAGCCCTAATAAAGGGGTAAAGGTATGTGAAACCCTGATTGAATTTATAATACATGAAGCCTTAATCTTGAACAACATGATGACAACCTAGAACCCTAATAATAAAACAGTGGGTAAAACCTTATAAGGGTGAAATATCATAAATGGTTGATTATAGGCAAGCTTATTGTAAGCAATGCCTTAACCTGAGATGAGTTCATATCATTAAAGATAATTGGACCATTCTTATGTGTAACCTATGCACTTCATGGTAAGAGTGATAGGTTAGTGGATGAAAGGATTAAGATGGGAAATACCTTAATCCAAGATAAGATGATAACTTAAGAAAGTTGGAAGTAATGAGGTAAGTGATACATCAAGATATGAAATACTTCACAGTTAGCATCTCAAAGTTGATATACTTTGATAACTATGAAATCCTAATGTGAGATGGGAAATCTTAACCCTAAATTGGGTAATGGGACATGAGAGATCATAATATGATATGAATAGTAAGCCCTAACCCTATTGAGGGAATAGAGGTGTTACTATTGTATTACATGAAGTAATATGTTATCGTTGCCTAGGGAGAGGTGACAAGATGTTTAATGGCCTTGTGAGCCATATGGTTAAATGTTTCCTAGTGAGAGGTGACAAGATGCTTTATGGGCTTTATGAGCCATGAGAGCAATTATGGCATAGTGAGAGGTACCAAAATGATTATAAAAGTTTATTATAAGAAAGGATAATGTTTTAATAAACTTAATAAGAGGAACAATTGTATTCAATAAAGAATGTTTAAAGCTATGTAGGCTAACCTCAGGGTTCAGACCCTACAGTAGTATGTGATGATCAATGATGAGTTAAAGGAATTAAATTCCATGAACTATGTAATCAGGTTTGGTTAAAGTCCAATACCTGGTAGAGGTGTAATGCCTGTAATCAGGATTGGTTAAAGTCCAATGCCTGGGTGTGTAAACATGTTTGGTTAAAGTCCAATACCTGGAAGAGGTGTAATGTCTGTAATTAGGATTGGTTAAAGTCCAATGCCTGGATGTGAAATCAGGATTGGTAGTGTCCAATGCCTGGCGGTGTAATTAGGTTTGGAAGAGTCCAATACCTGGCAGAGGCTAAATGCCTGTAGTGATAACACATGATTGGTAATAACCCAATGCATGTAATGATGATTTAGGATTGGTATTAACCCAATTCCTATATTGATGATAAATGAGTACATGGTAGATATATCTCTTTATCTGTTTAACAGGTTGGCTAAGGCCAACAGAATGAAACAAGAATGTTTCATGGGTAACATAATAAGATGATGAGTCTCACAAGAAAAGTTTGATATGATGGTATAATATGTTGGATAAATGATATACATATCATTCCTTTTCCTTATTAAAAGAATAGATGATATATTGCTCTATCATAAATAGTTGCAATGCTTACAAAGTCGAGGATGCTTTAAACTGCTTAACCTCTGCTCAGTTTCATATCTTTAAATTGCAATACAATGTTTTAGCGGAGAGTTATATCTCCCGCTGGGGCAATTTACAATTGTCTCACCCCCGTGGGATCCAATGTTTTAGGTGGATGCAGACAAAGAGGCAGGAAACCTTTAGCAGAGAAGGAACATCAGCAACATCGAGGATAGAAGTAATATCTCAGGTGGAGATACTGCCTGTCTAGTTGTATAGATAGTAGTCCTATCTGTCATCTCTATACTCTTAGGTCCTCAGGATTTATATATACTGCTTTCATCATCGACTCAGGATTTTGGCTTGATGCCTCGAGGTTTTATGTTGTCTGTACATAATGTTGAATACGACAGATGATGTTGTAATCCTCGACAAGAGATAGTACAGGCTGTGTACTTATGGAACAAAATGTAAATATTATATTTTGGTTCTTGAAGAAAAAGATTTCGTATGCGTGGACCTCTTTGCAAAAAGTTTTAATTTTTAGTGATTTTCAGCAATCTACTGCAAATGATTCGCTTCCGCTTAATAATCTTGTGTTTTATAAGTTGGATGCCACAAATAGTGGTATCAGAGCTCTAGCTTTGCTGAGTCTACAGAGGCATAGGACTAAGGTAGTAGAGTCTGTTCTGGTGTCATCCAGTGTATCTGATAGTGTCTTCTGCTCATATAAGAGAAGAAGAACTTAAAGATGACTGGGTCACATGAGGAGGTTGTTGTTGAGAGTAGCAATGTTGCACCAAGAAGAGGTGCATGGGAGCAGGAAAGAGAGAGACAATTGTCTGAGAATCCCCTAGCTGATCCATCTATGATAAGAAAATCTTTCTTTACGAATTACTGTTGGAGAATTTAGGGCAAAAGTAATGTATATAGTGGATCAAGCATTAGCAGTGTAACCTAGATTACCAGCCCCCAATGATAATGTTTTAGATATCAACAGAATTTGTGATTAGCATCAACAGGTTGAAGCAAAAGAAAATGATGAATTTCTGTACTTAAATTGAGTCTGTGCTCAACCTTAACCTATTGTTTGAGGTAGAGTTAGCCTGAGGCAGTGAATAATTCATTATTTATGACAAGTTAGACAGGATAATGTCATTCAATATGTCATTTTATGAATTCCTAGATTAATCGAGAAAGGAAATGATTGAACTTTCCTTGATTAGTCCTGTGAGGACTTATGTTTTGCATAGTAAAACATTACCAATGTTTTATGTTGTTCTTACCTCTATAAGAAAATATGAGGTATATAAGAGATGCCTGAATAAAATTCAGGGATGTTAAGCCTTATGCTTGTGATAATATGAAAAGAAGGAATATGATAGCATACAAAGTGCATACCACTTAATCTCAGTATTTATATACCCTGGCCAGGTATACAACTATTCATGATAAAGTGGGTATGGAAACTCTTAGATTGTTGTCTTTTTGATTACTATGATCAAGTAGTCATTCTGAGACAATATAATGAGTATCATGAATCAGAAATATGGAATGGATAAATGTGTCATATCCTAAGCATAAGAAAGAGGAGTCTGAGATAATCTCAGATGAGCATGTTGTATGAGGAACTAAAAGTGTACACCTCAATAGATAAGAATAAGAATAAGGGAGATGAACCATGTTCAATAATGTTGCCAGCATAATAAAGATCTTTCCCATAATGAGGAAATGGGAAATGTGATGAGATCATGAGATGATCATAAACATGCTAGATAATAATAAAGAAAGGGATAATGACATGCAATCATCCTTACAAATTCCAATGCTAAAGGCAAGGAACCTAGGATGAGATAAAGAGTAAATGGTTCATGAATAGTTGAAAATACATGAATTAATAAGAGGAATATGAATCCTTGTTTTCTTTCCTTTCAGGGACATGGCAATCAAGTGGGTCTTAGGACACTTGATGTGCATAAAATAAATATGTTCATGTGATGGATAGTTAAAAAAGTATCAGTCATCTTGGACTTTGGTCCCAAGATGAGGACATATGAAACAATTAATGTTCCAAGATGAAAGGAAGAGATATATATGATGTGTTTCCAACACATGTGATAGATACCAAGGTGAAAGATTCTGGTATCTGAGAGTTATCAGATGGGTTAGGTTGGCTACCTGGAGTGGTCAACTGTGAAATTAGTTTGATTATAATAATATGAACTTCATATGTTAGGGGTTTATGATCTGCATAAACATGATATTAATAAAGAATTTATGATGCTTCTTCTCTGAATAAGAAAAGTGTTATTTGACACAAAGTTGACTCTATAGTCAATGATGAGGGACAGTGGGGCATGTGCATTGTGTGTTGATTCTATGAGAATCTTGTATGGAAACACTTTGTGCTGATCAAATTTTTATGGTGTCTCTATAATAAGGAGATGATATGTGAAGACTAGATAGTATGATGAATAAAATACATCTGTCTTCCTTTATCTGGATTTCGAGGACGAAATCCTTGTTAGGGGTTTATAATTTGTAACATCCCTGACCTGGGTTATACTTTAACCCTACGTGTTTTGATTAAGAAAGGTGATTAAATGCTTAATCTCATCTTGTGAAAAGTAGTTAGGTCTCAAGAGGAACTTATGTTGCAATTCTAATCCTTTTTTAACATTGTTGAAATCAATGTTTTGCCTATTTTCGACTAAAGTGCAAATTACCCAAGTTGAGGGGTTTAAGTGCAAATTGTGCATGATAATATCTTCCTCATGTTTTTAAGCATCATGAGAGTAAAGATGATGCTGAGTTATGGCTTATGGAAGCCTGAATACCAAGAAAGAGCTGATAAAGCAATGTATGTGCATGAAAACCTAGTTTTGGTGTAACGTGCAATTTACCAAAAACCCAGGGTGCAATATGTAAATTACCAGTTCAATAAGGTCCCTAATGTTTCTTGGAATCAAGTAGAGCAAATAAAATGAGAGGGGCGCCTCATTTGAATTAAGTTGGAGGAGAGAGAATCTTGATATTAAAATAATCAAGATTTAATCCTAATTGAAACCCTAATTTGATTTAGGGCAAAAATAAATGTATTAATTAAAGGGCCTTCAATGAAAATTAAAATGGTTGGATTAAGATGTGTGTGTGACGTCCTTGATCCTTGTAAGGACCACAAAAATATCCAAGGGAGTGGATAACTCACACACAATTTTATAAGAAAAAGAAATATCCACTCACATATGGATATTAATATAATATGAATTGAGGTGCTTAATTTGCTTTTCTTTAAATCATGGATAATTGAGAGGAATAAGAGGCAAAAAAGATAGCCTCGTCCCTAAGGAAGATTAGGGGGAAGAGGCGGCCACATTTTTGGGATTAAATGAATTTTTGAGAAGCATATTCTCTCTCATTGAATTTTTATAAAAGAACCTTTTACAAGCCAAATGGAAGGCTATTTCGACCCCACTTCTTCTCCTTGCTTGGGAAACGACCAAGGGATCTTGTGAGGGTCAGGAGGACGACCCCCAACCTGTTGGTAAGGTTCTTGATCCATTTCACCTTGATTCCATGGTGGAAATCGAAAATAAATTATGGATTTCTTCCTATTTCGATCTCCTCTTCAATTCTAACCATTCCTTTTCACTAAAATCTTGAGGACGAGCCTTGGAATGGTGAAGGGAGTTGAATCCACCATTTCTTCCATGAACATGGAGCTTTGGAGCTCAATTGGAGGCGGGTTTTATAACTTGAAACCCTAACGTTGTTATTGCATTCAATTCCCCATCAAATAATGATCATTTCTCTATTTACAATTATTGATTTGGTTGATTGATGCTATTTCCATGGAAATCACAGAAGGTTTCGTGGGTCTAGAGCGTGATGATGATGACATTATCATAAGGACACACCTCCTCAAATATCTAGACCAAACGGTTTCAATCAAATGTCCAAACGGTTTGTGTTTTGGGAGCAAACGGTTTCAAACTGCTTGGAATGAAACAGTTTCACTAAACCGCATAAAAGCAAACGGTTTAAGACTATTTGGTGATGTTGACCAGGGTTGACCGTTTGGGGACTTGATCATAATGATCTAGGTTAATGACCCATCAATTATTATTGATTAACTCCAAATGGTTCATGAGTTGAAGGTCCATCAATCGCCTAAACCCTAATCGGGTTGAGTGCTGTTTTCATAAGTGCTTGAGTTTGAAACTTGGGTTGACTGACCCAAACGGTTTCAAAACCGTTTGGGAATCACCCAAACGGTCTCTAGACCGTTTGGAGGTCAACAAAGACCGTTTGGAGGTCTATGGTTGAGTATGGCTAAGTGTTTGACGATCCAAAGATATGGTATCAACCCTAATCGGCTAAGTGCTGATTTTGCAATTGAATAAGTTGATGGTTTGGGTTGATTGACCCAAGCGGTTTCAAAATCGTTTGGGGATCACACAAACGGTCTCAAGACCGTTTGGGGGTCACCCAAGACCGTTTGGAGGTCTAGGGTTAAGTTTGTTCAAGTGTTTGAAGGTCCAAAGATACCAAATTGAAATACAATTAAGTGCTGATTTGGTGACAAATCCCAGAATCCAAACCCTAATTGAATGACATGGTTGATGATGATATGATGACCAAACGGTCTCAAGACCGTTTGGAGGTCATCCAAAAGGTCTCAAGACCGTTTGGGGGTCACCCAAGACCGTTTGGAGGTCCAGGGTTGACTATGGTTAGGTGTTTAAAGATCTAAAGGTACTAAGTCGAAGTGAATTCAAATGTTGACTTATTGATCAATCCAATGATCCAAACTTTGATTGATTGACTTGGATTTTGATGTTGACATGGAAAAATGGTCTCAAGACCGTTTGGAGGTCATCCAAACGACCTCAAGACCGTTTGGGGTCAGGTCATGCCCAATTTGGATGATGGTCCAATGGTTTTAAAGTAACTAGTTTCTCATTGGTTAATGTTGAAGGATCATCGATCCAAACCCTAATCCAATTGATTCAAACCCTAATTGATGATCAATTAAGGGTCAATTGAGGGTCAAATCAGTTGAATGTTGACCTATTTAACTCAATTGAAGTATGGTGATAGGTCCAATTGATGATTGGATACATGAATTCAATGATCGAAGGAACCAACATTGGAAACCCTAATTTAATTTGATTGGTTGAGACCATATTTGGTCCATGCAGTTTTGAGGAGGTTTGGACCAAACGGTCTCAAGATCATTTGGGACCAAACTGTCTTAAGACCGTTTGGGACCAAACGATCCCAAACCGGTTGAGTCCATGCGGTTTCAAAAAGGTACTTTAGCAAACGGTTTCAAGTACTTGCTTTAGCAAACGGTCTCAAGAACCACCTTTACCAAACGGTTTCAAACCGTTTGAACTATGAATGACTAAGACCGTTTGGTGCTGAAGTAGTCAAGATTGATTGAGGATTCAATTGGTTAATCCACTTGGACACCTATTGTAATTGAAGATCCAATTGGTCAATTCAATTGGATACCTTATGTATTGGAGGTCCAATGTAATTGAATCTCTTGAGAATTAAGATGATGAATGATCCATTGATCCAATGATGATTAGTAATGACAATTAATGAAGATACAAGGTTGAAACCCTAATAGTATCTAAGTGATTAGTGACAATTAAGGGATGAACCCTAATTGCTTATCAGAACAATGAGGTGGTACTCTATGTTAATCATAGTTGTATGTACTTGATTGAAGGGTTGATATGCCCTAATCAAGTTGAGAAGATGATAGCATGAGGTTCATATATGAATATGATTCATGAGGTGATTAAGGGTATGATTGTTAAGCAAAGAGATCATGAAACCCTAATCATGAACATAAACCCTAATTGACAGGGCTATTGAACTCTAACCCTAATTGAGGGCAATTCTGAATGAAATCCTAATCCAGGGTGAGGATGTAACCCTAATCTAGGGTAATGATATATGAAACTCCAATTTAGGGAAATGAGATGTAAAACCCTGATTGGAGATGAATAGTAGACCCAGGTTGTGGGTAACCATAGTGGAAATCTTAATTGAGGTTGATTCCATGTGAATCCCTAATTGAGGTTGATTCAATGTGAATCCCTAATTGAGGTTGATTCCATGTGAATCCCAAATTGAGGTTGATTCCATGTGAATCCCTAATTGAGGTTGATTCCATGTGAATCCCTAATTGAAGTTGATTCCATGAGAAACCCTAATTGAGGGTGATGTCGTGAGAAATCCCTAGTTGGAACGAATAGTAAACATTAAGTATAGACAATGAGATGTGGAAGCCTAATGAAGGGTGATGCTATATGCAATCCTAACTCTAATGAAGTATGATAGCATGTGAAATCCCAAAGCCCTAATAAAGGGGTAATGGTATGTGAAACCCTAATTTATGTTATAATACATGAAGCCTTAATCTTGAACAACATGATGACAACCCAGAACCCTAATAATAAAACAGTGGGTAAAACCTTATAAGGGTGAAATATCATAAATGGTTGATTATAGGCAAGCTTATTGTAAGCAATGTCTTAACCTGAGATGAGTACATATCATTAAAGATAATTGGACCATTCTTATGTGTAACCTATGCACTTCATGGTAAGAGTGATAGGTTAGTGGATGAAAGGATTAAAATGGGAAATACCTTAATCCAAGATAAGCTGATAACTTAAGAAAGTTGGAAGTAATGAGGTAAGTGATACATCAAGATATGAAAGACTTCATAGTTAGCATCTCAAAGTTGATATACTTTCATAACTATGAAATCCTAATGTGAGATGGGAAATCTTAACCCTAAATTGGGTAACGGGACATGAGAGATCATAATATGATATGAATAGTAAGCCCTAACCTTATTGAGGGAATAGAGGTGTTACTATTGTATTACATGAAGTAATATGTTATCATTGCCTAGGGAGAGGTGACAAGATGTTTAATGGCTTGTGAGCCATATGGTTAAATGTTGCCTAGTGAGAGGTGACAAGATGCTTTATGGGCCTTATGAGCCATGAGAGCAATTATGGCATAGTGAGAGGTACCAAAATGATTATTAAAGTTTATTATAAGAAAGGATAATGTTTTAATAAACTTAATAAGAGGAACAACTATATTCAATAAAGAATGTTTAAAGCTATGTAGGCTAACCTCAGGGTTCAGAGCCTAAAGTAGTATGTGATGATCAATGATGAGTTAAAGGAATTAAATTCCATGAACTATGTAATCAGGTTTGGTTAAAGTCCAATACCTGGCAGAGGTGTAATGCCTGTAATCAGGATTTGTTAAAGTCCAATGCCTGGCTATGTAAACAGGTTTGGTTAAAGTCCAATACCTAGCAGAGGTGTAATGCCTATAATCAAGATTGGTTAAAGTCCAATGCCTGGCTGTGAAATTAGGATTGGTAGTGTCCAATGCCTGGCGGTGTAATCATGTTTGGAAGAGTCCAATACCTGGCAGAGGCTAAATGCCTGTAGTAATAACACATGATTGGTAATAACCCAATGCATGTAATGATGATTTAGGATTGGTATTAACCCAATTCCTATATTGATGATAAATGAGTACATGGTATATATATCTCTTTATCTGTTTAACAGGTTGGCTAAGGCCAACAGAATGAAACAAGAATGTTTCATGTGTAACATAATAAGATGATGAGTGTCACAAGAAAAGTTTGATATGATGGTACAATATGTTGGATAAATGATATACATATCATTCCTATTCCTTATTAAAAGAATAGATGATATATTGCTCTATCATAAATAGCTGCAATGCTTACAAAGCCAAGGATGCTTTAAACTGCTTAACCTCTGCTCAGTTTCATATCTTTAAATTGCAATACAATGTTTTGGCACATAGTTATATCTCCCGCTGGGGCAATTTACAATTGTCTCACCCCCGTGGGATCCAATGTTTTTAGGTGGACGCAGACAAAGAGGCAGGAAACCTTTAGCAGAGATGGAACATCAGCAGCATCGAGGATAGCAGTAATATCTCAGGTGGAGATACTGCCTGTCCAGTTGTATATATAGTAGTCCTATCTGTTGTCTCTGTACTCTCAGGTCCTCGGGATTTATAGATAGTGCTTTCATCATCGACTCGGGATTTTGGCTTGATGCCAAGAGGTTTTATGTTGTCTGTACATAATGTTGAATAGGACAACTGATGTTGTAATCCTCAAGAAGAGATAGTACATGTTGTGTACTTATGGAATAGAATGTAAATATTATATTTTGGTTCTTGAAGAAAAAGATATCCTATGTGTGGACCTCTTTGCAAAAAGTTTTAATTTTTAGTGATTTTCAGTAATCCACTGCAAATGATTTGCTTCCACTTAGTAATCTTGTGTTTTATAAGTTCGATGCCACAATTAGTGGTATCAAAGCTCTAGGTTCGCTGAGTCTACAGAGACATAGGACTAAGGTAGTAGAGTCTGTTCTGGTGTCATCCAGTGTATTTGATAGTGTCTTCTGCTCATATAAGACAAAAAGAACTTAAAGATGACTGGGTCACATGAGGAGGTTGCTGCTGAGAGCAGCAATGTTGCACCAAGAAGAGGTGCATGGGAGCAGGCAAGAGAGAGACAATTGCCTGAGAATCCCCTAGCTGATCCATCTATGATAAGTAAATCTTTCTTTAAGAATTATTGTTGGTGAATTTAGGGCAACAGTAATGTATATAGTGGATCAAGCATTGGCAGTGTAACCTAGATTACCAGCCCCCAATGATAATGTTTTAGATATCAACAGAATTAGTGATTAGCATCAGCAGGTTGAAGCAAAAGAAAATGATGAATTTCTGTACTTAAATTGAGTCTGTGCTCAACCTTAACCTGTTGAATCAATCTTTGAGGTAGATTTCGCCTGAGGTAGTGAATAATTCATGAATTATGACAAGTTAGACAGGATAATGTCATTCAATATGTCATTTTATGAATTCTTGGATTAACTAAGAAAGGAAATGATTGAACTTTCCTTGATTAGTCCTGTGAGGACTTATGTTTTGCATAGTAAAACATTACCAATGTTTTATGTTGTTCTTACCTCTATAAGAAAAGATGAGGTATATAAGAGATGCCTGAATAAAATTCAGGGATGTTAAGCCTTATGCTTGTGATAATATGAAAAGAAGGAATATGATAGCATACAAAGTGCATACCATTTAATCTCAGTATTTATATACCCTGGCCAGGTATACAACTATTCATGATAAAGTGGGTATGGAAACTCTTAGATTGTTGTCTTTTTTATTACTCTGATCAAGTAGTCATTCTGAGACAATCTAATGAGTATCATGAATCAGAAATATGGAATGGATAAATGTGTCATATCCTAAGCATAAGAAAGAGGAGTCTGAGATAATCTCAGATGAGCATGTTGTATGAGGAACTAAAAGTGTACTCCTCATAAGATAAGAATAAGAATAAGGGAGATGAACCCTGTTCAATAATGCTGCCAACATAATAAAGATCTTTCCCATAATGAGGAAATGGGAAATGTGATGAGATCATGAGATGATCATAAACATGCTAGATAATAATAAAGAAAGGGATAATGACATGCAATCATCCT
This sequence comes from Alisma plantago-aquatica, assembly GCA_963693085.1. Taxonomy (NCBI): domain Eukaryota; kingdom Viridiplantae; phylum Streptophyta; class Magnoliopsida; order Alismatales; family Alismataceae; genus Alisma; species Alisma plantago-aquatica. Next base: position 1,252,417,504 of record OY856410.1, on the reverse strand, counting down.
TACAAATTCCAATGCTAAAGGCAAGGAACCTAGGATGAGATAAAGAGTAAATGGTTCATGAATAGTTGAAAATACATGAATTAATAAGAGGAATATGAATCTTTGTTTTCTTTCCTTTCAGGGACATGGCAATCAAGGGGTCTTAGGACACTTGTTGTGCATAAAATAAATATGTTCATGTGATGGATAGTTAGAAACGTATCAGTTATCTTGGAATTTGGTCCCAAGATGAGGACATATGAAACAATTAATGTTCCAAGATGAAAGGAAGAGATATATATGATGTGTTTCCAACACATGTGATAGATACCAATGTGAAAGATTCTGGTATCTGAGAGTTATCAGATGGGTTAGGTTGGCTACCTGGAGTGGTCAACTGTGAAATTAGTCTGATTATAATAATATGAACATCATATGTTAGGGGTTTATGATCTGCATAAACATAATATTAATAAATAATGTATGATGCTTCTCTGAATAAGAAAAGTGTTATTTGACACAAAGTTGACTCTATAGTCAATGATGAGGGACAGTGCGACATGTGCTTGTGTGTTGATTCTATGAGAATCTTGTATGGAAACACGTTGTGCTGATCAGAGTTTTATGGTGTCTCTATAATTAGGAGATGATATGTGAAGACTAGATAGTATGATGAATAAAATACATCTATCTTCCTTTATCTGGATTTCGAGGACGAAATCCTTGTTAGGGGTTTATAATTTGTAACATCCCTGACCTGGGTTATACTTTAACCCTAGGTGTTTTGATTAAGAAAGGTGATTAAATGCTTAATCTCATCTTGTGAAAAGTAATTAGGTCTCAAGAGGAACTTATGTTGCAATTCTAGTCCTTTTTGAACATTGTTGAAATCAATGTTTTGCCTGTTTTCGACTAAAGTGCAAATTACCCAAATTGAGGGGTTTAAGTGCAAATTGTGCATGATAATATGTTCCTCATGTGTTGAAGTATCATGAGAGTAAAGATGATGCTGAGGTATGGCTTATGGAAGCCTGAATACCAAGAAAGAGCTGATAAAGCAATGTATGTGCATGAAAACCTAGTTTTGGTGTAATGTGTAATTTACCCAAAACCCAGGGTGCAATATGTAAATTACCACTTCAATAAGGTACCTAATGTTTCTTGGCATCAAGTAGAGCAAAGAAAATGAGAGGGGTGCCTCATTTGAATTAAGTTGGAGCAGAGAGAATCTTGGTATTAAAATTATCAAGATTTAATCCTAATTGAAACCCTAATTTGATTTAGGGAAAAAATAAATGTATTAATTAAAGGGCCTTCAACCAAAATTAAAATGGTTGGATTCAGATATTTGTGTGATGTCCTTGAGCCTTGCAAGGACCATGAAAATATCCAAGGGAGTGGATAACTCACACACAATTTTATAAGAAAAAGAAATATCCACTCACATATGGATATTAATATAATATGAATTGAGGTGCTTAATTTGCTTTTCTTTAAATCAAGGATAATTGAGAGGAATAAGAGGCAAAAAAGATAGCCTCGTCCCTAAGGAAGACTAGGGGGAAGAGGTGGCCACATTTTTGGGATGAAATGGATTTTTGAAAAGCATATTCTCTCTCATTGAATTTTTATAAAAGAACATTTACAAGCCAAATGGAAGGCTTTTTCGACCCCACTCCTTCTCCTTGCTTGGGAAACGACAAAGGGAGCTTGTGAGGGTCAGGAGGACGACCCCCAACCTGTTGGTAAGGTTCTTGATCCATTTCACCTTGATTCCATGTTGGAAATCGAAAATAAATTATGGATTTCTTCCTATTTCGATCTCCTCTTCAATTCTAACCATTCCTTTTCACTCAAATCTTGAGGACGAGCCTTGGAATGGTGAAGGGAGTTGCATCCACCATTTATACCATGAACATGGAGCTTTGGATCTCAATTGGAGGTGAGTTTTATAACTTGAAACCCAAACTTTGTTATTGCATTCAATTCCCCATCAAATAATGATCATTTCTCTATTTACAATTATTGATTTGGTTGATTGATGCAATTTCCATGGAAATCACAGAAGCTTTCGTGGGTCTAGAGCGTGATAATGATGACATCATCATAAGGACACACCTCCTCAAATATCTAGACCAAATGGTTTCAATCAAATGTCCAAACGGATTGTGTTTTGGGAGCAAACAGTTTCAAATCGTTCGGAATGAAACAGTTTCACTAAACCGCATAAAAGCAAACGGATTAAGACCGTTTGGTGATGTTGACCAGGGCTGACCATTTGGGGACTTGATCATAATGATCTAGGTTAATGACCCATCAATTATTATTTATTAACTCCAAATGGTTCATGAGTTGAAGGTCCATCAATCGCCTAAACCCTAATCGGGTTGAGTGTTGTTTTCATAAGTGCTTGAGTTTGAAACTTGGGTTGATTGACCCAAACGGTTTCAAAACCGTTTTGGAATCACCCAAACGGTCTCAAGACCGTTTGGAGGTCAACCAAGACCGTTTGGAGGTCTATGGTTGAGTATGGCTAAGTGTTTGACGATCCAAAGATATGGTATCAACCCTAATCGGCTAAGTGCTGATTTTGCAATTGAATAAGTTGATGGTTTTGGTTGATTGACCCAAACGGTTTCAAAACCGTTTTGGGATCACCCAAATGGTCTCAAGACCGTTTGGGGGTCACCCAAGACCGTTTGGAGGTCTAGGGTTAAGTTTGGTCAAGTGTTTGAAGGTCCAAAGATACCAAATTGAAATACAATTAAGTGCTGATTTGGTTACCAATCCTAGGATCCAAACCCTAATTGAATGACATGGTTGGTGATGATATGATGACCAAACGGTATCAGGACCGTTTGGGGGTCACCCAAGACCGTTTCGAGGTCCAGGGTTGACTATGGTTAGGTGTTTAAATATCTAAAGGTACCAAGTCGAAGTGCAATCAAATGCTGACTTATTGATCAATCCAATGATCCAAACTTTGATTGATTGACTTGGATTTTGATGTTGACATGGAAAAATGGTCTCAAGACCGTTTGGAGGTCATCCAAACGACCTCAAGACCGTTTGGGGTCAGGTCATGCCCAATTTGGATGATGGTCCAATGGTTTTAAAGTAACTAGTTTCTCATTGGTTAATGTTGAAGGATCATCGATTCCAAACCCTAATCCAATTGATTCAAACCCTAATTGATGATCAATTGAGGGTCAATTGAGGGTCAAATCAGTTGAAGGTTGACCTATTTAACTCAATTGAAGTATGGTGATAGGTCCAATTGATGATTGGATACATGAATTCAATGATCGAAGGAACCAACATTGGAAACCCTAATTTAACTTGATTGGTTGAGACCATATTTGGTCCATGTGGTTTTGAGGAGGTTTGGACCAAACGGTCTCAAGACCGTTTGGGACCAAATAGTCTCAAGACCGTTTGGGACCAAATGGTCTCAAGACCGTTTGGGACCAAACGATCCCAAACCGGTTGAGTCCATGCGGTTTCAAAAAGGTACTTTAGCAAATGGTTTCAAGTACTTACTTTAGCAAACGGTCTCAAGCACCACCTTTATCAAATGGTTTCAAACCATTTGAACTTTGAAAGACTAAGACCCCGTTTGGGGCTCAAGTAGTCAAGATTGATTGAGGATTCAATTGGTTAATCCAATTGGACACCTATTGTAATTGAAGATCCAATTGGTCAATTTAATTGGATACCTTATGTATTGGAGGTCCAATGTAATTGAATATCTTGAGAATTAAGATGATGAATGATCCATTGATCCAATGATGATTAGTAATGACAATTAATGAAGGTACAAGGTTGAAACTCTAATAGTATCTAAGTGATTAGTGACAATTAAGGGATGAACCCTAATTGCTTATCAGAACAATGAGGTGGTACTCTATGTTAATCATAGTTGTATGTACTTGATTGAAGGGTTGATATGACCTAATCAAGTTGAGAAGATGATAGCATGAGGTTCATACATGAATATGATTCATGAGGTGATTAAGGGTATGATTCTTAAGCAAAGAGATCATGAAACCCTAATCATGAACATAAACCCTAATTGTTAGGGCTATTGAACTCTAACCCTAATTGAGGGCAATTCTGAATGAAATCCTAATCCAGGGTGAGGATGTAACCCTAATCTAGGGTAATGATATATGAAACTCCAATTTAGGGAAATGAGATGTAAAACCATGATTGGAGATGAATAGTAGACCCAGGCTGTGGGTAACCATAGTGTAAACCTTAATTGAGGTTGATTCCATGTGAATCCCTAATTGAGGTTGATTCAATGTGAATCCCTAATTGAGTTTGATTCCATGTGAATCCCTAATTGAGGTTGATTCCATGTGAATCCCTAATTGAGGTTGATTCAATGTGAATCCCTAATTGAAGTTGATTCCATGAGAAACCCTAATTGAGGGTGATACCATGAGAAATCCCTAGTTGGAACGAATAGTAAACATTAAGTATAGACAATGAGATGTGGAAGCCTAATGAAGGGTGATGCTATATGCAATCCTAATTCTAATGAAGTATGATAGCATGTGAAATACCAAAGCCCTAATAAAGGGGTAAAGTTATGTGAAACCCTGATTGATGTTATAATACATGAAGCCTTAATCTTGAACAACATGATGACAACCCAGAAACCTAATAATAAAACAGTGGGTAAAACCTTATAAGGGTGAAATAGCATAAATGGTTGATTATAGGCAAACGTATTGTAAGCAATGCCTTAACATGAGATGAATTCATATCATTAAAGATAATTGGACCATTCTTATGTGTAACCTATGCACTTCATGGTAAGAGTGATAGGTTAGTGGATGAAAGGATTAAGATGGGAAATACCTTAATCCAAGATAAGCTGATAACTTAAGAAAGTTGGAAGTAATGAGGTAAGTGATACATCAAGATATGAAAGACTTCACAGTTAGCATCTCAAAGTTGATATACTTTGATAACTATGAAATCCTAATGTGAGATGGGAAATCTTAACCCTAAATTGGGTAACGGGACATGAGAGATCATAATATGATATGAATAGTAAGCCCTAACCCTATTGAGGGAATAGATGTGTTACTATTGTATTACATGAAGTAATATGTTATCGTTTCCTAGGGAGAGGTGACAAGATGTTTAATGGCCTTGTGAGCCATATGGTTAAATGTTGCCTAGTGAGAGGTGACAAGATGTTTTATGGGCCTTATGTGCCATGAGAGCAATTATGGCATAGTGAGAGGTACCAAAATGATTATAAAAGTTTATTATAAGAAAGGATAATGTTTTAATAAACTTAATAAGAGGAACAACTATATTCAATAAAGAATGTTTAAAGCTATGTAGGCTAACCTCAGGGTTCAGAGCCTAAAGTAGTATGTGATGATCAATGATGAGTTAAAGGAATTAAATTCCATGAACTATGTAATCAGGTTTGGTTAAAGTCCAATACCTGGCAGAGGTGTAATGCCTGTAATCAGGATTGGTTAAAGTCCAATGCCTGGCTGTGTAATTAGGTTTGGTTAAAGTCTAATACCTGGCAGAGGTGTAATGCCTGTAATCAGGATTGGTTAAAGTCCAATGACTGGCTGTGAAATTAGGATTGGTAGTGTCCAATGTCTGGCGGTGTAATCAGGTTTAAAAGAGTCCAATACATGGCAGAGGCTAAATGCATGTAGGGATAACACATGATTGGTAATAACCCAATGCATGTAATGATGATTTAGGATTGGTATTAACCCAATTCCTATATTGATGATAAATGAGTACATGGTAGATATATCTCTTTATCTGTTTAACAGGTTGGCTAAGGCCAATAGAATGAAACAAGAATGTTTCATAGGTAACATAACAAGATGATAAGTGTCACAAGAAAAGTTTGATATGATGGTATAATATGTTGGATAAATGATATACATGTCATTCCTATTCCTTATTAAAAGAATAGATGATATATTTCTCTATCATAAATAGCTGCAATGCTTACAAAGTCGAGGATGCTTTAAACTGCTTAACCTCTGCTTAGTTTCATATCTTTAAATTGTAATATAATGTTTAGGCGGAGAGTTATATCTCCCACTGGGGCAATTTACAATTGTCTCACCCCCGTGGGATCCAATGTTTTTAGGTGGACGCAGACAAAGAGGCAGGAAACCTTTAGCAGAGAAGGAACATCAGCAGCATCGAGGACAGCAGGTAATATCTCAGGTGGAGATACTGCCTATCCAGTTGTATAGATAGTAGTCCTATGTCTCGTCTCTGTACTCTCAGGTCCTCGGGATTTATAGATAGTGCTTTCATCATTGACTCAGGATTTTGGCTTGATGCCTCGAGGTTTTATGTTGTCTGTACATAATGTTGAATAGGACATCTGATGTTGTAATCCTCGAGAAGAGATAGTACAGGTTGTGTACTTATGGAACAGAATGTAAATATTATATTTTGGTTCTTGAAGAAAAAGATTTCCTATGTGTGGATCTCTTTGCAAAAAGTTTTAATTTTTAGTGATTTTCAGTAATCCACTGCAAATGATTCGCTTCTGCTTAGTAATATTGTGTTTTATAAGTTGGATGCCACAACTACCCAGCCTGCAAATATCCCCACACCATGAACCCTAAGGTTCATTACAACCTCAATGTTGTTTGAGAGCTATTGGAACAAATGGAGGTAGATGGTGTTGGTATATATGCCCATAGAGCCATGCCAAGCGATTGCATGGAGTCAAATATTAATTAATTAATTAATTAATATGATTATTTGGTTAATTAATTAATTCTAGAATATTCTAATTAATCTACGAACATTAAAATTAACACAGTCTTTCTGTGTACCTATGGGTTTAGGAAACCCTGCCTCCTTTTATCTCTTATTTAAAGGGGCTTGACGGTTGATATCTATATAAGATATTGAGAGAGGCTTTTCAATTTTTTACACTCATGTACATAAACCCTAGTCATCACCATCCTTAGGAGAGAAAGGAGAGCATTGTGATGTTAGCACGTCGCTGTGCAGAGACTACTCCTTCCCGCCGACTTAGGAAGTGCGATGTGGAGTTCCAGTCCATCCACACAAATGAAATAGAGATGCAGATGTTGCGATGCCTGTGTTCAGAGGACGTCAACGACCATCCATACACGCTACGAGCAGTGCACATCACCGCATGAAAGGAGTGCCGCCGGATCTTCCCGTGACACACTCATGGAATGGGAGAGAAGTTCTGTCCGTGTAGGCTAGCAACATTGCACACCATCATGCAGCTGGACATCGCCGGACTTGCTTTGCAATAAGGTATATTCTGTGAACACTATTTCTAAATATGATGTTGTCGTAGAGATCCTATTTTGGGTTGTGTAGAAATTTATTTTTGTTGCTTCTGCTGTGCATATTTTCTCCACGAAACCCAACAATGGTATCAGAGCAGCATCAATCTGTGGTGTATTTGGATTTGTTTCAATATGGTCAAATAACTGTATACTATTTTCTATGTTTAATACGATGTGAATTAAAACTACTAATGTAAAAATCTAAACCTAATTTCACATACAGTGCAAGATTTTATTTTTGACGTGTAGGATGGGGTCGACTATAAAAAAATTGATTTTCCTAAGTGCATGGAAGTAAAATTCCATAGACCTTTCAGGGGCTCTTCCCCTGTGTACCCCGCATAGTCTGTGTGGGATTTGAAAATTTATTTAATGGGGAATGTCTCGCATTAAAAGTATTACAATTTTAATATGTATATGCATATATGTAGATATACCTATGATATCATACACGTCGCCTTTAAAATATATTTTATGTGGTGAATGCATGCACGATTATGGCCTAGTATCCCCTTTTGTGAATGTTGTGAATGAATTCTATGGATGTATAATGGTATTCGGCTTGCACGCCGAGCCTCATCTCTTATTTTAAAGTGTAATTAATTCTTTCTCTTTATATTTGTACTCATATGATGTAATAGAGATAGGATTAGTTTTAGTCTTTGTAAGGGGTGTTACAACATATTTCTATGAAAGAATCACGAATTGTCTGTGTCATCACCATGGGTAGTTGTTTAGACCATTCATTACTTCGAAAGAGGGATTAAGGGTTTGAAAACTCATAAATTTACATATTTTATATCGCTCCTCAAAGAGGGCTTACAAATGTGAAGAGAATAAGCCAGAGGTTTTGGTAAAGCACCTAAATAATAACAAGGAGCATCCATGGAGAAGCACCATGAAGATCCAATTTCAAGAAACAACCTAAAGATCCAACTCCAAGGAGCATCCATAGAGACATAACTTGAAGTTCCAACCTCATAGAGCATCTATGAAGTTGGTCATTGTAATGTTGATCCTTACAGTTGATTCACATGTTTTGTTGCATGAGATGCATAAGATATTAGGTGGACCGTAATCCTTTGTTGCTCAAAAGGATTACAATAGCATGGCCATAATCGATGTATCTGTGTTTGTGATTGCATGTCTATCATTTTTTGTTGTGGATATAGTAGTATATGATACATACTATAAGTATGTGGTGTTTGAATATGTATATGTATTAATAAAACCCCTCAATTAATAATATGAAGTTTTAGTTGCCTTCCATAAAGCAACACACATGAAAAGCTTGATAAAAAATGTGTGGGCATGCCTCTGTGTGGTACACTGTGTATCTCATGGAAGTGTGATGGTGGGTGTGTGGGTCTGCCTCCGCAGGGTGCACACTCATCGTGTTGGCTTATGGGTTGAAATTAACTAGGGAACCTTGATAGGATCAAGTACCTAGAGGCACACAGATGCATCATGGCAAGGAGTTGTGCATGATCATCTATCTAAGTTGGGCATTGATCCAATTATTTTGGATCTTGACTCACTAGATAGTTGTACGCTACAATCTTCTGAGTTGATAGTGAGGGCTATCAAGTTGAATAAAATAGTGGAAGCATAATTCATTAAAGGCCTAATTAATCTCATTTATCAAATCTTTACAAGTCAAAATGTTTTGGACTACATGCAAACTTTTTTTTGTAGAAATCAAATGGCAAACAACACTCACACTTTCTCATTGCGATCAGTCCTTGAGAAGGACAAACTTACCAGAACCAACTTTCAAAATTGGTTTAGGATGTTGAGAATTGTTCTCACGTAGGAGTGTAAGCTCTATGTCCTTGAAACACCAGAGCCAGTGGAACCCGCCTCAAATGTGCCCAAGGCTGAAAAGGATGCTTACAAGAAGCACCTTGATGACGTCGTGGATGTCAAGTTCCTGATGTTGTGCTCAATGAACTATGAGTTGTAGGAGCAGCATGAGAACATGAATGTCATGGAGATGGTAAGAAAACTCAAGAACATGTATCAACATCAAGCAAGATAGGAGAGATATGATGTCTCCAAGGCTTTGTTCAGAAGCAAGATGAAAGAGGGAGACTTAGTTGGCACCCATATACTCACTTTGATTGGGTACGTGGAAAGCCTATCCAAGTTGGGATTTATCTTACGTTAAGAGTTGGCCACTGACTTGATTCTACAATCGTTGCCTGAATCATATAGTCATTTTGTCATGAAATACAACACGAAAAATCTTGACAAACTATTGTCAGAGATGTTGGGCTTGTTGAGGATAGTTGAAGCACATATGAAGAAAGATAAGCCCAAGCCTGTGATGATGATCAAAAAGATAAAGGGAAAGTCAAAAGGCAAAGGCAAGGCTAAGAAAGGTTCTAAAGCCGGGCAGAAGCCAAAGTCATCCGCGCTCAAAGCTAAAGGTGGGATCTCCAAAGAAGGCAGCTGTCACCATTATCACTAGGATGGACATTGGAAAAGAAATTGTCCACTCTACCTGGAGGAACTGAGGAAGAAGAAGAAGGGGAGAGAGATCTCCACTTCAGGTATATACATTATTGAGATAAACTTAAATACTTCTTCATCATTGGTACTGGATACCAGATGTAGATCTCACATATGTTCAAATATGCAATATTTGATAAGAAGTAAGCCTTTAAAGGGCCAAGTCGAGCTGGGGGTCTCTAATGGAGCAAGAGTTGTTGCCACCGCAGTTGGAGTTATTAGTTTATCTTTGCCTACGAGCCTTGTAATAGAATTAGAGAATTGCTATTATGTACCTACCATTAATAGAAATATTATTTCTGTATCTTGTATGGATAAGAGTGGATTTGAATTTCACATTAAGAATGGAATGATTTCTATTTCTAAAGATGAGATCTTTTATGGAAATGCCCCTATGTCTTATGGTATCTACTTGTTAGAACTTGATACTGGCAGATACAATGTAAATACCAAAAGGCTAAAACTTGACAACTCAAACAAAACATACTTATGGCATTGTCATCTTGGGCATATAAATGAGAAGCGCATATCTAGAATCCATAAGGATGGTTATCTAAACTCTTTTGATTTTGAATCATTAGAGACATGTGAGGCTTGCTTAATAGGCAAGATGACCAAGACTCCTTTCACTAGATACAGTGATAGAGCCAATGATCTGCTAGGGCTCATACATACTGATGTATGTGGACCTTTTAGATCAAATGCTAGAGGAGGCTATCAATATTTCATTACCTTCACTGATGACCTCAGTAGGTATGGCTATGTGTATCTTATGAAACACAAGTCAGAAACTCTTGAAATGTTCAAGACTTTCATGAATGAAGTAGAGAAGCAACTTGGTAAGAGTATTAAAGAACTTCGTTCAGATCGAGGTGGCAAATACTTAAGCCAACAGTTTGAGGACCTTTTGAGAGAGTGTGGTATTGTATCACAATGGACTCCACCTGGTACACCACAACATAATGGTGTGTTAGAAAGAAGGAATCGTACATTATTAGACATGGTATGACCAATGATGAGTTCATCTGAACTTCTAATATCATTCTGGGGATATGCTCTTGAAACTGCAGCGTTTATACTTAACCATGTACCTTCCAAATCTGTTCAAAAGACACTATATGAGATATGAAATGGGAATCGTTCCAATTTGTCTATGTTAAAGATTCGGGGATGTAGCTTATGTTAGGAAACAATTTCCTGAAAAGCTTGGACCCAAATAAAAAATGTTGTTTTGTTGGATACTCTAAGGAAACTCAGGGATACTACTTCTACACACCAACTGACAACAAAGTGTTTGTTACTAGGACTATTGTATTTCTTGAAAAGGAATTTATTTCCAAAGGAATTAGTGGGAGGAATGTAGAGCTCGAAGAAGTTTGAGACCAACAAGAAAGCAGAGAACCTAAGGATGTACATAAGGAACATGAAGACTCACAAATTATTGTGGAATTTCAAGTTCCAAATGTAACACAGGAACCTTGTAGGTCTAGTAGGACATGACTTGAGCCTGAGAGATTTGGATTTCCCATGACTCAAGATAGTGACGAATTGGGCACACCAGATGAGACAACTTCCTATCTAGAAGATACTAAGGGACCATTATCTAAGAAATGGCTCAAAGCCATGAGATCAGAGATGGAATCCATGTACACCAACAAGGTATGGACCTAGGTGGATCCACTCGAAGGGGTAAAACCCATAGGGTGTAAGTGGGTCTTCAAGAAGAAGACCGACATGGATGAAAATGTTCAAACCTGTAGATTGGTTGTGAAAGGATTCTGACAAATTCAAAGTGTTGATTATGACGAAACTTTCACACCAATTGCCATGGTTAAATCCATCAAGATCATGCTTGCCACTACAGCTTATCATGACTATGAGATTTGGCAGATGGATGTTAAAATAGCATTCCTTAATGGGAATTTACTCAAGGATGTGTACATGACACAACCTGAGGGTTTTATCGATCCGAAGGAAGCCAATAAAGTCTATAAGCTACAAAGGTCAATCTATGGATTGAAGCAAGCATCTCAGAGATGGAATCTACATTTTCATGAAGTAGTCAAAAAGTTTGGCTTTAGTTAAAATGAAGATGAACCTTGTTTTTACAAAAAGGTTAGTGGGAGCACAGTCATATTTCTCATATTGTATGTGGATGACATACTATTGATGGGAAATGACATCCCTACTCTTCAGACAGTAAAAGGTTGGCTGGGGAAGACCTTCTCAATGAAGGATTTAGATGAAGCATCCTATATATTAGAAATCAAGATCTATAGAGATAGATCTAGAAGGCTTCTAGGCCTAAGCCAGAGCACATACATTGACAAGGTGCTAAAGAGGTTTAGCATGGAGGGTTCTAAGAGAGGTAAATTGCCCATGTCCCATGGGGTTAGAATCTCTAAAGCCCAATGTCCTAGTTCATATGATGAACGTACACACATAAGTAAGATTCCATATGCATCAACAATTGGATCTATCATGTACGCGATGTTATGTACTCATCTTGATGTGTCGTATGCTTTGAGCATGACAAGCCAGTATCAGTTAGATCCAAGTGAATGTCACTGGACAATGGTAAAGAACATCCTAAAGTACTTTAGAAGGACTAAGGATCAATTCTTGGTATACGGCGGTGAGAAAGAGCTCGTGGTAAAGGGTTACACTGATGCTAGCTTCCAAACTGACAAAGACGACTATAGATCACAATCTGAATTTTTTTTTCTTGAACAATAGAGATATGAGCTAGAAGAGTTCCAAGCAAGAGACGGTTGCAGATTCTACAATAGAGGTCAAATATATTTCCACATCTAATGCTGTAAAGGAAGCTGTGTGGATCAAGAAGTTCATTTCTGAACTTGGAGTGGTTCCAAGAGCTAGTGATGCAATTGAGTCATTTTGTGACAACAACAGAGCAATTGCATAGGGTAAAGAACCAAGATCGCACCAACATTCCAAACATATTCTACGGAAGTTCCATCTCATACGAGAGATCGTATAGTGAGGAGATGTGAAGATTTGTAGAGTACCTACAAAAAGCAATGTGGCTGACCCCCTCATAAAAGCACTTTCACAGCAGAAACATGATGGACATGCTCGATCACTTGGATTGAGATTCATGAGTGATTGGGTATAAGTGAAAGTGGGAATCTATTGGTATGTATGCCCATAGAGACTATCATTTGATGATTGTAATGGGATACTATGTAAATGATTTGTAATACTACATTGATCATATCAATAAAGGCAAGTTTCCAATGTATATGTTTGTGTTTTATATTGTGAGATGACCATAAAACTTATAGATGTTTATAGAATAATATACTCAATGACATATGTCTTTGGGTTGATGACCTGAATAGTGAGATCATATGTATGCTAAGAGTATGTATTCTTGTTTTGTCCCTAATCAGTTGTTATTGTGGAAATATTCATAGACATCAATAACACATAAGATTAGAATGTATGTTGGTTGATGGAAGAATCTCATTATCTAAGATATGGAGATATCAAACCAAATACATAGATACTTGTTATAGAATAGTGTATCAGACAGACCCACCTTGAGAGTGACACATGCATACCATGATTGGTAGTTAGAGTCACATCTCATAATGATGGTGGTGATTATGGTTCTTAGACCTGAAGTCACTACACTTATCACATGTCGTTCGGTGTACTTTGACATCATCCACCGTAGTCCTAAATAAGGATTTCCATAAAGATGGTGCTTGGCACTATGACACATGAGGATGAATGTGAGTGATGTAGATGTAATTTGTCCTTCCTACGGGAGTTTGATATTCCAGTCACTTGATCAGTGAGACTGAGAACTGCATGGTCATGCTGATGTGAGTGAATATGTGATATTGAGCTTACATATATCTCAGACAGTCTACTCTAGTTCAAGGAACATGGATTGAATGTTGAAGAGGATAATAGTTCCATGACTCGAGTTTAATCTGGATATCAGTGACAAAGGAACTATACAATCACTGTAATACTAGTCATGAATGATAGGTTAAGTTGTTCTCCAACTTCTCCAATTACTTGGGTGGCAATGAAGTCTTGCTAGATACCAATCATTACTTGTGAAATCATAATATGATTATGGATATCACTGCCAATGTAATTTGGAGCCTACTGGATCACACACATAGGATGTGTTGGAATAGTAGTATAATTGTGGATTTGATTGGAATTGCTCTGAATCACATTGATTACTAAAATGTTTATGTTATCCATTAGAATAATGTTAGAGTGACTGGCTCTAAGTGCAAGTGGGATTCTATTTATATATATGCCCATAGATCCATCCTGAGTGATTGCATGGAGTCTGATATTAAATAATCAATTCATACGATTATTTGGATAATTAATAAATTTAGAATATTCTAATTAATCCATGAGCATTTTTAATTAATGCAGTCTTTCGGTATACCGATGGGTTTAGGAAACCCTGCCTCCTTTTTTCTCCTATTTAAAGGGGCTTGACGAATGATATCTATATAAGATATTGACAGAGACTTTTCAATTTTTACGCTCACATACGTAAACCCTATCTGTCACCATCCTCAGGAGAGAAAGTAGAGCACTGTGATACTAGCACATCACCGCACAGAGATTACTCCTTCCTGCTAACTTAGGAAGCATGATGTGGAGTTGCAGTCCATCCATGTGGATGAAGTGGAGACGCAGACACTGAGACACCTACGTTCGGAGGACGTCAATGACCATCCATACGCGCTATGAGCGGCATACAGCATCACACGAAAGGAGCACTGTCGGATCTTCCCGCGATGCACTCAGCAAATGAGAGAGAAGTTCCATTTGTGTAGTCCAGTAACATTATACACCATCATGTAGCGGGACATCGTCGAACTTACACCGTGATAAGGTATATCCCGCGAACACTCTTTCTAAATATGTTGTTGTTGACGAGATCTTGCTTTGGGTTGCGTGGAAATTTATTTTTGTTACTTTCACTGTGTATGTTTTCTCCACAAAACCCAACAGATAGCAAGGTTGGTTGGGTGTGCTTCAACTTATTTTTAGGTGATTACATTACATTACATTAGAAGTTCAAAGGCTAAAAATCTAGGTTTTGAACATAGAATATGTAAGATCTTCTATTCTTCTCATCTTTTCTTGTTGTCCTCCTATCGTCTCCCTCCTTTGGCTGTGATCATGAAAAATTATTGTGATTTTAGCTTCATTGGGCTAAAAATCTCTCTTTTCTACCTTTTTTAACCTAGTGGATACTCTATGTTGCTTGGAGAAACGTTGGTTTATAGGATGTTTGGTGTTTTTTTGGGGCTTTGACTGTGTCATCACTGTTGGAGCTCGTGTTCTTCACAAGAGGCAAGTTTTATGCAAATTATTTTTCCTTCTTTGCTTACATAACCTACAAGCAAACCCTAGCTATGCTAAACTAATGCTAAAATGCTTAAAGATTTGATTTTTATTATTTTTAAAGATTTTTTGATGATTCCTATTGAGTTTTATCACACTCTTTTCACTTAATTGATGACTTTTGATGAATGCAATATATTTCTTCATGACTTAAAAGTGAAATATGTAAAAGTGCAAGTCTTTTCCCTATAATGTGGCCATTTTATGGGCTGCTAACCTTTGGAAGGAATCCAAATTCCCTAACTTAATTGATGTTTATAGGTCTATCTAAGATGGAACTATTGTGTTTACCTATCCACTATAATGTTGAAATTTCATGGCTTGTTTGTTTCTTGCTTAAAGGTGGGATTTTTATGCATAGTTCTACTCTAGTTATATCTCCCCCGTGCTAAGGAGTTTGAAAATGAAATTTGGCATGGATACTTATTGCCGAAATGTGATGAGAAATATAGCTTTTGAGGTAAATTTTAACCGTTTAATGAATGTTTGGCCTTGGTATGGGTGACAATGATGATATTGGATTAAGTATATACACTTGATGCATAATATGAGGCTTTCTAAAGCGTGAAGAGTTTTTTCTATTTAGCTAATGTTGTATATGGACTTTATGTATTGTATTATACCCTTCTTGCTTTATGAAAGATGTGTAAATAAATAAATTAACAAATAAAACTAAACATGTAGTGACATGTGACAATAGAACTATCCTAGTGTTTAGATGTTAGGATAGTGAAATAGGTATCCTTGTAGCAAAACAAAATTGTGATAAGCTATTCAGAGGTATATACTTGTGAGTATATTTGGGTAATTGGAAATAAATATACTTTATACCCAGATTATGGTTATATGTAAGAGTCTGGTCGAGGTTGTATCTATAGTTATATGTGACATCATGATAAATGTGTCTTCACACCCAAATGATAGCCGTCATGGATCAAGTACCCCGTATGGACTTAATATTTTAGGTTGACTTATGATCTCCTACTAATAGGTTTTTGGCAGATGTGCCCCTACTTGTTATCTCACACCAACCAAGGCATAGAGAGGTATTATATAGACTAGAAACCCAAAGATCATATTTAGTGAGCTAGGCGACTTTACAGTCACTAGCAACTTGTTGAGGATAGGACACCTCAAACTATCCATGGCATTAAAAATAAAATAAGTAACCAAGTTTCATAGTTCTATTTATTTAAGTATTTTGGAAAATCACATTTATAATCCTTAATCCACTTAAATATCTTGCAAATATTATTTGTCTTATTCTCATATTGCATATATTATGGACGTATACCATGTGAAGATTATTTCCTTTGGTTTTATCTACTTTTTTGTGCTCAATTTAGTAGGTTGGTATGCTTAGGGTGCCTTACAATAGTTGTATCTTATCGTTAGCACATGGGTCTCACTCTTTTGGTTCTTGAAATTCTTTTAGGTGTTCAACCCTCTAGCTTTAGTTGAGAGGTGTCCCCTTCATAAGGTTAGAAATAGTTGGAGATTGATGTTTTGCTTTTTGGATATGTAAGAGTCATCAATGTACACTCAGGTTCATGATGAGTTTTTTACGTCGTGTTGTATATACAATTTGGCTTTGGATTGAATTCCATGTATATGTGCTTGTGTTAAAAACTTTAGAAGACATGTGTTTGGTATACACATGTCAATGATAACAATGTATAGTTACATGTTAATGAATGAAAATATTGTCTCCTTTTATGAGCATATTGTGAATATTTGGCTAGAAATTTATCTTAATTCATTTATTTACCTCTTGATTCATCTTAATTATTAGTACCATTCATCATTTGTTTTGAATAATCTCAATCTTGTGTGATGCCCCAGTTTGGGGTGGCATAATATTGAAATTGATTAATATCAGAGGAACTAGAAATTGTAAAAGTTAATATTAGCTATATAAATATGATAATGTACTAGTTACTCTCAAATAATTACTAGTCAAATATCTAATGTTTATGTGAAATATTCAAATTGGACTTCATCTGTTCAATGGATGGTATGTAAAATGACATTTATTACATTACAAATTACTCTATCAATCTTTTTCTTTATTATCTATGATAAATTGGGAATTATTCTTGAGGAGAATATGGTGATAATTGAGTTTATGTGTATGTTGGAGCATGGTTCTTGACCTTTGAATATTAATTCAACATTTCAACACTCAAATTTGTTGAGCATATCGTCTTAAAATGGCATCACAATTATGATGCTAAGTTAAGAGTTATATATCCCTTGTTGATTAATAATACAATATTGCACAAAAATATAAATTGATGATAATATGATGAAATAGGAACACTATGCTAACCAAAAAAGTAAAACTTAAGTGATCATATGAGTTTGAGCTCTAAGAATGCCATATTAGTTTTCCTAGTAATCATAGAAGAAAAAGATTAAAGGGTGGTCCTTTTAGTGTACCAAGGATAGTTAAGAGGTTACAATAATTATTGACATTTTTGACTAAGCATCAGTTGGTGTGGAATCAACAAAAGCTGTAGGGGCTCACATAGCGGGGACATCACATGATTTCATTAATAGATTACTGAGCATATGACCTAATGTGATGAGGAAAGATTGTATCTCTATTCTACTTGTTTAACAAACTAATTCATATACTAGTTTCTTAAAGATTTAATTTCTACTTTACTAATTTTTGGAACAACTGCAGTGTATCGAGGAAATGGGTTCTCCATTGAGTAGGGAATTGGTTTATATGCCCCTACTAGCCAAACCTGGAACCTCATTGTAATTACAAAACCTTGTTAATCTGGGTATATTTACCAGAATAATTTCATATGAGTTTGTCAATATGCAATAAGATGTTTGAATTACCTTAATGTGTAAAAAACATGCTTATAGGTTTTGATGGGAAAAATTGTCTTGACCATTGTAATTTAATGAAGAAATGACATAATAGTCATAATGCATACCCATGTAGTTTGGTAGAGGGTTGAGGTTGTTAAGGAACCAAATTATGGTGTTATGACCCTTCGGGTCGTAGTGGTGTGGTTTTTGGTCTCCACAAGGAGTCACATTTATTTTGACTTAGTTACTACAAAAAAACTAGGGATTCATTATGTGGTTTATAATTCAGTCATGAATATCGAGTTTTAGTGAAGCTTGTGCATTAGTAGAGACTAATCCCTCAACCAAAATTTTGAGTTTTTTTTCCAATTTTTATTAATGCATAATCCTTCATCAATAAGCATGAGCACCACTTACCTTCAAGAACATGAATGTACATTGATTTTATTCATGCACGGTGGATCTTGCCACACATTTTTCCTCTCGCCCTCCTGATCCTAACACTACTTTCTCTCACCTCTTTGATGACCAACTTTTCCACCTCTGTACTCAGTTATATGCAACACACCTCTATATGTCACACAACAGCTACCCCTGGTCTTGCTCACCTCCATTCACATTGCCTACCCTGGTATTAATTACCTTTTCCATGGGTTCGAGCTCCCCTAGATGCTCACCACTTAGCTTCCAGTTTGTTTCTTACCTACCGACAACCTCCACAAGGCTCCACATTAGTCACATTGGTATAAGGTCAATAAAAAGGTGAAATCTAATCTTATTTAAGGCGCATGCCCATATTTCTCCTCATTTCCACTACCTAAGGTTGGTGGTTTACTATTCTTCTTAAACTTCATATGCCTTAAAAAGATGGTCAAAGGTGTTTCTCTTGTTTGTCTTATAAATTCCCTTACTTGGATTAGTTTTTCTTCTTTATCCATTTATTTCCCTTGTGCTCAAACTCTCCTAATTTCTTGTTATTTTTTAAGAGAGGTAAAATATTGCCTTGAAATATTTTTGGGGGTTCCTTAGTTGCTTTGTGTTCTAAGGACTTCGATGAATGATAGAAGAGGCTTTTGTTTGTCCTTATGGTTATTTGTTGTTGTGAAGTCTAGCCTTGAAATGAGGTCAACATTTATGTTGTTTAGGTTTCTATCTTACAAATGGAAGTTTCTAGGCCGAAGTGTTCATCCTAGAGTTGGTCGATTTGTTTGACTTGTTGCGGGTAGGTGGTTTCTCTATTAGAGACTTATTCTCCTTTTGGTATCTAGGAATATGAGCTTAAATTCTTAGGATATCTATAATGGTTGTATTTACTTTCCTTGTCTCTAATGATTGTCTCTGGTTGTTGGCCAAAGTGTTATACATGGGATACTCATCTTTTCTTTGTAAGATGTTTCAATGTATGTATTAATTTATTGTAAACATTTTTGACTTCTCATCTCAATTAAATAACAATCTAGGAAAAATTTCCTATGTATAATGAACAAAAATAGTTATAATAATTTTTGCACATGTGCCCAAGCATTTAGTATAACATAATGTTTATCAAAATATTTTCTTTCTCATAATTACCACCCATTTTATGGATACAAAAACAGACCAAATTATATACGAATTCTCCTCCTCCATGGTAAATAAACAATACAATTGATTCAAAAAGATCTCCCACTTCATTATTCATCACATACTTACACAAATTTAGAGCCCAAACTAAATTGTGGAGCTTGACCATCTTAACAACTATCAATTTAATTAAGGTTAGAGCGTAAATTCTACATTCTTGGTCTAATTTTTAATTATGATATATTCCCCCAATTTGTAAAGGTGAACTAATCCCCTAACCCTCACCTAAAACCATGAACTTGTCTAGTCTAATTTAGAATCTTTGTGTGGAAACAGTAAATATCTCATCACTCCAGTTAATTTATAATTTCTTATGCCAATACGCCATAGGTGCACATTATGGCCCATATGAATTCAAGTTCAATGTCCCCTATGACAATATATGGATGGTCTAGGGATTTATTATGAGACAACACTTTTATACCAACCTTGTTAGGGTCAATATTTACTATTATCGTGTGGATGAAAGTTGATTACATTGTCACCTAATTCTTTAAAGGGAATTTTAGTGAAGCTCTTGGGTGTATATTGATAATAGAGTTCAAAATGATTGATTTCAAATAGGGATAAGAAAATTGTTGAATTTGCACTTACCCACTAAAATCCTCCTAGATAGAAAATATCATATTTTCCATACAAAAGATTCTTCAATAGATATGTCAGATCTATGGGAAAAGTTATCTCTCA
Source organism: Alisma plantago-aquatica (assembly GCA_963693085.1). NCBI lineage: Eukaryota > Viridiplantae > Streptophyta > Magnoliopsida > Alismatales > Alismataceae > Alisma > Alisma plantago-aquatica. The sequence goes on along the minus strand of OY856410.1, from coordinate 1,252,397,129 downwards.
CGTTTTGGAGAAAATATTTGTCCAAAATATGATGTTTGGACATATTATGGGGAGGTGATAGGAAGAAGTGAGAAAAAGTCAACAACAATCTCAAATACACATACAACTTAAAAAATCCATTAAATGCTAAGGGGTCTATTTGGAATGGGAGACAAAACAAATGCTAAAACAAATGAATAACCTACCAATCTTAATGCATAAAGGTTCTACAAAATTCTTTGTGAGGCAGTATGACCTCTCTATGATGGTTGTATACATCATTCTAACTAGTCCTTTCTAGTGCCATGATTGTATTTGAAAGAGTAGTCTAGATGGTTAAATATTTCTTCCACAAAACTCTTCAATTAAATATTTTAAGATTCCTAGAAGAAGGTTGTATATTTTCTAAGAATTACTATGAAGCAGATGCAATTGTGAAAGAATTAGGATACTCATGATGAAGTTGATGCTTATAGTAATGGTTGTATGGTGTTTCAAAAATATTTAGAACATACAGACAAATTTGATTATTGTTGAGATCCAAGATGGAATCAAAAGTTGTACAAAAAGGAAGGTAAGAAGTTAAATTCTATGATTATATATCGTTTCCCCTATATTCCTTATCTAGAGAGATTGTACACGTTCCCTTCATCTGCTGATGTGTTTTGGCCATTTAGGGACAAAGGTAATTATGGTCATGCTCACCATCCTTCTGATATAGAAGAATGGAACCATATGGATGAGAAATATCCTGATCTTCCTCTAAACCTTGCAATGTTAGACTGACTTTGGCTACTACAATGGGTTTAATCCATTTGGCCTTATGAGTGATTCACAAAGTAATTGGCTTGTACTGCTGACACCTATCAATCTTCCACCTTGGCTTCTTTAAAAGGGGTTGTATATCATGGTGTCTCCACTGATTCCAGGCCCACATATGATCGAAAATGAGATTGATGTCTATTTAGAGCCATTAATGAAGTATTTATAGTTATATTGGGAGTAAGGTTTCAAAGTACATGATTTGTATGAAAATAAAATTCTACTATGAAAGCAATGATCTAATGGACCATAAATAATTTTCTCACATATGTTTATTTGTTAGGTTGGAGCACTAAAAGGAAGAAGGATTTAGGATGTCCTTCTTGTAGTGTAGAATCATTATCAAAATGATTGGATTTGGGGTAAAAAATATTACAGATTCCACCAACATTTTCTTAAAAACAATCACCCTTTCCTACATGACATGAAAAATTTCAACAAGGAGAAAGAATTTCATCAACCACCTATGTATTGGTCTAGTGATGATATTTTCTTACAGTTTAAAGTTTGCACATACATCACATAACAAAAAAGTAAGAAGCATCGATGTGTGCAAATGGAGTTTAGGCATTGCCTCCAGGTTGTGATGCATTGATTTTATGTCACCTTTCACATGCTATTTTCTAGCTCTTTAGGTATAAATATTCTCATTTAGATGTGGTTATGTTTTTTTCACTATTTATTAATTATTAGCATGTGAGCCACTCATGCATCAACTATTACTAACTCCTATCAAAACAAATTATTTTTTCATCATTTTCTTGAACTTATGTTGTTATTCCTCTTATTTTAGGCAAGTTGAGTATGTATTGATCAACTCGGTGCCACCGAATCGCTTGTCAATGGTATTGACACCTTAAGCCCAATAGTAGAATATGGTGAGCAAAGTTGATGCTACCGAGAGGCTACTCGTTGCTATCGAGCATTGTGTTGATGCCTTTGAGATACAGACTCGAAGGTACTGACTGAGGGTACTATTCATATTATTGAGCTTAATTTCACAAATTTGTTCTTTGAATATCTTCATTTGCAATTTTCCCTCTTGATTAGAACTTAATTGGTATTTAGTCACATATTTTATAGAAAACTAAATTTCATACTCTTTTAGTCATATATAATTATAGCATAACCCATATTGGGTTAGCCTGACCCTATTGTGAATCAATGGATTTGGAATCACTCAAATTGATGTAATAGGTATTAGAAATTTCAGATTTGGATAATTAATTAATATAATTTATAGAAGGTAATTAAAAGGAATTAGTGTGTGTTAATATTTTTGTTAAATATTATACATTATTATGAACCTACTACAAAACTTTTGGCTCAAAATACATTAGCATGTGGCCTCTAGAATATTTATAAATAAATCATTTTGTGGTACATTTTCGGTCATCCATTCTACATCAGACCGACCCTGACCTTCTGTGTTATTTGAAGAGCCACATGCAAAGTAGGGTCATCTTCCCTAACTTTGGAGGTTGTTGGCCTCCCCAAAGGCAATAAAATATGTTGTTGCCTTTGCACCCTATCCCCCCAAATCACTTGGACATGATTCCTCGACGTCCCCTCTATCGTGATGGTCATTAGAAGGCATGTCCCTCTCACCCTAGCACAAAATCCCAACTAGGAATCTCTTTAGTAGTCTTAACATCAGTGAGGATCCCAAACCATCCTCGGTCCAAAGCTTCTCTAAGGTTCCACGAATCCAAAAGTATCTTCAGTTGCCTCTATAAAATCCTCAACATACCCCATCGATGAGCAGCCAAGCTAGGAATTTCCCATAAGCTCCTCGACCCTTGACCCCATCTTTCTATAACTCCAACTACTCCCCAACCATCTAGTCATTTGGCTCTAAACACCCATGAAGCTCCTTACCCTCTTGCCTTCTGTCGAGGACTACCCATCATTTCCAACATAGCCTTGTGCCGCCTCCTGTCCTTGCACCATTTATGGGGAGATCAACCTTGCATGGGAGTTCCATGCCACCACGACCTATCCACCTCCGCCCCAGGCTCAATCCAGATCACCCAGACCCAATCTTTAGTATCCTATACACCCCTTATCCATGATATTTATTGTATTCTATGGAAGTTATTATGACTTCTTTTAGGAACCGCTCAGCCACACCATGTCACCGTCATCCATAGATTCTCCATTTCCTTATTGAGTTATTTCTTATCCCACTTGAGTTCTATACATTGTTTGGTTGTGATCCCTAAATTATTTTATAAGCCTTTCCTGCCTTTAAAGGTCACCATCCCTAAATCATAATTGTTGGATTTTGTTAAATATTAAAATAGCACTTGATTTGATCTAATGGAGTTTGACTCCCCTTGGACTTTTTCTATAACGACCCCGTCTCCCGGTAACCCCCACTTAAAGGAGACCAAGAGATCAGAGCCGTTATCTAATAACCTAGATCAAATGTTCGACAAATAATCAATAATCATTATGAAATTCTACTACTAAACTGAAAAATGGTATAAAATAAAAACTTTACTTACCTTTTAAAAAGCTGGGATTTCTAAACTTCTATATGTGAAGATACTAATCTAACTAATCCTCCTATATACGTTATTTATCATTTAGTTCCACATATGCCACTTTACTGTTTGTTCTTTTCATTTGTAGTTAAAACACCGACAAACAAAACGTCGGTCAGCAAGAAGCTGGTATGTGGGGGAAACAATAATTGTACAACTATGTTAACAAAGTAGTCAACCAAATATCATTTAACATCCAATATTACGTTTTAAGCAATACTACTCAATCCTTGCCTATCCCCTATCTCTGTACCGTCCTTGCAGTGGACATGGATAGTACCTCTCTCATATGGTAGATCCTTACCCCAATGGTCCTACCACACAAGTAGATAATTCCTAGGGTTATGGAGTCGCACGGCCCTACCCAAAGGTAGCCCAATCCCTGACTCATTATGACTTGATGGTCCTACCCCATTGGTAGCCATGTACTAAGTCATTCAATGACCTGATGGGCCTACCCCATTGGTAGCCATGTACTAGGTCAATCCATTAGGCTACAGAGGGGACTAGGATCTGAGCTAGTAGGCACATCTCTTATGTGATAGTCATATTCACATTATAATTTGCATGAATTAAATGCAACCAACTGTTTAATTCAAGTCATCGATAAAACCTCAAAAAATCCTCAAGAAACTAATTTGGGATATTCATAGGCGTAACTACATACCTGTCAAGTTGGTGTGAGACAGAAATAATCCAATCAACCAATAGGCAAGCAAGCATTCAATAAGATCCTGAAACAATTATACAATTTCCTTTTATTACTCATGTCATTAAGATCTATTAGATCTAGTTCGCTTCCTAGGGTTTCTAGTCCACTTTTAGGGTTTCCATTGCAATTCAGGGTTCCCTTCATCTTTTACTATTTTAAACCCTAATTTAACACAATTGATCACAAACCCTAATTATCTCAACATCTAATCCTCAGTTTCGAATTTAAGGCATAATTAACCATTAAATAAGTCCATTGAGCCTCTTTTACACTAAAGCTACAATTTTCATCCTTTTAATATATAACAAGATCATTATGCTCATTTACCGTCAATTCATAGTTCATTATGGTTGAATTCACATGCAAACTCTATTTGTCATTAATTCCACCTTTTATTCACGAGAAAACCCTAATTACTACATTTAGGGTATTTATCCACAAATTAAGAACTTTAATGCTAAAAATAGCTTATAACCATGAAAACTCAGTTCTATACATGAAATCAAATAATTAAAGCCATTAGTAGTCCTAATTACTAACATTAGGGTTTCAAGGCCCATTAAAGTATTATTCATTCACATTAAACTCGAAATTAAACTAATTACATGCACAATTCATCCTTTTTGTTCCTAATGTGCCCTTTCATCATTAACAGGTTAATACCAACTCTAATCATCCATTAAACCCTTATAAATATATTATTCATCTCAAAATAGGGTTCTTTAAACATTAACACATTAAAGTTACATATTCCGTTACTTTTCAAATTTCAAGAGGAATCAGGCTTCAATTATATTTTTATTGGATTCCCCTCATTTTTCTGAGCAACTTTCATATTTTATGCGTGTTAATCCAAGCTACGAATCATTAGTTATGAATTTAGCAAAAACACTTACTTCGGGCCAATGGGGGGCTGCCACGTGTTCATGCCCATGCAACGTTGGCGCGGCTTGGTTTGGGGACATTTCAAAATGTCATATTTACCCTTGGTAAGTTGGGCGTGTCTTTAGCTCACGGAGGGGCAGAACGGTCCAAAGGATCTAGTCGCCTTCTTCCTTGGAACGGTGGCCTACTGCCGCCCTAGCCTTCGGTTGCAAGGTGGCTCCTTACTCCCCCAGACCCCAACTACCACCGGAGTGGCTCCCCTCGCCTCCGTCGTGCCTTTGCACATACGAGGGTGCTGTTGGGTCATGGCCAAGTCAGCTGGTTCAAGCTCCTTAGCTCTGCAACACACGGACGATCTGTTGCTCTCCTGTGACCGTCGCACAAGAACCAAAGCTCAGGGAAGATGGTTGCGTCTTCGTGAGGTGTCGTGGGAGCATTGCGCTTCCCTCGTACTTAGCTACTCATTCCTCATTGCTCATAGACGCACTACTCGTCTCCCTTAGGGTTTGTTTACAAAGAAGGAGAAGAAGAAGATAAGAATACGTGGAACCTCCTGGAACTCGTCCCTGGGCTCTACCCCTTATATAGGGGAGAGCACCCAAGCCCCAAGACGTTCATATAAGAGGGAACAAGTCCCTTTCCTAATAGGAAACAACTTCCCTTAATTAAGAAGCAAAACTTCTCTCTCTCCCTCATCCCTTTGATATATATTTTTCTTTAATTATTAGGATTTCGAAAATTACCACATTTATCTTCATTGTAGTTGCCTTTTATGTATTGGCACGAAATTATATATCTCCTTAAGTAGGAGATACTTCCTTTTCATCAATATTATATGATCCATTAATTATGTATTCCCATTATCTCCTTATTTTCCATTATTGGTATTTTTTCTGTCTTTTCTTCATTGGGACTCCTTAGATCCCAAGAAACTCAAACAATTCGAAATTCCTTTTTAAGGAATACCCATTATCCTTCTACATGCATCAATATGCATTATTTCACATTATCTTGTTTATTTCTCATTAAAATATCTCTTTTTGAGGATTTCTCTTTATTTCTCTTTTATTTTCCTCGTTGGTATTCCTTTTAACATTAGGAATCCTAGGGATACGATATTCCACCAAGGATAACTCAATTATACCTCCTTTCACTTATTTTCCACATTTCATCAACGTTTTCAATTTCTTTATTAACAAGGAAATACCCATTTGATCTTTTCTTTTCTTATTGTATTCTTTATTCAATTTTGGACTCCTTGGAATCCAAATAACTCAAGAGGCACGAAATCCATATTTGGATTATATTCTCTTGCCTTCTAGAGGTTTCCACCTCTTTCTTTTCTCAAAAAGTCCATTATTCATTTACTAATTGAAATTCCTTGTTGTTGGGCCCAATAGCCAATAAAGCCCACAATACAAACATCAAGGCTATTGTAAAAGAAATTCATGCATTCAATCAAGAGACATCATTATTTATTCATTTATCTTTATTATGAGAAATCATATTTCTCATCAAATGAGCTCAAAACTTGGGGTTGTAACATCCTTCCCCTCTTATAAGAATTTTGTCCTCAAAATTCCATCAAGCAAGCAAACAAACAGGATAAACCTTTCATATGTCCATCATGTCTCCTATGCGGCTTCACCCTTTCCATGGTGCTTCCCAAGAACCTTCATCATCTCATATTCTTCCATCTGAGTTCTTTCTTACTTTGGTATATCGTACCCTCATAGGTGACTCAGGACATTTCAGCCTCTCAAAAGCTGAATATGTTCAAGGCTCAGCACATGGCTTGGGTACCTCACATAGTGCTCTAGATCAGACTCATGGAACACATTACACAACATGTTATCCTGAGGGGCAAGACTAAACACAACCAACTCCACCAATCCATCTCAAATGGACCCATATATTGGGGACTCAGCTTTCTCAGTTGTTGCTTAGAGGGGTCGAATTTTCACATCACATATTCTCCCATAGTGAACTGCATGTCAGTCTACTTTGCATCAGCTCATGACTCATGTCACCACTGGGCTCTCTCTTGGCCATTGCACGATCAAAGCGACTTCATCTACACACACTATGGTTCTTTTCTAACCTTCATGAGGCCTCCTTCACCAACATCATTATAATGAAGTGGTGACCGACACAACCTCTCTATGAGACTTCTTGCATCCCGATAAAGGCTATGGTGGTTAACATCACATCTTAAGAACTATCTCTTTGTATCACCTTGAACAAGCACACTTTCTCTCATCAGACCCTCTAGTCTGCATCATACTGTCCATTAGTTAGGGGTGATAAGCGGTACTGACACCGAGTTCTTCATGTACCTGCTTCCACCTTATGGAAGTGAACCTTTAGGTCATGCTCAAGAACTTTTGAACTCACATCATGGTGTAGTTGAACCATCTTTCTTTCTTATGTAGTTCAACAAAATTTGTCTCTTGACAGTACTCCTTTCTTTCTCATGTCATCTAGGTAAGGCGATCTACCATAACCCATATTGCATCTTGACCTTCTTGGTCAAAGGGAGACTTACCACAACATACACAGTGGATGAACTCCATTTCCTCTCGGGGATTCTATAATGTCTAAGTCAAATCACTGAGTTACTGGTGTTCGTCCTTCACCCTTGGCTTGCATGGCCACATGCTACATGCAACATGCAACTTCACATCAAGCAGCTAAAGTGCTACTATCACTTACTATCTTTGTAGTATCACAGTGTTTGGTGATCTTAAAACCATGATCTTCGGTATGTCATGCATGTTTCCTTAAGATTGATACTTTGGAAACCCTAAACCACCCTCATTAGGGTTTCTTCACTTTACTTTCCAAAGAAGTACACATGTGGTTCTACAACCATCCTTTCACTATATTACAGACTAGACTGGCTAACCAAACAATCATTTACTTGATTAACTACTATTGTTACATCTGGGTGTTAGCCAAACTTGTCTCTTTTTCTCAACTTAAGGATAGCCTAGCAACCTCAACTTCTTCTAGCTTCCAGCTAAACTAGGCAACTATATCTCAACCAGAGCATTCATTACCACTTCTCATCCTTAGGTATTAGGTAATCTTCGAAGACATACACCACCCTGTATTTCACTTATCATCTCATCTCAAACTCTAAGTTTTTCTTCATCAAGAAACTCTAAGCTCATCCTCATGGTGATCAAACTCAACCTTGGTTAACTTGCAAATTCCACATAGCTCCTGATAAAACATCCTCATAAGATGACTACACTACTCCTCTTAGTGTTTGTAAACCATCCATGTATCTTTCACTCCACCAAGGTATGTTATCATCTTTGTCCTCATACCTCGAAGCAACGTTCCAACTCGCATCATTTTTTATCCTTGGTGTATGACATGCGTATTGTCCCATCTCTACCTCCCATAACAAGAGGAAATAAGCACTTGGCGGTCGTTCAAACACAAATCTCTTCCTATTCCACGAGTAGAGATGATACATCTGACATCACCAGTACACCTTCAATTCTAAGTTGAAATGTGCAACTTATGTCTCCACATCACAAACATCATGATATCAAAGTTTCTTCCATGGAAAACTGGTCTCGAACCTACTTGGGTTACTACACAATCCTTGGTCATCTCCTCTAGGTCTATAGGGTGCCGACACTTTTGGGGTCATCCCTCTTCCCTCATGCATCAGAGAGTTCCCTACTCATCTGCCCTTTGGGTCCCATGAGTTTATGAAGGTGATCAATCTCCTAACCCATGGCCCTCTGGCAATGACAGTTGTTACCTCCCGACCCTATGGTCATGTGCAACTAGGGAATTAGGAAACTCCTACTTCCATCGGTATTACCCCTACCTGACCCTAGGATAGACTTAGGATTATATCATAGTACATGTCTAACTTAGAACCTTACCCAAGCATTCATCATCTCTCTTCCTGCATTCATGGGCTGACTTTCATCCTTTCATAGGGATCATGGCAACCTGCCTACCTTGGTCAAGCCCCATACCGGTTACCTCCATGGTAACACATCCACATGCACATAGAGATGGTTATCTATGGGTCTATAGGTTCATTCTCATGCCATGTACTCTTCACTTAGCTTCTCAAGATCCTATGAAACCTCCTCAGGTTACCTCAAAACCAACCAAACTGGTAAACTCCCTACCAAAGGGTCCCTCTCCCAGGATGGGAGGAAACTACACCTTGATAACAAAGGTCACAAGCGTCCTTAGGGTTTACATTCACATGAGCATGCTTAATCCTAGCAAGCTACTAAGGCACAAGAAGACACTTACCAAACCATGCTAGGTCACACTTATTCATATCCTCAACATTAGACCAACTTAGTCGTGAGGGGTTCATCAAACATACCCTTAATTTAAGGGGTTTCCTTTACCTCTACACATGAGGAGTACCATGCTCGAAACTATAGAGACTCAAATCTCATCATGAGCATTGGGTACACTACTTCCCCTCTTAGGCCTAGGAACCCTAGGTTCACCATTGGGTGTCTGACTGCATGCTCAATCTCTTAACCATGAATCAAGCATGTCCAAGTTATGTCATGTACTTCCATGATCCTTGTACTCGAGCAACACTTCAGAGTTGAGTCCTCTTCTAGGACAACCAACTAGGTATAAAGCCTCACAACTGGTTACTTAAACCTCCTCAGGGCCTAAAGCACTCTTTATCTCATCCAGTAGATAACCACTTATACCATAGGTGCTAGAATCATCCACTATCATCCACTTAGGTCGCATCATCCTCAACTCCCATTGTTCCTCAAGTTTCAGGGTTTTAGGCTTCCAATCTCCTTGTTGGGTCCAACTTTCTCTCTCTAGAGCTAACTCCACTTCCAGCCATACTACTAGAGGTCCCTTCTCTATGAAATCTCAAGCTCACAAGCATACCCCTATGTGGGTGAAGCTGATGCTCAACTCATGTTTGGCTCAAGATTATACCTAGCCCTTTATGCTCATCCCATAAGCCATCCATCATGCATACTGGCCAGGGTTTCAACCTACTGCCGTCCACTGACGTACTTTGGTGCAAGCTATACCCTACCTGTATAAGCCCATAGGGTTTTATAGGTTCTTCTCTATCTTCATCCATGAATGAGATACCCTTTGCTCTAACATGCACAACCATTTCCCGGGGTGGGTTGCCAAAGGTGCTAGGTCATTAACCTCTCATGGCTCATATGGCATCCAAGGCATATCTATCCAAACACCTGGTATACCATGACATCTAACTCTTCATGTCATATCTAACCTTCACTTAGGGTTAGGGTTAACATCATTCTCAAAAGATGTGCTAGGTCTCTACTTTTAATGGAGGTCTCTACCTCCAAGACTAACTCTCTCTATGCATCCTCCTACCACGGAGGTCTATCCTCAGGCCTCTCCTGAGGGAAAAGACAACTCGTGTCATACGACCTAAGCATGTATATATTCCTTTATGCTTACTCTATTAAGCTTATGTCCATGACATCTTATTTACATGCTTTTTATTAATTTGGTGGAGGATTCCTTAATCCTTATCAACCTTACCCATACCTCAAGAGGGTGAGGAGAAGAGAGGAAACCCTAATCCTTAAGGTCCTTATCAGAATTTGAGTTGTGAAGGGATGAACAAGATGAGAGAGTCCTAAAGGTATCTTATTTCAAGTCATATCCTAAGACATCATCCAGGTAGTCACACAATCTGGGAGTCCTCGTATTCTGACTAGCGGTGCGGAGGAAAATATTGCCAACCCCCAGATGTGATCCTTTTCTAGACACCTCTGTCTTTCGGATAATCCTCTAATAACTCCCTTGGGTTCTACAAAATTTGTAAAATTTAATAATTATTAAAATTAATTGAGGAACCTATGCTCTGATACCAATTGTAACGACCCCGTCTCTCGATAACCCCCACTTAAGGGAGATGAAGAGATCAGAGTTGTTATCTAATATCCCAGATCAAAGGTTCGACAAATAATCAATAATCATTATGAAATTCTACTACTAAACTGAAAACTGGTATAAAATTAAAACTTTACTTACCTTTTAAAAGCTGGGATTTCTAAACTTCTATCCGTGAAGATACTAATCTAACAAATCCTCCTGTGTACGTTATTTCTCATTTAGTTCCACATATGCCACTTTACTATTTTTTATTTTCATTTGTACCTAAAACACCGACAAACAAAATATCGGTCAGCAAGAAGCTGGTATGTGGGGGAAACAATAATTGTGCAACTATGTTAACAATGTAGTCAACCAAATATCATTTAACATCCAAGATTACAGTTTAAGCAATACTACTCAATCCTTGCCTATCCCCTATCTCTGTACCGTCCTTGCAGTGGACATAAATACTACCTCTCTCATATGGTAGATCCTTACCCCCATGGGCCTACCACACAAGTAGACAATTCCCAGGGTTATGGAGTCGCATGGCCCTACCCAAAGGTAGCCCAATCCCTGACTCATGATGACTTGATGGTCTTATCCCAATGGTAGCCATGAACTAAGTCATTCAATGACCTGATGGGCCTACCCCATTGGTCGCCATGTACTAGGTCAATCCATTAGGCTACAGAGGGGGCTAGGATCTGAGCTAGTAGGCACATCTCTTATGTGATAGTCATATTCACATTATAATTTGCATGAATTAAATGCAACCAACAGTTTAATTCAAGTCATCGATAAAACCTCGAAAAATCCTCGAGAAACTAATTCAGGATATTCATAGGCATAACAACATACCTATCAAGTTGGTGTGAGAGAGAAATAATCCAATCAACCAATAGGCAAGCAAGCATTCAATAAGATCTTGAAACAATTATACAATTTCCTTTTATTACTCATGTCATTAAGATCTATTAAATCTAGTTTGCTTCCTAGGGTTTCTATTCCACTTTTAGGGTTTCCATTGCAATTAGGGTTTCCCTTCATCTATTACAATTTTAAACCCTAATTTAACGCAATTGATCACAATCCCTAATTATCTCAACATCTATTCCTCAGTTTCGAATTTAAGACATAATTAACCATTAAATAAGTCCATTAAGCCTCTTTTACATTAAAGCTACAATTTTCATCCTTTTAATATATAACAAGATCATTATGCTCATTTGTCGTCAGTTCATAGTTCATTATGATTGAATTCACATGCGATCTCTATTTGTCATTAATTCCACCTTTTATTCTGAGAAAACTCTAATTACTACATTTAGGGTATTTATCTACAAATTAAGAACTTTAATGCTCAAAATAGCTTATAGCCATGAAAACTCAGTTCTATACATGAAATCAAACAATTAAAGCCATTAGTAGTCCTAATTACCAACATTAGGGTTTCAAGGCCCATTAAAGTATTATTCATTCACATTAAACTCGAAATTAAACTAATTACACGCACAGTTCATCCTTTTTGTTCCTAATGTGCCCTTTTATCATTAATAAGTAATACCAACTGTAATCATCCATTAAACCCTTATAAATATGGTATTCATCTCAAAATAGGGTTCTTTAAACATTAACACATTAAAGTTGACATCTTCCATTACTTTTCAAACTGCAAGAGGAATCAAGCTTCAATTATATTTTTAATGGATTCCCCTTATTTTTCTGTGCAACTTTCATATTTTATGTGTGCTACTCCGAGCGACGAATCATTAGTTATGAATTTTGCAAAAAACAATGTCAGATTTACCCTTGGTAAGTTGGGCATGTCTTTAGCCCGTGGAGGGGCAGAACGGACCAAAGGATCTAGTCGCCTTCTTCCTTGGAACAGCGGCCTGCTTCCGCCCTAGCCTCCGGTTGTAGGGTTGCTCCTTACTCCCCCGGACCCCAATGACCACCTGAGTGGCTCCCCTTGCCTCCGTCGTGCCTGTGCGCACACAAGGATGTTGCTGGGTCGTGGCCAAGTCGGCTAGTTCAAGCTTCTTAGCTCTGCAACACACGGACGATCTGCTACTCTCCTACGGCCGCCGTGCAAGAACCAAAGCTCAGGGAAGATGGTTGCATCTTCGTGATATGTCGTGGGAGCATTGTGCTTCCCTCGTACTCAGCTACTCATTTCTCATTGCTCATAGATGCACTACTCCTCTCCCTTAGGGTTTGTTTACAAAGAAGGAAAAGAAGAATATAGGAATACGTGGAACCTCCTGGAACTCGTCCCTGGGCTCTACCCCTTATATAGGGGAGAGCACCCAAGCCCCAAGACATTCATATAAGAGGGAACAAGTCCCTTTCCTAATAGGAAACAACTTCCCTTAATTAAGAAGCAAAACTTCTCTCTCTCCCTCATCCATTTGATAGATCTTTTTCTTTAATTATTAGGATTTTGAAAATTACCACCTTTATCTTCATTGTACTTTCCTTTTATGTATTGGCACGAAATTATATATCTCCTTAAGTAGGAGATACTTCCTTTTCATCAATATTACATTATCCATTAATTATGTATTCCCATTATCTCCTTATTTTCCATTATTGGTATTTTTCTCTATCTTTTCTTCATTGGGACTCCTTAGATCCCAAGAAACTCAAATAATTCAAAATTCCTTTTTTAAGGAATACCCATTATCCTTCTACATGCATCAATATGCATTATTTCACATTATCTTGTTTATTTCTCATTAAAATATCTCTTTTTGAGGATTTCTCTTTATTTCTCTTTTATTTTCCTCATTGGTATTCCTTTTAACATTAGGAATCCTTGGGATACGAAATTCCACCAAGGATAACTCAATTATACCTCCTTTCACTTATTTTCCACATTTCATCAATGTTTTCAATTTCTTTATTAACAAGGAAATACTCATTTGATCTTTTCTTTTCTTATTGTATTTTTTATTCAATTTTGGACTCCTTGGAATCCAAGGAACTCAAGAGGCACTAAATCCATCCTTGGATTATATTCTCTTGCCTTCTAGAGGTTTCCACCTCTTTCTTTTCTCAAAAAGTCCATTATTCATTTACTAATTGAAATTCCTTGTTATTGGGCCCAATAGCCAATAAAGCCCACAATACAAACATCAAGGCTATTGTAAAAGAAATTCATGCATTCAATCAAGAGACATCATTCTCTATTCATTTATCTTTATTATGAGAAATCATATTTCTCATGAAATGAACTCAAAACTTGGGGTTGTAACATTTTCCCCTTAGAGTTTTGCCTAACTTGAAGTAGGGTAAATCCCGCCTCTCTATCAACATGTTATAATGAATTAGTGGTGCCCCAATATATTGGTTAAAATAGCAGGCTATCGTGTTGTTCTATCACAGATGATGAAAAGATGTTTGAGTATCCATTGATAAAGAAATGATATGACAATGCTTAATCCTAATATTTGGAGTTTATCATTGAAAATAATCTTAGTATTTTGATATCTTAAACTTGGACAATCTTGAATAGTTGAAATCTAGTTGCATCACCATCTTGAACTATATACATTGAAACATTGACACTTGTCATTCTCATATTGTCGAACTAAGTCGATCAAATAGTTCCCTCCTAAAATTGATATTACCTTTAAATTATACTTTGGAATACATTTTAAATATATCAACATAAGAATATAATATCATAAATTGCTTCACTTTTTCCTCTGGGTCCATATTGTGGATTATTGATCCCCTTAGGATATTGCATGGACATCGAGACCTACACACTTTTTTGGTGTGGATTACTAAGAGCAATCTTGTAGCATGGAGAGATGCCCTTTGTGTGTCATATTATCTTTAACTTAATTTCTTATCATGATGATGTAGTCCCTCATGTGGACAATATTCTTTCTTTCCTTTATCTTATGATAAGCCAAGAAAACAAAATTTGTGTTTTTGTATTGTTGATGATATTGACTTTGGTTATCATATTATGTTGTGCATGATTTGAAAACTAGGTCATCACATGAAATGGTATAAATTATCAACAATTAGCATTCCTTCTTGCTCCAATCTAGAATGTCTTTTGAAAACCTATATTGATACCTCTCTGTCTCCATTATCCTATAAGAAAAATCAGTTGTTTAACTTCAGGGATGAGTACAAGAGATTGAAGAAGAAGAGAGGTCCTCATCCCATAACAAGTATAAGACCCCTCCCCTGAGCACTCTAAAGGAGATCCCACACTAAAGGGTGAGGATCATGTCTCCCAACTAGAACAACTATAGTCCATTAGGAGAACTGCCATTAAAGGCCTCATCAATAAGAGCACTAGCCCGAGGGAACCCACCATTTATGATTTCATCAAGCTAAATCCCTTTAGGTTTTTCGGTGGGAATGAGAGGGATGTCATAGAGAAGTTGGAGGATTATATCTTGGCCACCCAAGATATCATGGAGGGCATGAGTTGGCCCAAGCATCTATGGGTGAAGTATGCAACCGTTGTCCTGAAGGGTTCGATGAAAGTATGGTGGAAAAAACTAAGTCATAATCAACATGGGGAAAACACTTTAATGTCTTGGGAGGAGTTCATAAAGCTATTCCATTAATAGTACATTCCCCAGTCAGTACTAATCTAGAAAGAGATGGACTTCAACTCAGTGCGTTAAGGAAATGACTCGGTGGTTGAATACAAGCACTGCTTCACCCTACTGGAGAGATATGCAACCAACATTACAGAGTAGAGAAAGATACACATGTTTATGAATGGAATCAACCCACACCTGAGTGACAGACTGACCCCACAATTCTTCTTCACCTTCGAGCAGTTGGTGGCCAAGGCACAGTTCACTGAGATGCACCATCAAAATGTAGGATATTCTACACCCCCAAGAAACAACTATAACCCAAACCTTGTAGAGCATCATCACCGGTCCAATAGCAACATCCAGCACCACCATAACAACAACCATCATTTTGGCAACAAAAAAACTACAATGGCAATGGAAACAAGACTCCTCATATTATTGTCATTCCCACTCAGGGGGCTCACCCCTTTTGTCACAATTGTGACAAGAAGCACTATGGGGATTGTTATAACCCCACCCCTTTGTGGTACAACTATTTCAATCCCAGGCATCGTCAGATAGAATGCACCAAGCCTCAAAGGTCAAAAAACTTTAAATCCCGATAGGGAAACCATCCTAACAACTTGATCCAGGAGAACAACAATCACAACAAAAAACCTAAGTCAACTGAGCTGCGTAGTGGAAGCCTATTTTCTATGACCATTGAAGAGGCTGCAAACAACAAAAATGTTATTGAAGTATGGTTTCTATTGTTGTCCAACTGATGAATGCCCTTTTTATTCTAGACCCACGAATTCTTTCATCTCCTTTGCACTAGTAAAAACTTTGAATTAGAGAAAAAATATGTGGACTTTATTATGAATATCAACACCCCTAGTGGAAGCGTGAAATACACATGGTGTAGAATTCTTTCAATGGACATATATTTTGCTGGAAAAGATTTCCCCATCAATCTCATGTTGCTTGACATGGTCGACTTTTACATTATCCTTCGAATGAACTGGTTGTCCTTATAGCAAGACCAACTTTTATTGGGAAGAAGCAACTTATCCTTATCTACCGTGATGGCAAACAAGTAGTAGTTACAGGAGGTCAGAAATATGACAAGATCCTTATATTAGCAACGGTCTTGGGACCGCAAGAGCTCAAACGGTCTTGGGACCGCAAGAGCTCAAACGGTCTTGGGACCGCATGTGTGGAATTGCTTGATTTACTTGCATTAAATGAATGATATTTAGTTAAAACCTTGATTATTGAATCAGCTAAGTGGTTTTGTACATTATGATTCATATTAGGATGAAAAGGTGTGAAATAGAGTTGAAATTGTTCCAAAAAGGGAATTGAATTCCATGACGAGTATGCACTCATCAGTGTGCCACCCTGAACTTGGATTTTGGCACATTTTCTGGGATTTTGATTCTTTTTAAATTGGAAAGATGGAGAGGTAAGAAGGTGGTAGAAGAATTGTGTAGAAAAGGTTGGTCTTGTGCATTCTCATTTTTTAGAATTCTAGTTCCTCAGGAGTATTATAATATCAGTTTAGAAAATTTATAACAAGAAAAAATACATAAACTTTACAAACTAATTCTACAAATCTAGTGAAGACACATTGTGTTTTGGTTCCTATCTATCCATTCATGATTTCCAACTTTTATAAGTAATAGTGATAATTCAGGTCTTAGATGACATGTGCTTTTTAAAAAAGATGGTGTTATAATAAAGTTGTAAGATATTTACTTCAATAAAGAGATACATTGACCACATGCATATGAAATAACTGGATGAATGGACAAAGGCCACATTAAAGAAAAAGAAAACTAGACTCCATGCAAACAAAAAAAATTATGGATATGCCGAAAAAGGGAAAGATAGAGGGGGTGGAAAATAGAACGTACCACCACGTCCATCCTAAACATAAAAGTTTTCTCATCCCAAACATATCTCAAATCAAAGACGGAGGAAAGAAGATCACTAGGGGGTGGGGGTGAGAAGATGAAGATCCATTGTCATAATAGTCGTGAACCCAATACTAAGAGTTGGGGTCAAGGTAATCCTGATGGGCCCCATACTTCTCATAAAAGGAATGAGTGGGAGCATAGTGGCCATGCTCAACATTCCAGTTCTCCTAAGAATGCTACATAAGATAAATATGGTTAAGTTGATGACCTAGGAATCACTTCTCTCTCTCTATGTGTTTTTGGGATTTTTCAATGTGGTTCAGTTGTTATTGGATCTCATAAAAATTATAAGGCCCCTCAAGACCTTCATCCTCAATAGTATTCCTCCTGGTGCGGTGTGGTGGAAGATGAGGAGGAGGACCAGTCTCGTCATCATTTACCTCCAGAGAAGCTCTCCAGCAATGGGCTATGGGCTCAGGGACGACACCCTCTGGAAGTCAATTCTTGGGGAGGAACCACTGAATCTAGGCTAGTAGGTTTTGCATATCATAACATAGGGTTGATGTTGCAAACATGGTGTGATGGGGTAGTTTGGGATGAACAACAGTGTCATGAAAGATCATCACATAGATACCTTAATGGACACCAGCATGTATACCATCGATCGCTTGTAAGTAGACGAGGTCGATCAAGTGTTGCGTCCCCTTAGGTTGAATAATTGTGAAGGGGATATGAGTGGAGCCCAAAAATATGGTGATGGAAGTGACATTATGACCTAGGTTGAAAGTTGAGTTAGTGGTTTGACTCACCTAGAGACTAATGTGATCGAGGATGGTGCTCCTCCAGTTGAAGGGCTCTCCATTAAGCAGGCGGCACATGGTATAGAGGTTTGTTAGAGTGATGATGTCATGTGTGACTAACCTATTGTAGATGTTGCAGGTGAGGATCTGATGAAGGTAGCAGACCATCAGATGGTGCAAACTGGAGGCCTTTTGTAACGACCCAGTCTCTCGGTAACCCCCAATTAAGGGAGACCGAAAGGTCAGAGCCGTTAACCAATAACCCAGATCAAAGGTTCGACAAATAATCAATAACAATTAATAAACTTTACCAACTAAACTGAAAATTGGTATAAAATAAAACTTTGCTTACCTTTTTAAAATTGGGATTTCTACACTTCTATCCATGAAGATACTAATCTAACTAATCCTCCTGTGCACGTTAATTCTCATTTAATTCCACATATGCCACTTTAGTGTTTGTTCTTTTCATTTGTACCTAAAACGCCGACAAACAAAACGTTGGTCAGCAAAAAGCTGGTATGTGGGGGAAACAATAATCATGCAACTATGATAACAACATAATCATTCAATTAATCATTTAACAATCAATATTACATTTTAAGCCAAACTACTCAATCCATACCTATCCACAACTCTGTGTTGTCCCTGTAAGGACTTATATAATACCTTTGTAAAGGTAGAGTCGCATGGCACCACTCAAAGGTAGCCCAATATCTAACTCACTGTGACTTGATGGACCTACCCTCTAGGTAGCCATATACTAAGTCATTCCACGACCTGATGGACCTACCCTCTAGGTAGCCATATACTAGGTCAGCCATTAAGACACAGAGGGGACCAGAATCTGAGCTAGTAGGCACATATATTATGTGATAGTCATATTCACATTATAGTTTGCATGAACTAAATTCATTCAACAGTTTATTTCAAGTCATCAGTGAAAATCTCAGAAAACCTCGGAAATCTATCTTGAGATATTCATAAGCGTAACCACATACCTGTCAAGAGGATTTTGAGACAGAATAATCCATGCAAGTAAGAAATCCATGCAAGCAAGAACACATATCAAGATCCTGAAATAATTATGCAATTTCCTTTTATTACTCATGTCATTAAGTTCTATTAAATCTAGCTCGCTTCCTAGGGTTTCTAGTCCACTTTTAGGGTTTTCATTGCAATTAGGGGTTCCCTTCATCTTTTACTATTTTAAACCCTAATTTAAAGCAATTGATCACAAACCCTAACTATTTCCACATATAATCCTCAATTCCAGATTAAAGGCATAATTAACCATTAATTAAGCTCATTACGCCCCTTTTTCATTAAAGATATGATTTTATCCTTTTAATTCATCACAAGATCATTATACTTGTTTATCATCAATTTGTAGTTCATTATGCTCTAATACTCACATGAACATTTATTTATCATTAATTCTACCTTGATTCATTCAAAAACCCTAATTTCTATATTAAGGTTATTTATCCACAAATTAGGAACTTTAATGCTCGAAACAACTTAGAATCATTATATCTCATCTTTATCCACTACCTTGAATCATTAAAGCTATTAAGAGTCGTATTTGCCAACACAAGGGTTTCAAGGCCCACTAAGGTATATTCATGCACATGAAACTCTAAATTAACTAATTTCGTGCACAATTCATCATTTTCGATCTCAATGTATCTCTTAATGATTAGCAGGTTAATATCAACTTTAACCATCAATTAAACCCTACTAATCACATTAATTATATCAAAATAGGGTTTCTTAACCATTAATTCATTAAAGTTGATAAATTACACTACTTTTCGATTTGCAATCATAAAAAGGCTTCAATTATATTTTTATTGAATTCCTCGTGTTCTTTCGAGAAAAATTCATATATTATGTGTATTCATCTGAGCTACGATTCATTAGATACGAATTTTGCAAAAATACTTACTTTTCGGCCAATGGTGGCTCGACACGTCAGCGAAAACATTTCCTTAAGTGAATCGGCTTTGCAAAGGGAAAAAGACCTCCCTACCCCTCCCTTCATACACACACTCCAAGGGCATCCACGTCCTTTCATTTTGTTCTCTTCTTCCTCGCGACGCAGGGCCTCTGCTGATCTGCAGTGACGATGGGCGCGGGACTGCTCCCGGTTCCACCTGCCCTCGCCCTCCTGGGCCCTACGCTTTGGCCAAAAAGGCCCCTCCTCCTCGCCGATGTTGAAGAGAACGACCATACTGAAGCTGGTGGTCAGCGGTGGCCTGGATCAATCCTCCATGCCTGCAGGCCGTGACAGAGGAAGGCACATCTACAGGTCCATGAAAGACCTTCTCCAAGCGCCTTCACATCCTGGTTAGGTAGGGGAGACCTGCAACAACCTTTCCGTGCCCTTCCCAGGTTCTGGGGTCGATGTGACTCCTTTGTAAGAACTTACATCACCATGAAGATGAAGGTGTGTTGTCGGCGTCCTCAGGGATACCTTTGGTTCCCGCACAGTTTTCCACCCCAATGGGTTTATGTTTTTGTTTCATCCACTCAAAGATCCTCATGCCCTCTTGTATAACTTCTTGACTGTGAGAGAAAGACAGAGGACCGGCTAATAAGGTCTAGGGTTCGAATGAAGAAGAAGAAGGAGAAGAGAGAGATACGTGGAACTCTACTTAGGCTCGACCCAGAGGTTCTTCCCCTTAAATAGGGGAGGTTATCCATGCCCTAAGGTGTTCATCCACGATTTACCAAGTCATTTTCCCAATTGGAACCTTATTCCTTCAATGAGAAGTAAATCAAGTAATCTTCTCTCTCCTTCATTATCTCCTTGATATTCTTATTTCTTGGATAGTTAGAAATTCGAAATTCCTCTCATTTATCCTCTTTATTGCTTGGCTTTTAATCCATAGGCACAAATTCCTATTCTCTTTTAATAGAAAAATACTTTCCTTTTTCAATGCCACAAGAAATTAGTAATAATGTATTATATTACTCTCTTATTTTGCTTTATTGGTATTTTCTCTTTCCTCTTTCTTCATTGGGGCTCCTTGGACCCCAAGAAACTCCAAGATTTCGAAATTCCTTCATAAGGATACTTATTATCCTTCTAAATGCATCTATATGCATTATTCTTCATTATCTTGTTTTATTTCTTATTAAAATATTTCCTTTTTTTTATTTTCCTTTATTTCTCTTTCAATTTCCTCATTGGTATCCCTTTTATCATTAGGAATCCTTGGGATACGAAATTCCACTAAGGATTACTCAGTTATACCTCTTTTCACTTATTTTCCCCATTTCATCAATATTTTCAATTTCTTTATTAACAAGGAAATACTCATTTGATCTTTTCTTTTCTTATTGCACTCTTTATGCAACTTTGGACTCCTTGGAACCCAAGGAACCCAAGTGGCACGAAATCCTATTTGGATGTGCCTTCTAGAGGTTTCCACACCTTTCTTTCCTCAAAACTCAATTATTCATTTATTAATTGAATTTCCTTGTTAATGGGCCCAATAGCCAATAAAGCCCACAACACAAACATCAAGGCTATTGTAAATGAAATCCAATTATTCAAAACAAATTATATTTTTATCTGTTCAAATATCTTTAATATGAGAGATCACAGTTCTCACCAAAGGAACCCAAAAATTGGGGTTGTAACATCCTTCCCCTCTTATAGGAATTTTGTCCTCAAAATTCAATCAAGCAAAACAAACAATTCAGGATAAGACTTTTCCATGTCCATCAATGGCCCCTATGTGGCTTTACCTTACCCATGGCGCTTCCAAAGAACCTTTATCATCACATATATTTTTCTCTGAGTTCTTTCATCCTGGCGTCTATAAACTACACAGGTGACTTAGGTCATTTCAGCCTCCTTGGGGCTCACTAGGTTCATTGTTTAGCTCATGGTCTGCGTACCTCACATAGTGCTCTAAATTGGACACTTGGAACTCATCAAACCTTTTTTTATCCTATGGGGTAAGGTTATCCATAACCTTCTCCACCAATCCATCTCAAACGAACCCATATATCAGGGACTCAGCTCTCTTAGTTATAACTTAGAGGGGTCGGATTTTCATGTCACACATCCTCCCATAGTGAACTGTATGACAGTCTACTTTGCATCTGCTCACGACTCATGTCGTCCATGGGCTCCTTTCAGCCATTTCAAGATCAAAGCGACTCCATCTGCACACACTGTGGTCCATTCTAACCATCACATGGTCCTTTCACCAACATCATCTTACTGAAGTGGTGACCGACACAACCTCCCTTACAAAGCTTCTTTAAATCCCGATACTGGCTATGGTGGTCATCATCACATCTTTCATTGGACAAGATCTGTCTCTAGATATCACCCTAAATGAGCACACATGCTCTCATCAGACCCTCTAGTCTGGATGACATTAACCATTAGTTAGGGGTGATAAACTATACTATCATAGAGTTCTTCATGTTCCTATTTCCACCTTTTGGAAGGAAAATTTTAGGTCAACTCAAGAACTTTTAAACTCATATCATGGTTTAGTTGAACCATCTCTCTCTCTTATGTAGTTCAACATAATCTGTCTCTTGACAGTACTCCCTTCTTTCTCATGTTATCTAGGTGAGGCGATCTACCATAACCCATATTACGTCTTGACCTTCTTGGTCAAAGGAAGACTTACCACAACATCCATAGTGATGAAGTCCCATTCCCTCTCAGGGACTCTTTTATTCTCTATATCGATACACTGGGTTACTGGTGTTCATCCTTCACCTCCTGTCATGCATGGCAACATACCACATGCACTTCACCTTAGACATCCAAAATACTACTGTCACTTACTATCTTTGTAGTACCAAGGTATATCACGACCTCCTGCATTGTTATGATTCCTCAAGATTGATACCTCAGAAACCCTAAACCATTCTAATCAGGGTTTCATAACCTTCCTTTCCAAAGAAGTGCATCTGAGGTTCTATCACCATCCTTCCATTACATCAAAGACTAGGCTGGCTAACCAATCAACCATTAAATTGATCAATCATTATTGTTACATCTGTGTGTTAGCCAAACTTTCCTCTTTTATAAACATAGGGTTAGCCTAACAACCTCTTCTGACCAGCTATATCTCCATCAAAGCATCCATTACCACTTCACATCCTTAGGTGTTAGGTAATGTAGAAGACATACACCTCCATGTATTACACTTATCATCTTATCTCAAAATCTAAGTGGGTCCTCATCAAGAAGCTTTGAGCTCATCCTCATGGTGATCAAACTCAACCTTGGTTAACTTGCAAATTCCACATAGCTCCTGATAAAACATTCTCACAAGGTGATTATCTTAATACTTTTACCATTTGTACATGTCCATCTATCATTCACTCCACCAAGGTATGCTATCATCTTTGTCCTCATACCTCGTAGCAACATTCCAACCCACCTCATCTTTTATCCTTGGTGTATGTCATGCGTACTGTCCCATCTCTCACTCCCATAACAAGAAGAAATAAGCATTTGGCGGCCGTCCAAACACAAAGTTATTCCTATTCCAAGAGTAGAGATGATACATCCCACATCGCCAGTACACCTTCAATTCTAAGTTGAAACGTGCAACTTATGTCACAAACATCATGATATCAAAGTTACTTCCATGGAAAACTGGTCTCAAACCTACTTGTTCCAAGCACAATCCTTGGTCATCTCCTCTAGGCCTTTAGGGTGTCGACACTTTTGGAGTCATCCCTCTTCCTTCATGCATCCAGAGAGTGCCCTACTCGTCTGCCCTTTGGGTCCCATGAGTTCATGAAGGTGATCAATCTCCTAACCCATGGCCCTCAGACAATGATAGTTGTTACCTCCCGACCCTATGGTCATGTGCACTAGGGAATTAGGCAACTCCTACTTCCATCGGTCTTATCCCTACCTGACCCTAGGATAGACTTAGGATTCTCTTATAGTACATATTCAACTTAGAACCTTACCCAAGCATTCATCATCTCTCTTCCTGCATTCATGGGATGACTTTCATCCTTTCATAGGAATCATGGCAACCTGCCTACCTTGGTCAAGCCCCATACCAGTTACCTCCATGGTAACACATCCATATGCACCTAGAGATGGTTATCTGTGGGTCTATAGGTTCATTCTCATGCCATGTACTCTTCACTTAGCTTCTCAAGATCCTATGAAACCTCCTTAGGTTACCTCAAAACCAACCAAACTGGTATACTCCTACCAAAGGGTCCCTCTCCCAGGATGGGAGAAAACTACACCTTGATAACAAAGGTCACAAGCATCCTTAGGGTTTACATTCACATGAGAATGCTTAAACCAGCAACTACTAAAGCACAAGCATACCTTCTAAACCATGCTAGGTCACACTTGTTCTCATCCTCAACATTAGACTAACTTAGTTGTGAGGGGTTCATCGCACATACCTTTAACTCAAGGGGTTTCTTTCTCCTCTACACATGCTCGAAGCTATAAAGACTCAAATCTTATCATGAGCATTGGGTACACAGCTTCCCCTCTTAGGCCTAGAAACCCTAGGTCAACCTTTGGGTGTCCAACCGCATGCTCGACCTCTTAACCATGAATCAAGCATGTCCAAGGTATGTCATCCTTTCATTCGAGCAACACTTCGGAGTTGAGTCCTCTTTCAGGA
Source organism: Alisma plantago-aquatica (assembly GCA_963693085.1). Lineage (NCBI taxonomy): Eukaryota > Viridiplantae > Streptophyta > Magnoliopsida > Alismatales > Alismataceae > Alisma > Alisma plantago-aquatica. The sequence continues at coordinate 1,252,372,386 of OY856410.1, read as the reverse complement.
CAACCAACCAGATATAAGGTTTCACATCCTGCTATTAAACCTCTCCAAGTCTAAGAAACTCTTCTCCCTATCTCAGGAGGTAAACACCTATACCATAGGCAAAGAGGTACCAGCAGACTCATCCTCTCTCTAGGGTTTGGTTCCTCTCATGGCAACCAAGACATCATTAGCCTCCAAGGGTCAAGCATACATCAACCACTATCATCCACTTAGGTCGCATCATCCTCAACTCCCACTGTTCCTCAAGTTTCGGGGTTTTAGACTTCCAACCTTCTTGCCTAAGGTCTGCTCTCTCTCTAGAACTAATCCTACAACCAACCTCTCTATAAGAGGTCCTTTCTTCATGAAGGATCAAGCTCATAAGCATGCCCCTACCTGAGTGAAGCATATGCTCAAACTTATGTTTACTCAAGATTATCCATAACCCCTTATGCTTATCTCATAAGCCATCCATTCTGATCCCTTGTCTATGGTTTCTTCCAACTATCAACACTACTAACGCACTCTGGGTGCAAGCTATATCCTTCTTGCAACAACCCAACTAGTTTCTACATGTTCTTCTCTAACCTCATCCATGAAGGAGCTATCCTTCGCTCAAACATGCACGACCCTTCCCAGGGTTGGGTTGTCAAAGGTACTCGGTCATCAACCTCTCATGGTTCATATGGCATCCAAGGCATGTTTATTATGACATCTAACTCATCATGTCATCTCTCTCTCTAACCTTCACTTAGGGTTAGGGTTGACATCATCCTCAAAGGATTTGCTAAGCCTCTACTTTTAATGGAGGTCTCTACCTCCAAGACTAACTCTCTCTACTCATCCTCCTGCTAAGGAGGTCTATCCTCAGGTCTCTCCTGAGGCAATGACAACTCATGTCATACGACTTCATGTATCTATTCCTTTACGCTTACTCTATTAAGCTTATGTCCATGACATCTTATTTACATGCTTTTTATTAATTTGGTGGAGGGTTCCTTAATCCTTATCAACTTTACCCATACCTCAAGAGGGTGAGGAGAAGATAGGAAAACCTAATCCTTAAGGTCCTTAACAGAATTTAAGTGGAGAAGGGATGAACAAGATGAGAGAGTCCTAAAGGTATCTTATTTTGAATCATACCCTAAGACTTTGGCCAGGCAGTCACACAGATCCGGGAGTCCTTGTATTCCGACTAGCGGTGCGGAGGAAAATATTGCCAGCCCCCAGTCGTGATCCTTTTCTAGACACCTTCGTCTTTCAGATAATCCTCTAATAACTCCCTTGGGTTCTACAGAATTTGTAAAATTTAATAATGATTAAAGATTAAATGAGGAACCTATGCTCTGATACCAATTGTAACGACCCTGTCTCTCAGTAACCCCCAATTAAGGGAGACCAAAAGGTCAGAGCCATTAACCAATAACCCTGATCAAAGGTTCGACAAATAATCAATAACAATTAATAAACTTTACCAACTAAACTGAAAATTGGTATAAAATAAAACTTTGCTTACCTTTTTAAAATTGGGATTTCTACACTTCTATCCATGAAGATGCTAATCTAACTAATCCTCCTGTGCACGTTATTTCTCATTTAATTCCGCATATGCCACTATACTGTTTGTTTTTTGCATTTGTACCTAAAACGCCGACAAACAAAACGTCGGTCAGCAAAAAGCTGGTATGTGGGGGAAACAATAATCATGCAACTATGATAACAACATAATCATTCAATAAATCATTTAACAATCAAGATTACGTTTTAAGCCAAACTACTCAATCCATACCTATCCACAACTCTGTGTTGTCCCTGTAAGGACTTATATAATACCTCTGTAAAGGTAGAGTAGCATGGCACCACCCAAAGGTAGCCCAATATCTAACTCACTGTGACTTGATGGACCTACCCTCTAGGTAGCCATATACTAAGTCATTCCACGACCTAATGGACCTACCCTCTAGGTAGCCATATACTAGGTCAGCCATTAAGACATAGAGGGGACCGGGATCTGAGCTAGTAGGCACATATATTATGTGATAGTCATATTCACATTATAGTTTGCATGAACTAAATTCATTCAACAGTTTATTTCAAGTCATCGGTGAAAATCTCGGAAAACCTCGGAAATCTATCTCGAGATATTCATAAGCGTAACCACATATCTGTCAAGATGATTTTGAGACAGAATAATCCATGCAAGTAAGAAATCCATGCAAGCAAGCACACATATCAAGATCCTGAAATAATTATGCAATTTGCTTTTATTACTCATGTCATCAAGATCTATTAAATCTAGCTCGCTTCCTAGGGTTTCTAGTCCACTTTAGGGTTTTCATTGCAATTAGGGTTTCCCTTAATCTTTTACTATTTTAAACCCTAATTTAAATCAATTGATCACAAACCCTAACTATTTCCACATCTAATCCTCAATTCTGGATTAAAGGCATAATTAACCATTAATTAAGCTCATTACGCCCCTTTTCATTAAAGATACTATTTTTATCCTTTTAATTCATGATAATATCATTATACTTGTTTATCATCAATTTGTAATTCATTATGCTCTAATACTCATATGAACGTTTATTTATCTTTAATTCTACCTTGATTCATTCAAAAACCCTAATTTCTATATTAAGGTTATTTATCCACAAATTAGGAACTTTAATGCTCGAAACAGCTTAGAATCATTATATCTCATCTTTATCCACTACCTTGAATCATTAAAGCTATTAAGAGTTGTATTTGCCAACATAAGGGTTTCAAGGCCCACCAAGGTATATTCATGCACATGAAACTCTAAATTAACTAATTTCGTGCAAAATTCATCTTTTTCGATCTCAATGTATCTCTTAATGATTATCAGGTTAATATCAACTTTAACCATCAATTAAACCCTACTAATCACATTAATTATATCAAAATAGGGTTTCTTAACCATTAATTCATTAAAGTTGATAAATTACACTACTTTTCGATTTGCAATCAGAAAAAGGCTTCAATTATATTTTTATTGCATTCCTCGTGTTCTGTCGAGAAAAATTCATATATTATGTGCATTCATCTGAGCTACGATTCATTAGATACGAATTTTGCAAAAATACTTACTTTTAGGCCAATGGTGGCTCGACACGTCAGCGAATACATTCCTTAAGTGAATCGGCTTTGCAAAGGGAAAAAGACCTCCCTGCCCCTCCCTTCATACACACGCTCTAAGGGGATCCACGTTCTTTCATTTTGTTCTCTTCTTCCTCGCGACGCAGGGTCTCCGCCGGTCTGCAGTGACGATGGGTGCAGGACTGCTTTGGCCAAAAAGGCCCCTCCTCCTCGCCGATGTTGAAGAGAAAGGTCATACTGTAGCTGGTGGTCAGCGGCGGCCTGGATCAATCCTCCATGCCTGCAGGCCGTGCAGAGGAAGGCGCACCTACAGGTCCATTGAAGACCTTCTCCAAGCGCCTTCACGTCCTAGTTAGGTAGGGGAGACCTGCAGTAACCTTTCCGTGCCCTTCCCAGGTTCTGGGGTCGACGTGACTCCTTTGTAAGAACTTACTTCACCATGAAGATGAAGGTGTGTTGTCGGTGTCCTCAGGGATACCTTAGGTTCCCGCACGGTTTGCCACCCCAATGGGGTTCTGTTTTCGTTTCATCCACTCAAAGATCCTCATGCCCTCTTGTATAACTTCTTGACTATGAGAGAAAGAGAGAGGATCGGATAATAAGGTCTAGGGTTCGAATGAAGAAGAAGAAGGAGAAGAGAGAGATATGTGGAACTCTACTTAGGCTCGACCCAGAGGTTCTTCCCCTTAAATAGGGGAGGTTATCCATGCCCTAAGGTGTTCATCCACTAGTTACCAAGTCATTTTCCCAATTGGAACCTTATTCCTTCATTGAGAAGTAAATCAAGTAATCTTCTCTCTCCTTCATTATCTCCTTGATATTCTTATTTCTTGGATAGTTAGACATTCGAAATTCCTCTCATTTATCATCTTTATTGCTTGGCTTTTAATCCATAGGCACGAATTCCTATTCTCTTTTAACAGAAAAATACTTTCCTTTTTCAATGCCACAAGAAATTAGTAATAATATATTATATTACTCTCTTATTTTGCTTTATGGGTATTTTCTCTTTCCTCTTTCTTCATTGGGTCTCCAAGAAACTCCAAGATTTCGAAATTCCTTCATAAGGATACTTATTATCCTTCTAAATGCATCTATATGCATTATTCTTGATTATCTTGTTTTATTTCTTATTAAAATATTTCCTTTTTTTTATTTTCCTTTATTTCTCTTTTAATCTCCTCATTGGTATCCCTTTTATCATTAGGAATCCTTGGGATACGAAATTCCACTAAGGATTACTCAGTTATACCTCTTTTCACTTATTTTCCCCATTTCATCAATATTTTCAATTTCTTTATTAACAAGGAAATACTCATTTGATCTTTTCTTTTCTTATTGCACTCTTTATGCAACTTTGGACTCCTTGGAACCCAAGGAACCCAAGTGGAAATAAATCCTCTTTGGATGTGCCTTCTAGAGGTTTCCACACCTTTCTTTCCTCAAAACTCAATTATTCATTTATTAATTGAATTGCCTTGTTAATGGGCCCAATAGCCAATAAAGCCCACAACACAAACATCAAGGCTATTGTAAACGAAATCCATTTATTCAAAACAAATTATATTTTTATCGGTTCAAATATCTTTAATATGAGAAATCACATTTCTCACCAAAGTAACCCAAAAATTGGGGTTGTAACACCTTTGGTCCCAATGGCAGAAAGGAGGGTATGCTCATGAAATCGGCCTAGAACTTGTCTGGATCATATCAGCTGTAGTAAGATCTATGGGATCACTTCATGCATTCCATTAACCAAGAAAGATCCCTACATTAGAGGATGAAGGAGGTGATATGACTGGAGGTTATCTGTACATTTTTCTCAATGCAATAGATCAAGCAGCTGGAACTCCTTCATGAGATTTGGAGCTTATAGAAAGTGGTCAAGAACTCCATCATGAGATCACTAAAGACATATAAAATGTGGTAGGGGGGAAACACAAGATGTGGTTTCATCACATGATATGATCAATAGACTAATGGATTCTAAGGTTAGTAAGGGTATCAACGAACACCTATCGGGGAAGCGTGACACCAATCATGATCATGGTGACGAATGGATTGAGGTAGTCATTGTCGATGAAGGGAACATCATTGCCTCGAATAGGGGCACTCTGTGGGTGTCCTTGGGAGGTCAATTTAGGATATAGGTGGGAATCTATATCAGCCTCAGTGTGGTTGATGAAGTCGTTGAGGTCTTTGAGGTCAACCATAATTTCCTTGGCTATGTTGGGGGAAGACTCACCTCTAGGATATGTCATCTAAATAATGTCACATGAGTCGTCGTGGTGACAAGGGTTATGGGGGTGAGTCTTCGGATGACAAATTTTCCCTTGTGTATGTGGATGAAGAGAGCATGCCTAGAGTCATCTTATGACATGCAAAGGCTGTTGGAAGACCTTGATCGATTGACTGGTAATGCAAGTCGACCGACTCAGGTCAAAACTTTGTTGTTGAAGGAGATTCGATTGACTAACAGAGAGCACTAGTTATTTGACTCGGTGAGGCACCAAATAGGTTGAGAATGTATTCAACTGGTTGATTAGAGGGTTGAGTTGACTGACTCATCTTGAGAAGAAGGTGTCGGCTAAGTAGAGGTGACATGCTTGAGCTTGGAGATGACAAGGGAATGTAGGCTGGAGACATCGACAACATGCTATAGGGTGGAGTGGTGGTGACATGCTCAAGCTTGGATATGGTGAGGGAATGTATGGTAGTGAAATCAACATCGTGTTGTAGGGTGGAGTTGCGACTGGGAAAGTATCCAGTCACCTGACTCAAGGTGGGTAGCTGCTGGAGGGTCAACAACATTAGCCATGCATTTTTGGGTGATCATCAATGATGGGTGAGGACCCCACTCACCCAACTTAGCAACGAGTGATGCTGGGAGAATGGAGGAAAACTTGCTACTACTTGGGTGGACAATGGGGCACTCGACTAAGGGAGTGGGTGTGAGTCAACCCCCCATAAGTGGTTTTATGTAATCCCTGTACAACTTGCCACCAACTAGTTTACCCAATCGATCGAATCGGATGTCGTAGGGGTATTTGAAACGATTCAAACTCTAGCCTTAACCACCTAAATCAATCACTTAGTTGGTGCTCCAACCGATCGATTGGATTTTTTAGCTTTGTGAAACAAGGGAATAATAGAATTAAGTGAAAAAATAGAAAATATAAAAAAATAAGTTGAGAAAAATAGAAAATAAATAATAAATGGGAAAAATATATGAGTAGGGGAGAAAAAAAGGTTGGGTTGCCTCCCAACAAGCACCCTATTTAACATGGGAGACACAACGCCTGAGAGCAAGTCGGGGATGGTTCAGGTTCAGAAAGAAGAAAAGCATGGGATTTCCTTATCTCTAGATATCGAAGGGGAATGTCTTACACCATATAGGAAGAAATGAGGTAGAGTTTGAGTCTTTGGACATTTACTATGAATTCACCTTGGAATTTGTCCTAAAGTACAAATGCTTCATTGGGATAAACATGCTTCATAAGATATGGCCCGTACCATTTAGACCTTAATTTCCCATGGAACAATCTCAATCTGAAGTTATAGAGTAAGACTTGGTCTCCCACTTGAATGTCTTTCCTTCTCAAATGCATATCATGACATATCTTAGTGCAATCTTTGTAGATGTTGGCACTCTCACAAACTGTCATTGGAGTTCATGCAACTCTTGAAGTTGGAGAAAGTGTTGTTTTTTGGTCATGCACAAGTCAGAGTTTAGAGTCCAAATAGCCTAATTGTCTTTGTGCTCCATTTCTATAGGTAAGTGGCAAGACTTCCCATAGATAAGATGTAAGGGTGTAGTTTCCAAAGGTGTTTGAAGGTAGTGATATATTCCCACAAAGCATCGTTGAGCTTTAATGCCCAATCTTTCATTTCACGGTTCACATTTTTTTTTCCAAGATTGATTTCATTTGTCAATTGGAGACTTTGAGCTACCTAAATGTCTGAGGGTGGTAAGGGGAGGCATCCTTGCGACAAATGTCATATTTCTTCACCATGGAATTGAATTTTTCTTTATAATGTATGACCTATCATCTGGTATGATGGTGTGAGGAACTCCAAATTGGGGAAATTTGGTATCTTCAAACATATTTTATCACAGATTTAGAATCGTTGCTCTTTTGGGAATATCCTCTACCCATTTGTACATGTAGTCTGACTAAGAGGATACATTAAAACCCATAGGAATAAGGGAAAGTGTGCACGTAGTCGACCCCCCTTACAACAAAATTTCCAATTTGTGCTGAGAACTAGTCTTGTTTCCAAATACTTCTAGATCTTTGATCCTAGTCACATGCAAGGAAAAATGTGTACACATCCTTAAACATGGTGGTCTAGTAGAAACTGCATTGGAGAGCTTTTCTTGTGGTCTTTTAGGAACTCATATTCCCACCTATAGGGCCTGAATGACATCGCTCGAGGACATCATTGTCATATTCTTCCATGACACATGTGCAAAAAAGGTCGTTTACACATAATTTAAAAAGATATGGGTCATCCATTATAAGTTTTTTACATCATGCAAAAAACATTCATTTGCATGTTCCTTATATAGAATGGGAAAAAACCTTTATTTGTTATCTTCAAATGTTTACAATGCACTCTCTTTTATAAGACAAGAGAGGAAGGGAGATATAGAACTAGTCAATATGGGATAAACAAAAGGCCAAAGACAAACACAAGTCTATAGAAAACAACACAACACACAACATAGAATAACACATAACTAAAAATACAACACACGGTAATACATAAAGTTTATATACTAATACTCCCCCTCAAGCTAGAGCATGGATGTCAAACATGCCTAGCTTGTCCGCCATTGTAGTAAAGTGTGTCTTGTGAAGTATCTTGGTGAATATATCAACAATTTGATCCTACTTTTTGATATAAGGAGAGCATATGAGGCAAAGAGTATAGCTTTGTGTACAAAGTGGAAATCCACTTTGATGTTCTTTGTGCACTCACGGAAAGTGGGATTGCAAGCAATCAAAGTGGAAACTTTATTATCACAATGCATCGGAATAGGATCAGAGTCAGAGATCTCAAGCTCTTGGAGGAGTCCTTGGATCCACATTAATGCACAAGCACTATGTGCAATATGCCCTATATTTAGCCTTAACACTCGACTGAGCAACCATGATCTATTTTTTACTGTGCCATGTGACCAGATTTCCTCCAACAAAACAACAATATCTAGAAATAGATTTTGAGTGACAATGACTGCCAGCATAATCAGTGTCACAATACCCAATAAATTTTCCTAGAGAGGATTTCAAATATTTAAGAATGTGGCATACATCATCCCGATGACATTGTTGAGGTTTGTCTAGATACCTATTGATAAGTCCAACATCAATAGTTATATCAGCTCTTGTCATAGTGAAATAGATAAGTTTACCAACCATGTGTCTGTATTGATGGTTATTATGATATGGAGGTGAAGATTCATCATCCCAATTGGTATTGAGATCTAGAGGAGTGCTAGAAGGTTTAGAATCAAGCAAACATGATTCTTGCAGAAGGTCCAACACATATTTTCACTATGAGAGTCAGACACCAGAAGACGATCTAGAAACTTCAATTCCCAAGAAGTAACAAAGTTTACCTAGATCTTTAGTAATAAAATGTTATTCTAGATATCATTTAGTAGTTGCAATGCCTTTAGAATAATCACTAGACAACATGATATCATCTACATAAATAATAAGGATAACAATTCCAGAGCTAGTTTTTCCAATAAAGACAAAATAATTAGAATGGGAGCGTCGAAATTGAAACTGGATAAGTATTTGGCTTAATTTATCAAACCACACTTGTGGACTTTGTTTGAGGACATATATTTCCGTCCTGAGTCTATAGATTTTAGAAAACTCTCTCTGACTATAAAAACTAGATGGTTGTTCCATATACACTTCCTCATGTAGGTCACCATACATGAAGGAATTTTTGATTTCAAGTTGAGAAAGAGGCCAATCTTTATTAACATCTACAGAGATAAGAACTATCACAGAGTTGAGGTGGGCCACATGAGAGAATGTTTCAAAGTAGTCTACTCCATAGGTCTATGTGTAGCCTTTGGCTACAAGTAGAGCCTTTAGCCTTTCAATAGAACCATTTGGTTGGTATTTAATAGTAAAAATCCAACTACAACCAACCGTTGGATGATTTTTAGGATGATCAACAAGTTACTAGGTCTTGCAATCTTGTAGGGCAGTCATTTCAGTTTCCATAGCTTGATGCAAGGTAGGATGCTGAAGAGCTTGTGTAGCATGATTTGGTACAGGGATAGCAGACAAAGAAGTGGTAAAACATCAAATCTATCACCAAGATTAGTAGAAGAGTAGAAATTACTAATCGAATGTTGAGTATAGGAACAAACACCTTTCATTTGGTTGATAGGAAGATGTAGGTAACCTACATGGTGTTTTGAACTTCTACCGAGGGAGGAATTGGTTGTTGAGGAGCCATAGGGGGGACTGTAATCGTGGATACCTCTTCAGTTTTGTCAGTGTGATCATGTGCTACTACCTTAGTCATAGGAGTAGGATCCACTAGATCACTAGATTATGTAGCTCCTTTGTAAAAGCAGTATGGCATGTTTTCAAAAGAAACAACATCTGCACTGACAAACCATTGATGACTGATAGGATCATAACAATGATAACCATTATGAGTTCGGGAGTAACCCAAAAGACACATTTAGTGGAGCGAGGGTCAAATTGAGTTATTACAGGGAGGAGATTCTTAACAAAACATGTGCAGCCAAAGATACACGGTGGAACAGAAAAAGGGCACATCGGGATAGAGAAGGGAGATAGGGGTTTGATTACACAACACAGAAGAAGTCATATAGTTAATTAGGTAGCACTCTATAGACACAGCTTTAGGATAAAAGTGTTTGAGAACATGATAGCATAGAAGAATTGTGCATGCTATGTCAAGTAGATGATAATTCTTCCTTTCTACCACACCATTTTATTGTGGTATGTAAGAGAAGAAATTCTAATGAATGATACCCCAAGAACTACAAAGAAGAGCAACAAATTTTTGTATAAATTCTAGGGCATTATCAGTTTGTAAGATTTTAACAATAGTTTGGAACTGGGTTTGGATCTCACTAAAAAAGGTTGTGATTGTTTGTTAAAACCAAGTAGATCTGGAATGATCATCAATAAAGGTCATAAAATAATGATATCCAGACAACCTAGGAACAAAACATGGTCCTCAAATAGCATAATGAACAATATCAAACAAAATTTTAGAACTAACTTTATTCTTCTTATGAAAAGTATCTTGGGTTTGTTTGCCAAACTAACATGATTCACACATAAATTATTTTTCAGACATATTAGGAAAAACACAACATAATTTTGTAGCAGAAGGATGCCCAAGGTAATAGTGCCATTACAGACTCATCACATAAGAAGATAGCAGAGTTGTAGTAGATTTCTGTTTTCACTCAGACTTTTATTAAAGGGTTATAATGTAAACTCACAATTTGATATATTTTAATTTTGAATAAGGAATCTAGAATCTTCCTAGATTTAGATGGGTATAAAGGTGAATGCAATGCATGACTTTTGATCCTTAAGGAAAGAATAATTTTATTAATTATAGGCTTGGGGCATCATTTGCAAAATAAATGTTTAGAGGCCATCATAAATGAAAGCTAATGAGAAAACTCGAATATTTCCCATTTCTTGGTTGCTTTTAGTTTGGTATTAATTTATTTGAACAAATAACATGAATTGGAAAACTAAGTTGTTTTTTTATCTTGTCAAAACTAGAAATAATTATTTTGGAAAACTAAGTTGTTTTTATCTAGAAAAAATTGGAAACAAATAGGCTTGAGGATAAGTGGAGTGATATTGAGGAAGTTAAGGAATGATAAGATGGTTTTATGCTTTCTTCATGAGTGGATAATCTCTAAATGTTCATAATGCCAAAGATAGTAACTCAATGTACATTATAATAACTTCTATTCAATTAATACCAAACATTCCTTCATATTAAATTATTCTCTAAATGATCATAAAACATATGGATAATTCCAATTCTAAAATCCTCATGTTTTACTTGGCTTAGGGGTCAAGTTTCACATTAAATGAACAATCTTATATGTTTAAATTTCATTTAGGAAAGAAAATATAAGTGAATATCTAAGATATTAAATAATATCACGACTTACCTTAATTTGCCTACGTATTAAATTTCACATTTCTTGAACAATATTTGTAACCTTAATTAATTAGGGAAGAAAGTCTATGAACAAAACCCTAAAACTTCTAGTGTTTGATTTAATGTAGTCAGTGTTATACTATCTCTGGTTTTTTTCATCATGTGTTACTTATCCTTTTTATTTTAGATGGAGTTAATCATGGATATTGATCTAAGATCTATTGTTTATGAATCATGTATATGACCTTAAGTAGGAGAAAACACCCCAATACTTCCTCTCGTGAACCGTAAAGTAGTATCTTCTTAGATTGTATTTTTCAAATATATCTCTTGTTCCTCAAAATATATTCTCAATTTCTTCTCCCTCAACTTCCTATTTTGATTCTGTTCCCAACCAGCCCTACCATAAATCCTAACTTTCCCAACTAAGAAAGCACCCAATTGAGTGTTGTGATCTCCCCCCCCCATATTCACAGACACCCTATACATAATCCTATATAACCCAAAATGGTCCACACACAACATCTATCCTTCAATATACTCATCGACACCTTCAATTAAATGTCAAGGTGCTCTATCTAGTACGTCATTCATTCTTTTCTTCTCTGTTAAAGAGGAGGTTGAGTTCATTGTTCATGTCTGAGGATTCAATTAGCCATGTTGTAAGCATCTACTACCTCCACCCTTACTTTTCCAATCATCGTATTCTCATGAGTACTTCTCACTCTCACTACCCATGAGACATTACACTGGTTGTTGGTGGCAGTCATCACTCGGATGTTTCAATGGACCTTTGGCTACATCAACTATGTTAAGTCATTTGTTGGACCTAAAGGTTTGTTTTTAGCCCTATTGTTCTTCCTGTAGGAGGCCTCTTCTTGGGTTTGAATTTTCATAGTGTTTTTCAAACACTAATGTCTTTTGACCATGTTGTTTGTTGTCAAGATCTATGTATCATGTGTTCACCCCATGAGAATCGTTTGAGTCCCCCAAATTCCTTTGAAAATCACAAGTTATTCTATGTTTTCTTCAATGTCCCTCCTACTACTTGTGCTCATGACTAAATCCAGTTCCACCTCAATGTTGACCAAGATACCTTAAGCCATGACTTTTCGATTCTGTTATGATCTTAGGAGAACATAAGACAATATCGTGTAGGTGGTTGTCAGCCAGCATGATCAAGCTAAGCTTAGGGATGAGCTTCTCACTCACTCAATCATGTTAGGGAAAGAGGGAACCATGTTCCCAGTGATTTTTCCCACGTGCCCTATGTATAGGGTTGGCACAAGTTTTGCCCTACTGGGCAAGTTGGTCATTTTACCTTATCTAATTGTACATCTAGTTTTTTTTGTAGGCTCAGGCCAATTGGCCAGTGTTGTAGGTCCATCTTATTTGTTTTTATAAGGATAGTATATTACACGTGGTCTATTGGAATCAAATTGGTCGGTATTTCTAAAATTTATAGTAAATTATTTGTAGGTCATAAAATTGAAATAAAATGTGGTTTGAATCATGGTAATTTTTTCCGTTGAGTGATACGAGATTCATCGTCCAATTCCAATCTAATAAATATGTGATCGTTGTGAATTTTTCTAACTAGTAGAAATTTTGAAATTCGCATATAATAATTTGTATGCTTGAAAAAATTAAAAAAAATTGGAAGTACAATCTACATGATGAAGTGGTTTGGATTACCTAAACAATAATAACAAAATGACACTTTTTTAGGGTCTATGTAATTAGTGTGAACTTAACCCTAATTTCATATATGTGTTTAATAGGTGGCTTGCAACTCTTATATGGAACTAGGTTTGACTTTTAACATATCTTGACGTGATATGAGGTATGCTGCAATCATTAGTCAAATTGAGCTATTGTTCTAATCTTCTCTCTCTTGATGAATTTTGTGTTCTACCATTTTATATGAGAAATCGCCTATATTTCCTTTCTTCTAGTTCTTTGGGACATATTGCCATTACACTTATCTCTCTTCTAAGATGTTGATTCATATGAGTGGCTATATTCTAAAAATTGATCTTCTGATCTTATAAATATGATGAATATGCTTGTTGATTATAAAGTTGTAAATGTATCATCTAATTTCATGATATAGACCTCATTCGTGGTTTTGAACTAAGTTTCTCTATTTCAAACAAGGAATCCAATTTTTTAGATGATGGCCTCTTATGGTCTTATGATGTGTAATGATTGTGATATGGTAGGATATTTGTTTATGGGTCCTCTAAACCCACTTGATAATATTTGGATGTCCGCATTCCCTTATGTGAGCATGACTAAACTTATTTCTTGCCCCTAAATTTGTTCATGTATTGTGGACTAAAACTATTGATAGTATAGGTATCTTTGTACCACCACAACATTGGGACATGTGTACTCTATCCCGAGTGCACATGTTTCATTTGTATATTTATATAGGATGTGTGTTTTTATCTAGGGTGTTCAATTTCCACCCAATACTTTAGGCTTGATATTGTACGGGTCTCAGTCATGCAAACATATTGTTAGTCTAATTGTTTGACATGCAATATTTATGAGAGTGACCTTTTTCTACGATAATGTCTAAGGCAAGAAAATCTCTTATTATTTATCTACTTCAAGTAACTTACCTTTTGTAATAAATATTGTCATTGATATCCATTTGGATTCTCTCTTTACCTCTTAGTTTCTGAAGCCTTGATAATGTTTGTTGTTGTCCTTTTTTTCTTTTGATGTTGCTTAATCCCTGTCTATATGCACATGACTGCTAACAACTTCCATTTTGTATTCTTTATTGGGGTATGATTCCAACCCCTTAGGTGAAGGACATGAGAGGATTTGCCTTGGTGATAAGGAATTCGCCTTGTAAAGTTGACTATTGGGAGATAGACTTGAGGTACCTCAGACTTCCCTTTGCTTATATGTTGAAGTTTTTATCTTCGTGCAAACCCCAATGGAAGATTTTATGAAACATTACAAATTGTAAGTAGTCGTTAAATTTATGTTGATGCTACATGTTGGACTTTATGATATCCATTTATGAAGTATTAAATAACAGTTGTTCATCCATTGTGAAAAAATAGTGTTTGTTTATTATAGATTATGACTCTTATTTTATTTAGTTAGAGTGGATACCCTCTCGTGCCCCACTTCTTACAAGATTGTATTAGAGTCAAGGCAGTCCAATTTTGACTACTTCAATTTTATCTCCCATAAATAGAACACTTGCTCTAAGCAAAAACTCTAGATGAGACGTTTCACCCTATAATTATCCTAAGTTGTTCAAGAGATGATGAAAGAAAAATGTAGAATCATTTTAAGGAACACATTAAGGATCTGATGAGTAATTTGGTTTAGAAGATTCAATTATTCTTGATCCATGCTAAAGTCTTATTTATAAAGGTTTACACATTTTGATGCATCACGCTTATATGCTTGAGTTAGCGCGTGTGTGTGTGGATAATATTTTTTTAGCTAGTTCCCTAAATAGAATTACATGTCTGTTTATACCATGTTAAAATTAGAAATAAGTGACATGTCATGTTCCAATACAATTCTTCTTGATATGCTATGTCTTTTAGGATGCCAAAGTTGAAAATATTTATTATAGAAAAATAAAAGTGTTTTTTATCAAGTTAACAAAACAACATAATTTCCATATTTTATTGAACTCTATCAAGTCAAACATTATGCATAATACCTCGCAAGAAAAATGGGGAAATAGTATGTTTTTAGGAGAATGAATGAATGATTGGCACAATCCATGGAAAAAATTGCTTTTCATAATTGTAAGAAAAGTAAAGGAACCCTTTTTCATCTTTGTTTTATCATGTGCATGTGACTTCCACAAATATTTTCAACATACCCTCCCTTTGTCTGTACTCATGTGAAAAATACCTAATTTTTTTCATTTCCCTTCCATTCTTCTATTTAAAATTATCCCCCTCTTGATTTATCCATCAAATACCAAAAACAGTCAAAAATATGTTTCAACATTACACTAAGAAACTTGATTGTAGTTACACTACCCTCCTCCCATGATCAATATTTAGGACATGAGGAAGTCAAGGGGCACTATTCATTTCTCTAGGAACCAGATTTACAATAACAAAACCTACAATCATTAATAATTTCAAACATATATATTGATACAATACTCGGGAAGAAAATATCTCCAATAAGGATTTACATGATTTTTAGAATGAAAACGCTACTAACCATAATGGAATTAAAGATATAACTTTAACTAGATAAACCCTTCTTGTTTATCTTAAGCATTATTATTTTTTCCTTGCAAGGTTGTCCAACAATTTTAACCTAAAATGTAGACAAACATTATACAATCCATATATTACTATATTTGTATGCGGATGCAATTGAAATATGTGCATTAATTTGTAACATCATACATGGAAATTGAGAACCAATAATTGTAATTTAACAATCTTCACAATTTCGTCATATTTCAAAATAGTTTTGTTAAGAACATTTCAAAAGTCCATGTCTTATGTTTTGAGGTCTGATTTTAGGGCTTGTTTTATCATCTAGGGTTTAGCTCCATGGATATTTAACGTAGGGTTAGAAACCCCAAATCATTATGTTGAACCTTAATTCCATTTATTCATACTCTCACTTCTCATATAAAGGGAAACATACATTAGTACTAAGAACATCCTTGTTTGACCACAAGACAAGTCCTAATGCTTAGGGACATAACCAAGACATAATAGTTCATAATAGTTACATGCTCCATCATGTTTCAAAGCATTCTTAGTGTCATCACACAAAAGTGGCTAGATTTAAATTAGGGTTCCAACAACTGATACAAGTTGTTGTAGTTACTGATATTACTGGATTAGAGGTCACAAAATCATAATCATCACCACTAGGTTGTTTATTGCACTTTAATCATAAAGCAATTGTTAATTGAGAAATGTTTGGACATAGGATTCAAATTAGTCTTTTAAAACAATTTTATTGAATTCCTCATATTTTCCTTATCGAAGTGTTAAATAATATTTTTATGTTACTAACTAGTATGAAAATTCTATTGAGTTTGTAAGCTGAGAAGAAATTCTAGAAAATTCCAAGATTTACCTTTGGATTAACTTATGGCCAAGCCCATCACAGACACTGGCTCATCTAGGAAGCACCTCGATCCAAGTGAGGAGCAAGCTCTCTAGATCTTGTTGGGTTTGCTAACCCACCTTCACCTCCAACCACTCCAATTATATTTTATGCACTCATGTCTCACACATGAGACTCATCGTTTGTGATGGAAATAAGGCAATGTCGGCCAAAAAAATACTGACAAACTCTCATGGTCCATTTGAGAATTAGAACATATATATAATATCCATACCACAAACTCATCATCCTTATAGACCCTTGTGTCTGCTCCTTACATTGTGGTTCCTTGCCAAAACCAAAGTCAATAACATCATTGGAGTCGTGGTGGAAAAAAGGGGGTTTAACCTCCCCATGTCCCCAGGTTCCATAAAAGCCTCAAGGAGGGTCGTCTATCTACAAACAAGCTCCTTATTTTCCTTGTGGTGTCTTAGTGACATGACTTAAGTGTATGCCTCAGAGTAGTAAAGGGACTCAAAGAGGCCCAGATGTTGATCTCTAGGAATTAGAACTACTAAAGAATACTACTAACAAAAATAGATGATCTAGGCCTAAGGTGAGTGTTGGTTGAGTGACTAAACTAAGAATTGAAAATAAATTGCAAAGAAGTGAAGATCAAATAGTGAATTATGTAGGGTACAAGTTTCACTATAGTGTGACCTATACATGCATTCTATTCATTTAAAGAAATTATATTACTTCTTTGGATTAAGTGTTTGTAGCTTGTACTACTCGCTCTCGCAACACACTATTTTGCCTAATTACCAACCCGCTCTCACAATGTTAATACATAAAGCTAAATGGTATAATCTCTCTCTAGACAACCTACTTCGTAGTGGTTAGCCTACTCTTGGAGTGCCTTACTGACTCTATTAATAATAGCTTCTCTAATTATTAATTATGTTCTCACAATAATTAACAATCTATCACATATTCATGGTGATCAAGCATAAATAATGCAATGAAGTATTTTTGTTATCAAAGAATTAAAGATGATCTATATTTAATCATGCATAAACATGCATAGATTCAACATTGGGTTATTCTTGAGTCCTAAAGAATGGGGATTCAGCCTCTCATGCTCAACATGGAATCATAGGAAGGGAGTAAGGAAGAGAAAAGCCATAGAAAACTTGTGTAACAAGATGCAAACTTGATCTCTTCTGAAGATTGTTGCAGATTGATAGTTTTGCAACCATCAAACTACTGCACATGATGCACCTGACCCCATATCTTTTCACCTCCATCTCCTTGGGCCCTATTCCCTAGTAGAATGGCTAGATGGGATGGAACTGATGGGCAATGCTTCTTTTGTGGATTTCATATTGGGTTTGTAAAGAAAAAGGCAAGGCACCACTTGTCCAATCACCCGTGGTATGATACCTTCTTTAGTCACGACCTTTAGGTAGATGTTAGTGCCACCTACATCAATTTGGTGCTACAGACTTGCCTATTTCATACAATAAGAGCTTGTGATCTTGGTGTCACTGAGTTGACTGTCGATGGTACCAATATTTCTCTAATGCTTCTTCAGCCCTCTTGTCAATGCCACTTAGCTATCCATTGGTGGTACTAACTTGCATTTCAATGGTCTTGAACCATGTTTCGATGGTAGCAAGAAAACTCTGTGAGGCTGTTGTAATATATTGAAACCTAAGTATAATCCATAACTCTGGTCTTCTTACACCTTATTTTTTAGGATGATTAAATTAGATGGATCATCCTTAATAATGTGAATGTTATATTTCTTGATGGTTTTATTTTGTCATTACATTAATCTAGTCAATCACATGTTTTGATCTTGGTTCCTCATGACTAGGTCATGCTTCATGTGATACTATCTTGTCCTTCACCACTATTCAATCACACGTGTCACTCTTCCTGGTACATGCCTACTAGGAAGTATTCTACGGTGTTCATGGTATCCAATACTATTGTATCTCTAGTTATAGCTTTCTATTAGATTGGTATCATCCTTTCTATATTTTTTTAACTAATTGAACTACTCAACCAAACTCACTTTTAAACACTTGATGTGATACTTGGTTTACTCTTTACCATTTACTTAGGGTTTCACATAGCACATCGATATTCCAAAAATATCATATTGAAGTATAATATCAAAAGAAACCTATTCGGGGAGAATTATATTCCTATTAACTAATATTGACTACATGATAGGCCTAAATCGTGCATCTGAAAGGAGGTGGATTTAGAAAAATTGGACTTTAAATTTATAACTCGAAACCTTCAAGGACCCCCACAACTTTATTATGGGGTCTAAGTAGATATACATGGTCAAACATAGGGATGTGGGTACATTTAGGACGCTTAAGATCTCGCTCTTAAGTCAGTTAAGCTAACCTGATAGTTGATAAAAGTTTGGAACTAGGATTAGTCTAGCAAGATGTCACGAAACAAAACAAAACATAGTAAATAAAACAAAACAGAGTCTGTAGGATTCTATTAATCAAAGAGAAGGAGTTCCTGGCTATGTAACCACCAGTTGGGTAATCTATGCACCCATTCTCGAGCAAAGACAACCCTCAAATACCTCATTAAGCAACCTACATCCTAACATAGTACATATTATGGTATTTGTTCCAATGGGGTCATCCCACTCGCTTTCGCACAGCGTGACTATAACCCATCAATGATACAAAACCTCTCTCGAGGATGAAAAATTAACACCCTAAAATATTCTAGATACTCTCTCGGTTCTAGAATATTTTGAAATTCTAGGAACAAGTGTAATCTGGATAGAACCTGATGGTGGGCTCGACCGTGCCAGGATGGGCCCGGCCATGCCTAGGTCTCTGGTTCTGTATAGATTACCATGAACCATTCTCTTTTAAATTATGATCTAAACTACATTCTCTTATCCATTTATACTATTAATATTTTGATCTAGGAAAAATAGAAGTTTGAATAAGAAAAACATCAACCAAACCAGCAATCATAACTGGAAAGAGAAGATAGAACAGAAAACATACAAGATCTAGAATAAAACTACTTGCTTAAGGTAAAAGTACATTAACATACCCAAAATGGGCTACATAGCCAAGAATGAGCTCAACTATCCATGGACAAGCATAGTTGGCACTGAACAAATATGGAAAAACATCTTTGTATAGAAACAAAGGAGAACAGTATAAGAAAGGAGAAGAAGAAGAGATTTATCCCATAGAGGAGAGGTTACTCTCACTCCTTAGCCTCTGTATGGGCCCGATCTTGTCTTTAGATCATCCTCCTTGGTCTTATGTACTCTTTGATCTCCTTTCTCTTTAATTCTACCCCAAACAACATCATGCTGGGTGTATGGAGGTGGAAGATGACTGGATATGGTGGGAAGTGAGTGAATGGTAGTATAAAATGATGGTAGATGGAAGCAAACTGAAGGGGGGATGTAGGAGGAGAACTTCAGCCTTTTCAGACCTTGGAACTCTCCTACATGATTCTGGAAATAAAAAATATGCAGAAACACAATGTGGAACCAAAAAATTCTCAGAACCCCCTTCAAGGTAGCGAGGGGTGGGTATTTATAGGAGAAGGTAGAGTGTGTGTAATAAGTTGTCACGACACCTGTCTCGATCATTACCTCAGTCTCAACCCGAATGTGTCAGGCTTGGCACATGCATGTTGGGTGTAGTGGTCGAGATATGTCATAGTTGAGATGGATGTTGCGGGCACAAATCTTGTAGGGGTCAAAGACATATGTCATGGTGGAGGCAGTTGTCTAAGTCGAGATGGTTTTCGCATTCGAGACGGACGTCTTGGTCGAGACGGATGATGGCCGTTGTCCTCGGTCTAGCTGTGCTAGGCTCGGCACGAACATGCCGGTGTCACAGTCACAAAGAGGAGATTCAGTAGCGGTTGCTTCGTGTTACGGTCAAAACAAGTGGCAAAATTGTGACGAGTGTAGCAGTCGTGACAGTCTTGCTGCGGTTGTGGTTGTAGCGGTCGTGACAAGTGTAGCAGGCGCTACACCTTAACCTCAGCCAGACCATGTCAAGCTGGGAACATCCATGCCGAGTTTAGTGGTCGAGACACTGTAGCGGTTGAGATGGTGTAGCGATCACGACCACCGTCTCCTAAGATGGTGCACATAATGAGATGCTTGTGGGGCAGAATCTGGGGAAATGATGTCTTCTTGAGTTTGGTGCCTGCAAGTCCCAAAATTGTCTAGTTGAGAAACTATATCTATGAAAAGATATAATTACTAAAAGATAAGAATCTAGGGTTATTTTAAGCATAGAAAGGCTACAATGACACAAAATCATGAATAAATACTTAGAATAATTGCCTAAATTTGGGTGTTATCACTACATGACTCAATCAATCATTTGTATGAATCTTAACTAGGTTTTCTACATTGACCATTTGGATTTAATTCTACTTGCATTAAGAAACAATATAAGACCAATAACCCTAACAATACAAATGTCACTTTAATGAACTATTTATGACTTGAATAAGACAATTTCCCATTTAGAATGATGCTAAATTGGATTTCCATTATTGAATAATAGCTTTCTATAAAATGTGTTACATGATTCATAAACCCTAACTTGGGAACATATAAATTAAATTGATCAAAACTACATTGTTAAATCATTAATTACACAAGGAAAATCATATTAACATTAAATTGCATTTTGGTTGATTTGTAGCTCAAGCACCCTAGAACATGGAATATGACATTTATAGAAGTTTGTCAAAATATATTCTTAAAATATCAAAATGTCGAAATACAAATATTTCTATACTTATTTCATCATTAAATCATCATTTAATCTAGTTTTAAGTAATCTTTGTTTTGTCATGTACATGATAGTAAACCTAAAATTATCAAGATATAGAAGTGATTTAAGAACAATAGAAGAATTCATCTACTTAAGTGAAAATATTATTGAATTGCATCAATAACTTCCAAATTCTCACATAGTTGGTGATTTAGACACTAGAGTTTTCCACCAGAATTCCTTAATTCAAATCTAACTCCAAGAAAAAGCTTCATACTATCAAAAGTGGGATTTTTCATTTTCTCATAGAACTAAGACTGGATTAGTTAAAGAGAAAAGATTAGAGTAGAAGATAGACTAGGTTGTTTGCTACTAAAATTGGTAGCATGGTATGAAGAAAACTGTAACGCCCCTCCAAGCACATATATAAGTCAGCGGAAGCAAACCCGATGTTGTCCATAACATGGGTAGCTCGGCTCGGAGGAACGTCACAAAATATGATAAACATTGCAATAAGGTAAATGAAACACTATGCATTCAACTCAAAATTATAGATTCATGCATTGTTCATAAAAGGGAAAGACATAACTATATCATCTGATATCAAAACCTAATACATGTAGGCCGAGCAAAACTAAAACATAAATTGTCTTATCTTGATCTCAAGTCTAATACATATAAACTAAGTAAATCTAAAACATGGAAAGATAACTAAACTAAAGGATCTACTGAGTGGTAGATGGCACCCCACCAAGCTAAAGTCTTTCTTGAGTCAGCTACCCTTGATTGCTCACATCAGTTCCCTCCCACTCCTTGATCTAGGGACATCTCGTCCCATGGCCATGCGAAATAAAGCAACATCATAAGTAAGCGGCACCATACATGTTATAATGACTAAAAATAGCATATACTTGACTTGGAAGGAAAACTTGACATGAATTTAACTTAAGTATTCTTGAAATTAATTACTTGACATAAATAAGAATTGAATAAGTAAAATATGCACTCTCTATGATTTGCCCATTTAAGAGCCCATAATTGGCACGAATGCCCATGATTTAGCTAAAAAGCCCATAACGACCCTGAGGTCCATGATTGGCTATGAAAGCCCATAACTGGCACGAATGCCCATAACGACCCTAAGGTCCATAATGGCGAGAGCATATAAAACTTAATCAATTTCTTATAACCTGATTATTAAAATGAACATTACCATAATCTTGAACATTAATCGTTGACATAATGGGGTTTCTCCCTCATTACTTGTATTGTATGATTCTTTCTTAAATTCCTTAATCACATAATCATAATCAATAAACTAATGAGCATCTGTGATAAAATAGAACTTTAGGAATATAACAAACAGCATGCAATGATATAATATGAGACATGATCATAATCTTAATTCATCCATTTACTTGGAATTAAAGCATAATCATAAAGCATACCTAACATGCAAATCAACCAAAATAAATATGTATGATGGCATGACCCACTTACCTTATTGGAGAAAACCCTAACTTTAATCTCCATGATCCTGGGTCAAGTCCTAGGTCCCTAAATTAGCATGATTTAGATTACTTAACACTTTAATTACATCTTAACCCTAATTTTCCTTAAACCTAATACTTCGTGAAAACCAACCCAAAACATGTCTCAAAACCCTGACCATTGTCTAGATCTCGAAAAATTGAGCAAAATTCATATATAACTCGACCCCATACGATCTACGATATAAAAGTTACGAATTTTCTTGTATCGGCCAATCAGAAAGCTCGGAAAATCCATGTAGGCAAAACTCCCACCATAGCGCTTGGCCATGCTGAGGTGGTCCAATCTGATGGCGTCGCGTGGAGTCAGACTTTCCCAACCAGGAATGAGGAGAGTTGAGTTGTCATGCACGGAAATTACACTAATACCCTTGTAAGAGAAATAGCTCGACTGATTGGGCATGGGCAAAACGTGAAGTAAAGACCTTGGTTGTTCGTCTTCAATCCAGCAAAGAACATCGTGAAACCATAGAGGAAACGAGAGTTTGGACTTGGTAGATTCATGGTGTAACTTGAGAAACTGAACCTACCAGCGTCTTCGCAATGTTGTGGTGATGTCAGCGAACCTGAGATTGACTAGATTCGAGGTCGGGAGCTCAAAGGGGGCTCTACCGCCATGGCCGCTAGGCGGACAGAGGAAGAAGAAACTGAGAAGGGGAAACTGGATCAGACCCTAAAAGCACAAAAAGAAAGGATGGCGATTCAATTCACTAGTACCAAATGCAACTGATGATGGTTAAAATAGGGTGAACGGCGGCGAGAGTTGACCTGCGCATGGGCATCACCCATGGGATCCGAATTTACATCGAAAAAGGGGAAACATCGATACCTTGAAATCTTCGCAAGTTTCGATTACTAGGAGTTTCCCAGGGTTGTAGATAACCCTTCTGGGCGTCGAATTGGGTGGAGAAGGTTGGGAACCACCGCCACATCCAAGCTTGGAAGAGGAGTCGCCGGCGGAGTAGGGTAGCAGAGGGGGAAAGCTCTAGAGGGCGAATAGATTTGTGGGTAGTGTTCCTTAGGGTTTGGTTATCGATTTGGATGGTTCTTTTATAGCTTTGGGTGGCCTGAGCGACGAGAGTAGGGTCGCGACTGAGAGAACAGGGGAGGGAGTAGAGTCCCTCCTCGATCGGGATGCCCAGGGCACGAGAGTCCCTCAAAATCGGGTTCTCTAGGGTCACGGAAGGATTGCGAAAGCATAGGCGAAGAGACCAGGCGGATCGGGGATCTCTGGTGTCAGCTAGGGGGATCGGAGGAGAGAACACACACAACCTGCCTGTTCTCGATCTCCTACTGAAGGTAGGAGATGATCTCGAGTCCATACGATCAAAAATGAACGGCTGCTGGTGACTCCTCTTAAAACAAGCACGCGTGACACAAAGAAAAATCACGGAAACTTTAGGTTAGGCTAGATATCAAGGGTATTCTTATTAAAATCAAATCAATAACTATATGCAATCTTCCCAAATCAAATTAAGGGGTCAAACCAACTCATAATAACCTCAAATTCGGGCCATAGGCTATATAGAGGGTCTAGAATCTTCCTATATGTTTATATTTAAGTTTCGACTACCTTTTGTTTGTAAAACTCATATTGGTCATTATCTTAATGTTTATGAATTAGAAGAAATTATCATTTCCTTAGTGAGTTATACTTTGAACTAAAATTGGAAGTAGGATGGATATTTCATGATATTTGATAATTTGCATAAATTCTTAGGATTGAAGTGGGAAATTTGCACTAAGGACCCTAGACTTATTTTATTTGCAAATTGGGATGTTACAAAATCATATCAAACCAATAACCTAATTATTGATCAAAATGAAGAAAGCTTGATCTTGAAGAAGCTCGAGACTTCAACAACATGCAAGAGTTAAACCACTAAACGCATTCTTTCAGCTCCAGAAGAATTTCCCTAGCTCTAAAACAAAGAAATATAAATGCCACTGGGACCTCCACTTTAATTAAAAAAAGGCCCACTTTAACCACAAAACATGATTGAAACACCTCAACATATGTTGTAACTTCCTCAAGCATGCATAAACTCGTCTTGATAGACTTCAACCACCCCAAGAATGCACACTTTCACCTATTTCACACAACCAACAATATCTCGACTCACATCGGCCCAGTTTGATATGCATCGAGCCAACACATGCACATGTAGATAGCATGAGAAGGTAAAAATGACAACTAGACTTGCTTCAAATTGCCCATTGGGGTCAAAATGGCCCACTCTTAGCCCCAAGAAACCTACATATTTGATGCACCTTAAATTTCTCAATCCAAACATTAATGCAATTGGTAAGATACACTTTTTAAGCCCACATCTATTGATAATTTATTGAACCCAAATTAAACCATAGCTTCTTTCAAATATTCAAAACATACATGTAGAGTACTAAACATCATGATTTTTAAATTTTATTTAAAGAAAGTTAATCCATGATAATTTACATTAATCATGCAATAAAAAAAATAAGACAAGATTATAAAAGCAAGGTTTAGGGTCTAATAGTTAGAGCATGTCATTGAGGAATGAGGGGTTCATCCCAACAAGTACAATCTAATGATTAATAGTATGGATATCCAAGATAAATGAGAGAGATGTGTGACACTCGGTGATACCCAATAATAATTGGAGATCCCAATGGTACTAGGTTTTAATACAATTGCAACGTACTACTAATGCACCAGATAATTGGCATTTTCACAAGCTATTTATTATTGGTTTATGTGAACTTATTATTTATTTTCATATTAATTTGTGATTTATTTAATATAATTAGCCTGAGATACTTAATTGCATCAAATAAATGTAATTTTATGTTCCCGAATGATCTAATATTATCTGAGAGCTTATGTTTATTTGTTGTTGATTTTTAGGTGAATCTACAAGAATCTACACAACTTGGTATTATTGACTTTATTGTCGGTGGTACTGACACTTGCTTAGATTAGGAACTTGAGGAATCAAGAAAACTCAATAGTACTGACCAAAGAAGTCGATACTACTGACAATCTTACAGGGAGGATTCACAATTCATCAAGAAATCTCAGTACTACTGACATTGACTCGGTAGTACCAACAACTTAATATGCGACCGCAACTATCGAAGGACATCGACAATACCAACTCCTAGTCGGCAGTACCAACACAGTAGGATCTAAAAGATCTAAAAATCACATTTATTCCAACAGTTGGCAATTAATGATGCTCTAAGTCACTTCTATACTTAGAGGGATTTTGGCCAACCCTATCAATCACATTCTATTATGTTGAATGGAATTTGAGAGCAAGGAGAGGAGAAAGATGAGAAGAAGGCCATGTTTCGGGAGATTCTGGCACCACCAATAGACGGATTTGTAGCTGGAAGATAGAAAATTGTCACGTTTGTTAGAGGGGATCAACCAGACCATCTCTTCTTCAGGGGTTATTCAGTTTTGCTAATTTTTCCCACAATTTTCTCCTTCTCTCCTATGTACTCGACAATGGAAATCATGTGGGGCTAAACCCCTCATTCCTTAGAACCCGAGAGTAGCCTAATTATGCATTGTAATAGACTTTTATGCATTAGTATATGAATTTTTATTAATTTCCATACTTATTTCAACAAGATTGTCATAAAATACCCATGCTTGGCCATCATAGGTAGTTAATTAGACCTTTAGTTTCTTTGAAAAAGGAAATTAATGGTTGGAAAATTCATATAAATACATATTTTACATCGCCCTTTGAGAACGGTGGCTTATGAATGTGAAGAGATTATCCAGAGTTCTTGATAAAGCACCTAACTAATAACACAATCGTTACAAGAGTGGGTTTGGTATTAGATTAGGTAGTGAATTACGCCATGAGAGCGGATAATTCTTACTACAAGCTCTTAGTCCAGGGTTAGGAGAAATATTTATTAATGTCATGATATTAATTGCAATGTTAATCGAGGTGAAACTGTAATCCTAAGGAATTCACTTCAATTGAGATTAACAACCAATAATTTAAAATTAATTTTCTACTTTAGATAATTAAACCATTCAATCAATTTTTCATTGGCCTAGCTGACTGTATTGTAGTTAGTAGTAGTTTTTGGATTTGCATTTCTCTGAGTTCAACATCTAGGCCTCTTAAGGACTATATTACATTGATTCCTATACTTACATTTGACATGTAATTTATTTGTATCAAGTTTTTGGCACCATTGTTGGGGAAACGACAACTGCAATACTACGAGGGTTGTGATCGGCCACTCTAGGCCTTTTTTTATTTTTTATTTTTCTTTTACTATTTAAAAGCTGAATTTCAATTATTTATTCAATCACTAATATCCTATGTTCTCACATCATTGTTAAGTTTTAGGTGCTAGTGCATGGTGCAGAAGAGAAACACCAATTATGGGAAGTGAACTCCTGTTAGCTCCAATTTTAGCATAGAAGATTTGTGATGCAAAGCTCAAGAGTACATAGATTCAGTGGAAGATTTTGTTCCAACTCCAACACCACAAGCAACTCAACCTAAACCAGAAGAGATGGGTGACACAGAAGTAGAAGAGCAGACCATCTGGGAGAAAATCAAAGCGTCGTCTGCTACAGTGCAGTTGGGCTCGATTAAAAGGCAAGCTACTAAAGTGGGTAGTTACAAGATAGATCCTGGTGTAGTGGCGCTGGTTAAAACACAGCAATTTCATGGTCACTGTATGGAGGACCCGATGACACACATCAACAATTTTGTAGAAACATGTGACATGGTGAAAATTTACAAAGTTCTAGTAATTGTAATCTATTTGAAGTTGTTCCTGTCCTCATTAGCTGACAATGCAAAATCATGGTTTTTGAACCTACATCCAAAGTCAATAGAAACATGGGATCAGATGATATATGTCTTCTTTGAGTGTTACTTTCCACCCTAAAAGACAAACGAGCTGGTTAGGAAGATCTATAATTTTAAGTGGTAGGTGGAGGAGTCATATTTAGAAGCATGGAAAAGGTTCTGGAACATGCTGAGGAAGGTTCCTCATCATAGCATTGATCTGTACGCCAAGCAAAGACTTTCTACTACAGACTGCATAAGGGAGAAAGAACCACATTGGATAGCATAAAATTAGGATTTTTCCTCAATAATAAGACATCCAGGTGTCATGAGATTTTGAAGAATATGGCTAAAAACCAGTCATGGGGAGATGAAAGAGAGGTCTCTGCATCAGCTAAGAGCATCGGGGAGTCTAAAGTCATAGCGACATTGAATGAGAATTTGGATTACCATGCAAGAAAGCTTGAGCAGAAATTGGACACCTCATTTGGAGGTGAAGACGGGGATTACAAGCACCTGCATCAACACTATCAGCATGACAGGGGCCTTAGCTGGATAGACCGCATAGAAGACATTCTAGACAAGTTGGTCAGTCACAATAAGACCTTATTGGACCATACAAAATGGAAGCAACAAAATCATGAGGCATAGACCCACAATCTTAGAAACCAGATCTCTCAACGTGAAGCAGAGGTGGCCTTCATTAAGAAGCCCATTCAATAAGGATTTACTAGGAACACAGAGACAACTCATCAAGATCACCAAGTAAATTTTATCTCTGTGGTCAAGGAGCTAGAACATCTTACTGAGGAGTCACCAAAGTAGCACACTAAAAAATTGGATTGGGTGTATGTGTCTAAGGTTCCATTTCCCCAAAGCCTATATGGAAGACCAAGAGGATACAATATATCGGTGCATAATGCTCACACATGTACTTCAGTTGATACAAAGTTTCTAGTTCCAGAATAGGTGCCTATACAATAAGAACATGTGCAGGTCTTACTTCACAGTGGAACAATCACAGTTAATAAGGAGGCATCCACAACATAGAAGGAGCAACCACATGCCTTCCACCTATAAAGACATGCCAAATTTCACCATAGAAGGTGGCTTTGAAGCAATATTAGGGGAGGAGATCCCTAACGAGCCATGTGTTTCTCTGCACAAGCGTGCAAAAAAGCCAGCTGTGCCATTCCCAAATAGTTTGAAGCTGAGGAAAGAGAAAAAAGCAATTCAAGAAATTTCTAGGCATCTTCTAAAAGCTCCATATCAACATTACACTCATGGAGGTGATAGAGAAGATTCCTTCATATGGAAGGTTCTTGAAGGATATCATCAACAAGAAAAGATGGATAAAAGATACAGATGTCTTGCATGTTGATGAAGTGATGAGTGATATGATCAAGGGAAGATAGTCGATGAAGAGGCAATATCCAAGAAGTTTTTACATCCCTTGTTTTATAGGCAACCAACATTTACAGCAAGCACAATGTGATTCTGGGGCGATCATAAATCTCATGCCTCTTGCTACCTTTTAAAAGTTGAAATTGAAGGAAACAATGAAACATCAATGACAATTGAGTTGTCAGACAGATCAATTGTGAGGTTGTATGGGATATGCAAGGATGTGTTAGTCAAAGTAGAAAAATTCATCTTTCTTTTTGAGTTTGTGGTCATGCATATGCATGAGATACAAGGATCATAGATGTTACTAGGAAGACTGTTCCAAGTTACGGCCAGCTTGATCGCTGTCATTGGTAGGGGCTACTTGACATTCAGGATAGATGATGATAGAGTGGAATTCAGACTTCCAGACGATTCTTCACCACCATCCATGACAACCCAGGCTGAAGAGAACTCATCTTGTCAAGCCTATGATGTGAAACAAGGGCGCTTGTTGGGAGGCAACCCAACCATTTTTTGTTCTTTACATTTGAGTTCGTAGTTTTCATAGCTTTAGTTTCATTTTATTAGTTTCATATAACAAAAGGTGCATCGATCATTTTTGTGTGGTGTGCAGGATGAGCATTAGCTAGTACTACCAACCTAAGAGTTGATAGTACCGAGGACATCAGAGGAACAAAGATCGAGTTTCACAAAACAACTTGGTACTACTGACTACATAGTCGATAGTATCGATGAAATTATTGGGTTGGACGAGCAAAATTTCAAGGAAACTCAGTACTACTGACCCCATGTTCGGTAGCACTGACATTTTATAGAAAAAGGGGCCGAGTTCACTGATAAGGACTCAGTAGTATTGATGCAAAATGCATGCTCCAGGTTTGAAATACTGAGAAAATGCTCAGAAGTATCAATAAAATTCATAGACTATGTACTACTGACACCAAGTTGGTAGTACTGATACCTGTAGACACACGAATGCCTCAACAACCTCAAACTTTCTAGGGGACCTTCTATCCCTATGGTCCTACCATGCTGCAACCTTGATCTGGTACCATTGTTCCACCTCTTAAGTGAGATTTTGACTATGCAGACATAGTCAACTTCAAGCTTGGGGGGTGTTGGAACATCTTTATCCTTTAGTTTATATTTTTCTTTTAGTCTTTATTTGCTTTTTAGCTTTTATTTTTCCAAGTTGTAGGATCCACAATCTATCTAGTGTAATAGTGGAGCTTAATTCATGATTCCTATCATTGTCACGTGCTTTCCAGTGCTTGCAATGGAAATGAAAAAAAGTGTCTTAGTCACAAATTTTTGGAGCTGCACCACCTAGAGGTTGTGTATGGGCTAGTCAACTTAAGGACATTTAATATGAATTGAAATCTTAATTATTCATGTAATGTGTATGAATATGGGATTTGAGCCTAAATTGATCAAACAATTAATGAGATCTTAAAATTATGGGCTAGTCAACTTAAGGACATTTAATATGAATCGAAAGCTTAATTATTCATGTAATGTGTATGAATATGGGATTTGAGCCTAAATTGATCAAACAATTAATGAGATCTTAAATTGAAATTTAAGAAAGAAGCCCTAAGGTTACCATGTTCATAGGTCATTAGAGAGGGACATATCATAGTTCATGAAAGGCATTGCCTCTTAATTATTTATTCCATCCATTTTCCATTCATTTTTATTCACCACCTTAAGATAATCAAGTAGCCCTAATTATTTCTTTTTTGTTGCATTGCATGGCATAACAGATGGCATGATAGTTAGTTCTATTGGATTGCATTAGTTACAGAAAAATGTACATCAAAAATTTTTGTGCATATCATTTTAGTTGAATAACAATTATATGTAGAGTGCATGCATATTTCATCATTCATTTTTACAACAAGTGGTTACACTATTTTCCTCTGAATTAAGAGTGCAAGGATACACATCCATACTCTCAGAAAAAAAAAAGCAAGAGAAAAAAAATGAATGAGATGTGTTAGCAAACCCAAGCATAACTTTCCATCATGCTAAAATAGTGGGCCAATGAAAAAGAAAGAGAGAAAAATAGAAATTTTTGTTTACTGTTGAGAATAAAGAGGGAGAAAGGATGCCCTAAAATCTTCACAAGATATAGAAACATTCATATGATGTATTCTCTTTTCCAGTTTATTCACATCCTTTTGATGAGATTTTTAATATAGGCATCATTCAACCCATAATATTAGGCATTATGATTCATGCGTTTCTCATTACCCACACCATATAGGTTCATCATGTTTTATTTTTGCATAAATATTTCAGATGCTACTTGTGATCCTTCATTAGCCACATAATTCGTCCATCCATTGCTCTTATCGATAGGCCACTTAAATGATTATTCTCCCCATTCATTCTTATAAGGAGAACTACTTCCAATTAGTTGTTAGTTAGGAAAAAAGGAATCACATGATGCACCAAGAAAATGCCTGATAATATTAACTACTCTCTTGATACTTTTTACTGATCTAAGGGTGAATGTCTTTCATGGATATTTTTGGTCGCTTGAGAGCTGTTGATTGCACAGTGGTTAGTAAAGGCCGGTTTGGGACTACTAGGTGGAGATAGTTAAGAAATGAAATTCATATTTTATGTCCTTTTGCTGACTTGTCTCAAACAGACCTGAGGGTGTGTTGCTTGAGGATGAGCAATATTTAAGCTTAGGGGAGTTTGATGCACCAAATAATTAGCATTTTCACATGCTATTTATTATTGATTTATGTGCACTTATTGTTGATTTTCATATTAATTTGTACATTATTTAATATAATTAGCCTGAGGTACTTAATTGCATCAAATAAATGTAGTTTTAGCCCCTGTTTGGTTCGGGACTAAGATTCCGTAGTCTGGACTGGACTGGGCGGGGTTAGTCAGTAGATCTGGATTGGTGTAGTCTAGATCCAGTCTGATTTTGTTTGGTAACCCAGTCTGATTCTGGTCAGCTGATCTGGTTTGAGTCTGGTTTTAGTCTGAGTCTATTTGGTTATCAGTCTGACTGTAGTCTGATTCTATTTGGAAACCTAGTCAGGATCTATCTATTCTGTCCTCTTCTAACAGAAATGACTTAACAGTTACACAATATGTGAAGCTATGATGGCACTACAATACAAGTAAAAATTTTGGAAAAAAAATTGTCCATACACAATGTGGATGATATTATTTGTTGTTTAGTGGTATGGATATAAGATGAGTATGCTCTTTTTATATGTTTATTTTAAATATATAATATACATCTGTCTTGTCTTGTGTGGCATCTTGTATTTATTTATATAGTTATGCGTATTCGATCCAATAATTTGTAACGGACAAGAAAATTGAAATTGTCATGATAGAACATAAAATTACACACATGTAGCATAACCATTTGAATATAAACATGTCCATACCACAGTTACACATAATTCTTACATAATAATACAATAAATGACAAAGAAGTTTTCATTTGAACTTCATGCCCAAAATAAGGGATAATAGCATACTTTGGTCCTGGAAAAATGCATCCTGAACGAAGGAAGAGCGGAAAAAACATGAGCGGCATTGTCTAGGCCTACTTGTACACATCCATACAGACATGTTAAGATGGCGGTGTGAATGATGATTTATGTTGATCCCAGATAGGACCATCCAAGTTGGCCCACTTCAGGGCCTCATCATATTCGTCCCATGAAACAAGACATTCTTCCTGCACAGGCTGAATGGGTTGTTTGACATCGTCTTTTGGCCAGTCAAACAACAATGGCAGATGACAAACAGGGTGATTGACCCCTTCCTTTCCTTGTTCCTGTCTCCCAGATTTGCCCCCATTAAGTGAAGTCTCGCAACATTTTTTTTGCGTACAAGGTTTTCTTGAACATATTTTTTTTTTATCTTTGATGGAGACATCAATATCTTTTCGTACTTTGCCAGTGACTTTGATCTCGATGGAGGCATCTATATTTAATAAAAAATTTTGAAAATATGAGCACACAATGACACTAGAAAAGTAATACTTATAGTAATGTATAGAAATATAAGTTGTCAAGCAAACATACACAAATGCAAGTTTAAACGCGATGTAAGTCTTGTAATCAAAAGCGTAAAGGAGATGTGCGTAAAGTAGATGTTTTATCAAACGATGGAAAAAAACTGATTGTGCCCATAAGTTGTACAACATAAAGAAATAGAAATTAGAGACAGCCAAACATAAACAAATACAAAGTTGAGCTACTATATTACAACTTCATGTGTTATTGTTGTTTTCATCATTCGTAAGGTACTCAGCAAGTGCTGGTGGATAGGTGTGACGAGTAGTCACAAAGTTGCGTTGAACGCCGTGTTGCACGGTCAATGGAGGGGGAGGCACTAAATCTCCTAAAATGAAAAGATTATCTGTTATGAATTCTCTCATGATGTGCTGCCACCGCAGTTGCAGCTCGCTTAAAGAAATGTAAGACCCCCTGTTATGTGCAGAAATTGAGGCCACACCTCCCTCCAAGCCTGAGCAGTATATACTACATTCACACATCTCCCCATGTGATATTGGGTTCTCATCAAACCTCATAGAACCATATCAAGCTCTCTACACCATATAACATACGTCGTAGTTTGTTGTGCAGTCATATTACAAAATTCTGTATGTATATAATATTGCAATTAATATCCATAAGAATTGAACAGAATTAAGAAAATAACATAATTGCGGATATAATTTGAATGTTACGATTTTGTGATCAAATAATATATGGCATAAAATGTGATACATCCATAAGAATTGAATAGAATTAAGAAAAATACAAAGTTTGCGATGTAAGTGTAACAACAACTTTATGGAGTCATCGGGGGTGAAGGAGTATCCAAAAGCAGAGTACAAATGTCCTCCAACCTCCGAACGGAGGCTTGATTAACTTCATACTCGTACTGTTTAGAGGTGTAAACATGTTGGAAGTAGTGATGGATTTCAACAAAGTCCTTCATGTTCATCGCCTGCCCCCATACTGATTTGCACTCATAAGTTAGTAACGTAATTTCAGCCTTCAGCAAATCAGTTGTTGGGGGGAGATCGACTTCCCAATGAAAGTATTTGCATCGGTCTTTCCCATAAAAATATTTCCCAAATTCGAGTTTAAAACAACAAATTCACCATTTACTTAGCTAGTGCAACTGAGTATTTGTGGTTGTACTAGCACACCTCTCTAGAAGGACATATATAATACATTTCTCCCGACCTTTGACTCAGAATGCCAAAATCATATAACCCCGCATCCTCTGTGTTAACTCGCAATGCTGCAACCATACCACAATCACACCTCGTAACTTCGGATAGATTGATCGACATCTAAAACATGATTAATGATTAGTAACATAAACTTGGCTTCAAAACATATGTCTCTGTATGAGACTTAGGTTTGAAAGTAGTTCGTTAGTCGCATTTGAATGTTGTAACATGTAGTGAAGCCACACTTAATTACATATAATTATATTACATCTATGATGTATTGTATCCCTCTTCCTCCGTTGAAGAGTCATTATCACTCGGGAGGTCGAGTCGTTCGCGTAAATATAGACGCCTCCCCCGCAACACTTCAATTTCTTCTCTTAGCCGGTCTGTGTCTGCTCTAGTGGAACTTACAAAGTCACATTGTTCTGACCATGTCTTGCGTTTATTGCGTGCATATGCAAGTTGTGTTACTAGCGCATCCCTAAATGCAGTTAACGTGGCAAGTGTATGATGTACGCGGTGCGCGGGCAACATCATGTGACATCTGTTTGGAACAACTCCCCTACCACATGTAAAATATGGCCTGTGGGGGTTTTTGTCTTCAAACTGGCCATTTGCCACATCTGTGGCATCCATGTACACTCGTACGGTGCACTGGAGCCCACATGTACACTGCGGCATTCCATTCTCCATTTCAAGACTGACAACCTAATCAAAAAAAATGTGATATTTGTTATTATGGGCCATATAAAATGTTGAGGGGCTAGCATAATTAGAGAACACATGTGAAACATACATCAGTAGTCAAACGCTAACATTGTTATTAAACAAAAAGGGGCACAAAACATGTCAACTCGTACATGAGTTTTCATATTGTATAGAAATGAGGATAACTACGAAGTCAGTTCAACGAGTATCCCAAATAAAAGTGGAAATAGTTTCACGTTGTACATCACCCTTCCTTGCATCTGTCGCATTTGTTCGGTGTAGTGAACTTAGATCGACGCCATTGGGTGGGACGGCAGATGTTGTACTGTTGTCTGGTATTTCTTCCATAATAGCATCACCATCATTTTGGCGACGTATGAAATTGTGGAGGATACAACAAGCCATTACGAGGCGACACTGCGAATGAATAGGATATGATGCCCCCTTTTTAAGGTAGGCAAACCACCTCTTAAGCACTCCGAATGCTCTTTCGACGACATTATGCAACTGAGTGTGGCGGTGGTTGAACATTTCCTTCTTGTTGTTGTAGGAATGTCTGTAACCCCGATACTCAGATATATGGTAAGTTGTGTTGCGATACAGTGCAAGAAATTGCCGAGTGTTTGCGTATCCTGCATCCACTAGGTAATACTTTCCTGGAGGGACTTTAAAACCGCCTATAGTCATTGCTGCTTGTAGGACCCTTTGGTCAGTGGCCGAGCCCTCCCATCCAGTGAGTACATATGTAAACTCCATTGAGAAGTCTACAACAGCCATGACATTCAGGGAGACATTCCCTTTTCTATCTCAGTAACAATTTTGCTTGTCACGTCTTACCAAGACTGGGATGTGTGTCCCGTCAATAGCACCGATGGCATTCTACAATACCATAATCGAGTTTCAACATACAAAAAAATTGCGACGGTAATAAATACTACAGGGGATGATTGTTACTACCTTGAAGAAGGGTAGAACCTTGGGTTCTCCGATATATGACGATATGTGTTTGTGTTTCTGGTTTGCATGACAATATAGTCATTGCACAATGCGCACACCGCGTCCAATACTTCGTTGAACTTTCTGCTGATGGTTTCACCAGAGTGGATGTAGTCCTCCACCAAAGCAGGATTGGTATGGCCATGGCCAACCATCTGAAGGAAGTAGCATACAACCTCAACTGATGAGACTCCTCTACTACTCTTTAACAAGCCATGATCCTCAAGCTTGTCTACAAGGGTATTTATAGTTTGTGGACGCATTCGTAATAGGTCATAAGCCCTCTGTTCCTGACCAAACATTATTTCTAGCACCTTTTGGTGCCCACTCCTAATACTAACTGATCTAGGTATTGAAGG
This sequence comes from Alisma plantago-aquatica, assembly GCA_963693085.1. Taxonomy (NCBI): domain Eukaryota; kingdom Viridiplantae; phylum Streptophyta; class Magnoliopsida; order Alismatales; family Alismataceae; genus Alisma; species Alisma plantago-aquatica. The sequence continues at coordinate 1,252,336,164 of OY856410.1, read as the reverse complement.
AGGTACGTCATCATCATCAGAAATATCATCCATGATGGAGTTAGATATTGACTCAGCTATTGCATCAGCAACATGATTTGTTGTACTAGTCATGATATCTATAATCTGTGGTAGGAGGTCTATTAGTTCTATATGCCCACTACCAGACATGATGCCTACAACCAAAATGATTTCAAACTTTCAAGATTCATACATTAAAAAGAGTAGCAACATGATCATAATATGATACATGTGAATGAAATTGAACAACATGAACATTAAATACGAATAAAATTGACGCGCTACAAATGTACTGATGCATTATATTTATTACAACAACGAAATGGTTTTCTTGTTTGTAAACAAATAAACCATCATCACAAACTAAAATCTTGAAGTTCATTGATAAACGATACTAGTTCATTGATAAACGATACTGGAAAGCAAACCACAACCCGAACCCTCCTATAAGTTAGGATGATGAAGGACTTGTGTTATTCCCACTAGTGCCACCAGCATTGCTACAAGTATACCACGTAGATGGTATACTTGTCATGCCATTGAAGTTTGATGATGGCGACTGCGAAGCATATCCCTGCTGAGATGGCACATAATCGGATGCCATTGAAGGTCGGGCTAGTGCACTGCCTATGTGGGACCTTTCCCAAAGATCATGCAACCATATAGTTAGTTTATGTGGGGTGTCAGTGAGGCTGAGGTAGATCGTACAGTTTGTCGAATCCTTGATGGCCTTCAAAAGAGTGGTAAACACTTGTGTAGGGGCTTCGGGAAAATTGTCATTGAACTGTTGTAAAATTGTTGCAAACTCCTCTTTTTCAATGGCTCTACTGGCGACACCTGTGCCCAACTCGTGTACCTTTGTGTACACTTGTGTGAATTCAGATAACACTTCATTAGAAAGGGCACATCATTCGTGTGGAAAGGATGTCCTCTTCCTGTGCCTGTGGCTATGAGGAGTCCTTCCCCCAACACCCTGGGAATCTGTGCCACCTCCCCCGGTGTCGGCCTCACTCTGCATCTCGGGTGCGCCTAAGTCCGGTTCCGCAATGGGCGTTTCTGAGGGCATTGCTGTATTAGATGAATCTAGGTCAGAAACAACTTCTTCCTCGGAGGTGACGTTAGATGGTATTTGTCTATCCGTAGAAGACATTGCATGATGTCCTCTAGTAATGTTCCTCCCCGCCATCAGCTCGATTTCGTAGTAGTGGGGAAAGGGCCAATTAACCAACCTAGAAAGATCTTTGTTTACCTAAATTTGAAAATATGAGTTTATTACGATAGCAATATTTAAATATGGCAAGGACTAGTTTTGGGTCAATGTAAGGTTATTGTATGTACCGCAAGGGTCTCCTTCCACTCAGGGGTGTCAGGAAGCCTTGGCTTGTTCCTAACTTCATCCCATCCGACGCCACTCTTGTTTATTACAAGCTTAAGTTTGACATAGTCCCTCTTGAGGTTCTTCCACCTAGTTTTCACCTGGTCCATCGTTAAGTCCGGCCTCGACATCCTATTTTGCATCTCACAGACCGTCTCCCTCCATGCATCCCTAGTAAACTGTCCATTGATACACCTACCCATATCATATTGCCTCCTCAGTGTTGAAACTAAACCGTCGTCACTGTCTCTCGACCATATAAAACACAACTTTGGGTCAGTGGAAGACATACTCCCGTATGTGCTGCAATATATAAATAATGTGAGCGGTGTTTATAGCATGTATAAATATATAATAAGCAATATATAAATATTCCATACACATCCAAGCATGATTTTCTACCATCAATGTTAACTTATACATTTACCTATTTACATTTGGTCAATTATGTCCAGACATTATGTAAATGGAATAAAAAAATGTCTAAAATTCAGGTTTCACACTTGGGGAATGTCCTAATTGAAACAACACGGGCCTATGCAAGTATAGCTTCATTACATTATCGGCTTAATTAAGATGCATTTTATATAGCATGCATCCTACTATGAAAAAATCTGAAAGCCCACATACAGATTACAAAGCATACATGTACCACATTCTGATCACTGAATTGAGTTAGCATTTATTAGCATCATCAGTGTTACAGTTAGGTTCTTATATTCATCTACTCATTCTAACCTTTTCCCTAATCATAGAATGTAACCACCTCATATTAATCGTTATGTATATATCATACTCAATAGTACAATACAAATGTCTAACTCATTGTACCATTCAAATATTATTCTACACATGTCAATTCAATTCCCAAGCTTACTGAATGGCTAATTAAACTATTTCAGTTGTATATTATCTTACTTACCTATAAGGCACAAGACCAGATTCTTTTAATATATTGTGACTATTGATTATATATTAACAATCGACAAGCATTGAAGGGAGTCAAGTGATAATTCAATTGAGTTTTTAGCAAGTTGCATGTAAATTTTTTAGTACTTCTACTTATACATACACATCAACAAATACATGTGTAGAATAAGAAACATATGTAATTTGAATAATCATGTGCTACAATTATTATACAAATCATTTGCAATTTTTCCTTTCCTTGATTTCTCTTGTTTACCCCAAATTATTATACCAATCCCAACTGAATCAAGACTCAAGTACCCAAATTAAACCCTAGTTTTCTCCCACAACAAAAATTAGTCACTCTTGTTCTTCCTTAAAACACATAGAAGACATGGATCATAAGGCCCTCTCAAGGAGGCCCTGTCAAGGACAAGTAACGGTCCTTGTAGACTTTAGTCTTTGTCGAAAATGATGATGATGATATCATTTAAGCATATTTGTATAAAAACAAAATGCATGAATACTATTGTGAGTAGTAATTATATATTCACATTCAATGAGCTCATATTCAAATAGGGGAACACACGTAAATTTTTCGACTACATATCAATGACAGCCGGCTGATACATACACTGAAATAGTTATCCAAGAAATATGATAAAGTAAAAAATGAATAGATGTCAACTGACTGCCCAAGCTAGGAAGATATTATTTTGACTCAAACATGGTGTTCCTTTGTATTTGCTTTTCCAATCCTGTTACATTTACATTTTACAGGGAATTCATTTCAGATAAACACTATTGCACAGATCTAAAATAGTATATATTATTAAACAGAAACCAATGGACAATCAAATTATCAAGGTTGAATTGTATTTCAGTTTGAACAAAGCTCACAACAATAAAAAAGAGCACCATTCAAACTAAGGTGGAATGGGCTAGGATCAAAAAGAGAAGAAGGAAGGGATGTCGTGCCCCTCAAACGGACACCACAACAGAAAAAAGTGGCAATGATCATGGTGTGAGAGGGCCAGAGAGCGAGAGCATACCTGAACACCGGAAGTGTCGTCGCCATCCACACACACCACAGTGTCGTCGCCGTCCGCGCACACCACAGTAGCAAAAAAATAGAAAGACAGACCAAACACACTGGTTAATAACTGGAACAACAACAGAAGAACACAACTACAAACGAATAACAGCGGAAGAACAACGGAAGAACACAATGCACTTACCGTGGAAGGACTGGTGTTGGATCCGAGCAGGTTGTCGAGCAGCTACAAAAATCGTCGGAACCGAAGGCGTCTGCGAGGAGGTTGACGACACTTACAAGGTGAAATGGGAGGAGTTGGACGACCACTGCCCCAAATTTATAGCAGAGCTACCTTTTCGATTGCTGCCTTTTTGACTGGTGTTGCTCGACGATTGTCAATGTCCTGCAACATTGATGAGCGTCGTGATAGCAGTAGGGGGGAGAAGAGTTGGACAACACAATGCCCTTACCTACTTTCAATTCGCCATCTGCTACGCCCTCCTGTTCGCCCCGTGAACCGCCTCCCAGCAGCACTGCCATGGCGACACCCTACCAGCTGCTTTCTCAAAACACCTGCTACCACCACACGCCGGCGTCGGGACAGAGCCCAGTGGACGGGGAACAGGTAAAGTTGACCTACACCTACTCCTAGACCCAGTTATCGTCTTGCTCGAGCAGCAATGCTCAGACGGAGTAAAGGGGGGTATCGGGGTGGTGCGGGGGGTGGGGGAGTGTCGGGACGGGAAAGACGGGAGTGAGATTGAAACTGGGTTGCAAATGAAATCCCGCTCAGACCGGGACAGAGTTGGTCCGGGTTTTGGGATTACGGAACCCCAAAACGGGACTGTTCCGAGATGTTGAACCAAACGCTGATCTGCGCCGATCCGGATCGAAAAATGCTGACCTGTCGCTATGCGACAGCCGCCGATCCGGTTTCAGTCCGGAACCAAACAGGGGCTTAATGTTCCTGAATGATTTAATATTATTCGATAGCTTTTATTTTTTGTGGATTTTTAGGTAAATATATAAGAATCTACACAACTGAGTATTACTGACTATGTTGTCGGCGGTACCAACACGTTCTCAGAATAGGAATTTAAGGAATCGAGAAAACTCAGTAGTACTGACTAAAGAAGTCGATACTACCAACAACCTTACATGGATGATTCAGAATTCATCAACAAATCTTTGTACTACCAACATCGACTCGGTAGTACTGACAACTTAATATGCAACCACAACTATCAAAGGCGTCGGTAGTACTGACACAGTGAGATCAGGTAGATCTAAAAATCACATTTAATCTGATGGTTGGCAATTCATGATGCCCTAAGTCACTTCTATACTTAGAGGGATTTTCTCCAACCCTATCAATCACATTCTATTCTATTGGATGGAATCTGAGAGCAAGGAGAGGAGAAAGCATAGAACAAGGTCATGTCCCGTGAGATTCTGGCACCACTAGTGGACGGATTTGTAGATGGAAGGTAGAAAATCATCATGTTCAACTAAGGGAATCAACGAGACCATATCTTCATCAGGGGTTCTTTAGTTTTGTTAATGTTTCACACAATTTTCTTCTTCTCTCCTATGTACTAGACAATGGAAACCATGCTGGGATAAACCCCTTGTTCCTTAGAACTTGGGAGTAGCCCGGCTATGCATTGTACTTTACTTTTATGCATTAATATATCAATTTCTCTTAATTTTTAGACTTATTTCTATGAGATCGATTGTCATGAAATATCCATGTTTGATCACCATAGGTAGTTAATTAGATCTTTAATTGCTTTGAAAATGAAATTAATGGTTGGAAAATTCATAGAAATACATGTTTTATATCACCCTTTAAGAAAGGTGGCTTATGAATGTGAAGAGATTACCCAGAGTTCTCAATAAAGCACCTAACTAATAACAAAATCATTATAAGAGTGGGATTGGTATTAGATTAGGTAGTGAATTATGTTGTGATAGTGGGTAATCTTTGCTACATGCTCTTAGTCCAGGGTTAGGAGAAATATTTATTAATTCATGATGCTAATTGCAATGTTGACCGAAGTGAAACTGTAATCCTAAGGAATTCAGTCCAATTGAGATTAACAACCAGAAATTTTAGATGTATTTTCTGCTTTAGACAATTAAACCATTCAATCAAGTTTTCTTTGGTCTAGCTGATCGCATTACAATTAGTAGTAGTTTCTGGATTTACATTTTCCTGGGTTCAACATCTGAGCCTCTTAAGGCCTATATTATGTTGATACGTACATCTGTGTTTGACATGTCATATCAACTACAACTAGAGATTTTGGTGGCACCCAGTTCAATTACTACTTAGTGAGTTAGCCTTTGTGGAACCAGTTATGAAGACAATTAAATCAGAGTGTTTTGTCTCTCTTCATGTGTACCCAAATTTGAAGGATGAGCTCACTTTACTAGCCAAATTATATATGCATCAAGGCTATATGTGGAAAGTTTTTTTGCCGACTAGAAAAACTACTCAATAGATTTAGAATCACAAATCAACTCTAAGTCTTGTATGGTGAGATTGTAGCTTGTTGTAATACTTTCACATATAGTGGTACACTTTATGTGGGTCCACATTATGAAAAATGTAATATTAAGTGAGTAGATCTATAAATATACCATGTACATTTGTTCCCACTATTTTAACATGTTGAATGCATAAAATATTCCATTTACTTCAATGTTTAATTGCCTTTATAATATTCTATGTGTGTAATTAACCTAATTAATCATATTCGGATTATCATGGATGATTGGTAGATTTACATTCATTAAGATAACATCACAAATTTTATGATACAAACTTTTTTATATTACCATGTTGATTATGGCAATAGAAACATTTTGAGAGAGTCCTACATGTAAGTGTTGTTTAATTCCAAATTCCTTTTTAAAGATATATAGTGATATTATTTTTCCAATTTCAACCAACCAACGCTTCATTATTCCATATCCAAGTCTGGGTGCATTCTATGCTTTGTTTAGGTTTAACCTAATAACTATACCCATTGGTGCCTAATTTGGGGAATTAGGGTTTTAGTGGCAAGGAAGGAAGATTTCCTTATGTTACAACGCTCCCCTAAAAGGATTTCTTTTCCTAGAAATATAACCATCCTTGCACTAACAACTAACTAGTCTCCATCCTTTAAAAAGGTTCAACCTAAAAAGTCAAAATAAACAACTCTTAAAGGTATTAGGGTTAAAAATAAAGCATAGGGGTGCATTTATGGCATACATAGGTCATGCCTCCAACTAGGATATAATATCTACTCAATTTGATTTTTAGGTCCTTCATGTTATAACCTAACAACCATGTGGTTCCCATGAACATCTAATAACTCATAGGGTATGATACTCTATAACCTAATAGAGACAAGACTGTACCTTTCGTTCATTCCACATTCTCCTAGTCACCCCCTCCAAAACTAGGGTTTGGAATTTCTACTCCAACTAGTTCTAGGGTTTCTATTCCATATTGCATGCATTAATTTATTGTGACTTAGCTCAATAAACCATAAAAAAACTGAAAAAGTTGTTTGTACATACAATACTATATAAAAGATTTGATGGAAAGACTTTGCAGTATACAAATGAAGATAGGGCCCAAAATTGATGCTAGAACCAAGTCACAAATTTCCATTAATATATTTTTATCCTACTACTTAAACATCCTCATTACATATCTTCATGCTAAAGCCAAAAATCATAACATATAAAGAGATATATAAAAACTAACCCACATAATAGGGTATGTGAAAAAGGGGTCCCACCACATTAGGGTTTACTCATTATGATCCCTATGAGAACCTCGTATGATTCTACATCTTCCTTTCATCATCTCATGAACAACTTAGGTAAACTATAGGGTTAATATTCTGATTAGAGGGTGACTATGTAAGATGTGGGTTCTACTTAGGAAGATAAAATTGAAATAGTCAAAATCCAACTAGCATGAATATGATACAATCTTGTAACGAGTGGGACCCAAGAGAGAATCTACTCCTCACTAAATCAAATAAGAGTCATCATCCATATAACAAACACACACCAAATTTTCATAATGGATGAATAACTATTATTGATCTTTAGGAAATGGATATCATAAAGACCAAAGTATAACAACAGAACAAAATAAAATGATTGTTTATAATTTTACAAGGTTATTATCTCTCACTTGGGGTTTTACATGAAGGCATAAACTTAAACATATAAGTAGAGGGAAGTCTAAGACACCTCAAGTATGTATCCCAAAAGTCAACCCTACTAAGAAAAGTCTTGATCTATGAGTTAAATACTCTATGTCCTTCACCTAAGGGGTTGTAAGCATACCCCACAAAAGAACATAAAGTGGAAGTTGTTAGCATAAAATGTTGGTATATGCATATAAATAGAGTTCAATCAATATTATGGGATAATAACAACAATAAACTCATCAACGCTTCCAACAAATAGGGAAATGAACATCCAAATGGTTATCAAATAGAAAAATCTAAAGAAGATAATTAATAACAGGGTTTCATACCTTAAATAGTTTCACAACAAAATATCACAATCATAATAGTGTCAAAAAACTAGATTAACATTATTTAAGTAGGCTAAGAACCATTAAATCTGAAGCCCAAGTCAGATGGAAAGGCGCACCCTGGGCAAAAAGGTGGACCCCTACATATGATACAAGTAGAAAGGTACACTCAGGGTAGAAAGACACACCCCATAATATTATGGTGGTACATAGGTACCGCTACTCAAAATCATTTTCGTCTACTGTACATGTAAAAATGCAAAGTCAAGAACTAAGTTTAGTCAATAACAAATAGGTGAATGATAAACATGAGCAAGACATCCATGCATTTTACATGTGACAATACTAGAACAATATAGACATGTTGGTTGGTAATAACATATCTACCATGAATATGGGGTGAGAAAGAACATATACACACATGTTATGACTAGGACATGATACACATCTTCTGTAATAGTTTTACTTGTAGGTATTTAACCTCTCCATTATAGAGTGTGTGAATTTACACATCCACATAAAACTCCAAATGTTAAATTATGCTAGTAGTCACCAGATGACACGTATAAAATAATAAGTAAGCTCAATTCAAAATATTAAGGATGGGAACATCCATCAAATATCAAGTGGGGCCAGAGAAGCCATAAAATAAGATCCAACAATTTCAATGATGAAAGAGAAGTAATGAAGGTGTACTTTTTCAAGAACATTCTCAAAAGAGATATACATAGAAATCAAATTTGAGTTTTGGTCTTTAAGTAGATCAAGATAGTGAAACATAGGTGATTGCTTAAATTAGAAGTAAGGTGATACAACATACCTGATATCAACTCTAGATATATCCAAGATGAAACCTACTTCCACATTAAGGTCCCAAACGACCTATAAAAGCAGATATGAAATAGGGTTAATATCAAATTAATTATCGAAACCATAAAAATCTCCATTTTGTTATTATGCTTTTTGATCACCACCACTCCATCATTTAGATTATATTTTTCTAATTTATACCATAATTCATTTTATTTTTCTTAGATTATTAAATATGAATTGTAGAAATTCTGGTCAAGCAAGGAAAACCTTAAAATCACATATTTATTATATTGAGAATAGGTAATGAAAACTATATCACTATATATACAACATTTTTCTTATTCCAAAACATTTGTTTTATTTTTATGACCCAATAGTGATTTACTATGAATTTTACAACTTATTGGATTTTCTATAATTATAAATATAAATGAGTGTGGAAGGACATATATGCCCCCTATCACGCATCAACACATAGGTGTGTGTTAGGTCTATTCATCCCATGAGACCTTTTACTTAAAAAAATAAAATACATTACTTTAAAAAGATACCCTCCATTATTATAAACAAATCAATGCTTATGAGGGCAGACAAGAGAAACCAATCTAGGGAAAGCTTCTCATGCTCTTCCCTTGGCTTGAAAGATGACAAGATCCCAGAGTTGGATTTGCAAGAGATCCAAAATGGAGATCAGTATATTTAGGGCCAATTCGGAGCGCCTTCATCTACACCAGACACATGTGATCTCTACAAGCTCAAAGATGAATCATACGGTAGCTGGAGTGGCCAAAGACAACCTCCACTATTAGTAAAACAAATAGGTGCAAAGGAACAACAAAGTAATGAGCACTCATGGCCCAAACTAAATAAGTGTGAATACATGTTACTATATTGCGAGGTCAGTGACAAAATACCTAGGTAGAAAGTTGATAGGAACTTAAGAATGCATCACCAATAGTTGTACAAATAGAAGAATTACCAAAAAGGGATAAATCCAATCTAACCTTGTTTGGGGTAATAAAAGAAAGAATAAGCTTCCTCTAAGATCCTGAACTTAGAGACTACCCCAGGAAAATATGCAAACCTCCAAACCTATCTAATGAGCATCAAGGCCTTGCACGTGCTATTGAGGGGAAGATGAAACTCAGGGAAGATATGCAAGGTTGATTGGGGGCAAACGAAGGATTGAAACAAATAAGGGGGTCTCTCAAAGGTATAGGAGTTGTTTTATATGAGTATGAAGATCATGCGTTGAGATGAATGAAAGGAGGAATGAAACATGGGAGTAATATATGAGAATTAGGCAACTGGGATTCGATTGGGGGTACAAGCTGTAAAACCTAGAGAAACTAGGGATAATTCAGTCACGAACAGTGAAACAAAGGTAAAGGGAAAAATCAAGGCAAAAAATTGGAGCAAAAGGAGATAACATAGAGAGAATAATATTGGAACTGTAGTCTATCAAAAAAAGGATAGAGGTGGAGGAAGATGATTCAAATGAAACCGCACACTTAGAACAAGATGAGAATTAAGTCACAACTATCTGATCAACGTGTTGGTGCAAGACATAGAGAAAATGTGTGAGTCATGAAATATTCTGAGAAACTTTAGGAAAGATAATAATATCAACTTTATAGTTAGGATATTAACGTATTAAAATTTTGTCTTCATTTCTATTTTAGTTTAGGTCTCAAACAAGCCTCAACTAGTACCAAAATATGCACCTAGGCTAATTATGACATGTAGAATCTAAATTTTAGTTAGCTTACACTTTTGTGGTACCACTATATTATTTAATATTTTTGGATTATCTTATATTTTCTTTCCCAAATGAACTTAAGGCATCTAGATTCTTACTTAATGTGAAACTTAGAATGACAGTTAACTAAAACATGAGGACTTTGAATATGGGTTTAGTTTCGCTTCCAAGACTATTTATTAAGTTACCTAGTGTATTAGGGTTAAAGGGTGTTATTTATGTACTTATACACCTAATAAATAAGTACAAGGATAATATCTTGATAGTCAATTCTTTTTAGGATTCACATGGCTGAATTTCCTTAACCATCAGATGTACTGACACCCATTATTTATTTCTAAGTTCCTTGTTAAAGTCATTTAGTGATATTATCATTCCAGTTATAAACAACAAAAATCTTGATTGCCCCATATACCCCTTTTATGTCTAAATCAAGGTACATTCTATACCTTGTTTGAGGTTAACCCAAGAACCATACCCATTGGTGTCTAATTTGGGGAATTAGGGTTTCAGTGATAAGGTTTGTAGATTTTATTATGTTACAACACTCCCCTTCAAATGATTTTGTCATGAAAATCTTACCATTCTTACACTAGCAACTAACTACTCTCCACCCCTTAGAAATGTTTATCCTAATAAGTCAAATTAAACAACTCTTAAATGTATTGGGGTTACGAATCAAATGTAGCGTGTGTATTTATGACAAACATAGGTCATGCCTCCAACTAGAAGATCATATCAACCTCAACTGAGTTTTAGGACCTTGGGGTTCTAAACTAACAACCCTATGGTTAACATGAGCATCTAATAACTCACAGGGTATGATACTCCACAACCTAATGGAGACAAGGGGGTAAGTCCCCTAAACATTTAGTTCATTCCACATCCTCCTAGTAATCACTCACTACTCCAAGACTAGGGTTCTACTCCAACTAGTTCTAGGGTTTCCATTTCAAATACTATGTATTCCTTCTTTGTTCTTAGTTCAAGAAACAACCAATAAATCTAGAAGCTTTGTTTTATACATTTAGTATTATAAAGAAAAAATATTTTGGCAGCAAAACTTTATGATATAAAATTGAAGATAGGGGCCAAAATAAATGCAAGAACCAAGTCAAAAAGTTTCCATATTAAGATATCCTTATGGTACTACTTCAACATCCACATTACATATATCCATCCTAAATTCAAAACTCATAGCATCTAAAGAAACATCTCACAACTAACCCACATAATAGAGTATGGGGAAAGGGGGGCCAGTACATTAGGGTTTACACATTGAGATCCTTATGTGCATCTCATATGATTCTACAACTTAGATCAATTCTAGGGTAAAATCTCAATTGGAGGGTGAATATGTAAGGTATAGTTTCTACTTAGGGAGATAGAACTGAAATAGTTAAAATCCGACTATCATGGCTCTAATACCATCTTATAAGGAGTGGGGCCTGAGAGGAGATCCACCCTCACAAAATAAAAAATAAGAGTCATCATCATATAACACACACCAATTTTTTGCAATGAATGAATAACTACTATTTAATCTTTCATAAATGGGTGTCATAAAGACTACAATATAACAACGAAATAAAATATAATGACTATTTACAATTATACAAGGTACATAATAATTTCCCACTTGAGGTTTTACATGAAGGAATCAACTTAAACATCTAAGCAGAGGGAAGCCTGAGCTACCTCAAGTCTCTTTCCCAAAAGTCAACTCCACTAAGGAAAGTCCTTGTCACCAAGTCAAGTCCTCTTTGTCCTTCACCTAAGGTGTTGGAAGCATATCCTGCAAAATAAGACAAAGTAGAAGTTGTCAGCATAAAAGTGTGGGTATGTGCATATAAATAGAGATTGAGAAATATTAGGGGAAATAAAATAATAGACTTATAAAGGCTTCCAACAAAGAGGGAAAGTCAACAACAAAATGGATATCAAAGAGAGCAATTTAAAGAAGAAGAGTGTTTCTTGCCTTGAATAATATGAAAACAAAATATCACAATCATAAAAAATGAATGTCAAAAAATTAGACTAATATTATTTAAGTAGGATTGAGACCCATAAAATCAAAAGCCTAAGTTAGGTGAAAAATTCACCCTGGATGGAAAGGCGCACATGTATTTAATACAAGTGGAAAGGCACACTCAGGAGTGAAATGCACCCAATAATATTATGGTGGTACATAGGCATTGATACTCTATATATTTTAATCTATTGGACATGCATAAATATAGAGGCAAGAAATAAGTTTAGTAAGTATAAAATAAGGTAATGACAAGTATGAGCACGATGTATATGTGTTTTACATGTGAAAATACTAGAACATTATAAACATGTCAGTAGGCAATAACACATCTACCATGAATATGGGGGAAGCTGGAACATATACACATCTACTCTAAGCAGGAAATGACACATATCTACTATAATAATTTCATTTATAGAAATCATCATGTCTATGTTATCAAGTGTCGAAATTTACACATCCACACAAAAATCCACACATCACATTATGCTAGTAGTCACCACATGATGCATATAAAAGAATAAGAAAGTTCAATTCAAAATATAAGGGATGACAACATCCACTAAATATCAAGTTGAGCCATTGGATCCATACAAGAAGATACCAAATTCAATGATGAATGATTAATAATCAAAATGCATCTTTCAAAACAATATCAAAATAAATATATTTAGAAATCAAATTAGGGTCTTGGGTCTTCAAGTAGACCAATTTTGAATTACGGTGATGCAACATACTAAATATCAAGTTAAGATATATCCAAGATCACCCTAGTTCCACATCAGTGTCACAAGACCACCTATTAAAGGCATATACAAAATCAGTGTCAATATGTCATTAATTACCTGAGCCCTAAATGCGTGCTTTTGTTATAAATATTTTAGGTCGGCAAACACTCCATGTAGATTATATTTTTTTTATTTATTCTTTTGACTAGTATATTATTATATATGAATTTTAGAAATTCTAGTCATTCAAAAAATCCATGAAGTTACATATTTACCATATTGAGAATGAGTGACAAAAACTATATAATTGAATAGAGAATATATGCCTCGTTGTGGAACATATTTTATTTTATTTTTATGACCTAGTAATGATTTACTATGAAATTAAATAGAAAACCAATGCAAAAAGGACATATATGCCCATGTATCTCATATCAACTCAAAAGTGTCTGTCAAGGCTACTCATTCCAAGAGACCCTCGACTTAGAAAAATAAAATTTAAGAAAATACTATCCATCATGATAAAAAACAAATTTACACATGAGGGAAGACAATAGAAACCAACCTAGAGAAAGCTTCTCTCACGCTCCTCCCTTGAATCGTGAGATGGCAATCTCCTACATTTGGATTTTCCAAAGAACCAAAAGGAGACTAGGTCTAATCAAGGCCCACTAGGACCACCTTCATCTCCTCCAGATACATGAAATCTCTAAGAACCCAAAAATGGGTTAGACAAGGGATGGATTGGCAAAAGATAAACCATGCTATTAGTACAACAAATAGGTACAAAGGAACCACAAAGTGATAGGCACTCGCAACCCAAAATAGAGAAGTGTGAATACATATTACTCCATTGTGAGGTCAAATTTGTACGCAGAAAGCTGACACAGACACCTATTAATGTACAAGTAGAAGAAATGTCAAAAAGGGGAAACTAAACTAACCTTGCCTATAGGAATAAAAGAAAAGATAAGATTCCTCTAGGATCATGGAATCGAGCAGATACTCAATGATAATATGAAAACCTCTGGAACATCCTCAATGAACTCCAAGACCTTGCACAAGTCATTGAGGGAAATTAGAGCTCAAAGAAGGTATGAAAGGTTGATTGGGGGCAAATAAAAGGTTGAGAACCATAATTGGGGGTCTCTCCAAGGTATAGGAGTTGTTTATAGGGGTTCAAAGACCATGGATTGAGTGAGGAAGGAAAGGAAGAACAAAATAGAGGTAGAACAGGGGATTTAGGAAAATATGGATTCAGTTGTGTGTACATGTTGTGAAACCTTGGGAAATGTAGGGATCATTCAATTAGGAAAAATGATAAGAAGGTAAATGGATATAAATCAAGGCAAAAGAATCAGAGGAAGATGAAATAGCATAGAGAGAAATGGATTGGAATTGTAGTCCTCCAGAAAGGAAAGAGTCAGAGGAAGATGATGAGGCAAAAGTTGACATATGAAAGCATGCGCTCAGAAAAATACAGGGATTAAGCCACAACCATCCTATCGACCTGCCAGTGCACATAATAAAGAAAATGCACATGATAGGAAAAATTCTAGGAAACTTTAGGAAGGCTAATAATATTGACTTGACAATTAGGATTTAAGGTATTAATTTTTTTTCCTATTTTAGTTTAGGGCTCAAATAAGGCTCAACTAATACCAAAATTTCCATGTAGGATAATAGAGACGTAGAATCCAAATTTTAGATTACTTCCCCCACTTAGGGTGAATCATTACATATCAATATTTTGGGTTATCTTGTATTTCTTTCCTAAATGAAATTAAGGTATCTAGGATTATTCACTTATGTGAAACTTGGCACACATGTTAACTAAAACATGAGGACTACATATATCAGTTTAGTCTCTTCTTTCAGAACTATTTATAAATCATCTAGTAAATTACAGTTAAATGGTGTTATTTCAATATTTATTTATAAAACTAATATGTATAAGGATAATATCTTTATATTAGACTCTTTTTAGGATTATATTCACATGAGTTACTTTCCTTAACTATCACATGTACTAAAACCATATTGAATTCCAAACTCCTTTTTAAAGATATTTCATTATATTATCTTTCCATTTTAAAACAACCAACTCTTCGTCCTCCCATATATCCCTTTTATGTCTAAATCAGGGTACATTTTGTACCTTGTTTGGGGTTAACCTAAGAACTATACCCATTGATTCCTAATTTGTGGAATTATGGTTTTAATGTGTTACATGGTGCATATAAAATATGTGCATATATGTGGAACAAGATATTAATCATATCCAACAAATATTGAGAATATATAAACATTTTTATTATTCTGCATTCTCTAATACAATTTTCCTCAATCTCTTAGGATGCATATGTTTCCCCTTTGTTCCAACGTATCCCCTTGTTCTAGCACTGGACTCTTAAGATTGGTCTAGCATTAGACTTCATTGTGACTATTCTAGCTTGGATATGTCCCATCATTTTTGTTGGATTTCTAGAGTTCTTGGGACTATGAATCCCCATCAAAATTTTCATAAGAGATAGGGTGTGGTTAAAAGAACCACCCTTGATATATGTAATACACATAGGACATTATCTTGAATTGGAAGCAAATAAATATCCAATCAATTTATCATGATATCAAACATCATTTAACCATTGGGAATTGTATGAAATCAATGTGAAAGAGTAGGCATAAGACAACCATGTACCTTTTCATGCAGAAGGAATGCAATATGATCTGTGTACTTTATGTTGCATTCAACCAATCAAATGTAGATACTAGAAGTCAATTTGATATATGTATAGTACTAAAGTGTCACCATTATAATTGTATGATGTAGATCAGGGTTGAGTCTATGATTGAGGTCCATGTTAATGTTACAGTAAGATCTAGAAACTCTGATTCTCATGTTTATGACATAGAAACTCCAAAATTTCATCAATGTAACACTAGATGTGTGATAGAATGAATTTTGTCTTAATTTCGAGGACAAAGTCTCTTTTAAGGTGTTTAGGATATGATGGACTGATCTTTTGAAATCTTTAAATGTTTATTAACATACGTGAATTCATATATTTGGATCATGAAGAATATCTCTAGGTTTGTACCCTATTGAGGTAATTAAATGATTGATCAAAGAAGTGATTCTGGGCACCAAAATTTAATAGAATGGATTTCAAGTTGTAATAAATCAATGGTTAAAGTTTGATAATGTTTTAATGCTCCTAGAAGAAGTTTCTAAGGTTTGGAAATAATTAGGTAATATGCATATATTTTGGACCAAGGGAGTGTGAAAATCGGGGATCGTGTAGCCATGGAGATTAGGAAGGGATGTGTGAAGCTAATGAAGGCCTTAGGAGCTGTCTATGAGCACCCCAATGCGGTTGCTTTCTCACTAGATAAAATCCAGTGGTGGCACCTATTCGCAGAGAACAGACTCACGTATCACAAGAGGGAAACACAGTGGACTTGATGCGAGGAAAGAAAGAGGACACGAACCCGACCCAGACCATCGAACCTATAGAACCTAGATCAGACTGGCTGGCTTGAAGATGAACCAGGCGGGTCCATGAGAAGGATTTGTGCACTTGGTGGACACGTGGCAACACCCGAGTGGCCCAAAAAGGTATTTATCATAGAAAATACTTTAATCTTAGATAAATCATAGTAAATAGCATGTTCATCAGAAAAATACAAATAATATACCCAAATTCTTAGAAAATTACGTAGAACATATAAACGTATAATATTAGGATTTTGATGCACTAATCTTAGTGATATCATGTAAGTTGTGAAATTATTATTTCATAGATAATAAATATCAAATGATGGTCTATAATTATGATAATATGTCAGTACATTCATATTCATGTTTGTAATGCGTCTGATGTTAGTGATTCTAATATTGATGCATGAAATCACATGAAATGATTGATATAGCTATTTAGGGCTAATAACCCTAAATAAAATGCAATAAATACATTTATGATCAATAAATGATGGAATTTACATAATACCCTCATATCAATAAATAGAGACTAATATGGGACCCTGATGTCAGTCAAATACACATAATTTGTGTGATATGAAAATGACCCTTAATGTATGTGTTGTAACCCTAATATGATTAATGAATGTGACATAATGTTGATATGTTCACCTAATGATGGAAAACATGATCATCAGTTAATGAGGCAATAATCTAGAATATTATATCACTAAGATAATCCCAAGAAGATAAGACAAGTAATAATGCACATATCTTAATGAAGTATGACAAAACCTGATGAAAATGACTAGGGATGATGATGAGAATCTGATGATAGTACATGGTCTTCTCTTTATCAGGGTTTGACCAAGACAATATAGTGACATAAGGAATATGTGATGATTAGGTTTATACTTAATCAAGGTACGCCATTACCTCTTACTTGGCTTATTATACAATATGCGTGTATTATGTGTGTACAAATACTTGACATATGATATTGGATGAAATGATTGTTCTTGTATGCTATGTTGCTTGAGTTTTCCATATTTGTGGCTATAAACACATGAAACATAATATATATGTTCCATTATATGAAAGCAATATATCTCTTTGGTAACCATAGTGCTAGCAAGTGATCTATCTCGTTGGTAAGAAGATCACATGTACAATGATCTATATCTTTGGTAAGCAGATCATAAGGCCTTAATGCATCTATCCCATTGGTAGGCAGATGCACGGGCATATAATGGAAAATGTGCCTAAAATGTGTGTTCTCTTTTGTTAATATACATCTTTGTTCAAGTATATGCCTTTCGTTATATTTCCTTAAACTATCAAGTATTAGTTTTATCTTATTGCCAAATATTAGTAATGAGAGGTATATAAAAAGACATGTAGGCATACTCAGTACAATAGTCTTGAATATTGTGTTGACGTGTACCACAT
This sequence comes from Alisma plantago-aquatica, assembly GCA_963693085.1. NCBI lineage: Eukaryota > Viridiplantae > Streptophyta > Magnoliopsida > Alismatales > Alismataceae > Alisma > Alisma plantago-aquatica. The sequence continues at coordinate 1,252,318,036 of OY856410.1, read as the reverse complement.
GTAATCTTTTGTTTAGGTGATGTGGATATACGCTTTTGAAGAACCAGGATAGTTGAGAGTTGTGTGGCTAGTTGATGTACAGGTGGACATGTTGTCTTAAGATTCTATTGTTTAGTGGTAGTACATGTATGCACAAAAGTTTATTGTTCAATGTGTAATATCAATTTGTAATAAGTCATCTTGTAATTATATGTGGTGAGCTTGTGTTTGTATGGCTTGTTTATTGTTCATGTGCATGTGATATTGTTGTTCCCTTCTGACTCCTTTGATTTTCTTCTTCTTAGCCTAGTGTGTGCTATTTAAATTGGCATTCTCACTGAGGTGGGGTTTCAATTTGTATGTCACACATCAGATTAAGTTTTCGAAAATTTAGGGATGCCACAAGTGGTATCAGAGCATGAACAAAAGCAAAGCTTGACATTTCCTCATTATGCAACTTGAAATAAAGAACCTTGAACTTTAAAATTGCTAGGGTTGGATTAGTTGTCTTTTAAGATTAGATCTGACCTAGCCTCTAGGTTAGCACCTAGATGTCTGAGAACTAGGTCTAGATTGGTGCTTGTTGTATAATAAGTCTTAGATGTCATTCTATCCTTATAGCGTAGCGGTATGGGACCTTGCATTATTAGGAAATGATGTACATCACAGGAAGAGAAACCTTTGACATACGATGCATCTATGTTTTGGGTAGCTATACCAGTATACACCATGTTCTCACCCTTTTCATTAGGTGACATGACACTAGACTCTCTGCTATGTGTGGAACACTTGTTCTGTGGATTTGGTTTTTGATTCCAATCAGATCAAACCTCGATAGTTTTCTCTGACATTTGTTTTATTAGAGAAAAACTATATAATATTTTATTATATGTAAATATTACAAGAATATGTCCTCACATATGTACGAGTAGGAGGTGGTCATGCAACCTAAGAGAAAGTGAGTGACATTAGTCTAGAAGAGAGATTAGTTATAGATTAGATGCCTAGATCCTTGTTAGAGTATATGTTGGATGGAATAGATGAAACAAGATTAGATGATGATCTAAGCCTCGTATAGATGATATAAGATGAATTGTGATTCTGTATGTTTATCTTTGAGGACCTAAGTTCAGATTTGAGGCTCTGAGATAAGTTTTATTATGCAAGTATGTGTGCTTTTCTAAGTTAAGATAAGCAAAGTTAAGACAAGGTTGTGAGTCAACATGATCCTCAAACTCTTATACAATGGGTGACTTCTAGTGTTAGGACCAATTTTAGGGTTAACTCTAGAGAGAGTGAGACCCATAGGGAGAAGGTAAGAGAGACTAAACTCCAAGATATGAGAATGATGAGAAATATGTGATGATATGTCTTAAACTAGAATACTCCTGAGTGATTGAGTTGAGTTGTGTTATGCAAGATTCATGTAGTCTCGTTGAACCCTAGATGTCCTTGGGAGGACCAAACCCTAGAGTCAAAGAGAGGTTGTCTATATGTGTACACATGAATATGAATATGAGAACCTACCATCTGGGTGAGGGAGAGAGAGTCCCAAGACCTTGGAGGAGTTAACTATGTTTTAGTTTCTGTGAAGACTCAAGCTCGGGTTGATGGTACCTTGTAGGAATCTAGTGGTTGCATATATAAGAGAGTTATGGGTAAGCATGTCTCATGGATAAAGAACTATGAAGAGAATGTCATAGCATGTTTTGGTTTGTGCTTATGTGTCTAGAGCTTGTGAAGTTGATCACTAGTTCCAATGAGGTGACTTGAGAACCATAGACCAAGAGGAAAGACAAAATTATGTGCATATGATATACTCATAGAGTTGAATGAGCTCAGAAAGAATGAGCATGACACTAGCCTTATGATATGGGTCAGGAGAACCTCAATTGGTTTAGAAAAAGTTTTGATATATGTTTGGCAATCCACTTGTATATGTTGATTAAGCACAACCTTAGTATAATGTCTATATGAATACGATTTGATCTCTAGATGTGAAACAAATATATGACATGTTGAAAACATAGAGATGGTTTGATAGTTGTCTATGTATAGATGGTTAACCATATACGTGAATAATAATGATAATGTGATATTGTTGGTTAATCTTGTGATGAAATTTGCTTGTTGGTTAATCTTGTGATGAAGATCACTAGTAAATATTGCAATTTATTATGAGCAATGAAATAAGATCATATGAATGAAACATGTTACAAGAGATGTTAATCTTAGTTCTTAATAAAGATGAAAAATATAGTTTGACAATTATTACAACATAACGATTGTGATGCCTTGATATGATTTTGATGGATAATGTGGGTTAATTATAGTTAACTCCCTCTTAAAAGGCATATGTTAATGTTGAACATGTTCTAACAATTAGCTAAATAAAATTTTGATTAAACCTTGATCTAATGGGCTAACTTTAGTTAACTCCTTTAGAACATGGTTATATGATGTGGGAACCCTAATGCATGGGTAAAGATAAGGATGCAACCCTAACATGTGAAATATGTCATGACATAACCAGAGTTTCTAAGTCATTATTTCAATCTTTTATGGTGAGTGGTTCACCCTTGTGGTTTGGATATAGTTTTGGAACTTTTGTTGTGGATACATTACACCTGGAGTCGTGCCCTACATATGGTTGAATATCTTTTAGTTTTGTTCTTCAATTAGAGGATGGCTTAATTTTGAGGATGAAATTTCTTTTAAAATATATATGATGTGATAGACCGAATTTTGTCTTAATTTCGAGGATGAAATCTCTTTTAAGGTGTGTAGGATGTGATGGTAAGATCTTTTGAAATATTTAAATGTCTGTTGACATAAGTGAATTCATATATTTAGATCATGAAGAATATTCCTAAGTTTGTTCCTTTTTGAGGTAATTAAATGATTGATCAAAGAAATGATTCTGGGCACCAAAATTTAATAGAGTGAATAAATATATGGTCAAAGTTTGATAATGTTTTGATGTTCCTAGAAGAAGTACTAAGGTTTGGAAATAATCAAATAATGTGCATATTGAAGTATTTCAGACCAAGGGAGTGGATTATTTAGCCTAAGTTTTGATATAACAGTGTCATACAACCTTTGAGTTGAAAGTCATAGATCAGGTTATCTAATAGGGTGTGCCTGGCCCTTAGTTGACATCCTACGACATGAAACACATCCCCTACCTCCAACTAAACTAGAGAGATGGAGGAGGTCCTGCGAGCTAGAACCCAAGTCACCACGATGTCGATTGTGGGTCATCGCATGACCTCATCCAAGTACAACCATCTGCAACATCTCTAGCTATCAATTGACCTCTCTTATAAGGAAACTGGTGGAAACTAGAGAGGGTTCTATCTTCTTGACTCTGCCTCATCTCCATCATGGAGTGTATACCATAGAAAGGAGTTGAAGAATAAGAGGGGGAGTAAGGAAGAGGTGAGTATGTGGAGATAGGGTGTATGGTCGAGTAGCACCACTATGGGTCTACAAAGATAGAGAAGAGTCTGACTTTCTCTTCAATGCACTAATGCTAGATGATGAAGCTTGTTTGATTAAAGATGAAGGTCGAGTTGGGAAATGGATAGATAGACCTCCCACTACAATTGTGTATCCTCGTTGAGTCAAAGGATGTGTCGAGAAGCCTTTGAAAGCTTCATATGATATTGGGGACCAGAATAGGCTTTTTGCCCTTTGTCTCTTCCATGACAACGCTGACGATGGCGGGCTTGAAGGGGGTGTTGATCCCAAGTCACACACGAAGATACATTGAGCCAAGTATGGTGGCACACTGGCACCGAATATGAAGGAGGAATCTGTGTCAGATAATTAGGGTTACATCCATATAAGATCCTCGCTGGAGCTCGAGACCCAGGCGATAGTGACCTCACAAAGAATGAGATCTGTAGCCAAAACTCGGGGATCGTGTAGCCATGGAGATCAAGAAGGGACATGCGAAGCTAATGGAGGTCTCAAGAGCTATCTAGGAGCACCCTACGCAATTGCTTCCTTGATGGAGGGAAGCCAGCGGCGACGACACCTCTTCACAGAGAACAGAGTCGCACGTCATAAGAGGGGAATGCAGTGGACTCAATGGGAGGAAAGATAGAGGACGCAAACCCGACCCATACCACCGTACCAGTAGAACCCAGACTAGACCGACCGACTTGAAGATGAACTGGGTGGGTCCACGAGAAGGAGTTGTGCCCTTGATGGACATGTGGCAACACCCGAGTGGCCCAAAAAGGTATTTATCATAGAAAATACTTTGATCTTAGATAAATCCCAATAAATAGCTTATTGATTAAAAACACAAATAATATACCCAAATTCTTAGAAAATTACGTAAAACGTCATAAAAGTATAATATAATGCTTGTGATGCACTAATCTCAGTGATATCATGTAAGTGGTGAAATGCTTATTTCATAGATAATAAATATCAAATGATGGCCTAAATTTATGATAATATGTCAGTATATCCATATTCATGTTTGTAGTCCATCTGATGTTAGTGATTCTAATGTTGATGGATGAAATCACATGAAATGATTGATATATCTATTTAGGGCTAATAACCCTAAGTAAAATGCAATAATTACATTTATGATCAATAAATGATGGAATTTATAGAACACCCTCATATCAATAAATAGAAGCTAATATGGGACCTTGGTGTCAGTGAAATACACATAATTCATGTTATATGAAAATGACCCTTAATGCATGTGTTGTAAACCTAATATGATTAATGAATGAGATATAATGTTGATATGTTCACCTAATAATGGAAAACATGATCATCAGTTAATGAGGCAATAATTTGGAATATTACATCACTAAGATAATTCCAAGAAGATAAGAGAAGTAATAATGCACATATCTTAATGAAATATGACAAACCCTAATGAAAATGACTAGGGATGATGATGATAATCTGATGATAGTACACAGTCTTCTCTTTATCAGGGTTTGACCAAGAGGTTATAGTGACATAAGGAATATGTGATGATTAGGTTTATCCTTAATCAAGGTACGCCATTGCCTCTTACTTGGCTTATTATATAGTATGCTTGTATCATGTGTGTACAAGTACTTGTCATATGATGTTGGATGAAATGATTGTTCTTGTATGCTATGTTGCTTGAGTTTTCCATATTTATGTCTATGAATGCAAGAAACATAATGTATTTGTTCCATTATATGACAACACTATATCTATTTGGTAAGCATAGTACTAACGAGTGATCTATCTCTTTAGTAAGAAGATCACATGTACAATGATCTATATCTTTGGTAAGCAGATCATAAGGCCTTAATGAATCTATCCCATTGGTAGGCAGATGCACAAGCATATAATGGAAAATGTGCCTAAAATATGTGTTCTATTTTTTAATAAACATCTTTCTTCAAGTATATGTCTTTCATTATATTTCCTTAAAACTACCAAGTACTAGTTTTATATTATTGCCAAGTCTTAGTAATAAGAGGTATATAAAAAGACATGTAGGCATACTCAGTACAATATTCTTGAATATTGTGCTGACGTGTACCACATGTAATCTTTTGTTTAGGTGATGTGGATATATGATTTTGAAGAACCAGGATAATTGAGAGTTGTGTGGCGAGCTAACACATGGGTGGACATATTGCCTTAAGATCCTATTGTTTAGTGGTAGTGTAACATCCCTGACCTGGGTTATGCCTTAACCCTGGGAGTTTTGCTTAAGCAAGTTAATTAGATCATTAATCTTATCTTGTGAAAAGTAATTAAGGCTCAAGAGGAACTTATATTTCAATTTTAGTCATGTTTGAATAATGTTGAAGCAATGTTTACTTATTTTGGACTAAAGTGCAAATTACCCAAGTTGAGGGGTTAACTTGCAAATGTTACTTGATAAATGTTCCTCATGTGTTGAAGCATCATGAGAATGAAGATGGTGCAGAGGAATGGCTTGTGAAAGCCTGAGTACCAAGAAAGAGCTGATAAAGCAATGTTTGTGCATTAAAACCTAATTTTGGTAGTGAAAAGTAATAAAGGCTCAAGAGGAACTTATATTTCAATTTTGGTCATGTTTGAATAATGTTGAAGCAGTGTTTGCTTATTTTGGACTAAATTGCAAATTACCCAAGTTGAGGGGTTAACTTGCAAATTTTACTTGATAAATGTTCCTCATGTGTTGAAGCATCATGAGAATGAAGATGATGCAGAGGAATGGCTTGTGAAAGCCTGAGTACTAAGAAAGAGCTGATAAAGCAATGTTTGTGCATTAAAACATAATTTTGGTATAATGTGCAATTTACCCAAAACCTAGGGTTCAATATGCAAATTATCACTTCAAAATAGTCCCTAATGTTTCTTGGCATCATGTAGAGCAAAGAAAATGAGAGGGGTGTCTCATTTGAATTACTTTGGAGGAGAGAGAATCTTGCTATTAAAATAATCAAAATTTAAGCATAATTGAAATATAAGTTCCTCTTGAGCCTTAATTACTTTTCACAAGATAAAATTAAGGATCTAACTAACTTGCTTAAGTAAAACTCCCAGGGTTAAGGCATAACCCAGGTCAGGGATGTTACAGGTAGTACATGTATGCATAAAATCTTATTGTTCAATGTGTAATATCAATTTGTAATAAGTCATCTTGTATTTATATGTTGAATGGTGAGCTTGTGTTTGTATGGCTTGTTTATTGTTCATGTGCATGTGATGTTGTTGTTTCCTTCAGAATCCTTTGATTTTCTTCTTCTTAGCCTAGTGTGTGGTGTTTAAATTGGGATCCTCACTGAGGTGAGGCTTCAATTTGGACGTCACACATTAGATTAAGTTTTGGAAAATTTGGGGAGGTCACAAGATGCATGATCATCATTAGATTGCATTAATATTCTTTTTCTTATACGTCAGAACCACCCCCAAGGAGGAGCCACATCAATTACCCCACCCCGACATTGTAAACCCTTTACTGCCCAACTATCTGCGCATCAAGGGAGCATTTAAACTCACACAGAGGCCACCATGTGAAATGGGACTAATAATCACTTAGACTACACAACCAGGGATTCCAACTCAGGTCCCTACTTTGGGGAGGACGGGCCTTCACCATTGAGCTACAACCTTGATGTGATTCCATTGATATTCAGAATTGTTAGATTGTATAAAAAATAGACGTGTTTAACATATTTTACTACTATTCATCAAAACTATGGTTTACTTGTATTGTAATCTTATATTCATATATTAACCATGAATTTTGAACTAGGGTTGTAATTAGATGTTGAAAATGTTTCATTTATTTTGATCTAATGATTAGTTTCTACATTATCTACAAGCTAATTACATTTAGGCCAATCAAAAGATGATGTGTCAATATATAGAGATCTTATTTTAGTTCACCATGGGGCCAGACTTGGACAATGGGCCTAGCCCACATCAGCATCGTGCTCCATGCAGGATGGGGCTTGAGCTGAGGAGAAGGACATCTTTACACATGGCGTTCTTGACTTGGGAGTCCATGTGCACTGGGAAAAGTCATCAAAATGTACTATCCATCATATACCTCACGACCATACCAATTCTCATGCATGGGAAAGTCAACCAGGACGTGTGACTTTACATTTATGGGCATCTAAGAGTAAAAAAAAGGTGCAAGGCCCTCCATTGGTATCCTAAACCCAACAGTGGTCTCTGCTCATACAGAGAGGGAAACGACATGGAGGAAGAAGGTCAGGCTCGCTGGAAGTGTACAAGGATCAAGTAGAAGAATACATGGGTTGTGGGAGGTCATTTGAGCACTTTGGATTTTTGTGACTCGTGTATCGGTCTCATGAAGACACTCTAGAGCTATATATATGACCCTTGGTCATCAAGGGGTGTCAGTTTACTTTCAATGGAGTATCGATTCCAACAGAGATTTAGGGAAATTTCCAACTGTTCAGAGAAATGGGGAAATTTAGAGTTAGATAAGTCTGAACATATCTCTTGAATTTAAGGAAATTGTTTTCAGGGACAAGTGTGGCAAGGAGAGAGAGAGGCATAAATCAGAGAGGAAGCTAGGCACTATAATCAACTTTCCTATTTGGCCTAGAGGTAGATTCTGAATTTGAAGTTGTTGGTCTAGGATCAGAGGGCTTTAGGGTTGCACTTCATAATAAAGGATCGAGCCTATCATTCTGGTAACATTAAATGTGATAGATATAATCATCCATATATTAATACCACACTCTATGAAAACTTTAATTTTCACATCTCTCTCCTTAACACCAACTAGCCTCAAATTTTGAACACTTCTCTTTTATCATCAAATCTAGAATTTTACAAAGTTTGATGCAAAATGGAATTCAACTAATACCTTTTTCTTGTACTTTAAGTGTTTACCTAGATCAAAATTAGTCATATTTTCCTTTCAATCTTGGGATTTATCTTTCCCTAACCATGATCTCACGTTATTCCAAAAGTTGAGTATAACTAGTATGGTTGGTTGCTATAAACATGATATGCAAGGAAATCAAAAGATAAGACATTAATTTGTTATGCAATAAATTTATTTAATTGGAATCTCCTGGAACTTCATTTTTCACTCTTCATATTATACAACCAAATTCCTTTTTTTTCTAGCAAGGAGTCGTTCAGGTGGTCAAGCATGGAATCCCCTCATGAAGGGACCTAGGTTTGATTCATAGCAGTTGCCTTGTTATTTATCACCCTCTAGGTGTCTGGCCTCCACTGGTTTGGGGGAGGGGAGAAAATCTTCTCTTCTAACCCAAAAAAATCTTCTTTTTTGATATTATATAGATCATGACTTTCTTTCATTTGGAAAATATATATACACTCAGAGACCAAATTGCAAAACAAGTTCATAAAATTCAAAGAATTTCAAATACCCTTATCAAATACCCGATTTCATCAATTACAATCTTATTATTTCCTTCACTACTCTAGTTTGATCCTCTCATTATTTTCTCGATGGTTACGATTTCTTTAAATGATTGTATTTTTCACCTATACCTCAAGCATACAAATCATTTTGACAGTTGTATTAGTAAGTTAGTGAGGTAAAATCCGTACTTTATACCATAACAATTCATTTCACTTGTGATATTCATTTGTATGTAACACACATGTATCAAAGGCGACACTCAATCTCATATACCTAAACTAAGGTGAAATAAATATTTATTCGTGGCCAAATACCAAGTGCACCTTATCTTAGTGTATAGAGATGGTGCATTCACACATTATGCTATATTTCAAAATATTAGGCTGACTCGTCATAAAAAGTGACTCCAAAACATAAATACATCTTAAATTCATGATTTTTCTTAAATTTATTAAACCACTAGGAAAATACCTTTCTCAAAACTCTTCAATTCATGCTCAACCTACCTTAACACTAAATTGCAAACATGAGTTCTTGTATTCTTTACATCATCATTCCAAGTTTCAGTGGCCTTAGTAATTATGTTAGAGTCTCTAGGGTAGGTAGGGTTGGAGCGATTGCCCCTTGCACCCAAGAACCTTATGTACTAGAGTTCCTTTCACTTGAACCCTTGGGTCTCTTATATACCTGACCTCAAGAGTCTTATATACACGTAAATTAATTTCCCCATACCCCACAAGTCTTATGTAGTTACAACACGATCGTCTTTTGACTGCTTGGGTCTTATGTACCATTAGAAGCCCCACTTGACCCTAGGGCTAATTTAGACTCTTCCCTGAAATGTTATCAATATTGATATTATCTCTCTTATTATTTGTACCTTTTGATGTATCAACCTTTACTATGCATTTATCTTGAGATTTTGCAAATCAATGTTTTCACATAATTTTGCATATAGTGAAACCAGCAATAATGATTACATGCCATAGATCCCTCCCTTCAATTAACATATTAAATTTCTTAAGTTGAGGTGCTTTTAGGGAACCCATGATTACCTTAATGAATTCAAAACAAACACAAGGTCGTTCAATTCAAACTTTTAGGATGGTCCATATTAGGGTGTACCCTTGGTTTCCCATTAGGAGGTTAGGCTCCATAATATGACCCAATAGGTTCTGGATTACCCTCCCTAGTAGGTCCTTCCCTACAGTTGGAATGACCCACAAATCTAGACATTAAACCCTAAAAGTGAGTTGAGGATCTTCTATTTATTCGTATGTAACAATTTGATTTTATATACCTTCTTAGACAAAAGTAATCATACATGTTTACCTCCACATACATGCATGACCATTGGTATCTTGCGTACTTCTTTGCAAGTAAAGACTATGAGTACTTAGTTTTGGGTAACTAGGTTGTGTTAGCCAACCCATTTAGGCTTCTCTTTCTTCATTATCACTCGGGGTTATTATTATTTCAGAAATATTAGGGTTTTGATTGAGGTTTCATATTAACCTCTAAATCATAGGGTTTTATCTCTTCTTTAACCCACTTTCTTTTTCATAACCAATAGGGTAACCCGGACCCATCCTTCGGACTTTCTAGCTCTTATCCCATAAGAGGACATATATAGTATGACACATGTTTCATGTTTATTAACATTATATGCACTTGAATTGAAAATGGATTCTTTAATCCTACTTCTTTAGCCCCTGCTTGGTTTAGTACTAGGATTTTATAGTCAGGACTAGGTTAGTGGGGGTTAATTAGATTATCTGGATTAGTCTAATCTAAATTGAGTGTGATTTCATTTGGCAATCCAGTCTAGCTTTGGTCGTCTAATCTGGATGCAATCTGATTCTGTTTGGCCCACTCTAGATCTGGTCTAGTTCTAGTTAGCTTATAGTTTGGATCTGTTTTATATAGTGTAATTCATAACCTAAATGCATTTGAAAACAAATGTAGTAAAAAAATGTATGTATTAAAAAGAACAAAATATACAACTATTTTATTTGAATTTTAATATATTTTTTTCTATACATGTACATTTTCAAATCAATATTAATTTATGCACTTAATGATATAATAATTATTGTACTCGTTTGCAACCATGTTATCATATTGGAATAACTATGATGTGTTTGTTCTAATACACATGTTTGTAAGTCCTTTTGACAAGGCCACTTTTCATATTAAAGGGATGTTTTTAGTTTGATAATATCTACCACAATAGTAACATTAATTGAGTTTTGTGTAGTTAAAGTACACTTTTCATATGAATGTATGTTTGAGGAATACATAACTTGTGATGATATACAAATTGTTGTAGAGTATGTTAACCTCATCGTCTAACATGATTATAACAAATGAACAGAGATGAACTTATTAGACAAAAGATAAACACACATAATTTAATATCACATTTTAGATCTTACTATTTCTAACACTAATATAGTATAGTTCAACTCCTAATAACACAACATTACATTAAAGAAGAAACATCACAAAGTACAATGTACTAATTTTATGCAAAGACATGCCTTTACTAAAACAATTACGTAGTGATACTTGTAACCTTCATTCATTGTAGTTACCATCAATGCATCTAGCAATATCAATGTTGTGGTCAATGTTGTTCTGTACAACAACTCCATCATTAACAACTATTACTTTTGTTTGACCTCTTACTGAGGTTATTGTAGTAGGATTGGAGGGTAAGTGAGAGGATTGGTATCGAAGGTTGGTGGAATTATGCCTACATGTTTCATCCATTTCCACCTTGTTTTAAGTATGTTCATGGACACGCCAATCCTTCCAGTTGATGTGTGTAAATTACAAATGGTATCCCACCGAGTCTGACGAGCCAAATGGCCATACATTCTACATAATATTATGGATGTCCTAATGTCATGCTTAGTCATGCATCTAATTGTCATCACATTAAAAGTGATTCATTTTATGACAAAACTGCAAAATAATTAAACAAATATTGATATAAGCAATTAATATATGTATGTTATAAAATAAATGTGTTCTTGATATTTCCATTGTGGACACATTCAATTTATATTCAAGAAGTTCTAACAAATCCAATAATTGAATGAAATTTTAATATGCATGCATAATATGCAACCAAGTCAAAATATAATTTTGACAACAACAAATACATAGACCATCTGCATAATCTAAATTTCATCCACTATTTTAAATAAATACAATTGGCCTATGATGTCATCAGAGGTGAAGGAGTATCAAAAAGGCATTTTGTATCCTCCAACTTATTCACTTCGACGTAAAGTTCACCATACTCATACTGATATGATTTGGTAAACATCTTCAGCATTGTGATGGATTTCAACAAAGTCTTAAAATTTCATTGCCTGACCCCATACCATATTACATTTTTGGTTTGGTAACTTCATCTCATCTTGAAGAGACTGCATTTATGGGGGGAGATCAATTGCCTTGTAAAAGTAATGACATCGGTATTTACCCTATAATGTATTCGGTTTGTGTTATTGACAAGGAATGCATAATATACATATTATTGCATTTATAAATTTGTCACTTTGTTAGAGATTCTACATTTTTGAGAAAATATAATACATTTCCTCAACCTTTAATTGAGGATGCCAAAGTCATACAACCATGCATCTCTGATGTTCACGCGCAATGCAACATCATTACCACACTTACATCTCCAAATTTGTGACCTATTTATTGATATCTAATAGAGTAAACTTCACCAATAACATAATGTATTTCTTAAACTATAGATCATAGATTTATGCATTTAATAGCAAAAACCAACTCAAATCATACAACTACATCAGAACAAAGTACATTGCAACCATGACATATTATATCCTTCCTCATCTGTCGAGGAACCACCGTCTGTGAAGAGGTGTATTTGTTTGCTAAGATACTCTTATCTCCTTCTAGGGGTACTTATTTTTGTTATTAACCTATTGGTGTATGATCTTGTGGAAGATACAAATTCATAGGAAGTAGATTATTACTTGAGTTTGTTGCATACAGAGACAAGTTGTGTTATCATTACATCCCTAATTGTAGCTAGAGTGCTCATGTTCTACTGAACTCGGTGTGCAGGGAACATCATATGATATATGATTTGAACTAGACCCCTCCCAAAAATGTAATACAACATGTGGGGGTTGTTGTCTTCAAATTGGTCATTAAGTGCATTTGTGTCATCCATGTAAACTCAAATGATGCAAGGAAGGTCACAAGGACACAAGGGCATTCCATTGTCCATTAAAGAAAATCCTAAGTATAACACAAATGATATCATACATTTATTTCACCACATATATGACTAAGATAGAAACTTCCCTTGAAACATTGTTAGTTAAAAGTGATGCCACACACGGAGACAATGTTCTATTGTTTAGTAGCACGTAATACATAGGAATTTACTAAGTTACTTGCACCTATCTCTAGTATGTACATAGTTAAAGTACAAACCTAAGTCAACATGTTTCCCAAAGAATATTGGTTATTCCCTCACATAGTACATCACTCGCCTGAACATCGGCTTGGGTAGTTTGATGGAGGGAGTTAAACAACAAAATGTTGTTTGATCATATAGAAGAAACATTGTCCCCCTTGTCATCGTCAATCATAATGTATGTATGAAGTTGTGGAGGATACAACATGCTACTATGATATGGTGTTGTGTATGTATGGGGTATGTCATCTCTTTTTTGAGATTATAAAACCTCCTCTTCAACACAATAAATCCTCTCTCAACATTATTCCTTAATTGTGCATGTCTACGGATGAATAACTCCTTGTTTTTGTATGCTTGTCTATTACTACCTCTAAACTCACCTAAGTGATAACATGTGTTGTGAAATGGGTCAATAAATTTATATGTGTTAGCGTATCCTACATCCACTAGGTGATAAATAGCATGCGGGAATTTGACACCCTCGGTCATCATCGTAGAGGGACCCTCATTGCCTATTTCAGAACCCTCTCACCCCGTTAAAATGTACATAAACTCCATGTCAAAGTTTAAAACACCCAAGACGTTCACTAATACAAAGTGATGTGCACAAATCACATCATCTTTTGGATCATGTTTGGTTGCATATCTATGTTGTTTTGGCTCAATTATCACTCTCATTCATGCTAGATTCTATATTATTAGCTATTCTTACTTGTCTCATGGTTTGGATTGTAGGTACTACATTTTCCAATGAAATGGTGAGGAATATATCATATTATCACTTATTGGATCACTCCTCAAGTATCTACATGTTTTGGGGTTCAAAACTGTGCAAATACCACCTTTTACGGTATGCAAAACTGACCTACACACCATAAGTTATGAGCAGAATACACAACAGCTCAGAACAGCCATTGACGTGTCTTATAAAAGACACGACGTGTCTTATAAAAGACACCTCATGTCTCAGCCCAGAAATTGAATGCAGAACTCCAGATTTGTAGCAACACACCGTGTTTCATTAAAGACACGTCGTGTCTTATTGAAGACATGTTGTGTAACTTCCTAGAACTCGATCCAAACTTCAGTTATTGTATAAGACACGTCGTGTGACCTGTAGATTTCACTCAAACACGAATTTAACTGTCTCACACTTATATATATGACCCCAAACTCGTCTTGGGACAGTTATCACAGCTTAGGACAGACTTTTTGGAGGGCAACTCCACTGGAGGGAGTCTAGGAGAAGTTGGAGGAGACCAAGGGAGATAGGAGGTGGTTACTTGAGAGAGAACTCTCTTGTTCTTCCTTTTTCTTCACTATTTGCAGCAATGATCTTCTTCTTCCTCTTCTATCTGCTTGGAAGTGAAGAAATCTAGAGAAAGTGCAGCAAGAAAGGACGAAGCTTGACTTCTAGCTGGAGTTCTTCTTCATTCTACTACTTCTCACGGACATACTAGTTCTTTCTACTCGTTTACTATGTCCTTTGATGTCTTCTGTTGCTTGAACCTTCTTTCTCTAGCCATGGATGAATAGAATCCCAATCTTGGACATGGGAGAGTAACTCCCATGTCATAGCTTGTATGAACATATGACTTCTGTACTAAATGTTAGTTGTTTGCATGTTCCAAGAGTTGTTTCAAATCTGAAATGCTTGCTTGTGTGATTGGCCATCATACTTGCGTGTTTTATGCTTTCTTTCATAATCTGAGAAGATATGTTTGAGAGTATGGAGTTACTCTTTTGGCAACTTGTCCTTGACTGTGAGAGTGGCTCGGATTAAGTTGAGGAGCAAGGTTTGTGATTAGAAATGAAATGCATACACGAGAGTGATGTATGGAGTTAGAATTGTCATCATTTCACAGGGATGTGAGTGATGACTACAAACCTCCTTTGCAAGTTAATTAACATGTTTAAACTCATATTTTAATATAATCTATGATGTCATAGTGGAATCCTAAGTCTAGGATCCTCCTAAATCTTAATTGTAACCTTTCTTAAGTGATAATTTATTATTTTGCTTTAAATATATAATGTAGTTGTTCTAATCCAATTATCTTGTGTATACAACGATCTAGATTATTGAAAATTATTACTCTTGCACCTAGAAAACCAACACTCCTTGTGTTCGAACTCAACTACAACTACTCTTGTATACTTGTGGGAAATAGCTAGTTGAGTAAAAGATCATTCTTATGATTGAAACTCGTTAGTGTAACAAACCAACAAGTTTTTGGCGCCATTGTAGGGGATAATCGGTATTCCTATTAGAGCAAGAGTTGTTGTTAAGTAAATGAGACTAGGGAAAATGTAGACGTTGGGGGTTTTGATATTGGCAAAATGTAGACGTTGGGGGCTTTCAGATGAGGAAATCTGCCGTTCTTAGAGCAAAATAAGCCCATTTCACTCGATAAATCAGACAAGGAACAATGGAACATTCATTATGCTAACAAACCTATCATATCATAAACCATAATTCATCATGATCATCATAATTTGTTGTATCATCCAAGTTTTTTTTGTATCTCACTCACCTTGTTTATTTGCAGGAGCACATGGGGTGTTCATAAAAAGAACCTTGACTGTGCATATCTCTACATTCATAAAATGAACACATTGTTTGCAGCCCTTATGGAGCAAGAAGGAGTGAAACCCAAACATATATGGAGGAATCACAACCCACGAAACCATCATCCATGTCACCATCAACCAAACGACATTCACCCATGCCACCTTCATCCACATCACCTTCATATGCACCACCCTCATCCATGCATCCTTCATCCACACCACCATCATTCACACCTAATTCACCACCATCATATACACCACCAACACCCATACCACATTCTTCCACACCCTCATATCCACCACCTTCATCCATACCACATACACCACCACCATCTACGCCATCCACCTAATCCTTCGGATCCACATGAAGAACTAGTCAAGGAGGATGACCTTCCTCTTAAGGACTACTTTGGTACAAATACAATGCACATGAGTCGGCCTATTAATATTTCAGAATTTGAGACAGAGGATTTTTCTATTAGCCCATCCATCATACAATTGCTACAGCTGAATGCATTTGGAGGGACACCAATGGAGGATTCAAACCTCCACATTGCTGAATTTCTGTAGTTGCTAAGCACCATAAAGATATTTGAAGTTCCTACTGATGGTTTATGCCTAATCCTTTTTCCATTCTCTCTTAGAGATAGAGCCAAGGCATGACTCTATACTTTGCCAAAGAAGTCAATCGACACTTGGGAGGAGTTTGTAAAGGTCTTTTTGGCAAGATATTTTTGACCTAGCAAAATTTTACAGCTGAGGAGTCAACTCATCAATGATTCTCAAAGGGATGAAGAGACCTTATATGATACATGGGAGAGGTTCAAAGATCTTCAACATCTTTGTCCACATCACGGTATAAGCAACTGGCTTGTATTGCAATCTTTCTACAATGGTTTGTGCTACAATACAAGATTATCTATTGATGCAGCTACAAACAGAGCTCTAATGAACAAATCTTATAAAGAAACTTATGCTATTATTGAAGGTATGGCAGCAAACCATTTCCAATGGAGCTTGGATACATACTATCAGACATCTTATTCAGCTACTACATCCAAGATACAAGTGGGGAGTCACATGGTTGATGCTATAGACATAATTTCAACAAAGCTAGACACTTTATCATAAAGGTTTGAGAAGCTAAGCACACAACCATTTCAAGCAGCCAATATTATTTGTGATGCATGTGGGTTGCTAAAGAGACTCATCTTATACATGTTATACTTGTTCTATTTATTCTCCAATGGGCTACAATCCACCAGGCTTCTACAACAATGCGAACCCGAATTTCATTCAGCCACAACAACCACAAGTAACTTCTAGATTAGAGTCCATGCTTGCAACATTTATTTCAACTCAAATGCAGCAAAATGAGGAGTTCCGTCAACAAAAACAATCAATGAAGAGTGCCATTTTCCAAATCTCTTCTAAGGTGGATGATATTGCCACTCATGCACACATCTTGGCGAAACAAATTTCCCATCTAGCTCTTTCTAGGAAAGAAGCATTTCCACCATTCTTACCTAGTCCACTAGAGATGAATCCTACATATTTCAGGTCCGTGACATTGAAGAATGGTGTTGTCATAGAAGTATATCCTTCAAGGTATGATGATGTTGATACCTAGGAGGATTATGAAGCTACAAATAAAGGGGAGAAAGCTACAACACATGATCTACTTTTAGCTTTTTTAAGCAAGCCACATGTTGTCATACAAAGGAGAGGATTATGAAGCTACAAATAAAGGGGAGAAAGCTACAACACATGATCTACTTTTAGCATTTCCACCATTCTTACCTAGTCCACTAGAGATGAATCTTACATATTTTAGGTCGGTGACATTGAAGAATGGTGTTGTCATAGAAGTATATCCTTCAAGGTATGATGATGTTGATACCTAGGAGGATTATGAAGCTACAAATAAAGGGGAGAAAGCTACAACACATGATCTACTTTTAGCTTTTTTAAGCAAGCCACATGTCCTTCCTCCTCACACTCTAGATGACACATTGCTTTATAATGAGAACATTTTTCCCAACTCATATTTTGATGATGCTTCAAAGGAGAATGAAAAGACAAATAGTATTGGCGTACAAAAGTCTATTTTTTCTGTAGTTCATAGGTGATTTTGCTTGCCCCAAATCAAGGACATATTTGCAAGGAGGCATCAATCTTTAGCACAACAATTTCTAGCCTCAAATCAAAGCAATGGACCTCCATCTTCATCATTCACCATGATAGGTATCCGGTTGCAATCCTCTTGAGTTTGTTATATGTAGTGAGGACACTACAAATTTCAAGCTTCGGGGGAGAGCAACCGACTGGTAGTGTAGTTTTATTTCCCTTTTATTATCCTTTTCTTAGTAGTTTTTTTCAGTTCTACTCTTCTAGTGGCAAATCTAATATGATATGAGGTTTATCTTTCATATGTGGATAGAACTCCTATGCTTAACTGATTGTCCTCTTTTGATGAGAAATATCATTTGGAGAAATTGCAAAAGGCCTACATTAATCAAATGTAAACTTTTGGCCATCATCATGTGCTTAACTCTGGTTTATGCTTCTAGCCTAAACATTCATCTTTCACATCCTTGATTGCTTAAAACATGTAATGGTTTCAATTTTTGTGAGTAAATCAACTTTACAACATCATTTGGAATACGGGATGCCCTTGCCAAGCTCTTAGTGCATTTTCAACCACTCTTTCAATGAAAAAAATTTCAAAACAAATGAATGAAATCTAGCTAATGTTGCAAATGAATGAAATCTCTTTATTGGGTGTTTAAGTTGAATTGATTTCTATGAGTATAAACATGTTGATCATGGTTGGCTTGGTTTTATACACATGTTTCTTTTCATTTGATCTATGCACGAACTTGACAATTCTTCATTTGTGTTTCTATGCTCTTTTTGCTTGAGGACAAGCAATGATTTAAGCTTAAGGGGATTTGATGTGCACAAATAATATCATCTTTTGGATCATGTTTGGTTGCATATCCATATTGTTTTGACTCAATTATTACTCTCATTCATGCTAGATTCTATATTTTTAGCTATTCTTACTCTCTCATGGTTTGGATTGTAGGTACTACATTTTTCAATGAAATGGTGAGCAATATATCATATTATCACTTATTGGATCACTCCTCAAGTATATACATGTTTTGGGGTTCGTAAATATGCAAATACCACCTATTACGGCACGTAAAATTGAGCTACACGTCGTAAGTTATGAGAAGAATACACATCAGCCCAGAACAACCCAGAACAGCCATTGACACGCCGTGTCTTAATTAAGACACCATGTGTCTATTAAAGACACCACGTGTCTTATAAAAGACACCCCGTGTCTCAGCCCAGAAATTGAATGCAGAACTCCAGATTTGCAACAACACACTGTGTTTTATTAAAGACACATCATGTCTTATGAAAGACACGTCGTGTCTTATTAAAGACACATCGTGTAACCTCCCAGAACTCGATCCAAACTTCAATTATTGCATAAGACATGCCATGTCTTACAAAAAAGACACATCGTGTGACTTGCAGATTTCACTCAAACACGAATTTAACTGTGTCACACTTATATATATGACACCAACTCGTTTTGGGACAGTTACCACGGCTTATGACAGACTTTTTGGAGGGCAACTCAACTCTAGGGAGTCCATGAGAAGTTGGAGGATACCAAGGGAGATAGGAGGTGGTTATTTTAGAGAGAACCCTCTTCTACTTCCTTTTTCTTCACTATTTGCAGCAAGGATCTTCTTCTTCCTCTTCTATCCGCTTGGGAGCAAAGGAATCTGGAAAAAGTGCACCAAGAAAGGACGGGGCTTGACTTCTAGCTGGAGTTCTTCTTCATTCTACTACTTCTCACATACATACTAGTTCTTTCTACTCTTTTACTATGTCCTTTGATGTTTTCTGTTGCTTGTACCTTCTTTATCTAGCCATGGATGAGTAGAATCCCAATCTTGGACATGGGAGAGTAGCTCCCATGTCATAGCTTGTATGAACATATGAATTTTGTACTAAATGTTAGTTGTTTGCATGTTCCAAGAGTTGTTTCAGATCTGAAATGCTTTCTTGTGTGATTGGCCATCATGCTTGCCTGTTTTATGCTTTCTTTCATAATCTGAGAAGATGTGTTTGAGAGTATGGAGTTACTCTTTTGGCAACTTATCCTTGACCGCAAGAGTGGCTGGGATTAAGCTGAGGAGCAACGTTTGTGATTTGAAATGAAATACATATACAAGAGTGATGTATGGAGTTAGAATCGTCATCATTTCACCAGGAGGTGAGTGATTACTACAAACCTCCTTTGTAAGCTAATTAACATGTTTAATTCGTATTTTAATATAAGCTATGATGTGATAGTGAAATCCCAAGTCTAGGATCCTCCTAAATCTGAATTTCAACCTTTCTTAAGTGATAATTTACTATTTTGTTTTAAAACTATAATTTAGTTGTTCTAATCCAATTATCTTGCGTACAACGATCTAGATTATTGAAAATCATAACTCTTGCACCTAGCTGACCAATTCTCCTTGTGTTTGAACTCAACTAAAACTACTCTCGTATACTTGGGGGAAATATCTAGTTGAGTAAAAGATCATTCTTATGATTGAAACTCGTTAGTGTAACAAATCAACAAGTTTTTGGTGATGTTGCCAGGGAGCATCGGTATTCCTGTAAGAGCACGAGTTGTTGATAAGTAAATAAACTAGATCACAACCATCATATCCATAAATCATAATTCATCATGATCATCATAATTTGTTGTATCCTCCATGTTTTTTTTGTATCTCACTCACCTTGTTTATTTGTAGGAGTATATGGGGTGTTCATAAAAGGATCCTTGAACCGTGCATATCTCTACATTCAGAAAATGAACACATCATTTGCAACCCTTATGGGGAAAGAAGGAGTGAAACCCAAACATGTATGGAGGAATCACAACCCACAAAACCATCATCCATGTCACCATCAACCAAACGAAATTCACCCATGCCACCTTCATCCACATCACCTTCATATGCACCACCCTCATCCATGCATCCTTCATCCACACCACCACCATTCACATCTAATTCACCACCATCATATGCACCACCAACACCCATACCACATTCTTCCACACCCTCATATCCACCACCTTCATCCATACCACATACACCACCACCATCTACGCCACATCCACCTAATCCTCCGGATCCACATGAAGAATTAGTCAAGGAAGATTACCTTCCTCTTAAGGACTTCTTTAATACAACTGCAATGCACATGAGTGGGCCTATTAATATTTTAGAATTTGATGTAGAGTGTTTTTCTATCAGCCCAACCATCATACACTTGCTACAGTTGAATGCATTTGGAGGGACACCAATGGAGGATCCAAACCTCCACATATTTCTGCATTTGTTAAGCACCATAAAGATATATGGAGTTCCTACTGATGGTTTACACCTAATCCTTTTTCCATTCTCTCTAAGACATAGAGCCAATGCATGGCTCTATGCTTTGCCAAAGAAGTCAATCGACACTTGGGAGGAGCTTGTAAAGGTCTTTTTGGAAAGATATTTTCCACCTAGCAAATCTTTACAGTTGACGAGTCAACTCAATAATTATTCTCAAAGGGATGGAAAGACCTTATATGATACATGGGAGAGGTTCAAATATCTTCAACATCTTTTTCCACATCACGGTCTAAGCAATTGGCCGCTATTGCAATCTTTCTACAATGGTTTGAGCTACAATACAAGATTATCTATTGATGCAGCTGCAAACAGAGCTCTAATGAACAAATCTTATAGTGAAGCTTATGCTATTATTGACGGTATGGAAGCAAACCATTGCCAATGGAGCTCATATACAAGCTACCAGCCATCTTATTCATCTACTACATCTGAGATACAAGTGGGGAGTCACATGGTTGATGTTATAGACATAATTGCAACACAGTGAGACACTTTATCACAAAGGTTTGAGAAGCTAAGCACACAGCCATTTCAAGCAGCCAATATTATTTGTTATGCATGTGGGTTGCTTAGAGTCTCATCTTCTACATGTAATGCTTGTTCTATTTATTCTCTAATGGGCTACAATCCACCAGGCTTCTACAGCAATGCGAACCTGAATTTCATTCAGCCACAACAACCACAAGTAACTTCTAGATTAGAGTCCATGCTTGCAACATTTATTTCAACTCAAATACAGAAAAATGAAGAGTCCCATCAACAAAGACAATCAATGAAGGGTGCCATTTGCCAAATCTCTTCTAAGGTGGACGATATTGCCACTCATGCACACATCTTAGAGAAACCAATTGCCCAGCTAGGTCTTTCTAGCAAAGAAGCATTTCCACCTTTCTTGCCTAGTCCACCAGAGATGAATCCTACATATTTCAGGCCGATGACATTGAAGAATGGTGTTTTCATAGAAGTATATCCTTCAAGGTATGATGATGTTGATAGCTATGAGGATTATGAAGCTGCAAATCGAGGGGAGAAAGCTACAACACGTGATCGACTTTTAGATTTTTTTAAGAAAGTCACATCCTTCCTCCTCACATTCTAGATGACACATTGCTTTATAATAAGAACACTTTTCCCAAATAACATTTTGATTATGCTACAAAGGAGAATAAAAAGACAAATAGTATTGGCGTACAAAAGTCTATTCTTTCTGTAGCTCATAGGTGCTTTTACTTGCCCCAAATCAAGGACATATTTACAAGAAGGCATCAATCTTTAGCACAACAATTTCCAGCCTCAGATCAAAGCAATGGACCTCCATCTTCATCATTCACCATGACAGGTATTCGGTTGCAATCCTCTTGAGTTTGTTATATGCAGTGGGGACACTGTAAATTTTAAGCTTAGGGGGAGAGCAACCGGCTGGTGGTGTAGTTTTATTTCCCTTTTATCATCTTTTTCTAAGTTGTTGTTTTCAGTTTTACTCTTCTAGTGGAAAATCTAGTATGATATGAGGTTTATCTTTTATATGTGGATAGAACTCCTATGCTTAACTGATTGTCCTCTTTTGATGAGAAATATCATTTGGAGAAATTATAAAAGGCATGCATTAATCAATTGAAACCTTTTGGCCATCAACATGTGCTTAACTCTGGTTTATGCTTCTAGCCTAAACATTCATCTTTCACATCTTTGATTTCTTAAAACATGTAATGGTTTCAATTTTTGTGAGTAAATTAACTTTACAACATCATTTGGAATATGGGATGTCTTTTCCAAGCTTAGTCGACTCTCCTGTGTTTTGGAAAAAATTTAAAATTTCTTTTGGCTTGTCTCACCCTCGTACTCCATAAAAGATGGCTAAACCTCCCACATATCATGCTAGCCTAGTGTAAGTCTGATCTGGTCACGATGGTTAGGTGGTATGTCTTAAAAGAGGGTAAATTACCCCAACCGACACTCCACGTGTGCATAAGCCTACATTAGCAGCCGAGTGCCAGGACACATAATCCATTGTCACATCATTTTTGGAAAGAAGGAGAGTATAACTAAAATTGTTAATTTTAACTAAGATTTCATCCTTTGTATCTTAATAGCTGAGAGTTTGAGTTGCACATCCACTAATTGTTTGGCTTGGTCATCCAAATTTTACTTAGTGTGGTTTAATTGATTGATTCATTAAATTGTGACCGCCCCTACTGAACTAAAAATCTCTTTCTTAGGTGTTTAATTTGAATTGATGGCTATGAGTATAAACATGTTGATCATGGTTGGCTTGGTCTTATACACATCTTTCTTTTCATTTGATCTATGCATGAACTTGACAATTCTTCATTTGTGTTTCTATGCTCTTTTTTCTTGAGGACAAGCAATGGTTTAAGCTTAGGGGGATTTGATGTGCACAAATCATATCATCTTTTGGATCATGTTTGGTTTCATATCCATATTGTTTTGACTCAATTATCACTCTCATTCATGCTAGATTCTATATTTTTAGCTATTCTTACTTGTCTAATGGTTTAGATTATAGGTACTACATTTTCCAATGAAATGGTGAGGAATATATCATATTATCACTTATTGGATCACTTCTCAAGTATCTACATGTTTTGGGGTTCGAAACTATGCAAATACCACCTTTTACGACATGTAAAACTAACCTACACACCGTAAGTTATGAGCAGAATACAGAACAGCCATTGACACGTTGTGTCTTAATTAAGACACCCCGTGTCTATAAAAGACACGACGTGTCTTATAAAAGACACCCTGTGTCTCAGCCCAGAAATTGAATGTAGAACTCTAGATTTGTAGCAACACGCCATGTTTTATTAAAGACACATCGTGTCTTATTAAAGACACACCGTGACTTTTTAAAGACACGTCGTGTAACCTTCCAGAACTCGATCCAAACTTCAGTTATTGCATAAGACACATCGTTTCTTATAAAAGACACGTTGTGTGACCTGTAGATTTCACTCAAACACGAATTTAACTGTCTCACACTAATATATATGACCCCAAGTGGTCTTGGGATAGTTACCACAACTTAGGACAGACTTTTTGGAGGGCAACTCGACTGGAGGGAGTCCAGGAGAAGTTGGAGGAGACCAAGGGAGATAGGAGGTTGTTACTTGTGAGAGAACTCTCTTCTTTTTCCTTTTTCTCCACTATTTGCATAAAGGATCTTCTTCTTCCTCTTCTATCCGCTTGGGAGTGAAGAAATCTAGAGAAAGTGCAACAAGTAAGGAAGGAGCTTGACTTCTAGCCGGAGTTCTTCTTCGTTATACTACTTCTCATGAACATACTAGTTCTTTCTACTCTTTTACTATGTCCTTTGATGTTTTCTACTGCTTGTACTTTCTTTCTCTAGCCATGGATGAGTAGAATCCCAATCTTGGACATGGGAGAGTAACTCCCATGTCATAGCTTGTATGAACATATGAATTTCATACTAAATGTTAGTTGTTTGCATGTTCTAAGAGTTGTTTCAGATCTGAAATGCTTGTTTGTGTGATTGGCCATCATACTTGCATGTTTTATGCTTTCGTTCATAATCTGAGAAGATGTGTTTGAGAGTATGGAGTTACTCTTTTGGCAACTTGTCCTTGACCGCGAGAGTAGATGGGATTAAGTTGAGGAGTAAGGTTTGTGATTCAAAATGAAATGCATACACAAGAGTGATGTATGGAGTTAGATTCATCATCATTTCACCAGGAGGTGATTGATGACTACAAACTTCCTTCGCAAGTTAATTAACATGTTTAAATTCGTATTTTAATATAAGATATGATGTGATAGTGGAATCCCCAGTCTAGTATCCTCCTAAATCTGAATTTTACTCCCTAAATCTGAATTTTAACATTTCTTAAGTGATTATTTACTATTTTGTTTTAAATCTAGAATTTAGTTGTTCTAATCCAATTATCTTGTGTACAATGATCTAGATTATTGAAAATCATAACTCATGCACCTAGCTAACCAACTCTTCTTGTGTTCAAACTCGACTACAACTACTCTCGTATACTTGCGGGAAATAGCTAGTTGAGTAAAAGATCATTCTTATGATTGAAACTCGTTAGTGTAACAAACCAATAAGTTTTTGGCATCGTTGTTGGGGAGCATCGGTATTCCTGTTAGAGAAAGAGTTGTTGGTAAGTAAATGAGACTAGATCACAACCATCATATCCATAAATCATAATTCATCATGATCATCATAATTTTTTGTATCCTCCATTTTTGTGTATCTCACTCACCTTGTTTATTTGTAGGAGCATATGGGGTGTTCGTAATAAGATCCTTGAACCGTGCATATCTCTACATTCAGAAAATGAACACATCATTTGCATCCCTTATGGAGAAAGAAGGAGTGAAACTCAAACATGTATAGAGGAATCACAACCCACAAAACCATAATCCATGTTACCATCAACCAAACGACATTCACCCATGCCACCTTCATCCACATCACCTTCATATGCACCACCCTCATCCATGCATCCTTCATCCACACCACCATCATTCACACCTAATTCACCACCAACACCCATACCACATTCTTCCACGCCCTCATATCCACCACCTTCATCCATACCACATACGCCACCACCATCTACACCACATCCACCTAATCCTCCGGATCCACATGAAGAACTAGTCAAGGAGTATGACCTTCCTCTTAAGGACTACTTTGGTACAATAGCAATGCACATGAGTGGGCCTGTTAATATTTCAGAATTTGAGGCAGAGGATTTTTCTATCAACCCAGCCATCATACAATTGCTACATCTGAATGCATTTGGAGGGACGCCAATGGAGGATCCAAATCTCCACATTGCTAAATTTCTGTAGTTGCTAAGCACCATAAAGATATATGGAGTTCCTACTGATGGTTTATGCCTAATCCTTTTTCCATTCTCTCTTAGAGATAGAGCCAAGGCATGGCTCTATACTTTGCCAAAAAAGTCAATCGACACTTGGGAGGAGCTTCTAAAGGTCTTTTTGGCAAGATATTTTCCACCTAGCAAAACTTTACAGTTGAGTAGTCAACTCATCAATTATTCTCAAAGGGATGGAGAGACCTTTTATGATACATGGGAGAGGTTCAAAGATCTTCAACATCTTTGTCCACATCATGGTCTAAGAAATTTGCTTCTATTGCAATCTTTCTACAATGGTTTGTGTTACAATACAAGATTATCTATTGATGCAGCTGCAAATGGAGCTCTAATGAACAAATCTTATAGAGAAGCTCATGCTATTATTGAAGGTATGGTAGCAAACCATTGCCAATGGATCTCGGATACAAGCTACCAACCATCTTATTCAGCTACTACATCTGAGATACAAGTGGGGAGTCACATGTTTGATGCTATAGACATAATTGCAACAAAGCTAGACACTTTATCACAAAGGTATGAGAAGCTAAGCACACAGCCATTTCAAGCAGCAAATATTATTTGTGATGCATGTGGGTTTCTTAGAGACTCATCTTCTACATGTTATGCTTGTTCTACTTATTCTCCAATGGGCTAAAATCCACTAGGCTTCTATAGCAATGTGAACCCGAATTTCATTCAGCCACAACAATCATAAGTAACTTCTAGATTAGAGTCCATGCTTGCAACATTTATTTCAACTCAAATGCAGAAAAATGAGGAGTTCCAACAACAAAGACAATCAATGAATGATGCCATTTGGAAAATCTCTTCTAAGGTGGACAATATTTCCACTCATGCACACATCGTGGAGAAACAAATTGCTCAGCTAGCTCTTTCTAGCAAAGAAGCATTTCCACCGTTCTTGCCTAGTCCACCCGAGATGAATCCTACATATTTTAGGCCGGTGACGTTGAATAATGGTGTTGTCATAGAAGTATATCCTTCAAGGTATGATGATGTTGATAGCTATGAGGATTATGAAGCTGCAAATCAAGGGGAGAAAGCTACAACACATGATCTACTTTTAGACTTTTTAATAAAGCCACATGTCCTTCCTCCTCACACTCTAGATGACACATTGCTTTATAATGAGAACACTTTTCCCAACTCATATTTTTATGATGCTTCAAAGGAGAATGAAAAGACAAATAGTATTGGCATACAAAAGACTATTCTTGCTACAGCTCATAGGTGATTTTGCTTGCCCCAAATCAAGGACATATTTGCAAGGAGGTATCAATCTTTAGCACAATAATTTCCAGCCTCAAATCAAAGCAATGGACCTCCATCTTCATCATTCACCATGACAGGTATCTAGTTGCAATACTCTTCAGTTTGTTATATGCAGTGAGGACACTGCAAATTTCAATTATGGGGAGAGCAACCGGTTGGTAGTGTAGTTTTATTTCCCTTTTATCATCTTTTTCTTAGTTTTTTATTTCAATTCTACTCTTCTAGTGGCAAATCTAATATGATATGAGGTTTATCTTTTATATGTGGATAGAACTCCTATGCTTAATTGAATGTCCTCTTTTGATGAGATATATTATTAGGAGAAATTGTAAAAGGCATGCATTAATCAAATGAAACCTTTTGTCCATCAACATGTGCTTAACTCTAGTTTATGCATCTAGCCTGAACATTCATCTTTCACATCCTTGATTGATTAAAACATGTAATGGTTTCAATTTTTGTGAGTAAATCAACTTTATAACATCATTTAGAATACGTGATGCCCTTGCCAAGCTCTTCATGTATTTTCAACCACTCTTTCAATGAAATTTTTTCGAAACAATTAAATGAAATCTAGCTAATGTTGCAATTTAGTCGACTCTTCTATGTTTTGGAAAATTTTTAAATTTCTTTTGGCTTATCTCACCCTCATACTCCATAAAAGATGGATAAACCACCCACATATCATGCTAGCCTAGTGTAAGTCTGATCTGGCCACGATGGCTAGGTGGTATGTCTTAAAAGAGGGTAAAATACCCCAACTGGCACTCCACATGTGCATAAGCCTACATTAGCATTCGAGTGCTGGAACACATAATCCATTGTCGCATCATTTTTGGAAAGAAGGAGAGTACAACTAAAATTGTTAATTTTAACTAAGATTTCATCATTTGAGTTGCACATCCACTAATTGTTTGGCTTGGTCATCCAAATTCTACCTAGTGTTGTTTAATTGATTGATTCATTTAATTGTGACCACCCCTACTGAACTAAAAATATCTTTCTTAGGTGTTTAAGTTGAATTGATGGCTATGAGTATAAACATGTTGATCATGGTTGGCTTGGTCTTATACACATCTTTCTTTTCATTTGATCTGTGCATGAACTTGACAATTCTTCATTTGTGTTTCTATGCTCTATTTTCTTGAGGACAAGCAATGGTTTAAGCTTAGGGGGATTTGACGTGCACAAATCATATCATCTTTTAGATTATGTTTGGTTGCATATACATATTGTTTTGACTCAATTATCACTCTCATTCATGCTAGATTCTATATTTTTAGCTATTCTTACTTGTCTCATGGTTTGGATTGTAGGTACTACAGTTTCCAATGAAATGGTGAGGAATATATCATATTATCACTTATTGGATCACTCCTCAAGTATCTACATATTTTGGGGTTCAAAACTATGCAAATACCACCTTTTACGACATGTAAAACTGACCTACACGCCGCAAGTTATGAGCAGAATACACAGCAGCCCAGAATAGCCATTGACACGTAGTGTCTTAATTAAGACACACCCCATGTCTCAGCCCAGAAATTGAATGCAGAACTCCAGATTTGCAGCAACACGCCGTATTTTATTAAAGACACGATGTGTCTTATTAAAGACATGTCGTGTAACCTCCTAGAACTCAATCCAAACTTCACTTATTGCATAAGACACGCCGTGTCTTACAAAAGACATGTCGTGTGACCTACAGATTTTACTCAAATACGAATTTAGCTATCTCACACTTATATATATGACCCCAACTCATCTTGGGACAGTTACCACGGCTTAGGACGGAC
The DNA here is from genome assembly GCA_963693085.1 of Alisma plantago-aquatica. NCBI lineage: Eukaryota > Viridiplantae > Streptophyta > Magnoliopsida > Alismatales > Alismataceae > Alisma > Alisma plantago-aquatica. Next base: position 1,252,288,694 of record OY856410.1, on the reverse strand, counting down.
TTTTTGGAGGGCAACTCAACTGGAGGAAGTCCAGGAGAAGTTGGAGGAGACCAAAGGAGATATGAGGTGGTTACTTGAGAGAGAACCCTCTTGTTCTTCCTTTTACTTCACTATTTGCAACAAGGATCTTCTTCTTCCTCTTCTATTCGCTTAGGAGTGAAGAAATCGGGAGAAAGTGCAACAAGAAAGGATGGAACTTGACTTCTAGCTGGAGTTCTTCTTCATTCTACTACTTCTCACAGACATACTAGTTCTTTCTACTCTTTTACTATGTCCTTTGATGTTTTCTGCTGCTTGTACCTTCTTTCTCTAGCCATGGATGAGTAGAATCCCAATCTTGGACATGGGAGAGTAACTCCCATGTCATAGCTTGTATGAACATATGAATTTGTACTAAATGTTAATTGTTTGCATGTTCCAAGAGTTGTTTCAGATCTGAAATGCTTGCTTGTGTGATTGGCCATCATACTTGCATGTTTTATGCTTTCTTACATAATCTGAGAAGATGTGTTTGAGAGTATGGAGTTACTCTTTTGGCAACTTGTCCTTGACCACAAAAGTGGTTGGGATTAAGTTGAAGAGCAAGGTTTGTGATTCGAAATGAAATACATACACAAGAGTGATGTATGGAGTTAGAATAGTCATCATTTCACCAGTAGGTGATTGATGACTACAAACTTCCTTTGCAAGTTAATTAACATGTATAAATTTGTATGTTAATATAAGATATGATGTGATAGTGGAATCCCAAGTCTAGGATCCTCCTAAATCTGAATTTTAACCTTTCTTAAGTGATAATTTACTATTTTGTTTTAAATCTAGAATTTAGTTGTTAATCCAATTATGTTGTGTACAATGATCTAGATTATTGAAAATCATAACTCTTGCATCTAGTTAACCAACTCTCCTAGTGTTCAAACTCGACTACAACTACTCTCGTATACTTGTGGGAAATGGCTAGTTGAGTAAAAGATCATTCTTATGATTGAAACTCATTAGTGTAACAAACCAACACAAAGTTTTCCTATTGCTAGAAGAATAGTACTTTTCTTTTTCGACCAACACATAAATGTGTGTCCTATTAAGTTCCCCAATAGCATCCTAAAACAAAGTAGTACGAAATTTCATTAACAAATACAAGTACAGTAAGAAACATAACAATGTCATGCTAGCGGTACCTTGTATTATGGGGTGAACCTTGGGTTTTCCCTAATTTAATGGTGTGTCATTATAGACGTGGTAGGAATCGCGACATACTCATGATGTTCGAAATCCTTTTTGAATTTTGTGCTTGTTGTCTCCCCTGAGAGGATGTAGTCCTCTGTTAAAGCATGATTGTTTTGTCCATGGCTAACCATTTGGAGGAAGTAGCAAACAATCTCGACTATTGATGCACCCCTAATACTTTTTAACAATCTACAAGTCTCAGGCTTATCAACCACTATTAATAGATTCTTAGGTTCCATCATGTAAAGGTCATATGCCCTCATTCTATGTCACATTATGATTTCAAAAACCTTTTGGTGACCACCCTTAATATTGATATACCTAGGTATTAGAGTACTTGACTCTTCAACAAATACATTTTTGTTATACACGATGGATTCTACAATTGATTCAACAATTAGGTTTGTTGGTTTTGAAACAATATCCAACATGTTCCCAAGCAAGTCTGATGTTTATTTATGATTGTTACCATCCATTGTGCCTGCAATTAAAGAAGTGAGAAGCCACTTATTGAAGTTTCAAGAAATAATGACTAGTGATGTTGAAGGTACTCACAAAGGTGCACATGCAAATGAAACATGGGAAAGTAGTATTCTATTGTTAAACAATAGACACGGAAAGTGAAACAACCATAGAATCTAATAACAAAGCATCACACAAATGTTTGAAAACATTGTCAATATTACATGCCATAAAATTAAATGACAAGAATAAAAGATAATATTGCACATGAGGTATGTTCCTCCATGAAATATAGCACAATCACGACTTTCATAGCTACCTACAGAGGTGCATGCCCTCTACCATGGTCGCTTGTGCCGCCACATTGACTATTGTTCCATATTGATGAATATGGGGTTTGTCAATGACCTCCAGGATGTTGTGGCACATAAGATGGTGATATCATTGGTGTTGCTTCTATTGTTGACATTTGCTAGAATTGAAGTCCTGGAGTGGAAATAAGCCACAATCTACCGAGGGGACCTTCGTATTGGATCTGGGGATCTAGAGGGGGTGAATAGAGCTTCAAAACTTACATAAGAATAGTTAAACCTTCAAATTATATCAATTGAAACAAAATGCTAAAAGTGAATTTGAAGTTCTATCTAAACAAGCATAGAAAGGATTAGAGAGATTGAAACAAACATTTGGACAAGGTATTTAGAGTGGTTCCAGTCTCCAAACTTGGTAGTTGTCAGTCCACTACCTAGAGAGGTCAACCTCTAGGACTTTGCAACTGATGTATATTTATATTCCATTATAAGACATACAAGAAGACTACCTTACACCCAAGGGCTTACCTATCCAAGAGTTAGTCTTCTACCTCATAACAAGTCTTACCCACTCTTACAAGTAGCTTGATTCCTTCTCCTAGGACATCTCCTCATTGCAACAAGTCTTCAGCCTATAGGATTTATGCACTAAGCTCCTTCGATCTTCCGCCTTGTCCTTCTCCTTCACTTGGAGAATATCTTCATTCTTTCTTCAGCCTTGAATAAGAACAACAACTCCTCCTTCACTTGGAGAAGATCACTTCAGCCTTTGCTCTTTGAGAAAGGGGATTGGGAAGTGGAGAGATGGAGATCTTTATAAGGTAACAATGAGGTAGCTCTCTTTCAACATGCCTAACTCACTCATAATCGTGAAATGCTTTGTAACTGAGAGAGAGATAAAGGGGATCAAAGGGGTTTTGCACACTCAACTATAGCAAGGACCAATGATAGCATGAATGAGCAACCTTGGAATGAGATCAAAGAGGTCCTATTTATAGTTGGGGGTGTTCCTTTGAGTGTGGGGTCACTTAAGAACAAAAAATAGTCATTTTACAACTTGCAATAGACATATTTTCGATTCTAACAACTCTCTAATGGTTGGAATCACTTTTCTACATTTTCCGTACAGTGTATTTGATCGAGTTTCAATAAAGGTAACTCAATCGATCCAGTATCTGACAAAGTCAATTTTCAAATTATCGGTCGAGTTTGTCCTGGGGTAACTCGACCTATTCACCAAAATCAAGTTGGTGGGTCGAGTTATGTGAGTGTATAACTTGACCGATCCAATAATTTCCAAAAATCCATCATCGGTCGGTCGAGATTCAAACTCGACTGGTTAAGTTGTTGTGACGAATTTTTAAAATGATTTTTAAGTGATAAAACGATGAAATTAAGTGTCCCTGGTTTTTTCTCATCTTAGTTACAAGTCATGTCATAAATACAAATGATTACAAAAATATTCTAAGGTTATTTGGAGTGTTTTCCACAAAAGCACATTTGCATTATGTTTGATTTGAAATTGGACAAGCTAGGGCTTGGTAAATTTGATCCCTTTCATGTACCTAATACCTGAATTTATCTCAAACAAACATATTAGATAGATATGAATGGCATGGTTAAGTCATTATTAAAATATTGACAATGTATAACTCTCAAGTCAACACTTTATAGTACCTAAAACAAATATCCCACAACCATCCCAAAAGTTTATCGGGGTTCTGGCATAGGCTAAGGTATATGTTTGATTGGTGGCCTCCTTCATGCCTAAAAATGTCCCACAATGTATCTATGTCATTGAAATGTTGAAAAAATTGGGCGTACTCCTCTTTTTCCATATTTGTTCACATAGTTGCCTAGTTTGTCTAGCTTTGCATACACTTGGGTGAATGCACTTACCATGTCAATCGATAGAAAAAACTATTCAGGTGTGTGTGCTCCTTTTTTCCTACACCTTTGAATGGAATGTGTCTTTGTGCTACTACTTTATTAATCTATTCCAACATTGTCTTCCTTGCTTTGAAAGCCAAAGCTCCCCACATCACCTAAAAGACCTATGTTCACTCCTAAAAGAGGCAAAGATGAATATTGTGGTTGTGATGAAGGAGTGTTATCAGATGCGTCTAAGTTAACTGCTTCATCATGTGAGGGAACATCTGATGACAAGTGTTATCAATTCTGTACATTGCATGGTGACCCCTTTAAATGTTTTTTACCCCATCAACTCAATATCATCATAATGATATAAGGTGTGGTTAAGCAGTTTTGCTAGCTCCTTGTTTCCCTAATTGGAAAAAACTTTTAGTTAGGAGGTTATGTCTAAACGTAATACATGAATCATATGGTAATTTTTGGTAAAATGTTGGACATAACTTAAGTGTATCCCTTCATTCCTGGGTATAAGATAGTATGGGTTTGTTCCTTATATTGTTCCAACGAACACTAGTAAGTCTGGTTACATGTTTCAACTTGAAAAATTGTTTCTTAAGATTCTTCCATTGAGTTTTAATTTGCTCCAATGTCACATCAGGCCTCCCCATTCTGATTACCCTATCACGAAGTGTATCCCTCCAAGACTCTCAAGTAAATTTCCCATCTACACATCTACCTATATCATATTTTCGTTTCAGTGTAGTAACTAGAGCCCTTTTGGCCTCCCTGGACCATACAACTTGGAGCCTCATGTCTTGAGAATCCATTGTAGCAATGGTACTACAATACATTTCAATGGTGAGGGTGTTATGAGTTCTAAATCTTATGTTCAACTTGGTATGAATATCCTAGTTATGCACTTACCTAATTAGAAAATCATTGATCTATGCACAATCATAGGTGTATGTCTAATTGCAAAAGTAATTCAATTTTTGTGTATGTCAAAAAGATTTACGTGTATGTATAAATATATCTTGGTAAAATAATGTTGAAATATTTAAGAAGTCTTGTCCATAAGGAATTTAGGTCTCAATACGTTTAAGAAATGCCATATTTTATTTAGTAAAATTTGATGTTTTCTAAAATTTAGTTTTGGGTCTACGTATAAGTATTAACAACAAGTTGAATACTAAACAATGCCTTGTTGACAATACTAAACCAACCAAGCACAATAACAAACTAATTTAGGGTAAGTAATATTCATATTTAACATCAACCAATCACAACAACATCATAAAGAATCTGTACATCTACTAAACATGGACAATAATGTTTCAAAAATGCATACAAAATAGAAAATAGAAATGCCCTAATGCCTTGGATTAATAAGGTCAACATGATGTTCAGTAAACTTGACCTTCCCTGATGTATCAACATGAAACTTGTCTATGTACATACATAAGTAAGGAAACACAAATTCATAGCCCGAGGAGCAAACATATCAGTTCAGTAATTCACTTGAAAATGGGGGCATCAAATGCAGTGATTCATATTGTAAGGAGTGGGACCCCAGAGGGGATCCACTCCCTGCTAAAAAAAATTGAAGAATAAAACATACATTCCTGACACACTAAACAATATGCTAGAATAGGTGCAAAAATTTCAAATTTCAATAAGTGGTATTCAAAACAACCAAAGTGTAGCAGCGGAATTAAATAAATGACTATATTCTATTTTCATAAAAGATTACAAAGTACATCATAATCTCCCATAAGGTTTTACATGTATGATACAACATATGGATCTAAGTATAGGGAAGTCCAAACTACTTCAAATACGTCTCCAAGAAACATATCCAATTGCTAGGTCCATGTTGGAAGCTATGTTCTCCTTGGTCATGTTAAACACCTCAATCTAAACCTAGGTGGTTGGGAAAACACCCTTCAAGAGAGAGAAAAATAAGGTATGTGTCAAATAATGAACAAGAACAAAAGATAAGGAAATAACATGAAAGTAAAGGCTAAGATTTCATCATAAGATGAAGAGAACTACATAATGAGGCATAATTAAAATAGATGCTTGCCATAATATTAAAATAGTAAAGGAATTACATGCATGATTAATATTGACTACATTAACTAAGTAGGGTTGAGGCACGTATCGGACCCCAACCTCTAGGTGAGGGGAGAATTAATACATTCCCGGTCACTTACACATATTTTTATGGGGGAGAATAAGACATTTTCCAGGGAAAATTAATACATGCCCTATCTATGGGTGGTTGTACATAAGTACAACTACTATAGCTAAATAGTCCATAAAATCAACATGCGAGAAAAGAAATATTGGCAAGTAAAAGCATCATATCAATTAGAACATGGCAATGGGGTAAAAGACCCAAGAAAAAGAATATCATTACCAATTTTGAGGTAATTTAACAAAAGAGTCATGAATAGAGGGAATATGGTTCATTAAAGCCTCATTAGGGAAATATAGGGTTTGGTTTGAAAATATCCCAACTTAGGATGTAAGAATGCACATACCTCTCTTACTGATATCAATTACTAAGTTTCACCACTTTAATTGAGTCCAAGTTCCTCTTTGCCTATTTTCGATGTATTAACATGTATTAGAGTACCTAATGCACACTAAAAACTTAGAAAAACTTAGATTTAGACTCTAAAAATCTCACTAATGAACTTATTAGGTTCTCCAGATCAAGAAAAATATCTTTATGTCAATTTTGGAGTTATGGTGATTAAGTTGTAATTTTTATGGATTTTATATATTAAAACCATATTCCAAAAATCACCTTTTGAAAAACCTTGAAATAAGACCTCAAAAGAAGTTATATTAGATATATATTAATTTCACGATTCCAAAATATATTTTTTTATTAATTTTGGACAAGTGGTTTACAAGATATGAAAATTTCAATTTGAAACAATCAGGAAATGACAAGTCATCCTTGCGAGAGAGAGTAGGAGAGAAATAGAGACAGAGAAAACACCATTTGACCCAAGATCAGGGTTGGAGATGCATAGGTAAACCAACTAGGTCTTCTAGAGAAGGTAAAACAGCAAGAAACCAAAACCCTAGAAGAACATGGTAAATAGAGATGGATATCATTGATTTTAAACATAGAAGCATGAGTTTTAAGCATGTAGTAAGAAATATATGATAAGGGGGTTATAAAAATTGCTTCTAGGGAAGGTGGAAAAGTTTAAGTAGAAAGATTCCCCAGTTAGAGAGGCTGGTTTCTCCAATTGAACTCATATATCGAGCAAGAAGCACCTTCTCAACTTTAGAGGTAAAAAAAACCTAGCAAAAGAACATGGAGATGAGGTGTTTAAAGGCTCTAGGTGGGGTTTCACCATGGAAGGCCATAGTTCTGACCTGGAAGAAGGTGGTAAGAAGATGAACATCATGAAAATAGGGTAGGAAAGGAGTAAACTTACTAGTTTTGATTGAAACCACCAAGAAGGAGCTTTGGAAACCCTAAATAGAGCATATTCGGAACCCTAGGAGCCTTCTTCACCATGGTAAGCACCCTCTTTTACCTTGGGACAACACCTTCATGGACAAATAGAGTAGGAACTATGCTTTAATTTGGAGGAAATAGAAGGAGAGCAAGATTTTTTGAATTGGGAGGTGGGAAGGGGTAGATATGGATTTATGAAGAAGGGTGCAAGCATGATGTGTCTATGGGACTTTCCATGTGTCCTTAACCTAGGGCTTCATGGCCATGCAAGAGGACATGTCATAGAGGCTTATTGAATATAAAATGTCAGTTCTAAAAGCCCATGGAGACTTTTAGTCCATCCCCACCGTCCTCAAATCAAAGAAATAACTCCATTAGTTGATAGCTTTTAAAGATAAGTTCATTTATAAAGAGGGTAATCCCTAAAATGCCCTTGAAGAGAAACACCTTCAAACCAAAGTGCAACTAGGTGCCCCATGGTTCAAAATCTCGAGAATCGTGAGGGAATATCTAAGTATTATAATGCATGTGATAATTTGCAAAGAAAACCTCCTAATTGGGTAAATTGCATAAAAGTCCAGAATGTACCTAAAATTGCATAACTTGCACAAACAACATCCAAATTAAATGCTCATTTTATGATTTCAAAACACATCACAAAGTTATATTAAGGTTATTTACACCTAAATAAGGTCCATAAATAAACTTTACTTAGGTATTTGTGCATAAACCCTTTTATTGGTACAAATAGTGAATAAATGTTCACCAAACTACTATAAATTCCACTAATTAAACATCAAGGACGTGAAGGATAGAAATGAAAGGGAAACTTGGGAAAAAGGATTACATGTATATTACATCTAACATTCAGTATGTTACAACACTCTGCCCCTTAAATAGGATTTTGTCCCCGAAATCATAAACAAAAAGTGAAGGGTGAGTATGCAGCATCCCAAGACTAAACTCTGAGGTTGTTTCCATAAAACTTCCACCGAAACTTTCACTAACTATAACTCCTTTTTTTAAACCGATTAACTTGGGAGTTCAAAATCTTCTCAAGCAACTCCACATAGGTCATATTGTCATGGATCACTAAGGGTTCCCCTTTTACGATTTATTTTTAACATTTTTGGATTATTAGCATTATATTCATTATGACATTACATCATCCTCATTATTCTTTTAAGCTGGTCTAACTATATTCAAAAAGATTTATATTTCATTACTATGCTTGAAACCATATATATTTCTTACTTACCTCATTATGAGTTTTAGCGCAATTAGAGTTTACTCAATTATCTCAATATGCATTATTATATCTGATCATTATCTTTAATAATTTGGTTTGAGACTCCATTATCACCTTATTGAATTATATCAGATTATTTTGCATAAAATAAGACAATTTATCCAATTTGTTACAATTAATCCAAATAATGTTACATTAATCACTTATATCTATATTAAACATTGTCACATTGTCACATTAACTTTGTTACTCACATTAATGTCATCATTAATCATTTTCTCATATTTATTCTATTCTTATGATTGACTATGTACTTTTATGTGAATCCAATTACTTCCTATCCATATTGAAGTCACTATATGTATTTTAGTGAAAAAAGTGGAATATACTATCTATTAATGATTTGATTCACCTACCGGGTCATGATTAGGTGATTAATTAGGTGTGTATTAGAGAACAAGGTGATATACATTTCAAATTGATGACTTGATATATATATTAATATAGGGTTAGGTGATTATATATCATTTATGTGTATTGAGGTATGTTATCTTATTATGACACCTCATGTCACTAATGTATCATGAATGTCATTATGAATGTATATTTTAAGGTTAGATGATTACAACTTAGGGTTAGGTTAATATGATCATTATTCATCACCTATATAGTGCATTAAGGCCAATATTAGGTTACAATTATCTTGCTCATCATATCATTTGGGTTTATTGGTCCAAGACATGGTTAGCATCACGTGTACCCAATATTAGTATTAATATGTGAGTTACTCATACTATGTGCATTAGATATTCATTAGAATTCAAACATGTGAACTATTCATTATATGACCATTATATGTTGATTAGTATATAAACAAGCATGTCAAGTTATAACTATGACTTGTTTGGTTAAAACTAAGGATCCAAGCAAACTTTCCTCCTAATCATGGAGTTAGGGTTTCTAGAGTCAGTATCTAGATTTCGATATGTTACATGACTCCATTTCCTTAAAAAGGATTCCATCCTCAAAATCTAACTACCCAAACATCATCAAATCAACTACTCTCCACCCCTTCAAAGGTTTGACCTACCAAGCCAACTAATCTAGAGGTAAAAGGGTGAGTATAAGTAAACCATGTACAAGATTCATCATGCTTCACTATGCACTCTGATTTCTTACTAAACACCATCTTCAAAGTCTAGGTTCTAGGGATAAACTGTCCAAACATGTGGTTCTATGAGACATAAGAGAACTATATTGGGTATCCATCCTCAAACAAGTCATTACACCTGAATGATTATGTTCTTAGGATTATCAAACTTAGGTTCCTAAGGCTACTACTTTCTATAGGCATGCTATTTTGGACAGTCAATATCAGCTCAGGACAGGCAGGTATCATATGGATCCGAGAATCCTCATAAACCAAGCTAATAGAGCAGAGCAAAATCTTGCCAACCCCTGAACCCTCCTGATCCTTTCTAGACACCTTTGCTTTCAACTTATGCCCTAATAGCTACCTAACAGGCTCATCACGTTATAGTTAACTAAATATGTTTCTAATTTGAAACCCTTATGTTACTAAATCAATCCTCTCATCATCTCAAGATTAGCATAGATAATTTCTAGGACAAATGTGTCACTTAAAGAGGAACTATATGAGGCAAGGGTAATTGGGGAGACAAAACTAAAATAGTCAAATTATGACTACCATGGGATCTGATACCATTCTGTAAGGGAATGGGAACCGAGAGTGGATCCACTCCCTACTAAAAACTTGAAGAATAAAACATCCATTCCAAACACACTCAAAGGTATGCTAGAATAGGTGCAAAATTTTCAAATTTCAATAAATGTTATTCAAAACAACCAAAGTGTAGCAGCGGAATTAAATAAATGACTATATTCAATTTTCATAAAAGATTACAAAGTACATCATAATATCCCATAAGGTTTTACATGTATGATACAACATATGGATCTAAGTAGAGGGAAGTCCAAACTACTTCAAATCTATCTCCAAGCAACATCTCCAATTGCTAGGTCCATGTTGTAAGCTATGTTCTCCTTGGTCATGTTCAAAACCTCAATCTAAACCTGGGTGGATGGGAAAACACCTAGAAAGAGAGATAAAAACAAGGTATGTGTCAAATAATGAACAAGAACAAAAGATAAGGAAATAACATGAAAGTAAAGGCTAAGATTTCATCATAAAATGAATAGAACAAGAGTATGAGGCATAATCAAAATAGATGGTTGCCATAATATTAAAATAGTAAAGGAATTGCATGCATGATTAATATTGACTAAATTAACTAAGTAGGGTTGAGGAACCTATCGGGCCTCGGCCTATAGTTGAGGGGTAGAATTAATTCATTCCCAGTCACCTATACATATTGTTATGGGGGAGAATAAGACATTCTCCCGGGCAAATTAATACATGTCCTATCTATGGGTGATTGTACATAAGTACCACTACTATAGCTAAATAGTCCATAAAACCAACATGCTAGAAAAGAAAGCATGGCAAATAAAAGCATCATATCAATTAGAGCATGGAAGTGGGGTACAAGACCCAAGAAAAGAATATCATTACCAATTTTGAGGCAATTTAACAAAAGAATCATGAATAGAGGGAATATGGTTCATTAAAGTTTCATTAAGGAAATATACGGTTTGGTTTGCAAATATCCCAACTTAGGGTGTAAAAATTCACATACCTCTCTTACTGATATCAAAGTTTCACCACTTTGATTGAGTCCAAGTTCCTCTTTGCCTATTTTCAATGTATTAACATGTATTAGAGTACATTATGCACATTAATGTATAAAACCCTAATTTTAGACCTTTATAGAAAAACATAGATTTAGACTCTAGAAACCTCACCCATGAACTTATTTGGTTCTCCGGATCAAGAAAACATATCTTTATGTCAATTTTGGAGTTATAGTGATTAAGTTGTAATTTTTATGGATTTTATGTATTAAAATCATATTCTAAAAACCACCTTTTGAAAAAAACCTTGAAATCAGACCTCAAAAGAAATTTATTGGATAGATATTAATTTTACAATTCCAAAACATATTATTTTATTAGTTTTGGACAAGCGGTTTAAAAGATATGGATTTTTCAATTTGAACCAATCAGGTAATGACAAGTCAGAAATCCTTGCGAGAGAGAGTAAGAGAGAAAGAGAGACAGAGAAAATACCATTTGACCCAAGATCAAGGTTGGGTGTGTAGGTAACTGAACTAGTTCTTCTAGAGAAGGTAAATAGCAAGAAACCAAAACCCTAGAAGAACATGGTAAATAGAGATGGAGATCATTAATTTTAAACATAGAAGCATGAGTTTTAAGCATGTAGTAAGAAATATATGATAAGGGGGTTATAAAACTCACCTCTAGGGAAGGTGTACAAGTTTAAGCAGAAAGATTCCCAGGCTATAGAGGATGGTTTTTCAATAAAACTCCTATCTTGGGCAAGAAGCACCTTCTCCACTTTAGAGGTAAAAAAAACCTAGCAAAAGAACATGGAGATGAGGTGTTTAAGGGCTCTAGGTGGGGTTTCACCATGGAAGGCCACAGTTTCGACCTAGAAGAAGGTGGGAGGAAGATGAACAACATGAAAATAGGGAAGGAAAGGAGGAAACTTACTAGTTTTGGTCGAAATCACCAAGAAGGAGCTTTAGAAACCCTAAATAGAGCAAATTTGGAACCCTAGGAGCCTTTTTCACCAAGGTAAGCACCCTCTTTTACCTTAGGACAACATCTTCATGGACAAAAAAATTAGGAACGATGATTTAAGATGGAAGAAAGATAAGGAGAGCAAGAGTTTTTGAATTGGGAGGTGGGAAGGGGTAGATATGGCTTTATAAAGAAGGGGGCAAGCATGAGGTGTCTATGGGACTTTCCATGTGTCCTTAGCCTAGGGCTTCATGGCAATGTAAGATGACAGGTCATAGATGCTTCTTGAATATCAAATTTCGGTTCTAAAAGCCCATGGAGAGTTGTAGTCCATCCCCACCATCTCCAATCAAAGAAATAACCCCATTGGTTGATAGCTTTAAAAGATAAGCTCATTTATATATAGGGTAATCCCTAAAATGCCCTTGGAGAGAAACACCTTCAAACCAAGGTGCAACTAGGTGACCCATGGTTTAAAATCTCACAAATGGTAAGGGAATATCTAATAATTATAATTCATGTGATAGTTTGCAAGGAAAACCTTCCAATTGGGTAATTGCATAAAAGTCCAGAATGTACCTAAAATTGTAGAACTTGCACAAACAACATTCAAATTGAACAAAATTTGAAACTTAGGCTCATTTTATGATTTAAAAACACATCCCAAAGTTATATTAAGGTTTAGAACGCCTAAATAAGGTCCTTAAATAAAGTTTCACTGAGTTATTTGTACATAAACCCTTTTATTGGTACAAATAGTGCATAAATGTTCACCAAACCGCTATAAATTCTACTAATTAAACATCAAGGACATGAAGGACAGAAATGAAAGGGAAACTTGGGACATGGAGATTACATCTAACATTCAGTTTGTTACACATATCCATGTGAAAAATCATCATAGTCCAATCCAGGAAAAGAAAAATACATTTAAAGTTGAGTGTAAAAACTACATGGGTTATTGCATCCACAAAAATACAATTAGGGATAGATATAACTAATATTTTTACCAAACCTCCAATTCCCTAATTATTTTTATATAATTTGATGTTCATTAAAATATAATGACATGTCATTATGTGATCATGTTATATTAAACTATTTAGCCAACCTTGATGTGCAACAACTAATACTGGCACTAAACACCCAATGCTAATAATTAATTTGGTCAAACTATTTGGTCAAGCTTGATGTTTAGGAAATGTTCAGAAATGGATCTAAAACATTATTCAGAATTGGATGGTATATATGGGATAATATTAAGGTAGACATATGGAACTAAACTAGCTTTTAAATTTCACAATCGATTGCAAATCCAAAATGGAATGATGAATTCATCGGAAAATGGGGTATCAAACACAATGTCCATGTCAACAATCATCACATTGCAATCTAGAAATTATAAACACATTTAAAAGAAACACATTCAAAAGTTAAGCATAAAACTACATGTATTCGGACTGAACAAGGTATAGTTGAAGCAATGCATTACTTCATATTGACATATAACATTTCAAGCATAAACAACTACATGTATTCAGACCTAAAAGATCACCAAAGAGCAATCCATCATCAAATAAACACATTTAAATAGGCTTCATACTCCCTTTTGTACATAACAATAATTGTATTGTCAACAAATTTAGACCATATGGAAAATAAAACACATAACTAGAGGTGTATAGAAGAAGGTATATTGAAGCAATGGACCATTTCAAATCAACACATAACATTTAGAACACAATACCTCAATAATTATAATGTATTATTACCTTAAAAAGGGTTCCCATCATTTTAAAAGAAGCCTACTATGTATAACATTCAACATCATACATATTATTGGTATGTATTCCCAAAGAGCCAATCGTATGATGATTGTAATGGCATATCTTGTAATTGATTAATAATGAAGGCAATCTTCCAATTTATTCTATTTTAATCAATTATAAGATAATGATGTAATATGATAAATGTCTAAAGAATGATATTACTCAATGACTTATGTATTCTGGTTGAGGACTTGAATGATGAGATCATAGGATGTCCGGAGTATATGCATTATTGTTATGTCCCTAGTTGGTTGTCATTGTGGAAGGTTAATAGACAACATTGACACAAAAGACTAGAGCGTGTGTTGGTTGATGACAGAACTTCATTAGTCATGATATTTGATATCAAACCAAACACATCGATGCTTGTTAGAGAATAGTGTATCAAACAGACCCACCTTGAGAGTGACACATGGAAACCATGATTAGTGGTCAGAGTCATCCCTTATAGTGATGGTAGTGATTGTGGTTCTTAGACCTAAAATCACTTCACTCATCACATGACATTTTACATACTTTGACATCATCTATCATGACCTTGAATAAGGGTTGTCATAAAGGTGATGCTCGGGTACATTCTAAAACATGGGGATGATTGTTACTGATGTAGATGGGATTTGTCCCTCCTACAGGAGTATGATATCCTGGCCACTTGATAAGTGAGACTGAGAAATGCATGGCCATGTTGGTGTGAGTCATTATGTGATATTGAGCTTACGCATATCTCAAGCAGTCTTCTATAGTTCAAGGAACATGGATTGAATGTTGAAGAGGATAATGTTTCCATGCCTTGAGTTTAATTTGGATATCAGAGATAAAGGATATATACAATGAGTATAGCACCAATCAAAGATTGTAGGTTAAATTTTCTCTCCAACTTTCCAATTACTTGGGTAGCAATGGTGTCTTACTAGATACCACTCATTGCTTGTGATATCATAGATCAGTTATGGACATTCTCTACCAACATAACTTGGAACCTATAGGGTCACACACATAGGATACACTCAAAATAGGAGTCTATTTATGAATGTAGTGTAAACTTGATTACTAAAGTGTTAGATATCCAATTTAAACAACAATGGTTGAAAGTTGACTAACTGGACTATGAACCAACTGGTTTAAGTGTTGAACTGAGCCATTATTGGGAATCAAGTCCATGAGATGGCCAGTTTATAAGTGAACAGATTAGCTCAGGTCCATGAATTGATCGGTTCAGGTTGTAAACCATCTGTTTGGTTGATTCATTCAATTGGATCAAGAATTGATGTTGACGTCATGTTGCACATTAATCAGATAGTAATTGTGAATATAATTGTGATTAGGAAATATTATGAATCGATCAGTTCAAGGGTTGAACCAATTGTCTCACATGCCAACCGGTAATATTATGAATCGATCAGTTCAAGGGTTGAACCAATTGTCTCACATGCCAACCGGTCGGTTCCTTGTTGAACTAGTCATTTTGTCATTTGTAGGTTCTGCAAAATTCATAAAATTTTGTCTCTTCGACTCCCACTCAGATTGGAAGCCGTGACCCTATCCATCCTATACATAGAGGGGTATTGGGGGCCTTTCAAAGACACATGAATGAGCTCTAACAAATATAGTATTCTCACAGTTTTGGTAACATGAGAACATGAGCAAGTTTTACCCATCAAAAAAGAAGGAACAACAAGGGAGAGACAAATGCGATAGAAAGTCAGCACTAGCACACAAACTAGGAGAGACAACTCCTTCATGTCAGTTAATCTAGAATGACGGGAGTTCTCGGTGGTCAGTGCGGACTACTACAAAGGTGAGGATGTTGTTTTCTATCGTTAGGAGGGCAAAGGAAACAAAGTCCATGGTGATCAATCAGGACGCCGCTGCTGATACAGTCTAGGTGCAACTTGAAGAAAGATGCACGCTACTGCAAGGGATAGTCACTAGACTTGCACTAGGGCCATGTATAATCCTTCCAAACCTCCTTTGCCATTACATAGTTGTTGATGTGATCTATTGTCTTAGGGGAATATGGCAAATCAAATTTTTATTTTCACAACCTTATCTGGTACCTTATTCCCCAATAGTGGTATCAGAGCTACATTGATTTACTACTCTTCAGAATTTAATAGATATGAACGAATTTTCATTTTATTATTTATTTATTGCATAAAGATGTGAATACTTAAAATGATTAATGTGCATATCTGACTAAGTACCATATACAATCCACATATATATATGCAAAATGCATCACCTTAAAATCGTTTTGATGGTGATTGGAAGCATGCTTAGAGATTTTAGCCATAGACATTTTGTGCTTGGTTGGATGGTTGTTGTTCTTATTTATATCTCAGTTTACATACTGAGCCTCTCTCTTCTTTTCCATCCATAAAACTATTAGTTCTTTCCTTCCTATGATCCTTTCAAATGTAACTTGAGGTTTTCCAACTATAATGTAATATGTTAAATAGTATTAGGATAACATTTTATTTCTTGTTATGGCAAAGAGGACATTCTGCACCAGGAGAACCAACTAGTTCAGGAGATGAACTGATCAGTTGGAGGACCGAGGAGGCCAATGATAGGAGGAGCCAACCGATTGGCTAGTGGAACAACCAATCCGCTAGAGGAGTCCATGCATCGTGAGGACCAGAGGCCAAACAAACGATTTGAGAGACCAATTGACTGACCAGGAGGCTAGACAACCAATTTAGGGTTGAATCGATCGGCTCGGACTAGCTCCAACATAGATAGTCATCAACAACATGTTGCTACATATGATGTGGACCTTAGGTGATGATGATTCCTTGTAGATCCAAGGAATTACAATAGGATGGCCATAACCATTGCTTATTTTTATTATTGCATATTTGGTTGTGGTTATAGCATGTATATGATACACACTATAAGTATATGGTGATTGGATATGTATATGTATATGTATATGTACATAAATATAAATATAAAATCCCTCAACATAATATTAAGTCTTATCTGCTTTCCATAAGCAACACACATGAAAAACTTGATCGACTAAGAGTAGGTTATGCTAAAGCATAGTGTGTTGTCCATCTCGTGGAAGTGTGATGGTAGAAATGTAGATTTACCAAAGCAGGGTGCATATTCTATCATGTTGACTTTTGGGTCAGGATTAACTAGGTGATCTTAATGAGATTAAGTACTTGGAAGCATGAATATGGATTGTGTATATCACAGAGCTACATTTAGATGCAATTTGCAAAAGTTGCCTACCTAAATAGTCAAGTTGGCTCACTAGAATATTGTATGATGCAATCTTCCAAATTGATAAGTGAGGGATATCAATTTGAATAAAATAGTGGGATAGATAATTAATTAAAGGCCTAACTAAATATCATCTAAATTTATTTTATCAAAACAAATAAAAAGTGTTTTAATTTTTCTTAGAATCAAATGATGACAAATAACATGCTTTCCTTGTGATCTGTCATTGACAAGGACAATTGAATGGGAATAATTTCCATGACTAGTTTAGGATGCTGAGAATTGTTCTCACACATGAGCGTAAGATCTATGTCATAGAAACATCAATGCCAGATGAACTTTCTCCCACTACGCCTAAGGCTGACAAAGATGCTTATAAGAAGAACTCTAAGGATGGTGTAGATGTCAAATCCCTGATGTTGTGCTCAATGAACTATGAGTTGTTGAGATAGCATGAGAACATGGATGTGATTGAGATGGTAACACATCTTAAAAACATGTACCAAGATTAGGAAAAATAGGAGAGGTATGATGTCTCGAAGGTGTTTTTCAAGTCCAGTATGGTAGAAGGAGATCCAGTATGTCCCCATGTGCTCAAGATTATTGGGTATGTGGAGAACCATGCGAGACTAGGACTTCCCTTGGGCAAAGAGTTGATCACATACGTGATTACACAGTCACTGTCAGATTTATATAGTTAGTTTGTCATGAACCATAACATGAATGATTTTGACAAGTCTTTGTCAGAATTATTTGGCATGTTGAGAATAGTTGAGGCACAGATGAAGAAAGACAATCCCAAGTCTGTGATGATGATCAGTAGAAAAGGAAAGTCAAAGGGAAAAGGAAAAGCTAAGAAGAGTTCTAAAGATATCCAGAAGCCCAAGTCTTTTGCACTCAAAGCAAAGGGAGGGGTGAAAAAGGGAGGCAATTGTCACCATTGTCACTAGCCTAGACATCAGAAGAGGAATTGCCCTCTCTGCCTGGAGGAATTGAGGAAGAAGGAGGGGTTAGAGATCTACACTTCAAGTATATATGTTATTGGGATAAAGTTCTCCACTTCTTCATGTTGGGTACTAGATATGGGATGTGGATCTCACATATTCAATTATGCATGATCTGAAAGAAATAAGCCTTTATAAAAGGGTGAGGTTGAACCGCCCATCACAAATGGAGCAAGAGTTGCTGCCACTATAGTTGGAACCTATAATTTATGTCTGCCTACATGGCTTGTAATAGAGTTGAAGAACTGCTATTTTGTACCTACCATAAATAGAAATATTATTTATGTATCTTGTATGGACAAGGATGGATATGAATTTCATATAAATAATGGTCAATGTTCTATTTCAAAATATGAGATCGTTTATGGCAATGCCCCTATGTCCTTTGGTCTTTATTTATTAGATCTTAAGACAAATGTTTATAATGTAATACCAAAAGGTTAAAACTCGATAACTGGAACAAAACATATCTTTGGCATTGTCATCTAGGTCATGTCAATGAGAATGGCATCTCTAAACTCCATAAAGATGGCTATCTAGACTCTTTTGATTTCAAATCAATAGAGACATGTGAGTCTTGTTTGTTGAGCAAGATGACCGAAAATCCCTTCACTGGTAATAGTGAGAGGGTAGTGATCTATTAGGAGTCATACATACTGATGTATGTGGCCCTTTTCAAACAAATACTAAAGGTGCTTATCAGTAAGGCACTTCGTTCTGATCGGGGTGGAGAATACTTAAGCCGGGGTGTAACATACTCGATCTCAAACCCTACCCTAGAGCTTTGACCTTTTGAACATAGCCAAATAAGGTTGATGATAGATCTAGATGATGTTTAGTATAAAATTTATGAGATAATACATGTATAAATCACCTTATAATGTTCTTGCATTAATCTTAGACCAAAAAAATGGACACATACAATATGTCACATGAAATAATAATGAATTATATAAAATTATGTGCAAAAAAATGGACACATACAATATGTCACATGAAATAATCACACATAATTCTTTTGGTGATAATACTAAGCTATGGAACATAAATGGAGGAGCAATAATGATAATAGTGAAATAATATGATAACCTAAGTAATAATGTGATATTAATGGCCACAAATATTAATTGTGACATAACTCATTAAAATAAATCCCAAAAGTGGAATCTAAGTTAAGAATTGTGTTTCTTGGCTCCTAGTTTCCTTGGGAGTCAAGTTTTGCATTATTCACATAATAATTAATTGAATAAATTTGGAAAGAAAAGATCTGAGTTTTTCCCAAAATATCAAATAAAATATTAAATGACTCCAAAAGTGGAAAATAATCTTCTATTCGTAATCTACATAATAAAAATAGCCTTTGGGTGAATTTTCATCAAATTTGGAAGATGTTTGGTTAAAAGAAGAAATCAGGAGAGAGAAAATGTGTAGAACCTTAAAACTATCAAATAAATGCACAAAAAACTCCAAATTGTAAAATTTATGACAAATTCATATCCAACACATTAAATATGACTTGTGCGTGAAGTTTCATAAAATTTGTAGCATCATAAAGTCATTAATGTATGAGGAAAGAGAAAATAATATTTGATTTATTTGACACATCAAAAGTTCTTGAAAGGCAAATATAATTGCATATTCAATTCCTCATGTCCAAAATAGGCTAGATGTCAAGTTTCAATTGGTTTGGAGTTCATTTGCACCCTCAATTGAGGAGAAAGAAAATTTAAATTAATATACATGTCACTTTATTCGATTTAGTTTTGGATTTCAATTTTTCACGCGTTACTATCCGACTTTAGTGGATGCACCCCCATCTCATGGCCGTTAGATCCACATCGTGTGGTCTACAACCCATCTCCTACCTCAAGTAGGAGAAGGCCAGCTGCTATAGTGTCGTCAAGTTTGGGAGAGGTTCAAGTGCTCTTTTCTCGGTCTTTTCTCCACCGAATCTCACAAAATTTGTTCAATTACATTCCAAATACAATTATGCATCATTTAAGCTTAAAATATCCACCTGCTTTCCCTAATTCAAGAAATACCTAATTCTTGGGCTCTAAGGTACCTCAGTGACCTTGGGAACTAGATACATACCCATACCTATATATAACCCCTACAAATCCTTCGTCTCCTCTTACCCAACTCTCCTCTTCTCCCAATTTCTATGCTCATTGCATGTGTGCTTCCAGCAAGGAGCTTTTATCCTCAAACCTTACGACACCTTCTCCTCCCTTCTCCGTGCATCTCTGACCCAATTTCTTGCTCTGGTATGTTCGATTCTTCCCACTCTTTCTTTCGTTCTTCTACTTTTGTATTTGTTTGAGAAACTTGGATTCCCCCAATTCTCCAAGCCACGGCCAAGTTTCTTCGAGTAGCCATGGCTCATGACTAGGGAGGGGAGAATCCCCTTCATGAAAGTACACTTTTGTCCCTCATGTTTCTTCTTTTCCTTGGTTTTTTCGGTTAAGTGTATATCATTCATTTTGCCAAATGTTTCCGTATTTTGTATGTTCAAAGTCGAGCTTTCACCCCGTGACTTAGCCGCCCCTGATTGGGCCAAGTCAGTGGGTTGGCCCTGTCCACTTATTCTTTTCTCACCCATGGCTTATTGGAATTTTCTGATTGGCCGATCTTCTAAAAATTGTATCTTTTAATCCACTTGTCCAAAAATTAAATAAAATACGTTTTAGAATCAGAAAAATGTGATATTTACAATAAAAAATAGTTTCAAAGCCTGATTTCCATGTTTTCAATGATGGATTTTTAAGGATCTGATTAATTAAATTAAAAAAGCCCTAAAAATGGTAACTTATTCATATGAACTCCGAATTCCGTAAATAAATATGTTTTCTTAATTAGAAAAACCTAATAAGTCGGTTGGTTTAGGTTGGAGTAAAAAACTAGATGTTTTGTAGAAAGGTCTAGAATTAGGATTTCATTACATATATATGAATCTCAAACCCTAATACATGTATATTTGGATTTAGGCAAGGTTGATCTTGGAAACTAGTTTGGTGAAGAGAGTTTCAAGGACCTGGTTTAAGGTATGATTGCATCTTGCATTATTTCTATGTTGAGCAATTTTTAATTCTTCTATTTTAATGTATGTTTGCATCCCCTAGTATTTATTTTGAGCAATTAACCTATATTCTCTTTCTCTTAGTCCTATGGACATTAGCCTATACACAATGTCTTTTCTTTTGGAAAAAATGGTTCATGTGAACTACCTTATTTATTATTGATCTTGACATCATGGATATTCTTTTGGACTCTCTCGTATGCCTTGTGCGTGTTGGACTTAATTGATGATATGTGCTTCTTTGCCCACTTTGTAGTGGATGTTTATATGGCACGTTATTTGATGCATGGATCCTCTAATCCCACTTTAAACTTTATGGGTGTTCTCATCCTCCTTATTTGTTTATGATTGCTTATTATTTTGTTATGCATCGTGTGGTGACTACTAGTATAATGTTGCATGTGTTTTTATGTGGATGTTAAATCCCCACATACGAATGTAGATGTTAAATTCCTACATATTTATATATTTGGGCAGATGTTAAATTGTTACTTGGGCAGATGTTGGCAGACCCTGCCACCCCATATTTAGAGTGTATGTATATAGTTCCCGCTTACCCCACATTTATGGTAGATGTGTTATTTCCTACCTACATGTTTATATTATCTAGTTTTATCACAAGTGAAACACATGGATGCTTTGTTTTTTATACTTTGCTCTTATTTGTCTCTTTTATTGAGATTCTTTTCTTTTATTCCCTCTTGGGTATTACTTTACTCTTCTATGGGAAGCCTTTTATACTTAGATGTCCTTATTTCATATATTGCTCAATTTTCTATTAGTATGCACCTACCACCCTTTGCTGGTGTCTTTTATTTTTCTCTTCTTGTTGGGGTATGCTTCCAACCCTAGGAGGAGGACAACAAGGATATGGCATGATGATGTGGATATATCTTAAGTAGTTAGAGCTTGGAGACAATCTTGATATTATTTTGATTTCCCTCTACATGGATCCTTATGATGTACCTTTTATGTAAACCCTTATGGAAGATGATGTTGAAGTAATTTTGTAATCTTATGAATATAGTCAATGTTTCTCTTTCGCTGCTACTTTTTGTGTTATGATACATTCATGTTTAATAAACTGGTTTCATCCCCATTAGAAAAAAATTATGTTGGTGTTTGGTTTGGGGATGTTGCCTTTTTATTTTAGTAGGGAGTGGTTTCCCTCTGGGATGCCACTCCCTACACCAAGAGTTTGAGTACCTTCTGAGAGCCTATATGGTATCATATCACAATGGACTCCACCTAGAGCACCACAACACAATGGTGTATCAGAAAGAAGGAATCACACATTGTGTGGGAACCCGTTACACTAAATGAGATTACTCAAAATACAAAACACAATCAATCACTAATTAGTCACGTACCCAAAAATATGGGTAAATTAAAACCGATTTCAACGTCGGCACCTGCTCAGAAACATTTACATAAGAGCCCAACATCTTTCTTATACTATGCCAAGAATTTGATACAAATTGTTCTATTGCCTTAGTCACAACATATATACACAGGAGAACAATATTCGTATATGCCACACAAGCAAGCATTAATATGCTAATAAAAGTTTGATTCATTTGAAACACCATATACAAACTTTTCCTACCCGGACCTGGGAGTACAGGGATGACTCTAGGACACACTAGACATCTAATCAACTTTATCAAAGATTCATTACTATAACTCCTCTTTGCTGCCACATGTTTGTTTTCGTCACTTCTGACTACCTTAAAAAATGTGGTGAACCACAAGGGTGAGACCCATGTCCCAGTAAGAGATATAACCTCCAACAACATTTATTGATTACAACATTTTTAAGTAATTAAATAGTTAAGCAATTTAATCAAATATAACAAATAAGATCAGAAGTACTGATGATTATCAAAATACATAAGGAGCAGATAATAACTATCATCATTATCCAGACTATCATCCTTTATCTTGTTGACAATATAAGCAATTCAGTAACATATGCATATCTAGCATCCTGAGCAAGTATAGTAGCATAGAATCTCTATCATTATGAATAAGTCTAGCCACATAAGAATAGCTAACAACATTAGCATGTCTAATAGGTTGAACATATCAACATCATAAAAAGAGCTAACAACATAAGCACAATTATCTGGATAAGCATGATTAGCAGTATATGCATCTCTAGTTACAAAGGCATGGCTAGCACGCTAAACATAACTAACAACATGAGATAGATAGCATCATGATTATAATCAGCAGTAGCAGTATAGTTATCAACATAATTGTGACATCTAACTCACAAAAACATGATTAACTAAAGCGGAAGCGATCACTAAGCAGCGGATTATCGAAAATCACTAAAAATTAAAACCTTTTTACCAAGAGATCCATTAAAGGAAAACTTTCTCCCATAGAACCAAAGTAACACATTTACATTCTGGTTTAAAGGTACATGTCATGTATCATCTCTTTCCATGAATTACAAGCATCAACTGCCCTGTTAAGCTAAACACAGTCAGTATAAAATCTCGAGGCACTGAGCCAAAATCTTGAAAGTACTAACTACTACTCCGAGGACCTGAGAGTATAGAGATGACACATAGGACTCTTGTGACGTCCTCGAATTTTCTAAAACTTAATCTGATGTGTGACGTCCAAATCGAAACCCTCACCTCAGTGAGAATCCCAATTTAAACACCCCACACTAGGCTAAGAAAAAGAAAATCAAGGGATTCAGAAGGAACACAATCAGTAGCACATGCACATGAACAATAATAAAACCATAAACACATGTTCACCATTCAACATATAATTACAACATGAATTGTTACAACATTTGATTTTACATATTGAACAGAAAAGTTATATGTATACATGCACTACCACTAAACTACAGGATCATAAGACAACAGGTCCACCTGTACATCATCTTGCCACACAACTCTCACTATCCTGGATCTCCAAGAGCATAACCACAACTGAAACAAAATATTGCATGTGGTACACGTCATCACAATATTCAAGAATGTTGTACTGAGTACGCCTATGTGTCTTTTATATACCTCCCATCATATCTTGGCAATAAGATAAAACTAATACTTGGCAGTAATAGAAGAATAGAAGAAAAGCGTATACTTGCACAAGGAGGTTCATTAACAAAAGAGAACACATATTTTAAGCATAATTTCCATTATATCATCCATGCATTTACTACCTGAGAGTTGAATGCATTAAGGCCTTTATGATCACTACCAAAGAGTTGGATCATATGTACAATGTGACCACTATTAAAGAGTCACTTCCAAGCACACTGCCATAGAGTTGGTGCTTCCATATAATGGAACAAATATATTATGTTTGATGTGTTCATAGCAATACGTATGGAAATATCAAGAAACATATCATACAAGAGAAATCATTTCATCCAATACCATATGCCAAGTATTTTACTACACATATAACACAAGCATATTTTATAATAAGCCAAGTAAGAGGTAACGGCGTACCTTGATCAAGATATAATCTAAATTGTATATTCCTGATGTCATCTATATCTTCGTCAAACCCTGATTAAGACAAGATCATATATGTCATGCATTAGATTCCCATAATCTTAACCCTATTTATATCCATTTTAGGGTTTGCGTACTTATTAGGATATTCTCATTATTATTTCTTGTCTTTCTCTTCTTGTTATCTAAGACTGACGTTACTGATGTAGTATTCCAGATTATGATCAATAATCTGATTATATGATTACATATGATTATATGTACATATTAACTCTAGATCATATTCATTTAGCATATTAGGGTTTTATATCACATGAAGAGTTATTATCATGTTTCCATTTATTCCATATATATAAACTGATCTCAGAGTTACATATTATCTTCTACTTACTGATATGAGCTTACTCTGTAAATTTCATCATTTATTGAGCATGCATGTATTTATTACATTCAATTAGGGTTATTAGTCCTAAATAGCCATATAAAGTAAATTACATAATGTTGTGCATCAACATCATAACCACTGACCTTATATGGATTATATACATCAAAAAGGATTTACTGACATATTATCATAATTTTGGCCATCGTTCAATATTTATTATCCATTAAACAAGCATTACACATCTTACATGATATCACTATTATAAATGCATCAAAAGCATGATATTATCATTGTCGTGTGTTCTACTCATTTTTCTGAGAATTTCGGTACCTTATTTGTATTTTTTTGATAATCATGCTATTTTCTATGAATTATATACGAACTGAGAATTTTAGGGATTTTACCTTTTTCGAGCCAATCGCGGGCCGCCACGTGGCTCTAGGGTTGCGCAGCTCCTTTGCTTGCTTAGTTGGGGCATTTCGCATTTGGTCTAGTCTGGTTCAAGGCTACAGACCCAGTTCAGGTGGGTTGAATGGGAGTCGGACCGGTCTGCTTTCCCCTCTCTTTCACGATCTCGCCTGATGCACGACTCTGTTGCGTGAAATTGGGGCAGAGTCGCCGCCATGGGCTTGTCTCCGACGAGCGATCAGGACCACTGAGTCCTCCTCCTGACCTTGTGCCTGCTAGTTCTCCAACACACGAGACCTCCACCGCAGCTACCTGCTTCTCCGTCAAGCACTGCCGCGGTGTAGGGAACCGATGAGGGATCGACATTCCTCATCCTTATTGTAGCTTCAGACACCGGCTGCGTCTCTACATAGTCGCCGCTGCACTTCTGGGATCGGCGATTTGTTGCTCTTCATAGGGATCTTGGCTCTCTCTCTCTCTCTTGTTCTTACGAGTCTCGTTGGTTCCCACCTCGCGTGCGTCGCCGTCGCGACTCATGGCGCCGCTACGTTGTTGCGATCCCACACTGCCTCTGCGAGGCTTGGCCTCGCCCCTTCATCCTAACTTTGTCACCTGTGTGACCTTCTACGTGACTGGACCAAGGAGTCGTCGTACCTCGGCATATAACTCAAATGAAATGAAGCAGCGGCTCCAAAACTCATCGTCCATGAGCTCCATCATCGTGGTGACGAGAACCCATTCTCAGCACATGTGTTGCCGCACCACTTCATCTAAGGGATGCGAGAGCCGCCAGGCTTTTGCTGCAGAATAAGGCCAGATCAACCACTAACCCCCACTTCCTCTTCCTGAGGTCTCCATCATCTAGTCTTCCTGTGAGATGTTGTGATGCTCTATCTCATGTTGTCGGTCAGGAAAGTTCTAACTCTTACTCAAGTGCTACCAAAGCTAACTACCCCAGCCTCTCACTCCTTAATCGCACGTTCACTGGTCATGGATGTGATAAACATGCTACTCCATGATCTTAGAATGGTATTGTGGGGGCGACCCATATTTCTTCCACATGATCATTCCCAACGAAGGGTGTGGATAAGAGTGCCAATAAGGCTAGACCATGGCACTCCTCAAACCAAAGCACAAACCATCTTATACATGTCTATGATACTAGTTTGATTAACAATTTGGTCTAAGATGGTAAAACCTTGTTCATCAATCACCAAATACATCCATAACTTTACCATATTCAAGCCTACATAACTCTTATTAGGGCTCGTTTGGTTGGGCCGCAAACAAACTAGTGCGGTTGCAAGTACATATTATTTTTCAATACCAACGTTTGGTTCGGTGTAAGCCCAACCCACACCTAGAAAACCAACACACACCTACCGGCCAGCCCAATACAAAAACGAGGAAAGGAACCACACCCCATTTGGGCGCGGTTCATTTTCCGCGAGAAGCAGTGTGCTAGGGCTATCGCTGCGCTCCGTCCTTCTCTCCTCCGGCCTCCATCTTTCCACCTTTGTTCACCCAACAGCGGCATTAGTTTCTTCTTTATTCACCTAGCAGCGGCTGCGGAGGCATGTTTGTTTTGTTCACCCTGCGGCGACAAAACTCCTCTTTGCTCACCTGATAGACAGTCATCTCGGGTAGTTGTGATGGAGCAGTGTCATCGACGCTTGTCGTGTGTCGTCCCCGACGGACGTTCAACACGTGGGTTGCTTCCCTCTCAATGTTTCCTGAGCCTTTGTCTTTTTAATTTTTACCTTCTTCGTCTTTGGTTTGCTCATGGCAATTTTGGGTTTCTCACGATTTTATCTATCTCTGGCCTTATGTGTTTCTCCCATGTCCTCTGTGCTTGGTGATTTTGGTGTGTTCCAGTGGCAAGCAGTGAGCAAGCTTACTGCTCTGCTTGTAGTATAACAACATTCTATTCGATTGGGTGGGTGGACATACTGTGTTCGCTCTACAAGAGCAGACTATAAACTACCCGCACATGTTGCTTGTAAATGCTTCTGCTCTATCTGATCTTCCTATTATCCTGTCTTACGATCACATGTGACTTGTGTATTAATTTGTTATCATTAGCAATTCAATTACAGACATGAAATTAATGATACTGCAAATATTTCTGAAAGGTAATTTCACTGCGGGTGTTATAACCCTGAAACAACAGCCAACCAAATGCTGGAAAACCAATGTACCAAGTTGCAAGGACGTGCAACCAAACTTATTGAGTTGCGGTTTAATTTCACGTTTTCAATTTTATGTTTTTAAATTACATGTTGGGTTGCAAGCACACTAAACCAAACGGGCCCTTAGGAGCATTCAAAAGGTTCTATAAGTCCACTCCATCACATCCTACACACCTTAAAGGATGTTTCATCCTTGGAATTAAACCAAAAAAACCCACTTTGTCACATCATATACATATTAAAAGAACTTTCATCCTCGAAAGTAAACCATACTCATACTTCCAGGGAAAACTTTATCTTGCCTTCATCCACATGTTGGACACTACTCAATGTGTAACATATCCAAACACAAAGTTCCATAATCATATCCAAACCACTATTAGGAGGTTTTGCAACATCTAAGATTCATCACCTCTTCCTAAAAGATTGAGACTAGGGTTTAGAAACTATGTTTATGTCATGACATATTTCATATTTTAGGATTTACATCCTTAACTTACCCAAGATTTAACGATTCCATCATTTCACTTATCATGTTCAAAAGGAGTTAAGTAAAGTTAACCCATTATCAAGGTGCAATCAACAATTTATTGAGCTAATTGTTAGAACATGTTCAACATTAACATATGCCTTTTAGGTGGGAGTTAACTAAAGTTAACCTACTTTATCCATCTAGATAAAATCAAGGTGTCATAACCATTATGTTGTGCTAACTGTCAAACTATATTTTTCATCTTTATTAAGCACTAAGATTACCTCATGTAACATGTTTCATTCACAAGAACTTATTTCATTACTCATAATAAATTGCAACATTTACTAGTGTTTCATCACAAGATTAACCAACATTATTCATGTATATGGTTAACCATTTATGCATCGGTGTCTATTAAACCATTTGTAGGTTTCCATCATATCATGTCTATGTATCACATCTCGAGATTAAATCACAATCTTACATCTATTATATCATGGTCGTGCTAAACAAACTTATACAAGTGGCTTACTAAACATATATCAAAACTTAATCCAGTCCAATTGAGGTTCTCCCGGCCCATATCATGAGGGCAGTGTCATGCTCAGTCTCTCTGATCTAACTCATCTTTATGAGTGTCTCACCTGGATATACTTTATATTCCCTCTCTTAGTCTAGGGTTCTCAGGTATACCTCATTGGCACTAGAGATAGCCTTACAAGCTCAAGCCACATAAGCACAAACCAAAACATGCTATGACATACTCTTCATAGGTCTCTACCCATGAGTTATTGTTACTCAACACTATCTTTTACACATGCCACTAGTGTCTTATGTGGGGAACCATCAACCCGATCTTGAGGCTTCACAGAAACTAACACAATTGCCTCCTCCAGGGTCTTGGGACTCTCTCCCTCACCCAGATGGTAGGTTTTTATAATCGTGTTCTCATATGCACATATAACCTGCCTCTCTCTTTGTCTCCAGGGTTTGGTCCTCCCAAGGACATCTAGGGTTCAACTAACTATAGGAATCATGCATAAAGAAACTCATCTCAATCACTCAGGAGTAGTCTAGTTTAGGACATATCATATCGCATATCTCATAATTCTCATATTTCTCATATCATGGAGTTTAGGTTCTCTGACCTTCTCCCTGTGGGTCTCACTCTCTCTGGAGTTAACCCCAAAACTGGTCCTAACACTAGAGGTCCTCCTTCATAAAAGAGATTGAGGCTCTTGCTGATTCACATTCTTGTCTCAACTTAGCTTATCTTATCTCATAAAATCCTATTTACTTGCATCATCAAAACTTATCTCAAATCCTCAAAACTGAACTTACGTCCTCAAAGACAAACATAGATCATCATAAACCATCTTATATCGTCTATATGAAACTTACATCATATCATCAAAACTTATTTCATCTATTCCATTTATCACATATTCCAACAAGGCTCTAGACATCTAATCTAGAACTACTCTCTCTTCTAGACTGATGTCATTTAGTTTCACTTAGGTTTGCATGATCACCTCCTACTCATACATGTGTGGGGACACATTTTGTAATACATATACATAATAAAATATTATATAGTTTTTCTCCGATAAAACAAGCGTTAGAGAAAACTGTCGAGGTTTGATCAGTTTGGAATCGAAAACCAAATCCTAAAAATGAGTGTCCCACACATAGCAGAGAATACAGTGTCATGAAAACTAGTGAAAAGTTTGAGAACATGGTGTAGACTAGTGTAGCTACTCTAGAAAATGAGTGTCATATGTCTAGGGTTTCTCTTCCCTTGATGCACGTCATTTCTAAATAGTACAATGTCCCATACCGCTGCACTACAAGGAAAGAATGACATCTAAGGACTTTCCATACAACAAGCACTAGTCTAGACCTAGTTCTCGGACATCTAGGTGCTAACCTAGAGGCTAGGTCAGATATAGTCTCTAAACGATGACTAATCGAACCGTAAAAGATTATTAAGGTTCAAGGTTCTTAAGTTTTTAGTTGCATAATGAGCAAATGTCACGCTTTGCTATTGTTCATGCTCTGATACCACCTGTGACGTCCCCAGATTTTATAAAACTTAATCTGATGTGCGACATCCAAATTGAAACCCTCACCTCAGTGAGAATCCCAATTTAAACACCCCACACTAGGCTAAGAAAAAGAAAATCAAGGGATTTAAAAGGAACACAATCAGTAGCACATGCATATGAACAATAATAAAACCATAAACACATGTTCACCATTCAACATATAATTACAACATTTGATTTTACATATTGAACAGAAAACTTATACGTATACATGTACTACCACTAAACTACAAGATCTTAAGACAACAGGTCCACCTGTACATCAGCTCGCCACACAACTCTCACTATCCTGGATCTCGAAGAGCATAACCACAACCGAAACAAAAGATTACATGTGGTACACGTCAGCACAATATTCAAGAATATTGTACTGAGTACGCCTACGTGTCTTTTATATACCTCCCATCATATCTTGGCAATAAGATAAAACTAATACTTGGTAGTAATAAAAGAATATAAGAAAAGTGTATACTTGCACAAAGAGGTTCATTAACAAAAGAGAACACATATTTTAAGCATAATTTCCATTATATCATCCATGCATTTACTACCTGAGAGTTGAATACATTAAGGCCTTTATGATCATTACCAAAGAGTTGGATCATATGTACAATGTGACCACTACCAAAGAGTTGGGTCCAAGCACACTACCAAAGAGTTGGTGCTTCCATATGTACAACGTGACCACTACTAAAGAGTTCGGTCACTTCCAAGCACACTGCCATAGAGTTGGTGCTTTCATATAATGGAACAAATATATTATGTTTGATGTGTTCATAGCAATACGTATGGAAATATCAAGCAACATATCATACAAGAGAAATCATTTCATCCAATACCATATGCCAAGTATTTTACTACACATATAACACAAGCATATTTTATAATAAGCCAAGTAAGAGGTAATGGCGTACCTTGATCATGAGATAATCTAAATCGTATATTCCTGATATCATCTATATCTTGGTCAAACCCTGATTAAGACAAGATCATATATGCCATGCATTAGATTCCCATAATCTTAACCCTATTTATATCCATTTTAGGGTTTGCCTACTTATTAGGATATTCTCATTATTATTTCTTGTCTTTCTCTTCTTGTTATCTAAGACTGACGTTACTGATGTTGTATTCCAGATTATGATCAATAATCTGATTATATGATTACATATGATTATGTGTACATATTAACTCTAGATCATATTCATTTAGCATATTAGGGTTTTATATCACATGAAGAGTTATTATCATGTTTCCATTTATTTCATATATATAAACTGATCTTAGAGTTACATATTATCTTCTAATTACTTATATGAGCTTACTCTATAAATTTCATCATTTATTGAGCATGCATGTATTTATTACATTCATTTAGAGTTATTAGCCCTAAATAGCCATATAAAGTAAATTGCATAATTTTGTGCATCAACATCATAACCACTGACTATATATGGATTATATACATCAAAAAGGATTTACTGACATATTATCATAATTTTTGCCATCGTTCGATATTTATTATCCATTAAACAAAGATTACACATCTTACATGATATCACTGTTATAAATGCATCAAAAGCATGATATTATCATTCTAGTGTGTTCTATTCATTTTTCTGAGAATTTTGGTACCTTATTTGTATTTTTCTGATAATCATGCTATTTTCTATGAATTATATACGAACTAAGAATTTTAGGGATTTTACCTTTTTCGGGCCAATCGCGGGCCACCACGTGGCTCTAGGGTTGTGCAGCTCCTTTGCTTTCTTAGTTGGGGCGGTTCGCGTTTGGTCTAGTCTGGTTCAAGGCTGCGGACCCGGTTCAGGTGGGTTGAATGGGAGTCGGACCGGTCCGCTTTCCCCTCTCTTTCACGATCTCACCCGACGCACGACTCTGTTGCGTGAATCTGGGACACAGTCGCCGCCATGGGCTTGTCTCTGACGAGCGATCAGGACCACTGAGTCCTCCTCCCGACCTCATGCCTGCCAGTTCTCCAACACACGAGACCTCCACCGTAGCTACCTACTTCTCCGTCAAGCATTGTCGGGGTGCAGGGAACCGATGAGGGATCGACATTCCTCCTCCTTACTGTAGCTTCGGACACCGGCTGCGTCTCTACATAGTCGCCGCTGCACTTTTGGGATCGGCGATTTGTTGCTCTTCATAGGGATCTTGGCTCTCTCTCTTATTCTTGTGAGTCTCGTTGGTGCCCGCCTCGCGTGCGCCGCCGTGGTGACTCATGGCGTCGCTATGTTGTTGCGATCCCACACTGCCTCCGCGAGGCTTGGCCTCGCCCCTTCGTCCTAGCTCTGTCACCTGCGTGACCTTCTACGTGACTGGACCAAGGAGTCATCGTACCTCGGCATATAACTCAAACGAGATGAAGCAGCGGCTCCAAAACTCATCGTCTGTGAGCTCCATCGTCGTGGTGACGAGAACCCATTCTCAGCACCTGTGTTGCCACACCACTTCATCTAAGGGATGTGAGAGCCGCCAGGCTTCTGCTACAGAATAAGGCCAGATCCACCGCTAACCCCCACTTCCTCTTCCTGAGGTCTCCATCATCCAGTCTTCCTGTGAGACGTTGTGATGCTCTATCTCATGTTGTCGGTCAGGAAAGTTCTAACTCCTTACTCAAGTGCTACCGAAGCTAACTACCCCAGCCTCTCGCTCCTTAATCGCACATTCACTGATCGTGGATGTGATAAACGTGCTACTCCATGATCTTAGGACGGTATTGTGGAGGCGACCCATATTTCTTCCACGTGATCATTCCCAATGGAGGGTGTGGATAAGAGTGCCGATAAGGCTAGACCATGGCACTCCTCAAACCAAAGTGCAAACCATCTTATGCATGTCTATGATACTAGTTTGATTAACAATTTGGTCTAAGATGGTAAAACCTTGTTCATCAATCACCAAATACATCCAAAACTTTACCGTATTCAAGCCTACATAACTCTTATTAGGAGCATTCAAAAGGTTCTAAAAGTCCACTCCATCACATCCTACACACCTTAAAGGATGGTTCGTCCTCGAAATTAAACCAAAAAAATCCACTTTGTCACATCATATACATCTTAAAAGAACGTTTATCCTCGAAAGTAAACCATACTCATACTTCTAGAGAAAACCTTATCTTGCCTTCATCCACATGTTGGACACTACTCTATGTGTAACATATCCAAACACAAAGTTCCATAATCATATCCAAACCACTATTATGAGGTTTTGCAACATCTAAGATGAATCACCTCTTCCTAAAAGATTGAGACAAGGGTTTAGAAACTATGGTTATGTCATGACGTATTTCATATTTTAGGATTTACATCCTTAACTAACCCAAGATTTAAGGATTCCATCATTTCACTTATCATGTTCAAAAGGAGTTAACTAAAGTTAACCCATTATCAAGGTGCAATCAACAATTTATTGAGCTAATTGTTAGAACATGTTGAACATTAACATATTCCTTTTAGGTGGGAGTTAACTAAAGTTAACCCACTTTATCCATCTAGATAAAATCAAGGTGTCATAACCATTATGTTGTGCTAACTGTCAAACTATATTTTTCATCTTTATTAAGCACTAAGATTACCTCATGTAACATGTTTCATTCACAAGAACTTATTTCATCACTCATAATAAATTGCAACATTTACGAGTGATTTCATCACAAGATTAACCAACATTATTCAAGTATATGGTTAACCATTTATGCATTGGTATCTATTAAACCATCTGTATATTTCCATCATATCATGTCTATGTATCACATCTCGACATTAAATCACAATCTTACATCTATTATATCATGGTCGTGCTAAACAAACTTATACAAGTGGCTTACTAAACATATATCAAAACGTAATCTAGTCCAATTGAAGTTCTCCCGACCCGTATCATGAGGGCAGTGTCATGCTCAGTCTCTCTGAGCTAACTGATCTTTATCAGTATCTCACCCGGATATACTTTATCTTCCCTCTCTTAGTCTAGGGTTCTCAGGTATACCTCATTGGCACTAGAGATAGCCTTACAAGCTCAAGCCACATAAGCACAAACCAAAACATGTTATGACATACTCTTCATAGGTCTCTACCCATGAGTTATTGTTACTCAACACTATCTTTTACACATGCCACTAGTGTCCTGTGTGGGGAACCATCAACCGAGCTCGAGGCTTCACAGATAATAACACAATTGCCTCCTCCAGGGTCTTGGGACTCTCTCCCTCACCCAGATGGTAGGTTTTTATAATCGTGTTCTCATATGCACATATAACCTGCCTCTCTCTTTGTCTCCAGGGTTTGGTCCTCACAAGGACATATAGGGTTCAACAAACTATAGGAATCATGCATAAAGCAACTCATCTCAATCACTCAGGAGTAGTCTAGTTTAGGCCATATCATATCACGTATCTCATAATTCTCATATTTCTCATATCATGGAGTTTAGGTTCTCTGTCCTTCTCCCTGTGGGTCTCACTCTCTCTAGAGTTAACCCCAAAACTGGTCCTAACACTAGAGATCCTCCTTCGTAAAAGAGATTGAGGCTCTTGCTGATTTAGATTCTTGTCTCAACTTAGCTTATCTTATCTCATAAAAGCCTATTTACTTGCATCATCAAAACTTATCTCAAATCCTCAAAACTAAACTTACGTCCTCAAAGACAAACATATATCATCATAAACCATCTTATATCGTCTATATGAAACTTACATCATATCATCAAAACTTATTTCATCTATTCCATCTATGACATATTCCAACAAGGCTCTAGACATCTAATCTAGAACTACTCTCTCTTCTAGACTGATGTCATTTAGTTTCACTTAGGTTTGCATGATCACCTCCTACTCATACATGTGTGGGGACACATTTTGTAATACATATACATAATAAAATATTATATAGTTTTTCTCCAATAAAACAAGCGTCAGAGAAAACTATCGAGGTTTGATCAATTTGGAATCGAAAACCAAATCCTGAAAATGAGTGTCCCACACATAGTAGAGAGTACAGTGTCATGAAAACTAGTGAAAAGTTTGAGAACATGGTGTAGACTAGTGTAGCTACTCTAGAAAATGAGTGCCATATGTCTAGGGTTTATCTTCCCTTGATGCACGTCATTTCTAAATAGTACAATGTCCCATACCGCTGCACTACAAGGAAAGAATGACATCTAAGGACTTTCCATACAACAAGCACTAGTCTAGACCTAGTTCTCGGACATCTAGGTGCTAACCTAGAGGCTAGGTCAGATCTAGTCTCTAATAGATGACTAATCTAACCCTAAAAGATTATTAAGGTTCAAGGTTCTTAAGTTTTTAGTTGCATAATGAGCAAATGTCAGGCTTTTCTATTGTTCATGCTCTGATACCACTTGTGACGTCCCCAGATTTTCTAAAAGTTAATCTGATGTGCGACGTCCAAATTGAAACCATCACCTCAGTGAGAATCTCAATTTAAACTCCACACACTAGGCTAAGAAAAAGAAAATCAAGGGATTCTGAAGGAGCACAATCAGTAGCACATGCACATGAACAATAATAAAACCATAAACACATGTTCACCATTCAACATATAATTACAATATGAATTGTTACAACATTTGATTTTACATATTGAAAAGAAAACTTATACGTATACATGTACTACCACTAAACTATAGGATCATAAGACAACAGGTCCACCTATACATCAGCTCGCCACACAACTCTCACTATCTTGGATCTCCAAGAGCATAACCACAACCGAAACAAAAGATTACATGTGGTACACGTCAGCACAATATTCAAGAATATTGTACTGAGTACGCCTATGTGTCTTTTATATACCTCCCATCATATCTTGGCAATAAGATAAAACTAATACTTGGCAGTAATTGAAGAATATAAGAAAAGTGTATACTTGCACAAAGAGGTTCATTAACAAAAGAGAACACATATTTTAAGCATAATTTCCATTATATCATCCATGCATTTACTACCTGAGAGTTGAATGCATTAAGGCCTTTATGATCACTACTAAAGAGTTGGATCATATGTACAATGTGACCACTACCAAAGAGTTGGGTCCAAGCACACTACCAAAGAGTTGGTGCTTCCATATGTAAAACATGACCACTACTAAAGAGTTCGGTCACTTCCAAGCACACTGCCATAGAGTTGGTGCTTTCATATAATGGAACAAATATATTATGTTTGATGTGTTCATAGCAATACATATGGAAATATCAAGCAACATATCATACAAGAGAAATCATTTCATCCAATACCATATGCCAAAAATTTTACTACACATATAACACAAGCATATTTTATAATAATCCAAGTAAGAGGTAATGGCATACCTTGATCAAGAGATAATCTAAACCGTATATTCCTGATGTCATCTATATCTTGGTCAAACCCTGATTAAGACAAGATCATATATGCCATGCATTAGATTCCCATAATCTTAACCCTATTTATATCCATTTTAGGATTTGCTTACTTATTAGGATATTCTCATTATTATTTCTTGTCTTTCTCTTCTTGTTATTTAAGACTGACATTACTGATGTTGTATTCTAGATTATGATCAATAATCTGATTATATGATTACATATGATTATATGTACATATTAACTCTAGATCATATTCAGTTAGCATATTAGGGTTTTATATCACATGAAGTGTTATTATCATGTTTCCATTTATTCCATATATATAAATTGATCTCAGAGTTACATATTATCTTCTAATTACTGATATGAGCTTACTATGTAAATTTCATCATTTATTGAGCATGCATGTATTTATTACATTCATTTAGGGTTATTAGCCCTAAATGACCATATAAAGTAAATTACATAATTTTTTGCATCAACATTATAACCACTTACCTTAAATGGATTATATACATCAAAAAGGATTTATTGACATATTATCATAAATTTGGCCATCGTTCGATATTTATTATCCATTAAACAAGCATTACACATCTTACATGATATCACTATTATAAATGCTTCAAAATCATGATATTATCATTCTAGTGTGTTCTACTCATTTTTCTGAGAATTTCGATACCTTATTTGTATTTTTCTGATAATCATGCTATTTTCTATGAATTATATATGAACTGAGAATTTTAGGGATTTTACCTTTTTCGGGCCAATCGCGGGCCGCCACGTGGCTCTAGGGTTGCGCAGCTCCTTTGCTTGCTTAGTTGGGGCGGTTTGCATTTGGTCTTGTCTGGTTCAAGGCTGCAGACCCGGTTCAGGTGGGTTGAATGGGAGTCGGACTGGTCCGCTTTCCCCTCTCTTTCACGATCTTGCCTGACGCACGACTTTGTTGCGTGAATCTGGGACAGAGCCACCGCCATGGGCTTGTCTCCTACGAGCGATCAGGACCACTGAGTCCTTCTCCCAACCTCGTGCCTGTCAGTTCTCCAACGCACGAGACCTCCACCGCAGCTACCTGCTTCTCCGTCAAGCACTGTCGCGGTGCAGGGAACCGATGAGGGATCGACATTCCTCCTTACTATAGCTTTGGACACCGGCTGCGTCTGTGCATAGTCGCCACTGCACTTCTGGGATCGGCAGTTTGTTGCTCTTCATAGGGATCTTGGCTCTCTCTCTTGTTCTTGTGAGTCTCATTGGTGCCCGCCTCGCGTGCTCCGCCGTCGTGACTCATGGCGCTGCTACGTTGTTGCGATCCCACGCCGCCTCTGTGAGGCTTGGCCTCGCCCTTCGTCCTAACTTTGTCACCTGTGTGACCTTCTACGTGACTTGACCAAGGAGTCGCCTTACCTCGGCATATTACTCAAATGAGATGAAGCAGCGGTTCCAAAACTCATCGTTCGCGAGCTCCATCGCCGTGGTGACGAGAACCCGCTCTCAGCACACCTGTGTTGCCGCACCACTTCATCTAAGGGATGTGAGAGCCGCCAGGCTTCTACTACAAAATAAGGCCAGATCAACCGCTAACCCCCACTTCCTCTTCCTGAGGTCTCCATCATCCAGTCTTCCTGTGAGACGTTGTGATGCTCTATCTCATGTTTTCGGTCAGGAAAGTTCTAACTCCTTACTCAAGTGCTACTGAAGCTAACTACCCCAGCCTCTCGCTCCTTTATCGCACGTTCACTGGTCATGGATGTGATAAATGTGCTACTCCATGATCTTAGAACGGTATTGTGGGGGCGACCCATATTTCTTCCACGTGATCATTCCCAACGGAGGGTGTGGATAAGAGTGCCAATAAGGCTAGACCATGGCACTCATCAAACCAAAGTGCAAACCATCTTATACCTGTCTATGATACTAGTTTGATGAACAATTTGGTCTAAGATGGTAAAACTGTGTTCATCAATCACCAAATACATCCATAACTTTACCATATTCAAGCCTACATAAATCTTATTAGGAGCATTCAAAAGGTTCTATAAGTCCACTCCATCACATCTTACACACCTTAAAGGATGTTTCATCCTTGGAATTAAACCCAAAAAAATCCACTTTGTCACAACTCTATATACATCTATACAAGGCATAACAGCCAGTGTCTCCACCTGAGAATTCACTGTTGTTCCTACTGGTGCTGTTGTTGTCCTTCACCTACCAAAAGATTCCTGCCTCCTCATCCGCGTCCACCTAAAAAAAGTGATTCCCACAGGGTGAGACAATTGTAAATTGTCCCAGCGAGAGATATAACTCTCCTCCAGAAACATTATTATTGCAATGTAATAGGATAAATCTAGACAGAGGAATCATAATTGTTTAACATTAGTTATTCCATTGTCTAACAAATTAAGACCTTATTTTTATCTAAAGCATTGCATTTATAACTTGATAGAGCAGCATGTCACTTATCCATTAAGGAATATGAAAAACATGTATAACATTTATTCACTATAGAGTTATAACTGCAGTATATACTCTCTTCAGGCTTAGATCTCATAGCTAATGTCTAGCATTGTCTTTGTGGAGTCATGGCCTGTAGCCATACTCTTTTATTTAAAGTATTGGGATCTTAATCCCTCATCTCATCAAGTACATTTCCATTTCTTAACAAGTTCATCATCATGCTTATAGCATATGGGTATTCAAACCCTTAACTCATCATAGAATACTTGTTACCACTTATTAGGTAACTTAATACCTTCAGGTCAACTGACCTATGACATTATGATTCTTACTACACAAAGTATTCCACATAGTTCACAAGGCTCATATCACCTCTTATTACCCCTTAAGAAGCAACAAGGCATATTATGGCTTATGAAGCCCATAAAACATTTTCAATATACAGAGCGTCATAGCCCATACTTGGCTATGCTCATCATCTCAACATACATGCATGATTAGTACTCATTATAATAATTATATATCAGTACCATGCAATACAAGGGTTTTCTTATTACATTCATAACTCATCAATCTGTATTTGAGCTTCACATAGGATTACTCTGTGTTAGGACTTCATATAGCATCACCTTGTATTAGGGTTCATATAGTATTACCCTGTATTAGGGTTTCACATAGTATTACCCTGTATTAGGGATTCACATAGTGTTACCATGTATTAGGGTTTTCCAAAAATAACCATATAGGTTCTCAAGAACATATTATTAATGATTAAGTCCTATTTCATTGCTTCACACAACTAGGAATCAATATGGATAACATAAGTATTCAATCATACTTATTTATTCTCATCTTCATCATTAAATGAATTATCAACACAAAGCATGAGTTTCTCTCTCATCTTTACCAAAATATGACTGCATCATAGTTTATTGATTTGGATTAACCTTTTCATAAGGTATGTTAGCCTACACTTGTCAAAGTGCATTACTTCTTAATGTAACAATTTACATGACACACTTCATGTGTCACTCATTCAAATATATTGGATTTAAAACACATCAAGGTATATCAGTCTTGAGGTGATGGATGTGATATCTATCATATCTTTCATCCAATTTTCAACAAGATATTTTTGTACAAGTTTCAAAAGCACCATATTGCATAATTTTCTTCAAGGCTTCAAACAAATAAAAAGGGAGCAGTAAATCTTCAAGTGAAGGCTAGCGGTAACTAATTTGAAATTTCCTTGTAGTAGTTACTCATGCTGAAAGATATCAGACAACATGTAAAAGAAACAATCAACAATTATGCATACAACATGTGTACTCCCCCTTAAACATAACTCCCTAACTAATAAAACATCTGACAAGGCCACCTTTTAAATAATGTTATGTAGGTTGTATATATGGAATGAAGAAGATCATTATGCTGGAGTGCATATGGAATGAAGATGATCATTATAAATATAGTATATGATCAAATTAATGAGACTATGCCATATTCATTGGAATGGACTTTATGATTGAAATAAGTGAAAATAACGCATTCAACATTGTAGTGGTTGAGGTATCTTCAAACACAAATATAATGAGGTGATTATGTCTATCAAGCTAGATCCAAATTTAGTGTGACTTTTGGGGGTTGATAGAAATGAAAGAAACCACATCAAGGATAGTTTCTTGGCATCTCAGAAACAAAACATGCATCATTGAGAATACATGAATAAATTATCTTCTTGAAATAAATTTGTTATGAATCATCAACCTTGCAAGTGTAGTATATGTAGACTACATATTGAAGAATTTGTGAAAAGTAACCATTAATCTCATGAGATGCAGCGAGATTGTGACAAGGTCAACAATAATAGGAACAAGATGCTACAATAAGAAAAGATCTGGCCTAGTGTGTTACAATGTGCTAGAATAAGCACATAAAAAGTCCCTTAAAAATTAAGCTCATGCATACAAATTTGTGTTGAGAAGATTATTGAAAACCCCCATTTATTGGATGCTTGCCTCTTGTAATGTTGTTTATTGGTGACACATAAAAAAGAATCAATAAATATATCAATGGTTGGAATAAAGTGCCTTTGGCTAATGAACATGTATTGCAAAAACAAGAGTAGTATTTTCCTTGTGGACAATGGAAAGTATTTAATTACAGTTATTCTTTAGTATGTTATCAATAATATTTAACATTATGCCAATAGAATAAAAGAGCATGATGGTCTAATGTGCAGTACTTGGAGTGTCGACAATGTTACAAGAATAGAGAGATCAATTACAAGGGTCAGACAATAATTCTCACCTACTCTAGTAGATTGGGTGGGTAGATACTTCATGTCGTCATAGCAAGGGAATGTTGTATGAATTACTTGGTTTGGAAAATTATTGGAATTGGTGTTTGTGATCAACTTGGGGTCGTTACACACAATTATCAAATCCCTATACCCTCCATCGTGGTTTTCTGGTAACTGACCAGCAAAACTAAGCCCTACTTGTTACTCGTGTACAATACAACATCAATATCATGGCGATAATACAATAGCCATCAACCATGTGATTTTACACATCA
The DNA here is from genome assembly GCA_963693085.1 of Alisma plantago-aquatica. Classification (NCBI taxonomy): domain Eukaryota; kingdom Viridiplantae; phylum Streptophyta; class Magnoliopsida; order Alismatales; family Alismataceae; genus Alisma; species Alisma plantago-aquatica. The sequence goes on along the minus strand of OY856410.1, from coordinate 1,252,246,791 downwards.
TCCTAATGACCCTTGTTGCTCGTGGACATAATACAACATCAATATTGTCTGAATCAAGCAAGCAAGCAACTGGAATAGGAGAAAATGTGTTGTTATTTGATAAGAACAAATACCTACTCAGCCGAGATGACGAAAACAGGAGCACGACCACACATTGTCAGGGACGAAACATGTGACAAGAAATTCAAAGGGAAATACACATTACTTTTTAGAGGGAAATCATTACAAGAGTGAAGAGAGGAGGCTAGCAAACAGAAAGAAAGAAAGGCTTGGCGGAGACAAACCTTGTAAGCAGGTCGGTGACTTCCCAGTAAAGTGGCTAGGCAGCGGCAGCGACAGAGAAGAGTGTGTGGAGGGTGTTAAGGTGAAAAGGGAGGAGATCACTGATGAAGTGTAGAACTATATAGTAGGCGTGACAGTGCTTGCCCTTGCTAGGGTTTATTGCATGGCTTGCACATAGTGAAATGGGCCGCTTTGATAGGAGATGACAACTCGGAAGAGTTCCTTATCGGCGTGTAGACCGGCGGTGTAGGTCAACTCTTGCAGACGAGTCACCACACCCATACATCCGCTTGATTGACCTGGTCTTTTGCCTACTCCACTGGGCAGGGTTATCCCTACGCCACTTGCCTGCCATGGCTTTGCCGATGGAAATGATGTGAGGCAGCTTTAACTCACGAACAATAGTAATGGCGAGGGCATCGAGGTCTCGGGAGAGAGCACAGACTAGAGAGCAGAAGATAGAGAAGGTAGAGGGGAAAGGAGAAGAAGGGGGGTGTCGTGATGGGTAAGCACCGTCGGGGCAAGGAGAGGCGAATAAACTTGATCAGATCGCAAAAATCAGTTTGTGAACCAGAATTCCATCCCGCGTGTGACTGGGAGAACCCGGGTTAGGGGGTTCAGTTATCCCATAACGGGGGTTTTTCAGGGTTGTGAACCAAATAGAAATCAACCTCAAACCGGTACTTGTTTGGCGGGGTTGGCACATAAAGACAAGGTCAAACTGGGTTTCGGTCCCATGCCAAACGCGGGCTGAAACTCAACAATTCTGGATATATGTCCCGGCAAAGTTTGATTTAAAGATATTGACACGATGAACTCAGTTGATTCATATAATAAATATGTTATGAAACATACTAATTGTATTTGTAAGGTATATTCTTTTTTATGCATGTTTATATAGACTTTTCAATATAAATATTAAAAATTTGTTTTAATTTATTTATTTATTTTATAATAAATTGTTTTCATTTTAGTTACACCACTTTTATTATCATTTTTCTTACTGAACTTGGATTCAAATATTTATCGACATGTGTAATTTCTGATTTAATGGGTCAATGTAATGCACACATAAAAATTGTTTTTTTATTTGTTATTTGCAATGCTTGTTTAAGTGTATGATATGTTTATGTAAGCTACACAAAATATAGTTTCTTTATGATCTCATCATTTTAAACTTGCATAATTTCTACTCTACATACATTTTTTTATTTGTCTACAATATAAAAGCATGTTTTTATATAGTATATCCCTTAGTGGTGGATTTAAAAATTATTAAAAGGGAGATGAGATTAAAAAAAATGTTGAAAACAATAATTTATTAAATAAGAGATTTATACTTGTGACCTCAAATAAAAAATTATTAAAATCTATCTAGCTTCTTGTCGTCTGTGAGGATTTGAAATTATTTTATACATACAATTCACATTTGTGTCATGGACAGTTGAATAAAAAACTATACCACTAAGGAATCAAACAAACGACCACAAATACAAATAGACGGACACCTATCAACCCGGCTAGCATTTGAACGTGATTTTGTTTTACATGTGCTTATATATATATTTATATAGATATATAGTTTTTTTCTAAATATACATAAATATATATTAGAATTTCGAGGGGGAGGATTGCAAGAGTCTCGGTAGCCCCCTGACTACGCCCTTGATACCCCTATAATATGTGCTCCTATTCATTAAACATTGTACACCCTTTTACATTATGCGAGTATTTCTATATGTTATTTGGTTTAGTAATTATTGCTTCTATGGTGTAAGTAATTATTTATTCTATTTTGTCTTTGAAGAAAAGGGAAATTTCATGTTATTGGATCAATCGGGTGGTCTTACTCGAAATTAACATTTATGAATTCTAGTCCACCATGTCAGACCCGGAGTCTAGTTCGAGCCATGTAGTCCAAGCAAGAGATGAGACTAAACCCACTCAACTTATACTTGATTACTAACCCTAACATGTTGTTTTTTGAATTCTCACTTACATAGTTCAAAGCTCAAAACAATACAAATACTTTCATAGGAGAAAATGCATGTACATGTACATAAAAGGCGAGAACTTTATGTATATAATTGTTAACTCGGATGGTAAAACTTGATGTTACTTGTACCATAGGTGGTGGATCTAGTAGGGATGTCATGGAATGGTATACAATCACAAATGTGCCTTCATTGTGATTGAGTAAAAGATTCCCCCCGCCACCAACTTTAAAATCAAAAAAGGAAAATGCACGCTTCATAACTATCCAAAGATTGTGTTTTTCATACCTCCATGTCCATAATCTCTTCCCAGGCCACAATATTAGGGTCTAAGGTGGTTGAAAACGAAAATTATGTATGTAGTTTTTCCATCTTATCTTTAACTTTCTTAAAACATATGGATGAGGTTATTGCTACATGCAATGTTTCAAAAGGCATTAAGTGGTAAGTATGTGTAAAATACATTGTAACTAATTAAGCGGTAAGAGGATGATTCTTGAAAAAATAGGTTTCAATTTTCTATATACTTTTTAATGCAAAATTACACATATACATGTATAAATAATATATTTTAGGAACTTATATATATATATATGAACACATGTAGAACAATATAAAACACTCAAATAGTTTATAACACAACTATAAAATAATAAGTGAAGCAATACAAATAAATTATATATAAGGCATCAACAGATTAATGTAAGTAAGTGTTGAACCTATAGATGGAGCAGTTTCAGCATTAGAATAAGTTGATCTAATTGAAGAAACGCCACAACGCCAACATAAGAAAATAAAACAAACACAAAATAGTTAATACAATGCTACTATATATTTAGACATTAAGTTTCACATGTATAATGCATGGAACAAAATTAAGATTGTTGTGTATGTAAACAACTAAATATTAAATATAAAACAAGTAGAAGTAGGCATTAGCTATATAATAGAATAGAGGATGTGTCCATAATGCTAGTCAAATCCCCAAAATATTAAATGTGTATGACCATGCTCATCTATCCCAACAACATCAAAATGGTATGCCTGACTATCCAGAAACATCAAAAGTATATGCCCAACTATCCGAACAACATCGGAAGTGTGTCCTCAACTATTCCAAAAACACCAAAAGTTTGTCTCCAGTTATCCCAAATCAAAAGGGTGTGTTCAACTATCCCCAAAAACATCAAAATTGTGGCCAACTATTCAAATAACATCAAAAGTGTGTTACCATCCAAAAACACATCTAACATATTTAGTGGTCTACCTCTTCCTCCATCTCTTCTGCACTTGAATAGTCCTTATATGTAGGAGCTTTTCCAGCAACATCCCTGTTGAATTTGTCCCCTCCCCAAATCTTTGGATCATAATCTTCTTGGCAAGCATGTTTTTTCACCCTATCTCTTTATGCGTCAAAAGGAAGGGTGGGCTGAGTAGGAGGAGTCGGTGAGAAGGAGTGGTGGACGGGATGTTTCTTTTAATTAGTTCTGGTATAGACTCTCCTTACAACCCTAGAAGCTTCAACTACTTGACCCCATGTGACTCCAATACCGAGATAGATCTCATCTTCTTCTACATTTAAATTGGCAAGCCAATCTGTTGCCTTCTATGTATAGTAGGCTTTGATCATTCCCTCAAAGCTAAATTTTTTCCTTTTTATCTAATAGCTTCTCATTAAACTGGACATACATCAAATCATTCAGATGTTTCATATAAAACATGTTCCTCTTCTTAGTGTTTTATCAGACAACATTTTAAGATCAGAAATGGAATTGAAAGTATTGAATAGATAACTAATGGATTAGTTTAAACTTTAAAATCAAATGATTTTGTTAAATTATTTACCATCTCAAGTGTACTCCAGTTCAAATCTTTCACATCTTGAAGATGTGCATGTTAGATTAAATATCCTAAGGGTCAGTCTCTATAAATATGGAGTATCATATCCATTATTTATCCACCACTCTATTGTTTCATGTAAGAAAAAATGTTAGGAAACTAAACATTGGAGAATATAAATTATATAAACAAGTGGTAGTTTAGTGATTTACCAAGATCTAGATCAGGACTTGATCTTTGTCTGATGGACTTGCTTTCCCAAAATCCCCAATAGCAATCCTATAGGATGGTAACTCCTACTCCAAAGTAATTTTATTATGAATGGCCGACTCTAGAAAATTGTGTTTAGTCATCACATTACACCCGCTATGACGCCTTCTCTGGTATCTACCTTGTTATCAGTCTACAAGTAATAGGTATTCAAGGAGTAAGATGTAACCACATAATATTATATCAGACATAACAACTACAAAAAATCTTAGAACCACCAATTCTAACTTGTTTTGAGAAAATAGATATTTACATGCCACATGTAAAGGTCGATGGTTTCTTTTATCCCATTTCTCATTAGCAATGTCTAAACCTTCTTCAAAAATAAAGGATCCTCGGTCGAGCTTTCTATCAAATACTTCTTGGTTGTAAGCATTGCAATAAAAACAAAATTCATGGAAAATTTTCTTTCATTGTCAACTAGTTGTAATACCTTCACTGAAAGCTTAAAAGTCATTGAAGCAAACGTCACACCTATAAGACCCCTCACCTGAGTTTTCGGGTGATCCTATTTGTTTTGCTTGAATGAGTTGTTTATAACCTTGATCTAATTTTTGAAATAAAATTAGGGCTTGTGGAGAGCTTAAGTTCCAAGTTTGAGCTTGTTTGGATGTTGTTTGTGCTTTGTATGATAGTTTTGGTGTAAATTACAATTTACCCAAAGTAGGGGGTTAATTTGCAATTTGTCACTTCTAGAGTGAACCTTACATCTCTTTAAATCATCTAGAGGAGAGAGATAAAAGCGGGCACCTTATTTGCATCTTGGATGAGTGGTGTCATCCTTAGTGATGTTTAAGGCTTCTATGGGTTATGTGTGCTTCAACCTTGGAATGTGTATGGTGTGTTGCCTTGGGCTAGAAGGGTCACGCCCTTGGTGGGTGGCCAAGAGGCCAAGACCACCTAGAGTGCATCATCACATCTTGCATTCTAGGCAATAGTGGTTGTATGTGGATCTTTTTGCATGGACAAGTGTCTCCTGGATAGCTTAAGGTGATGACACCTCTCCTTTGACCTTTCTCTCATCCCACAAGTATATAGTCTATTTCCTCTTCACTATAGTAAACCTTTTGGTCATTCTTTTTTCCCATTCCTTGTGGACGATCTTGGAGCTTAGGGGATCAAGAAGGAGCTTCCTTGGAAGCTTGGTGATCGGATCCTTAGCTCGTGGTGGTTCTTGCTCATCTTCATACCCTTGGTGAGTTGTGCTTCCTTTATGGTGATCTCCTTAGTATCTCTTCTCCATACTCCTCCCCTCTCTCGGCCATGGAACATGCCTTGTTATGAAGGTTGTTTTAGACGCATGTCAGGATTAATTTCTCTCATCCTTTTCTTTCTTTCTCTTCTTTGGATCGGCTAGTGTTGCATTTCTTCTCCTTTTTTACCTTGGTACCCTCTTTTCTCTTGGAGGTGTTGTTGTGATTGAGTTTGGGACCTTTTGTGAATCATCTTCAACCTTTGGACCGGGTGCAAGGATCTTTGAGCTTGGAGCTTGCATCTTTGGTGGAAGACTTCTCAAAGGTAGGTTATATAACTCTTAGCCTCTCTATTATTGCACTCTTTACTTATAAATACATTTGTTTCTTTTCTTTAAATCAATCTCTCTATATGTTAACACTTGATGATGAACTTATGAACTTCTTTAAGAATGGAAGTCTTGCTTGTTTGAAAGAGACATGAAACTCTAACCTAGATTGCTATTTTTGGAGCATGTAGAGTATGATCTTTCATCCTTGAATATGGTACTTTCTTGAAGCAAGGTTATGTGTGTATCCAATGGAGTTCTCACCTTGGTAATGACAGAGTTTCTTGCTATTCCAAATCTTGCCTTTCCTTTTATCAACCTTGGTCGTGTCGATGATGATCTTATCCATGTAGTGTTGTGTCTGACACCCTAACTAAGCCATGGTTATAACCCATAACGGCTTATAGTCGATACCCTAATCATGAGAGGTAACCCGTGATGGCTTGCACCCTAACCTTAGTTGTAAACTATGATGTCGGTGGCCTATATACATGTTGGTGTAGATTTGACACACTACACAATTGATAGGCCATTATCCTAACCCGGTTTGTAACTCATGACAACCTATAGCTGACACCCTCGTGATGAATTAGTGACAACTACATGGTTAGTGATCGATACAATATGACAACTTTAGGATGATACCCTAGAATGGTGTTAGGCATGTTATACCTTGTTGGTAATAGGTTGATATCATGGTGGATGCTAAAACTGATACATGTGTTAGGATAGAGTCAATGTATTATGTTGTTGATAGATTGAGACACCATGTTGATGCTAAGTTGACGTCCTAGCCATGATGGTCTATGGCAGATGCCCTAACCATAGTTGTAAATCATGATGGTTAATGGTCGATATACCTTGTTGATAATAGAACCATTTGCAATTCTAGATTGGCTAAAATTGCAATGCATATATTCAATTTTGCTTCTCTATTATATTCCAATGCATTTTTCTAAAGTTCAACTTTATCATTTAATTTTCTTTTCTTTCATCGATCAACACAATATCATCAAAAAATAACATGCACTAAGGGATATTATCTTGAACATGCTTTGTCAATTCATCCATAACAAGAACATATAGATATGGGATGAGTGTTGATCCTTAATGTACCCCAAAAATGCTAGAAAAAGTTTGTATCTCTCGTCCAAGAGTCCTAACACTTGTAGTTGAACCATCATACATGTCATTGATCAGGTCAATATACTGGACAGTCACCCCCTTTTCTACAAAATCCTCCATAACACTTCCATGGATACTCGATCATAAGACTTTTCTAGATCAATAAACACCATATGAAGATCTCTTATGTTTTTTTCATACTTCTCCGTAAGCCTTCTTATCAGAAAAATAACATCATTATTGATCTTTCTGGAATAAAACCAAATTGGTTGTTTGATATTTGTGTAATCAATCTTAGCCTTTGCTTAATAATCCTCTTTCAAAGCTTCAGAGTATCACTCATCCATTCATCCAACATCTTCTATGTCTTCATAATCTTGTTAAAGAAATTTGTTAACCACATAGCTCCTCCATCCCCCATACTCTGGACCACATGCCCTTTTCACTTTTATCTTTTTCAAAGCATTCTTAACCACAGACAGTGAAACTCATTGTGTGTAAGTGATATTTCCTGCATTCATGTCACGCTAGTCTCTTACAACAAATAATGGCACACAAAATCATATATAATCAGAGATTTAACTATATAAGCATTATACCTAGTTTATAGACATTTGCATATAGATAGATATGTAGAAATATTGATTAGGAACATATTAAGTAAAGAAAACAATATATGAGAGAAACATATGTGTATATGCAACTAGATAAGCTTTCCTTCATGTTTGCAGGAAGCAAGAACACTTGCTTTGGCATCTAGAGCTATGTGCAAGGAGAGGCAGCACAATAGGGTGGCTCCTAGAAAAAAATACTTTAAATCACATTTATAATATTAGAGTTAGGCAATGAAACTAATATAATTGAGTGGGGGAAATGTCACACATCCAAAACACTTTTATTGTATTTTTCTGACTTGTAAATTCATTTATATGAATTTTTAATATATGTTTATTTACTGAAGTTCTGAAATTAAGATACGATAATTAGTCCCCTGGGCGAATTTACACATGCCCAGCGGATGGAGAAACCTAGGGGACAAGGGGGGCCCGGAGGCGTTGATCGACAATCTGATCCTGAGGTGGATCGAGGAGGAAATAATGGGGAGACTGACGTAAGGAATGTTACAGAAGGTCACGAGGACCATGTGGGAAGCAAATTCACCATGAATACGTATCAGAATGGAAACGACTTTGTTATACTGGTGATAGGGTTGTGCTTCAATTATGCAAGCATGCAAGACACAACTATTGAAAGTAGTGGCACATATCTATACCTAGGAGGGACAGGGAATGGAGTTATGAGAGCAGAGATTGTATCGGAAATGCAGAGGGTGATGGAGAACCAAGACAGGGCAAGGGACATTAACCCTAATGATAGAGAACAAGGAAAACTATCCTATAGTAGTGATGTCATGGGAATAGATATGAGGGAAACAATGACACCTTCTTATACAAGCCATTTGAGGAAGGGCTAGTCGGGGAAGATGTATTGCTGGGAGAGATTGAGGGAAGGCATGCCATCTCAATTGTGCCCGATGTGGAAGACAGGCTAGTGCGACCATAGAAATACATTGTGGTAGTCTGATTGCTTGGAGCTGATATTGGTTATATGACCCTTCACGGTTGTCTCAAACTACTGTGGAAGATAACAGGCAGATTCAACATGTACACAATGGAACTAGGCCATTTCGTTATTCAATTGTCGTGTAGGAGAGATTTTGAAGAAGCTCTAAAGGGAGGCCCATAGAAGATCTTCGAACTTAACCTCCTAGTATGGGAGTGGTATTTGACGTTCAAACCCAAGCAAGACTACCCAGATATGATCATCTCTTATGGGTGGGTGTTAAACTTCCTCTCCACCTCTATGTTCCAACGATGTTCGAATACATCAAGATGGCTCTGGGAAGACTTATCAAAGTTGATAATCATACGGCTAGCAGGCCGAGGAGTAAGTTTTCTCAATTAGTTGTCAAACTAGACACTTCCAGAGAAATGAGCCCTTCCATATTCATCAATGAAGTGGAATATGAGGTTGAATATGAGGGCTTCCTGTGGGCATGCACCACATGTGGAGCGGAAGGCCATAATTCAAAATATTACAATGCACATCATCATATTACTGGTGATAGAGGAGAGGATATATAAGGAGAAAGGAAGAATGATGAAGGTGATGACATGCAACATCTTGACAACTGGTATACTCAGAGGCAAAAGGGCGGGGGGAGAAATAACAAAAAATGAAAAGAACACCCACAGGATATGAGATCTAACAACACCTTCGATGCACTAGCAGTGGATGACAATGAAGGAGAAATCTCTGAAGAGCATGCATATGCTAGGCCAAATCAGAGGCCACAAATAAGGTTAAGATACATGCAAAGTGTGGCGAAAGAATAAACAAGTGGCGTAGAAGTAAAGTACGGAAAACAACAAGAGGAAAACTTTGAAGAATATCACCAACACAGTGGATGCAAGGGAAAAAGAGACCAGGACAGACAAAGAAGACCATGTTGCTGTAATCACTGTCATTGATGAAGTTGTAGAAGTTGTGGAAACTATGGAAGGCAACAAGGAGGAGGAAATGATAGATACCAGGAATTCCAAGGAGAAAGCAAAAGAATTGATCACAACTGAGACAATCAATGATATAAATGAAGCAGTGTCTGCTAAAATCCCTACTGGCATAGGAAGAAGGAACAAGGATAGTGGCCCAAAAATGAAACGACAAAAGAAAGGGAGCATTGTCCCACCTGTAGAGACGACACGTAGAAGTCCAAGAAGGTTGGAGCCAAATATACATAGAAATGTGCCTCCAGATGACCATGACAAGATGCATAATGTGGCAGAATCTTGTAATTTAGCTGTGGAGCAGGCATAATCTTCTGAAGACAAGGAGAATAAGGTTCTCGAGGGTTCACACCTGATGTCTCACAAAACTCACCCAGTTCTTAATGTTGGATGTCATGTGTTGGAATATAAGGGGAATAGATAAGAGGAGACACGTTGAAACCTCAAGGAGCTTATGACTGTTTACAAACCTAAGATTGTGGCCATCCTTGAGACTTGGCTCAGTGGTGACAAAGCTACACAAACTATTAAAAAGCTTGGATTCACAAAATCCTTTAGGGTGGAAGCCCAACGCTTTGCTAGAGGGATTTGGGTATGCTGGAAGGTACACGAATGCTAGGTCAAAATTGTCAACTACCACTGGAAATTTGTCACATATTACACAAATAATACTACTCTCATCACTTTTGTTTATGCTAACCCGCACATGTTTGTTATAAAATGGTTGTGAAGACACCTTGTGATGATGGCAGATACCTTCAGGAAATCGAGGGTAGTGCTAGGTGATTTCAACACAACATGCTATCTGGAGGAGCGCATGGGAAACTTGCGCTATAATTTTTTTGAATCGGCCTTGTTCCAAGAAATTATAGTAGCAGCTGGATTGAGTGATATGGGGTTCTCAGGACCTCGCTTCACCTTCAAAAGAGGAACACTTCAACAAAGAATAGATCGATCAGTTGCAAATAATGACTTCCTACAAAATTTTCAACACTTTTGTGTGAAACACCTACCGAGGTTGCAATCATATGGTAACATCCGTGACCTGGGTTATGTACTAACCCTAGGTTTTTAGCTTAAATATGTAATTATATGCTTGTGGTTATCCTGTGTAATGTAATTAAGCTTTTGAGGAACTTATATTTCTATTTCAGTCATTTTTTTAACAATGTTGTAATATTGTTTTGTTAAATATGGATTAATGTGCAAATTACCCAAGTTGAGGGGTTAACTTGCAAATTGCACATGTTAAGATGTTCCTCTGATGTTGAGACATCATAAGAATGAATATGATGTGATGGAATGGATTCCACAAGCTTGGGCACCAAGATATAGCTTGTAGAGCAATACATGTGCTTTAAAAACTAGTTTTGGTATAAAGTGCAATTTACCCAAAATATAGGGTGCAACATGTAAAATATACCATTTAGAGTATCTTTCAAGACTCTTGGCATTAAGTAGAGTAAAGAAAATGAGGAGGGAGCCTCATTTGAATGATCAAATAAGAAAGATAACCTTAATATCTAAATAACCAAGTTTTAAGCAAAATGGCCTTTCATATATATATATATATATATATATATATATATATATATATATATATATATATATATATATATAGCTTATTAAGATATATGGTTCCTTTTCCTTTAACCTTGGATGAGAGAGAGGTTTTGCATGTGAAAAGGAGGAAGAAACGTGGCCAAGGGTGGAGTGAGCATGAGTGGATGGGTTTAAGAAATAAAAGAAATAACTATCTTTTCTTTGCCTTGGTAATACCCAAATATATATAAGCAACCCTTTTTCCACAAAGCAAGGGAACGTTTCCCTTAGTTTCTTTTCTCATCTTCTTGCTTTGGCCGACTAAGGAGAAGCTCAGGAGCATAGGAGGACGACCAAGCTGGTTTGGGTAAGCTTTGATCATCACCTAGCTCGAATTCTTGGAGGAAACCCTAATACAAGGTTGGTTTGTTAGTTTTCCTTACACGACTCTTCTTTCTAGCCATCTTCTCCATCCAAATCTTGAAGAACAGAGGAGCTTCATCCACCATTAAAGCTATGAAGCTTGGAGCTATGGACCAGTCCTAGAGGTGGGTTTTATAACTCTAACCCTTAAGTTTTGTTAAATGCATCTTCTTCTCCTAGAATCGTTGCTTGTTCTTCTTCTTTAGACATTTTAAAGTGTTCTTGCTAACAATTCCGTGAAGAACAGTCCATGTTCTTGAGGTAGAAGATGATGACGTTATTTCCAATGTTTATCCTAATCTTACTTTAGCAAACGGTCTCCCACCTCTTGCTCAAACGGTTTCCCAAACCGTTTGGGAGCAAACGGTTTCAAACCGTTTGAAAGCAAACGGTTTCAACCAAGAACGCATGGAAGCAAACGGTCTAAGACGGTTTGGATGCGTTGACCAGGCATTAACTTTTTGGAGGTCTGTTGTAAACATTATGGACTAATCACCTACCAAAAATCATCATCTAATTCCAAGTAAATCACCAATTAAAGGCACATCAATCACCTAAACCCTAATCGGGTTAGTTGCTGATTTCAATAATACAATCATGTTGAAGTTTGGGTTGAGTGACCCAAACGGTTTCAAAACCATTTGGGGATCACCCAAATGGTCTCAAGACCGTTTGGTGATCACCCAAGACCGTTTTGAGGTCTAGGGTTAAGTGGGGTTGACCAATTGAGGGTCCAATGATATCAAGTTGTTGAGAAATTAAGTGCTGATTTGGTGACCAAATCTAGGGTTCAACCCTTAAGTGAATGACTTGGTTTTTTATGAATAATGGGAAAACGGTCTCAATACCGTTTGGAGGATGTCCAAATGATCCCAAGACCGTTTGGGGGTCACCCAAGACCATTTGGAGGTCTAGGGTTGACCATGGTTAAGTGGTTGAAGATTGAAAGGCAACAAGTTGAAGTATAATCGATTAGTGACCTAATGATCAAATCAATGAACCAAACCTTAATAGTTTGAGTTAGTTTTTGATGTTGACTTGAGAAAACGGTCTCAAGACCGTTTGGAGGTCATCCAAATGATCCCAAGACCATTTGGGGTCAGGTCATGACCAAATTGAATGATGGTTCAATGAGTTCAACATCAATTAGACTCATGTTGATACATGTTGAAGGGTGATCGATTCCAAACCCTAATTCAATTGATCCAAGCCCTAATTGGTGATTAATTGAGGGACAATTGAGGGTCAAATCAGTTGAGGGTTGACCTAATTGAATCAATTGATAAGTGGCTAACCATTGCATGATCGATTGAGGGGTTCAACATTGGAAACCCTGACTCAATTGAAGTGGTTGAGACACTTTTTGGTCCATGCGGTTTTGAGATGGTTTGGACCAAACGGTCTCAAGACCGTTTGAGTCCAAATGGTCTCAAGACTATTTGGGTCCAAACAGTCTCAAGACTGTTTGGGTCCAAATGGTCTCAAGACTGTTTGGGTCCAAACGGTCTCAAGACCGTTTGGAACCAAACGATCCCAAACCGTTTGGTGCTCATGCGGTTTCAAGAACGGTTGTGTCCATGTGGTTTCAAAGTCAACTTGTCCAAACGGTCTTCATGACCAAACGGTCTTCATGACCAAACAGTTTTGAGTGTGCACTTTACCAAACGGTTTCAAAGTCAACAAAACCAAACGGTCAACACCACCAAACGGTTTCAAGGTTTGTTCAAGACCGTTTGGGGGTTAGTGTGCAAGACCGTTTGAGGTCTAAAAAGGTCAAGATCGTTTGATGCCTTAGTGGTCAAGATGGTTTAGTGGTTGATTAACCTAAACCCTAAAGATACCTAAAGTGATTAAGGGGTCAAGTAATTAGTTGATTGATGCATGTTATGATCAATGGTGAACATTACAAAAGTACCCTTGATGGGATAGAGTAACCAATACCCTTTGATCAAGGGAATCTTAATGACCACAATAGTAATGACACAACCCATGATGTCAGTGTTGATTTGACTTAACCTAATCAAGAGTGATGTAAACATCATCTAATAGTAATAGGAGAGAGAAGGCTCCTCATATAAATAAGAATCAAGTAACAAGCTTCCAATATGTATGAATGTACCTAATTAGGGTATGATCCTTCATAGTGAGATCATGGAAACCCTAATTATGATGGTTAATGAATCTTAAACTGATTTGAGGGCATTAATGGAAGTGATCCTCATACATAATGTTGATATGATCTTAATCTACTGTAATGTGAATAGTAAACCCTAATCTAGGGTAATGTGATGTAATGTGAATAGTAAACCCTAATCTAGAGTGATGTGATTGTATGAACAGTAAACCCTAATTCTGGGTTATGCTTGTAAGCATGAAACTCTATGATTGAAGTATGAAATAAGGAATCACTATTCCTAATTAAGATAAAGGGGTTGAATAACCCTAATTGAATTGAATAGGGAAAACCTAACCCTATTAAGGGCATAGTGGTACAACCCTTGAATTGAAAGGTTATCTCTATTTTGCAATATGCTGATATAGAGATAAATTGCCTATTATTAAATGTATTAACCATGCAGGTTTTTAAAAAGAAGTGATCATATCCAGGTAAGGGTTATGATGTCATATCCATTGAAAGCACTTTATAAGCTTTAAGAGTAATGATATGCTATGTTGCCTAGTAAGTGGTGACATATGAGATTGAAAGGCTATGATAGCCATGAGAAATATCTGCATTGTTGCAATCAAGGTCATGATGTTAAATGACTTAATGATAATATGTTACTTGGTAACAAGTGCTATAATGATCTAAGGGTTTGAACACCCATGTTCCTGAATCATAATGATGAGATAGTTAGGGATTGATATCCCAATGATAACTGAATGTGAAATGAACTTGATACAATTAGTACTCTTTCTTTATAGCAGATGTTTTAATGATTTATGTTTGAAAACATGCCTGATGCTAAAAGAATGCCATAATGTACTTAAATAATCAAGTATAATGATATCATGTAGAGCCTTGACCATAGATCCATCATTGTCAGAAGTAAAATGATGGTGAAATAGGTTTTCCTAAGGGAACTCCTGGAGAGCATACTTTTGAGTATGTGGGGGTTATGGACGTGAATATCCTTACGTCCTAATGTAGGATTTGATGTGATATGTACCTTTAATCTCTCAATCCTTCATTATATGTCTATGCCGGGATGATGTATCACTAATCTCCCGATGATGTTGTTAATGTCGCATCGATGAAAGATAAATAGGAAATCCCTCGATGGAGAAGAGAGTACAGCATGCCACTGTAACTCTAATAGCGGAGTTGTCAGAATACCCTGGCGAGCTATTATGGCAGAGACACCAGATGTCCTGCATGTTGTTCCTCATACTAACTGAGGAGGATGAGGTCATAGGAATCAGGCTCTTCTGATGACCTATGTATGGTACCGATTGCGATTTTGTAATGGTCGTTTGGAGTATGAGAGGTGTAACTCATCTCCTCAGGGCATAACAATGTTTGAAAAACATAATCAGCTGTGTAGCATAACTGCTTAGGTTGAACTACGAGAAACAATGATTCATAATGCAATGTTTATAATGTTCTAGTTGAAAAACTAGTATACATGTTCTTCATATTCCTTATTGAGACATGCCTTGACATTCAATTAAGTTATAATTGAAATGATTGCTAAAAGAATGTTGCTTTACTTAGCTTATACAATGTTTACCTGCTGTTGAATAATTATAGTGTTATTGCTTAATGTTATTTCTTTATTGCAATAACAAAGCTTCTGGCAGAGAGTTATAACTCTCGTTGGGACAATTATTCAAATTGTCTCACCCCCGTGGGATTCGACTTTTTAGGTAGACGCCGAGGACGAAGGAATCCATCAGTGGGTGAGCAACAACAGCAGCAGCAGCAACATCAGGAACAGCAGTGATTCTCAGGTGGAGACACTGTCTGTCAAGTCTTGTAGATAGCATGTCCTATGTGTCATCTTTGTACTCTCATGTCCTAGGAGTCGGTAGGTGTTTAAAGTAGATCTGAGATTTTGGCTTAATGCCTCGGGATTTTTGTATCTTTCTTTGTACAGATAACAGAGCAATTGATGTGGTAATCACTCGAGATGTGATTTTACATAGATGTAATGATGGATCAGGTTGTAAACAACTTATTTTATTTCTTTATGAAAAAGTTTTATTGTTTAAAGATCTCGTTACAAAAAGTTTTAATTTTTAGTGATTTTTAATAATTCCACTGCTAGTTAATTGCTTCCGCATTTGTTAATCTAGTTTTCTCGAGATTCGATCGTCTCACATATCATAGCCCAATCCTGGTCAAGTCTAAGCATAGAAGAAGGGGTCAAAATATGTTTTGTGGTAAAGGCATATTGGGCATAGGAGGAGGGATTCAAGAAGGTCTTGGCTGATAACTGGGATAGTTCAATGGGTTTCTATGAAGCCTTAAATAAATCTAAGGAAGCCATCACTAGGTGGGACAAGGAGTTCTCAAACAACAAAAGAAGGAATAAAGAACACCTCCTATAGAATATCAAACAACTGGAGAAGGAGCTTGCTGAGTAGTATAACCCCATCTCAGATGGCTTATACACAGATATCAAAGTGTCTCTGGACGTCATCCTGAAGGAGGAGGAGGAAGAGTGGCCTGAGAAGCCACGTCAATTAGCTAAGAAATGGAGACACTAATACAAATTTTTACAATGCTTATGTCAAACAACAACGATGATCCAACACAATAACAATGCTCAAGAATGGAGTAGGGGAATGGGTTACAGAGGAGCAGAACCTTACTAGCATGGCTAGGGAGCATTTTCAAGCTATCTTGTCTGAATCAGAAGGTCTCTAAGGGGAAGCAACGAGGGAGATCCATGGCCATTTCAAAGATTTGACGGCTGCACAACTACAGAAAATCATCAAAGAGCCTTCAGAGGAGGAGTGTTGGAAGGTCGTATCAGCTATGACCCCTTATAAGGCATCAGGGCCAGACGGAATCAATGGTATGTTAATCCTTAAACAATGTCACACACTTAAGACTTCGGTGACAGAAACTACTAGGAGAGCCTTATCGGGCACTGTCCTCACTAAGGAATTATGTGATTCTCCTATTGTTATCATCCCCAAGACTCAAACACCTACATCTTGTGATCAACTACAACATTTTTTAATGAATAACCTCTGCCTTAAGATGATTTCAAAAATAGTTATGGAGCGTCTGAAAAACTACCTCCTGGACTGGGTATCCCAATCCCAAAGTGTGTTTGTTCATGGGGGACGGATCACTGATAACATTGCCTTAGCTCAGGAAATTATCTATATGATGAGGAGGAAGTGTTGCGCATAGTTCATGGCCATAAAGGTGGACTTAGCAAAAGAATATGTCATGTTCTACTGGGGATTCATTGACGACATGCTCAAGAAAATTAAGCTTCCACATAACATTGTTGAATACATAATGAACTATATATCCTTGTTGAATACATAATGAACTATATATCCATTGGGGAGTGTTCCATCATATGGAATGGGAATCCTATCACCCCATTCAAACCTAGTAGGTGTCTGAGAAAGGGTAATGTGCTATCACTGTATCTCTTTGTGTTGTGTATTGAAAGGTTGAGCCAACTTGATACAGGCGTTGATGAATAAGGGAGATTGGAAAACTTCAAGATGGGAAGAAGAGGAATCAAAGTGTCCCACTTATGCTTCTCAGACGACCTCATCTTGTTTGGAGAGGCGACAGGCAAACAAATGAAAGTCATTAAAAGTTTCTTTAAGGAATTTGAGAAGGCTTCTGGGTAGACTATATTTGTAACCGAAACTCAGGGTCTTTATGATGCAAGCGTGCAACAACGTAACATGAGAAGGATCAATTGAGTCGGATATTTCTTTGAGACGAATGATTTGGGGAAATACCTAGATGTTCCCATCATACATAACAAAATCTCAAGGAACATGTACTCTGAAATACTGAAGAAGATAGATTCTAGAGTAAACGGGTGGGCAACAGGGTGCCTTTCTCTTGTAGGAAAAAGCTGCCTTGCAAAATCCACTTTAGAGGTGATCCCTACCTACACAATGCATACAGTTACGCTTCCCTTGTCCCTCTGTGATTGTATAGACAACTGCATTCAGAGATTCCTGTGGGGGGAGGCCATAAATCCCATCCCTTGTGACTGGTTGTGTGGAACAAGGTGACATTCCTAAAGGGGAAAGGAGGCATTAGGCTCAAGACTATGAGGGAATGGAACATTGCTCTTATATCCAGGAATGTTGGGGACATCTCGACTGGTAGAGAATCCATATAATGCAAATACATGTAGAAGTACTAAAGATAGGGCAATGAACATGTCACGACTAGCGTGCGCTACTCTCAAATGCAAATGCATGGTACAAGAGAATACATATCTACAACTTATGAGCGACAGGCATACTTCGTTTTGGGTAGACATATGGCTTGAACCAAATATGAAGCTTGGGGGAATGGCCCAGCACACTATACCAGAATCATTGATAGACTTGGAGATTGCAAGTGTGGTGACAGATAACGGGCAATGGGACCGGGATTTTCTTAATGAATGGCTTCCTCAACACCTAGTTAGGAAAATCCTACATACAGAGCCACCTACAAATGCCCTAAAATGTGACATTCATGTATGGACTGGGATGATGTGTAAGGAGTGGGACCCGAGAGGGGATCGACTCCCTACTAAAAATTTGAAGAATAAAACATCCATTCCAAATGCACTCAAAGGTATGTTGGAATAGGTGTAAAATTTTCAAATTTCAATAAATGGTATTCAAAACAATCAAAGTGTAGCAGTGGAATTAAACAAATAACTATATTAAATTTTCACAAAATATTACAAAAGTACATCATAATATCCCATAAGGGTTTACGTGTATGATATAACATAAGGATCTAAATAGAGGGAAGTCTAAACTACTTCAAATCTATCTCCAAGCAACATCTCCAAGAGCTAGGTCCATGTTGGAAGGTATGTTTTCCTTGGACATGTTCAACACCTCGATCAAAATTTGAGTGGTTGAGAAATCACCCAACAAGAGAGAGAAAAACAAGGTATGTGTCAAATAATGACAAAGAATAAAAGATAAGGAAATAACATGAAAGTAAGGCTAATATTTCATCATAAGATTAAGAGAATAGGAGTATGAGGCATAATCAAATATATGATTGCCATATCAAGATAAACAATAAAATATTTTCATGCATGATTAATTATTACTACCTTAACTAAGTAGGGTTGAGGCACCTAACCAGACCTCAACCTATAGGTGAGGGGATAATTAATACATTCCCAGTCACCTACACATATTTTTATGGGGGACAAAAAGACATTCCCCAGGGCAAATTAATACATGCCCTATGTATGGGTGGTTGTACATAAGTACCACTACATTAGCTAAATAGTCTAATAAAATCAACATGCTAAGAGAAACTATGGTAAGTAGAAGCATCATATATTTGAAACATGGAAGTGGGGTACAAGACCCAAGAAAAAGAATATCATTACTAATTTTGAGGCAATTTAACAAAAGAATCATGAAAAGAGGAAATAAAGTCCATTAAATCCTCATTAGGGAAATATAGGGTTTGGTTGCAATTATCCTAACATAAGGTGTAAGAAATGTGCATACCTCTCTTATTGATATCAATTACTAACGTTCACCACTTTAATTGAGTCCAAGTTCCTCTTGGCCTATTTTGAATGTATTAACATGTACTAGAGTACATAATGCACATTAATGTATAGAAACCCTAATTTTAGAACTTTTTAGCATAACTAGGATTTAGATTCTAAAAACCTTACCGGTGACCTTATTGGGTTCTCTTGATCAAGAAAACATATTTTTATGTTAATTTTGGAGTTATGACGATTAAGATGTAATTTTTATGGATTTTATGCATTAAATTCATTTTCCAAAAATAACCCTTAATCAAACCTTGAAACAATACCTTAAAAGAATTTCTATTAGATAGAGATTAATTCTCTGATTCCAAAGCATATTTATTTGTCAAATTTGGATAAGCGGAATAAAAGATATGAATTTTTCAATTTGAACCAATCAGAAAATGACCAGTCAAAAATCTTCAAGGGAGAGGAAGAGTGAGATAGAGAGAGAAAAAACACCATTTGACCCAAGATCAGTTTGAAGTTTCATAGGTAACCAAACTATAGCTTCTAGAGAAGGTAAAACAACAAGAAACCAAAACCATATAAGAACATGGTAAATAGAGATGGAGATCATCAATTTTAAACATAGAAGCATGAGTTTTAAGCATGTAGTAAGCAATATATGGGAAGGGGGTTATAAAACTCGCCTCTAGGAAGGTGGACAGGTTAAAGAAATAAGGTTCCCAATCTAGAGAGGTTGGTTTCTCCAACAATACTCCTATCTCGAGCAAGAAGCACCTTCTCCACTTTAGAGATGAAAAACCCTAGCAAAAGAACATGGAGATGAGGTGTTTAAGGACCCTAGGTGGGGTTCACCATGGAAGGCCATGGTTATGGCCTAAAAGAAGGTGGGAGGAAGAATAACAACATGGAAATAGGTAAGGAAATGGGGAAAATTACTAGTATTGGTCAAAATCACCAAGACGGAGCTTTAGAAACCCTAAATAGAGCAAATTCGGAACCCTAGGAGCCTTCTTCACCAAGGTAAGCACCCTCTTTTACCTTGGGATAGCACCTTCATGGCCAAACTGAGTAGGAACGATGCTCTAAGATGGAGGAGAGAGAAGGAGAGCAACATTTTTTGAATTGGGAGGTGGGAAGGGATAGATATGGTTTTATAAAGAAGGGGTTAAGCATGAGGTGTCTATGGGACTTTCCACGTGTCCTTAGCCATGGGCTTCATGGACATGCAAGAGTAAATATCATAGAGGCTTCTTGAATGTCAAATTTTGGTTCTAAAAGTCCATGGAGACTTCTAGGCCATCCCCACCGTCCTCCAATCAAATAAATAACCCCATTGGTTGATAGCTTTTAAAGATAAGCTCATTTATAAAGAGGGTAATCCCTAAAATGCCCTTGTAGAGAAACACCTTCAAACCAAGGTGAAACTAGGTTCACAATGGTTCAAAATATATATAATGGTAAGGGAATATCTAAGGATTATAGTTCATGTGATAATTCACAGAGAAAACCTCCCAACTGGATAAATTACATAAAAGTCTAGAATGTACCTAAAATTTGCATAACTAGCACAAACAACATACAAATTGAACCAAATTTGAAACTTTAGCTCGTTTTATGATTTTAAAACTCATCACAAAGTTATATTTAGGTTTAGAGCACTTAATTGTGGTAATTAAGCTTGTTCAATACATTAAGCAAGGTTTGGGGCCTTGCACTTCTAGCACGAATTTATTTACCATAGTTCCATCTAAGTGGTGATTTTGCATTTTAGATCCTTAAATAAGATTTCACTAAGGTATTTGTGCATAAACCCTTCTATTGGTATAATTATTGAATAAATTTTCACCAAACCACTATAAACCCCACTAATTAAACTCAAGGACATAAAGGACAAAAATGAAAGGGAAACTTGGGAAACATGATTATATGGAGTTTGCATCTAAGATTCAGTATGTTACAAAACAGACGGTAGATTTACCATGAGCTCAACATATCAAATTCTAAGGATGGATTGGGAAATTATTGTTGATGGTGAGTGGGACACTATTTGGGGAGCAAAGATCGTGGCTAAGCTCAAATTCTTTGCATGGCTACTTATGCATGATGCGTGTTGACAAACAACAAAAGAGTAAGAAGGCACCTTGGTACCAGAAGCACTTGCGATGGATGAAAAGATGAAGAAGAAACCAACATTCACACCTTAAGAGACTGCCCCTTTGCAGTGGAAGTCTGGAATAAGGTTATGCCCGACATTCCTTCTAATCAATTCTTACTACATGAGGGGCTGAGTTGGCTTTGTGCGCATTTGAAGCAAGACTCTTCGACACAGTGGTGATTTATCATTACTTGTTGGAATATTTGGCTGACATGTAACCAATAGGTTTTTGAAGAAAAACTAATTTCGATAGAGCAGATATCCCAGAAGATCAATCGGGACGTTTGGATTGCTTAACTTTCTTGGGAGAAGGACACAATCAGGGTAAGTACCCACACTAGTGAGTGATGGACTAGACCACCCCATGGGAGCATCAAAATGGATATTGATGCAGCATGGCATCTATCATTGCACGAGACCAGGAAGGTAGGTATATTTATTGGCATGTCATAAGTATGAAGATGAAGTCCACAACACACATTGAGATCATCATAGTGGATTGCACTCGACATTGCTAGAAGAAACAACATCACCAACCTGGTTTTAGAGACAGACTACAAGATGTTTGTTGATATGTTGTAATCAAACAAGACAAAGTTTCCTATTTATGCTAGGTTGGTAGACATGATTCAACATGTTTTGATGGATAACCCGGGGTTGAATATCATGTTTACCCCTAGAGTATGTAACAAAATTGCAGACATGATGGCTAAGGATCACCAAAAACACACAATAGGGTACTTTGATCTTCCTAGACCTCCTGAGCGGATTAAGAGAGCCCTAGAAGATTAACAATGTAATGGTAGTAGTACTACCAGATTTATTTCTCATAATAACCTATTAATATGTAATTGTTTTCCATATTGGCTTGTAAGAGTAGGGCAAGATGAATAAATAGCCTCCTGGCTCCCCCTCCCCAAAAAAAGATACAATAATAAGACCAACTTACCATTGATCATTTTGTTAACCATGGTGTGTGACATGGTGAAGTGATAAATTATTAAGGATCAAAACCTGCTCACCAAGAGGAGAAACTAAAAGAGGGGAATATCAAACTAGCCCTCTTCAAATAGCAAAATTAAGAACTCATGCAAGTACTGCTTAGAAAACCACCTAGATGAGACAATTGTTTGATCTCCCAACACACGATGACCAAAGTATCAAGCTTAATCCCAAGATCAAATCCCGAGTTCCATGGCAATTTGTCATTGATTATGATCTCGTAGATCTTCATTGTGGTCCAGGGAACCTAGAGACCCAAAATAGATCAACAAATGAGGAAAAGTGTATGAATTCATGCATACCAAGGTCAACATGTAAAGATGAAAATGCAAATCTATCTAAATTAGAACAAAGGGGTGGTGATGATGGTTCTTCTAAGGTCCTTCCAAACATGAAGGGGTCCTCAGTAGGTCCTCAAGTGGCACACTGGAGTATGAACATCATTCTTTGGCAATCCCACACCCCTCATCTCCTTTTTAGGATCAAAATGGTTGGATGACAACCAAAACCAAGCATCTCAATTGATTCCATATAACCCGAGGATGGTCTCACTCAAAGGAATCAATATTACTGAGTCTTTAGAGTTGTTTCCATCCAAGAGATTCATAGGAAGAAGAAGGTATTGGATGGACATGTTAGGGGGTTTCAAATCAATTAAGCTTGAGAGCCATTTACTCAAGGAATGATGTTGCTCTAGGAATCTTCTTTTATAGGTGGGTCACAATTTTGTGGTATCTGGGTAAAAGGGTAGAGAAAGGTGAATAGGGGGGTTTTGATTAGGAAGAAAAAGATAAGGAAAGTAGGTATAGGCATATGTGAGATACTCTTAGTAATATAATGACAAATAAATCTTGAGCAATCATGGAAAGACAAGGGAGAATATGCATGGAGAAGAACACTGGAATCAAAGGTGCACATGGTGAAAAAATGTGATACTTGTTGAAGGTGGAAGATAATGCCCTACCCACATGATATCAATCAAATGTCTCATAGGAAACCCAGACTTAACTATAAAATTAGGAAAGCCTACATTATGAAAATAAATTATGGACTTATCCAACATGAGACATTAATTGAATATGCATATAGAATGGTTTAAATTATTTTCATTTTTTTCATGGCTCATTTGAGGGATCAAACAATGTTTTAACAAAGTTAAATATGACACCTAGGCTACTTAGACATTTATATCTAAGTTCTACATTAATTCCCACTTTTAGGGTGAACCATTCCTTTTATTTAATATTTAGAGTTTATCTTATATTTCTTTCTGTAATGAAATATATACATCTAGGATTATTTAACTAATGTGAAACTTAACCCCAAAGCCAACTAAAACATGAAGAATCTTAAACTCGCATTAGTTTCTACTTTTGAGACCGTTTTGTGGATTATTTAATATATGACAATGTTTTAGTATTATGTAAATCAAAGTTATTATAATGTATGTTGAGTTACATTATTTGGTATTTATGATCCCTTAGATATTATCCACTCATGATGCGAGTATATCCTATCTTCAATGTTTTAGTATTATGTAAATTAAAGTTATTATAATGATTTTTAAGTTACATAATTTGGTATTTATGATCCCTTAGAAATTATCCACTCATGATGCTAGTATATCCTGTCTTCCCTAACTTCCTCAAACACACTACAAATATCCTTAAATCTATTTATTTCTTCATTACTCAAGATAAAACAACTTCTCTTTTTGTTTTGTGTTATATGTTTCCAGAATATGAATACCATTCTTAAAAGACCACAAAAGGGAAATTAGAATTATCTAATTATCTTCCATTTATGGTGAACCCTAAACATTCATTTCACAACATGTGTACCAATTCCATGATTAACATAACTAATATTTCTTTAAGGATCAAGAGTCACATTTCACATTCACTTTTCCACTCATCAAAATCAAGGAAGGTTCTAGAATCCTTATTTAGAAGTAAAATTTATTAGATTGTGAAATTGCATGCTAACCCCTTACTAAAAGTCTAAGTGATTCAATTAGACCAAGGCCACCTGGGAAATAAGATTTATCTCAAACACCATGTCTATAAGCACCTAATGTACCTTTTTACCATCTAACTCGGAAATAAAAGGATTAGAACCAATTCTAAAAGAAAAGGCATAAGGAGACTAGAGTTAGGGATTGTATCTAGGTTTTAGTATTTTACAGGATTTTTTTTTATTCTGTTGTGCTCCTTTTCCCAAAACCCTACAAAAATATTATGAGGTCATATAGTTGATCCTTGATGAGGATGTCAAGAATCTAATTGGGGGAGACTATGAAATCCCAAGATTTGATTCCTCAGATAAAATCATCTTAAGAGGAATGGTTGGACTATCCATATCAATAAGGTAAACCTCCTTTTCAAAGATCCCATCACTAAGAACTCTACAATTGATCGTGCTCAACCAAAAATGGTACTAAGATGGGTGACCTATCAGGAAGTTTATCTCGGGCTGTGAGTGAGTGAGAATAGAGCACACATATAAGGTTAGTGGTGGTCTATGGAACCATTTTTTATTCTTGAAACTCTACTAGATCCTTGGGTAGTGAGTTTGGGCGTAACAATTGATATCAGAGCACAAATTTATTCAATGACATATAATAATTAATAATTTTAAGTAATCTTTAGAAACAAAAGGGAATTGTTAGGGCATTTACCAAAGACAATGGTGTCTTGAATGGTCTACAACCAACAGGGCTGGGAAAGCTTTCCTCCACACCATCAGTTGTAAAATGAGAACACTCAGAACACTGTGGATTGCACATGGCCAAATTCTAAGGTTTTTATCTAAAATAAAATTACTTTGGGTCTTCTAATCTTAAATTTATTCATCTTCTCACCTATTTTCTCTCCTAGTCCTAGAATTCACTCCTTTCCTTATCTTGAGTTAGGAACTCCTAAGCCCCAATTTGGTTGAGGATGCAATCTATTTGGAAGTTTTCCTTTTGTGCCACATTTGTCTAACCCAGTTTGGGTTGAATAAGTTGGGCATTTTGATGCATTGGGTATAAAAAAACCCAGATTAGGATTATGTAATCTGCAAATCTAGACTAACTCAAGTCTGGATTGGATGGGATTAAAAATCCTAATCCTATTTGGATATCATCATGTTCATGTGTTTCTAGGTCCCCTTGTTTAGTCCCCCTCGACTCCCTGATATTCCTCTTCTAATCTGATAACCTCTATGTGCTCATTGGAAGCAAATCTCCTTTGATGACCAAGTCCAAGAACGCCATTCACGAACATGGTTTTTCCATGGCATATCCCTACCCCCACTCCATTGTTCCCACACCCAGCGATGATGAGGAAGTAAGAAACAAGATAGGGTTTCCCATCTAGTCTGAATCCAGCACTAGCGCCTGCATGATGGAATAAATTTGTCCTACCATCGCGGGCGTAACAACTACTTTTAGGCGACAAAAAGCTAGGTTAGGCCTACCCCTTCTTATCTTCTACAATCTCTCCCCATATTTCACCATTCATCGTGCCTTGTCAAGGAATGCAAGTGGCCAAACCCTATCTTGCACAGGGGGTATGTGGGGGCCTTTAAATTGGAGGATGTCTTCATCAAGCTACACGTGCTCCAGTTGCCCATCCTCTACTGTATCTTCTTTGAAGCAACAACAAACACTGATCTAGTGCATTCCTACCTTTGTAAGTTTTTGGAGAAGTATGCATCCCTCCATTGGTTGCATTTCCTTGTTTTAGATGCACTTCATCCCTCATTTTTACTAACCAGTCCTCCATTTTCCTTGTGTGCTACTTTATCCATGTTGATTAATTTGTGGTTACTTTTGTGTGATGATCCTATGGTGCTTCCTTCACTCCTCACCTCATTTGTGTTCACATATTTGCTCACTGTGAAAGCATCCTCCCCTTGTATTGATCCCTGATTAATGTGTCCTCAATTTGTAGTCTATCGTTCTCTTTAACATGTACCAATCTTGCTTGTTACACAATAATCCCATTTGTATATCATTGCAAACTGATATTGGGAGTAAGTTGGACTATGTTGTTTGCACACAAATTTGATGTTAGTATAGTCAATCATGTGGATTTCCAACTTTACCTTGTAATCAGTAGATATAATATCATCTTTGTATGCATTATGCTCCACTTACCTACTGTGTTATGTATTTTTTTGGTGTAATGTATAACACTGTGATGATTGATTGTTGATGTCCTTCTCAAATGCATTTCCCTAATTTAAATTTATACATCACAGTTGGATCTCAATTTTGATTTTTTGACTCTAGATTATAACCTTCATTATTATCCCCTAGTTGTACTATGATGATTTATCTAACGTCCATCATTCATGACTTTCCCTAATCTCTACTATGGGGGTAGAGTTTATTTGACATGAAAAGGAGCTCATGTATCTTTTTGTACTCCATTTTATTTGATTTTATTTCACATTGAGCATGCATTTGGTTTCATTTATGTTGTCATTCTCAGTTTTTGACCTTAAATCATGCTTCCTAATTTTCTTATGATGATTGGTCTAATTTACAGTGTTCATTTTTTCATGAATTAGATTCCAATCAGATTTCTAATAACATTCTAGGATCTCCATTTTGTTTAAATAAATCTATTTTTTAACCTTTCCCTTTGTTCCATTCTTGGACTTTGACCATTGTTTATAGATGTCCAACAACCATCCACTCCCCTAACATCTACTATTGGGATTGGTACTCAACTGACATTGGCCTAATTGCATTTCATATACCGGTGTGATTTCTGATCATTTTTATTACTTGGAGATCTGTTTAACCTTGCTTTTTTCATATTTGGTATGTGATTATTTTTTTTGTCTATCATGCATGCATTTCCCTATAATATATATATGGTTGGGATTCTTCAATTCTGATTATTTTGAATTTGTTGTTTTGTTAGTCTCATTTTGGAAAAAAAATTTATGGTTTTGTTAAGTTGGCATTGCCAATGATCATGCATTTTGCTTTTTTGAGATTTTTCATTCTTTGTTTTTAAGATACTATCATGTTTTACAATTGGCCTATGAATCATGATGATTTTCCTAGGCTCAACTATGATTGTGTTTTTTATATTTCTAGGATGGGTTGTGATGATTTTTCACATGGTTTCAAGATCCACTTTATTTCAAGCCCCCACTATCCTAAATTTGTGTCATATTCTTCTTGTAGTTTGATGTCATCATCTTGATACATTCATTTTACTAAATTTCTTCATGATATGTTTATTGTAGATTTTTGTAGGGCTTTATATGGATTTGACTGTCACTCTTTATTTGTTTGTTCTATTTTCCCCCATGGATTTCTAGTTCCATTATGATGAATGCATATTCACCCCGTTTTTAGCTACATTATTAGTCTAATTTAGCATCCATATAGCTTAGTTTTCATTAGGAATAGCTTTGTTTTGATCTACATAGTTTTTATGTTAATTTGTAGGAATTTGATACTTTTCTTGACTCCCTTTCTAGGTTTTGAATTCATTTTACCGAAACGTATTTCGAGCACTTTCAGAAGGGAGATTACACAAATTTTTTGTCCGAGGACAATTTAAACCTGTCGATTGACATGCCAACTGACATTAAAATCGACGAATAAGTGAAGACATACAAGAGATCGACAACCTTGTTGACCTCCTTGGTCGACACCCAAGAGGAACAACACTCAGACTCACTGATGATCAAGGTCGACATACAATCCATTGATAACCAAGGTCGACACCTCTGTTGCCCCCCCCCGTTCGACACCATCATTGACCAACAACCGATAAGAAAATCATCCCATCAGTCGACAATGTTTTTGACACTCTCATTGACAACCACAACTTCTTGACAGTCCTATCGACCCGCAAGGTCGATAGCGTGTCAACCTCTAAGACTAATGAGTAGAAGTCCAAAAGCCATCGACCAACAGACCCATCGATTGACAACAATGGTCAACATCGATGGAAAGATGTTGACAGCCTTGACCCTATAAATAGGCCCCCAACATAGTCGTACAACTCATCTCAAAAATTTTGGAGATAGAAATGTCGAAAGGTTGTTGCCTAAATCATAGCCCAAGACAACAACTATCGACCTAATGAGTTCTATCGACCTAGTTGGCTATCGACCTGTAGCCTTGGTGACTTCAATCAACCTTCAACAACTCCAAGTCGTCGACCCCCCTTCTTAGGCTATCGATCTCTTCCCCAAGCTGTAGTTCCTCCACCTACTTCTGTTGGAAGTCAGGGTTAATACCTGAAGGATAAAGAAGGAAGGAAGTATGTTGTCACACACCGTGTTGAGCCTCTTTTGTTTCCATCATGACCGTGATGGTGTCCTCCTCCTCTTCTAGTGATATTAATATCACCATGTCAAGGGAGTAGTCTTTTCACTAGGGTGTAGGGACTAGCCCCACTACCTGTTTCTTGCTATTTTACTCACATTCCAACTCTTGTATGAACTCATTTAATTCATAGTCAATCATTTATTGTATGTTTTGTGGATTGATCACCCGCTTTACGTGATTTATTATAATATTTTACTATGATAACTTCAATATTTAAGATTTGAATACTGATTAGCTTTGGTTGACACCCTGACTAGAACTTCTGATGAAAATTTTCCTGAGTAGTGGATAGAGGATCCGTAAGTAACAAGACATCAAGCTTATAGGGATATCTAGTCATGCAAAGTTTCTAACACCAAAAGGGGAAACTTGCATAACTCCAATTATATCTTCATACAAGTTTGGATTTGAATGATTTTGTAGATTTGAGTAGTGGCAATGAAACCGAGTTCCACCCTAGTGTTTCCATACATTGATAACTAGAACTTTAATCTAGCTATTTTCTTTCCTAAATTCTTATATTATTCAAACCAACCTCAAATTTTGTGATAATACTAGTTCTTACTAAGTTACTTCGATTAGATAATTCTTAAAAAGGTTGTCCCTTAGAATTCTATCCTTAACTGTATTTGTTGGATCAATGGGCTCTAGAGGGGGGTGAATAGAGCTACACACACTTCACAAAATCGATTAGACCACCAATTTAATTGTAGTGCAAAAACTAATGCAAGCAGTAATTTGATATCCTATTCTAGCATACAAAGCAAGGATAAGAGATAATGAATATCATGCACTTGGACAGGTGGTTTAGAGTGGTTCCACGTCTTAAACTTAGGAGTGATGTCAGTCCACTACCTAGAGTTGGTTAGACTCTAGGATTTGCAACTTGGTCCTCTTATATATCACGATAACATTACAAGATACATAAACCACATAACCAAGGGCTTAATTACTCAAGCTAAGATCTTCTACCTATCCAAGGACTTACCCACAAAGCAAGATTCTTAGGCCTTCTTCAAAGGACTTACCCAATCTCACCTTTGTCTTCAGCCTTGCAGGATTTACCTATCTTACTTGAGCTTGCCTTGCACCTCTCCTTCACTTGGAGAGCTTGCCCACGTTTTCCCTTCACCAAGGGAGATGGAGCAACAATCAATCTTCACTCTTGAAGATCATCAACACATCTTCCCCTTCACTCGGAGAAGAACAACAGCAACTCCTCTTTCACTCAGAGAAGTAGCTTCAATCAATCTTCAATTTGATTTGGAGGTAGGAAGAAAGAAAAGAGAGTTTTACATAGCACAAAGGATAGCTCTCATACACAGGGACCTATCTCACTCTTAACTCACGAATTTTTCTTGAAGGTAGAGAGAGAAAGGGGCTCAAGGGCTTGGAACACTCTCAATTAAGCTAGAACCAAGTTTGCAATGGAAGAGCAGCTTGGAATGAAGTCCAAGGGGTTCTATTTATAGTTGAGGGTGGCCCTTTATGTTGTGGGACACTTGGGTGCAAAAGTGGTCATTTTTCCGTCAAGAAAATGGCTATATTTTTGCCCAAAACAATTCACCAACGGTCATATTACTTTTTCTGCAAATTCCGTACAGTGCATTCGGTCGAGTATCAATGGGTGTAACTCGACCGATCAAGTAGCAGGCAATCCGATGTTCAAATGATCGGTCGAGTTTGTTCTGAGGAAACTTGACCGACCATTTCAACTGGAAATGGCCTACTACCCAATCGGTCGAGTTCTGTGAGTGCACAACTCGACCGATTGCAATCTTCAAAAAATCAACTCAGGATGATCGGTCGAGTTTTAGGGTGGGAAACTCGACCAACCAAGTGTCTGTAATTGATTTTCTAATTTGCAATAAAAGTGATTAGCACTTGGTGAATTTTGTCCCAAACATTTTTATCTTCTAATCTACAAGCATATTCATCATTACAAGTGATTACATTTATGTTCTAAGGTGATTTACATGGAAATCCTAAAATGCACACTTGTAGTCAATTTGGCTTGCACTAGACCCATTCTAGGGCTTTGTATATATGATCCTTTTCGTGTACCTAATGCCTGCAAACAATCTTAAACGCACATGTTAGATACATATGAATGGAATGGTTAAGTCATTATCAAAATATAGGTAATATATAACCTCTAGGTCAACATTCTCCCCCTTTTTGACAATGACAAACCATTCCTCAAACATATTGAAAAGGATAAGAAAGTTATACCTTTGCCTTGTGAATTTGGGGGATTCATGATAAGAACAATTGGAATTGCTCCCCCTCAAACTATGCTTCCTCTCACCTGCATGTTAGGTTTTCTATACATAGCAAAACCAATATCCGTGTAATATGTAATCCTTTACATGTCATATGATCAATCAGCAAATTAACAAGAAAAGGATCAATTAGGCAAGAAAGCAATAGTGTAATCACAAGAAACAATATGATTGAGTCTCAAACCATGAGATATTTCTCCCTCTTTAGACATTATCAAAAAGGTAGGGGTGTAGAAGAGCAAAATCTAGGTCTTCTCCAAGACTCAACCACACATATATGCAATAGAGTGAATAACAAGATAAAAGCATATAGCATACAACCACAGAGGAGAAACATACAATCCAAGTCAGAATCAAAATATAGCTCAACAAACACCAAGCATAAGATAACACAGATGAAATAGCCAAAGTGTATAGAAATGATATTCCAACTCAGACATATGTTCTCATAAGCAGCAACTACAACCATAAAAGCGAGAAAACAAAAAATAAGAAAATAGTACAGCTCAGAATAATGTGCCAGGATGTTGCTTATACAAAAGATTCTAGAAATATATATATGATAGACATGCTAGACTATAAGCTAAGACAACCTCCTAGACATCTAAGCTATCTATGTCAACTGCTTCCTCATCATCGCCTGGGTTGTAGTCCTCATCGCCATCCGAAGGCAGGGCAGCTGTGCCAGCAGCAGAACCAGCACCATCATCGCCATCCTCGTCAGAAGAACCATCACCATCAACAGCATCAGCATCCTCGTCGGCATCCTCAGCCTGGTCGGGCATCTCCTCGTCATCAGGACCAAAAGAGCGACCGGGCCAGCGGGCATTCTGCTCAGCCCACGACATGCCAAGAGCTAGAAGCTCCTTGGCCTGCGGAAAGGATGGAGCAGAGTCCCCCAAGGATGCGAGGAGAGTGACCAGGGGGCCAGCAGGTAGAGGTAGATATGCAGGAGTAGAGCTACCAGAGGGATACTGAGGTGGAGAAACAGCGGAAGGCTCGGCAGCAAACGGTGGTGGAGCAGGGAAGTAATGCTCATAGGCATAGGAGGCATAAGCACTACCCGGATATGGTTGGTAGACTGGGTAGAGTGAGGAGCAGGATAGATTCATGTGAGACGTGATAGCACATAAATCCTGATGGAGGTGCTCCTGGACCTGGCGATTGTACGCCTATTCATGCATCATGTATCCAAGAAGGGTTTCATTTGATGCTCTGAACGACGCACGGCTAGGGCGGGGATGGGGCTGCGGGGGTGGAGCCTGGGTGGAGGTGGGAGGGGCACCAGGAGCATAGGCTTAGGCAGAGCTACAAGCACCAGAGGCAGAGGCAGGGGTAGGGACAGCCTTCAGAAGAGTGGTTTCACTAATGCACACTCCCTTTCTAGCGACCGGGTAATGGAAGTCAGAAAAGAGTGATTTGTCAGTGGCGAACTGGAAGAGACCACAGATCAAGACTGGGTAGGGAGGGTGGGTGCCCTTGGTGTTCTTTCCTTTCTCAAAGCAGGTCATATGATGTAGAATGTAACGAGCCCACTTGACACCTATATTGTTCAACAAACAATACATCAAAACCGTTGTGTTTTCCGCAATGTCCGTTTGATTACGCTTGGGATGGATATTGCAGTTAATCACAAGGGCTAAGATGCGCCTCTGGAGGTCAAGGGAGGAGGAGGGTAGGGTAGACCGCTTCTTATAGGCCACATCAGGCTTCTTCAAAAACCGATGAATATCCAGTAATGTCAATTCATGATGTTTGTAAATACCTTCCGGGTCTAAAAGATCAAAATACTCGTCATAGCCCTGGCACCAAGTAGTGGTTTCTTCATCTCCGACAAGATAGAGATTGAACTTCTCCTCGAAGATTTGAAAATGACGACCGGCGATCATCGATGTTAGGACTACTTCAGTATTTGGCGGGGGAACAAGCGAATCGTAGGTCCAACGTAGATTGGCGTAGAACTCGTGAACTACTTTTGTACTAGACAACTGATTATAGAAGCAGTCACTTTCTATCGCTAGGGCAGAAATGTTGTGTTTGGCAAGAAGCTTTGCGATAGAGTTGATATAGTCTTGAAAACGGATTGCACCAACTAAGGGGCGAAAAGGAAAAGGAGATCGAGGAAGAAGATCCTTATACCTATTTACCGCCTCAAGAGATACAAACGTAGTGTTATCAAAAGGAATCAACTGTTGGGTCGAGGAAGAGGCTGGAGCATTGCTAGGGGCGGCACGTTTTCTCCTGTGGAAGGCCATGGAAGCAAAAGCAAGAGGAGAAATCGCACACACAAGTAATACGAACCTCAAAAGCCAAGAAAGACACACAACCGACGCTCGGGTAGGTCAGGAGCAAGCTGCTAAGGCGCCCTAGGGTTAGGAACGGGGGAGGTTTAGGGCTAGGTTGGAGAGCACGGGCTAGGAGATGAGGAATCGGTCAGATATTTTCTAGTTGCAAGGGAAAATAGTTGGCCGATCCTAACTTATAAGTTGGCATAGCCCGTCGATCGGTTGAGTTCTGAGAGTGTACAACTCGACCGAATGGTCCACTGAAGAACAACTCTCGGCTCCTGATCGGTCGAGTTTTCTAGGG
Organism: Alisma plantago-aquatica; assembly: GCA_963693085.1. NCBI lineage: Eukaryota > Viridiplantae > Streptophyta > Magnoliopsida > Alismatales > Alismataceae > Alisma > Alisma plantago-aquatica. The sequence goes on along the minus strand of OY856410.1, from coordinate 1,252,213,174 downwards.
TGAAACTCGACCGAAGGTCAACCTGACCTATTAGTCTAAATCTTAGATTCTATCCACATACATGCCTATTAACTTTATTTTTCCATTCTATTATGCATAAATAACATACCTAGGCACATTTTGCTCATCATTGGGCACTATTTAGTGATAAAAAGCAAAATTCGATAAAAACCCAAAAACAAGCAAAAACTAAGCATATTGATAGGCAAATTAAGCACAAGCAAGCATGTATAGGCAACATAAGGTGAAGAATGACATGAGCAAGCATATAGGATAGAGAGCACCAGCTAGATCACATAGCAATATCATTTAAATCAATAATGAGCAGTTTAGATCGAATAAAATTAAATTGATCTCTAGCTAGAGGTTTTGTAAAAATGTCCGCCAACTGGTCTTCCGTGTCCACATGTGTGATATAGATGTCTTTCTTGGCAATGTGGTCATGAAGAAAATGATGGCGAACCTCTATATGCTTGGCTCTACTATGCAATATAGGATTATAAGACAAATTAATTGAACTAGTATTGTCACAGAAGATAGGAGAAGCGTTAAAAAAGATGTTAAAGTCTTGGAGCATTTGCTTCATCCATAGGACCTGTGCACAACAACTCCCGGCTACAATGTATTCAGCTTCGGTAGTTGATAATGCCACTGTACTTTGTTTCTTGGAGAACCAAGACACTAAGCATGGTCCTAGAAAGAAGCAAGTGCCACTTGTGCACTTTCTATCAATCAAACACCCTACGTAATCCGCATCATTGTATGCTTTAAGAGTAAAATCCCTTGATTTAGGATACCATAGACCAAAATTTTGGGTTTTGGCTAAGTACCTTAAAATTCTCTTAACAGCAGTGAGATACGACTTCTTAGGGCAAGATTGAAAGCGAGCGCACAAGCCAACACTAAACATGATCTCAGGTCTAGAGGCAGTTAAATAAAGTAAACTTCCAATCATACCTCTATAGAGCTTCTCATCTACCTTTTCATCTTCTTCATCTTTGTCAAGTTTGGCGGTGTTTGACATGGGTGTATCCATCGGCTTCATGTTCTTCATCCCAAAGCGCTTGAGTAGTTTAGTTGTGTATTTGCCTTGGTTGATGAAGTTTCCTTACTTTGTTTTCTTGATTTGAAAGTCGAGGAAGAAAGTCAACTCACCCATCATGCTCATTTCAAATTCACTCTGCATAAGAGAACTAAACTCCTTGCAAAGATCAAGATCAGTCCCGGCAAAAATGATATCATCCACATATATTTGAATAATAAGAAAATGGTTAGAAGTGTGTTTTAAGAACAAGGTAGAATCAACTTTTCCCATGACATACCCATTATCTAACAAAAAGTTCTTTAATTTCTCATACCAAGCTCTAGGTGCTTGTTTGAGTCCATAGAGAGCTTTTTGCAATAAATAAACATGATTGGGTAATTTGTCATTTTCAAAGCCCAGAGGTTGAGCAACAAATACTTCCTCCTCGATTGTACCATTTAAAAACGCACTTTTAACATCCATTTGATAAAGCAAGAAAATTTTATAACTAGCAAAGGCAAGTAGCATACGTATAGATTCTAATCTAGCAACAGGAGCATAAGTTTCATCAAAATCAATACCTTCCCGTTGGTTGTAACCTTGTGCTACTAACCTAGCTTTGTTCCTTACCACTTTTCCTTGCTCATCTAGCTTGTTGTGGTAGACCCATTTGGTACCAATGATCTTTCTATCACTTGGTCTTGGCACTAGAGTCCACAACGATTCTTCTCGAATTGTTCAAGCTCTTCTTGCATGGCAAGGATCCACTCATCATCACCAAGGGCTTCTTTGATGTTCTTTGGCTCTAGTTGAGATTTTAAGGTGCTATCTGCTTGTTCTTTGTTGTGAGCAGCTCGTGTCCTCACTCTCTCAAACGGGTTGCCAATGATCAACTCCTTGGGGTGATTCTTTGCAAAGCGGGGAGTGGGATCCTTCTTTTCTTCTTCTTTTTCTTCTTCTGCAACCTGCTTGCCTTTGTCTTTGATGTTGAGTTCCTTTAAGATAGGAATTATTTCATCTGCAACATCATCATCACCAATATGCTTGCCAACAACAGGGTTAGTTTCAATAAATTTAACATTGATAAATTCTTCAATTTTAGATAGTTCAATGTTAAATACTCTATATGCCCTGCTAGTAGTGATATAGCCTAGGAAGAAAGCCTTATATGATTTCGGATCAAACTTTTCGAGAGAATCCTTCGTGTTTAAAACAAAACAAGGACATCCAAAAACATGAAAGAAATCAATAGACGGCTTCCTACCACGCCATAGTTCATAGGGGGTTTTCTTGAAAGTCGGATGTGTGAAAACTCGGTTTTGCACAAAACATGACGTGCTAACGGCTTCAGCCCAAAACTTCTTAGGAGTGTCATACTCAAGAAGCATGGTCCTAGCCATCTCTTGTAGCGACCTATTCTTCCTCTCAACAACCCCATTTTGTTGAGGTGTGCGAGGAGAAGAGAAGTTGTGTGAATAACCCCATTTTTCACAAAAACGTTCAAAAAGATCATTTTCAAATTCTCCCCCATGATCACTACGGATAGAAACAACATGGCAAGAAGCTTCGTTTTCAACCCATTTACAAAAGCTCGAGAAAACATCAAGTGTATCGCTTTTAGAAACGAGAAAGAAAGTCCAAGTATATCTAGAGAAATCATCAACAATAACAAGACAATACTTGGAGCCACGAAGCGTTTGTGTTCTCATTAGTCCGAAAAGATCAATATGAAGAAGTTCAAGAACTCTCTTGGTACTCATGACTCCTTTGGATTTGAAGGAGGATTTGGTTTGTTTCCCTTGTGTGCAAGGTTGGCATTCCTCATCCTTATCAAAATCCAATTTAGGAAGTCCTCGAACCAAGTCCTTTTTGTTCAATTTCTTCATTTGATGCAAATTCACATGACCCAAATGATGATGCCAAAGAGAAAGATCATTTTTATCCACAACTAAGCATCTATTTTGTATGGGCTTAAGAGCATCGAGAACAATAACATAGAGATTACCATTTCTAGTTCCCTTATATATAACATTGTAGGACAGGGAGTCTAGAAGCAAGCATTCTAAAGAAGTAAATAGCACAAGATAACCATTATCACATAATTGGCTAACACTAATTAAATTATGATGTACGCCATCAACAAGCAATACATTTTTAACACATAATTCATTGCCTACATCACCCTCACCTATAACCTTACCCTTCTTGTTGTCCCCGAAGGTTACCGATCCTCCTTTCTTTTTCACAAATTTGTTGAAATGGCTGATTTCTCCAGTCATATGCTTAGAGCAGCCACTATCAACAATCCATTTCTTTTTAACCTGCAAGAAAAGAGGATGTCGGAACCCAACTCAAACTTTGGGCACCGGAGTTAGCTTGGGGACCCATTTCATCTTTGGGTTGGTCCCCTTAGGCTTGTAAGGACAATAGGTAGAATAATGGTCATCACATTTGCAATGAATACAAACCATAGGGTTTTTAGAGCCGGAAGACTCTCCATTGAAAATTGGAGGTTCCACACTCTTCTTTTTACCCTTCTTCTTCTTACCTTTGGGAGAAGTCCCATTATATCCTAAACCACTAGTACCAACTTGTTTGGTAGAGTGCTCTAGGACATCATTTAGGGATTTCTTTCCCAAAAGAAACCTTTGCAAAGTAGATCTTAAGCATTATCATCACTAAGATTTACAACAGTAGTAGATAGACTAGCAAGATCTTCTCTAGTATGCAATAGGTCGGCCTCAAGACAGAGGGCTTTAGTAAGAAGAGAGTCTTTTTCTAGAGTTAAGCTAGCAACTTCATTTCTAGGCAAAACATGTCTAGAAGATAAATCATTTATTTGAGCAAGAAATTTTTCATTTTCATATTTAAGAACAACTATTTCTCTTTGATAAGCATAAATTTCTTCTCTCCTAGCATCATCAATAAGCTTGAGTTCAACATTTTCAGCTTTAAGAGTATCACGCTCATCTAGGAAATTTTGGTTTTCTATCTTAATATTTTCAATAGTTTTAAGATATGTACCATTCTCAACCTCTACTCCATTGTATTGAAGTTCAAGGTCAAGAAATTGCCCTTGCAAGGATTCTATGCTATCAAGATGTGATTTTTCATTTTTATCAAGAATGTCAATTTTTGCATAAAGGTCATCAACTATTTTGCCTAATCTTTTCCTTTTAGATTTACATTTAGCAAAAGATGATTGGCACTCATTAAGCATGTCAATAAGAGTTTCCTTAGATAGCTCATGTAAACTAATATCACTTACTTTGCTTACCTCACTTACCTCAATTACATCTTCACTAGTAGAGGCCATGAGGGCAAGATGACATTCTCCATCTTCGGAGCTTGAGGAGCTTGAAGAAGAAGACTCCCATGCCGCATGAGCTGCATCTTTGGATCTTCTCTCCTTCTTGTCTTTCCTCTTGTACTTTGCTTCTCTTTGGTACTTGTCATCCTTCTTGTGGCTGCTCTTATGATGGCTCTTCTTGGCCTTTGGGCAGTCACTCTTGTAGTGGCCTTTTTTACCACACTTGTAGCACCTAGGAGTTGAGGAGGAGGACTTGCTCTTGAAGTGTTTCCCTTTTGAGTAGTTAGCTTCATGATCATTGACACCTTCATCTTCACTTGAGGAAGGGCAGGGAGACGTCATGGCAAGTTGTTGTTGCCGAACCATTTCTTCAATTTAAGCTTTGAAGGTTGTGTCCTTTATCTTCTTTGATTCCTTCTCTTCTCTTTTCTCCTCTTCCTCTTGCTTGTCAAGCCTAGGTTCATGGGCTTGAAGGTTACCAACCAGCTCCTCGATTGATAACTCGCTTAGCTTGTAGACTTCTTCAATTGAAGTGACCTTTGGCTCCCATCTCTTTGGAAGAGATCTCAAGATCTTGGCATTGATTGTACCTCTATCCATGACACTCCCAAGGGCTGCAAGGCTATTCAAGATGACATTTAACCTTGTGTACATATCCGCTACTCTCTCATTCTTCCCCATCTTGAAGTTCTCAAGAAGACCACCAAGCATGTAGACCTTGGCCTCCTTGACTTGCTCGGTCCCTTCATAGGTGACACACAACTTGTGCCATATCTCATGTGTCGTTTCCCACGAAGAGATGCAGTTGAACTCTGATGGTGTAAGGGTGGCGTAGATGATGCTCACGGCTTTGGCATTGAGTTGAGCACACTTCATTTCTGCTTCCGTCCATGTGGTGATCTCCCCTTGTGGATCTTCATACTTGAGATGGACAATCTTCCACATTTCGAAACTCACCCCTTGGAGATAGAATTGCATTCTCCTCTTCCAATATAAGAAGTTTGTATCGTCAAAGACCGGGGGTCTCATGGAGAAGCTTCCTTCAAGGTTGAGTGACCCAAGAACCGAATCTCCCATCTTCTCCTACTTGTTGAAGTAGCTTGGAGAAGACCTGCTCTGATACCACTTGTTGGATCAATGGGCTCTAGAGGGGGGGTGAATAGAGTTGCACGCACTTCACAAAATTGATTAGACCACCAATTTAATTGTAGTGCAAAAACTAATGCAAGAAGCAATTTGATATCCTATTATAGCATACAAAGCAAGGATAAGAGATAATGAATATCATGCACTTGGACAGGTGGTTTAGAGTGGTTCCACGTCCTAAACTTAAGAGCGATGTCAGTCCACTACCTAGAGTTGGTTAGACTCTAGGATTTGCAACTTGGTCCTCTTATATATCACGATAACATTACAAGATACATAAACCACATAACCAATGGCTTAATTACTCAAGCTAAGATCTTCTACCTATCCAAGGACTTACCCACAAAGCAAGATTCTTCGGCCTTCTTCAAAGGACTTACCCAATCTCACCTTTGTCTTCAGCCTTGCAGGATTTACCTATCTTACTTGAGCTTGCCTTGCACCTCTCCTTCACTTGGAGAGCTTGCCCACGTTTTCCCTTCACCAAGGGAGCTGGAGCAACAATCAATCTTCACTCTTGAAGATCAGCAACACATCTTCCCCTTCACTCGAAGAAGAACAACAGAAACTCCTCTTTCACTCGGAGAAGTAGCTTCAATCAATCTTCGATTTGATTTGGAGGTAGGAAGAAAGAAAGGAGAGCTTTACATAGCACAAAGGATAGCTCTCATACACAGGGACCTATCTCACTCTTAACTCACGAATTTGTCTTGAAGGTAGAGAGAGAAAGGGGCTCAAGGGCTCAGAACACTCTCAACTAAGCTAGAACCAAGTTTGCAATGGAAGAGCAGCTTGGAATGAAGTCCAAGGGGTTCTATTTATAGTTGAGGGTGGCCCTTTATGTTGTGGGACACTTGGGTGCAAAAGTGGTCGTTTTTCCTTCAAGAAAATGGCTATATTTTTTCCCAAAACAATTCACCAACGGTCATATTACTTTTTCTGCAAATTCCGTACAGTACATTCAGTCGAGTATTAATGGGTGTAACTCGACCGATCAAGTAGCAGGCAATCCGATGTTCAAATGATCGGTCGAGTTTGTTTTGAGGAAACTCGACCGACCATTTCAACTGGAAATGGCCTACTACCCAATCGGTCGAGTTCTGTGAGTGCACAACTCGACCGATTGCAATCTTCAGAAAATCGACTCAGGATGATCGGTCGAGTTTCAGGGTGGGAAACTCAACCAACCAAGTGCATGTAATTGATTTTCTAATTTGCAATAAAAGTGATTAGCACTTGGTGAATTTTGTCCCAAACATTTTTCTCTTGTAAGTTACAAGCATATTCATCATTATAGGTGATTACATTTATGTTCTAAGGTGATTTACATGGAAATCCTAAAATGCACACTTGTAGTCAATTTGGCTTGCACTAGGACCATTCTAGGGCTTTGTATATATGATCCTTTTCATGTACCTAATGCCTACAAACAATCTTAAATGCACATGTTAGATACATATGAATGGAATGGTTAAGTCATTATCAAAATATAGGTAATGTATAACCTCTAGGTCAACAATATTGTGATAAGATTTGTCCGCTTGCGGGTGGCATTATTGTACTTTGGTTTTGGTAAACACTAGGAATATAATTACTAGTGAATTTACAGTGTGGTAATATTCCACATTACTCTTACTTTCATTTATTGGGTATTATATGTCTATCTATATGACTCTTCACCATGTGTCAATCATTGTACTTCATTTCCTCATGGTATGTATGTTCTATGGTATGCAGTCATTGCCATCGACGTTGTATGTAACGGTTAGCATTGCTTCATATATGGACATGTGCCTAATATATTATTCAAAAGGATAGGTGTTAATGTTACATGATACACCAATCTAAAAAAAATTGGATGTTAGATACACTACATTAATTTGACCTAGCCACACTTACTTTTTTGGCAAATTTGTTGTTGTGAATGTGAGACCTTACCAGGATCTGATATCCTATTAACAAGGATGTATTGTCCAAGGATTTGTTGTGCACAATAGTTGTGATTGGTTTAGGTCTGGCCACAATACCATTGTGGACCTTGGTTTAACCTATTTTCTAAACAAGTGGATGTCAATGGTAATTTAGACAAGCATTCCCTATGAATTGTTCCTAATTTATTTTAATACTGTTTTACATTCATACACAATCATGATCTTTTGTAGTGTGCATTTTAGGTCTGCATTTGTGGATGTTTTGACTTTTCTGGGTGAGAGAGGCCATTTTCAGTACATCCAATGCAAGTCAGTTCAGATGTAGGCCTAACCACATTATAATTGTGGACCTAGACTAACAAACAATTGGTGTTTCATGTTATACAATGGAAGATTTCTTATTAGCAATGGGAATCCATTATTTATTTCTTCAAAATGCCTCTAGTTCTGTGTCTTATTTTTTATATGGTCTGAATTTGTTGACCATGCAATAATTGTTCGATATTGTTGTTGATACTAGCCACGCTTGATTTTTCCACATGCACTATGATCATTGTCATGACTAAAGATTTATTGTCCATGCTAGGGATGATTGATTTAATGAAGACCACATTATAGTCGTGGCCCACATTCAATGGGAATTCAGTCAAGAAATCCCTATATGTTCTCCCTAGTTTAGTCGTATTGCATTCATATACAAATAGGACTTTTTGTAGTGTGTTTTTTAGGTCTGTGTTTTTGAATATCCCAACTTTTATGGATGAGGGAGGCCACTTTCACTACATATAGTGCAAGTCAATTCAAATTTAGGCCTAACCAGAGTATAATTATTGACCTTACTTGACATATGTGCTGGGATATATGCCATCATGTAGGCATAAGAAAAAAATAATTAATTTGCCATAATCCCCTAATACAATAGATTGTGTCAACAACTATGTAATTGGAAAGAGGGTTGCAAGGATTATACCTAGTACTGGAGCAAGTCCAGTGACTATCCTTTGAAGTTGTGTGTGTCTTTATTCAAGTTGCACCTATATAGTGTCAACAACGGCCTCCTGGTTGATCACCATGGATGACAGTTGACTTCGTCCTCCTAGAGGCATGCAACAATATCCTTGCCTATATAGTAGTCCACATGGACCACCAGAAACTCATGTCATTCTAGATGAACCAACAAGAAGGAATTATCTCTCCTAGTCAGTGTGGCCAACTTGCTCTCCCAATTGTCTCTCCCTTGTTGTTCCTCCCTTTGTGAGGTAGAACTTGCTCGGGTTCTCATGTCACTACAACTGTGAGAAGACAATAATTTTCAATGTTTATTCGTATGTCACTAGAAGGCCCCCAGTAACCCTCTATTTATATGGGGGTCAGGGTCAGGGATTCCAGTCTGAGTGGGAGTCGAAGAGATGAAAATCATGAATTTTCCAGAACTTGTATTGTGAAATGATCGGTTCAACAGTGAATCAATCAGTTGGCATGTGAGATGATCAATTCAACCCTTAAACCATTCAATTCACAATGTTTCCCGATTGGAATTGTATTGGAAATCAATATTTTATTAATGTTCAACATGACGCCAACATCAGTCCTTGATCCAATCAAATTGATCAAACAAACTGTCAGTTTACAACTTGAACCGGTCAGTTCATGGACCTGAATCGATCTGTTCACTTCCAGAACTAGTCATCTCATGGACCTTATTTCCAATAATGGTTTGATTGACCTAACACTTGAATTGGTTCACAGTCCAGTCAGTCAACTCTCAACCATTGTTCTTTAAATTTAATATCTAACACTTTAGTAATCAAGTTTACACTACATTCATGAATAAACTCCTATTCCAAGTGTATCTTATGTGTGTGACCCTATAGGTTCCAAGTTACATTGGTAGAAGATGTCCATAATTGATCTATGATATCACAAGCAATGAGTGGTATCTAGCAAGACACCATTGCTACCTAAGTAATTGGAAATTTGGAGAGCAACTTCAACCTACAATTTGCGATTGGTGTTATAGTCATTGTATAGTTCCTTTATCTCTGATATCCATATTAAACTTGAGGCATGAAACGTTACCCTCTTCAACATTCAATCGATATTCCTTGAACTAAAGAATACTGTTTGAGATATGTGTAAGCTCAATATCACATAATGACTCACACCAACATGGCCATGCATTTCTCAGTCTCACTTATCAAGTGGCTAGGATATCATACTCTTGTAGGATGGACAAATTCAATTGACACTGCTCACACTCATCTCCATGTGTCACAATGCACCCAAGCATCACCTTTATGGCAACCTTTATTCATGGTCACAGTGGATCATGTCAAAGTATATCAAATGACATGTGATCAATGTAGTGATTTTAGATTTAAGAGCCACAATCACTACCATCACTATGAGAGATGACTCTAACCACCAATCATGGTTTCCATGTGTCACTCCCAAGGTGGGTATGTTTGATGCACTGTTCTCTAACAAGTATCTATATGTTTGGTTTGATATCACATATCATGACTAATGAGATTTTGTCATCAACCAACACACACTCTAGTCTTATGTGTCGTTGTTGTTTACCAGCCTTCCATCATGCCAACCGACTAGGGACATAATAAGAATGCATATACTCTTGAAATTCATATGATTTCATCATTCTGGTCCTCATCCCAAAGACATATGTTGTTGAGTAATATCATTCTTTAGACATTTATCATGTTACATCATTATCTCATAACTAAATAAAATATAACAAAATAGAAGATTGTCTTTATTATTAATAAAATCATTTACAAGATATGCCATTAGAATCATCATATGACCCATTTAAATCCAATCTCCCATGAACTTAGAGCCAATCACCCATGAACTCAAGCCCAAGTGATCTAACATGACCTTCATGCTTCTACTACAAAAGTGCTTTTGTCTAGGGGTTAGCCACATTACTTTCAGTTGGTACTCTGTAAATCTTACCATCTTCCTCATTATATGATTTCTCATAAGAGATGGAACCAAGTTTTTATATGCTTGGAACGTTGATGCGATCTTAGTTCATTAACTAGTACAATAGCTCCATTGTTGTCGCAATATAGATTAGTTGCATCGCTGATGATAGGAACCACCCCAAGTTCTGAGATGAACTTCTTGATCTAAACAACCTCCTTCGTTGCATTAGATGCAACAATATACTCAACCTCCATTATAGAATCTGCAATTGTCTCTTACTTGGAACTCTTCTATTTCACAGCTCCATTGTTGAGGCAAGGCACAAATCTAGACTATGATCTGTAGTCATCTTTATCAGTTTGGAAGCTTGCATCAGTGTAACCCTTTACCACCAACTATTCCTCTCCTCTATAGACAAGGAACTGATCCTTAGTTCTTCTCAAGTACTTAAGGATGTTCTTTACTATAGTCTAGTGATCTTCACCAGGAGCTAACTGATATCTTCTTGTCATCCTCAAGGCCTATGAGACATCTAGAGGAGTACATAACATTACGTGCATGATAGATCCAATTGTAGAAGAATATGGAATCTTACTCTGCATTCCCTTTCTTCACAAGAATTGGGCATTGAGCTCTAGATATAGTAACACCATGATACATGGGCAAGTTGCCTCTCTTTGAGTTCTCCATGTTGAACCTCTTGAACACTTTGTCAATATATGTGCTCTGACTTAGTCCATGGAGCCTTTGAGATCTATCTCTAAAGATCTTGGTTCCTAGGATGTAGGATGCTTCACCTAAGTCCTCTAAAGTATTTCCTAGAAAGATATTTACCATATACAGAGTATGGAGGTCATTCCCCATCAATAGTATGTCATCCACATACAATATGAGGAATAAAATCATGCTCCCACTAACCTTCTTGTAAAAACATGCTTCATCTTCATTTTGACGAAAGCCAAACTCTTTGGCAGTTTTGTCAAATCAAAGATTCCAACTCTAAGATGATTGTTTCAATCTATAGATTGACCTTTGTAGCTTACAAACATTATTTGCATTCTTTGGGTTTATAAAACCCTCCGGTTGTGTCATTTACACATCTTCAAGAAGATCCCATTAATGAATATAATTTTGACATCCATCTGCCAAATCTCATAGTAATGATAAGTTGCAATGGCAAGCATGGTCCTAATGGACTTAACCATGGCAACTGGAGAAAAGGTTTCATCACAGTCAACACCTTGAACTTGTCTGAAACCTTTTGCAACCAATCAACATTTGTAAGTCTGTACAATACCATCCATTTCAGTCTTCTTCTTGAAGACCCACTTGCACCCTATGGGTTTTACCACTTCAAGTGGATCCACCAAGGTCCATACCTTATTTGTGTACACAGATTCTATCTCAGATCTCATCGCCTCAAGCCATTTGTCAGACTTTGGACCCTTGATAACTTCTAGGTAGGTAGTTGGCTCATCATCAATTATAAACTCAACGCCTTCTTGAGTTAGTAGATAACCAAATCTATCTGGATCAAGGCATGTCCTACTAGATCTGCGAGGTTTTTGTGTCACATGAGGAATTTGAGATTCCACAATGGTTTGTGCCTCTCTATGTTCCTCTTGTACCTCTACATGTTCAATTCTTTCTTGTTGGTCTCAAACTTCTTCAAGTTCTACTTTCCTCCCACTGATTCCTTTAGAAATAAATTCCTTATCTAGGAAGATATCATCTCTGGAAACAAACGCTTTGTTGTTAGTTGGGTTATACAAGCAATATCCCTTGGTTTCTTTGGGATATCCAATAAAATAACATTTATTTGATCCAGGGCCAAGCTATTAAGACAACTTTTTCTTAACATAAGCTTCATATCTCCAAACCCTCATAAAAGAGACTTTAGGACTTTCCCGGTCCATATCTCACATGGAGTCTTTTGAATTGATTTAGATGGTATGCATTTTAGTGTAAATGATGCAGTTTCTATAGGATAACCCAAGAAGGAAATCAGAAGATCGGCAAAACTCATCATTGATTGCACCATATCTAGCAATGTGTAAGGCCCCTGAACTTGTTTAATAAGTTGAATGAGATTAATTACCATAATTGAATGCATATAACCCTAATATAACCTTTTTATATGTTTTAAAATCATAATACAATCTTAAGTTTCAAATTTGATCCAATTTGGACACTATTTGAGCAAGTTATACAATGTTTTGTACATTTTGGACTTTTATGTAATTTACCCAATTGAGGGGTTTTCTTTACAATTTTTCAATTACATTATTCTCCTTAGATGCTATATTATCATTTTTTAGTATTTTGATCCATGGGGATCCTAGTTGAGCCATTGTTTGAAGGTGTTTTCTCTAAGGGTATTTTAGGGTTTACCCCTTCACGGATGAGCTACCTTTAGTAGCTATCAACTAGTAAATTATGTGATTGGCTGGGAAATTCGACAAAGGAAATCCAAGCAGGTCAATAGGGATGGTGGGGGAGCTTCTTGTGTGTGTGATTGTATATTCTTAATAATTTAAGGCCATAGACACATGGGAAAGCTACTTTTACACCTCATGCTTGCTTCTATCCTTATCCATGGGCTATATTTACCCCTTCCATGCCAAAATTCGAATCTATGCTTTATTTCTCTTTCCTCTAACCTGGAGAAACGAATCCACTCTATTTTTCTGTGGAAACAACTGCTTTAAGGTAGAAGACAACCTCTTTTTGGAGAAGAAGGTCTCCTAGAGCTCCATCTAGCCCTACCTAGGGTTTCTAAGGTCATCTTCTAGGGAATTCGACCAAGGCAAGTTGTTTTATTCCTTCCTTCTCCGTTTCTCTTGATATTCTCCTTCCTTAGACCTTCCTCCAGGTCGGAACCTTGTTGTTCCATGATAAAATTTGCTCTAAAGCTATAAAACCCTACCTTTCTTGCTCCTTATGCTTAGGGTTTGCTCATTTGATGAAGAGAGGTGCTAGATGGACGAATTCATAGCTCATTCTTGGATTTTCTACCCTAACTGCTCAAGATTTCTTCTGTGTGGGGTTTCATCTTCTCATTAGAGGCAAGTTTTATAACTTGCTCCACGTTTATTGCTTACCATAAGCTTACTAGCTCATGTTCTTGCTTGAAAATGATGATTTATGCACTAAAAAACTATGCTTGACTTGGATTTTGATTTTTATAATATTTCCTATTCTGATTTCAGTTCTAGATGAACCTGTGATCATGTGTACGTTATTCCTAAGGTATAATATGACTTGGATCAGGTTGTTTTGACAATCTATGGTGCTAAGCACCTATCAAACAATGGTCAATTTTAGGGTTTAAAGTTGATTTCTTATATAAACCATGACCCGATGATGGTCCATTGCAACAACCCTATGGTGTTGTCTTCATAACAACTGATGGTCTTGATCAAGGGTGTCAAATGATATTGAAAACCTATGGTCACACTCTTAGATCAGGTTTTGTATCAGTTAGATGTTTAATGATCAACCATTAAGTAGCCTACTGATGTTATCAATCAATGATGACATCAACTTAATATTTGATGTTGATTAATGAATATATTGTTGATCTAACAACCTATGGTGATTTAATGATCAATAATTATGGTGTATTAGGTCTCTACAACCTATGTTAAGTTAATCATTGTAGTTGTATCATCAATGAAGCCTTAAACCATTGGTTTCTTGGGTCATTTGATGCAATGGTCGGACCTATACTTTAATTGATGGTTTTAATATATGAACTTGACCCGATGGTCAAGTTCTACTATTTATTTCTCCAATAAAGTGGAATGATGGCAAATGTAATATGTTGGTCCTGATAATGTGATTTAGATGGTTTCCTTTAAATGATCAACTTAAGGAGCTTAATTGTTGACAATGTATGGCTTGTTTTAAATGAATAGTCGATTGTGGGTTTTACCCTACTCTCAATGGAAATTTTTGTGTTATTAACCAAGGGATGTCTAGGGTTAGATGGTGACTCTTTCTAGAGCACAAATCAAGGACTTCATAGGTGGTTTATCCAAGGTGTTTACTTGTGTAAACAATCAATGGTCTTACCTTTTAAACATCCAATGGTTCTTAGTGACATTATGGTATGGCGATATGGGTTGAATGATGATGGAACAAGTGGAGGGTTACCCTTAATAAGGTAGTCTTACCTATTCAATCATTTGAATAGAAGGGATGATAACCATATTGTGTTGATATGTAACCCTAATGAGGTATAGCTTATTATACCTAGCTTTAATTTAACTAAATAATGGTAATTGGGTATGAATAGTCCTTGAATGACTAATACAATCATGGAGTACTCTGTTACTGTTATTGAAACCCTAGTATGCTATAACCCAATGGTCATACCTTGATTTATGTGTGGGTTCATACTTGAGAATAGAATGGAATGTGATGGTGATGCTTCACCTTATGCATCCATGATCCAATGGGGATGTCATGAGTTAGGGTTTGGGTATGAGTGTTGATTAGTAACATTGATATAATTTATCACGTTGAACCGAACTCTAATGCAAATAGATAAATATGAGTATTCATGTTTAACATTCTTATATGATGGAATAATGGTAGAATAACCTCCTTAACATGATCATAACCTTAATGTGTTCATTAATGGTTATCATAGCCTCATGGTTGATACTTTCTTATGCTAAACATGCACATTATGAATATGATGAGTGTTAATCATATCTAGATTCCTTGCATGTTGATGTAATAAAGGAATGTTCTTAATGTTAATATAGCCCTGCTATGATTTTCTATGAATATCTCCTAGCTCATTAATGCAATATTGTGTTGATCTGGTGTATTATATGTAAGTGATGTTGTTGAGCCTTGTTATAAGGAATGAGAAGATAATGATGATCTTGCAGGGAATAGTATGATGGCCTTAATGACCTTTGGGCATGGTTGAACCCTAAATGAGGTGTAATCCTCTTGTGTTGATAAGGGTTGATGCCCTGTGATATAGTGGAAAGGATTTATATCTTGTGATAGTATGATGACTGATAACCTCCTATTCTAGTTAGTTTATCTTAGTCTTTTTCTTTAGTTTTCCATACTCTTTTTACGTTTATACGGTACATAAACCTAATTTTACCCCTTTTTGTAAATACATCATCAAACTAACTTTTTCCTTTTACAATTGCAGAAAAAGCACAAAAAAATCGTAAAAGAATAAACCAACCTCAAGGCCGAGTGAAGCCAAACGGTCCTAAGACCGCATGGAGTTCAAACGGTCCCGAGACCGCATGAAGCCAAACGGTCCCAAGACCGCATGGAGTTCAAATGGTCCCAAGACCGCATGGAGTTCAAACGGTCCCGAGACCGCATGAAGCCAAACGGTCCTAAGACCGCATGGAGTTCAAACGGTCCCGAGACCGCATGAAGCCAAACGGTCCTAAGACCGCATGGAGTTCAAACGGTCCCGAGACCGCATGAAGCCAAACGGTCCCAAGACCGCATGGAGTTCAAACGGTCTCAAGACCGTTTGACGCCAAACGGTCTCAAGACCGTTTGACGCCAAACGGTCTCAAGACCGTTTGAACCCAAACGGTCTCCAGATCGTTTGACCTCACTCAAGGCCTATAAATAAGACCTCAAGGGCCATCCCTGAAGAGGTCCAGACGTCCAGAGGCTGTCTCTCTACTACCAGAACAACTCCATCCACCGCCCGAGGCTGCCGGTCTGAGACTCACGTTCCATTGCAAAGCTACCTTCTCTCTCATCAAAAAAGAAGGTGAGAGGAGAAGATCCGTCGTCAAGCAAGCCACGAAGGGTGAAGATCATTGCTCTCTCCACCAAGGGTTCAACCCTCTCTCCTCAGTGGAGATGATGTTCTTTCTATCTCTTCTTTCCTCTTTCTTTGTTGCTCCCTCTATGAGGAGCGAGTAGTTCCATCCACTGGGGCGCGGGGACTAGCCCCGCTGCCCATGCTTTGTACTCTGTACTAAAAAGATGTTATCCTTTCGTTTTAATACTAAATCGTTTCTTACATGCTTGAATGATGGCCACGTTCTTGTATGCATCTTTTGTCTTTTGTTGTGGTTTGTCTAGGACCGCTCTCGAGACTCGAATACCGATTTAGTGTTGGTTTCTGGTGTGTGTATCCACCACGCATCCGATTCGGTGTCTAGGAGTGTATCTCAAAGAGTGGAGTAAACTCACTACCATCCGTTGCACTTCTATCTGTATGGAAGTAACCTTGGTAAGTCGAGGAACACGCTTTGTGAGGGGAATGATGTAAAGCATGTGACCATTTGATCGGGAATGCCTGGCGTTGCAACATTCCCGCACTTCTCGTAGCTAGGTTATCTGAATAGGAGACTAGGCCTACAAGGACGCTACTCGATTTGATAATTATCGCTCGTTTGTTAGTTTTAGATGCACGTTTCATGAGGTTGAGTAAGATTCTCTCTTTGGAAGACTACATATCTTCAGTGACGCGTAGAAATGTACCGAAAGAGAGCTACTTAGCTCTTGAAGGATGTGATGCATTGCTCTTGTCTTATATGGGCATCGGTCTTGTAGAACATCGAAGGATGCAATGCATCGCTCTTGTCTTATATGGGCATCGGTCTTGTGGAACATCCTTGGATGCAATGCATCGCTCTTGTCTTATAAGGCATCGGTCTTGTGGAACATCCATGCATCTAGCTTATAAGTCTTGCTTGCTTAGTACATATACAATGCATGTGTAGCGGTGGTAAATACCTGCTTAACCCCAGTGATTCATCATCATTTGTTAAATCTTAGTTTTACTTGCTTTATTTACTCTGCATGCTTTAGTCTAAAAACCAATCAAAATCCACCCTTTTGATATAAGTGCCAACTAGTAAAAATAACTAAGTGAAGTGATGTACGTTTTCCATCTTGTTGCTTGCAACAAGACCGTTGTCTTTTGGGTTCGATCCTAAATTTGTACTATGATAAGGCTTCCATACTCTTATGGGGTTGGAGTTATTATCTAAGCACCAGTTCTAGGTAAACCTAGAGAAGACATCAATCCTCTCTAGGGTTTTTGGTGATAGAATCCTGGGACTCCCATTGGAAGACTGAAAATCTTTTGGTGTTAGTCCTAGCTCCATCAAAAAATGGTGTTGTTGCCGGGGACAACGGAACGTTAATATTTCACTTAGTTTATTTTTCTAGCTGGTTTGGATTTTACACTTTCTTTTTGAATCATAACTCATCATCTTCTTGAAACTTTCATATTGTCTCCATTATCTAAAGGTGTTCTCTTTTCTTTACTCAGGTAGAACCCGTATATGCAATCACCGCATAATCGAGGATTCTCCCCTGATCCGGAGTTCGACTCCGAGGTAGAGAGAAGTTTCCACCGCAGAATCCGTCTCAATCGCCAACGCGCTAGTCAAATGGCTGACGAACAGCATCAAGCCGCTTTGGTGATGGAGAGAGTCAATGTTGCTATCGCCGCACAACGGGCACAACTCATTGCAGACACCCGCGCCCAAATACAAGCAGAGATACGAGCAGAAGAGCAAGCCTGCATAAGAGCAGAGACCGAGGCTGCTCAGCTCAAATTACGAAACAAGCAACTGAGGGACTATGCTGTCCCGAAGAATTATGAAGATAACCACCCGGTCCGGCCTCTGATCATCAACATCCCAAACTTTAAGATTCGGACCTAGTGGATCCAGATTATGCAAGGAATTTCCTTCTCAGGAGGTTCAGGGGACGATTGCATGGACCACTTGAAACGGTTTAAGGCATTATGCCGCCTGGTCCCGCAAGCTGGCATTGCTTTCGACGCAATAATGCTCCACCTGTTTCATTTCACCTTATCTGGAAGGGCCTTGAGTTGGTACAACTCATTGGACAGAGAACCCATCATAACCACTTGGGCCCCTCTAGAGGAAAAATTCGTGGAGAAGTTCTTTCCACCCTCGCTGACCTATGAAATCAGAGGGCAGATTAACCATTTCTCCCAACTACCTGGAGAAACCCTCGCTGAGGCATGGGAAAGATTCAAGGAACTTCTACGCAAATGCCCTCATCATGGAATTTCACAGAATCAATTGATTGAAACTTTTTATTGGGGGGTAAGCGATGACATTAAACAATTCCTAGATTCCTCGTCTGGAGGAAATTTCATGAGGAAAAACTATGAAGATGCCTGGAAGATCGTTACCTTAGGAGCCGAAAACCAGTCCAATTGGGGGCGGTCAGCCGGAAAAGGCGTCCTAAAAGTCTTTAAAGCTGAAGAATCTATGGAACTAAAGTCAATAGTCGAGGCTTTGAAGACAATCGCTCATAAACAGCAAACCCTTGAAACAACTTTAGGGGAAATTGATAAGAAGAAAACCCCGCTGGTTCATCAAGTCAAAGCCGTCATAGGATCATGTGAGGCTTGTCATTCTTCGGATCATCCAACTCTTTCCTGCGGAATACTCTATAATGTGATGATGGATATGCATCCACCACCACAATCCTATGAGGCCATCACTAATCAAGCTGAAGATCAGATTCCAGAGCAGGTCAACTCCATTCATACTATTCCCGGACAAGTTTACTATAACCCCAGTCAACCAAGGAACCATCCTGGGTTCCAGTATGGGAATCCTTCTGGAACTGCAAATCCGCAACATCAGACACAAGGGGGACTTGACAGTAGGCTGCCTCCTGGATTTCCAAACAATTTTAACCAAAATCAAGGGAATCCAAGGAACAATTTCCCTAGGGCTAACTACCCTAGAAATCAATCAACCTACTATCAGTACACTCATCCCCCGCTTCACCCACAATTGCATATTCAACAGTCTCAACAACAAAACCCTCAGAAAAACGTCACTGCACAACCAGAAGATGAGCTATCTTTGATAAAACAAATGCTTCGGTCTCAGCAAACCATGCTAGCTAACCAACAAGCCCAACAAAAGGCAGTTGAAACCCAGCTTGCTCAGATTGCTGCACAATTAAAACCTTCGGCAAGAACTTTTGATGGGCATCCTGAACCAAATTCTAAGTACGGGCAAAACAAACACGAACAGCTGAATGCCGTCACCACAAGGTCGGGACGCATTCTTCCTGAACTCATCAAGATCACTCTAGATGATGATGATGTGCCCACTCTCATGACGAAAGAGATTTCACAACAAGGGATTGAAAAACCCTCCGAAGGCACAGAGAACGAAAACAAAGAGCAAGTACCTACAGAATCCAAAGTCCCGCAATTCAAACCAAGGATCCCATACCCAGGCAGACTGCAAGAAACAAAAATGGATGCCAGGTTTCAGAAATTCAAGGAAGCAATGAAGAAACTTTATATTGACATCCCACTCCTTGACGCTCTATCCGAAGTACCAGCATGGGCAAGGTATCTCAAAACTTTGCTATCGCGTAAGTATATCACCAAAGAGCAGGAGACCGTCAAGCTCGCTCAAACCACTTCTGACATCATCCTGAATATACTACCCAAAAAGAAGAAGGACCCAGGTTCCTTCGGAATTCAATGCTGCATTGGAAATGCATCCACAAAGAAAGGGTTAGCTGACCTCGGGGCTAGTATATCCATTATGCCCTACTCAATGTGCCAATGCCTTGGTCTCACTGACATGCTGCCTACAGCAATGACTATTCAACTAGCCGACTCCACCGTAACTGCACCATTGGGAATCGTCGAAGATGTCCCAGTAAGGATAGGGAAGGATGCCTACGTTCCATGTGATTTTGTCATCATGGATATCAAAGAAGACTTGAGGTATCCGATCATTTTCAGCAGGCCTTTCCTAGCTACAGCCAGAGCGCTAATCGATGTAGAGGCTGGAACCATCATTCTTAGGCTCGGAAAAGAAGCAATTCAATTCTGCGTCCATGATAGTATGAAAGGTCCCAGCATCCAAGAAGAGGTCTTTCTCTTAGACGCAATTCAACAAATGTCGCAATTAGAAATCTCCGAGCCAATCGACGAACTTGAAAATGCTCTTATCAATCCAGAAGTTGAGTTCTCTGCAAATGAACTAGTCCAGCAATGTACCCAATACCTAGAGAAGATAGAAGAAGCACCGGAGGCTACTTTTGAAGAGCTTAAAGCCATCACTACCATTGAAGCAGCAGAACCACCAAAAACCCCTGAATTGAAGACTTTACCCACAGGGCTCAAATATGTTTTCCTGGATAGGGAAGAGTTATGCCCAGTTATTATCAGCTCCACCCTTACCGAAGACCAAGAAGTCAGGCTTCTGGACAAACTAAGGAGGCACAAAAAGATCATTGGTTATAAAATAACCGACCTCACAGGCATAAACCCGGCTCTGTGTATGCACAAGCTTCCTATGGTTGAAGAATTTAAACCCACTTGAGAACACCAAAGAAAACTGAACCCAAACTTGAAAGAAGTAGTTCGTTTGGAGGTCCTCAAACTACTCAAAGCTGGCATGATCTATCCTATCTCTGACTCTCAGTGGGTCAGTCCAGTTCAGGTTGTTCCAAAAAAAGGGGGCACTACTGTAGTAATCAACGATAAAAATGAGCTCGTACCCACTAGGACTGTAACGGGGTGGCGAATGTGCATCGATTATAGGAAGTTGAATAAAGCTACAAGGAAAGACCACTACCCTCTACCCTTCCTTGACGAAGTCCTAGAGCGCTTGGCCCACCAAAAGTATTTTTGTTATCTCGATGGTTACTCCGGGTTCTACCAAATACCCATACATCCAGAGGACCAAGAAAAAACCACTTTCACTTGTCCCTTTGGGACATATGCTTTCAGAAGAATGTCGTTCGGGCTATGTAACGCTCCGGCTACTTTCCAACGCTGCATGTCTGCCATCTTCGCCGGATTAACCGAATCTGTTATGGAAGTTTTTATGGATGATTTCTCTGTCTATGGAGATTCTTTCGATAACTGTCTAAATAATCTTGAACGAGTCCTGCAACGTTGCAAAGAAACGAACCTCATCCTGAATTGGGAAAAATGTCATTTCATGGTAACAGAAGGTATCGTCCTCGGACATAGAGTAAGTGATAGGGGAATTGAGGTCGACAAAGCAAAGATTGATGTTATCTCAAAGTTGACACCTCCGAAGGACATAAGGGGCGTTCGAGCTTTCTTAGGTCATGCAGGGTTCTACAGAAGGTTCATCAAAGATTTCTCGAGAATAGCTAAACCCATGACCCAACTCCTGACAAAAGATGCCGAGTTCGTTTTCGATCAAGAATGCATGCGAAGTTTCTTCACCCTTAAAGAAGCATTAATTTCCGCACCTATTCTAAGGGCTCCAGACTGGTCGCAACCATTCGAAATCATGTGCGACGCAAGTGATTATGCCATAGGAGCCGTTTTAGGACAACGGATCGATAAGAAACCCTATGTCATCTACTATGCATCAAAAACGCTTGACGAAGCACAGAAAAACTACACGACCACGGAAAAAGAGTTTTTGGCTATCATCTACGCCTTCGAAAAATTTCGCTCTTACCTGATCGGCTCTAAAGTCATCGTCTACACTGACCATTCTGCTATCCGACATTTGATCCAGAAGCAGGACGCCAAACCCAGGCTCATCCGCTGGGTATTAATGCTTCAAGAATTTGACCTAGAAATCAAAGATAAAAGTGGCGTAGAGAACGTTGTAGCCGATCACCTCAGTAGAATCGAGGTTGAAGAAAAAGATAAAATCCCTATCAGGGATTCTCTTCCTGATGATCAGCTTATGAAGGCCACTCATAGTTTTCCTTGGTTTGCTGATATCGTCAATTATCTAGCCACAGGGATCATCCACCCGTCTGCTTCATATCAGGATAAAAGGAAATTCCTTCATGATATAAAACGTTATCATTGGGACGAACCCTACTTATTTTACCTCTGTGCCGACGGACTATTTCGCCGATGCCTTCCAGAAGAAGAAATAACCTCGGTTTTGGAACACTGCCACTCCGGACCCACGGGGGGGCACATGGGCGCCAAGAAAACTGCCATAAAAGTTCTACAATCTGGTTTCTTTTGGCCCACCATATCAAAAGACTCACATGATTTTGTCAAAGCCTGTGATAAATGCCAATTTTCAGGCAACATATCAAAAAGGGATGAAATGCCTCTTACCATGTGGCAGGAAATTGAACTGTTTGACGTATGGGGGGTAGACTACATGGGACCTTTCCCTTCATCATATGGCTTCTCTTACATTTTGGTCGCAGTAGATTACGTCTCAAAGTGGGTCGAGGCTATACCCACCATATCCAATGACTCCAAACCGGTTGTCAAATTGTTCAAAGACACTATTTTTCCGAGATTTGGAGTTCCAAGAATGGTCATATCTGATGGCGGGACCCATTTCCTGGAACGAAGTTTCGAAGCGTTACTGAGAAAATACGGAGTCCATCACAAAGTTGCCACACCTTACCATCCACAAACTAGTGGCCAGGTAGAAGTATCCAATAGACAGATAAAAGCAATTCTTGAAAAAACAGTGAATAAAAACCGCACTGATTGGTCCACCAAACTTCCTGACGCCCTCTGGGCATACCGTACTACTTACAAAACACCAATTGGAACAACTCCGTTCCGTTTGGTATACGGCAAATCATGTCATCTTCCAGTAGAACTGGAACATAAAGCCTGGTGGGCCATCAAGCAACTAAACTTCGACCTTAAAAGCGCAGGGGAAAACAGACAACTCCAGCTACAGGAGCTAGAAGAACTCCGAATGACAGCATATCACAGTGCCAGAATCTATAAAAAGGAAACAAAAATGTGGCACGATGGACATCTTAAGAGAAAAGATATCGCCGTTGGTGACAAAGTGCTCTTATTCAACTCCAAGCTCAGATTATTCCCCGGAAAGCTCCGAACAAAATGGTCCGGACCCTTCACCATAAAACATATCTACCCAACTGGAGCCGCCATTATCATTGACAACAACAAAGGAGAACGAACAGTTAACGGGCACCGTTTAAAAAGATACTACACTCAGGCAGACAAAACACATCAACAAACTCTTGATATCAGAGATGCTACGCCCACAGCATAACAACCTTACAGTTTCGTCGAGCCAGTGACATAAAACCAAGGCGCTTCTTGGGAGGCAACCCAAGACCTCAGTATCACCTTCTCTTTTGAATTTGTTTTGCTTTCTTTAAGTTCTTTCATCATTAATCTAAAAAATACAAAAAAAATCTACATACTCAAAACTACAAAAACAATACATAAAACAAACAACAACAAAAAAATTCATAAACCAAAATACAAAAAAATAATATCCTTACTCAAACACAAGCATAAAATACACAAACCCTTTGTGCCCCTCCAAACGGTCTCCAAACCGTTTGGAGCCAAACGGACTTGAAACCGTTTGGACTCCAAACGGTCTCCAAACCGTTTGGAAGCAAACGGTCTTGAAACCGTTTGAGACCAAACGGTCTTAAAACCGTTTGGACTCCAAACGGTCTTCAAACCGTTTGGAGGCAAACGGTCCTGAAACCGTTTGGACTCCAAACGGTCTTCAAACCGTTTGGAGCCAAACGGTCTTCAAACCGTTTGGAGCCAAACGGTCTTGAAACCGTTTGAGACCACACGGTCTTGAGATCGCTTGGGATCAAGCGGTCTTCAAACCATTTGGAATACAAAAGGTCACCCACCTATCACTATAAGTATCGACCCTATCCCTCCGTCTTTCTCTCTTCGAACCTTCGTTTTCTCCAAGAGCTTCCCTTTTTGCTCTTGCTACAACCGCGCAAAGTTACCCTTCCGTCCACCTTCCGCAAGGTAGTCCGGCGACTCCACGCTGCTCATTCCATCGCCAGTCGCTACTTATGCTGCCATCACCGTCGTTATCGAATGGTTTCATCAAACGACCCGTCGCCTTCGTCGCCGCGCCGTTCTGTCGCCACCATCATGATGCCGGTGTCGTTCCCTTTTACCATCGCACGACGTCTCTTGCTCCGCCATCGCCGTCGCCGTTCTTCTCATCGTTTTCGAAGGCGCCGGCGCGTCCTTCACCTGCGCATCGTTCCACCTTCTCCCGCGCCGGCGACCTGCAACTTTTCGCTCTCCAAACTGTCTCGACACCGTTCGGGACCAAACGGTCTTGAAACCGTTTGGAACCAAACGGTCCTCAAACTATTTGAAACCAAACGGTCTTGAAACCGTTTGGAACCAAACGGTCCTCAAACCGTTTGAAACCAAACGGTCCTCAAACCGTTTGGGACCAAACGATCCTCAAACCCAAAGCATTTCTCTTTGAAAACGATCTGAGGATTGGAGACGTATTTGTATTTGAGCTACTTCTGAAGGACAAAGATATCATGAACTTTTGTGTAACCAAGCAGCACATATCAAGCAGCACTTGCAACAAAGACTATCCTCCAGTTAGTGGCAACATGGAAGATGGAATCAATATTGAAAAGCAGCTACCTGACTCAATCCATGGATGATGAAATAGGACATCCCAGGGACACTGATGTCGAAGGCAGCGGCTACCACAATAACCTGAAGAATAATCAAGCAAAGGATCTGCTAGACAATATCAAGACAAAATTGCAAAAGAGTGCGTTGTGAAATTAATGAAGCCCCTGAGTCAGCACTCCAAGGCATACAGCAAAGAGCATTTCAATCGCCCAGCCTTCTGCCACAAATGCCCCCATCTTTACGAGGGCAATTCGCATCCACTTCTGACAATCTGCCTTAGCTCGCAGCCCTCGCTCTAATGACTTCTCAACCTATCACTTTGCCACTCTGCGGACAGAGTGTGTGATAAGTTAGGGGGGGATTCATTAGACAAGGGCTAGGTATCAACTTCTAACCTTAGAATCATGCTAGTCTCTGCAAGTAAATAGCACTCAGACATCAAATGGCGATTTATCAATTTCCACTCACTATGGATCCCGTATTTCTGCTTCAATTCTTTATCTGACTCTCCACGGGTCAAAAATCAGGGCAGAAATAAGCCGAGATCTCGAGGACGAGAGGGAAATTAGGCAACTTCCGAATCAAAAAGTTAGGCAAGTGGACCACAAACCAAATAAGTGCATGCTGAAAAACTTTAAGAACAGCTTTCCTCTCTTCAATATAAAAGAGGCTTGGCCGCCCAAAATAAATCCTCTTTCCAAAACCCAAGCCTGTGAGTTTTGAATAAAAGCCAGAGAGACGAATAAAATCATGAGAGTTGTGCCACGCATAAGGACCTATATGAAGAACTGATAAAGGGCTCACCCGGTCGGCACATTCCGCTGCCCTCACAAAGGCAGATGTGTCGCGTCCGGTAGTGAAACCCTAAAAGTTCCAAGTATATGAAAAGGCTCATAAAGGACTTGCCCGGCCGGTACATTCAGCTGCCCTCATAAAGGCAGATGTGTCGTGTCCGGTAGTGAGATCCTAAGAAGCATAGACAGCCCCTCCCCCACTCGAAGGGGAGCTATACTTCAAAGCCTTTAGCCAACCCTCATACCCTCTCTAGCTTCCAGTAGATTCCAGAGAGGTATAAAGCTGATTAGAGTCAACGGCATGCACAAAATCAATGTGGTCCCAAGGCAAATTTTGAGATACGGAAAAACCCTGAGATCCAAGCAACTCTCGAAATCCAAGAGAATCAAGGCATGCAATAAGCCTCGATATGACCCCTGGGGAACTCAGGTCAAGAATTGAAGCAAGAGTATGGAGACCCTAATTAAGTTCGCCTCGCCATTTCATGTCCCAACTCTATCTAACTTGAGGACAAGCTAGACTCTAAGTTAGGGGGGGTGATAACCTCCTATTTTAGTTAGTTTATCTTAGTCTTTTTCTTTAGTTTTCCATACTCTTTTTACGTTTATACGGTACATAAACCTAATTTTACCCCTTTTTGTAAATACATCATCAAACTAACTTTTTCCTTTTACAATTGCAGAAAAAGCACAAAAAAATCGTAAAAGAATAAACCAACCTCAAGGCCGAGTGAAGCCAAACGGTCCTAAGACCGCATGGAGTTCAAACGGTCCCAAGACCGCATGAAGCCAAACGGTCCCAAGACCGCATGGATTTCAAACGGTCCCGAGACCGCATGAAGCCAAACGGTCCCAAGACTGCATGAAGCCAAACGGTCCCAAGACCGCATGGAGTTCAAACGGTCCCGAGACCGCATGAAGCCAAACGGTCCCAAGACCGCATGGAGTTCAAACGGTCCCGAGACCGCATGGAGTTCAAACGGTCCCGAGACCGCATGAAGCCAAACGGTCCCAAGACCGCATGGAGTTCAAACGGTCCCGAGACCGCATGAAGCCAAACGGTCCTAAGACCGCATGGAGTTCAAACGGTCCCGAGACCGCATGAAGCCAAACGGTCCTAAGACCGCATGGAGTTCAAACGGTCCCGAGACCGCATGAAGCCAAACGGTCCCAAGACCGCATGGAGTTCAAACGGTCTCAAGACCGTTTGACGCCAAACGGTCTCAAGACCGTTTGAACCCAAACGGTCTCCAGATCGTTTGACCTCACTCAAGGCCTATAAATAAGACCTCAAGGGCCATCCCTGAAGAGGTCCAGACGTCCAGAGGCTGTCTCTCTACTACCAGAACAACTCCATCCACCGCCCGAGGCTGCCGGTCTGAGACTCACGTTCCATTGCAAAGCTACCTTCTCTCTCATCAAAAAAGAAGGTGAGAGGAGAAGATCCGTCGTCAAGCAAGCCACGAAGGGTGAAGATCGTTGCTCTCTCCACCAAGGGTTCAACCCTCTCTCCTCAGTGGAGATGATGTTCTTTCTATCTCTTCTTTCCTCTTTCTTTGTTGCTCCCTCTATGAGGAGCGAGTAGTTCCATCCACTGGGGCGCGGGGACTAGCCCCGCTGCCCATGCTTTGTACTCTGTACTAAAAAGATGTTATCCTTTCGTTTTAATACTAAATCGTTTCTTACATGCTTGAATGATGGCCACGTTCTTGTATGCATCTTTTGTCTTTTGTTGTGGTTTGTCTACGACCGCTCTCGAGACTCGAATACCGATTTAGTGTTGGTTTCTGGTGTGTGTATCCACCACGCATCCGATTCGGTGTCTAGGAGTGTATCTCAAAGAGTGGAGTAAACTCACTACCATCCGTTGCACTTCTATCTGTATGGAAGTAACCTTGGTAAGTCGAGGAACACGCTTTGCGAGGGGAATGATGTAAAGCATGTGACCATTTGATCGGGAATGGCTGGCGTTGCAACATTCCCGCACTTCTCGTAGCTAGGTTATCCGAATAGGAGACTAGGCCTACAAGGACGCTACTCGATTTGATAATTATCGCTCGCTTGTTAGTTTTAGATGCACGTTTCATGAGGTTGAGTAAGATTCTCTCTTTGGAAGACTACATATCT
This sequence comes from Alisma plantago-aquatica, assembly GCA_963693085.1. NCBI lineage: Eukaryota > Viridiplantae > Streptophyta > Magnoliopsida > Alismatales > Alismataceae > Alisma > Alisma plantago-aquatica. The sequence goes on along the minus strand of OY856410.1, from coordinate 1,252,185,498 downwards.
TCGGTGACGCGTAGAAATGTACCGAAAGAGAGCTACTTAGCTCTTGAAGGATGCGATGCATTGCTCTTGTCTTATATGGGCATCGGTCTTGTAGAACATCGAAGGATGCAATGCATCGCTCTTGTCTTATATGGGCATCGGTCTTGTGGAACATCCTTGGATGCAATGCATCGCTCTTGTCTTATAAGGCATCGGTCTTGTGGAACATCCATGCATCTAGCTTATAAGTCTTGCTTGCTTAGTACATATACAATGCATGTGTAGCGGTGGTAAATACCTGCTTAACCCCAGTGATTCATCATCATTTGTTAAATCTTAGTTTTACTTGCTTTATTTACTCTGCATGCTTTAGTCTAAAAACCAATCAAAATCCACCCTTTTGATATAAGTGCCAACTAGTAAAAATAACTAAGTGAAGTGTTGTACGTTTTCCATCTTGTTGCTTGCAACAAGACCGTTGTCTTTTGGGTTCGATCCTAAATCTGTACTATGATAAGGCTTCCATACTCTTATGGGGTTGGAGTTATTATCTAAGCACCAGTTCTAGGTAAACCTAGAGAAGACATCAATCCTCTCTAGGGTTTTTGGTGATAGAATCCAGGGACTCCCATTGGAAGATTGAAAATCTTTTGGTGTTAGTCCCAGCTCCATCAATGACTAATGTGGTCTCATGAATGGCAAGTGAATAGTACCTTGTGATGATGAGATTAGAAATTATGTTTCATACATTTTATATCTTTTGAAGTTGTGATATTTGTATGTTTATTAGAAGTGAATTAGGGTTTGTATGTCCACTTGTTCGATGCAACCTTAATTCAGCCAATTGGCATAACTAAACAAGTGAAACTATAATCATGTAGTGCCCTGTGCCATAGATCCATCTGAGTGTCAGAACTTGCGAGATGGTGAAATGAGTATTCCTAAGGGAAACTCAGAGCGCATACTGATGAGTATGTGGGTTGCTTGTCATCCTGAATTTAAGTGTTTAGGGAGGATGATTGCAGTCATACCTAGCCCTCAGTTTGAGAACAACTGCAGTCGTGTCTTGGTGATTATATATGTGATGATATCATAGGACAATTGTGGTTGTACCTCGCTTGGTAGGATATGCGTACCCACCTCCTTTCACTAGTGTCATGACCTGTACCAAGGACGGACTAGGCTATTAGCAGCTTGACCTTATGTGTCACTATGGAGGACCTGTACTGACCGGGGGCAGAAAAGATCTTAGGAGTCTGGCTCTTCCTAGATCTTGTATGGCACTGATTTCAACTTAGAAGTGGTTGGTTGGATTTTGAGTGGTATCCTCAATTTCCTCAAGTCATAATAAAAGATGTAATACAGCCGTATAGCATATCAATTTAGGGTTATACACGATGCTTCACATTGGATGATAACCCTTATTTGTTCTCTTTACATAAAGATGATACTTAGTGCAATTAAGAAATAGTAGATATACTTATGGCGTGTATATGCTTAAGATTGTACATGCATACATACATTATCCATGATTATGTTGATAACTATACTGTAACTGCTGATTATAATCATGATGATATCTATCTCATGTTGTTAGTTATGTTTAGCGTGCTAGCCATGCCTTTGTAACTAGAGATGCATATACTGCTAATCATGCTTTTTCAGATAATTATGCTTATGTTGTTAGCTCTTTTTATGATGTTGATATGTTCAATCTATTAGACATGCTAATGTTGTTAGATATGCTTATGTGGCTAGACTTATTCATAATGATAGTGATTCTATGCTACTAGACTTGCTCATGATGCTAGATATGCATATGCTACTGAATTGCTTATATTATCAACAAGATAAAGGATGATAGTCTGGCTAATGATGATAGTTATTATCTGCTCCTTATGTATTTTGATAATCATCAGTACTGCTGATCTTATTTGTTATATTTGATTAATCTGCTTAACTATTTAATTACTTAAAAATGTTGTAATCAATAAACATTGTTGGAGGTTATATCTCTTGTTGGGACATGGGTCTCACCCTTGTGGTTTGCCACATTTTTTTAGGCAATCGGAAGTTACAAAAACAAACACGTGGCAGAAAAGAGGATCTATAGTAATGAATCTTTGATAAAGTTGATTAGATGTCTAGTATGTCCTAGAGTCATCCCTATACTCTTAGGTCCGAACAGGAAAAGTTTGTATATGGTGTTTCAAATGAATCAGACTTTTGTTAGCATATTAATGCTTGCTTGTGTGGCATATGTGAATATTGTTCTCATGTGTATATATGTTGTGGCTAAGGCAATAGAACAATTTGTATCAAATTCTTGGCATAGTATGGATATAAGAAAGATGTTGGGCTCTTATGCAAATGTTTCTGAGCGGGTGCTGACGTTGAAATCGGTTTTGATTTACCCATATTTTTGGGTACGTGACTAATTAGTGATTGATTGTGTTTTATATTTTGAGTAATCTCATTTAGTGTAAAGGGTTCCCACAAGTTGGTATCAGAGCTTTAGGTTCACTGAGTCTACAGGGACACTAGGACTTAGGACTAGGATGATGTCAAAATTAGGAATATGACATAAAATATGGTGCATAGTGCCTAATCTCAGTATTTGGGTGCCCTGGCCATGTATTCAATTATTGAAGAAAGGTAAGTATGGAACTCTTAGATTGTTATCTTTTTTATTACTCTGATCAAGTAGTCATTTTGAGACAATCTAAAGATCATAACGAATAAGAAATCATGGTGTGAATATCTCAATCCTACCTTAATGAAGATGAGAATTGCATCATTATCTATCAAAACTTGAATGTTTGGTAACTATAAGAGAAAGATACAACACCACAAAATCTAAATCTGAATATAGATAAGAAAAAGAGGAGTTCTTGAAGATGTGATTAAAGAAGATAATGAAGTAAAAGATAGATAAGTCTATGCTTATAAAGTGATTCAAGGTATGAAATCCACATAAGATGGTGAGAACTCCAATAATAAGTAAATGAGAAGATAAATGAGAACAATGACAAAGGAATAAAGTGGAACCTGAGTTAATTCATACCAACCTATGTGTGTAAGAAAGTGTTAATGTAAAATCAGCATAGCATGTGAAAGAAATTAAGGGAGATGATCCCTATTTAATGAAGCAAGTGTAGAATATGAGTATTTACCTGTTGATAAGTGGTTGAAAAATATAATAAATAAGAGAACATACCCAAGTGTGATAAATAGATATCAAGGAAGGAGTAATGAGATATGTTAATCATGATGTATCCTATGCTAATGGCAAGGAACCAAAAATGAAAAAGGTAAAATGATACATAAGAAGTTGTAATATACATAATGAAAATAGAATTAGTTACCTTTTTGCTAGTGACCCCTGAACAATGCTGCTATGATGTGGGAAGTATGTTTCCCTTTGTGTCTTTCCTTTCTAGGACACAACTTTCAAATGGATCATTGCCACTTGGTATGTGTGGATTCATTGTAAACATGAGAGTGGATAGCTTATTATAGCTTAAGGTTACTTGGACTATAGTTCCAAGATCATAAAGATCATGATGAGTTTTCTTTTGAGCCTTCCAATAATTAGGAAGACTCCTCTTATATGTATTGATATTTTCTATGTTGGTAAAAGTGGATGAGATAATGATGTGAGTTCCTTATAATGAGGTGGATACCAAGGTAATGAATCCTAGTATCCAAGATGTATGAATAGCATGAGAAATATGTGAAGGTTTGAGATGTTTATTAAATGAACATTCCAAGTGCCCCCCCCCCTTAAAGAGAGGGAGAGAGAGTTGATGATGATCCTCTAAATGTTGTTTGGAAGGAAAAACAAAAGTGATTCTATAATGTTGTGTATGGTACAATGATAGTTGGCAAGACCACTATCAAGGATAGATGGTTTGTTGGTCAATAGATATGTGTGTCATGTTCCTTTAAGATAAACCAATGATCAAATATTCAATGCATAAGAGTTAGATTGGATGACATAATTCACATAACCATGATGAGTTTGTGGTTATGTCCTTCAGAATAACCAAAGTACAAATAGAATTTATGAATAGGAGGAACAGAGTGTTCCAGTCATTTCATATAGGTTATATCAAGCTTTGAATGATAGCATGTCAAATTATTTCAAATATTGTCAAAAATATGATCAATATTTCTTCAACAACCTTAGGGTTGCTGAAGTAACAATAGCTATGAGACAAGTTGAACAAGAGTGAGATGGGGTTGATTAAATTTATTTATGGAATCATCGTGGCATAGAGGAATCCACATGGGAACTAGAGAATGAGATGCGTAGAAAATACCCATCTCTTTTTGCGTAGGATTTTAGGGCAAAATCCTTGTTAGGGGTTCATAGTTGTAAGGCCCCTAAACTTGCTTAATAAGTTGAATGAGCTTAATTACCATAACTGAATCCTAATAACCCTACTATAACCTTTTTATATGTTTTGAAATCATAAGACAAGCTTAAGTTTCAAATTTGGTCTAATTTGGACATTGTTTGAGCAAGTTATGTAATTTTCTGTACATTTTGGACTTTTTTACAATTTACCCAATTGAGGGGTTTTCTTTACAATTTGTCACATAAATTATGTTCCTTAGATGTTATATTATCATTTTTGAGTGTTTTGATCTATGGGGCTCCTAGTTGAGCCATTGTTTGAAGGTGTTTTCTCTAAGGGTATTTTAGGGTTTACCCCTTCACGGATGAGCTACCTTTAGTAGTTATCAACTAGTGAATTATGTGATTGGCTGGAAAATTCGACAAAGGAAAGACAATCAGGTCAATAGGGATGGTGGGGAAGCTTCTTGTGTGTGTGTGCTTGTATATTCTTAATAATTTAAAGCCATAGACACATGGGAAAGCTACTTTTACACCTCATGCGTGCTTCTATCCTTATCCATGGGCTATATTTACCCCTTCCTTGCCCAAATTCGAAATTGTGCTTGCTTTCTCTTTCCTCTAACCTGGAGAAACGAATCCACTCTATTTTTCTGCAGAACCAACTGCTCTAAGGTAGAAGACAACCTCTTTTTGGAGAAGAAGGTCTCCTAGAGCTCCATCTAGCCCTACCTAGGGTTTCCAAGGTCATCTTCTAGGGAATTTGACCAAGGCAAGTTGTTTTCTTCCTTCCTTCTCCGTTTCTATTTCTCTTCTCCTTCTCTATACCTTCCTCCAGTTTGGAACCTTGCTGTTCCATGGTAGAATTTTCTCTAAAGCTCTAAAACCCTACCTTTCTTGCTCCTTATGCTTAGGGTTTGCTCTGTTGATGAAGAAAGGTGCTATATGGACGAATTCATAGCTTATTCTTAGATTTTCTATCCTAACTGCTTGAGATTTCATCTATGTGTGGTTTCATATTCGTATTAGAGGCAAGTTTTATAACTTTATCCACGTTTATTGCTTACCATAAGCTTACTAGCTCATGTTCTTGCTTGAAAATGATGATTTATGCACTAAAAAGCTATGCTTGACTAGGATTTCGATTTTTATAATGTTTCCTGTTCTGATTTCAGTTCTAGATGAACCTGTGATCATGTGTAAGTTATTCCTAAGGTATAATATGACTTGGATCAGGTTGTTTTGACAACCTATAGTGCTAAACACCTATCAAACAATGGTCAATTTTAGGATTTAAAGCTGATTTCTTCTATAAACCATGACCCGATGATGGTACCATTGCAACAACCCTATGGTGTTGTCTTCATAACAACTGATGGTCGTGATCAAGGGTGTCACATGATAGTGACAACCTATGGTCACCCCCTTAGATCAGGTTTTGTACCAATTAGATGTTTAATTATCAACCATTAAGTACCCTACTAATGTTATCAATCATTGATGACATCAGCTTAATATTTGATGCTGATAATGAATATTGTGTTGATCTAACAATCTATGGTGATTTAATGATCACCATTGATGGTGGATCAGGTCTCTACAACCTATTTTAAGTTAATCAGTGTAGTTTTATCATCAATTAAGCCTTAGACCAATTGTTTCTTGGGTCATTTGATGCAATGGTCGGACCTATACTGTAATTGATGGTTTTAATATATGAACATGACCCAACGGTCAAGATCTACTATTTATTTATGCAATAAAGTGGAATGATGTCTAATGTAATATATTGGTCCTAATAATGTGATTTAGATAATTTCCTTTATATGATCAACTTAAGGAGCTTAATTGTTGACAATGGATGGCTTATTTTAAATGAACAGTCGGTTATGGGTTTTACCCTACTCTCAATGGAACTTTTTGTATTATTAACCAAGGGATGTCTAGGGTTAGATTGTGACTCTTTCTATATCACAAATTAAGGACTTCATAGATGGTTTATCCAAGGTGTTTACTTATGTAAACAATCAATGGTCTTACCTTTTAAACACCCAATGGTTCTAGGTGACATTATGGCATGGCGATATGGGTTGAATGATGATGGAACAAATGGAGGGTTACCCTTAATAAGGTAATCTTACCTATTCACTCATATGAATAGAAGGGATGATAACCATATTGTGTTGATATGTAACCCTAATGAGGTATAGCTTGTTATACATAGATTTAATATAACTAAATAATGGTAATTGGGTATGAATAGTCCTTGAATGACTAATACAATCATGGAGTACTCTATTACTGTTGTTGAAACCCTAGTATGCTATAACCCAATGGTTATACCTTGATTTATGTGTGGGGTCATACTTGAGAATATAATGGAATGTGATGGTGATGCTTCACCTTATACATCCATGATCCAAAGAGGATGTTGTGAGTTAGGGTTTGGGTATGAGTGTTGATTAGTAACATTGATATAATTTATCAAGTTGAACCTAACTCTAATGCAAATAGATAAATATGAGTATTCATGTTTAACATTCTTATATGATGGAATGATGGTATAATAACCCCCTTAACATGATCATAACCTTAATGTGTTCATTGGTGGTTATCATAGCCACATGGTTGATACTTTCTTATGCTAAACATGCACATTATGAATATGATGAGTGTTAATCATATCTTGATTCCTTGCATGTTGATGTAATAAATGAATGTTCTTAATATTAATATAGGCCTGATATGATTTTTTATGAATATCTCCTAGCTCATTAATGCAATATTGTGTTGATCTGGTGTATTATATGTAAGTGATGTTGTTGAGCCTTATTATAAGGCATGGAAAGATAATGATGATCTTGCAGGGAATAGTATGATGGTCTTAATGACCTTTGGGCATGGTTGAGCCCTGAATGAGGTGTAATCCTCTTGTGTTGATAAGGGTTGATACCCTGTGATATAGTGGAACATATTTATATCTTGTGATAGTATGATGACTAGTGTGGTCTCATGAATGGCAAGTGAATAGTACCATGTGATGATGAGATGAGAAATTATGTTTCACAAATTTTATATCTTTTGAAGTTGTGATATTTATATGCTTGTTAGAAGTTAATTAGGGTTTGTATGTCCACTTGTTTGATGTATCCTTAATTCACCCAATTGGCATAACTAATCAAGTGAAACTCTAATCATGTAGTACCCTGTGCCATAGATCCATCTGAGTGTCAGAACTTTCCAGATGGTGAAACGAGTATTCCTAAGGGAAACTTGGAGTGCATACTGATGAGTTTGCGTAGTGCTTGTCATCTTGAATTCAAGTGTTTAGGGAGGATGACTATAGTCATACCTAGCCCTCAGTTTGAGAACGACTGTGGTTGTGTCTCAGTGATTATATATGTGATGATATTGGAGGGCAACTACGGTTGTACCTTGGATGGTAGGGTATGCGTACCCACCTCCTTTCACTAGTGTTGTGACCTATACTAAGGACGGACTAGGGTGTTAGCAGCTTGACATTATGTGTTGTTGTGGTGGACATGTACTGACCGGGGGTGGAGAAGATCTTAGGAGTCAGTCTCTTCCTAGATCTTGTATGGCACTTATTTTGACTTAGCAGTGGTCGGTTGGATTTTGAGTGGCATCCTCAATTTCGTCAGGGCATAATAAAAGATGTAATATAGCCGTATAACATATCTATTTAGGGTTATACATACCGCTTCACATTGGATGATAACCCTTATTTGTTCTCTTTACATAAAGATGATGCTTAGTGCAATTAAGAGATATGCTTAAGATTGTAGATGCGTACATACAGTAGTCATGATTATTGTAACATCCTTGACCTAGTTTATGCTTAAACCTAGATGTTTTACTTAATAAAGTTGATAATATGCTTGCTCTTATCTCTTGAAAAGTAATTAGGGCTCAAGAGGAACTTATATTTCAATTTTGGTCCTTTTTTAATAATGTTTTACTTGTTTTGGACTAAAGTGCAAATTACCCAAGTGGAGCGGTTAAATTGCAAATGTTACATGATAAGATGTTCCTAATGTGTTGAATCATCATGAGAATGAAGATGAAGTAGAGGTATGGCTTGTGGTAGCCTGAGTACCAAGAAAGAGCTGATACAGCAATGGTTGTGCATTAAAAACCTAGTTTTGGTGTAAAGTGCAATTTACCCAAAACCTAGGGTTCAATATGCAAGTTACTACTTCAAAATAGTCCCTAATGTTTCTTGGAATCATTTATAGCAAAGAAAATGAGAGGGTCATCTCATTTGTGTCACTTTGAAGGAGAGAGAATCTTGATATTAAAATAATCAAGATGTAAGCATAATTGGAACTTTACTTCCATTTAATGCAAAAATAAATAAAATAATTGAAGGGCCTTCAACCAAAAACGATATGGTTGAATTTGATCAAGTGTGAATATCCGTGTGCCTTGCAAAGGTATGAAAATATCCAAAGGAAGTGGATAACTCACCCACAATATGATAAGAAAAAGAAATATCCACTCACTTATGGATATTAGTATAATATGATTTAAGGTGCTTGATTTGCTTTTCTTTAAATCATGGATAAGAGGAATAAGAGGCAAAGAATATAGCCTCATATCCAAGTAATTGAGGGGGAAGAGGCGGCACTAATTTTGGAATTAAATGATTTCTATAAGGCATTTTCTCTCTCATTGATTTTCTTATAAAAACACCCTTTACAAGCCAAATCCAAGGCTTTTTCGGAATCCACTTCTTCTCCTTGCTTGGAAAACGACCAAGGGAGCTTTGGAGGATCAGGAGAACGACCCCCAACCTGTTGGTAAGCTTTTTGACCTTCGTTCACCTTGATTCCATGGTAGAAATCGAAAATCAATGCATGAATTCTTCATATCTTGATCCCCTCTTCAATTCTAACCATTCCTTTTCACTCAAAGCTTGAGGACGAGCCTTGGGATAGTGAAAGGAGTTTCATCCACCATTGTTGACGTGATCTTGAAGCTTTGAAGCTCAATTGGAGGTGAGTTTTATAACTTGAACCCTTAATATTGTTATTGCATTCAATTCCTTATCAATTGATGATCCTTTCTTCATTCTCAAAATTTTATTTGGTTGATTGATGTTGTGGGTTCCGATCTCCAAACCACGATATAAACACGATTTAAACTTAAGTGGAAGCAATCGATTAACAGCGGAAGACAAAAATCACGGGAAATTAAAACTTTTTGAGATAAGAGCTTGAAACCACAAACCTCTTCCATAGAAAAAGGATTTAAACTGTTTACATCTCTGATAATTACTTCTTGAGTAATTATACACATCATGATACAAAATCTCAGACCAAACTCCTAGGACCTGAGAGTACAGAGACGGCATAGGACTATCTAACAACATGACTCAGCAGTCAGTATCTCCACCTGAGATTCACTGCTGCTCCTGTTGTTGCTGCTGTTGCTGCTGGCTTTGGTCACCTGTATTATGGTTCCTCCGTCTTCGATGACCACCTAAAAAGTTGAAGTCTATGGGGTGAGACAATTTTAAATAATTGTCCCAACGAGAGTTATAACTCTCCACGAGAAGCTTTATAAAGCAAATAAAAGAATAACTTAAGTAGTAAAAGCTTTCAAAGTATTCAACAACAATTTTTTGGTAATAAGCAAGAGTTCAACATCTATGAATTATGAAGAACATATGCACTATACAGTGTAACATCAATCAAGTAACTCGTAGTTAACTCTAACAGATATACTACGTTGTTGATTATGTTTTTCAAACATTATTATGCCCTGCGGAGATGAGGTATACCGCTCATACTCCAATCGATCACTTTATTAAGTTGCATCGATATCATACCTAGGTCATCAAAAGAGCCGGATTCTTATGACCTCATCTTCCTCAGTCAGAGTGAGGATGGCTTGCAGGACATCTTGTGTCTCTGCTGCTATAGCTTACCAGGTTAATCTGGTCCTTCGCTATTTTCAGAGTTACAGTGGCGTTCTGTACTCTCTTCGTCATCGAGAGATTTCTTGTTTACCTCTGATCGATGCGGTGTTTGTATTTCCTCGGATGTTACAGCATGTAGTGAAGGGTTGATGGATTAAGAAACATCTACATCAATTCCTACACTAGGATGTAAGGATTTACACATCCATATTCCCCCACATACTCAAAAGTATGTGATCCAGGAGTTCCCTTGGGAAAACTTGTTTCACCATCATATTGCTTTTTGACAATGATGGATCTATGATCAAGGCTTTGCATGGTATGATTATACTTGATTAGTTACGTACATTGCAGTATTCTTTTAACATTATACATGTTCTCAAACATTTAATCACTAGCATGGCAGCTATGAAAATAGAATACTAAATGTAACAAGTCTAACTCACATCAATTATCATATCTCAATCATCACATCACAAGTCATCTGTTAAGCATGACCTTGATGATACTCATGGCTCTTACAGTCCATAAATCTCATTAGATGCCACTAACAAGGCATCAGGATATTTCACTTATTCATAAAGCTAAAGCATGCTTTCAATGAATATAGTATCATAATCCATACCTGGATATGATCATCATCTCATGACAAACTGCATGGTTAATTCAACTGATAACAGTAAACAATTCATTCTAGAGGTTATACTTTCAAACTCTTAGAAGAATCAAGTTCCCCAATTTTCATCAATTAGGGTGTACTATTCACATTACATGTCATCACCCTAGAATTAGGGTTTACTATTCACTTCATGGTGAATAGAACTCATTACGTCATCATGTATGAGAAACATTATCATTAAAGCTCTTAGATAAGATTAATATTCATCAATTATCATAATTAGGGTTTCCATGATCTCACATAGGTGGATCATACCCTAATCATGCACATTCATGTATATTGAAAGTACTTTACTTGAGTTTCCACCAAAAAGGGTACTTTCTCTCTCCTATGATACTTTCTCTCTCCTCTTACTAGTAGATGGTGATTACACCACTCTAGATCAGGTTGGTTTAAGTCCCCATTGACTAACATAAGCCAAAACATCACTATCATGTGATTAGGGTTTGATTAGAACAAGGTATACTTCATTTGAGCCCTTCAAGGGTATTTTGGTAAATTACCCATTGATCACCATCATGGGTCAAATAATTAGTCAATTAGTCCCTTAATGTCCTAAGATACCATTAGGGTTTATATTAGATCACCATTGAACCAATTACAACTTCAAGTGATTAAGTATAAATAACCTTGAAAACCTCCAAACGGTTTCAACCTTCAACCACCAAACGGTTTGAAACCGTTTGGGTGTGTTGACCGTTTGCTAGGTTTGACTCCAACACCGCATGACCTCAAGGTCATTTGCCCAAACCGTTTGGGTGTGTTGACCATTTGGAAAGGTTGACTTTCCAAACCGTTTGAGCTTATGCGGTTTGAAACCGTTTGATCAAATTGTCTTGAGATCGATTGGTCCAAACGACCTTGAGATCGTTTGGACCCAAACGGTATTGAGACCATTTGGCCTCAAACGGTCTTGAGACCGTTTGGATCCAAACGGTCTTGAGACCGTTTGGTCCAAATGGGCTCAAACCGTTTGGACCTCCAAAGTGGTTCAAAAGCTACATATGTTTAGGGTTATCTATGTTGAAGCCCTCAATTGGCCAAAACCATGTTAACCTCTTACAAATTGAGTCAATTAGGGTTAGAATTAATCAATTGGACATCAAATAGACCCTCAATTGAAATCCAATTAGGGTGAAATCTATCTCAATTAGGGTTTCAAATCGGATGGTCATCAATATTCAACAATGTGAATCAATTCAAGGTTGAACCTATCAATTGACCTCCAATTGGGCCCAAACTTGGCCCAAACGGTCTTGAGGTCGTTTGGACATCATCCAAACGGTCTTGAGACCGTTTGCCCAAAGTTTGACTAAAAACCAAGTCGGTTGGATGAGGGTTGAACCCTAATTAGGTCTAAAATCAGCAATTTTATCAATTCATCAACTTATTGAAATTGGACCCTCAATCCATCAAATTAGCTCAATCCTAGACCTCCAAATGGTCTTGGGTTGTCACCAAACGGTCTTGAGACCGTTTGGATGAATCCCCAAACGGTCTTGAGACCGTTTGGGTCCTTCAACCCAAAACTCAACAAGATCTATACTTAAAAACAGCAATTTCAACCCGATTAGGGTTAGGATGTTGAAGTACCTTCAACTCTCAATTGGTTAAGGATTAAACTTTGATTCTTTTCAGGAATGAAATTTAATATATTACCAACAGACCCTCAAATAGTCGTCCCTTGGTCAACCCTATCAAACGGTCTTGAGACCGTTTCAATCCAAACGGTCTTGCAAGGTCATTTGAGAGCAAACGGTTTGAAACCGTTTGACCTTAAACGGTTTGCAACCGTTTGGACCAAAATGGTCCAAAGTCGTTTGATAAAGTTACCGAGGAATCCACGCCCATCATATTAAACCTCTATCAAGGTCAGTTATTCCACCGTTTTTCTTGCAAAAGTGCAAGGAAGAAGGGAGGTAGAAGAAGAACTAAATGCTAAAATTGCAAGAACAAGATATGCATATAAAGCAAAGAGTTAAGAATTATAAAACCCACCTTAGAACGTTGTTCCTAGAGATCCAAGCTTCCAAGCTTCAAGCCTCTAATGGTGTCTTGAGCTCCACAACTCGGCCAGGGGTGATTCTCTAAGGAAAAGATAGGATTGGTCGACTAGAACAAGAAGACTAAGTGAGCTATCCACAAAACCAACCTTAAAAGATGAATTCACCCAAGAATCCGAGCTTGAAGATGGTTCTTCTCACCTTCGAACTACTTGGTCGCCTCCCTGAGCTCCAGAGCTTTGCCTTAGCCATTTGAAAAAGAAGAGAAGAAGTGAAGGAAATGAAAGATCCGTTCACTTGTTGCAAGGGAAAAGGCTTATATACCTTAGGCCATTTTACACCATAAGGACCTCTAAAGCATGGGATTTTCATCTAAGTCCCTCCTTGCTTATTAGGCACGTCCAAGCCATCTAAACTTTAACCAAAGCTCATCAAAGCTCAAGATCTAAGGATAGCAAAGATCAACCTTCAACTAGGATACATATATGAAAGTCTCCATACACATACATGGTGAATTTTATGTACAAAGTTCATTTTTCTTATCTGATTACTCATTAATGCGTCCCTTTCATCATTTCTACTCTAAATGATGTCAAGAGCCATAAAATATGTTCTAGATGGTGTATTTTATAAATTGCACCCCTCAATTTGGGTAAATTGCACTTTACTCCAAATTAGGGTTTTTAAGCACAAGGATCATTCCTCAAGTTGCATCTTGATGCCCAGGCTTGGGAAATCCATCACATCACATCATATTCACTCATATGATGTCTCATTATCAAAAGAACATCTCAACCTATGAAATTGCAAGTTAAACCCTTAAACTGGGTAATTTGCACATAGGTCCCTGCATAACAAAACAATACTACAACTTTGTTTAAAAGGAACCAAAATTGAAGTATATGTTACTGAGGAACTTAATTACATGCCAGAGAATAATCACAGGTGTTTAGTTACATAATTGGGAAAAACTTCCAGGGTTAGGTTATAACCCAGGTCAGGGATGTTACAAATTATCCGCCCCTTACAAGGATTTCATCCCCAAAATCGATAAAACGTATTAAGAGAAAAGAGCAAGGTATTTCCTTCTCATCTCATCCTCTAGTTCCCAAGTGGCTTCTTCAACACCAAGGTGGTTCCAGAGGACTTTCACCAGGCTTATATCTTTCTTCTTTAACTTTTTAATTCTATTATCAAGAATGGACACTGGTCCTTCCTCATATGTTATATCTTCATTCAATTCTACTTCCATAGGTTGTAGAACTGACTCGGTGTCGAGATGACATTTCCTTAGCATAGAAATGTGAAAAACAGGATGTAACTTCTGCAACTCCTGAGGTAATTCTAGTCTATAGGCTACCTTTCCAACTCGTTCAACGTTTGGATAAGGTCCCATAAATCTAGGAGCTAACTTCCCTTTTCTTCCAAAACGAAGGACTCCTTTCCAAGGTGAGACCTTGAGATACACTCTGTCTCCAACCTGGAACTCTAGGGGTCTACGACGTTTATCAGCATACGACTTCTGCCTATCATGTGCAGTCTTAAGCTGTTGTTGTATAACTTTAATATTCTCTGTAGTTTGCTGCACAAGATCAGGACCTAACAACTGGTGCTCACCAGTCTCATACCAACATAAGGGTGATCTACAACGTCTACCATACAAAGCTTCATAGGGTGTCATATCAATACTATGTTGATAGCTATTGTTATAGGCAAACTCTATCAAATTTAGATGTAGATCCCAACTTCCGATAAACTGGAGAACACATGCCCTCAACAGGTCTTCCAAGGTCTGTATAGTCCTTTCAGACTATCCATCAGTCTGTGGGTGAAAGGCTGTACTAAACCTTAACTTGGTACCTAAAGCTCTGTATAACTGCTCCCAAAAGCGACTTGTAAACTGGGGACCTCTGTCAGAAACTATAGTGACAGGAACTCCGTGCAAACGTACTATCTCTTGAACATACAACTGTGATAACCTTTTAGCAGAAAAGGTTGTTTTGACAGGTAAGAAATGCACTGTCTTTGTCAACCTATCAACAACTACCCAAATGGAATCATGTCCTTTGCTTGTCCTGGGTAGGCCAACAACAAAGTCCATGGTCACATGGTCCCACTTCCACTGTGGTATGGGTAAAGGTTGCATTGTTCCTGCAGGTTTTTGGTGCTCAGCTTTAACCTGCTGACACACAGGACACCTCAGAACAAACTCAGCTACATCCTTCTTCATCCCGGGCCACCAATACATATCTTTCAAGTTTCGATACATCTTGGTGCTTCCTGGATGCATAGCATACATCGAAGAATGAGCTTCCTCCAAGACTAACTTCCTCAAGTTATCCACATCGGGTACTATCATCCTCCCATGATAGCATGCCACTTGATCATCTGAATCATGAAAACCTTCTCGCTTCTTATCACCAAACTCGGATCTGATGTGCTGAACTGCAGCATCCACTTGCTGTGCCTCTTTTATCTGCTCTCTTAGAGTAGGTTTTATATGCATCTCAGCTAACAAACCGGCTAACAATGACACTCTCAACTGCACATTATTTTGCCTTAAAGAGATAAGCATGTCTCTCCTAGAACATACTAAGGAACTTAGTTGTGCTCTATCCATGGTTGATGTTGCTAATTTCCTACTCAAGGCATCTGCAACCACATTGGCCTTGCTTGGATGGTAATCAATTGTACAGTCGTAGTCCTTGATTAACTCCATCCAGCGACGTTGCCTCATGTTAAGCTCATGCTGAGAGAAGATATACTTAAGGTTCTTGTGGTCTGTGAAAATCTGGAAGGTTTCTCCGTAGAGATAATGTCTCCAGATCTTCAAGGCATGAACCACAGCAGCTAACTCCAGATCGTGTTTCGGATAATTCTCCTCGTGTTTCTTAAGCTGTCAGGAAGCAAAAGAAATCACTTGTTTATCCTGCATCAACACACATCCAAGTCCATTCTTGGAGGCATCACAGAAGACTACATATCCTTTCCCTTGCTCAGGTAGGACAAGCACAGGT
Source organism: Alisma plantago-aquatica (assembly GCA_963693085.1). Taxonomy (NCBI): domain Eukaryota; kingdom Viridiplantae; phylum Streptophyta; class Magnoliopsida; order Alismatales; family Alismataceae; genus Alisma; species Alisma plantago-aquatica. Next base: position 1,252,169,519 of record OY856410.1, on the reverse strand, counting down.
GCACTTGTCAACCTTTCCTTCAACAGCTGAAAAGACTGTTGACACTTATCACTCCAAGCAAAAGGAACATCTTTTCGGGTCAACTTGGTTAAGGGTAAGGCTATAGAACTGAAGTTCTTAATGAACCTTCAATAGTAACCAGCTAATCCCAAGAAACTTCTAATCTCCATCGGTGTCTTTGGTTGTTCCCACTGTAGAACAGATTCTACCTTTGTAGGGTCAACATGAATTCCCGAGGCAGATACCACATGTCCAAGGAAAGACACTTCAGGTAACCAGAACTCGCACTTGCTAAACTTAGTGTATAGCTTATGTTCTCTTAGCAAGGTCAAAGTTTGGCGAAGATGCTGCTCATGCTGCTGAGCATCCTTACTGTAAATCAGAATGTCATCTATGAAGACGACAACACACTAATCAAGGAAGGGTCGAAAGACTCTATTCATGAGTTCCATGAATGCAGCTGGTGCATTGGTTAGTCCAAACGACATAATCGTGAACTCATAGTGACCATATCTTGTCCTGAAGGCAGACTTGGATGTGTCACTGTCCTTAATGCGGAGTTGATGATATCCAGACCTTAAGTCTATCTTTGAAAAGACTGTTGCACCACACAACTGGTCAAAAAGATCATCAATCCTCGGCAAAGGGTACTTATTCTTTATTGTTACTTTATTGAGTTGTCTGTAGTCAATGCACAACCGCATCGACCCATCTTTCTTTTTAACAAACAAAACCGGAGCACCCCAAGAGGTGAAGTGCTTGGTCGGATAAATCCTTTCTCAAGTAGTTCCTGAAGCTGTTTCTTGAGTTCTGCCATCTCGGCAGGCGCCATCCTATAAGGAGTCTGGGCTATAGGTTTTGAATCTGGGACCAAATTGATTTCAAAATCAATCTCCTGAGGTGGTGGTATACCAGGAAGTTCTTCAGGAAACACATCCTCAAATTCCCTGACTATAGGAACTTCAGCAGGGTTGGGACTCTCCTTGGTAACATCTACCACATGGGCCAAGAACGGATAACATCCTTGCTTCATCAGCTTATCAGTAACCATAGCTGATACAAGACAGGTGGGCAGAATCTTTCTTTCTCCTTGAAAGATCCATGTGTTGCTTTTATCAGCAAAAACAGCCAACTTGGACTCACAATCCAAAACAACTCGATACCTTTCCAAGGTATCCATCCCGAGGATTATATCAAATCCTTGCATATCAAGTGGTATAAGGTCCACTTGAATGCGATGATCAGAAAAGAAGAGGATGCAGGGAGAGCATACCTCCTGCAAAACAGCAGACTCACTCAACGGAGTCTCCAACAACAAGCTATCTGCCATATGACTAATAGTCATATTGCAGTTATGGATCACTCTTCGAGTGATGAAAGAGTGCGTAGCACCCGGGTCAATCAGAACAGATACTACACATTATTTAGACATATCAGAATATAAAAGTTCCATCTAACCTGCCACTACCCGTGGATCGACTACTGCTTCTGGCGGGTTCATAGCATAGAACCTCGTTGTCGCCTGGTGTTGAGGTGGTGCTGATGATCCAGCTTGAGACGCTTGCCCACGTCCTCGAGCTGCTCCTTGAGATTGCCTTCTCTGGGATCCCTGTTGACCTTGTCTCGGAGGCTGTGTCACACTGACAGGCTTAGATCGGCAGTCCTTCATCAAATGCCCCATCTTACCACAGTTGTAGCAGCTTCTTTCCCGTTGTTGTGGTCTTGGTGGTCCAGTAACTGACATTGATGCAGAACTCTGAGTCTCCTGAGGTGGTTGTCCTCGTCCTCTACCTCTACTTGGAGACCACTGAGTCTGAGAACTAGATCTAGGTGGTGGAGGATTAGGTGCAGAGGATCTAGGCTTCTTAAAGTCCCTAGATGAAGAACCCTAGAACTGTGGATACCTTTTCTGAGTTTGCCTCTTCTCAACCACATATCTCTCTATCCTTCGGACTGACTCAACGAAGGTAGAGAATCTCTCTCGGTTTTCTAAAGCAGACACAAGGGTAGTCATGTCAGCATTCAAACCCCTCTCGAATCTCATGATTCTTTCATCTTCTGTGGCAGCCATGTGCGGACAAAACCGCAACAACTCCATGAACTTAGCTTCATACTCGCTAATGTTCATCATGCCCTGCCTCAGTCTCTCAAACTGAGAGATCTTCTCATCTAGGAAGGTCTTTGGGAAATATCTATGAACAAATTCCCGCTGAAAGTCTTCCCACGAGATCTCCATTCCAGGTCTCTTCTGCTCTTCCATTGTCCACCAGTGACCAGTGCTTCCTTTGAGAAGATAGACTGCATGTCTGACCTTCTCAGCTTCAGAGATATTGAGAATCCTGAAAGCCTTCTCCAACTCTGTTAACCACAGATCAGCATCTGCGGGGTCGGCTGTCCCAAAGTACTCGGTAGCTCCGACACGACGAAGTCACTCGAACGTCTTCCCGATACCTTGACCTTCTGGCTGGACAGGTGCCCTAGGTGCAGGCATAGGCATCCTGTCGGTAATGTGCGTCATGGCAGTCATAAACTGCCCGAACATCGTTTGCACAGCTGGGTTACCCATGTCGGCTGGGTCGAACTGAGGTGGCTCCCTGGGTTGCTCAGGTTCAGGTTGCTCTGGTATGGGTTGCTCTATCTCTGGAACCCTTGCACCGCCTTGTGGTGCAGCTACGCTACTCTCTGCCACGTGCTCTTCATGTGGCTCAGACATCCTTATATATCTTCTTCTCCTGAGGAGCAGAAGATTCTATTAGATAAGGAAGGAACACTAAGGATAGACTCGACATCCTAAGTCCTATGTCTCTGTAGACCCGGCGAACCTAGAGCTCTGATACCACTTAATTTGTGGGCTCCGATCTCCAAACCACGATATAAACACGATTTAAACTTAAGCGGAAGCAATCGATTAACAGCGGAAGACAAAAATCACGGGAAATTAAAACTTTTTGAGATAAGAGCTTGAAACCACAAACCTCTTCCATAGAAAAAGGATTTAAACTGTTTACATCTCTGATAATTACTTCTTGAGTAATTATACACATCATGATACAAAATCTCAAGAGTTAAAACAAAATCTTAGACCAAACTCCTAGGACCTGAGAGTACAGAGACGGCATAGGACTATCTAACAACATGACTCAGCAGTCAGTATCTCCACCTGAGATTCACTGCTGCTCCTGTTGTTGTTGTTGCTGCTGCTGGTTTTGGTCACCTGTATTCTGGTTCCTGCGTCTTCGACGACCACCTAAAAAGTTGAAGTCTACGGGGTGAGACAATTTTAAATAATTGTCCCAGCGAGAGTTATAACTCTCCACTAGAAGCTTTATAAAGCAAATAAAAGAATAACTTAAGCAGTAAAAGCTTTCAAAGTATTCAACAACAGTTTTTTGGTAATAAGCAAGAGTTCAACATCTATGAATTATGAAGAACATATGCACTATACAGTGTAACATCAATCAAGTAACTCGTAGTTAACTCTAACAGATATACTACGCTGTTGATTATGTTTTTCAAACATTATTATGCCCCGCGGAGATGAGGTATACCGCTCATACTCAATCGATCACTTTGTTAAGTTGCATCGATATCATACCTAGGTCATCAAAAGAGCCGGATTCTTATGACCTCATCTTCCTCAGTCAGAGTGAGGATGACTTGCAAGACATCTTGTGTCTCTGTTTCTATAGCTTACCAGGGTAATCTGGTCCTTCGCTATTTTCAGAGTTACAGTGGCGTTCTGTACTCTCTTCGTCATCGAGAGATTTCTTGTTTACCTCTTATCGATGCGGTGTTTGTATTTTCTCAGATGTTACATCATGTAGTGAAGGGTTGATGGATTAAGAAACATCTACATCAATTCCTACACTAGGATGTAAGGATTTACACATCCATATTCCCCCACATACTCAAAAGTATGTGATCCAGGAGTTCCCTTGGGAAAACCTGTTTCACCATCATATTGCTTTCTGACAATGATGGATCTATGATCAGGGCTTTGCATGGTATAATTATACTTGATTAGTTACATACATTTCAGTATTCTTTTAACATTATACATGTTCTCAAACATTTAATCACTAGCATGGCAGCTATGAAAACATAATACTAAATGTAACAAGTCTAACTCACATCAATTATCATATCTCAATCATCACATCACAAGTCATTTGTTAAGCATGACCTTGATGATACTCATGGCTCTCAGAGTCCATAAATCTCATTAGATGCCACTAACAAGGCATCAGGATATTTCACTTATTCATAAAGCTAAAGCATGCTTTCAATGAATATAGTATCATAATCCATACCTAGATATGATCATCATCTCATGACAACCTGCATGGTTAATTCAACTGATAACAGTAAACAATTCATTCTAGAGGTTATACTTTCAAACTCTTAGAAGAATCAAGTTCCCCAATTTTCATCAATTAGGGTGTATTATTCACATTACATGTCATCACCCTAGAATTAGGGTTTACTATTCACTTCATGGTGAATAGAACTCATTACGTCATCATGTATGAGAAACATTATCATTAAAGCTCTTATATAAGATTAATATTCATCAATTATCATAATTAGGGTTTCCATGATCTCACATAGGTGGATCATACCCTAATCATGCACATTCATGTATATTGAAAGTACTTTACTTGAGTTTCCACCAAAAAGGGTACTTTCTCTCTCCTATGATACTTTCTCTCTCCTATTACTAGTAGATGGTGATTACACCACTCTAGATCAGGTTGGGTTAAGTCCGCATTGACTAACATAAGACAAAACATCACTATCATGTGATTAGGGTTTGATTAGAACAAGGTATACTTCATTTGAGCCCTTCAAGGGTATTTTGGTAAATTACCCATTGATCACCATCATGGGTCAAATCATTAGTCACTTAGTCCCTTAATGTCCTAAGACACCATTAGGGTTTATATTAGATCACCATTGAACCAATTACAACTTCAAGTGATTAAGTATAAATAACCTTGAAAACCTCCAAACGGTTTCAACCTTCAACCACCAAACGGTTTGAAACCGTTTGGGTGCGTTGACCGTTTGCTAGGTTTGAATCCAAGACCGCATGACCTCAAGGTCGTTTGCCCAAACCGTTTGGGTGCGTTGACCGTTTGGAAAGGTTGACTTTCCAAACCGTTTGAGCTTATGCAGTTTGAAACTGTTTGATCAAATTGTCTTGAGATCGATTGGTCCAAACGACCTTGAGATCGTTTGAGCCCAAACGCTCTTGAGACCGTTTGGATCCAAACGGTCTTGAGACCGTTTGGTCCAAATGGGCTCAAACTGTTTGGACCTCCGAAGTGGTTCAAAAGCTACATATGTTTAGGGTTATCTATGTTGAAGCCCTCAATTGGCCAAAACCATGTTAACCACTTACAAATTGAGTCAATTAGGGTTAGACTTAATCAATTGAACATCAAATAGACCCTCAATTGAAATCCAATTAGGGTGAAATCTATCTCAATTAGGGTTTCAAATCGGATGGTCATCAATATTCAACAATGTGAATCAATTCAAGGTTGAACCTATCAATTGACCTCCAATTGGGCCCAAACTTGGCCCAAACGGACTTTAGGTCGTTTGGACAGCATCCAAACGGTCTTGAGACCATTTGCCCAAAGTTTGATAAAAAACCAAGTCGGTTGGATGAGGCTTGAACCCTAATTAGCTCTAAAGTCAGCAATTTTATCAATTCATCAACTTATTGCAATTGGACCCTCAATCCATCAAATTAGCTCAATCCTAGACCTCCAAACGGTCTTGGGTTGTCACCAAACGGTCTTGAGACCGTTTGGGTCCTTCAACCCAAAACTCAACAAGATCTATACTTAAAAACAGCAATTTCAACCCGATTAGGGTTAGGATGTTGAAGTACCTTCAACTCTCAATTGGTTAAGAATTAAACTTTGATTCTTTGCAGGAATGAAATTCAATATATTACCAACATACCCTCAAATGATCGTCCCTTGGTCAACCCTATCAAATGGTCTTGAGACCGTTTCAATCCAAACGGTCTTGCAAGGTCGTTTGAGAGCAAACAGTTTGAAACTGTTTGACCTTAAACGGTTTGCAACCGTTTGGACCAAAAGGGTCCAAGGTCGTTTGATAAAGTTACCTAGGAATCCAAGCCCATCATCTTCAACCTCTATCAAGGCCGGTTATTCCACCGTTTTTCTTGCAAAAGTGCAAGGAAGAAGGGAGGTAGAAGAAGAACTAAATGCTAAAATTGCAAGATTAAGATATGCATATTAAGAAAAGAGTTTAGAATTATAAAACCCGCCTTAGAGCATTGTTACTAGAGCTCCAAGCTTCCAAGCTTCAAGCCTCTAATGGTGTCTTGAGCTCCACAACTCGGCCAGGGGTGATTCTCTAAGGAAAAGATAGGATTGGTCGACTAGAATAAGAAGACTAAGTGAGCTATCCACAAAACCAACCTTAAAAGATGAATTCACCCAAGAATCCGAGCTTGAAGATGGTTCTTCTCACCTTAGAACTACTTGGTTGCCTCCCTGAGCTCCAGAGCTTTGCCTTAGCCATTTGAAAAAGAAGAGAAGAAGTGAAGGAAATGAAAGATCCGTTCACTTGTTGCAAGGGAAAAGGCTTATATACCTTAGGCCATTTTACACCATAAGAACCTCTAAAGCATGGGATTTTCATCTAAGTCCCTCCTTGCTTATTAGGCACGTCAAAGCCATCTAAACTTTAAGAAAAGCTCATCAAAGCTCAAGATCTAAGGATAGCAAAGATCAACCTTCAACTAGGATACATATATGAAAGTCTCCATACACATACATGGTGAATTTTATGTACAAAGTTCATTTTTCTTATTTGATTACTCATTAATGCGTCCCTTTCATCATTTCTACTCTAAATGATGTCAAGAGCCATAAAAGATGTTCTAGATGGTGTATTTTATAAATTGCACCCCTCAATTTGGGTAAATTGCACTTTACTCCAAATTAGGGTTTTTAAGCACAAGGATCATTCCTCAAGCTGCATCTTGATGCCCAGGCTTGGGAAATCCATCACATCACATCATATTCACTCATATGATGTCTCATTATCAAAAGAACATCTCAACCTGTGAAATTGCAAGTTAAACCCTTAAACTGGGTAATTTGCACATAGGTCCCTGCATAACAAAACAATACTACAACTTTGTTTTAAAAGGAACCAAAATTGAAGTATAGGTTACTGAGGAACTTAATTACATGCTATAGAATAATCACAGGTGTTTAGTTACATAATTGGGCAAAACTTCTAGGGTTAGGTTATAACCCAGGTCAGGGATGTTACATATGCAATCACCATGAAAATCACATCAAGTTTCATGGGTTTAGAGCTTGATGATGATGACATCATCATAAGCACACACCTTCCCAAATATCTATTGCAAACGGTTTCAACATTTGGTCCAAACGGTTTCACCAAACCGTTTGGTAACCAACCGGTTTGCAAACCATTTGGAGGTTTGGGTTCCAAACCGTTTGGAGTGGTTGACCATTTGAAATGGTTGACCATTTGAGGAAATATGTTGTTATACTTGGATATGGATCCAATGGTTTCATTTGGTTTGATCTTGAAGGTTTCAATTGTGAATGATTCCTTGAGAACAAACCCTAATTGGGTTGAGTGTGGAACCCTTAAGAAATTGAATCAATTTTTGGGTTGATTAGCCCAAACGGTCTCAAGACCATTTGGAGGTCACCCAAACGGTCTCAAGACCGTTTGGAGGTCAACCAAGACTGTTTGGAAGATTTTGGAAGTATGATTGGATGGCTGAAGATCTAATGATATTACATTGAAATACAATCAATAGCTTAATTAATGATTGATTCAATGATGCAAACCCTAATTGAATTCCATAGATTTCAAAGACGGATTGGGAAAACGGTCTCAAGACCATTTGGAGGTCATCCAAACGACCTCAAGACCGTTTGAGGTCAGGTCATGATCTAGCTAGGTGGTTATTCAATCATACAATCGAATTAGTTCCACAATGTCAACAATTGATGGTTCCTCGATTTCAAAACCCTAAGTGATGGTTTCTTGATTATAAACCCTAGTTCAATTGGGTTCAAAACCTTTATTGAAGGTACAATAAAAGGGTGATTCAATGGTTCAATTGAAGAATAAATCAGTGGTCCAATTAATAGATGGTTCAATGATTGAAACCCTAAATTGACTAAGTGATGCAAGACCCTTTTGGTCCATTCGGTTTTGAGGGAGTTTGGACCAAATGGTCTTAAGACCGTTTGAGTCCAAATGGTCTGAAGTTTGGGATCAAACGGTCTCAAGATAGTTTGGGACCAAACGGTCTCAAACCATTTGGAGACCCAAGCTCATTCGTTTTCAATATGTTTTGTCTAAACGGTTTCAAGCACCAATCTTGCTAAACGGTTTCAAACCGTTTGAACTTAATTGGTCAAGACTGTTTGAGGTCTAAGTGACCAAGACTTTTTGAGGTTCAAATTGGTTAAACCATTTGGACACCTAATATGATTAAAGGTCAGTAAGCTACTTGATTGATAATGATGTAGACTAAAGGTGATCATAATGGTTAACCCTACTATGTGTACTTAAATGAAGAACTGACATAGATCAATCTTGAAGTACTTAACATCCTAGAGAGGATGAGAGAGAGAGAGAGGAATGCTTGAATAATTAAGCTATAATTCCCTCATTATGAACAAAATATGTAATTACGGTTTGATCCTTAATAAAGAGATAATGTAACCCTCATTGAAAAGATTAATGAACCTTGACCCTAATTTAGGGCAAAGCCATGTGAAACCCTAATTTAGGGCAAAGCTATGTGTGAAACCCTAATTTAGAGCAAAGCCATGTGAAACCCTAACTTAGGGCAAAGCTATGTGTGAAACCCTAATTTAGGGCAAAGCTAGGTGAAATCCTAATTGAGGGAGATGTCAAGTGAAATCCTAATTTTAGGTAATACGATGTGTAACCCTGATATAGAAGGATGATATGTGAAACTCTAATGAAGAGTGATACTAGGTGAAATCCATATGTATGGGAGATGCTATGTGAACCTCAATTTATAATTATGTAAAATCCTATTCCTAATAATGGAATAGTGATTAATGTATTGACAAATGTAATACCTAGAGAGGTTGATAATGGATATCCTTATATCAATAGTTCCTAACTCAAGGATGAATCCATATCATTGGCAAGGGTTGTATATTCTAAATAAGTGACTTATGACCAATACATTACATGATAAATGTGATGAACTGGTGTATAAAGTATCAGGATGAGGAATACCCTAATACAAGCTAAGTGGATGAACTCAAGTAAGATAAAGGTGATGAGGGAAGTGATACATCAAGATATGATAGATATCACATCCATAACCTCAAGATATACCTTGATGTGTTTTAAATCCAATATATTTGAATGAGTGACACATGAAGTGTGTCATGTCAATTGTTACATTAAGAAGTAATGCACTTTGACAAGTATAGGCTAACATACCTTATGTAAAGGTTAATCCAAATCAATAAACTATGATGCAGTCATATTTTGGTAAGATGAGAGAGAAACTCATGCTTTGTGTTGATAATTCATTTAATGATGAATTATGAGAATAAATAAGTATGATTGAATACTTATGTTATCCATATTGATTCCTGGATGTGTGAAGCAATGAAATAGGACTTGATCATTAATAATATGTTCTTGAGAACCTATATGGTTATTTCTGGAAAACCCTAATATAGGGTAACACTATGTGAATCCCTAATACAGGGTAATACTATGTGAAACCCTAATACAGGGTAATACTATGTGAAACCCTAATACAGGGTGATGCTATGTGAAGTCCTAACACAGAGTAATCCTATGTGAAGCTCAAATACAGATTGATGAGTTATGAATGTAATAAGAAAACCCTTGTATTGCATGGTACTGATATATAATTATTATCATGAGTACTAATCATGCATGTATGTTGATGATGAGCATAGCCAGGTATGGGCTATGATGCTCTATATATTGAAAATGTTTTATGGGATTCATAAGCAATAATATGCCTTGTTGCTTCTTAAGGGGTAATAAGAGGTGATATGAGCCTTGTGAACTATGTGGAATACTTTGTGTAGTAAGAATCATAATGTCATAGGTCAGTTGACTTGAAGGTATTAAGTTACCTAATAAGTGCTAACAAGTATTCTATGACGAGTTAAGGGTTTGAATACCCATATGCTATAATCATGATGATGAGTTTGTTAAGAAATGGAAATGTACTTGATGAGATGAGGGATTAAGATCTCAATACTTTAAATAAAAGAGTATGGCTACATGCCATGACTCCACAAAGATAATGCCAGACATTAGCTATGAGATCTAAGCCTGAAGAGGGTATATACTGCAGTTATAACTCTATAGTGAATAAATGTTATACATGTTTTTCATATTCCTTAATGGATAAGTGACATACTGCTCTATCAAGTTATAACTGCAATGCTTTAGATAAGAATAAGGTCCTAATTTGTTAGACAATGGAATAACTATTGTTAAACAATTATGATTCCTTTGTCCAGGTTTATACTATTAAACTGCAATAATAATGTTTCTGGTAGAGAGTTATATCCCTCGCTGGGACAATTTACAATTGTCTCACCCCGTGGGAATCACATTTTTTTAGGTGGACGCGGACGAGGAGCCAGGAATCTTTCAGTAGGTGAAGGACAATAACAACAACAGCAGGAACAACAGTGAATTCTCTGGTGGAGAAACTGGCTGTTATGCCTTGTATAGATGTATATAGAGTCCTATGTGTCGTCTCTGTACTCTCATGTCCTTACAGCATGTTTGGTTTGCAATATTACACATAGGATAAGATACAAATCCACTTTTACTTACGATCCTATGTTTGGTTGCATTTTTTTGGATGCGGGACTTTTGTGCTGTTGTATTAATGTCCCACTCAGCCGGGACTCCCGAGTGGAGCGCTCCCCCTAGGTATTAGTCGGTATTACTATTAGCCCCCCACACCTCCCCGCCGCCTCGACGCCACGATAGTTGAATATGTGAAACAATGAACCCCACGCTCCCCAATTTCTGTCGAAATGGTAAACAGTTAAACACGGTGCTTCCTTTACTCAAGAGCATGTCGTGAATGAAGACAGCTAGTCATGTGGATGACAACGACGAGATCCTCAAGCCTCTCAGATCGTAGTGGTGGGACGACCACGGATAGCACAGAAGTGGCAACGAGCAAAGACATGTAGACGTTGTTTCTCCTTTCCTTGTGAGAAGATGATTGAACACCGTTTAGAAATTCGTTGTATGCTTCTCGATTAAACATCAACAAGTGTTACAATCTTCAGAAGTCAAAAACACAGTTGCCAACTACTGCACCTTTCTGCGACGGAGGATAAAAAATAAAAATGAAAAGTAGACGTTGTTCGTGAATTCATAATCGATATGTTCAATTGATACCTAGAAAAGCTAAATCTGGTTCCGATTTGAGAAGGGAAACATGTTTCAAAAACCTGGCGACATGTAACCCACTTCTATAAGAAGGGAATAATATAATAGAAACAAACTTTGTTTAGAAAAGGTAATATCCAATTAAATAGTAACAAGGCTAAAAAAATGAGTAATCCTTTCCGTAACGTAAACAAACATAGGATTGGTTAATTTTCAGCCTATCCTTTATATATACTATCCTGTTTTATCCTATCATGCATTCGTCTATAGTCCTTTCCTTGAAACCAAACATGCCGTTAGAGTAGTAGTTAGTACCTTCAAGATTTTGGCCCAGTGCCTCGAGATTTTATACTGCATGTGTTTAGCTTAACAGGGCAGTTGATGCTTGTAATTCATAGAAAGAGATGATACATGACATGTACCTTTAAACCAGAATGTAAATGTGTTACTTTGGTTCTATGTGAGAAAGTTTTCCTTTGATGGATCTCTTGGTAAAAAGGTTTTAATTTTTAGTGATTTTCGGTAATCTGCTGCTTAGTGATCGCTTCTGCTTTAGTTAATCATGTTTTTGTGAGTTGGATGTCACAATTTAGTGGTATTAGAGCGCTAGGTTTGTTGAGTCTACAGAGACATAGAACTAAGATGTTGAGTTTGTTCTAGTGTCTTCCAATTCATCTGATAGTGACTTCTGCTCATATAGGAGGAGAAGAAAAACTTGAAGATGTCTGGGACACACGAAGAACACACTATTGATAGCAGTGTTGTTGCACCAGGAGGAGGTGCAAGAGACCAGAGTAGGGAAGGGTCTGTACCTGAACAACCCCAGATTAACCCAACTGTGACAGAAAACCCAGCCCTTCATGCTCTATTCGAGAAATTCCTGACAACCATGACACACATGGCAGACAGGATGCCACCACCTGTACCTAGGGCACCAACCCACCATGAGGGATATGGAGCCGGCAAGACTTTTGAGAGGCTTCGTCGGGTTGGAGCCATAGATTATGCTGGAACATCTGATCCAGTAGATGCTGATTTGTGGCTGACAGAGCTAGAGAAGGCTTTCAGGATCCTTGATATTCCTGAAGCCGAAAAGGTAAGACATGTTGTGTACCTCCTAAAAGGGAGTGCTAGTAATTGGCGGATGATAGAAGAAGATAAGAGACTAGGTGAAGAGATTATATGAGAGGTATTCCGACGAGAATTTGTTAGTAGATACTTCCCTAAGACGTATCTAGACGATAAGATCTCTCAATTTGAGAGGATCAGACAAGGACAGATGAATGTTAGCAAATATGAAGCTAAGTTTATGGAGTTGTTGCAGTTTTGTCTGCAAATGGCAGTTAGTGATGAGGAAAGAATTTGGCATTTTGAGAAGGGGTTGAATGTTGAACTAACCACCCCTGTGTCTACTTTAGAGAATAGGGAGAGGTTTTCCACCTTTTTGGAGTCGGTAAGGAGGATAGAGAGGTCTGAAATCGAGAAACTACAAACCATTGGCAAGAAGGTGTACACTCAGTCTTAAGGACAAAGATATGAAAGTTTTAAAAAGCCGAGATTTTCTGCATCGACAGCACCATCGAGATACCATACCCAGACGCAATGGATGTCAAGTAGGGGTAGGGATCGTACTAATGCTCCAAGTAGACCCCCGACATAGCATCAACATCAGTGACTGGATCTCACAGACACTATTTTGCACCTAGGATCTGTTACCAATGTAGACAACCGGGACATCTAGCAAAGGATTGTCCAGAGGGGAATTCGATGATGACTCAACCCCAGGGGCAGAGTCAACAAGGCTCACAAAGGAGGCGGTTTTCTAGTAACAATAGAGGACGTGGACAGACGTCCCAGACAGGTCAGATGAAATAGTTTCATTTTGATATTTCATTTAATGATTCTATGTGTTAAAAATAAGAAAGTAGTTGTTTTGAGCTTCCTCTGACTAGTCCTATAAGGACACAAGGAAGATGAGAATTTACATTTTACTAAGTATTCTTTAAAATGCTTTATAATCTCACTTATCTATGTGATAAAAGATGAGATATAGAAGTGATACCAGAAGAAAAATCTAGAAATGAAAAATCATGTGTATAATGATATGAAGAGTGAGGAACATGATAGTAAATAAAGTGCATACTACCTAATCTCAATACTTGTATACCCTGGCCAGGTATATGATTATTGGAGATAAGGCAAGTATGGAACTCTTAGATTGTTATCTTCCTGATTACTCTGATCAAGTAGTCATTCTGAAACAATCTAGAGAGTACAATGAAATTAAATAGGAATTGCTCACTGAACTTTCCCAATTAAATAGGAATTGCTCAGTGAACTTTCCCAATTAAATAGGAATTGCTCAGTGAACTTTCCCAATTAAATAGGAATTACTTAGTGAACTTTCCCAATTAAATAGAAATTACTCAGTGAACTTCCCCAATTAAATAGGAATTGCTCGGTGAACTTTCCCAATTAAATAGGAATTGCTGAGTGAACTTTCCCAATTAAATAGGAATTGCTCAGTGAACTTTCTCAATTTAATAGGAATTGCTCAATGAACTTTCCCAATTAAATAGGAATTGCTCAGTGAACTTTCCCAATTAAATAGGAATTTCTCAGTGAACCTTCCCAATTAAATAGGAATTGCTCAGTGAACTTTCCCAATTATATAGGAATTGCTAAATGAACCTTCCCAATTAAATAGGAAGTGCTAAGTGAACTTTCCCAATTATATAGGAATTGCTAAGTGAACCTTCCCAATTAAATTGGAAGTGCTAAGTGAACTTTCCCAATTATATAGGGATTGCTAAGTGAACTTTTCCAACCACATAGGGTTTGCTAGGTGAACTTTCCCAAACAAATAAAGGATTGCTGAGTGGATTACCTCTGTTAAATGTATATGTGTCTCCTTTGATAAATAATCTTGGGTGATGATAGGAGTATGTTACTTTGTGTTTCTTTCTTTCAATTAACATGGCAATCAAGTAAGTATTATAGCATTTGATGTGCATGGATTAGAAATAATCCGTTGATGGATACTTAGAAAAGTATCAGTTTGCTTTGGACTTTGGTTCTAAGATAATGATATATGGAGCAAGCAATGTCCTAAGATAAAAGAAATACTTTGTGCATATACATTTGGTGGTAATAGCAGAGAACTGAATATGATAAGGATGAGATGTGTTCTCAACACATATGATGAATACCAAAGTAAGGATTATGGTACCTAAGAAATAATAGATGATTATGTTGGTTATCTATATTAGCCAACTGTGAAATCAATCTAGTTACCTAAAATTATATGAACATCATATGTTAGGGGTTTATGCTTTGCATAAGCATAAACATTGATAAGGTGAACTAATGGAAGGAACTTTGTGTGGATTAAAGATCTATGGTATCTCCATGACACTAAGATGTTATGTGGAGACTTGATGGTATGATAAATGATTAAAAATTTGTCTCTCCTTTTCCTGGGATTTCGGGGACGAAATCCTTGTTAGGGGTTTATAATTTGTAGCATCCCTGACCTGGGTTATGCTTAACCCTAGATGTTGTACTTAATAAAGTTGATAATATGCTTTCTCATATCTCTTGAAAAGTAATTAGGGCTCAAGAGGAACTTATATTTCAATTTTAGTCCTTTTTTAATAATGTTTTACTTGTTTTGGACTAAAGTGCAAATTACCCAAGTGGAGGGGTTAAATTGCAAATGTTACATGATAAGATGTTCCTCACGTGTTGAAGCATCATGAGAATGAAGATGATGTAGAGGTATGGCTTGTGGTAGCCTGAGTACCAAGAAAGAGCTCATAAAGCAATGGTTGTGCATTAAAAACCTAGTTTTGTTGTAAAGTGCAAATTACCCAAAACCTAGGGTTTAATAAGCAAATTACTACTTAAAAATAGTTCCTAATGTTTCTTGGCATCATGTAGAGCAAAGAAAATGAGAGGGGTGTCTCATTCGTATCACTTTGAAGGAGAGAGAATCTTGATATTAAAATAATCAAGATTTAAGCATAATTGGAACTTTACTTCCATTTAATGCAAAAATAAATAAAATAATTGAAGGGCCTTCAACCAAAAATGAGATGGTTGAATTTGCTCGAGTGTGAATATCCTTGTGCCTTGCAAAGGCACGAAAATATCCAAAGGAAGTGGATAACTCACTCACAATATTATAAGAAAAAGAAATATCCACTCACTTATGGATATTAGTATAATATGATTTAAGGTGCTTGATTTGATTTTCTTTAAATCATGGATAAATGAGGGGAATAAGAGGCAAAGAATATAGCCTTGTATCCAAGGAATTGATGGGGAAGAGGCGGCACTAATTTTGGAATTAAATGATTTTTATAAGGCATTTTCTCTCTCATTGATTTTCTTATAAAAACACCCTTTACAAGCCAAATCCAAGGCTTTTTCGGAATCCACTTCTTCTCCTTGCTTGGAAAAAGACCAAGGGATCTTTGGAGGATCAGGAGGACGACCCCCAACCTGTTGGTAAGCTTTTTGACCTTCGTTCACCTTGATTCCATGGTAGAAATCGAAAATCAATGCATGAATTCTTCATATCTTGATCCCCTCTTCAATTCTAACCATTCCTTTTCACTCAAAGCTTGAGGACGAGCCTTGGGATAGTGAAAGGAGTTTCATCCACCATTGTTGACGTGAGATTTAAGCTTTGAAGCTCAATTGGAGGTGGATTTTATAACTTGAACCCTTAATATTGTTATTGCATTCAATTCCTTATCAATTGATGATCCTTTCTTCATTCTCGAAATTTTATTTGGTTGATTGATGCAATCATCATGAAAATCACAGCAAGTTTCGTGGGTTTAGAGCTTGATGATGATGACATCATCATAAGCACACACCTTCCCAAATATCTATTGCAAACGGTTTCAACATTTGGTCCAAACGGTTTCACCAAACCGTTTGGAGGTTTGGGTTCCAAACCTTTTGGAGTGGTTGACCATTTGAAATGGTTGACCATTTGAGGAAATATGCTGTTGTAGTTGGATATTGATCCAATTGTTTCAATTGGTTTGATCTTGAAGGTTTCAATTGTGAATGATTCCTTAATAACAAACCCTAATCGGGTTGAGTGTGGAACCCTTAAGAAATTGAATCAATTTTTGGGTTGATTAGCCCAAACGGTCTCAAGACCATTTGGAGGTCACCCAAACTGTCTCAAGACCGTTTGGAGGTCAACCGAGACCGTTTGGAAGATTTTGAGGAAGTATGATTGGATGGCTGAAGATCCAATGATATTACATTGAAATACAATCAATAGCTTAATTGATGATTGATTCAATGATGCAAACCCTAATTGAATTCCATAGATTTAAATGATGGATTGGGAAAACGGTCTCAAGACCATTTGGAGGTCATCCAAATGACATCAAGACCGTTTGAGGTCAGGTCATGATCTAGCTAAGTGGTTATTCAATGATATAATCGAATTAGTTCCACAATGTCAACCATTGATGGTTCCTCGATTTCAAAACCCTAAGTGATGGGTTCTTGATTATAAACCCTAGTTCAATTGGGTTCAAAACCTTAATTGAAGGTCCAATTGAAGGGTGATTCAATGGTTCAATTGAAGAATAAATCAGTGGTCCAATTAAAAGATGGTTCAATGATTGAAACCCTAAATTGACTAAGTGATGGAAGACCCTTTTGGTCCATTCGGTTTTGAGGGAGTTTGGACCAAAGGGTCTTAAGACCGTTTGGGACCAAACGGTGTCAAACTGTTTGGAGACCCAAGCTCATTCGATTTCAATATGTTTTTTCTAAACGGTTTCAAGCACCTATCTTGCTAAACGGTTTCAAACCGTTTGAACTTAATTGGTCAAGACCGTCTGAGGTCTAAGTGACCAAGACCATTTGGGGTCTAAGTGACCAAGACTTTTTGAGGTTCAAATTGGTTAAACCATTTGGACACCTAATATGATTAAATGTCAGTAAGCTACTTGATTGATAATGATGTAGACTAAAGGTGATCATAATGGTTAACCCTACTATGTGTACTTAAATGAAGAACTGACCTAGATCAATCTTGAAGTACTTAACATCCTAGAGAGGATGAGAGAGAGAGGAATGCTTGAATAATTAAGCTCTAATTCCCTCATTATGAACAAAATATGTAATTAGGTTTGATCCTTAATAAAGAGATCATGTAACCCTCATTGAAAAGATTAATGAGCCTTGACCCTAATTTAGGGCAAAGCCATGTGAAACCCTAATTTAGGGCAAAGCTATGTGTGAAACCCTAATTTAGGGAAAAGCCATGTGAAACCCTAATTTAGTGCAAAGCTATGTGTGAAACCCTAATTTAGGGCAAAGCTAGGTGAAACCCTAATTGAGGGAGATGTCAAGTGAAATCCTAATTTTATGTAATACTATGTGTAACCCTGATATAGAAGGATGATATGTGAAACTCTAATGAAGAGTGATACTAGGTGAAATCCATATGTATGGGAGATGCTATGTGAACCTCAATTTATAATTATGGAAAATCCTATTCCTAATAATGGAATAGTGATTAATGTATTTACAAATGTAACACCTAGAGAGGTTGATAATGGATATCCTTATATCAATAGTTCCTAACTCAAGGATGAATCCATATCATTGGCAAGGGTTGTATATTCTAAATAAGTGACTTATGACCAATACATTACATGATAAATGTGATGAACTGGTGTATAAAGTATTAGGATGAGGAATACCCTAATACAAGCTAAGTGGATGAACTCAAGTAAGATAAAGGTCATATGCAAAAAATCTTTCTAAATTGTTGTTGAAGTATTTTATTTTTCCTGAAAATGATCTATATTCACCTGAGAAGACTAAGAAGGTAACCATGAAGAAGTATTCTATGTTTTTTGTTATTTGACTTTCTCTTGAGCTTACCCAAATATTATAGCCCTTTTCTAACTAGGAACAATGTTACTATTGTACACACATCCATATGCACTTCAGCATATCTTCCTCAAAGCTCAAGTATTCACAACATACAGAACATAATTTCCAAGGTGGCCTTGTCAGATGTTTTATTAGTTAGGGAGTTATGTTTAAGGGGGAGTACACATGTTGTATGCAGAATTGTTGATTATTTCTTTTACATGTTGTCTGATATCTTTCGGCATGAGTAACTACTGCAAGGAAATTTCAAATTAATTACCGCTAGCCTTCACTAACTAATATGAGTAATATAATAATCTTAAGTAGTCACTGGATGGATAATGATTTATTAATGTGAATGTAGTAGATGGATGTTAATTTATTAGTGTGAACCTGAAGAAGGATCTAATATTGATATTTTAAAGAGGTTTGAATTACTTCTTAGCCTTGAAGATTTACTGCTCCCTTTTCATTTGTTTGAAGCCTTGAAGAAAATTATGCAATATGGTGCTTTTGAAACTTCTACAGAAATATCTTATTGAAAATTGGATGAAATCTTATGCAAAAAATCTTTCTAAATTGTTGTTGAAGTATTTTATTTTTCCTAAAAATGATCTATATTCACCTAATATTTATCATTTCCTCTAAACACAGAAGACTAAGAAGATAACCATGAAGAAGTATTCTATGTTTTTTGTTATTTGACTTTCTCTTGACCTTACCCAGATATTATAGCCCTTTTCTAACTAGGAACAATGTTACTATTGTACACACATCCACTTAAGCTCAAATATTTTAATAGCAGACATATATCAATATTTTCTAATTCTTACCTCTAATTCTACCTGTAAATATTTTAATTTGTGAGCTCAGATATTTTAATAGCAGACATATATCAATATTTTCTAATTCGTACCTCTAATTCTACCTGTAAATATTTTGATTTGTGATCTCAAATATTTTAATAGCAGGAATATATCAATATTTTATAATTCTTACCTCTAATTCTACCTGTAAATATTTTAATTTGTGAAACATGGACTTGTGGTCAATTGCGCAGACTTGATGTGAAAGATGGACTTGTGTTCAATTGCACAAACTTCATGTGAAACAATTATGCTTTGTGATATATGTTAGCTTGAATGTACACCCATTACTATTCAGCTGATTATATTGCAAATAATCCAACTATTTTGGCTAATCTGTATTTCCTCTGAATTTCTCGTATGTACCGTCCCTGACCCTGTCACTGGTCGTGCAACTCTCTTCAACCTTCAATTCGGCTTACCAGGTATATCTCATGAGCAATACGAACACGTTTAATGTGAGTGCCATGTTGAATGGTTGCTATTTATGTACTTTTACTATAATGAACATATTGGATTATGCGTTTGCTACAACCATATCGGATTGATCTGTTAGAAGTAACTATATATTGATGTGTAACCTCATATATGATGACATGTTTATATTTACCCATGATATTTTTTGCATATTGTTTGGTCATGGAAGGAACCCGACAAGTAGCACTGCAACAAAAGTGATATTCATAATATGTGTTCATAAACAGGTTCATATTTCCCTAGGGAGTTTGATTTTGTGCTATAAACCCTAATTTTATAGGTGACTATTTGTTCAGTTAAAAACTCAGTGGAAGAACCTTAGGAGATACTGTGCAAATCTAAAACTGGTGACCAATGAAACAACTGATGACAATGTACAAATTTTGGATCTTATGTCTGGTCCGGCTAATGGATCTTATCTTAGACTACTTCAAAACAAGTTATTGCTTTCAACTACACACACTCATACTAGGTTTGTATAAAGGTTTTGTTTAAACACCCTGACTAAAGTGATCTATTGCAGTATCATTGCTACTATGGCTGCACCAGACCCGAGGTTCTGTATTATCTGGATGAAAGAGTTGGACGAGGCTCTGGTTGCGGTATTTGAGGAGACAATATGACCTGGGTAGGTGCGTCGATGGAATATTTACTATGGATGCATGAAGGGAGACGCTACACGATTGGCATATCAGGATGGGGAGGAACGAGGGTACATTGGAGTAGTTAAAAACTCAGTGGAAGAACCTCAGGAGAGACTATGCAAAGATAAATCTGGTGACCAACAAAAGTGGTGTTGGATGGGATGACAGCAGGCACAAGCCAATATTGCCTGACACCCCAGAGTGGAGGGAGGCACTTGTAGTATGTCTAATAATATACACTCCCCTGAGTATTAAATATTAACTTAAACTTGTTAATATTGACCTAATCAGTAGTTGTCCCCTACTTTAGGCAAACAGGGAACTAGCGAGATTGATCAACAGACCATTCTACCACTACCACGACGTCGAGATGATGGAGGGGGAGGGGGAGGAACATAGCTAGGGGCCATCATGCAATGTCCTCAACCGATCGACAACCTCCTTCTGATGTTGCATCTAAAGATGATGTTGTTGCTGACCTAGATGCATCTGATTCATTTATCAGCCCAGGTTGGACCGGTCCAACCGGTTTCACTGAAGACATGGGTAATTATGGGATGCAAAGTGAGGAAACCAATGGCGGATCACATAACCAAGGTTTTAGGGCAAGGACTCCCACCACGAACAGATGCAGGAAGCGAGCTTCAAGCTCACAGGACAGTTGTGTCATGTCTAATGATGTCGTTTCCGAATTCACAAAAGTGTTTTCCAAGGTACATGAGATGGGTAGTGGAATTGTTGCTAGGTCTAATGACAAAGACTAATATCAAACTATTTTGCACCACTTTCATGCAAGCTACCCTGACGCCCCTGTCCCAGTTGTTACCACTCTTGTGCACACCATAAAAGATCCAACAAACCGTAACATTTACCTAAGCCTTATGGACACCCCACAAAAAATTACCATTTGGTTGCAAGACCTATGTGAAATGAAGAACACAGCTTCTAGAGCTTCTGGATCACAATCACCCTTCACGCCACCACCATATCCACAATCTCCACCTTCACCATTTGCTAGCACAAGTGGTGACAATAGTAGAGGTCCTGCCCCGCCACCGTACTTCTCAGGTTGTCTGCTTCTAGAACTATATCAGTATGCTACCTTTTAATTTATGAACTTTCTCAAAATTTGTTGTTGTACTATTTAATTCCTTCAGGAACAATCTGTGAACTATGGTACTATGTAATGGTTTATGTTGTTATTTGCTATTTGGTTAGTATTTGCTATTTGGTCGCTATAGCCCTAATTTCATTTATGCAATATCTCGATATTTTTCTGATGTGGGTAATCACTTTTAATTATAGACGTGATGGCCGATATTCATCCATATGGAACAACTGATGACGTTCTACAACTAGTGGATCTTATGTCCGGTTCGACTAATGACATTGCTAACGCAATATCCTACCAAATAGCTGACAAATATCCCACAATATCATGCAAAATTCAGACGACGCAACCACACACCAACCAATATCGAGACCAGTTAATATTAGGAGCGGCCATCAAAAAGTTTTAGAAATAATAATAGGCCATGGAAGGAGGGCGTACGATCTGTACCGTATGCTATCCAACACAGTTTTAGCCTTTTTTGACATACTTGAGGACCGAGGTTTGTTGAAAAGTACCAGAGGTGTGTCATCAGTGGAGGCAGTTTGCTACTTCCTTCAAATGGTTGGCCATGGCCATACCAACCGTGTTCTGCATGAGGACTACATTCACAACGGTGAGACCATAAGCAGAAAGTTTAGTGAGGTGTTGGATGCAGTGTGTGCTTTGTGTAATAAATATATTGTGATGCCAACTACATCCACAACTCTGCACCGCCGCATCGGCGAGAGTTCAAGATTTTACCCTTACTTCAAGGTATGACCATCACTTAGTTGACATTGTCCATTCTCTCACTTGACCGTGCAAGGTGGAACAACCGTTCTGGGACTATTTACCACATCCATTCTGTGTTGCACAACCGTGATGACTCTAGCTTTTCTTGGAGATGGCTCTGTTGATTTGCAAGTTGCTAGCACGGCCATTCTGTGGTAGCACGCCCATCTATGGTACCACGGCTGTGCTGGTCTCTGGATCAACACTTTGACTTATTTCCTTGGATTTTCTTGGTCATCATTGCTTCAATGGATCTTTGGCCACTAGGGTAGGTTGAGGGAGCATCAGAATTCACTTTAGGTCTCCCCAAGGGTAGATAAACCCTAGGATCACTCCCTCCATTTATTCTATCATCATTCAACCCATATCACTATACCACATGGATATCAGTATATCATTTGTATCTCTCGTACAAGACAACAAACTACTAGAATAGTTTCTTGCGTATTTCTTATATACTTGTCTTAGGATGCCATTGGGGCAATTTACGGGACACACATCCCCATTTTGGTGAAGCGCTATAAGGAGAACCGATATAGGAATATAAAAGGGAATGTTTCCATGAATGTCATGGTTGTAGTAGACTTCTCAATGGAGTTTACATATATCATGACTGGTTGGGAGGGATCTGCTGCTGACCAAAGGGTACTTCACACAGCTACAACCATAGGCGGGTTCAAAGTACTCGCTGGGAAGTACTATCTTGTTGATGCAGGGTACGCCAACACCAGACAATTTCTTGCACCATATCGAAACGTTGCTTAGCATATATCAGAGTATCGGGGTAATAGAAGCTCATACACCAGCAAAAAGGAAATGCTCAACAACTAACATGCTCAACTACGTAACGTTGTTGAGCGAGCCTTTGGTGTGTTGAAGAAGAGGTTTTCCTACTTTCGTAAAGGAGCAACTTTTCCCGTGCAGTCTCAGTCTCGGATTGTAATGGCTTGTTGTATCGTTCACAATTTTATCCGGCGCCAAAATGATGGTGATCCTATGATGGACGAAAACTTGGATGAGCCTCACACTACCACTGACATCTTGAACGAATTGAGTTCTCTCCAACAAACAAGCCACACCGATGCTAGGGAGGGAGATGTTTTGCGCAAAACTGTTGCCAATTCTATGTGTGAAAATCAGTGATTTATACATATGTTGTCTAACTTGTAGACATTGAAAAATGTTCTACAACATTATTGACTTACTCCCTTTTCAAATTTAATTTTGTAACTTAACGGCCAACTTTTGTTCTCAAACTCTATTATTGACTAAAATTTTGCCTACTTCTAAACAATGTCAAATTATGTCTCATTAGCTCTTCTGTCTAGAAATGGAGTCTGCAATGCACCATACGAGTGTACATGGATGCCACAAATGCGGCAAATGGACGGTTTGAAGACAACAATCCCCACATGCCATATTTTACATGTGGTAGGGGTCTTGTTCCAACCAGATGCCATATGAGGTTGCCCGCGCAACAAGTACAACCTACAGTGGCCACGCTGACTGTGATTAGGGATGCAATGCTATCACAACTCGCATATGCACATAGTGAACGCAAGTTCTGGTCAGAACACTGCGACTTTGTACGTTCAACAAGAGCAGACACTAATAGGCTACAAGAAGAAATTTCAAATATGCGGGAGAGGTGCCGATATCTTTGCTACCGACTTAAAATAACGAGCGATAATGACTCTTCAATAGAGGAAGATGGATATAATACGTCAACATAGATATAATGACTCTTTGAAATGTTCTGCATATTATCTTTGAAAACTATGTCATGAACCCGACATTTTTGTATCAATCGTCAATTTTATTTTATTAGATGTCGATGACTCCATCTGATGTTCTAAGGTGTGATTGTGGGCTAAATGTAGCCTTACAGCTTAACACAGAGGATGCTGGGTTATATGACTTTGGCATTCTGAGTCAAAGGTCTGGCAAAATGTATTACATATGCCCTACTCGTGAGGTGCGATAGTACATCAATAAATAATAGACTGCTCTTATGGAGGCTACACATCCGTTGCCATTAACTTTAACTTGGTACTACATTTTAGGGAAAAGACCAATGTAGATACTTCCATTGGGCAGTCGATCTCCCCCCAACAACTGATTCATTGAAAGCAGAGATTATGTTACTACCTGTTGAGTGCAAGTCAGTGTGGGGACAGGCGATGAACATGAAGGACTTTGTTGAAATTCATCACAACTACAATGATATATACACTAACAAAAAGTATGCGTATGAGGTTCTAGAATGCAACGTTGCCAGTGTGGAGGAAGATTGATGTCTGCTTGTGGACATCCCTTCACCTCACATGACTCCATAACTGTAACATCCCTGACCTGGGTTATGTTCTAACCCTAGGTGTTTTGCCTAATAAAGTTGATTAGATGCTTGCTGTGGGCTCTGATCTCCAAACCACGATTTAAACACGATTTAAACTTAGCGGAAGCGAATCGATTAACAGCGGAAGACAAAAATCACGGGAAATTAAAACTTTTTGAGACAAGAGCTTGAATCCATAAAGCTTCATTCATAATAGGAGATAAACTGTTTACATCTCATGATAATTACTTCTTGAGTAATTATATACAACAAGATACAAAATCTCAAGAACTCATAACCAAAAGACTCCAAGACCTGAGAGTACAGAGGACACATAGGACTGACTTTAACTACACCACATGGCAGGCTAAATCTCCACTTGAGATTTACTGCAGCTCCTAGTGCTGCTGCTGCTGGGACTGGTCACATGTAGACCTGTTCCTCCGTCTCCGATGTCCACCTAAAAAGTTGAAATCTACGGGGTGAGACAATTTTACATAATTGTCCCAGCGAGAGTTATAACTCTCTGCCAGAAGCTTTATTATA
Organism: Alisma plantago-aquatica; assembly: GCA_963693085.1. Lineage (NCBI taxonomy): Eukaryota > Viridiplantae > Streptophyta > Magnoliopsida > Alismatales > Alismataceae > Alisma > Alisma plantago-aquatica. The sequence continues at coordinate 1,252,144,373 of OY856410.1, read as the reverse complement.
ACATCAAAGAATAACTTAAGCAGTAAAAACTTTCAAAGTATTCAATAGCAATAGCAGTTGTAAACAAGAGCTCAACATTTATCAAGCATGAAGAACATATGCACTATACAGTGTAACATCAATCAATTAGCTCATAGTTACCTTTAACAGGTATACTACGCTGTAGATTATATTTTTCAAACATTCTTATTATTATGCCCTGTGGAGATGAGGTTTACCACTCATACCCCAACCAATCACTGTTAAGTGCCTTAGTATCATACTAGGTCATCGAAAGAGCCGGATTCTCATGACCTTCACCTTCCTCAGTCAGTAAGAGGATCACTTGTAGGACATCTTGTGTCTCTACTATTATAGCTCACCAGGGTAATCTGGTCCTTCGCTATTTTAGAGTTACAGTGGCGTTCTGTACTCTCTTCGTCATCAGGAGATTTCATGTTTATCTTCCACTGATACAGATATCTGTGCTTTCTTCGTCATCAGGAGGTTTCGTGTTTACCATCCACTGATACGGTATGGGATTATAGTGAAGGATTGATGGATTACACATCTACATCAAAAACCTACACTAGGATGTAAGGTTCTACACATCCATATACCCCACATACTCAAAAGTATGTGATCCAGGAGTTCCCTTAGGAAAACTTGTTTCACCATCATTTGATCTCTGACAATGATGGATCTATGATCAGGGCTCTACATTACACTTGATTAGTTAGGTGCATTCAGTATTCTTTTACATCATACATTGTTCTTCAAACAATAACAGTAGCATAACAGCTATGAAAATAGAATACTAAATGTAACAAACCTAACTCACATCAATCATCATTTCTCAGTATACTCATCACAAGCCATTTCTAAGGCATGACCTTGATGGTATTCATGGCTCTTACAGCCCATTAAAACATAGGATGCCACTGACAAGGCATGAAGATATTTTACTATTCATAAAGCTAACAACATGCTTTCAATGAATATAGTATCATTATCCATACCTGGATATGATCACCTTCATATCAAAACCTGCATGGTTAATTCAACTGATAAAGGTAATTCAAAACAAGAATATACTTTCCACTCTTGTCATAAGAGCTAAGTTCTCTGATTCTCATCAATTAGAGTTTGCTACTCATATTGCATGTCATCACCCTTGAATTAGGGTTTACTATTCACATTATGGTGAATTGAACTCATAACCTCATCATGTATGAGGAACATCATCATTGATGCTCTCAAATTAGTTTAAGATTCATCATTTATCATAATTAGGGTTCCATGATCTCACATAGGTGGATCATACCCTAATCATGCACATTCATGTGTATTGAAGGTACTTTACTTGAATTTCCATCATAAAAGGGTACTTTCTCTTTCTTAAGATACTTTCTCTCTCCTCAAACTTTTAGATGGTGATAACACCAATCTAGATCAGGTTGGGTTAAGTCCTCTTTGATTAACATAGACCAAATCACCACTATTGAGTGATTAGGGTTTGATTAGAACAAGGTTTCACTCAATTGAACCTTTCAAGGGTATTATGGTAAATTACACATTGATCATCATTATGGTTTAATTTACTAACCACTTTACCCTTAAAGTCTTTTGGTATCATTAGGGTTTAGGTTGAACAACTATTAAACCATTTAAGCCTTCAAGGCATTAGGCAGACTTAACTTCAAAAGTCTCCAATAGGTTTCACACCTTCAACCTTCAAACGATCCTGAGATCGTATAAGGTTGTAGACCGTTTAAGGTTTGGTTGACTTCAAGACCGTATAACACTCAAGACCGTTTACCCTCATTCAGTCTTGAGGTCGAATGGTCTCATTCGGTCTTGAGGTCGAATGGACTCATTCGGTCTTGAAGTCGAATGACCTTATACGGTCTTGAGGTCGAATGACCTTATACGGTCTTGAGGTTGAATGACCTTATACGGTCTTAAGGTCGAATGACCTTATACGGTCTTGAGGTCGAATGCCCTCAAAAGCTCAAGATCGTATGGACATCCAAGGTGGTTCAAAGGGTAAACTCGATTAGGGTTTCCTATGTTGAAGCCTTCAATTGGTCTCAAGCTTGCTAACCACTTATCAATTGAGACAATTAGGGTTAGCCTTAACCAATTGGTCACTCAATTGACCCTCAATTGATATCCAATTAGGGTTGGAGTTGGTTCAATTAAGGTCTATAAACGTTCAACCATCAACACTCAACAATGTGAATCAAAACGAAGTTGAACCCATCAATTGACCTCCAATTGGGCACAAACTTGGCCCAAACGGTCTTGGGATCGTTTGTATATACTCCAAACGGTCTTGAGACTGTTTGCCCAAGAATTCATCAAAATCTAGATTGATTTGATAGGGGTTGAACCTTAATTAAGTCACAAATCAGCAATTTGATTATTTCAATAACCCATTGTAATTGGGCCCTCAATTGTTCAAATTACCTTAACCCTAGACCTCCAAACGGTCTTGGGTTGTCACCAAACGGTCTTGAGACCATTTGCCCATCCATCCTTTGGACTCTAGTGAAGATTCATCAAGGTTTGATTTATTGAGTTGATCATTACATCAATACTTAATTGCAATGTAATTTGGTATCTTTGTACCTTCAATTGGTCAAATATACTTGACCCCAGACCTCCATACGGTCTTGGGTGATCCCCAAACGGTCTTGAGACCGTTTGGGCTAATCAACCCAAAATCTCAAATTAGCTCATTGTGATTTCAGCACTGATTTCAATTAGGGTTTGCCCTAGTAATCAACCTTCAACTCTTAACTCGTTTGGAATTAGTCCATCAAATTTGGTGAGTCATTAACTAACATCATTATGAACAGTAATCTCATACGGTCAATGCTTATTCAACCATCTTATACGGTCTTGAGACCATTTGCCCAAAAAGGGAAAATTAAGCAGATTGAAAATCAGAACTAAATTCAATTGAATTTGCTAATTGTTTTGCCTATATCTCACGATTCCTTTGGAGTTAACCTCTCAAATTTTGTGGGTGATTAACCTACATAATTTTGAACAGGATTTTCATACGGTCCATGCTTGGTCAATGCGTCCATACGGTATTGAGACCGTATGCCTTCATACGACCTTGAAACCGTTTGCCCATCAAACGGTTTTGCAAACCGTATGGGCAATTGGTTGAGGTCGTATGGTAAAGTGGAAAACCGTGGATAAGCATAGGAAATAACGCCCTCATCTTCTAGCTCAAGAACAGCAACAGTTTCTCACGGATTTGCTTGCAAGGAAGTAAGGGAAGATAGGGAAGAAGAAGAACTAGCAACTAAAAGCATAGAAAAGATGTATATAACAAAGCATAGGTTTAGAGTTATAAAACCCACCTAAAGATTGCTCCTTGAGCTCCAAGCTTTCAAGATCCAAGCCTTTAATGGCGTCCTAGAAGCTCCACAGGTCGTCCAAGGTGAATCCTCCAAGAAAAGTTGAGAAGAGATGGCTAGAAAGATAGAGCTAAGTGAGCTAGCCATGAATTTGACCTTGAATTCGAGTTTCATCCAAGAATTTAAGCAAAAGGAAGGATCCAAACCTACCTTGCACTCCCCTGGTCGTCCTCCTGAGCTCCAGAGCTCTCCTTAGTCGGTTGAGCAAGGGGAAACAGTGAAGGAAACGAAAGAAATGTTCCCTTGCTAAGTGAGGAAAAGGGCTTATATACTTGGGTGGAATTTCAACATAGGCACATAGGTTTTCCTCACTTTCAACTAAGTCCCTCCTTTTCTTCTTTTCTCGTCCCTTCTTCTTATTTCTAAGGACAACCTTCTTCTAAGGTCAAGAAATGAAGGCAAAGAAGATCAACCTATTACTAAAGCACACACATAAAAGGGCTATAGTACTTACACCTTGATTATTCAATCACAAAGGTGTTTTTCATTATATGATTATTCAATTGAAGTGACTTCTTCATCATTTCTTCTCTAAATGATAACAAGAGTCTTACAAGATATTCTAGATGGTGTATTTTACAAGTTGCACCCCTCAAATTGGGTAAATTGCACTTTACTCCAATTTAGGGTTTCAAGCACAGGGATTGCTTCCACAACTGCACCTTGGTGCTCAAGCTTGGGAAATCCCTCAAACTTTACCATAATCATTCTTATGATGTCTCAACATCAGAGGAACATCTCAACATGTGCAAATTGCAAGTTAACCCTTCTAACTGGGTAAATTGCACATAGGTCCCTGTATTACAAAACAATCAATTCAACATTGTTTAAAAGGGACAGAAAAGGAAAAGTATGTTCCTCATGAACTTAATTACATGCAAAAAGATAATCACCAGTATCTTAATTACATAATTAGGCAAAACACCTAGGGTTAAATCATAACCCAGGTCTGGGATGTTACACTTGCTCTTAATTCCTGAAAAGTAATTGAGGCTCAAGTAGAACTTATATCTCAATTTCAGTCCTTTATTTTGAATAATGTTGAAACATTGTTTTGTTAATTTTGGACTAAAGTGCAAATTACCCAAGTTGAGGGGTTAACTTGAAAATTTTACATGATAAAATGTTCCTCAGATGCTGAGACATCATAAGAGTGAGTATGATACAGTGGTATGGCTTTCACAAGCTTGAGCACCAAGATAGAGCTTGTTGAGCAATCTTTGTGCATTAAAATCTAGTTTTGGTGTAATGTGTAATTTACCCAAAACCTAGGGTTCAATATGCAAAATACCACTTCTAGAGGGTCCCTCATGTTTTTTGACATCACATAGAGCAAATAAAATGAGAGGGCGCATCATTTGAATTATTTTGGAGGAGTGAGAATCTTGATATTAAAATAATCAAGATTTAAGCATAAATGGAAGTTTAATTCAATTTAATGCAAAAAAGAAATATATTTATTGAAGTGCCCTTCAAAAAAAAGTTGAGGTATGAGTTTGCAAAGGGTTGGGCGAGCTTGTGCCTTGCAAAGGCACGAAAAGATCTTGAGTGAGTGGAGACTCCACTCACATTAAGATAAAAAAAAAGTAATATCCACTAAAAATGGGATATTAGTATAATATGATTAAGGTGCTTAATTTCTTTCCTTTAATTCTTGGATAATGAAGAGGTTTTTGCAAGAGGAAGAAGATGGCTTAGTGGCCAAGGAATTGGGGAAATCATGGAAATAATTTTGGAAATTAAAGGAATTAATTCCATTTTCTCTTTCCTTGGAATTTCCTTATACATATCTCATTTCCTATCCACTTAAGGATCTTTTTCAGAATTCCTTTTCTCTTCTTGCTTTGGCCGACCAAAAGAGAGCTTAGGAGCAGGAGAAGGACGACCCTCAACCTGTTGGTAAGTTCTTGACTTTTTTTTCACCTTGGTTTCATGGTGAAAACCGAAAATCAATGCTTGATTTCTTGTTTTCTCCATCCAATCTTCAACTCTAGCCAACTTTTTCATCCAAAAGCTTGAGAACGGACCTTGGGCAGTTGTTAAAGCTTCATCCACCATTGGAGTCGTGGAGCTTGGAGCTTGGAATCAGATTAGAAGGCAGGTTATATAACTTAAACCCTTAAACATTGATATTGCATTCAATTCTCCATGATTTGTTGTTCATCTTGTTCTAATTTGAACTGCCTTTGATTTATTACTGTAATTTCCATGAAAACGGCAGTAGTTCTTGGATGAACGGAGGGAGATGATGATGAAATCATCTTGGACACTTTTCCCAAGAAAATCCCACTTCAAACGATTTCAACAAAAGTGTTCAATTGGTTTCCACAAGACCGTTTGAACTTAAACGGTTTCATCAAACCGTTTGGGAGTAAATAGTTTCATCAAACTGTTTGGGAGTAAATGGTTTCAAACCATTTGGAAGATTTGACCATAGTTGACCGTTTGGAGATTTGATGCTAATGATGATGGTTGAGGACCTATTATATATAATTGATTAATTCCAAAGGGTTCATTAGTTGAAGGTCCATCAAGTAGCAAACCCTAATCGGGTTAAGTGCTAATTTTGCAATTACTTGACTTAGAAGTTTGGGTTGATTATCCCAAACGGTCTCAAGACCGTTTGGAGATCACCCAAACGGTCTCAAGACCGTTTGGAGGTCAACCAAGACCGTTTGGAGGTCATCCAAACGACCTCAAGACCGTTTGAGGTCAGGTCATACCCAATTTGGATGGTGGTCTAATGATTTCAAAGTAATTAGTTTCACAATGACTAACATTGAAGGTTCATCGATTTCAAACCCTAGCCCAATTGGATTCAAAACCCTAATTGATGATTAATTCATAGTTAAATCAATTGAAGGATGAATTATTAAGCTCAATTGAAGTATGATGTTAGGTTCAATTGGTGAGTGCTTACATGGATTCAATTGATGAGGGGACTAACCTTGGAAACCCTAACCCTAATTGATGATTAATTAATAGTTAAATCAATTGAAGGATGAATTATTAAGCTCAATTGAAGTATGATGTTAGGTTCAATTGGTGAGTGGTTACATGGATTCAATTGATGAGGGGACTAACCTTGGAAACCCTAAATCTATTTGAGTGGTTGAGACCATCTTTGGTCCAATCGGTTTTGAGGAGGTTTGGACCAAATGGTCTCAAGACCGTTTGGGACCAAACGATCCCAAACTGTTTGAAACTCAATCAATCTCAAGAACACTTTTGGTTAAACAGTTTTGAGCATACAATTTCTAAACGGTTTCAAATCGTGAGACCTAGACCGTTTGGAGGTCTAAACGGTCTTAGACCGTTTGAAGGTCATTCAAGCAAGACCGTATGAGGTCTGGTTGGTCAATACCATTTGGGGTCTAAGTGACCAAGATCGTTTGGAAGATAATTAACCAAACCGTATGAACACTTAAAAGTGGTTAAAGGTCAATTGTTTAATTGATCATTACATGATGTAAGTCAAGAGTGATTATAGTAATTATACCCTTAATGAGATAGGATGATTAGTATCTCTTGAATGATTGATCTTTGATGATTATGGGAGTAATGATACAATATATGTGTCTACTCTCCAATCAAGTTGAGTTAACCTAATCTAATCAAGTCTGGAGCAAGTATCATCTTATCGAAGATGAGAGAGAGAGGATTTCTTACATGAATGATAATCATGTAGTGGTTAATTCTCAACACTTCCAACATGAATGCATGTGTAATTAGGGTATGATCCTTGATAAGAGGTCATGAACCCTAATTAAGAAGGTTAATGTACCCTAACCCTAATTGAGGGCAATGATAGGTGAAACCCCAATCTTTGGTAATGGTATGACCCTAATTTAGGGTAATGACTTGAGAAACCCTAATTCAGGGAATTTTAATAATAAACCCTGATTGAATGTGAATAGTAAACCCTAATTGAGGATGATGTTATAAGAAACCCTAATCAAGGGTGAAGCCATGTAAAACCCTAAGTGAGGGTGATGTCATGTGGAACCCTAGACAAGGGTGATGTTAAAATGAAATCGTAATACTGTGACATTTTGATATGAAATACTACACTGATATAGGATAAAGATAAGTGGAGCCCTAATCTTGGATTGTAATGTATGAAACCCTAATTTTCGGAAATATAATGATAATTATGACCCAAATATGGGTAATGAGATTAAGTATTCATAATTGACATAAATTAGGAAATCTTAGCTCAATAAGGAGATAGTGGTGATACTCTTACAGTGCATAGTGCTGATTTGTAATTGATATAATTGTTATCATGAGCACTAATTATGCAAGTTTCATGAGATGGTGGACATAGCCAGGTATGAGCTATGATGCTTTACTATTGAATTTGCTTTATGGGCTTTGTGAGCCATAATATGTTGTGTTGCCCAGTAAAAGATAACAAGAGACATTATAGGGCTTTAAGAGCCATGTGAAATACTTGCACTGTAATTATTATATTTTCAATAATCAATCAATCTGAAGGCATTAAGTTACCTGATAAATTGGTAACAAGTGTTTTGATGATTTGAGGGTTTGAATACCCATGTATCATAATCATGATGATGAGATGATAAGGGATGAGATTACCATGTTGTGATAAGGGATGATATTACCCTGATGTGATAAGGGATTGAGATCCCAATTAGTAACAAAGCTTTGAAAAGAACTTCATAGAAACAATATTCAATCTTTATGGCAATTATTATAATGTTTTATGTGTGTAAACATGTTTGATGCTAAAAGAATACTGTAATATACTTAATTAATCAAGTGAAACAGTATCATGTAGAGCCGTGGCCATAGATTCATCATCGTCAGTAGTTTAATGATGGTGAAACAGGTTTTCCTACGGGAACTCCTGGAGGACATACTTTTGAGTATGTGGGGGTTATGGGCGCGAATATCCTTACGCCCTAATGGAGGAATTGATGTGAGATAAACATTAAATCTCTCAATCCTTCATTACATATATGCCAGGATGGATGTATCACTAATCTCCCGATGATGTTAATGCCGAATCGATGTGAGATAAATATGGAATCTCTCGATTGCGAAGAGAGTACAACATGCCACTGTAACTCTAATACTGAAGTTGCCAGTATACCCTGGAAAGCTATTTAGTAGAGACACAAGATGTCCTGCAGTTGGTTCTCACACTGACTGAGGAAGATGAGGTCATGGGAATCCGGCTATTCTATTGACCTATGTATGGTACCAATTTTGATTTCGCAATGGTCGGTTGGAGTATGAGCGGTATACCTCATCTCCTCAGGGCATAAGTATGTTTGTAAAATGTAATCAACCGTGTATCGTATTTGCTTAAGGCTGAAATACGAGAATCAATGGTTGATGATATAATGCTTAGTATGTCTTAGTTGGCTAAATGATATATATGTTCTTCATATTCCTTATTAAATGAATGACATACTGCTCTATCAAGATATAGCTGAAATGACTTGAATAAAGAATACTGCTCTAAATTGTTTAGTCAATGATTTAGCTGCTGTTGAATACTTATGATTCTTTTGCTCAGTTTTATTCTATTATCTGCAATAATTATGTTTCTGGCGGAGAGTTATATCTCTCACTGGGACAATTTTCAATTGTCTCACCCCGGTGGGATTCAACTTTTTAGGTAGATGCCGAGGAAGAGGCAGAAACTCTACAGTGGGTGAAGAACAACAACAGCAACATCAACAAGGACAACAGTGAATCCTCAGGTGGAGACACTGGCTGTCATGTCCTGTATAAAGAGAGTCCTATGTGTCGTATTTGTACTCTCAGGTCCTAGGAGTTAGTAGTTAGTTTAATATTGATATGAGATTTTGGCTTGATGCCTCGAGATTTTTATACTGCCTTTGTATAACTTAATAGGGCAGTTGATGCTTGTAACTTTAGAGAAGGAGATGTTACCAGTGATGTATTGATGAACCATAATGTAAATGACTTACTTTGGTTCTTTATGAAAGAACTTTTCAGTTTATGGATCTCTTTATTAAAAGTTTTAATTTTTAATGATTTTCAGTAATTCCGCGGCTAATGACCGCTTCCGCAATAGTTAATCTTATTTTTTTGAATCGTTCACCACAATAACGTTGAATGGCAAATACATTTACATTCTTGTCTCTATTTAGATTGACTATCAATGGATGTTATGAACATCATACACTTGTTTAATTTAGCCACTTATATAAACGTCGTATTACATTATAAGTGTTATGAATTTTTATCTTAATGTTGGTGAATGTTTTATTAATGATGTATGTTATTAATCTAAATATTGCTTAACGTTATGTAAAACCAAATAATACAATTAATTATGATGTACACCCTTACTTTTGAAATATATTACTTACATAATCTGTTATATGGCTGGCCAACCGTCGACACCGTATTTTATCTGGTCTACCGAGCTTGATATGATTCTTAGGGGTTTGATGAGAACCCAATATGATGTGGGTAGATGTGTAAATGGAGTATACTCTATACATGCTTGGATGGAGGCATGGCACCGGTTCCGAAACATAACAGGAGGCACTTGCATTTCATTACCTGAGTTGCAATGCGATGGCAATACAACAATAGAGAGTTTGTAAAAGAAAATCTTTTCATATTGGGAGATTTATTGCCTCCCCCATATTGGCCTCACAACAAGGCATTGAACGCAACTTTGTGACGACGCGTCACACTTACCCACTTGGAATTTCTGCATTTTTTACCACTGACGATTGAAATAAACAAATGAACTTGTAACACATGTGTTAAATGTTGTAGTTGTTTGTGTTTGTGTCGCAACATTTTACATGCTCTACTTCTGTGTTACAATATTTTGTTGCAACCACAATGTGATCAAAATTCCTACTTCATTATTATGTTTACAAAAATTGCATCACCTTCAAATTTATTATAAGCTAAGTTAGGTTGTATTATTTATTTGTAAAACTTATTGGCACAATTACTTTATCATTTTTATTATTTGGTCATGCCTTTATTTTTATTAATTTTAGATGTCGACATCGCGTGCAAAGGCAAGGGCAACGACAAAATTCGAAAAACTTTTGATGTCTCTGGCAAAAATTCAAAAATATGTTGAAGATAACCTTGTATGTAAAAAAACAATGTTGTGATCACACAAACGAGAAGGGCAAAATTGTGACCGATGAACAAGTCAAGGACCGGGTCAGTCAACATGTTCCTCATTTGCCGTAGTTGTTTGCTTGGCCAAAACACAACATCAAACAACAATGCAAGCAGCCGGTGCAGGAAGCATGCCCCGTGTCATGGGACGAGTACGATGAGACCATAAAGTGGGCCCACTAGGACGGGATGATAGCATGCGTCCCCTTTTTTGTCCGTCTCCCTTGTATGTTGTCGACGTAGTTCTTCCGTAAACAAAATTTTTCTTATCAGTGACAGTTTATGTTTAACTAATTACGATAATATCATTATTATCATTTATTGTTAGTGACGATAATGTTATTTGTTTATGTTATGAACACAATGTATTAGGCCAATTTAATATTTCATGTTGCTTGACAATTACTGTGTCGAATATGTTCAACATTACATATATACAACATGCAAATGTCATTCAAGACAACAATAACGTGTAATTAATTTTTAATCACCACGTCAAAATTAGCATAATCATATCTTATTTGCACTTTTCTAAATATACAAAATAACACCCATACAATACAAATATTTTTTTTAAATATATTCTGAACTTGGGTTGAAGTGGCATCACAATATACATTCTGCGTATTTGTTCAAACATTTTTATAAGAACATGACAAAATAAGCATATCCTGACTAGGTTGCCACACAGAATCAGACTGGTAGCCAAATAGATTCAGACTGTACTCAGTTTCCTATCACAGACCAACTGACCAGAATCAGACTGCATTGCCAAACAAAATCAGACTGCATCCTGACTACCCAGCATCGAAATCCAGACTAACCCCGACTAACCTAGTCCAGATTCTAGAATCCCAGTCTCGTGTCAAAGGTAGACTCATTGTACTATCGAGCCCGGTTTGAAATTTGAGATCTGAATGTCCGTTTAGACCCAAGGTTGGATAAAATTTAATGGTGTCCGTCGAGTCAAATTTGGTTTTACCAGCCCTGCGACATGTTCACCGACCGGATGCACGTCATCACCACTCACCAGCTCACCCTGAAATCACGCCTTCTAACACGGTAACGATTTTGTCAATGGTTTTTTTTCACATAGAAATTGGAAAATTGTCAAAAACATTTTTTGTCATCGACTCCCCACTTTTACCGCTTGCTTGCTTTGACGCAGGTCTCTGCCGGTGTCTCTCTCGTTCGTGTTCGAGTATTCGACCCGTCTCCCTCGCCTTGTCGGTGTTTGTTTTCCTAACCCATCATTCTCTCGCACGACCACATAAAACCTTGTCCCTCGGCTTGTAACTTGACCAGTAGTATACTTCTTCCGTCTGCACATTGCCTGCAGATCCGTCAAGCACTGCCAGTTTAGAGCTGACCAGCTCCCAGAACCAAACACTCACCCCTAAACCATCTCATTTCCCACCGATCACATCGACTCCCCCTCTTAGAGTCTACCATCTTCCCAACTGCACGTCGCTGCTGATCGAACATGTTCCGAAGTAGACCAAGGCCCATCTCGGTTTTCTTCATCTTCGCTCTCTTCCTACTCGCAACATCCATCTTGGCAGCCACCCCTGCCGCCGCCAGCGGGGACGACGATCTAGATGACCTGGACGAGCTACTTGCCATAGACGAGGAGTTAGAGAGGGAGAAAGGGTCGGCGCCGCCGCAGGCGGCGGCACCGGAGACTGATATCCTGAGCCGCGCGCAGAAAATCGTGGTTGAGCTGGGGAAAGGTGACGTAAAGGAGCTGATCAACCGGAATGAGTACGTTTTCGTGCTGGGCTATGCTCCTTGGTGTGAGAGGAGCGCCGAGCTAATGCCGCGGTTCGCGGAGGCTGCGAATACACTCAGGAAGTATGGAAGTCCCGTTGTGATGGCCAAGATAGATGCTGAGAGGTACCGGAAGGGGGCGACTTCCCTTGGGATCACGGGGTTGCCGACAATGGTGCTCTTTGCCAACGGTACCTCCCGGCCTTACAAGGGTGGATTCACAGCGTGAGTGATCCCTATTTATCTTATGATGCTTCGTCTAGTCGTTTCGTTTGTGGTTTAGCTCGGCATTGGGCCTGCACTATCATAGTGATGGACTAGTATTTGTTAGAGACAGAATCCGTAAAATCGTAAATTTGGTTGGTATTGTCTCCTTAGCCCGTTTATTTTTTCGTTTAACAGGGAGGAAATCGTCATCTGGATAAAGAAAAAGACTGGCTCGCCTGTTATTACGCTACATTCTGCAGCATCTGCAAATGACTTTCTTGCAAAGTATCATACCTTCGTTGTTGGTCTCTTCAATAATTATGAGGTATGTTGCCGTTTAATTTTTTCTCTCTCTTTCAAACAATTGGCATGAGAGGCAAGAGAACAGCTGCACAAAAGGTTCTTGTAGGAGAATCAGCCTTGTTTGGTGATGCATGTCAAGCCATGCTAGAGATTATTTTCGCTAATCAGAATTAAATTTCTGTTTCTTCGCCAGGACTGTTTTCATTTTGATATCTACATTCTGTGTCTCTCAAGATCGCAAGCTCACCACAACACCATCAAGAACCCGATTCTGTTTGTCCGAACAGCCCAACCTTTCCTTTAGACAGCTAATAGTCAAGAGATAACAGACCTATGATTTTTGGCATCGTGTACATTTGTATTATGATTCTTATCTTTGGTTTGACGTGTCACTCAATAAACCATGATTCCAGCAGTTTGGTACGTAATTACCTACTATTGTCCTTTACTTGCCTCATAGTGAAGAGAGAGTCTAATGCCATAATGAAAATTGGCATTTTTTCTTCTTCCAACTAAGGAATCCACACTATGTCAAGGTTAGGTTCCCGTGTGATGGGAATCATGTTTTTAGGGAATAACTTTTGTTAACGTATGCAGGCATATCCAGATAAGAAAATGTAGAATAAATCAATGTAGGAGAACAAAATGATAAAATTGTTAGGAACACAGACCAGATCGTTCATTGAAAAACGAACATGTTACTTAAAGAAATCAGCGGTCTGCAATCCTTTTAGGTAGGCATCGTTCTTCTAGTCGATCCGATCACGAACCCGATGAAGACATATCACTCGTGTTGACGACGAACAATGCAGGCGTTGAACGAGATGCCACCAGTGCATCCCAGCGATCGGAGAAACTACCACTTGAAAGACCACATCTTTGAAGAGAAAAAGGAAGGAGGACGACTCTTCTCGCAGGAGACGATTCTCCAGAAGCGGCAAGGAGCGACGACGGCTAAAGAATGTCTCACTAGGGTTAGCAAAAGATAATCACGAACTGTAGACGGCCGTGCGTTCGTATGAGATGTATACCTTTAACCCTAATGACCAGACGTATTTATAGCCTAACATGCTCCTGAATCCTATTCCCATTAAGACACAATCACTCGATCGTTCTTGTACACTTTGCGGAAAAATCCGTGAGACGCAAACACTTTCCAATGAGGATTAATCAGTGAATTGAAAAACGGCCTGAGCGGCCGATTAAACGGCCGATTAATCGACCCAGCACCTAGGCCGTTTAAATTTTACCAAAATCTCCGGTTAACCGCTTTTGTAATTAATCGACCGTTTTTTCCCTCCTTTTGCCCTTTTTTCCTTTTTTTGCCCATTTTCCCGCTTTTTGGCCGTTTTTATCCCTTTTTTTAAATTTTGCTGTACACCTGTAACTTTATATAAGCTATATATTCCCAAGTATTATTGACTATAATATATTAAACTTATATACATTAAATATCCTATGATAAGCCTAGTTCTGATATAGAATGCATATTTTGTATACAAGTTGGGATAATAGGGTACTGCTGTAAAGTGTTATTTATACAAGTAAAATATATGTAACTATTATCTAATTTTAGAATGCATACTTTAGTTAAATGTACTGCTGTAATGTATGACTAATTGATGATATGCACATATAACAATAAGTTAGAAAAGTATCCAATAATTAGTCTATTGTTTATTGCTTAGCTATGTAAACATGTGATGCAAATTTTTTTTCTGTATCATGTATGTAGGGTGTTTTAATCCATGTCAAATCTATTGTTTATTATATTATGGCTATAATTATTGTCTTATAGCTATCTTATAAACTATTTGGGTGTTTTGTATTGTTGGGTAGAGTGTTTAGAATCTTTAGATATATATAAAAGTTCCAAATAGTATTAGTTTTTATATACATATTTATGTAATTTTGTACAAAATTATATAGGAAATTAAAATCTGTTTTTTCAAAAATCCGCCGCTTACTGCTTAACCAGTTATAAGGTGCTGTCCGCACGGTTACCGCTTAACGTTTTTTAAAACATTGGGATTAATAAATTAGGTCAGAAATTAATTAATTTAATAATTAATTACATAGTTGTATTCTTGTACAAAATAAGACGGAAGACGGAAGATAATTCCCACAAGCCACAAGCCACAAGCCACAAGCCCGAGTCCGTGCCCAACCATGCCATGCCATGCCATGCCAGGCGAGGCGAGGCGTGGCGTGGTGTGCGCGTGCGCGTACGTACGTGTGTGTTGTGGTCATCATACCCACCAAGGAGGTGAGCATACTCTCCCTTAGAACCGTTTGGACACTAGTGCTACATGTGATCCTACGTATAAGGACCACAAAAGTTCTAGGAGTGAGCAATATGGAATAAAACCTCTTCCCATTTGCATAAGACAACACACTACATTTTCCTCCATATACTAGCTGCACTATATTGGGCTTAATCCATGCTATATACATGGCTATAGCAACCATATATTTAACAATCCCCCCAAAAGTCCAATGTGTAATGTGCTCTGCCAATTAATCCTCCATACCGTGCTTTTAGTAGATACCTTTCGGTTTCAATCTACCTGAGTTATCCAATTGTGACCCCCGCAGGAACTAGGTGAACAAAAATCTTGAACCTGAACCCTAGGTGCAAGAGTATAGGTTGGTAACAACACAATAAAGACATGACAGAAAAGAAATTTGATGCATTAAAGGTCATGCATCCAAAAAGCATATCTCATGATTAATATCAGGGAACAACCCAATTCTCTTGTTGTGGCCTACACAATGTATCAGAAAGCGGGAAGCGGGAGGTGTGCGGACAACACCCTGTAACCGATTAAGCGGTAGGCGGACGATTAAGCGGGCGATTTTTGAAAAAGCGGGTGTCTAAATTTTATATATTTTTATACAAAATTACATGTATGTGTATATAAAAAATATATTTATAAGGAACTTCTATACATATCTAATCAGCAAATCAGTAATTAACTAAGTATTCATCAATACTTACCATTAATCAGTATCTCTAATCACTAAAATCAGCAAGCAGATCAGTAATTGTAAATAACAAACTATGAATTGTTGAATTAAAGTAATCACTAAAGTAATACTAACCAGCAGTACCAATCATTAATCACTGAAAGCAACAAGGAAATCAGTAAAACTAATCATGCATTACTAGTATAATAGAGCAATAGGATATTTACTTAGATGCATTACAACAGTACCCAATTATTACAGCTTACACACAAAGTATGCATTCTAAATTAGGACTAGCTATATCATAGAACATTTAATGTATACAAGTTTCATATATTATAGTCAACACTACTTGGACTATGTAATTAATTAATGTTAGATGCTTACATTAGGATTGTGAAGCAACCTGCATCCCGGTCGATACTATCGACACTTTGTCGATAGTATCGAGATCAGTTCAGGTTCGAGTTGAAGCAATCAACATCCCGGTCGATACTATCGACACTCATGTCGATGGTATCGAGATCAGTTCAGGTTCGAGATGATGTTCTGTCGATACCATCGACATGAGTGTCGATGGTATCGACGCCGGCGCAACGGCGACTCGTCAATCCAGCGGCGGTTGTGTTTTCTTTATAATGTCTATGTTTTATTTCTTTTCTCTCTTTGTACCTCATGTACTTACCCTAATATATAAATACAAGTGAGTAGGCTCAAGCCCTTCTCACGTTTGCTGCGTCTTGCAACCGACATTTGATCGGTGTTCTTGTCTTCTTCCCCTCTTCATTTCTTCTCACATGGTATCAGAGCGGAGATCGATCTAGGACTTCTCCTTCCTCTCACCGGCGGATCTCTCCCTCTCTGGCGGCCGACTGCTTCCCATCCGTCGACTTGGCGTAATCCACCGGCTGTGTAGAACCACCGTCGGCTATTCTGGGTCTGCGGTAGATATCCAACTCTACCGTAGCCTCCATCACAAAGTGTTTGGGGATCTCCGGGTGATCCAACGATCATCTAAAAACACAACCGGAGGACTAGTTTCGTCTCAGCCATCATCCTAGTCACACCTCCTCCATGTGTGATTAGGAAGATCATTTGGAGGCTGTGAATGCGTCAGTAACGCATTTCTCCTTGTTTGTCTTCTGTGTGTGACGTGTATCTCTCCGTCACCACAATCTGTTTGACGTGTATCAATCCGTCACATATTCCGTTCTACAATGGAGGATATCAAGACACCTACGATCTACAACGAAGTGTCACCTATCACCTCCATCAAGCTCAACGGGAAAAATTATCTTCTATGGATGAATGCCGTCCACACCGTCTTGGAGGCTCGTGACAGAGCATGCCATGTTGACTCGGGTCCCAAGGCATCTACTGACGAAGGGTGTGCTGAATGGAAGCGTCATGACAGTCTTGTGAAGACTTGGCTGTGGAATAGTATGGAACCTGCAATCGCCGCAAGCTTCATGTTCTACTCTACGGCCAAGGAAATATGGGACGCTGTGAAGCAACATTTTTCTCAAGAGAAGAATGCTCTCCGTCAGTTTATGATCTATGATCGTCTGTTTGCTAAGAAACGGGGTGACCGATCTCTTGAGGAGTATTTTGGGGCGGTTCAGGCTCTTGCTCAAGAGCTAAGTTATTATCATCCTGTGGTTGTTGTTGAACAGATAAAGGATAGAGATGATCTTGTTACAGCCAAATTCTTATCTGGGCTCAACTCGGCTTGTAGCTCCGCTCTGAGCGTTATTCTGGCTACTGATAAACTACCTAGTCTTGTGGAGGCTTATTCAAGGATCCAACAATCTCTATTTGAGTCTGCTTCCTTTGTTTCTGATATATCTTCTGGAGAATCTCATGCTTCTGTTGCTGCTGCGGTACGAGGAGGACGACCCGGTATGGGCAGAGGGCGTGGGACACGTCCTAAGTGTACCTTTTGTGACAAATCGGGACATACAATGGAGAAGTGTTGGAAGAAACACGGGAGACCTGCTGCACCACCTGTGGGAGCAGCACATTGTGCCACCACCACAGGATCCTCATCCTCTACAACTGTGGGTACTACCTCTGGCACCGACATCACTCTTACCCAAGAGGAATATGATCAGTTCATTCAGGCGACACATCACATGAGTATGGGGTCATCATTATCTTCATCGGCAAATCTGGCATCTACAGTTGGTAATCAGGCTACATCTCTCATAGCATCTGGCTCATCCTCATCTTGGGTGGTTGACTCTGGCGCCTCACAGCATATGACTGGTATGAGGGGATTGCTCCACACTATTGACTCATCTATTCCTCACCAATCTG
This sequence comes from Alisma plantago-aquatica, assembly GCA_963693085.1. Classification (NCBI taxonomy): domain Eukaryota; kingdom Viridiplantae; phylum Streptophyta; class Magnoliopsida; order Alismatales; family Alismataceae; genus Alisma; species Alisma plantago-aquatica. The sequence continues at coordinate 1,252,126,248 of OY856410.1, read as the reverse complement.
TTACACTGGCAAATGGTTCAGTGAAGAGAGTGTTAGCTAGTGGATCTGTCTCCCTAACACCCAAGATTGATCTTAAATCCGTTCACTTTGTGTCTGAATTTCCTTTTAATCTTCTTTCTGTTGCCAAATTGATTGACACTCTAAAATGTTGGGTAATATTTGGACCTTCTTGTTTCATATTACATGATCTCAAGAGTATGAAGACGATTGGTGGGGGGCCTAGGAAAGGTGATCTCTACCTTTTCAACGGTGACAGTCTGCCTCGCCAAATGCCTTCTCCTGCTCCATCCATCCTGTTGAGTGGTTCCCCCTTACTATGGTATTGCAGATATGGACATCCTTCTTTGGAGAACCTGCGGAAGTTAGAACCAGAGGTGTCCCAATTATCTTCTTTAGAGTGTCAGTCATGTCAACTGGGAAAGCACCATAGGTTATCCTATCCCAGTCGAGTCAATAAGCGGGCTTCGTGTCCCTTTGAGTTAGTGCATAGTGATGTGTGGGGTCCTATAAAAGACCAGAGTTATAATGATTTTCGTTATTTTATCTCCTTTGTCGATGTTTTCTCACACATGACATGGATCTACCTTCTTAAAAGCAGAGAGTCTGTGTTGTTTATTGTGAAACATTTTCATACTGAAATTAAAGTCCAGTTTGATTGCAATATAAAAATTCTCCAGTCTGACAATGCTTTAGAGTATGTTCAAATGGCTATGTCTGATTTTTGCAGCTCGGTTGGTATGATTCATCACACATCTTGTCCTCACACCCCTCAGCAAAATGGGGTGGCAGAGAGGAAGAATCGCCATCTTCTTGATATTACCCGATCCATTATGTTTCAATCCAATGTGCCCAAGAAGTTTTGGTCTGAAGATCTTTTAACTGCTTGTTTCTTGATAAATAGGCAACGTTCTTCTGCTCTTCAAGGACAGACTCCGTTTTCTGTATTGCGTCCCATGGACTCCCCCTTTCCTGTTCCTCTTAGAGTGTTTGGTTGCACTTCCTTTGTCCATAACTTTGACCCTAAGACCGACAAGCTGTCTCCTAGGTCCATTAAAACACTGTTCCTGGATTACTCTAACACTAGCAAAGGATACAAGTGTTACTGTCCTAGTCTTCGCCGCATGTTTGTGTCTAGGGACGTCACCTTCCATGAGACCACTCCATATTTCTCCAATGCTATGAGCAAGGGGGAGCAGTTGAGAGAGGGAGAGCCACCAAAAATGCAGAATGAGAGACTGGCACCATCGGTGCAGAGTGAGGGAGTGCCACCTATCATTCCGGATTTTACTTCTATTCCGGATGAACAAGCAGGAGATAGACCTACCATTGAGCATTACACACATGTTTACCATAGGCGAGGCATGCAAGATCCAGAAAAGTAGCGACACCAGTCCCTGAGCCCTCATCATCGCCTTCTACTCAAGAGACTCCTACAGAGATATCAGACCTCGATCTTCCTATTGCTGTTCGAAAAGGTACTCGGTCCTGTACTAGTAAACATCCTATTACAAATGTATGTTGCCTGTCTCATCTATCTAAGCAGGCCCTTGCATTCGCTATTGGGATTGATTCTGTGACTATACCAAGAAATCATTTTGATGCTATGAAGAACAGTGGCTGGAAACAGGCTATGCAACTTGAGATGTCAGCTCTCTTAAATAATGGGACTTGGGATCTTGTTGATCTTCCTGTAGGAAAGAAAGTAGTGGGCTGTAGATGGGTTTTCACTATCAAACACAATCCGGATGGATCAGTTGAACGGCTGAAAGCCCGATTCGTCGCAAAGGGCTACACCCAAACCTATGGTGTCGACTTCTTTGAAACCTTTTCTCCTGTTGCTCGCCTGAATTCTGTGCGGATCATTATTTCCCTTGCTACTACATTTAATTGGCCTCTGTTTCAGCTGGATGTAAAAAATGCTTTTCTCCATGGTGATCTACAGGAAGAGGTATATATGGAGCAACCTCCTGGGTTTGTTGCTTAGGGGGAGTGTCAGAAAGTGTGCAAATTAAAGAAAGCTATATATGGGCTGAAACAGTCACCTAGAGCTTGGTTTGACAAGTTCAGTGAAGTTATTCTTCAGATGGGTTTGTCTCGCTCCATGACTGATCATTCCTTATTTTACTCCAACTCTTCTTGTGGATCCATTATTCTTGTTGTATATGTTGATGACATAGTAATTACTGGCAGTGACACCATGGGAATATCTCGTGTCAAAGAAAGTTTGCAAAAACACTTCCATACAAAGGATCTGGGCAAACTAAGATACTTTCTAGGCATTGAAGTGCTTAGATCTCATACAAGTGTCAATTTATCTCAGAGGAAATATGTGCTTGATTTACTACAGGAGACATGCATGGTTGAATCCAAATCGGTATCTACACCGATGGATTATCACATCAAAGAGGTGGTTGATGATGCTGAGTATCAAGATTCAGGATATTACAGGAGAATAGTGGGCAAGTTAATATATCTAACAGTCACTCAACCTGATATTTCTTTTGCTGTGGGCATGGTTAGCCAACATATGCACTCTCTGCGACAGTCACACTGGACAACAATCTGCAGAATTTTGAGATATCTGAAAAGTGCTCCTGGTAAGGGTATCACATATTCTAGACCAAAGGCACCTCCATCTACTCTGCCTCTCACAGGATATTCAGATGTTGACTGGGCTGGTGATCATACTGATAGGAGATCTACATCAGGCTATTGTACCTTTCTAGGTGATCATCTTATCACATGGAAAAGTAAGAAACAACATGTGGTTGCTAGATCCAGCACTGAGGCTGAATACCGTGCTATGGCCCATGCATGTTGTGAACTAAAATGGGTCAAATCTGTTCTATCTGAATTAAAAATTTCTCTTCTACCTTCTAAGGAGCTCAAGTGTGACAATCAATCTACTATGCATATTGCCAGGAATCCTATCTTTCATGAGCGTACAAAACACATAGAGGTTGATTGCCATTTTATTCGTGATCAAATCAAAGATGACACTATTGTGACACCATATGTCAGATCTGAGGACCAACTAGCAGATATCCTGACAAAGCCTTTGGGTTCAGCAATCTTTCAGAGACTCTGTGGCAAGCTAGGCATACACGATGTGTACTCTCCAGCTTGAGGGGGAGTGTGAAGCAACCTGCATCCCGGTCGATACTATCGATACTCTGTCGATAGTATCGAGATCAGTTCAGGTTCGAGTTGAAGCAATCGACATCCCGGTCGATACTATCGACACTCATGTCGATGGTATCGAGATCAGTTCAGGTTCGAGATGATGTTCTGTCGATACCATCGACATGAGTGTCGATGGTATCGACACCGGCGCATCGGCGGCTCATCAATCCAGCGGCGGTTTGGTTTTCTTTATAATATCTATGTTTTATTTCTTTTCTCTCTTTGTACCTCATGTACTTACCCTAATATATAAATACAAGTGAGTAGGCTCAAGCCCTTCTCATGTTTGCTGCGTCTTGCAGCTGACATTTGATCGGTGTTCTTGTCTTCTTCCCCTCTTCATTTCTTCTCACAAGGATTTAAAAAAAAAGCGGGAAAAAAGCGGGTGAGGCGGGCAAAAAGCGGGTGATTATGTTCAAAACGATTAAGCGGGTGCTTAGGGGCTAAATTAGGCGGATGAGGGTCATGGGCGCTTAAGCGGCCCGCCTGGCTGTTTTTTAATTCACTGGGCCTACACAACATTAATCATTTAGTTTGAGTTTCCAAAGATGTACTGCTAACATCCTGTCTTAAGACTTGACACCATTCAGAGACTAATCTCTTACTAACTTGCAGTCATAACACTAACATGTTTCCCAGGGGATAGACACATAGATGTAAAAAGCATCAAAATAATTACATATTGTCATCCAATTCACCCGACAACTTGTTATTACCACATGGAACCCAGTTTGTGGGATCTCCAATTTGTTGGGTTGGGTTGCTACTGCCTATGAATAATGAGGGGTTCCAGTCCCATCCCCAACCTGGATTTCTCCACTTAGGCCAAGGTAAGATCTTTAGTGAAAGTATCAACTGTATTATCTTTGGTACCGACGTAGTCCACAACCACGACCCCATTAGACACTAACTCTCTTACAGGCTTGAGTTGACTTGGATGTGTATATGCTGTTTTTTATTGTACTTGGAACTCTATCTTGACAATAGTTGTTGTGCTATCACAGTGAACTGAAATTGCAGGAAGCGACTTCTTTACCATAGGTAAATTGGACATAAGTCCATGTAGCCGTTCAAGTTCCAATCCAGTTTCATCTAAAGCACACAACTCTACCTCAAAAGTAGACCTAGACAATATGGTCTGTTTCTTAGACCTCCAGTTTAAACAACTCCTCGCAACAAGAATACATATCTTGAGACACCATTACTCTCAGAGTTCATGACAATCCAGCTTGCATCACTATATCCTTCGACTACAAGAGGATATTTACCATAATGCAGCCTAAGAGAACAAGTTCCCTTGATATACCTCAAAACTCTGTCAAAAGCTTCCCAATGGGTCTTGTTGGGAAAACTGGTGTATATACTTAACTTTCTCACGACAAACACAATGACTGGACGTGTGCAGTTTATAAGATGCATCAAACTTCAAATAATCTGAGAGTATCGTAATTGAGACACTGGAACCCCAATCTCGTTCTTAAACAAGGTCTTGGATAAATTATATGGAGTCTTAACAGGTTTACGTGACGTGTACTCAAACGTCTCCTGTATCTTCTGAACATAGTGAGATTGAGAGAGAGTTATAGCATTAGTAGACCTTGTGATTTTAAGCCCTAAAATCACATCAGCGACACCCATATCCTTCATCTCAAACTTGCTACATAATAATGACTTTGTCTCATTTACTACATATCAGAACCAAAAAGCAGAATATCGTCGACATATAAGCATAACAAAATGAATCGATCATTGAAGATTTTGCAATAGAGACTTATTAATTCATTAGAAATAAAGCCAACCGATGATATTACAAAATCAAACTTCTCATGCCATTGCTTAGGGGCTTGTTTCAAGCCATATAATGACTTAACAAGTTTTACACATCCTGAACTCATTCCCAAGGCCCATAAATCCCTCAGGTTATTCCATATAATCTCTTCCTGAAGATCACTGTGTAAGAACGCGGTCTTCACATCCATCTGATGGATACATAGGTTATAAATAGAAGCCAATGCTATAAGCACTCAGATTGTGGTCATACGAGAAACAGGAGAATATGTATCAAAACAATCTATTCCTTCATTTTGTGTGTAATCCTTAGCAACTAACCTAGCTTTATACTTATTGATCGTCCTGTCTGCATTAAGTTTCTTCTGAAAGATCCATTTGCATCCAGTTGCAGAACAACCAGGAGGCAAATCCACTAATTTCCAAGTTCTATTCGAGAGAATTGATTGGATTTCATCATTGACGACTTCCTTCCAAAACTTAGCAATGGAGATCCTAAGGACTAAAATCTAAAACTAATTATCAAGTTCTAAACTAATCTAAAATAACCAATCAAAAGGAATAATATTCATCAAAAGATTTCATTCATCAAATCTGCTTTTTTGAGAGCATTACAAAGACTATATATAGGTGTTTAAACCAAACTCACTACACAACTAGCCAATGTGGGACTAAACCACAAGCTTTACAAGACAAACCGGGAAAACATCAAATAACCCCTAAAATGCATAAAAACTGATAACACATTATAAAACTACTAAAAAAGACTATTTAAAAGGCTATGCTCGTCCTACATCACCCTATCTCTACTTCTTCTGATAAATCTACTCTTGCGGTCCGCTCCAATGACTCTAGTAGAGGTCGTGGAAGTGGACGTGGACGTGATTGCTCTTCAGGCGGCCTTGGACGGGTCCTCTACCTAGATCTGGACGGGGACAACCTCCTACCGAAAGTAGATGCTGCAACTTTTGTGGGTGCACAAACTAGACTAAAGACCGATGATGGGAAAACATGGTGAACCTGCGTGGGCGAACCAGGTCACCTCCGATGCTTCTGGAGATCTCTCTATTGTTGTCTCCAGTTCTACCCTGCCCACTGTTGAGTGGATTCATGGAGTTTGAGAAACTCCTTTAGGCTTGCTTGCCCTCACGGCCAACTACTCAGGGTGGAGATTCTTCTACTTTACTTGCTTCTCCTGCAGCTTATGGTGAAAATAAATGGTTCATTGACTCGTGTGCATTTGCTCATATATCTGGATGTTATGAACAACTTTCTACTTTATCTAAAATGACTAGAGTTCCACCAGTGACAGTGGTTGATGAAACCCAGTCCCCGATGCATGTAATTCGAACTAACTCTCTCTCTCATTATTTGCCCTTAAAATCTATGTTATATGTTCCAAGATTTCCTCTCAATCTTTTGCCTGTCAGTAAAACTTTTAAGAGCCTTCAGTGCTCTATCACTTTTGATCCTAAGGGTTGTGTTGCAGAATCTCCACACGAAGACCAAGATTGATTCGAGCCATGAAGGATCATGTGGACTGTACTACCTGGATGTGCCACAATTTGTTGTTGCTCTACTCTCATCCTCAGTGACTGGACTATAATGGCATCCTATCATCTGGGACATCCATGAATTGCTAAAATGAGATGCTTATTTCATGAGATACCTGACAGAACTTTTCATTGTGAATCTTATCAATTTGGAAAACAAACTTGGGACGACGTGTTTCATAAGAAAAAAGATGTTAGTTCTAACAATCTGTTTGATATTATTCATGTTGATATATGTGGTCCATGTTCTGTTACTAGCCTCTCTGGATTTCGTTATTTTATGATTTCCATTGATGATTATTCTCGGGCGACTTTGCTATTTCTTTTAAAAGATTGCAGTGCCATTTTAAACACTATTACCACCTTCTTAACTGAAATTCAAACTCAGTTCAATAAAACTGTCAAAAAATTCGAACTGATAATGCCTTAAAACTCATGGAAAACTATGTTGCCCTATTTTTTACTACTTGCGGTAGTATCCATCAGACTTTGTGCTCCAACACACCACCACAAAATGGCGTGGCAGAGAGAAAAATTGCCATTTTCTTGAAGTAGCATGTATGATTCTTCTTCACTATCATGTCCCCAAGATTTTTGACCTGAAGCAGTCTCTATTGCGTGCTACTTGATTAATCGGATGCCCTCGTCGGACCTAAAAAATCAAGTCCCCTACACTTTACTATATCCAGATGCGTCTCTTTTTTTGTATCTCCTCACATCTTTGGCAGCACTTATTTTGTTAAGAATCTTCCCCTCAAGATAACTAAATTTGACCCCTGCTCCACTAAGTGTGTTTTTCTGGGATATTCTAGAACTCAAAAAGGATATTGATGTTATGATCATGCCAATTGACAGTGGTTTGTTAATGCTGACGTGATCTTTTTTGAACACATGTCGTAATACTCTAAAAAGTGGTATGCTTTATCTAGTGATCTACTCCACTCCCTTAGTTGTGGAAGATGTACCCAATGAAGTAATGGAAGTTCTTGCTCCTCCCCTTAAAGTTTACAAAAGAAGACCTAAGGTTACAGTCCTCTCCATAGCCCCTCAACAACCATATCCTCCTTCATCGACATATCACAACACCTCCTAGGTTCTTTTTGACCTACACCTTCCCATAAGCCAAAGGAAAGGTGCTCATTCCTATATTCAACATCCATTAAGTAATTTTTGCTCTACTACTAATGTTGGTGCTAGCTTTGTGATGTAGGACGAGCATAGCCTTTTAAATAGTCTTTTTTAGTAGTTTTATAATGTTTTATCAGTTTCCTTGCATTTAGGGGTTATTTGATATTTTCCCAGTTTGTCTTGTAAAGCATGTGGTTTAGTCTTACATTGGCTAGTTGTGTAGCGAGTTGGGTTTAAACATTTATATATAGTCTTTGTGATGCTCTCTTGAAAGCAAACTTGATGAATGAAATCTTTTGATTAGTTATTTTAGATAAATTTAGATCTTCATAATTAGTCTTAGATTTTAGTCATTAAGTTCTCCATTATTTGGTATCAGAGTCTAGCCCTAATCTAATTGGGTTTATTTATTTCATCAAAAGATTTTATATAGGTGGATTTCCATATCTAGTCATGGATTTTACTTGTTCTTTATTCGAAACAAGTTCATTCATCTTTACATGGTACATGTGGATGCTTTCCTTTGCTGAGGTGCAAGTTTTATGCATGTTGATGTCCTCCACATTGAAAGGCTTCAGTTTTAGTATGGTCGGTCAATGTGCCTCTTGTTTGAGTGACTATATCCATTGTGGTTTATTTTGAAATTCTATCTCGACAATATCTATTTTATCTCCTGTTAAAGAGTATATATTAGCCTATTTAGTTAATAGCTTAATTAGTTAGTGTGCCTTTAGTGTCTCGGCCCGTTTAGATTACTTGGGACACAAGTATCAGGGTTTCTCCCTTGCTCCTATATATAGGATAAGGTTGTACCTCTTAATCATCTAATCGAATTAGTTCAATACAATATTCTTTCACATGGTATCAGAGCTCGTTTGCTCCTAGGGAACCTTAAGCCGCCGCCCGGTTCCCTCTCCCATCGTTGTGCAACAACAGCCCTAGCAGCCACCGCTCTTCGCTCTCCGAGAGAGCAACAGAGGCTCCGCTTCTGCCTGCGGGCAGCGGCCGCCGTAGCCATGGCTTAGGCTGGCCGCCTGCTAGGCACATCCCGACCTCCATGGCTTCTCTCCGACTTTCACATTAATTCATTCTTTCCGTTTTCCGTCATTGTTCTTCCCGACGACCGATTTATCAGCCACCTTCAGCAGCCCCCGCCGGCAACAACAAGTAGCTGCCGGCCAGAACAACAAACCTGTCGCTGCCGCCAATCCCTGGAGCTGCTGTCAATCAGTAGCAACAACCGCTGCCATCATGGACAACAAACAACATTGCTGCCGCTTCCCGCACAAGTGTCGCCGACCAACAACAACGTCGCCTATCCCTAGCACCATAGGATCCCAACAACCACACTACATCCATCGACTAGCAGCTGACCTCACGCCGCCGCCAGTCCTCACCAACAACATCTATCAGTGCTGTCGCTGCTAGCCGTAACAAACGCCATCAGCATTGCCAACAACAACCATCGCCGCTGCTATTCCTAAGAGCAACAACCACCGCCATCGTTGTCATTATCCGACTACTACTGCTTGGCAGTCATCATCGTGTGTCCGTTCGCTGCAGTGTTGCTGCCTCATTTAGCAGCAACTGTATCCCCAGCCAACGATCACACTCTTCAGTCGCCGTCGCCATCATTCAGGCCCCTTGGTCGTTGTTCCACGACGCTGCCTTGCTGTTATATATCTCGCCATCACCACCCATTATCTCTGTCCATTGCTGCCTGCTGTCCTATTACTTCCGCCTTGCTTTTGCTTAGAGAGATGCTCCATTACCCCCAATTGTTCTATCTTCTCCCAAGTTACCGACGTCATCCAATAATTATGATATTCAGATCCTACTCTACATTTTTTGGATTAATCAGATTCAATTTTAAGCCTAATCGGATTTTTTGCGGGGGCTTCACCCCCGCACCCCCGGATTTGTTGCCCTAACGGGCCAAACAAATCCCCTTTTCGGGTCGGGATTAGATTCATTTAATTTTCTACCCGAATCTTACATTGACCCATTTAGCATATTCTCTCCGGTTATCGATTTCATTCTCCACATATTACACATCTCCATATCACAAATTCCTCTCAAATCCACCAATTCCTTCCCACCTACCCATCATGTGTGTATCCCTTTTTTCCACGTGCGGGGGGGGGTCATATATCCATTTGCCCACACCAAACACTCACTCTCGTCGTATTTGGTGTGCAGGGGGGATAGAGAGGAGAGGAAGAGATGAGAAGAGAGAGAGTGTGTGAGAGAATATGTATGAGAGAGAGAGTATGAGAAGAGATGATATATGTATTCAGGCTATTATGGAGCTTCATATTTTTACATCTGCAAGGTTGATTCATCCAGATTTATATTCACCGAGCTGTTTTCATCACGTCTTCTTCGAGCTTCATCTGCTGTATTAGCATCGCCTTCCGTTGATCTTCTTGGGACTTTCCTTGATGGGTGATATCTCCTTTCCTGTCAAGCCCCCAAGGTTCATGCGATGGAGTTATGGTACCTGCATCGTATCACCAACATATCGTCCGTTCGTGTTCGTGCCACGTTATGCACGTCTTCTCAAATGCTTTAAAGACACAACTACTTCTACATCATCATTGGAGATCCGCGTTCGTGCCGCGTTAAGTACGTATTCCAGTGAAGATGACATATTCGTGGTATTGATGATCGTCTGCTTCAAGTGGCAAAAAACTGCTGCAGTATTTAGGTTCCATTTCAGTTGTTCTTCATCCCTGATGCACTCCAAAAGACCTTCATCAAAGCTCGAGGATCTTCAGCCTGTAGAATACAATTTCAAAGGAAAAAGGCGTCGTCATATGATTTAGGGGGAGTTTGGTTTAAGGGGGAGTATCAATCTTTTGTATGGGGAGTGATATTTATCTTTTATCATTTCTATCTTTTCTTTTATCGAGTCTTGTAACTCCAAGCTTGGACATGTGTTTCACCCATGATCCAGCTTGAGGGTAAGTGTTAAAGAGTATATATTAGCCTATTTAGTTAATAGGTCAATTAGTTAGTGGGCCTATATTTTCTCGGCCTGTTTAGATTACTTGGGACACAAGTATCAGGGTTTCTCCCTTGCTCCTATATATAGGACATGGTTGTACCTCTTTTAATCATCTAATCGAATCAGTTCAATACAATATTCTTTCACATCTCCTTTAATAAAGGTAAACATTGCTTCCCCAACCTTTTGTCTCCTCCCTATGAACCACCGATACTCCAAAATAGGTGTCCTCCTAGTACACAATACATATTTGATACTGATCCTCCCTAGATACTTTCTGATACATACCCGATATTTCTTAAGCTGTATCCATTTTTTTATTAGTAGGATACAACCTCAATACAGCTCGGATACGGCCAACCCAGTTAGCAGCCAAGGGAGCACCCCATTCACGCGATCCCTCAAAATCTCAATACCGTATGACTTCCTAACTCTAGACTTCCCTTGACATATTGTGATTTTAGAATGAAATTGGATTGTCTTAATCGATTTTTAAATAAATTGGTATTTTTTGTTAAAATTTATAATAAACATTAAAATTATTGCTGTATCCACGCCGTACCCATATCCTATTTTTTAAAAATTGCTGTATCCCCGTACTGTACCCGTACCCATATCCATACCCATATCCGTATCTGTGCTTCATAGGATGTCACTAGATAAAAAGAGAATAAAGGCAACATGTTCGTCTTTGAAAGGTTAAAGGTTGATCTCTAACTGGTCTTATTACTTAGGCATCAATGATATAGTTCTTGGTGCTGCTCATTGCCTAAAAGTATAGTAGGGTTTTAGCTTTTACTACCAACATGATAAGTTCCCATAGGATCACATAGATAGAATACACTAGAAGAGTAGGAGACATTCAATTCAATTTGGGCTTTACTATGTAGGTAGACAAATAATGAACTAATTGGTTTTGCTTCCTGTTAATAGTTTAATTGAACGTAGGATGACTAATTCACTTCAACCGACTTCCCATTCTAATCATTATTGTAAACTCTAATGCTCTAGTCTTATAGAAGCATATGGAGTACCTCACTTCTAAGTGTGAGTGACAATGTGACTGATGACATGCTCGTTTGCTCTCTCTCTCTCTCTCTCTAAAGGACGAGGCTAAAACTTCATGGAGTTTCCATCCTCCTTCCTGTGTAGAGCTCTAGCCCTGTTCTTGTGCAAACTGTAGAGACCCAAACACACTTGAAATGACCCATCTCCCTCAGTTGTAGATCAATGAGACATGTATTGGGGGGTACGCCTTGCACCCGAGAGTGTTTCAGCCACACATGAAGTTACTGTCTGGCTATTATGTTTAGATCATGGAACCTCCGTCTTGTGAGGTAATTAGTGACAAATTCGACAATTTTTTGGCTAACCAAAAAAAAAAACCCGGAATTCGGAAAAAATTGAAAAGAATTGTGAAAAAATTGATATATTTGGTCAAAGTTTGGTCAACTATTTGATAAAAATTGAGAATGGATTGGACATATGTGTACATAAATATACATATATATGTAATATATACATACATATCAGATGCACATGTAACTATTAAGGTCACTTGACATACAATCTTATTGAGTGAAAAAAGAAGGAAAAGCATTAAAAATAATCAAATGATAATAATGGACAGTCTGGATAGTGGCGGGTTAGAGGTTTAGTGTATATCAAGAGTTCTATGTACATGGTTTGGTAAAGAAAAAGCAAACAACTTAAAAGAAAAAAATCATGAAAAATCGTGAAAAGTCATAAAGAATCGTGAAAAATCATATAAATCGCGAAAAAGCGGGAAGAGTCGCGAAAAATTGACGACTGACATATTAATCGAATTGAACATTCAGGAGGCTATAACATCGTGAAAAATCACCAATTTTTTGTGAAATTTGAAGACTTTTGTTACTATGGTGTGGACATGCTCCATGCAAAAAGGTATATAGTACTGAACCCCTCCTAGATGTAAAAGATTTTTTTTATTGATTTGTAGCTGGATTTGTTGGGAAAAGCGTTGTTTTTTGTTGCGTCTCCTCCTCGGAAAGCCTAGAATCATCTTGTTGGGAAAGGTAAGTTTTTTTTGACTTACTATTGAGCCACTAGCCTAGGTCCATAATACACGATGCTAACATAGTCACAAGTTTAGGATTCATTAACGAGGTTGAAAAAATTTAGCATGTAGAGATTATGCAGGAATTTCGGACAAAATTAGACAAAGATTTGATAATAATTATATTCTAGACAAATTTGGATAATTTTGGAAATATTATATACATACAAAAATTACAAACACGTATATTCCACTCATATGATGAACCCGTTGTTTTTTACCTACATATCTGTGTATATGTGTATACACACGCGCACACCCACCCACACATGCGCGCGCGCACACACACACACATGCACCCATGCGCTCACGCGCACACAGTCACACACACATCAAGTGATATAGCATGTACAAATAATGCAAGAACTGGTAGTGTTAAATTTTGATATAATTTGTGAAATTCAGTAAGTTGAGGTTTCTTGCAAAATTTAGGCATAACATGCTCCACAAAATCATAAATTATTCATGAATATATTAAAAGCTCAGAGAATTTTGTAACTATGGATGCTAAATAAATACCTGGACCTATTTATAACATTTCTCCTAGCTGTAACATAGGAGAATCTCCCGTTCAGTGTGGATATAGGGACTCAAACGAGAAACACATCAGAGACTCAAACGAGAAACACATGAGAGAATGAGTTAGCCCATACAAAGGTAATCATCTCCTACGATCTCTTAAACTAAGCACTCCCTAAAAAATGATTTAGAAGTTGGCATAGAAGAACCTCTCAAACATGCTGAATCAATGCAATTGGAGAAATATTATAGGCTGCCGTAAACTAACGTCATCTTAATTGCTTGCACTGCACAAGCCCAGAGATCGTTGGTCCTCATGCAAACATAATTCATACAGTGTTGGTACACAACTGAGAGGGTAAACAATGTGCATTACGCGTCATGGACATGATTAGGCAACTCAATTGACTTGGGTGATGCACGTTGCTATCAACTGGTGTGCTAAGCATGGTACAACACAAGTGCATGCAATCATTAAGAGTATAGCTTCTGGATGCACTAAGGGCAAAGGGGGAACCTCCTTGCAAAAAACAATGATACCCATGTAAGATTTTTTTTCTTCAAAAAAATAACGTTTTCCTTCTGATCTCTCACACCTCTCATTCTTCTCACCCTTTATAATGGGTCGAACAAGGGAGTAAGAGGAAAATAGCACCGAGGCAGAGATGCCGGTGAAGGTATAATCAAAAGAAAAGATGGGGCAATACCAGAAGCTACATATAGAGTAGGAGACAGATCTATGTAGCGGAATAAAAGATGGATTGAATGGGAGTGAGGAACATTGTTGTAGTTGTTGTAGCATGTAGTAAAGTTATAGTAAAGAAATATTGTTTTTGTTTTTAGATAAAGGAAGCATACCATTTGTGTACTTCATGATATAGGGAAAAGATAGGTAAAACAATATTATAGACCAAATGCAATTATGAGTCGGATGTGATAAGCTAGGAGGTAGTAAATTATGTTGCACACTATTAAAATAGGCTTCTACATCACATGACAGTGCTAGAATATCATCGACACTTGCCTTGGCACGCATATAGATATATTTTTAAATTTCAAACTCTTGTTAATATAATATTCTTATACATACATTGTATCATAGTAACAACTTCGGGATTCGGCAACTTTTCGGCTGGCTGGAAAAAATCGGAATTCGGAAAAAATCGAGAAAAGTCATGAAAAGATCGATAAATTTCGATCAAAGTTCGGTCAACTATTCGGATATAATCGAGAATAAGTCGGCTATATAAGTATATACATATATATGTATGTATATATATGTATGTTTATAGATAAATGTATCTATGTACATACATATATGATGCATGTAACTGTTACGGCCACAAGACATACAATCTTAGTGAGTGAAAAAGTAGGAAAAGAAGTAAAAAATAGTTGAGTAATAACATGAACTGTCCAGAGGAGTGGGGGGTTTGAGGTTTAGTGTGTATTAGGAATTTTGTGTACATGGTTTGGTAAAAAAAGAGCAAGTGACTTAAAGGAGAAAAATCGTGAAAAGTCATGAAGAATCGTAAAAAATTGTATAAATCGCGAAAAGCGGGATTAATCGTGAAAAGTCGTGAAAAATCGGCGATTGGCATATTAATCGTGATGAATATTCGGGAGCCTATAACATCGTGAAAAATTGACGATTTTTTGTAAAATTCGGAGACTTGTTACTATGCATTGTATGACTATAATATTTGAGTTTCCCTAGTATGTATCTACAACTTTATTGATAGATTGATAAATATATCATATATTTATAGTTATATTTTGGATATATAATAATAAAGATAATAACCCATTTACAATTATTCTATGTACTGCTTTGACACCATTAGAAAGTAGATAGGAGGACCATCTAATATGTTACAAATGCTAACCCCTTCAATACATAGGAGAGGGGGATAAAGTTACATGCTTGACCAAACCCCAATGGGCCTACATAATCTGGCCCATCCAAGAAATGGCTTATTCTGCTAGTGGCCATCACCTGGCACGATTGGATCCTTGGAGGAGTTTGGAACACATTTCCGCTTCAATTGGGTGGACAGAAATATAGAAAACCTCCGAGTATAGCCTCAATCACCCTTTACTACTGTGAAGCAACCTGGATCCCGGTCGATACTATCGACACTCTGTCGATAGTATCGAGATCAGTTCAGGTTCAAGTTGAAGCCACTTGCATATCGGTCGATACTATCGACACACATGTCGATGGTATCGAGATTGGTTCAGGCGCAAGACAATGTTCTGTCGATACCATCGACACTCATGTCGATGGTATCGACACCGGCACAGCGGCGGAACGACAATCCAACGACAACCCTATTTTGCTTATGAAATTTATTTTTTATTATTTTTCTCTCTTTGTACCTCATGTACTTACCCTAATATATATATACAAGTGTGTAGGCTCAAGCCCTACTCACGTTTGCTGCATCTTGCAGCCGACATGTGATCAGTGTTCCTGTCTTCTTCCTTTCTTCATTTCTTCTTACATGGTATCAGAGCGGAGATTGATCTAGGGTTTCTCCTTTCTCTCTCCGGCGGATCTCTCCAGGTCTCTCTCTCCTTGACGGCCGATTGCTTCCCACCCGTCAACTTGGCGTAATCCATCGGCTGCGTAGAACCACCGTTGGCTACTCTGGGTCTGCGGTAGATATCTAACTCTACCGTAGCCACTATCACAAAGCGGTTGAGGATCTCCAGGTGATCCAACGATCATCTAAAAACACCACCGGAGGACTAGTTTCGTCTCAGCCATCATCCTAGTCACACCTTCTCCATGTGTGATTAGGAAGATCATTTGGAGGCTGTGAATGCGTCAGTAACACATTTCTCCTTGTTTTTCTTCTGTGTGTGACGTGTATCTCTCCGTCACCACACTCTATTTGACGTGTATCAATCCGTCATATAATCCGTTCTACAATGGAGGATATCAAGACACCTATGATCTACAATGAGGTGTCACCTATCGCCTCCATTAAACTCAACGGGAAAAATTATCTTCTATGGATGAACGCCATCCACACAGTCTTGGAGGCTCGTGACAGAGCAAGGCATGTTGCTCGGGTCCCAAGGCATCTACTGACGAAGGGTATGCTGAATGGAAGCGACATGACAGTCTTGTGAAGACTTGGCTGTGGAATAGTATGGAACCTGCAATCGCTGCAAGGTTCATGTTCTACTCTACGACCAAGGGAATATGGGACGCAGTGAAGCAACATTACTCTCAAGAGAAGAATGCACTCCGTCAGTTTATGATCTATGATCGTCTGTTTGCTGAAAAACAGGGTGACCGATCTCTTGAGGAGTATTTTGGGGCGATTCAGGCTCTTGCTCAAGAGCTAAGTTATTATCATCCTGTGGCTGTTGTTGAACAGATAAAGGATAGAGATGATCTGGTTACAGCCAAATTCTTATCTGGGCTTAACTCGGCTTGTAGCTCCGCTCGGAGCGTTATTCTGGCTACTGATAAACTACCCAGTCTTGTGGAGGCTTATTCAAGGATCCAACAATCTCTGTTTGAGTCTGCTTCCTTTGTTTCTGATATACCTTCTGAAGAATCTCATGCGTCTGTTGCTGCTGCGGTACGAGGAGGACGACCCGGTATGGTTAGAGGGCGTGGGACACGTCCGAAATGTACCTTTTGTGACAAACCGGGACATATAGTGGAGAAGTGTTGGAAGAAACATGGAAGACCTGCTGCACCACCTGTGGGGGCAGCACATTGTGCCACCACCACAGGATCCTCATCCTCTACAACTGTGGGTACTACCTCTGGCACCGACATCACTCTTACCCAAGAAGAATATGATCGGTTCATTCAGGCGACACAGCACATGAGTATGGGGTCATCATCATCTTCTTCATCGGCAAATCTGGCATCTACAGCTGGTAATCAGGCTACATCTCTCATAGCATCTGGCTCATCCTCATCTTGGGTGGTTGACTCTGGTGCCTCACAACATATGACTGGTATGAGGAGATTGCTCCACACTATTGACTCATCTATTCCTCACCAATCTGTTACACTGGTAGATGGTTCAGTGAGAAGAGTTTTAGCTAGTGGATCTGTCTCCCTAACACCCAAGATTGATCTTAAATCAGTTCACGTTGTGCCTGAATTTCCTTTTAATCTTCTGTCTGTTGCAAAACTGATTGACACTCTAAAATGTTGGGTAATATTTGGACCTTGTTTTATATTACATGATCTCAAGAGTATGAAGATGATTGGTGGGGGGCCTAGGAAAGGTGATCTCTACCTTTTTAACGGTGACAATCTACCTCGCCAAATGCCTGCTCCTGCTCCATCTATCCTGTTGAGTGGTTCCCCCTTACTATGGCATTACAGATATGGACATCCTTCTTTGGAGAACCTGCGGAAGTTGGAACCAGAGTTGTCCCAATTATCTTCCTTAGAGTGTCAGTCATGTTAACTGGGAAAGCACCATAGGTTATCCTATCCCAGTCGAGTCAATAAGCGGGCTTCTTGTCCCTTTGAGTTAGTGCATAGTGATGTGTGGGGTCCTGTAAAAGACCAGAGTTATAATGGTTTTCGTTATTTTATCTCCTTTGTCGATGATTTCTCACGCATGACGTGGATCTACCTTCTTAAAAGTAGAGAGTCCGTGTTGTCTATTGTGAAACATTTTCATACTGAAATTAAAGTCCAGTTTGATTGCAATATAAAAATTCTTCAGTCTGATAATGCTTTGGAGTATGTTCAAAAGGCTATGTCTGATTTTTGTAGCTCGATTGGTATGATTCACTGCACATCTTGTCCTCACACCCCTCAACAAAATGGGGTGGTGGAGAGGAAGAATCGCCATCTTCTTGATATTGCTCGATCTATTATGTTTCAATCTAATGTGCCCAAGAAGTTTTGGTCTAAAGCTCTTTTAACTGCTTGCTTCTTGATTAATAGGCAACCTTCTTCTGTTCTTCAAGGACAAACTCCTTTTTCTGTATTGCGTCCCATGGACTCTCCCTATCCTATTCCTCTTAGAGTGTTTGGTTGCACTTCCTTTTTCCATAACTTTGACCCTAAGGCCGACAAGCTGTCTCCTAGGTCCATTAAAACACTGTTCCTGGGTTACTCTAATACGAGTAAAGGATACAAGTGTTACTGTCCTAGTCTTCGCCGCATGTTTGTGTCTAGGGACGTCACTTTCCATGAAACCACTCCATATTTCTCCAATGCTATGAGCAAGGGGGAGCAGTTGTGAGAGGGAGAGCCACCAAAAATACAAAATGAGAGACTGGCACCATCAGTGCAGAGTGAGGGAGTGCCACCTATCATTCCGGATTTTACTTCTATCCCGGATGAACAAGCAGGAGATAGACCTACCATTGAGCATTACACACATGTATATCATAGGCGAGGCAGGCAGGATCCAGAAGAAGTAGCGGCACCAGTCCCTGAGCCCTCATCATCGCCTTCTACTCAAGAGACTCCTACAGAGACATCAGATCTCGACCTTCCTATTGCTGTTCGGAAAGGTACTAGGTCCTGTACTATTAAACACCCTATTACAAATGTATGTTGCCTATCTCATCTGTCTAAGCAGGCCCGTACATTCGCTATTGGGATTGATTCTGTGTCTATACCAAGAAACCATTATGATGCTATGAAGAACAGTGGCTGGACACATGCTATGCAACTTGAGATGTCAACTCTCTTAAATAATGGTACTTGGGATCTGGTTGATCTTCCTGCAGGAAAGAAAGTAGTGGGCTGTAGATGGGTTTTCACTATTAAACACAATCCTGATGGATCAGTTGAACGGTTGAATGCCCGATTGGTTGCAAAGGGCTACACCCAAACCTATGGTGTTGACTTCTTTGAAACATTTTCTCCCGTTGCTCGCCTGAATTCTGTGCGGATCATTATTTCTCTTGCTATTACCTTTGACTGGCCACTATTTCAGCTGGATGTAAAAAATGCTTTTCTCCATGGTGATCTACAGGAAGAGGTATATATGGAGCAACCTCCTGGGTTTGTTGCTCAGGGGGAGTGTCAGAAAGTATGCAAATTAAAAAAAGCTGTATATGGGCTGAAACAGTCACCTAGAGCTTGGTTTGACAAGTTCAGTGAAGTTATTCTTCAGATGGGTTTTTCTCGCTCCATGACTGATCATTCCTTATTTTACTCCAGCTCTTCTTATGGATCCATTATTCTTATTGTATATGTTGATGACATAGTAATTACTGGCAGTGACACCATGGGAATATCTCGTGTCAAAGAGGGTTTGCAAAAACACTTTCATACAAAGGATCTGGGCAAACTAAGATACTTTCTAGGCATTGAAGTGCTTAGATCTCATGCAGGTGTCAATTTATCTCAGAGGAAATATGTGCTTGATTTATTACAGGAGACAAGCATGGCTGAATCTAAACCGGTATCTACACCAATGGATTATCACATCAAAGAGGTGGTTGATGATGCTGAGTATCAAGATCCAGAATATTACAGGAGAATAGTGGGTAAGTTAATATATCTAACAGTCACCCGACCTGATATTTCGTTTGCTGTGGGCGTGGTCAGCCAATATATGCATTCTCCGCGACAGTCACACTGGACAGCAATCTGCAGAATTCTGAGGTATCTGAAAAATGCTCCCGGTAAGGGTATCACATATTCTAGACCAAAGACACCTCCATCTACTCTGTCTCTCACAGGATATTCAGATGCTGACTGGGCTGGTGATCATACTGATAGGAGATCTACATCAGGCTATTGTACCTTTCTAGGTGATCATCTTATCACATGGAAAAGTAAGAAGCAACATGTGGTTGCTAGATCTAGCACTGAGGCTGAATACCATGCTATGGCCCATGCATGTTGTGAACTAAAATGGGTCAAATCTGTTCTATCTGAATTACAAATTTCTCTTCTACCTTCTATGGAGCTCAAGTGTGACAATCAATCTGCTATGCACATTGCCAGGAATCCTATCTTTCATGAGCGTACAAAACACATAGAGGTTGATTGCCATTTTATTCGTGATCAAATAAAAGACGACACTATTGTGACTCCATATGTCAGATCTGAGGATCAACTAGCAGATATCCTGACAAAGCCTTTGGGTTCAGCAATCTTTCAGAGACTCTGCGGCAAGCTGGGCATACACGATGTGTACTCTCCAGCTTGAGGGGGAGTGTGAAGCAACCTGCATCCCGGTCGATACTATCGACACTCTGTCGATAGTATCGAGATTAGTTCAGGTTCAAGTTGAAGCCACCTGCATATCGGTCGATACTATCGACACACATGTCGATGGTATCGAGATTGGTTCAGGCGCAAGACAATGTTCTGTCGATACCATCGACACTCATGTCGATGGTATCGACACCGGCACAACGGCGGAACGACAATCCAGCGGCAGCCCTATTTTGCTTATGTAATTTATTTTTTATTCTTTTTCTCTCTTTGTACCTCATGTGCTTACCCTAATATATATATACAAGTGTGTAGGCTCAAGCCCTACTCACGTTTGCTGCATCTTGCAGCCGACATGTGATCAGTGTTCCTGTCTTCTTCCTTTCTTCATTTCTTCTTACAACTACCAAGCAGCACATATGGAGTAGTCCAAAAACCTACCTTGATCACAGTCAATAAATCTTGGACACTGTTGAAGTCACCAATCAAAATGGATGATGCCACTGATCTGCCTTTGGTGCCATTTTTGAAGACTAACTCAACTGGGTTATCACACATAAAATGATGAGTACCAATGTTTGTCGACTAATCCTACTGACTTGAAGTCTGAATTGGACCTAATTATGAGACTGAATTGCATCTCACTATAAATAAATTAGATAAATATAAAATTACATTAGGGAAAACGATGATAACCAAATCAATCTGCATTGGTGTATCGAGATAATACAAATTTTAATGTCATTAAATTTACAACAGACGCTTCTACCTTGTTTTCTAATATAACAACACATCCTTAACACGACTCATCAAGATGTTGTGTTCAGGAAAGGATAGGAACGACAAATACTCTAAGCAATTGGATATAACAACGTTGGAGTTTGAGCGACCCTAATAACAGCTGTAAGTGAGCCTAGTCGTTCTTAGAATATATAGCAGAAGGCTGCAGGGGGCTTGGTTGGTCTATTGGTGACATTTAAGGCCTAAACAATCCTAGAAACATTGGCAGAAGGCCTGTTTAACCCCAGGAGCAGTGAAAGGGAATAAGGAGGCAAAGGTGGAGAGGCCTGATCAACATATAGGAGCAGTTTTGCTACCTATAGTAGTTGACCAAGAGTTGTCAACATATTAATGTGAAGTGGATGTTCCTGAGAGAGATGCAAGGGGCTGTACGCCATAGAGAGAGTTAATAGCCCTTAAGGAAGCACCTTCTATAATTCTGTAAATAGGCTTAGTGTCAGTGCACTTAGTAGGGTCTCTACCTGTGCCAGGTGATGGTGATATTACGGGAAGATGCAGGAATGACATCCAAACTGAGAAGAAAAAGTGAAAGGAGAATGCCAGGAAAAGAAAGGTCCAGAGGCTTGATATCATATTACATTATAAGTATGTAATAGGGAATAATCTACAATGAGTTGGACAGAGTTTACATGGTTCAACAACATCATGTGGAAGGGAATCCTTGACTACAAACTGCCATAACCCTTCCGAAGTGGAGTTTGTTTCTAATTCTTATGAGTGCATGGCAAGGACCATTATCTTTTTCATTTACTCCATCAGTTACTGTTGGAATAGTAGTATAGCGATGCTTTGGCCATCAAATGATCTTCAACCAATGTGAAAATTTTGCCAGTATGCCTTGCAGTGTGATCGCAACACTGTCTTCTTAACTGAATTTTCTTGCTAACCTTTTGGACTAACAGCTTCATAGGTTTAAATAGTGTATCCCCGAGCTACTTTTGCGATGTACAAGGAAAGGGTTTCAAATAACTAACGTTGAATATTTCATGTATGCTCAATGAGATAGATCACGGATTAGATTTAATTTCCGTGTGATCTAATCATCTTTTCACTTGCTTGAAATATAATGAAAACGATGCATGAACAATCAAATGTTATTATTTTTATGTTATTCAAGGAAGTTTTGGGGCTTGCCCCATATTTTCCTTTTGTAGTGCCAGGGTAATTCTAGGCAATCTTCTTGTCATCTTTTTTTGTTTCAGCTTTACGGTGTACTAGAACAATATGCATAACACACACCTGCATATACCATCTGGACACGTTTAACAGTGTATGCTTAAGCTATGAGGATGTTTTTCCTCTCCTTATTGATGTGTTCACTTTTCACCAGAAGACCCTGATTGTTAGTATTTTCTAACTTAATAGATATACAAAAATCGTAACCTGACGCGCTGGTCAGGTTACGTGCTGCTAACGCGGGATGAGGGGGTGGTTTTGGGCTGGGTGGGGTGGTTTTGGAGAGAGGATAGGTAGTTTTGGGATGAGGTGGCACGTGGGGAAAGGAAGAGAGAGAGAAGGAAAAAAAGCAGCGAAAATTTTATTTTGCGCATAACTTTTAACTCGTAATGAGTTTTTTGACGAAATAAACACCGTTGGATTCGTTACAAAAAATACAATCCAACAAGACTAATATTCATATATTTAAAAAATATATTTTTTTATGCATTATCATCATAATTGGGCGTTTTGATACAAATATTGGGGGCATTATGTTAAAATTTGTGCTAATTTTTTATTTATGTACAACATCTAAGATGTAGGCGCATTTACACTATAATTAGGCGCATTCAATCAAAAGTGGGTGCATTGATGGTGCATTTGCACCATAATTGGGCGCATTCAATAAAAATGGGTGAAATCAATCAAAAGTTGTGCATTCATGACAATAATTGGGCGCATTCAATCAAAAGTGGGCGAAATCAATTAAAAGTTGTGCATTCATGATAATACAAGTAGGCGCACTTACCAGATAAGTATGCACATTTGCCAGACAAGTAGGCACATTTGTCATGCAAGTAGGCACATTTGACATAAGTGGGCACATTCAATCAAAATTTGAGCATTCATGACAATGCAAATAGGCACATTTACCAGATAAGTATGCGTATTTACCACCACAAGTAGGCGCGTTTGCCATAAGTGGGCGCATTCAATCAAAAGTCACACATTCATTAATATAAGTATGCGCATTTACCAGATAAGTAGGTGCATTTACCACACAAGTAGGCGCATTTACCACACAAGTAGGCACATTTGTCAGACTAAGTAGCCGCATTTGTCATACAAGTAGGCGCATTTGCCATACATTGTGTTGATTTGATATTTATGCACATATTCTAAGAAGTAGACGCATTCACACCATAATTGGGCGCATTTGCACCATAATTGGGTGTATTCAATCAAAAGTGGGCGCATTCAATCAAAATTTGTGCACGTGGAACAAAATTTCGATGGAAATTGCGAAATTTCGAGCGAAATTTCCGATTTTTTCCTATCGGACATCGAAATGCTGGTACGCAGAGATTGGTCCGTCATTTCGCGAAAATTTTGACCCTAGGTGCGAAATTTTGCAAAAGAGGGTGAAATTTCGCAACAAAAACGTCAGTTTGGGCCGTAATTTCGCGAAATAGTACAAAAACACAACTTAAATTTTGAGAAATTTGTTCCTAAGGCTGCTAATACTACATCTTGGGTATTTTGGCAATGGTTTTTGAATCTCTTGCTTCTAAAGCCGATTTTTCTTAATTCTAAGGCATGTTTCCCCTATCTCTAGACCATCTATACATTACCTTCATCAATTTCGAGAAATTTTTTCCTAAGGCTGCTAATACTACATCTTCGGTATTTTGGCAATTTTTTTTGAATCTCTTGCTTCTAAAGCCTATTTTTCCTAATTCTAAGGCATGTTTCCCTTATCTCTAGACCGTCTATACAAGACCTTCATCAATTTCTACACTCCTCTATAGAGATATGGAGAAATACTCCGAAAATAACAAAGTTCTTTCGAGGATCTATGTATAAATGTCCCATGTAACCTTGTTAAATGTGAACATTAGACTTGTACAACTTGTAGTTCGTAAGTTTGTAACTTGTAATTGTAAGTTATACGTTCTAAGTTGTAACTTGAAGTTTTTAACAGTCTAACTGTCTAGCAGACT
Organism: Alisma plantago-aquatica; assembly: GCA_963693085.1. Classification (NCBI taxonomy): domain Eukaryota; kingdom Viridiplantae; phylum Streptophyta; class Magnoliopsida; order Alismatales; family Alismataceae; genus Alisma; species Alisma plantago-aquatica. Next base: position 1,252,101,845 of record OY856410.1, on the reverse strand, counting down.
TGCCATTTCTGATAATTTGTGCACTCACTCATCAAGACATGGATCCCACCCTAACCTCTAAACATATAACTTTATTATATAATCTAGTGTATCTATGTCTAAAATTGTGTATGCAAAATTTCATAATTTAATTCCTTCATTTTGTCATCGAAATTTCCATTGAAATTCTGTCGAAATTGTTCAGCTTCCTTCACTTACAAATGTGGGAGACCCCCCCCCCCCCACACATCCAATATGAAATATTATTGCATATTTGAGTAGATCTTGGTGATTAGATCGTCCTGGTAAATTTTCATGATTTAATTCGCTTATTTAGTCGTCGAAATCGTTAGGGCCGTAAATATCGAAATTTCGGTCGAAATTTCGAAAAATTTCTGTTTCTGGGTCATCAGACACGACATCGAAATCGGATATTTAATTCTATGTTTGTGCAATTCATGACAATACAAATAGGCACATTTACCAGATAAGTATGCGCATTTGCCACACAAGTAGGTGCATTTGCTACACAAGTAGGCGCATTTGCCATAAGTGGGTGCATTCAATCAAAAGTCGTGCATCATTAATACAAGTATGCGCATTTACCAGTTAAGTAGGCACATTTACCACACAAGTAGGCGCATTTACTACACAAGTAGGCACATTTGTCAGACAAGTAGGCACATTTGTCATACAAGTATGCGCATTTGCCATACATTGTGTTAATTTGATATTTATGCACATATTCTAAGAAGTAGGCGCATTCACACCCTAATTGGGCACATTTACACCATAATTGGGCACATTTGCGCATAATTGGGCGCCATTCAATCAAAAGTGGACGCATTCAATCAAAATTTGTGCATTCATGACAATACAATAGACACATTTACTAGATAAGTATGCACATTTGCCACATAAGTAGGTACATTTGCTACACAAGTAGGCACATTTGCCATAAGTGGGCGCATTCAATCAAAAGTCGTGCATTCATTAATACAAGTATGCACATTTACCAGATAAGCAGGCACATTTACCACACAAGTAGGCACATTTACCATACAAGTAGGCGCATTTGTCAGACAAGTAGGCACATTTGTCATTCAAGTATGCGCATTTTCCATACATTGTGTTAGTTTGATATTTATGCACACATTCTAAGAAGTAGGCGCATTCACACCATAATTGAGCGCATTTGCACCATAATTGGGCGCATTCAATCAAAAGTGGGCACATTCAATCAAAATTTGTGCATTCATGACAATGCAAATAGGCACATTTATCAGATAAGTATGCACATTTGCCACACAAGTAGGCACATTTGCTACACAAGTAGGCGCATTTGCCATAAGTGGGCGCATTCAATCAAAAGTCGTGCATTCATTAATACAAGTATGCACATTTACCAGATAAGTAGGTGCATTTACCACACAAGTAGGCGCATGTGCCAAGTAGGCGCATTTGCCATACATTGTGTTAATTTGATATTTATGCACATACTCTAAGAAGTAGGCACATTCACACCATAATTGGGCGCATTTGCACCATAACTGGCGCATTTTTTACAAATATTAGATGCATTATGTTAAGATTTGTGCTACAACTACGCATATGGTTATTCATTTAGGAGCATGTATCACATAATTAGGTGCATTTGTCATAGCATTTAATCATGTTGATGATGATGATGAGCATACAAAATAATATTTTTGTGTTTATTTTCATATTAGAGGTATTAACACTATATTGGGCGTATTATGTTAATATTTGACTTATTTATTATTTGATATTTTTTTTCAAAAGTATGACAATATTAGTCTTGTTCAAATGTATTTTTTATAACGAATCCGGTAGATTTTGTTTCGTCAAAAAATTCCTTACGGAGTAGAAGTTATAAACAAAACAACGGATTCTCCTCTTTTATTATCCCCTAAAAAAATCAAAAGAAAAAAAAGTAAAAAAAAAAAAGCAAAACCGGGACCCGCGCTGGGGGGGGGGGGTTTTGCAGCGCGTCACGGCCGCGTCTACCCCTCCCGCGAGTCCCATAAATTAAGTCCATAGATATATGGGTTTCACATCCCTGCCTGATATTGTCTTCTGCATCCCTCCTTTATTAGCATATATGCATCTCCAGCTCGTTTGTCTTATCTGCTGACTATATGTGCAGGGACCAGAATATGAAGAATTCTTCAAAGCAGCAACTAATGATAATGAGTTCCAGTTTGTTGCAACTGACAACGTTGACGTTGCTGAAGTTCTTTATCCTGGCTTGCATAGGAAAACCCAATTCCTTGGCTTAGTTAAAAGTGAGCCTGAGAGGTATTTGTTATTTGGTAAGTTCTCAATGCATTTTCTGGTGCATCACTTATAAGACATAAGCAGGGTATACTAGTTTTCTTTCTCTTTGTGATACTAAAACGTGTATTCTAACTGTAGTATGAATAACTACCAGAATATATTGTTGTTCTTTAACTCCCTTAGAAGAGTGTTTGATGACTGACTGGACTGGCTACTTGAACTGGTCAACTATGAACATACCAAGGAAGGGGTCCAGTCTAATGCCGGAGTAGATTGGTTAGGCTTCATAGCTGCCTGGTAAAAGCGGTTGAGTCGGAGTGCAACTTAATGGATAATGACAGTTCATTTTGGACCACATTCAGTCCAATTATTTGTTGATATTTATAATTCTATTCAATAACTATATAACTTTCTTGACGCAATACCTATTTGGAAATTCTTGATTTATTATATATTTTGCCTATAATATAGGGTAATTAATTTTCCTTTTCAGTACAATTAGAGTTTTTTTCCATATGGAGTCCATATTCTGGGCTGGATTACGGGAAAATTGCAATATGGTCTGTCTATAGGGATGGCTGCTTTGAGAATTGTTCTGTTATCACTATATTATGTGCTTGATTGGCAGATTGTAGCAATTAGTTCGTTATTAGGTTGTGGAAAGCCAATTATGTTGATGCAATAGTCTTCAGTGAGGGTGCTTTGAAAGTTGTTCCTTTGCAACCCTCACTATAAGTAGATTGCACATGTTACCCTAAAACTCAATATAGTGAAAATCTGTAGGATTTTCCTCGGTCGGTGATGATTGACCAACTACAAAATATTGCCGAACCATGTAAACACTGACCTTCTTGTGTTCGTTTCCTCTCACATTTTGTCCAACATGGTGCATCAAGACTTTTGACCCTTAATGTACTTTTTTCTTGGTTAGGCAACTGCAAATAGCAACCCTCACTATAAGTAGATTGCACGTGTAACCCTAAAACTCAATATAGTGAAAATCTGTAGGATTTTCCTCGGTCGGTGATGATTGACCAACTACAAAATATTGCCGAACCATGTAAACACTGACCTTCTTGTGTTCTTTTCCTCTCACATTTTGTCCAACATGGTGCATCAAGACTTTTGACCCTTAATGTACTTTTTTCTTGGTTAGGCAACTGCAAATAGCTGCTTCTTGAGGCCATGAATTGTTCATATCCTATATGGGGTTCGTTGCTCCTCTCTGATGTTTCTTGTACACAGAGGGTCATTGCTCTCCTTTTGTTCTTTTCTCTCCCCTAACCCCCATCCCGGGGAAAAAATGCTAAGCTGCTCGACAACTGTGATGTGGTAGTATGACTCAACCAAAGTATGTGTTATTATGGTACCACACTACCACTATAGTAGATAATACTATGCTTCCACTTGAGTTGTTCATGGTGCACATGCCTTGGTGTGAGTGATTTAGGGCTTTCGGTCATGCATTGGTGATATGATTTTTATTAAATTTAGAAATAGGCTTATCATTTAGTACTAAGGGAAGTGCTTTGTTTGGTTTTGAAGGAAAAGGGCATGTCAGTCCAATGCATTAAATGGACTAAAGACATGTATGATAGATCAATTGCTAGTGTTGAGACTCCTTAGTAAAGGAGAACACCAAAATTTCTCATTGTAGTTGGATTACATCAAGGATCGACTCTGAACCCACATCAATTAGTTCTCGTTATGGATTAGTTGAAAAAGCATGTTCGAGATGATATCCCTTGGTGTCTGTTATTTGATGATGATATTGTGTTGATTGATAAACTAAAAAAGATTGAATGGAAAGTTGAACTTTTAAGAGATGCATTGAAATCAAATGGGTTTAAGATCAGTATAAGAAAAATAGGGTATATGCAGTGCCATTTTATCTATTTTAATACTGAGAATGGTGGTGCCAAGTTAGATGCAGTGGATGTGCCAAAATGTGATATATTTTGTTACTTGGGTTCTCTTGTTCAAAAGGACGTCGATACTTAAGTTGATGTTTTCACGGGATCTCAACAAGATGGTTGAATTGGAGGAAGTAACTGGGATTGTACGTGAGTGAAAAATCCAACTCAGATTTAAAATTTTATTGAGCGGCTACACGAATAACCATGTTGTATGGGAGTGAATGTAGGATGGTTAGGAGACAAGATGTCAGCAAGTTGAATTTGACTGAAATGCGTATGTTAGGATAGATGTGTGGGAAGACAAGCAAAATTTGCTTGAGAAATGATTCTATTATGAATAGAGTGGGGGTGGTGACAATCTAGGACAAGTTACCCAAGAGCCGTCTAAGGTGGCATGGAAATGTGCAACACAGGCCGAAGAATGCAACGACTCAAATCATTTCTATGAGTTGAGAATATTTAAAAGGAGAAAAATCATGCCCAAATTAACTTGGGAAGAGCTTATAAGGGGGAAATTTGAATCTTTACATCTTGATGAGAATATGACCCATTGCAAAGATGAACTGAAAAGAAGGATCCATGCAGCCGATGCCAACATGGTTGTGGTTAAGGCTGGTTGATGAAGTTCATGTATTGGAAGAACATTCTACTCTATCATCTTGCTTCTCTCATTTGTGGATGGTCACAAGCCTTTGCCCCATGCTTGCTTCATCTACTTGCTTGTTAATTTGATGGAACTCCATAGATATTTCGTAAATATCTCAAATGATCTCCTTTTCTTCCTCATATTCTTGTCTTTTCTAGTATCATTTTTGGCTGATCATCTTCCACTATATTATCATGATGGAAAATATCAAGAATATTCATGGTGATTGTGTCAAAATTATGATTTTCCATGACCTAAAAGAAAGATTAAATTTTCTAAACCCCCTTGTGCATGGGGCCAGTTCAAACTGCCACCCCGTGCTACAAAAAAATAAATTTGGTACCCTTGGACTTAGGTTAATGTTATTATGAAATGTCTTATCTCCGTCCATACAGATCGTTAGTTGATCACATAGATGTTACATACCTTATACGTAATAGTCTTGTTCTTTTATTTCAATGAAAAAAACTTACCCCCCTCTTCTCTCTCTCATACACACAACATGAAAACATGATTAAGAGCATCACATATGGTCAAACATGTATTGCATGAATTGGCTAACCTAAAAAAGCTCATCTTTGTCATATTATCATCTCCATCATTGCCGTCTCGTTGAAGCCTCAATCCCAACCATATAAGGTTCAGTTTCATGGAACCTTCCCTGCCATTCAGATTTGTTTTGTGTCATTCTCTTTGAGATCTAAATCAACAAACCTAGGGATAAGGACAGATGGAGTTGACTAAGGTCAATAGGGAGGATGGAGTTGACTAAGGTCAATAGGGAGGAAAACATAATCGCTTGTCGATACCATTTAGATAAATGAAACATACATGAAGGTATTTCTTCCACTAAGAAAATCCTACCCTCCTACATATAGGGAGAGGTAGATACATTGAATCCCTATAACTAATGGGACACAACTTCAAGCCTATAATATTTGACACATTTAAATAACTAAAATACTCTCTACTCAGTTGGATTATTCTATATTGTAATAAACGATGTGTGGTGGTCGACTATACTTACCATATGTAGGCCGGGATCAAGTTGCTAAGGTCTAAACCATAGTTATCTACGCGTCCAGTCGGTCACCTGTCCTGCTTGGGCGACCCGGGCGACCATGACGCCCAGGTCGACTAGTCAGGCCCTAGTTGTAGGTATACTATATACATAATATTACTCATGTACATATAGTTATATGCAATACATTACATAAATCCACTAGTGTAAGCATGTATCCAAGCATATAACAATCCAAATTTGGTAAATAACGTCATAGAACACCACAAACAATTTTCAATAACGACTATATAATGTATTTGTTGGAATAGTCCCACACCTCTAGTTCTAGGGTAGTCCTTGGGCTTATGTGTGTGGTCCCTTCACTCATCGCCAATTGGTTTTGAGTTGAATAACACACATTTTCATATGGTATTAGAGCGGACCCCACGAAACAAGTGTGAGGACCACACCTACCTAAAGTAACAATTGCAAGCACATAAAGTGGCTGCACTTGAAGGGGGATATTGGAATAGTCCCACACCTCTAAGTTCTGGGGTGGTCCTTGGGCTTATAAGGTGTGTGGTTCCTTCACTCATTGCCAAGTGGTTTTGAGTTGAATACCACACATTCTCATAGTATTCAAAATCAACAAGTATAATTACAAAGAGAAGTAACATACCATTGTTAAATTCAGATTTTTAGTACTTGTTAAATTGCTACAACTAAAATAAAAGTTATATGATATAAACTAGTATAGTGTGAATGGAATTGATATTCAGACTAGGGAGGGGAGGGAACTAGAATTGCAAAAAAAAAAACTTATAGGCCCTAAGCGCAGACTAAGCGGTCGCCGAGCCACTTGGTCGGCCTAGGTGGGCGCCAAGTCGAAGCCCGTTTGTGGGCGGATGGCTAGTATGACCCCACCTTGGCAACCAGTTGACTGATCGACTACCTCAACAAGTATGTTCTAACGGAACTTTTACTAGGGAGCTTGATCATGCTATTGTCAAAGTGTGTCTTTAATCTTTATGCAAAACTTTAGAGTTACTGGGCTGTGGTAGGAAGATTCATTATGTTTAGTTAGGATTTTATTTTATGTAACGATAGTGATGTTAGGAATTGTTCCCTTTGTAACAATCGAATTTTCGTTCTCAGCGCCGGCCGAACGGAGTGAGAGAAGGGAATAGTACGCATTTCGAAGACGTCAAGCATATAAAAAAGTGAGGTTTGCGGCAGGTGGCCTAGGCAAGGCGAGCGTAGGGAGTGCGACTCGCCGAGCGGAGTGAGAGAAGGGAATAGTACGCATTTCGAAGACGTCAAGCATATAAAAAAAAGTGAGGTTTGCGGCAGGTGGCCCAGGCAAGGCGAGCGTAGGGAGTGCGACCGATATCACTTAAATGGTTTGCCTATGCAGCCCTAATAATTCATAGAAAATCATTAGGGTTCTAACCCTGGGATTGTGAAGCTCACTCTAGATATTACCGAACCATACCAGATTATTTAATGTGCTATAGTATAAGTATTGTACTTGTAATATTAATGTTCTTGGATGTAGCAGTTAGGACTTATCAATATAGGAACCAACCAAGGGATTTGTCTGGGCCACCCTCAATGCGGGGACATACAAATTGACTGGGCTTTCTACTATGTAATAGAGCCACTTGAGATGGAATGAACCCTTCTGGATAGTTCATTTTAGTATATTCTTAACCAAGGATGATTCAAATCTTTCTCGATATATCACCTATTTGATAAGTCTTGACTCTCGAAAGTTATGCTTATAGAGAAGTTAGGAAATGCAATGTATTCAGTATTCTCTATATATGCATGTCATTTATACTGTTGAAAAACGTTATGTGTTTGGTTTGCAGATGATGTTCTGGAGGAGCAAAACATATTACATTTTGTAGAATACAATAAATTTCCCCTACTTACGACCTTGACTGAGCTGAATTCTCCTAAGTTCTACTCAAGTCAAATAAAACTGCAGGTAAGTATATGTTCCATCTATGGCTTTAAGCTAAAAGTTCATTTACGGATTTGAATGCTGAATTCATTGTTTTGTCTTCTTAATCATACAAAAATGCTAACTTTGATTTGAAAAATCTTATTTTGAAAGATGAACTTGGCTTTGTCAGTTACCAAGATTTGACATTTTGTAGAGCTTTTGATCTATCTGCCTTTAAATCCGATCAAAGTTCATGTCAAAATGGTATACTATGCTCATAAATATAGGCATCTATAATTAAATAATGTGCTTCCAGATAAACTCAGTTAAAAATATATGAATATATTAGCGGCTAAGATGCAGCTATGGCGGCAAGATTAGCTGTTTCACTCTATTATGGGCTTAGTACTCTGGTCTGAATTTTTTGACATATCTAGTTGGATATTTATCTATTTTCTGTTGCCTTTATTAAATAAAGATATGTTCTCTAGAAATGTGTCATTTTTTGTTTGGTTTTGCAACACACTCGATATGTACTTACTATCGTGTCATAGAAGGTAGACCCAGTGTGGATGGTTGAGTACGCTGCTACAATGACTTCTCTAGTTTATATGTGGTAGAATCTTTATTTATAACTAAGTCTATAACACTTCACCCAAGCACATACACAAGCGAAAGTAATCCCATGTTATCCATAACATGTTTTCACTTGGGAGAGCCACTCACATTCATACCATAAGAATGAAGTATATCAAAGCAAATCACTTGGAATTAATTGAAATAGGCTCTTACAATCTGTTCTTGAAAATGGTACTGTCGCATACATATTACATAGGAGAAAGGTCCAAAACATAAATTTACGTCAAATCTCCATGATTTTGATGGCACCCCCTAGGTAGTCTATGAGTATCCTTACTAAGCTTGAAGTGCTCCCTTCAACCCCTTAGCTTCCTTAATCCCCTTAGCTTCCTTACTCTGTGGAGATCTCATCCATTGACTATGCATTCACAAATATAAGCTACCAGTAAGCGACATTGAGAACTATATAAAATAAATATAATTTCAAGGAAAACATTAGACATGATTTTCATTTGTGCAACTCTTGAACTTGTTATCATGAATTACGTAGTGAAATTTTATCCTTCTAAAACAAATATAGAGCGGTTTATATGGAAAGTATCTTAATTATATGTTGATGAATAGAATAAGGATAGTGTTATGCGCTTCTCAAAATGATGGCTCTTTTAGCCATCATGGTCTTTCCTAGCAATTATGGACTTTTCTAGCGTTATATGCTACTTATGAACAATTGTATATAGAGCGGTTTATATTTTTCAAGCATAAAAAAGAAGACATTGGCAAGAAATTAATAGAAGAAGAGGAAGGCCTAAATTAACATGGGAAGAGCTAATTAAGAGAGATTTTAAATCTCTACATCTCAACCAGAATATGACCCATGATAGAGCTGAATGGAAAACAAGGATCCATGTAGCCGACCCCAACATAGTTGGGATTGAGGCTTAGTTGATGATGATGATGATGATGACAAAAAAGAAGACATTATTTAGGTTTTTAGTTAGGTTTCTTTCTATTTTTTAGGTTAATTGCCAATATCCAAAAGCAATGAGATTCAATTTCCTAATTTTGTGTGAAATAAGTAATAAATGCCCTATTATCCACATAGGACATTTATTAAGATTTATTATAGATGAATTAGTCGTCAGTTTCAGTTCCAAATCCTTAGGTGTTACAGATTACCTATTTAGGGTTTTAGGCTTTGGGTAATTAATTAAATTCTGATTGATCATTACTGAATATGGTCCAACTAAGGTTTATCCATATCAATGGGTACTTTGATATTAATCTGGGCCAATTATGTAACTTAGGTTCTACTTTGGCTTAATTAGTGTATTAATGATCAAATCAAGGTGTAAATGTTAGTTATATACATACATATGGGTTTCAGTAAAATAATTAAGGGTTTAAATGTCATTTAGATATTAGAGTATAATCGTTGCAACACAGACTGACTAATGCGCCTATATGAAGCAATGCTATTGAGTCAAGCAAATTAGTAGAAGAAGAGGAAGGCCTAAATTAACATGGCAAGAGCTTATAAAGAGAGATTTTGAATCTCTACATCTTGACCAGAATATGACCCATGATAGAGCTCAATGGTAACGAAGGATCCATGTAGCTGACCCCAACATAGTTGGGGCTGAGGCTTAGATGATGATAATGATGAGTATAATTTAGGTGAATTTTTTAGGGTGTTTTACATCCACCCACCTTATGCGAATTTGTCCTATAGATTCCATCATGCTATCCATTATGGGAACTTTATCCTGTAGGTTTCGTCATGCTACTCAACTTAGGATTAGCTCCCTCTTAGGTTCTTGTTATATGTTTCTATTAGGGTTTTCCACCAAATTTTACTTCATTCATAGTTCTACACTAAACGTGTTAAGTTTTACAAGTTATCCTACAACTGGAGTTTACAAAGTAGACCATGATACGAAAAATCAACAACAAATCAATGACCTCAATTAACCCTTGGAATCAATATCCTCGATTACTCTTGAATCCATTACCTCAATTAGCCTTTAATCAATTACCTCACACCAATCCATAATCCTTAACCTCAACTATAGTTCTTAAACCACAATTGCTTCATCCTCATAAGTTAATCATCAAAGTTTTGGGTTCTACCCTTGACATGGAACTGATTTCATTAGGGCTATGTGACTATCCAATTTAGGTCTTATCTATCAAATCTCTTTGTGACATCCCCTGATGTGTGTTGATCAAACACATACTTGGAGGTGTGGTATCTTGTCTAGCTACCCTTTACAATCTTAGTAGTGCATATACCACATGCTACATACACTAACATGGGGAAAGAGATGTAAATCAAGTCTTAGATGCTCATGATTTGTCCTCTACAGCTCTCACTTGGTTGGCCATAACCATTGAGAGAAATTGAGGACATGTCACATGCTAACGTCAAGTTAATACATAGGATCTAAGCTAGGTAAAAACCTATTCCATCTACATCTACCCTAGCATATTTAAACCTCAAATTCTGATTCTTCTCATGGTTCTTGTCTTTATCCATTCTTCAAATAACAAGGACATTGATTCTAACATCTTGACTTCATCTCTTCATCTCTTCATTCTAGAAGGCACCACCAGACAAGTGAATCTAGCGCGGTGGCCATCTACTCGTCGCTCTATACTATGTTGTAGGACACAAGCAGAAGAAATCACATGTTATCCATAACGTGATTGCACTTGGGAGGAGCGTCACTTCACATGAATAACATCAACTAAGATAGATCTATACACATTGTTCTTGAAAAAGATAAAGCAAATATATGTTACATCCTAAAACTTCAACTCACTCTCTAATACATGATTACAAAGGAGAAAGGTCCAAAACATAAACATGATTCAAATCCTACATTGTCGGGTACCATGATATAGATGACATCTCACCAGGTTGTCTCTGGGTATTTTTTCTATGCATGAAGTCCTCACTTCAACTCCTCAGCTTTCTGGGTCTATATGGACATCTCGTCTAACAACCATGCGTTCACAAACGTAAACTATCAACAAGCAACATTGAGCACTTTATGAAAAATACATATAACTTGAAGGAAGACTTCATACATGACTTTATTAATGAAATTTCTGATCATCTTATAATAAATTAGATAATGGAATTGAGATGCTTGCCAAATGAACCTCTTAGTTGCCCACTTAAAAGCACAAAATACTAGGAAAGCCCGTAATTGTTAGTGAAGCCCATAATTATTAAGAAAGCCCATGTTAGTCAAAAGGCCCATAATTGCGAGAAGCATAACATATGTTAATGTCATATTATCTTATTTCTTTTCTTTGACATTATAACACTTCTGATCAATTGTTTGCTATCCAATAATCTGCCAAAGTGCTTATGAGGCCAATTAAGGCTAGACTTGATTGCACCCAAGGAAGCACATATGCGGAAACAAACATTGATACAAACACAGGGCTAAATACGTGATACAATGATATTAGAAAATATGACAAACACAAAAATGAATACCGCTAACTTTATTATTTTAAGTAATAATTCTTGACTGGACGGTAAGGGTTAGGGTACACAATGTGTGCACCCCATATATTTATAAAGAGAACAATTACAGAGAGGTCCTTGTAGAATAGGAAAATAACAAACAAAAAATAAAGAGCTTAAATAAAACACTAGTTAACACTCCCCCTCAAGTTGGAGCATATATATCAATCATGCTCAACTTGTCCACAAGAGAGCAGAAATGTTTCTTGGCCAACAACTTTGTGAAGATATCAACAACCTGATCTTCTGAGCGAGTGAAAGGAGTGCATATACGTCCAGTCAGAATAGATTCTCTGATGAAGTGGCAGTCAACTTCAATGTGCTTGGTCTGCTCATGAAAAACAGGATTATTTGCAATAAAGATAGCTGCTTTATTATCACAGTGCATAGGAATTAGAGCAGAGGATCCCACATTAAGTTCTTGTAGAAGAGATTGCACCCACAGAAGCTCACAAGCAGTATGAGCCATAGCACGATATTCAACCTCAGCAGATCTGGCAACCACATTTTGCTTTTTACTCCGCCAAGTAACAAGATTACCACCAACAAAGGTGCAATAACCAGAAGTAGATTTTCTGTCTATCTTGCTATACCAGCATAGTCAGAATCAAAATAACCTTCAAGAGAGCAATGACCATGTTTTCTATAGAACATGCCTTTACCAGGAGAGTTCTTCAAATATCTCAGAATATGACACAATGCTTCCCAATGACACTGTTTAGGCTTATCAAGATACCTGCTAACAAGACCAACAATAGTAGAAATATCAGCTCTAGTAACAGTCAAATAAATCAGTTTTCCCACCAGTCTTCTATATCTTTTACTGTCAGGATACATAGGAGATTCATCATCATCCCAATTCACATTAGGATCAAGAGGTGTATCAGTAGGTCGAGCTCCAAGCATGCTAGTCTCCTGTAGAAGATCAAGAACATACTTGCGTTGTGATAGAACAAGAGCATTAGCAGTCCTGGAAACTTCAATCCCCAGAAAATACCTCAATTTTCCCAAATCTTTAGTGACAAAATGCTTGCATATATAGGCTTTAGTAGCATTAATTTCAGAGAGATCACTGCCGGATAAAATAATGTCGTCAACGTACACAATAAGAACTACAATACCAATGGACGTCTTTTGATAAAAATAGAATGATCAACATGAGATCTGATGAAACCATAAGTAGACAAAGTCGTGCTCAGTTTGTCGAACCAGGCACGCAGACTCTGTTTGAGTCCATAAATAGACTTCTTGAGGCGGCAAACTTTGTGTGACTCCCCCTGAGCAACAAACCCAGGTGGTTGCTCCATATATACCTCCTCCTGAAGATCACCATAAAGAAAAGCATTTTTGATGTCCAGCTGGATGAGGGGCCAATCTAGATTAATTGCCACAGAAAGAAGAACCTGCACAGAATTCAGCCTGGCAACAAGAGAAAAAGTTTCAAAATAATCAAAATCATAGGTCTGAGTGTACCCTTTCGCCACGAGGCGAGCTTTCAGGCGTTCAACTGTTCCATCAGGATGATACTTAATAGTGTAGACCCAGCGACATCCAACAGGTTTGCAATCAGAAGGAGGATCAATAAGATCCCAGGTACCCCTGTTAGTGAGAGCAACCATCTCCTCTGTCATGGCTTGAGTCCAGGCCTGATTTTGTAATGCGTCGAGCACATTCTTGGGTACAGAAATAGCAGATAGAGCTGTAACAAAATTACTAACATGAACACTTAGATGAGCAGTGGAGACATGATTAACAATATTATGAGATGTACAAGATCTAGTACCTTTCCTGAGAGCAATAGGTAAATCTAGATCAGAAATCACCTCAGTAGGGGCAGGACCTTCTGAATGAGAAGATTGATTGTCAGTGGGGGGGTCTTGAGCAGGAGTAAGCTGTGGCGGCTGATTTTTGCATTGATAAAAATTAAGAGGAGTTGTAGCAGTATCCGGTTGCACAGTAGAGGTAGAATCACAAGTAATAGGCAGAGGTGCTGCAATCAAATTGGAGCTCAATGTAGTCCCTTTAGTAGAGTAGTACGGAGTATCCTCAATAAAAAAAATCACTACTCGTGAACCACTTTTTAGTAACCGGACTATAGCAGCGGTACCCTTTTTGAGTTCGTGAATATCCCCGAAAAATGCATTTTTCAGCTCTAGGGGACAACTTGTCTTGAGTAGGACCAAGCAAACGAACAAAACAAGTCGACCCAAAAATCCTCGGAGGAACAGAAAACAATGGCATATCTGGTTGCAGAACTTGTACATGAATTTTTTTTATAATAACAGAGGAAGGCATACGGTTTATCAGAAAACAGGCAGTAAGAACAACTTCTGGCCAAAAATGTTTGGGAACATTAGAGTGTAACATTGTAGTACGAGCAACTTCAAGTAAATGCCTTATCTTCCGCTCAACCACTCCATTCTGTTGGGGTGTATAAGCACAAGACGTCTGATGAATTATCCCCACAGAACGGCAGAATAACTCCTCATTTGTTGAACAAATTCCAATGCATTATCAGTACACATAATTTTAATAGGCATAGAATACTGAGTTTTAATTTCAGCAAAAAAGAATATAATAGTTGACAGAACTTGGGATCGATCTTTTAACAGAGATAACCAGGTAGCACGAGAGTAATCATCAATGAACAAAATAAAATATTTATTGCCAGATAAACTTGGAATATGACAAGGACCCCATACATCAGCATGCACTAAATAAAAAATAGTTTTGCTACCAATCTGAGTTTTTTTGGGAAATACAGATTAGACTGTTTGCCTTATTAACAAGCCTCACATTAAAAACTATGCGAGCGGACACCAGAAATAACATGTTTTAACTTCTCAGCTGACGGATGTCCAAGTCTGAAATGCTACTGTAATGCAGAAACAGAAGCTGAAAGTGCTGAAGCCAAAGCTGAAGTGCCAATCTGTTTCAACTCATTTAAGTAGTAGAGTCCATCAGGTCCTTCATGCCCCCCACCAATCTTCATCCTCGTGCGAAGGTCCTGAAAAACACAAGTACCCGGTGCAAATGTCAGATTGCAGTTAAGATTGTGGACAATTAAACTGACATACAATAGATTTAGTGGAAAATTCGGCACATATAAAGCAAATCACAGAAGAACTTGTGTAAAGATATCACCAATTCCAGATACAACAGATTTAGAACCATTAGCAAGCATAACAGTAGATTTGGAACATGGTTTAGTTAGTTTATAAAACAGAGAATGGTTACCAGAAATATGAGATGAGGCTCCAGAGTCAATCACCCATTTGGTATTACCAACACTAAAAGGAGCACTCAAGAATGCAGAATCACAACCAGAGTAAGTGGCCGCGTGAGCTCCAGATGTAGCAGCCGATGAAGAGGAAGCAACAATCCTCTCAAGCAGAAGAGTTCCACTTCGGAGCGGATGAACTCAGTAGTGGACTCAGTCGAGGGAGCAACACTGACCGTCTGAGAAGTACCATCAGTCGCAACATTGGCCCGAGCAGGTGTGCCATGCTTCTTCTAACACTTGTCTTCAGTGTGGTTGGTGCGGCCACAGAAGTCACAGTATCGCTGAGCAGCGACACCTCCAGAAGTATCAACAGACAAGCCACGACCAAGGGAACCGCGACCAGATGAGCCATGTCCCTGTCCAGGAGTAGCAGAACAATTGTCCGGCGGTCGAACACGACCCCTACCACGACCACGGCCAGACAAAACAACAAGAGCAGTGGGATCAACTGTGTCAGAAGATACATCTGATGAGGAGGTCGGCAGGCGTTGGAGGCGCTGAAAGGTACTCTCCAAAGTAGGTAACGGATCGCTGGCTAGGATCTGGTCAACCACCCCAACATATGAGTCCGAAAGGCCGCACAGGAACTGGACAACCTGGAGTTCCTATCTTTGTCGTTGCATCGTGGCCAAGTCAGTGGATAAGGATGTAGATTCTCGAGCTCAGCCCAGACACCCTTAAAGGTGGGGAAGTAGTCAGCAATGTCAGGTCCAGTAAAGTGTAGATGGGATAACTGTTTGTTCAGATCAAACACCTTTTTGGATTTTTGCTATGAGAATAGGTACTGGCCGGTTGGTCCCACATCTCCTTTGTCGTCGGGAGACGAAGTAGAGTGACACTGATGCGAGTTTGCTGCTGTTCAGAATCCACGTCATTACATTTGAGTCATCCTTGACCCAGTCTTCATAGTGCTTTTTGTCCTTGGACTCGGTAGTAGTAGGCGGAGCAGGAGGCAGATCATCAGTCAGATGGGAATGCTTGCCTTGTGACTTGGCAAAAATCTCCATGGAGCAAACCCAATGTTGGTAGTTGTGTCCGTCGAGCTTCACAGCGGTCACCTAACGACAGAAGTTTTCATGGGAGGAAGCCATGAGGGAGCTGGGTCCACAAGCAGTAGAGAACAACAATAGAGATTAGAGCCACCTAGATCCGCCGGCTAGGCGACAACAGGCAGAGGGAAGATCTGGAAGGACTAACCTACATATAAACTACGCCGAGGTGCAGCAGAGAATCCGATGGCTCAAGGCCTGTCTTGGGAAGACAGAAAGGGAGGATTGCCGAAGACCGTCAACCGAACGGCTGGAGATGAACGACAGACAATCTGGATATACTAGCAGGCCAGCGCCGTACACGGAGAATCACCAGGCGGTGCAACTGAGACGCACGACCACCGACAGTTGGCTTAACAACCCAGCGACAACGGCAACACGAGGCTGCGCACGACGTCAGTAGGTGGGCGACGCGCGGGGCAGTGGCGGGCGCCGCCCAGCAGGCGACGGGCATGCGCGGGTCGGCGGCGGCCGGGACGGAGAGAGAGAGGGAGGGAGAAGAGAGGGGCGGCGGCTGGGGAGAGGAGGGCGGCTAGCAAACCTGCCCTGATACCATCTTGACTGGACGGTAAGGGTTAGGATACATAATGTGTGCACCCCATATATTTATAAAGAGAATAATTACAAAGAGGTCCTTGTAGAATAGAAAAATAACAAACAGAAAATAAAGAGCTTAACTAAAACACTAGTTAACAATAATAAGCAATATATATGTATATATACAAAACAAAAGCAAAATAAGTCAATCTCACTCATTTAAGATGAATTCAAACAACAATTGGCAATCACATGACTACAATATTGAAGAATAGTATCCATAGAAGAGGATGTTTTGTTTGTCCAATACAAGTTAAAAGGACATTAAAGTCCATCCGTATTTCGTACATAATGCTATTCATGTAGTAAGACTATTGAGTACTGATGCTACCCTTTGTCATATATTGCATAGAATAAACAATTTCATTAGACATTTATCCTAGTCTCCTACATGACCTTAAGATTCATACATGGAAGTTTACTGAGCAACTAGCAGGTCCATTAGAATTATCAATTGTTTAATCAATAATTTCACATGTCTATATTACCAATGACAAGACCGAGACACCTGTGAGTCGGTCTAGCTATTTGTTTGCTTTCTTCACTTCATTGCTTATCTGGTTCATATGGTAGTAAACCTGCTCCGTGTTTGATTTTTTGTTTATGCTCCACTTATTTTCGGTCACGAGGCCGTTGATGTATCCCTCCGTCTTTTAATTGCTAGCTTTTTGGTAATCGTAATCTTACTTTGGTCGGTTCACATTGCTTGCCTATCTGATTTAGCTGCCTCCTATCATACTAAAGGATGACGGGAATGTCATACAAGAGCTGCATTTTTGAGTTTGTGTGGTCATCGATGCATCCTATGCATATGTCAATTTCAGTCAGTTCTAGCAGTCAATTCACATGCTGATCAGTCATGACTGTCTGTGTCCTTAGCAGCTTGATTGTGTGTTCAGAGTCCAGTCAGTTTGTGTGCTGATCTGTTATGATTGTCCGTGTCCTTACAGGTTGAAGGGAGTCAACTCACTGTTAATGGAATGGCTCTATTAATGGTTGTATATTAATGATTGTGTATGCCAGTTAATCGAACACATGCAAATGCGTTCGAGCAACTTGGATGTGTGTATCAATCAGTTCACGCTATCAATATACGACCTGCAACCGCATGCGGTAAAATTAGTATAGATGCATTAGTGGGGGGGTCGAATCCACAAGGAGAGATGGGGGCACGACAACTTGTTTGTTTGCACTAGGTTCCTAAGGCGGAGTGTAGGGATTTTAAGGTTTAATTGGGTTTGGCAATTAGGGTTACTTTTCACCTTGGTATGCACGCATTAGAGCCTTAACCACCTCTAACTTCATGTTTCTATCTATTTTATCCTCTAGTTGACACCTGAGCCACCCCAAACCTCTACATATATGTAGAATTTTAAAAACCACTGGATGACTTCCAGAAACTCTTCCTCATCCTTGCTTCCCACCCATTCACCTCAGAGTCATGACCCCTACTCTACCTCGTACTATCTACAACTGGCACTCTGGTCGCTCGATGCATGGGACTGCCACCCTTGCTGACAACCAATATCAATTCCTTTTTGCCTTGTGGTGCTTCCTCGATTTGACAAAATTGGCCAAACGGGTAAATCCCTTCTTCCCATCTTCCTAATTCTATGTTACTATTCTGGCCAAGAGACCACGTTTTTAAGAATCGTTGTTTAGTCGAATCTAACTCAAGTAAGAACTACTATTTAGAACGATTGATTGATTTGAGGTTAATTAAACTAAGTGCAGGAAAGTAAAGAGCAGAATTAAAGTTGGATCTAGATTAATGATATGGAATCGTTGGGATGGTCCCGGGTTTCACCACCACTACACATGCAAACACATCCAAACATCAAACATCCATGCAAGATATAATCATCCAAATGGAGCTGTTGCAAAACCCCCCATACGGGCGTTAGGCTTGTGTAAGCGTCACCTTAGGTATCAAATGTCTCGTCACCATCCGGATCACTCACTTACGGCTCCGAAGATACAAAAATCCAACTGAGGCCGTGGGCCCCCTATACAGGCGTTAGGCACACAGGAGCGTCATCGTAGGCTAGATGGTCGTCCCCTCACGGATCACACACTTACGACCTCAAGGAATCCTATCAGAAGTTCTCATCAAGGAGTCAACCGCGCTAATCGACAAGCAAGCAAGTGATTAATCTACAAGCAAACATCGACGATTAACAAAGAAGATACAAAATCCAACTAAGGCTGTGGCCCTCCCTGAGGGATGTTTAGGCCACAGAAGCATCACCGTAGGCTAGATGGCTCGTCCCCTCACAGATCATACACTTACGACCTCAAGGAATCCCATTCTATTTCTAGTTTGGGAGTCAACCTCATTAATTGACATTCTACCTTACGTATAGAAGTTCTCACAACATAGGGAAAAACATGATGAAAGCAAGCAGGTAACCAATCTACAAACATTAACGACTAACGACGAAATGAAAAGTTATATACATTGCCATGGAATGTTTAACAT
This sequence comes from Alisma plantago-aquatica, assembly GCA_963693085.1. NCBI lineage: Eukaryota > Viridiplantae > Streptophyta > Magnoliopsida > Alismatales > Alismataceae > Alisma > Alisma plantago-aquatica. The sequence goes on along the minus strand of OY856410.1, from coordinate 1,252,082,530 downwards.
GAGTACATGCTTGCATGGGTAGCGGGGCTAGTCCCCACACCCCAACGAAAAGGAACTACTCGCTCATGATGCGAAAAACAAGAAGAACAAGAGAGAGGGAAGATTCTGCCATGAGCATGATGCAGAAGGTAGTCGCAGCTCGGTGAAGATGATGTGGTCTTCTACGTCGTGTCGGGGCAGATCTTGGACGACGAGGAAGAACCACCAAGGCAGATCGAGCGGAGCTTCTTCTCCACCTTCCTTCTCTTCTCGACATCTTTGGTCACAACAAGAGGAGCAGGTGAAGTGGCTATGGCGTGGCCGTACGTGGATGGAGTTGGATCGAGCCTTGCGTTTGGGCAGCCTGGTGGCGTCCCCAGATCGATGCCCAAATGAGGACCCTTGTGGTCCTATTTATAGGCTCTTGTTGGGGTCTTCATGCTTTTGGTGTGAAACCCTCTCAAACGGTTTGAGTCTTCTAACAGTTTGGAGTTGATGAATCCAAACGGTCTTGTATTAATACTGACCAACCGGTCTTTGAGTTGTTTTCCTCCAAACGGTCTTCCGTTGATAAGTCTAAACGGTTTTGCTTCTATCGGTTTGCTACTTTGCCTCCAAACGGTCTGTAAGATCGATCGCTAGCCAACCGGTCTTGGAAGTCAGGCGCCGCCCATACGGTTTGGCTTTCCCGTGTTCTTTTATCTCCAAACGGTCTCGCGCGATCGGTTTGCAAATCGATGTCTCACGCAACCGGTCCTCATGCTTGATCGCTCTTAGAGTCTTCGTGCAAACAGTCTCACGATCTGCAGACGTCCAAACGATTTTGAACCGTGCGCCGCCAAACGATCCTCGCAGCCCTAACGTTCTCTGCTCCCAAACGGTCTCGGACGATCGGTGCAGAGAGCACATGGCGAAGGGCAGGGGTCTCGCGGTTTTGCTGCCGAACTGTCTTGAGGGACTGATGGTCTCCGATCAGTTTGGAGACCGATTGCTTCCTCACGGTTTGAGACCGTGAGGGCCAGGTCGCGCTATCACCGTGGAGCGGACAACTAGGTCGTGAGTCGGCAGGGTGTAGGGTTCCATGGAGGCGGTGGGTTACTGGAGCGGTCGATGCATGTGGTCTTGGGAAGACCGAGCAGACAGATCGATAGGGCAGAAACGGCGAGCAACAAGAAACCGTTAGGGTAGTCTACTAGTAAAGACTGCTAGAGCGTGACTCGCGAATGGAGGAGCAGGTGGCGTCGGATCGCTGTTGTGAGTTAGGGTTTGCAGGTGGTGAGGGAAGGAAGAGGAAGAAGGGAAGCGGGAGGTAAGGTCCTCCACACGGTCTTGAACAGGTTGCTTCCCATACGGTCTTGAAGACCGATGGGTAGCAAACGGTCTTGAGGACGAGGTTGCCCATACGGTCTTGAGATCGTATGGAAGGGAAAAAGGTATAAAACCGTTAAGGCAAAGGATGGCTAAAATCGTGTGGTGAAAAGAAAGCCCGGGACCGAATGAGGTGAAACTGAATGGATCATGACCGTTTGGATGAATGGCCAGGGCCGAGAGATGTCCAAACCGAATGGATGAAGCCGTATGATCAAGATCGTTTGGTCAAAACCATTGGTCAAGACCGTTTGGTCAAGACCAAGGAAGAGATGATCCTGAGTGAAGGTGGATCTAGGGTTGAGAAAGGTGGGCCCCACTTATGGTTGAACCTCATCATGACCTGCATAAAATCAGTATAAACTAAGTTAATAATCTTAATAATTGCACCAGTTAAGCAATTTTGCATATTGTGATATTTAGTAGATGAAATTAGATGTATTGAATCGAATTGAGCCCAAGATGGTGGTTGAATTTCATGATGAAAATGCATTCATCATGCACCTGGTTAGGTTTTTATTTTCCTCCGATTTTCCTAAAATAGCAAGTAAATAGTTTTTTTAATGTTGATTCGTCAGTTCTTGTAAATATCATAATAAATTGATTAGTGTTCGAAAATGCAAATAGGTAGTCATTTTAGAAATAATTTGATAAGAAATCTAATGAATGAGTTTTCAGACCTTAGTGTTCCTATCTCAGATTATGATTTAATAGACACTCTAGGATTAGGATTTATTATCAATGTTAATGTGGATTATGTGTTTATGAGATGTATTTATGATTCAATCTGTGAACATATGCCGCAAAGCTGCTTGCAATGCAGCGTGTGTGAGGGTTCAAGTCCACTCACCCTTTTATTTATAGAAACTGGAGAAATATCATAGAGGTCCAGCAATATATAGAAATTATAAATAATTGAATATAAAGAGATATATTAACACTCCCCCTCAAGCTGGAGCGTACACATCGTGTATGCCCAGCTTGTTACAAAAGCTCTGAAATATTGCTGAACTCAATGGCTTTGTGAGGACATCTGCAAGTTAATCTTCAGATTTGACATGTGGAGTCACCACATTGCCATTCTTGATCTGATCTCTGATGAAGTGGCAGTCGACCTCTATATGTTTAGTGCGCTCATGGAAAATTGGATTCTTGGCAATATAGATAGCAGCCTGGTTGTCACATCTGAGCTCTATGGGAGACGAAACATAAATCTTTAACTTAGAAAGTACAGATTGAACCTACTGCAACTCGCAATAGGCATGAGCCATTGCTCGATACTCAGCTTCCGTGCTTGATCTAGCTACAACATTCTGCTTTTTACTTTTCCAGGTGATAAGATGATTTCCCAGAAACGTGCAATACCCATAAGTAGACCTCCTGTCATTCAGATTACCAGCCCAGTTTGCATCTGCATAACCAATAAGAATAAGAGTAGACACAAGAGTCTTGGGTCTATAGTAGGTGATCCCCTTATTGGGTGCACCCTTCAGATATCTCAGAATACGACAGACTGCCATCTAGTGTGACTGTTGTGGTGAGCTCAAATGCCGACACACCACACCTACAACAAAAGAATTGTCAGGGCGAGTAACTGTCAGATATATCCGTTTCCCAACAATTTTCCTGTAGTAACTTGGATCTAGATAATTAGTATCATCAGTCATCTCCTTCACATGATAGTCCATAGGAGTAGACACGGGCTTGGATTCACTCATGCCAACTTCCTGCAATAAATCCAACACATATTTCCTCTGAGACAAATTAGTACCTGCTTGAGATCTAAATACTTCAATGCCTCGAAAATATCTCAGTTTGCCCAGATCCTTTGTATGAAAGTGTCCTTGCAATCCTTCCTTCACACGTGATATGCCTGTAGAATCGCTGCCAGTGATAGCCATATCATCAACATATACAACAATAATGATGGATCCAACAGAATTGTTAGAATAAAATAAGGAGTGATAAGTCACAGAACGAGAGAAGCCCATCTTTAGGACAACATCACTGAACTTGCCAAACCAAGCTCTAGGAGATTGTTTCAACCCGTAAATGGCTTTCTTCAATCTACACACCTTCTGACATTCCCCCCTGAGCAACAAAACCATGAGGTCGCTCCAAGTACACCTCTTCTTGTAGATCAACATGGAGAAAGGCATTCTTGACATCAAGCTGAAATAGAGACCAGTCAAAGGTAGTAGCCAGAGAGATAAGGATCCGTACTGAATTCAAACGAGCCACTGGTGAAAAGGTCTCAAAGAAATCAACTCCATATGTCTGAGTATAACCCTTTGCCACTAGTCTAGCCTTCAACCTCTCAACAGAACCATCTGGATTATGTTTAACTGTGATAACCCATCGGCAACCCACACTATTTTTCCCTGGAGGTAAGTCAATAAGATCCCATGTGTTGTTTTGTAGAAGAGCAAACATTTCCATATGCATCGCTTGTTTTCAGCCAATATCTTTCAATGCATCAAGATGAGTTCTTGGGATGACCACATAATCAATCCCAAGAGCAAATGACCGGGCCTGCTTGGATAATTTTGACAAACAACACACATTTGCAATAGGATGTCGAATAGTACAAGAACGAGTACCTTTGCGAACAACAATGGGAACATCAAGGTCAGATGGTTCTGCAGAGATCTCTTGTAGAGGAAGATGGAGTCGGTACCTCCTCTGGATCCTGCCTGCCTCGTTTGCTATAAACATGTTGATATTGTTGAATTGATGGATCACCTGCTGGCTGCTCTTCCTAAATGACAGTATAGTCAGGAATGATAGGTGGCACTCTCTCACCGATGTCTGATGGTGGCACTCTCTCACTTTGACACAATTGCTCCCCCTTACTGAGAACACTCGAGAAATATGGTGTGGATTCATGGAAAGTTACATCCCGAGACACAAACATACGGCGGAGACTGGGACAATAACACTTGTATCCTTTGCTACTGTTGGAGTACCCAAGAAAGAGAGTCCTAATAGACCTAGGAGATAATTTATCAGCCTTAGGATCAAAATTGTGGACAAAAGAAGTACACCCAAACACTCTGAGAGGAACAAGGAAAGGCTAATCTTTTGGACGTAAGACAGAAAAGGGAGTACGTCCTTGAAGCACCGAAGAGGGTTGCCTGTTGATCAGGAAACATGCAATACGTAAAGCATCAGACCAGAACCTCTTAGGGACATTGGATTGAAACATAATAGTCTTGGTAATATCAAGAAGATGATGATTTTTACGCTCAGCTACCTCATTTTGTTGTGTGTGAGGACAAGACGTACGCTGAATCATCCCAACAGAGCTGCAAAAATCAGTCATAGCAGTTTGAACATATTCCAAGGCATTATCAGATTGAGGAATTTTAATATTGCAATCAAATTGATCTTTTATTTCTTGATGAAAATGCTTGACAATAGATAACACAGACTCTCGACTCTTTAATAAATAAATCCATGCCATGCGAGAAAAATCATCCACAAAGGAAATAAAATAGCGAAAACCATTATAACTTTTGGTCTTTACAGGACCCCAAACATCACTGTGGACTAACTCAAAGGGACAAGATGCCCATTTATTGACACGACTGGGGTAAGACAGTCTATGATGTTTTCCCAATTGACATGACTGACATTCTAATGAAGACACTTGGGATAACTCAGGTTCTAACTTTCTCAAGCTCTCTAATGACAGATGTCCATATATGTAGTGCCACAGTAAGGGAGAACCGCTCAAAAGGATAGCCGGAGCAGGAGTAGATACTTGGTGAGGCAGACTGTCACCGTGGAAGAGGTAGAGATCACCTTTACTAGGCCCCCCACCAATCGTCCTCATACTCTTGAGATCCTGTAATACAAAGCAAGAAGGCCCTAATGTCACTGTACAATTCATAGTATCTACTAATTTTGGAACAGAGAGAAGATTAAAAGGAAATGCAGGCACATAACGAACATATTTAAGATTAATTTTAGGAGTCAGAGAAACCGATCCACTTGCTAACACTCTTCTCACTGAACCATCTGCTATGGTCACATATTTGTGAGGAATATTTGAGTCAATGGAGTGAAGTAGCCTCATACCGGTCATATGCTGTTATGCTCCATAATTAACCACCCATGAAGAAATTGAACCAGAAGCCAGTAGGGAGGTAGCGTGATTACCAGTGGTAGAAGCCATATTTGATGAGGAAGAAGAAGATCCTACACTCATGCTGTGTAGCCAGAATAAATCTCTCCTATTCTTCCTTTGTGAGTGTGATGCTAGAAGAACCAGAATAAATCTCTCATATTCTTCCTTTGTGAGTGTGATGCTAGAAGAACCAGAATTTGATGCAGACGACTCAGAAGACTCAGCAGTACTTGCATAATTTGCTGCCCCCACAGGTGATGCAGCAGGTCTTCCATGCTTCTTCCAACATTTCTCGATAAGTGTGTCCAGGTTTGTCACAGAAGGTGCACTTGGGACGTGCTCCACGTCCTCGTCCCATACCTGTACGGCCTCCTCTAACTGCAACGGCTACAGATGCATGAGAATCTCCAGAAGACGAGAATGTTGTAGAATCAATTGATTTAAAATTTGATTGTAGAATTCTCGAGTAGGCTTCTTCCAGGCTGGGAAGTTTGTCAGAAGCGAGGATGATACTACGGGCTGAACTGCAAGATGAATTCAGACCCGATAGAAACTTTGCAGTAATCAAGTCATCTCTGTCTTTGACTTGTTCTTGGACAGTCACTGGATGATAGAAGCTCAGTTCCTGAGCAATACCTTAGATTACTCTGAAATATTCTTCGAAAGGCTTGTCTCCCTGTCATTCGGTGAAGAGGCGATCATATATCATAAACTGACGAAGAGCATTCTTTTCCTGAGAGTAATGCTTCTTCACTACATCCCATATGTCTTTGGCAGTAGTATAGAACATGAACCTAGCAACAATAGTAGGTTCCATGCTCCCCCATAGCCATGTCTTCACTAGACTATTATGACGCTTCCATTCAACATAGCCTTTGTCGGTAGAAGCAGGAGGATCCGAATCAACATGCCTTGCTTTATCTCGGGATTCTAACACTGTATGGACAACATTCATCCACTAGAGATAATTTTTCCCGTTAAGCTTGATGGAGGAGATAGGTGACATCTCGTTGTAGATAGTAGATGCCTTGGTGTCCTCCATGATTCAACAGAGAGATAGGGTGACATAGAGATACACGCCATAAAAGAATAGAGAGTGACACAGAGATACACGTCACATCAAATGATTAGATGCGTTTCTGACGCATCCACAACCCCCAATCGAAAAATTCCCTAATCACATGTGGAGGAGATGTGATTAGGAATTTCCTACGTACAGACAGAGCCTCCGATATGAATTTTAACCAGCCGTTTTACGTAGACGCTGCCTTCAGAGTCAATTGGAGGAACCGGGGGCTGCTGACGGGCGGTGGGCCTGCCCGGAGCCGGCGGCTACGGTGCTGCCCTGACCGGTGGCTATTGCGACCGCACGACTGGCGGCTGTGGCTACTGCCAGCGGAGCGGCGTTGTTGCCCGGCGGCGGCGGCGCGAAGGAGAGGAGAGAAGAGGGGGGGGGAAGAGGCGACGCCCTAGATGAAACCCTAGGAGCAACCTTGCTCTGATACCATGTGAACGTATGCCGCAAAGCTGCTTGCAATGCAGCGTGTGTGAGGGTTCAAGACCACTCACCCTTTTATTAATAGAAACTGGAGAAATTACATATAGGTCCAACAATATATATAAATTACAAATAATAGAATATAAAGAGATATATTAACACAATCAATGACCAGAGGTGTGACTTAAGGTTTTCTTTAGCCAATGTAAGTGGTAATGCCATTGATGCATAATTATTTTGTATGTATAATTCAGCTTCAGGTTAAGTATAATTTAATGCAAGTCTTTTATGATTGTTGTTGTTGTTGTTTTTTTGTTAGTGTTGCTAAGTATCATAATATTCCATGCATGTTGTTTGTTTGTTATATAAGCTCGACTGTATCATGATCACATCATTAGATTATTTATCTAATTCATGATCGTGCAAATGATCCTGTAAGCATTAAGTTTCATGAAAGAATAAGAACCATGTTCAAGGGCGAAATCTTGTTATGTTCAAGTTAAAGATTATACAAGATGGTGTTTAAGTGCTAATCAAGCTTTAACAGGCCTGATGTTGAAATCTTGTTATGTTCAAGTTAAAGATTATACAAGATGGTGTTTAAGTGCTAATCAAGCTTTAACAGGCCTGATGTTGCACTTGGATGCAATCTACGAAGCACTGAAAATTCAAAACAGGTTTTTACCCGTATTGGGCATGTATTAGACACCCGTACTCCTTAGACATGCCTAAATACATACGGGACACTTCTCTAATGATGTCCAATACTTTTCTTTTTTAATGTTGGACATTTTTTAGACAAACGTTGGACACTTGTTGGACACAACCAACCCATTTAAAACCCACACCTAAAATTAAGTAAGCTCCTTTTCATATCTTTGTTTTTGATCTCATGACTCTTGCATCTACTCTTTGGCTGGGGCCTTCATCTATATGTGTCCAGGTGATCAACAACATTAAAGGTAGATGATCTACCATTAATCCTTATTTATTCTGATAGATATGTTTACTACATCGTCATATCTTTCTTAATAGTGAATACCTTCACCTTGTTCTACCAATGTTTTTCTATATCTCACTTTCTCCAATGTTCATTTGTGAATTATCTTAATTGCTGCTACCTAAATAAAAAATTCAAAAATTGTATCAAAATTAGTCCAAATGCTCATTTTTGATCTATACTAGCAGAAGACAGCACGTGTTACACAATTAAATAAACTTAAACACAATCCCACATATTTTATAGATTGATCGAGCCGGTTCACGACCAATACTACACCGACATATACATTACTACTCCACTTTAAAATATGGACTTGGAAAAAATACACGCACACCTAGGTACGAAAAAGTTATTTACATGTGTTCTTTCTGGGCATGTGCTTACTAACTGCTAATACATAATTTGTTCTTACAGTAATTTACATACAATCCGCTAAAAGAGAACATTTCCATTGACTATCACTTGACTTACTCTAGTTTGTAACATGTCATTACCAAAATTACATGTGCTCCACTTCTTGTCATGTGTTTGTTGACCGCTAATATATAATTAGTACATGCAAAAAAATACATACAACCCGCTAAAGAGAACACTCGATCGAGAATTGGTCGGTTCCCTATAACGTGTAGCATGTGATTAAAACATTTACCTCTATTTAAAAAAAATGTATAGTACTCGTAATAATTTACATACAACCCACTAAAAGAAAACAATCCGATTAGCTCCCACCTGACTTCTCCGATTTGTAGCGTGTCACTACCAAAACACATGTGCTCTCTTTCTTAGGCTGACTTTTATATATAATTTTACTCAAAAAAATTATGTACAAACTGCTTGAACACGCATTCACTGGACTGATTTAGAGTAAGAGTGCATGCAATTGAAGGGGGATAAAAATTAAACCTAGATTAATCCTACACAAATTACTCTAATAAACCAAGCAAAGATGAAAATTACTCTAAAGCAAGAAACTAAAGACAAACAATTAACACTACACTGGCAAGAGAAACCCTAATTAGCAACGAAGAGAAGCAATTAGCTAAACAAGACAAACTAACACAACTAAACCTAACAAAGGCAATCATTACACAAGAACCCAATATTTAGTAAAGACCAACTATCATAAGCAATTCAATATCTAAGAAAAACGAGCTAACACTAGAACAAGTTAAGGTTTTAACAAGCAATTAGGAAGTGGGCCATTTGTTGTTAATGTAACCACCAATCATGCTAGGATCATATTCATGCAGATACGTCGAACAAGTATGCTACTAAACTAACCAACTAACGGCAATGTAGATGGAAAATCCTATTCTACTAGTTGGCTTTAGATGGCATAAGGTGTGTATAGGGAAACTAGTCCCTATCACCTCCTATCCACCCTTATGACGCTTAATTGACTAGAGAATAGGTAGGCCCTAATCAAGATCACCCTTCTAGGTTTTCTAGGAGTGAGTCTCCTATTGCACTAGTGGCAAGGGTTGGTATGGAGAATGATGTTTCACCTCCTATCACAACCCATCCAACCTCTCAACATGCTCTTTGCCAATACATCAAGATAAGCATGCCTAGCTACTTAGATCTTACACCTAGGGTTAGTGGAATAGATGGATAAGGGGGAAGTGAGAACACTAAGGATCCACTAGTTGGACTTGTGAGTTTTTAATCTCCTAGCCTCTTATTCCCTCTTATCTCTATACCTTAGGTGTTTTCATACATCAATCACCATAGAAAGAGACAAGAAACGGGAACAAGCAAGAATATATCATGCCTCAATGAAATCAAAGTATTTTACAAGAATAATTCCCCAACATGATATCAAAGTTGTATATTCTCCCCCAAACAACCCACCAAGGGGGCTTAGTTACACATAATTAAAGAAAGAACAAAAGAAGAGGAGGAGATAGAGAGAAAGGTGTTGGATGTCGATGGAAAGGATGCCTCCTTCACCTCCAACAACAACTAGCTCGAGGTTCTCCTCCAAAATGGTGGAATGGCATTGAAAATGGAAGTGGAATGGACAAAACCCTAGAAAACTAGGGTTTTAGGGTGGAAGGTGATGAATGAGTGATGTAGGACATATTAGGCTTCATTCTACTTGTTTTTTCTTTGTTTTAATATTTAGGGACCTAAACACAAATCATCTAGTTTGTGTGCTTAGTCGTAAATGTTTTATGCTTTTCTTTATTTTAAGTTTTATTTAATTTTGAATTTTATTATATAGGATTTTATTTCCATTGCTTGTGGGTCGTCATGTAGTGTTATATGGGCCTTTGTCCAGGCAGTTGAATATGAATTGAATTTTGGGATTTATCGTTTATCTTCTCCCTTCTTCAAAATGTGTTTCACATCAATGAGAGAGAGTCTTGTAGGTGGATGGTGAGTGGTGGATTTGAATGCCCAAGGGAGCTAACTCCTAGCCACCAATAAGTCTTATATGGGGGTCTAGGGTAACTAGGGTTAAGTGGAGGCAAAGTAGGAAATGAAGTGGAAAAGCCCTTTTAGGGTTAGGTGGTAGAACGACTATTCTGGCATGTGAGAAGAATGACCTCCCACTAGGAATGGGTGTCGAGAAACTGTGGTGAAAAATCAATGGAACTACAAGTCTGATTGCTGGCAAGAATGGGTTTGCTGATTTTTTGGACAAATTTGATGTTCTGCGTCAAAACGGTCATTTCTGGTTTTTGGCTGAAACAACCATTCTAAACCAGAAAGACTGTTCTGGGTTTCTAGGTGCAAAATACAATGAATTTTGTGCTCTTAGCCACGATCATGGTAATGAGAATGACCGTGGGGGATATTAGGTAGAATTGTCGTTCTAGGTAGAACGATCGTGCTACTGGAGTCACGATTCCTTGATTTTCCCATGAAAACCTTGTGATTGGGGCTTGTGTAGCACATCCATGGTGACATACGACGACCGGTTTGAGGGCTTTTGCTTGCACTTTAGTTTTCAACTTGATCATTCATTAAGCTCTTTGCTTCAGCTCGTTCCTTGATCACTTGGGGTAGGCTGGGGGGTGATCTTGACATCACTTTGGATTTCTCCAAGCTCAGGGAAGATTTAGAATCAACCTCTGTCTCTTCCTTCCATCGAGCAGTGATCAGAGTACCTATAAAACATGCAAAAATCGTCCATGAGTGCATTTGACATAAATGATAAAACACAATTTAATGGAGGAAACCATGCATTATACACATATATATGTGAATAAAGATCAAAATGATACAAGATGAAGACCCAATTTATTGGGGGGTGATCTCAACATCACTTTGGACTTCTCCAATCTCAGGGAAATTTCAGAATCAACCTCTGTCTCTTCCTTCCATCAAGCAGTGATCATAGTACCTATAAAACATGCAAAAATCATCCATAAGTGCATTTGACATAAATGATAAAACACAATTAATTGGAGGAAAACATGAATTATGCACATCTAGATGTGAATAAAGAGCAAAATGACACAAGATGAAGACCCAATTAAGGGTTTCATCAGACTCTCTATGGCTTCAAATTCAAGTATGGTATAGTTTGATGCACTCACGAGGATTTGAGGAAGGCAACTGAGAAGGTATCATGGGGCACTATGGAAAGAGGAGGAAGAACAAAAGGGGAGGTATCTTTGCTATTGTGGAGTCCTAACTCAAGAAGGAAGCTGGGTAAGGGAGAGAGGTTGGGAGAGCCGCTTTCATGTGAACCTAAAATCCGATCCCAACAAAGATTCTAACTAAGTGGACTGGATCAAGATGAGAGGTGGAGATAGGGGTAGGGAGCGATCCAAGACCTCGAAAAAAACTGGATAAAATGAAAAAGAGAGCTTATTTTAGGGTTTTAGATATATTTTGTTCTATTTTTATTCAGGCTATTTGTCATTATCGGAAATTGCATATACTCCTCTATATACTACCACATACTGCATATACTCTATGTAGTACCTCTCTGCCCGTACACTGCATAGCACTTTCTAGAATTATGTGTAGGATATGGTTATCCAATTATATTTAGATTTTAAGAGACCCAATTATCTAATTTTGGTTATAGACTGGGTTATTTAGCTACTTAAGATTTTCCAAAAATAATTAGGTTTCCAATTTTGTGTGCAACCAATTAGTTAGTGCCTATTCTTCATACATTTTATTATTAGGATTTATGATAAAACGAATTAATAGTCAATTTCAATTCCAAATCCTTAGGTGTTATCAAACAATTATTCAGGTCTAGGATTTGGGTATATAATGTCATGCATCTTTTTCTATTTTAGTCCCATTAAGGTTTATCCATATTAGTGGGCGATTTAATATTAGTTTGGGTCAATAATGTTACTTAGAGTTATATATTTATGTGTGTGTTAAGTTAGGCTGGAATACATTTGAATACACAATGCACTCGGGTCATTTTTCCATTATGCAATAATGTTTCTTTGAAAATTCAAACCATTGATCTTTTAAAGTATCTAATGAATCAATTATATATAAATTTGAGCTCGTTTGGTCACTTATAGGTCATGCATCTAAGACAACAAAAATGATGCACTTGAAAACAATTATGTACATCAATTTTGTTGTTCTTAGATGAGTGACTTATAAACATCCATATGAGATCAAATTTTATATGTAGCTTATATTTGTTATAACGGTGAACATGAATAGTTTGGATTTTCAAAAAAATTGGTCTTGGTATGCAAATTCCACTTGAATGTACATTGCGATCTGTACACTCGATTGTATTCTAGCCCGACTCTCTCTTATATATATAGAGAGAGTCATGCTAGTCTCTCTCTCTGTGTCTATATATATATATATATCTAGAAGTCGGCAACAAGATTGCTTATAATTGGATGATTAAATAGAGTACAGGGGGCTCTCTTTTATAAGACAAGAGAGTACACCTGGTATAGAGATAACCCATGTGGGATAAAGAGTACACAATAGAAAAAGAGAAAAAGCATACAACAAAATACACTAAGTATAGAAAAGCAGTAAAGTGTATATACTAATACTCCCCCTCAAGCTGGAGCGTAGATGTCAATCATGCCCAACTTGGATGTCATAGTAGCAAATTTTGTCTTTGGAAGAATCTTTGTGAAGATGTCAGCCACCTGATCAGAAGTATGGATGTAGGGAGTGGATATTTGGCCAGATAATACAGCTTCGCGAACAAAATGGCAGTCCACCTCAATGTGTTTAGTCCGCTCATGAAACGTGGGATTACTGGCGATAAACGTAGCAACTTTGTTATCACAATACATCGGAATAGGAGAGGAGTCAGAAATACCAAAATCCTTCAGTAGGCTTCGAATCCAGAAAAGCTCACAAGTAGTATGCGCCATGGCGCGATATTCAGCTTCAGCACTTGAGCGAGCAACCACAGTTTGTTTCTTGCTTCGCCAAGTAACAAGGTTTCCTCCCAGCATAGTCAGAATCAGAATAACCAAGGAGTTTACAGTGACCATGTATCTTATATAGCAGGCCTTTCCCAGGAGAGCTCTTCAAATATTTAAGAATGTGGCAAACAACGTCCCAGTGACATTGTCGGGGTTTATCCAGGTATCTACTAACAAGCCCGACAACAGAAGTAATATCAACGCGTGTGACGGTCAGATAAATAAGCTTACCAACCATGCGTCGGTACTGATGATGGTCAGGATAGGCAGGAGAGTTCTCATCATCCCAGTCAGTATTTGGATCCAGAGGTGTGCTAGTAGGCTTAACACCTAGAAGTCCAGTTTCAGAAAGCAGATCCAGAACATATTTGCGTTGAGACAAACAAAGACCAGAAGAGGACCGAGAAACTTCAATCCCAAGAAAGTACCGCAGAGAGCCAAGATCTTTGGTAACAAAGTGTTTCTCCAGATAGCACTTGGTAGCCTGAATGCCTGCAGGATCACTCCCTGAGAGAATGATATCATCAACATATACAATAAGGATAGCAATGGCAACAGTAGTATTTTTGACAAAAATAGAGTGATCTGACTGGGAGCGTCTAAAAGAGAATTTCTGAAGAATAGTACTCAGTTTATCAAACCAAGCACGGGGACTCTGTTTTAAACCATAAATCGCCTTCCTCAACATGCAGACTTTAGAGGACTCCCCCTGAAGCACAAATCCCGGGGGTTGTTCCATGTAGATCTCCTCATGTAGATCCCCATACAGAAAAACATTCTTCACATCAAGTTGATACAAGGGCCAATCAGAATTAATAGCAACAGAAATAAGAATCTGTATAGAGTTCAGCCGAGCCACAGGAGAGAAAGTCTCAAAATAACCGACCCCGTAAGTTTGTGTATAGCCTTTAGCAACGAGTCTCGCCTTTAGCCGTTCAACCGTGCCATCCGGTTGATATTTGACAGTAAACACCCAGCGACAACCAACGGGGGAACAATCTGCAGGAGGATCAACTAGCTGCCATGTGTTGCGTTCAGTAAGAGCCTGCATTTCAGCTTCCATAGCTTGACGCCAAGCAGGATCTTTAAGAGCCTGAGAAGCATTTTTAGGAATAGATATAGCAAAAAGTGCAGCAGTAAAGTTAGCAAAGTTAGTCCCCAGATGATCAGTAGTACATAAATTTCCAATAGGATGTTTAGTGCAAGTTCTAGTTCCTTTCCTCAAGCTGATAGGAACATCAAGATCAGAGAATACCTACGGTGGTGTTTGATCTGGCACGGAGGATGAAGACGTTGGAGGGGCCATAGAGGGAGTTGCTGTCTTTTGTCTTCTTTGATATACTTTTAGAGGCGGCTTTTCAGTAGGAGAAGTAGTATCAGCAATATCAGTAATATCAGCGGTATCATCCATGACAGGTAAAGGTGTATCCAGTAATAAATCCGATGTAAGAGTCGATCCGACAGAAGAGTAAAAGGGCATGCGCTCAAAGAAAACAACATCGGCAGATACAAACCATTTCTTTGACACAGGGTCATAGCAACGATACCCTTTCTGAGTGTGTGAGTACCCTAGGAAGACACACTTAGTCGCTCTGGGATCAAGTTTAGTGAGACTGGGACAAAGGTTTTTGACAAAGCAGGTGCTCCCAAAGATACGAGGAGGCATAGTAAAAAGGGGCGCATTTGGAAATAGAATCTGATATGGAACTTGATTCCCAAGCACAGAGGAGGGCATTCGATTTATTAGGTAACAAGCAGTAGAGATAGCCCCAGGCCAAAAACACTGGGGAACATGATAATGAAAAAGTAAAGTGCGAGCAACTTCAAGAAGATGACGATTTTTGTGTTCAACGACTCCATTTTGTTGTGGTGTGTAAGCGCATGAAGTTTGGTGTATGGTGCCTTGTTTTCGACAAAAGTTGTGGACAGAGGCTTGCACAAATTCTAAGGCATTATCAGTGCGAAAGTTTTTAATGGGTTTAGCAAACTGGGTCCGAATCTCGGCAAAGAAAGCCGTGATACTGTCAAGAATGGTAGACCTGTCTTTAAGCAAAAACAACCAAGTGGTTCTAGAAAAACCATCAATAAAACTCAAGAAATATCTAAATCCAGAAGTACTCGACACAGAACAGGGTCCCCAAACATTAGCATGAATAATGTCAAATGGCTGTTTAGAACTAATACATGATTTTTTTTGAAAAAGATGCTCGGGTCTGTTTGCCCAGTTGGCAAGTCTCACAATGACAAACAAAGTCTAATAAATCAGATAATAATTGTTTTAGCTTTGCTGCAGAAGGATGTCCTAAGCGATAGTGCCACTGGATGCCTGTCACAGAAGATGTCAAGTATGCTGCGGTCTTCGGAACGTCCAGGTAGTATAGCCCGTCTGGTCCCTCATGGCCTGAACCAATCGTCGTCCTCGTGCGTAGATCCTGAAAAAGAACACCATTCGGGTCAAACGTAATCGAGCAACGAAGGCTCTTCACAGTTCTATTTACAGATAACAGATTAATAGGAAACTTAGGAACATAAAGTGTAGACCGCATAGGCAGGCAACCAGTAGTACAGATATCACCAATCCCAGTAACAAGTGTCTTAGAGCCATCATCCAGTGTAACAGGAGGTATAATAGAAGTATTGTGCAGTTTAGAAAATAAAGTAGGATTTCCAAAAATATGAGATGTCGCACCAGAATCAATCACCCATGAGTTTTTACCAGACTGTGTCAGGAGGGCGGTGCTACCATCAGTAGAAGCTTCAACTGAGGAAGCAAGATGAGCCTGGAGCAGCTTTTTGAATTCAGACCGTATCCAGTCAGCAGAGGGCGGAGCAGAGGTAGTAGCAGTCTCATTCTGATCCGTCGTGACCTGATTCGCCCAGGCTGGCTTGCCATGCTTGATCCAGCAACGATCTTCATTATGGTTTGTCCGCTTGCAGAAAGTGCAGTAACGAGGCTCAGTAGAGTCAACGCCAGAGTATGAGCCACGTCCAGGTGCAGTAGAACGTCTGCGTCCACGGTCCCGACCACGACCACGACCACGACCACGGAAGGAATCTCCAGTGCGAACAGCGAGGGCTGCTCCATCAGAAGTATCAGAAAGGTGCTGCGAAACTGATGGCAGACGCTGAACCATTTTGAGAACATCCCCAAGGGTAGGCAGAGGATCACTGGATGGGATTTGATCCACAACTCTAGCGAAGGAAGATGGCAAACCAGCGAGGAACTGAACAAGCATAAGTTTGTTACGTTGACGCTAAACTTCAGTGATGTCGGCAGAAAGCGGATGATACACCTGAAATTCATCCCAGAGAGCACAACAGGTGGTGTGGTAGTCCTCAATAGAATCAGTGACAGAAAATTCCTGTTTGGCAAGTTGCTTGAAGATCTCAAAAACCTTCTTAGGATTTTGCTGATGAGAGTATACATGAGAGAGCTGCTCCCACATTTCCTTCGCAGTTTGGAGGCGAATAAGTGACTTGATGATCTTGGGCTCGACGTTGTTGACCATCCATGTCATAACGCCGTAGTCCTCCTTGGACTAAAGATTGTAGGCCTGCTTAGTCTTTTCATCAGCATCAGTAGGGGGGACCGCCGGTCCTTTGGTAGTTAGATGAGAATAGCGCCCTTGTGCTTTAACATATAGCTCGAAGGAAGCCGCCCAGAGGTGATAGTTGGAGTTATCCAACTTCACAGTAGTGACACACAAGTTGCGTGGAAGGTCAGGTGTCGCCATTGGAAGGGGCAGAAGCACGGGCGCAGAGAGCAGCAGAAGTCAGCATCAGCAGAAAGCAGCAGAAGTCCAACGCATGGACTAGTAGTAGTAGATAGAAGATCCACACATGGATCTTAGAAAGCCCATGTAGGGCAGTAGATAGAGATAAAAAAACCTACGCCAACATGGAGGATCAGTCACTCCACCATGAGGCGCAGGCAGAAAGAGAGAGAAACTCCGCTTACGCCGTCAACGTGCCAGAACTGGAAAACACAGGGGCTGTCCGTAGATTTCGGAAATAGAAACGGAGCTAGACGGAGGGGCCTGTGACAGATTAGGCCACAAAAGCGGGTGTAGCTAGGAGATAGGAGGTTGGTGGAGAGATTGGAGGGCTGGATGACAATACTGTAGCGGCGGCGGTACTGTAGCAGCGGTACTGTAGCGACTGTGGTACTGTAGCGGCGGCGGAAAAAAAAGAGAGGGGGGGTGGCGGCGGCTAGGGTTGGTAGAGAAGATGGCGGCTAGGGTTGGAGTGAGAGAGGGATTAGGTTTAAGGTGGATCGGCCCGCTCTGATACCATCTAGAAGTCGGCAACGAGATTGCTTATATTTGGATGATTAAACAGAGTACATGGGGCTCTCTTTTATAAGACAAGAGAGTACACATGGTATAGAGATAACCCATGTGGGATAAAGAGTACACAATAGAAAAAGCATAAAGCAAAATACACTAAGTATAGAAAAGCAGTAAAGTGTATATATATATATATATATATATATATATATATATATATATATATAAAGAGACAGTCAGGCTAGACTCTCTATCTCTCTTTATATATATATATATATATATATATATATATATAGAGAGAGAGAGAGAGAGAGAGAGAGAGAGAGAGGGAGAGAGAGTCAGGCTACAATACAATTGAGTGTACATATCACAACATACACTCAAGTGATGTTTACATGTCTAGGAAATTATTGTGGCAAATCCAAACCGTCGATATTCATGGTTATAACAAATTTGAGCTCATTCAGATACTTATAAGTCACTCTTCCATGATCAACTAAACCGACGCACAAAATTAATTTGAATTGCATCATCTTCGTCGACTTTAGATGCATGCCTTATTACCGTCCAGATGAGCTCAAAATTTATGTGTAGTACGTTCATAAGACATTTGTAGAAAATCTATAGTTTAAATTTTTGAAATAAATGTTGCATGATGGAAAATGACTTGAGTGTATTCTGCCTCCGGTATACTCGCTTGAGTATATTCCGCCTCTGGTACACTCGCTTGAGTGTATTCTAGTCTGACTCCGATATATAAGTGTGTATCTCTCTCTCTCTCTCTCTATATATATATATATATATATATATATATATATATATATATATATATATATAGGCTAAATATTTGTTACCCGTGCGGGTAACTTAATCTCGCTACCCGACATTGTTGCTCCGGCTGCTCCGTTGAGGCGGCGGGATTAGCGCGGAGAATCTGCGATCCAAATTCGTGGCTGAAAGGGGCAGGGTCAATGCCGCTGCATCGGGACGGCGTGGTGGCTGAAGGCGGTAAAGTGTTGTAGACGAAAGCGGCACTGTCCGATCCCGACTTGTTCTCGTCTTTACCTTTCTTCTCCGATTTCGCAGCAACCGGTTCACCCGTCGCCGCCGCAGCTTTCTCCTCCTCTCCTTTATTCTCACTCTTCTTCTCATCCCCACCGCCACCGCCACCTTTCTTCTTCTCTCCCTTCTTCCCGCTCTCCTCATCCGCATAACAAACTTTCAACCCAATCTCCCCCTTCACCTGCGAGAAAACGCTCCTCTTCTCAAGCGGGTAATACACCAGCGCCTCACTCCCTGCTTCAGCAAAGCTCGCCCAAGAAATCCTCACCCTCCTCAGAATCGTCGTCTTGCTGCTCCCTCCATTCGTCTTCTTGTCGTTGTACACATTCACCTCCAGCGTCTCCCCCGTCATGGCCTCCGGGTCGTGTACTAAGAACTCGAGCTTCTCGTCCCACTGTGGGTTCAGGTCCTTGAAGCACGTCCGCGTCCGACGCCTATGGCCGTCGAAGTCCACCATCGCGTAAGCGCTGGCTGTTCCTTGGCCGTCCTTTGGCATCAGGTTCCGGGCGTTACAGATCTCGACGGTGAGCTTCCTGCATTTTCCCCCGCCACCTCTGCCTCTGCCGGTGTCGCCTTCACCCATTGGGTGGTCGGTAGATTAGGGGTTACGTAGGTGCGGGAGCTGAAATGGGGATGGTGGGTGGTGTTGATGTTGGAGCGTCTGAGTTCGGACAGCGTGGTGACAAAACCCGGCCGCTGCACTAGATAGATCGTGCGATGACGGCGGCGGAGAAGAAAGGTAAACACGAGAACAAGTCGCGATCGGACAGTGCCGAGAAGAAAGGTAAAGATGTTGAATCCACCCGAAGCCGGCCAATGGTCATATGTGAGGAGCTAGAACGATACAGGTGTAGGGAAGCTCCGCTGCGAACCTCCGGGAGTTTGGGTGGAGGAGCCGCTCGGTCAATGATTTTGGATTAATTACAAATGATACCACCGTGTTTTCGTTCACGGGTAGCAAACTTTAAATACCCGCGCGGGCAACTAAAACAATCTCTCTCTCTCTCTCTCTATATATATATATATATATATATATATATATATATATATATATGGGGATTTATTTAATACCCGTGCGGGTAGCTATCCACGCACCCTTCCTGATTTTTTTTAAATTTTTTTCCGTAATTGTAGAGGAGCATCCCCAAAATATTTCATCCAAAAATAATATCATTTGCCCCACCAAAATAAAAAAACCCGTCCATATATTTACTGACTGTATATTTTCTGCGCAGTTACTTTTTTGGTCTTAGAGTTACTCTTGTGTACCACATAGTTACTCTTGTGTACCACATAGTTACTCTGTTGATCTCAGAGTTACTCTTGTGTACCATATAGTTACTCTTTTGGATGGGCGGGTAGCGAAAAATCAGGCTACTCGCACGGGTATTAAAGACGAGCCCTATATATATATATATATATATATATATATATATAGTCAGGCTAGTGTACACTCGAGTGTACACTAGCCTGACTCTCTCTCTCTCTATATATATGTACCAGAGGCACAGTGCACCTCAGTCATTTTTAAAGATGCAATAACTTTTTGAAAATTCTAAACCGTTGATCTTCTTAAATATCTTAAGAACATACTATATAATAAATTTTAGCTCATTTGGATACTTATAGGTCGTGCATCTAAAGGGGTCAAGAATAATGCATTCAAATTAGTTTTGTGCGTCGATTTTTTTTGTCTTTGGATGAGTGACTTACACTCATCCAAATGAGCTCAAATGAGCTCAAATTTAACATAGTTACTCTGTTGATCTCAGAGTTACTCTTGTGTACCATATAGTTACTCTTTTGGATGGGCGGGTAGCGAAAAATCAGGCTACTCGCACGGGTATTAAAGATGAGCCATATATATATATATATATATATATATATATATCTATATATATAGAGTCAGGCTAGTGTACACTCGAGTGTACACTAGCCTGACTCTCTCTCTGTATATATATATATGTACTGGAGGCACAGTGCACCTCAGTCATTTTTAAAGATGCAATAACTTGTTGAAAATTCTAAACCGTTGATCTTCTTAAATATCTTAAGAACATACTATATAATAAATTTTAGCTCATTTGGATACTTATAGGTCGTGCATCTAAAGGGGTCAAGAATAATGCATTCAAATTAGTTTTGTGCGTCGATTTTTTTTGTCTTTGGATGAGTGACTTACACTCATCCAAATGAGCTCAAATTTTGTATGTGGCCTAGTATTATTGTAACCATGAAAGTTAATGGATTGTATTTTAGAAAGACAAGGTCTAGATAGGCAAACACCATTGAGATGTACGGCGTAATCTGTACACTCGAGTGTATTCTAGCCTGACTCTCTCTCTCTCTCTCTCTATATATATATATATATATATATATGTATAGTCAGGCTAGAATACACTCGAGTGTACAAATTGCACTATACACGCCAGTGGTGTTTGCATATCTAGACATTTTTTTTGACAAATCCAAACCGTTGATACTCATTATTATAACAAGTACATGCTACATGCAAAATTTGAGGTCATTTGGAATTTTCCAAGTCACTCTTTCATGACCAATAAAACCAACACACAAAACTATTTAAATTATGCCGTCTTTAGATGCATGACCTAGAAGTGTCCAAATGAGCTCAAATTTTATATGTAGTATGTTGATATGATATTTAAGAAGATCAATGGTTTAGACTTTCAAAATAAATGATGGATGATGGAATACAACTTGAGTGTATTCGGTCTTCGGTACACTTGAGTGTATTCAGCCGGACTCTCTCTCTCTCTCTCTCTCTCTCTCTCTCTATATATATATATATATATATATATATATATATATATATATATATATATATATATATAACTGTGAGGACCCGTCACGCGAAACGAGGTTACTCAAAACATAAAACACAATCAATCACTAATTAATCACATACCCAAAAATATAGGTAAATTAAAACCGATTTCAACGTCAACACTCGCTCAGAAACGTTTGAAGGATCCCAACATCTTCTCATTTTGTACTTGTTATAGGAGTTCTTTCCATCTTATGTGGATTTCATACCTTGATTCACTTTATAAGCATAGACTTATCTGTCTTTTATTTTATTATATTCTTGAATCACATCTTCAAGAACTCCTCTTTTTCTAATTTGTATTCAGATTTAGAGTTCATGGTGTTGTATCTTTCCCTTATAGTTACCAAACATTCAAGTTTTGATAGATAATGATGCAATTCTCATCTTCTTTAAGGTAGGATTGTGATATTCACACCATGATTTCTTATTCATTATGCTCTTTAGATTGTATCGAAGTGACTACTTGATCAGAGTAATAAAAAAGATAACAATCTAAGAGTTCCATACTTACCCTTCTTCAATAATTGAATACCTGGCCAGGGCACCCAAATACTGAGATTAGGCAGTATGCACCATATTTTTGTGTCATATTCTTAACTTAGACATCATCCTAGTCCTAAGTCCTAGTGTCCCTGAAGACTCAGTGAACTTAAAGCTCTGATACCAAACTGTGAGGACCCGTCACGCGAAACGAGGTTACTCAAAACATAAAACACAATCAATCACTAATTAATCACATACCCAAAAATATGGGTAAATTAAAACCGATTTCAACGTCAACACTCGCTCAGAAACGTTTGAAGGATCCTAACATCTTCTCATTTTGTACTTGTTATAGGAGTTCTTTCCATCTTATGTGGATTTCGTACCTTGATTCACTTTATAAGCATAGACTTATCTGTCTTTTATTTTATTATATTCTTGAATCACATCTTCAAGAACTCCTCTTTTTCTTATATATATATATATATAAGTGATTTAGCAACAACATTCTACTTCTTGCTCCTCCGGGTAACAAGATTGCCATTGACAAATGTGCAGTAGCCAGAAGTGGATTTTCTGTCAATCTTACTTCCATCATAGTCAGAATCAAAATAGTCATAATCAGAGAGCAATGGCCATGTTTCCTATAGAAAAGACCTTTACCAGGAGATTTCTTCAGATACCTCAGAATATGACAGTGCTTCCCAGTGACACTGTCTAGGTTTGTCAAGATACCTGTTAACAAGGCCAACTGTAGTAGAAATATCAACTCTAGTAACAATCAAATAGATTAACTTTCCAACCAGTCTCCTACAACGTTTACTGTCAGGATACAAGGGAGATTCATCATCATCCCAATTTACATTAGGGTCTAAAGGAGTAGAACCCTGTCTCCTGCAGAAGATCTAGAACATACTTCCTTTGGGACAAAACAAGAGCATTAGAGGTCCTGGAGACTTAAATTCTCAGAAAATACCTTAGCTTTCTTAAATCTTTAGTGACAAAGTGCTTGTATAAATAGGCATTGGTAGTGTGGATTTTAGAAAGATCACTGCCAGATAAAATAATATCATCAACATACACAATCAGAACAACTGTACTAGAGGAAGTCTTCTTAATAAAGACAGAGTGATCAACATGAGATCTCAGGAAGCCATAAGTAGTCAAAAGCTTGCTTAGCTTGTCAAACTAGGCACATGGACTCTGTTTGAGTCCATAAATAGACTTCTCGAGACGACAAACCTTATGTGACTCCCCTTAGCAACAAACCCCGGTGGTTTCTCCATATAGACTTCTTCCTAGAGATCACAATAAAGAAAGGCATTCTTGACATCTAACTGGATAAAGGGCCAATCCAGGTTAATAGCAACAGCGAGAAGAACCCGCACAGAATTAAGCCTGGCAACATGAATTTTTTTTTCAAAATAATCAATGCCATAAGTTTGAGTGTACCCCTTGGCAACTAGACATGCCTTTAGTCTTTCAATAGTCCCATCAGGATAATATTTGACAGCATACACCCAACGACATCCAACATGCTTGCAATTAGAGGGAGGATTAACTAAATCCCACGTCCTCTGTCGGTAAGAGCATTCATATCTCATTCATAGCATGCGTCCAAGCTGTACTTTGTAAAGCATCAGTAAGGGAACGAAAACAACAAAAAGCGCATCAACAAAGTTACTAACGTGAACACTAAGATGAGCAGTAGAAACATAGTTAGCAATACTATGAGATGTGCATGAACGAGTGCCTTTCCGAAGTGCAATAGGCAGATGCAGATCAGAAGTTACCTCAACCGAGATAGGACCTTCTAGAGGAGAAGATTGGTTGACTGTGGGGGAGGGTCTTCAGGAGGAGTAGAATGCGGTTGCCGATTCCTGCGTTGATAAATAATAAGAGGTGGAGACATAGTCTCAACTGGTTATATAGCAGAAGTAGAATCATTGATAGCAGGTAGAGGTGTTATAATTATATCTGAACTGAGAATTTTCCCTTTAGCAGAATAGTACGAAGTATTTTCAAAGAAAACCACATCGCTGCTCGTCAATGTTTTAAAAAGCGTGAAGAGGGAGGCTGCAGACGGGACCTTGTAGCCGATTAAGCGGCAGGCGGGCGATTAAGCGGGCGATTTTTGAAAAAGCGGATGCTTAAAATCTTATATATTTATATACAGAATTACATGTATGTGTATATAAAAAATATATTTCTAAGGAAATCAGTAATACTAACCAGTAGTATCGATTAGTAATGAACGAAATCTGCAAGAAAATCAGTAAAATCAGTAAAACCATTAGAAGTATAATAGAGTAATACGATATTTACTTGGATATATTACAACAGTACCCTATTATATACAACTTACATACAAAGTTTGCATTCTAAAGTAGGACTAGGTATATCATAGAACATTTAATGTATACAAGCTTCATATATTATACTCAATACTACTTGGATTATATATTTAATTAACATTACATCCTTACAACAGTATTTTTTTCAAAAAGCGGAAAAAAGCGGGAAAAATCGGGTGAAGCGGGAAAAAAGCGGGTGCTTTTCTTCAAACCGAGTAAGCGGGCGCTTAAGGGCAAAATTAAGCGGATGGGGGTCTTGGCCGATTAAGCGGCCGCCTGGGCCGTTTTTTAATACAGTGCTACTTGTGAACCACTTCCTAGCAGTAGGACTATAGCACCGGTATCCTTTCTGAGTACGTGAATATCCAAGAAAAATACATTTTTCCACTCTAGGAGACAGTTTATCATGATTTGGTCCCAGTAGACGAACAAAACAGGTTGACCCAAAAATCCGTGGAGGAATAGAGAAAATGGAAAGTTGGGGTTGTAGGACCTGAATCAGAATTTGGTTCCCAATAACAGATGAGGGCACGCGATTAATCAAAAAACAAGCAGTGAGAACAACTTCAGGCCAAAATTGTTTCGGAACATTGGAATGCAACATAATAGTTCTAGTAACTTTAAGTAAATGCCTATTTTTTCGTTCAACAACTCCATTCTGGTGAGGCATGTAGGCACAGACATAGTCACAATATACTCTGACTTTTTAAAAAAGTCGCCCTTAAAACGCAAATTTTTCCCTAGACGTATGAAGCGGACGAATAATTCCCAATTTGAGCATAGTCACAACATATTACGTTTTATTCCCGTATTATTCTCGAATTACTCACGTTTTATGTTTTCTTCCCATTTTATACTTTTTTGATGTACTTTCTCTCATTTTATACTATTTAAGACTCTAACTTAATTCAAGTGTATATATATGTGTGTGTGACCGTGTATACGTAAACACACACACATATATGTATGCAATAGATGTATAGATATGTAATTTTATATTGTGCGCTATATGTATACATATATATGTGTGTGTGCGCGCGTGTTACATATGTGCAATATTGAATCCTCTGATCTTTTGCCGACTTTTTCCCGAATCGTTGACCGTATTTTTACCGTATGTTGACTGCTTTTTACCCGAATTTCCCGCATAATTCCCGAATCCTGAATTTTTCAGCTTGACCGAACGTATCCCGAATACCGAATTTGTGACTATGGGCACATGATGTCTGATGAATGGTGCCAACAGATCGACAAAAAAGTTCAACATCCTTTTGAACAAACTCCAAGGCATTATCAGTGCGCAGAATTTTGATGGGCATAGAGAATTGGGTTTAATTTTCAACAAAAGAGAATTTATTAGTAGGCAAGACTTGTGATCTATCTTTCATCAGAAACAACCAAGTAGCACAGGAAAAATCATCAATGAACAAAATAAAATATTTGTTTCCTGACAGACTTGGAACATTACATGGATCCCATACATGATACATCAACATGGACTAAATCAAAAATAGCTTTACTACCAATCTGAGTCCTTCTAGGAAAGACAATTCTAGACTGTCTGCCTAACTGACATGACTCACACCGGAAACTGTGCCTTCTTACACCAGAAATAACGTGCTTTATTTTATTAGCAGACGGATGCTCAAGTCTATAGTGTCGTTGTAATGCAGAAACATAAGAAGATAGAGCGGAGGCTACAGCTATAGTGCTAATCTTTTTCAAATCATCCAGATAGTATAGTCCATCAGGTTCTTCATGCCCCCACCAATCTTCATCCTTGTGTGAAGGTCCTGAAAAACACAAGTACCCGGTACAAAGGTCAAACTGCAGTTCAAGCTACGCACAATTTTGCTGACAGCAGTGAATTAAAAAACGGCCTAGGCGGCCGCTTAATCGGCTAAGACCCTCATCCACCTAATTTAGCCCCTAAGCGCCCGGTTAAGCGTTTTGAACATAATCACCCGCTTTTTCCCGCTTTGTTTAAAAATACTAATGTAAGCATCTAACATTAATTAATTACATAGTCCAAGTAGTGTCGACTATAATATATGAAACTTGTATACATTAAATGTTCTATGATATAGCTAGTCCTAATTTAGAATGCATATTTTGTGTGTAAGCTGTAATAATTGGGTACTGCTGTAATGCATCTAAGTAAATATCATATTGCTCTATTATACTTCTAATGCATGATTAGTTTTACTGATTTCCTTGCTGCTTTCAGTGATTAATGATTGGTACTACTGGTTGCTATTACTTTAGTGATTACTTTAAATCAATAATTCATAGTTTGTTATTTACAATTACTGATCTGCTTGCTGATTTTAGTGATTAGAGATACCGATTAATAGTAAAGTATTGATGAATACTTAGTTAATTACTGATTTGCTGATTAGATATGTATAGAAGTTCCTTAAAAATATATTTTTTATATACACATAGATGTAATTTTGTATAAAAATATTTAAAATTTAGACACCTGCTTTTTCAAAAATCGCCCGCCTACCGCTTAATCGGTTACAGGGTGCTGTCCGCACGCCCCCCGCTTCCCGCTTTCTGATACCTTGGCAGACAGATAACAGTTTCAAAGGAAAATTTGGCACATATACAACAAATCTCAGAAGAAAGCGAGTATAAATATCACTAATGCCAGACACAACATATTTTGAACCATCAGCAAGCATAGCAACAAATTTAGAGCAGAGTTTAGATAATTTATAGAAAAGAGATCTATTGCCAGATATATGGGAAGAAGCCCCAGAGTCAATCACCCATTTTGTATTACCAGTACTAGAGGATGGGCAGTCTGAAAAGTAGAATCACAACCAGTGAATGTGGCAGCATGTGCTCCAGACTCAGCAACAGTGGAAGAGGAAGCGTCAGTTTTCTCTAGCAGGAGTCGTTCCACTTCCGAGCAAATGAACTCAGCAGTGGAGGAGCTCAAAGTATCAGCAGCAGGAGTCTGAGAAGCACCCTCAGATGCAACATTGGTCCACGCAGGTGTGCCATATTTCTTCCAACACCTATCCTCAGTGTGGTTGGAGCGACCACAAAAGTCACAGTACCGCTGAGCAGTGGTACTCCCAGAAGTATCAACAGATGAACCACATCCAAGGGACCCACGTCCTCTACCAGAACTAGGAGGACAGTTGTCCTGAAACCGACCTCAACCTCGTCCACGGCCTCGGCCGACCATGATAGCAAGAGCAGTAGTGTCACCAATGTCAGAAGTTGGGGCAGATGAAGAAGCTGGCGGGCATTGAAGACGCTGATACACACTCTCCGACGTTGGCAGTGGATCACTGGCAAGAATCTGATCAACTACTCTAGCGTACGACTCAGGCAATCCACATAAGAACTGAACAACCTGAAATTCTTACCGTTGTCGTTGCATGGTGGCCAAGTCGGAAGACAAATGATGGAGGTTCTCAAGTTTAGCCCAGATTCCTTTGAAGGAAGAAGAATAATCAGCAATATCAGGCCCCGAGAAATGTAGGCGAGTCAGTTGTTTGTTCAAGTCAAACACCTTCTTTGGATTCTTGCTGTGAGAATAGGTACATGCCAGTTGATCCCACATCTCCTTAGCGGTCGGGAAACAAATAAGAGTAACACTGATGCGAGTTTCACTACTGTTGAGGATCCAAATCATCACAGTAGAGTCATCTTTGACCCAATCATCGTAGGCCTTTATATCCTTGGACTCGGCATTACTGGGAGGAGCAGGAGGCGCATCACGAGTCAGATGGGAATGCTTGCCTTGAGATTTTGCATAAATCTCCATGGAGTAGACCCAGTGTTGATAGTTTTGCCCATCTAGTTTCACGGTAGTCACTTGTCGACGGAAATCGTCATGGGAGGAAGCCATGACAGAAATTGAGCCCAATATCGTAGCAAGCAACAACAATAGAGAACCGCCTAGATCCTCCTTCTAGGCAGCAACAGACAAAGAAGAAAAATGGATGAACCAGTTACATAAGGACTACGCCGAGGCGCAACAGAGAACCCGACGGCACAAAGGCTGACGTGGGCAGAAAGGAGGGAGAAGACCAGCGGCGGCCGTGCCCGACAGAACGGTGGAGGCTAATGACCGACGGCTGGCGGCCGGTGGTAGCAACGGCGGCTAGCAGCTGCAACCAGGCGTCATGGAGGGGAGCAACAACGGGCGGCGATGGGTGGAGGCAGGGGCAGCGACCGGGGGGGGGGGCGCCGGGCAGAGACATGTTAGGGAACCCGCTCTGATACCATTTGACTAGGGCTTTGGAGAATCAGTGAGGACACAATGTGTGTCCCCTTAAATATTTATATAAAAGGTTAAGAGAACAATTACATGTAGGTCCACATAGAGTAAAGAAATAACAAGAGAATATAAAGGACAAATAAAGGCTAATATTTAACAAAGCTCCTTATTGCACTTCTAGACATGAAACAAATGAGGTGGAAGAACTGAGGAATTCAAGCCCATTTTTAGGAACTCCAAAAGTTTAATCTCATGTCGCTAAACTGAAAACTTGGTAGCTTCCCATCTTCCTGCTTTTGATCCATGCACCGATCAAATGGGAAACTCAAACTTCAATTTTATCTTCTATGGCCACTTGAAGTTTCATATTATGTAGCCCATGTATCTTCCACATGCCAGATGAAGGCTTTGAGAGCTGCACAAACTCTTTCTTTTTTGGTTACACAAGGTTTGCAATAAAATATAGGTAGAAGGCAACATGAGACCATTTACTCAGCAAGTACTTGTTGTATGAGTTGGTTATTTTTAGTTTCTAGTTCTAAGCAATGGTGATACACCTTCTGCGTGGCACAGCAGGTAAGCCTGTTGTTGCAGTGATTGAGATGCCATGCCATACGTGAGTTGCTTTGAGACAATCATACTCACAGTTGTACACAGGTTTCTCAATAATCATCCACATACATATTTTAGGCAAGAGACATACCACAGGTGTCAGCTGAACCATCCTTAGTGAAGGTCTTAGGTTGTGGACCTGGTTTGAGTAATACTCCTTGTGAATTCTTGGAATTCCACATGACTCCGTGTCGTGCCACATTATTTAACTAGCACTTCAATTTATATGAAAACTTGTGGGACCAATGGTGGGACTCACGGCTTTACAAACTGACCTCTAGCACCATAGCGACAGGGTTCGAAATGAATGCACTCACCAACAAATATTTACGAGTCCAGATATAATCAAACAGTAAATATTAAGAATCCATAAGCTTGTCTTTGATGGCATACACTTTAATCTATTTGTTGACCCAAATTAGATGATAACAATAAAAAATACATTAGCAATGCATCTAGATCATTGACCTTGATATAGAGTATGTCTCATTTATATGCTATTCAGCAGTATGAGCACGTGCTTTTGCTTATGCTGCATAAAACTCATGAAGCCTTGGCCATGCCAATCCAACAAGAAATTCTCTTTTGTTGTTCTCCAGAAAGATGCAGAAACGCTAAGGCATTACTGCACTGCTACTTATGCGGTTTCAATACGGCACTACTGCACTGTGCTATATGTCATGTATGCATAAGAATGCCACTCTACAGTACCATGCTGCAGTATGCTGACAAAGGTCAGAGAGAGACAATGGTGGAGGCCTATGGGTGCATGCCGTAGGTTCAATGCTTTGGTTTAATGTAGAAACCATAAACGAAGGCCTCATTAGAGTGTTCTCTTTTCTGTGTGTTTAAACCGATAGTGCACAATCCTATTTATCGTGCCTTAGTAAGGAAAAGAAATAAAGTAAATACATAATGGAAAATACACAGAGTGAAGAATAACTTAGAAAAATTTAAAATTTTTAACAAATGAGGAATAAGTTCTCCAATTGAAATGAGCTAATAACTCTGAAGATTGATACGTGAGCTGCCTGCCACTTAAAACTTCGTTTCTTGTCTTGACTTTCTTCTTTTGAGAAGTGCACAGAGGAAGTGTTTTTTATCATAGGTCTTTTAATTTTGTATGAGCAAGCATGTCTTTTGCTTCACTTTGGGCCTGGAATGCTCTAGGACTTGAAAGGTGTTTATACAAGGTTGCCAGGCTGTCTTCCATTTGGTAATGGAGGAAGAAAGGATCTTTGATAGAACAAATTATATGTAATTACTTGCTTCCCAACAAGTTACTACTGCTTTCGGTTGTGCAAGGGGAAATTATGTTTGAATTGCCACCCTTTTTCCAGGTGTAGCTTTATGTAACTTTGTTTCACTCCCTTGCACTGTATTAATATTTCTTGTCTACTTTTGTGTCTGGGGTTTGCAGTTGCACTATTGGGTCTTATTGTTTATCTTTGTGTCAGGTTTTTATAATTGCCAAGTCCAGTGACTTCAATCATCTTCTCCCGCTTCTCCAAGGCATTGCAAGAAAGTATAAAACTAAGGTAAGCGCTGTAGGTGGGAAACTGTTTTGTCAGTGTCAAATGGGGCTTCATATACCTGTAAAATGTGGACATGTCTTAAATAATGGAGATCGTGTTTCCCAAGACAACCTATACCATTAAGATTATTTGAAGGTGATAGTCTTGTAATTTATTCAAGTAACACACTGGCCACTGTGGTGTTTATACTTTATACTGTGCAACATTTCTGTTTATTGGAGATATTGACTTACTCCAGGAAAACAATTTTACCTGAATCCTATATAAATTTGGTCATGTATTTTTTGAGAAACACTTCATCAACCTAGTTTTCTGCATGTCTTTTCCCATTTAATCAGGTACTCTTTGCTTTTGTGGATTCCGAGGAAGACAACCTTGCCAAGCCCTTTTTAACACTGTTTGGGGTTGAACCAGAAAAGCCTGTTGTAAGCTTCTCTAGAAGTTATATCGTATCATTTTGTTGAACAGACGTTTTTGTATTTCATCATTGTCTTATAGTGGTGGTGCTGATGGTTCTTAGTTGTACAGGTTATTGCATTTGATAATAACGATGGCTCTAAGTATTTGTTAGAGTCGGATATTACACAAAACAACTTCGACGTAAGTTGCTTCTATTCTATTGTCATCAGCTAGGCATAAACCATGTTTTATTGATCAAATTCTTGTGTAACCTGTGATAGAAATTTTGCTCAAAGCTGCTGAATGGTACCCTGGAACCGTACTTCAGATCAGAACAAATTCCTGAATCTGTGAGTTCAAGAGCTTTTCTTTCAATAAAGATTCCAGATAATGAATCATGATGTTTAAGCAATAATTTATTTTGGGAAAAAATAGCTGTTGTCAAGATAAGCTAGTTGAAAATTGAGGTTGTGTGTGTGTGTGTATAATCTATTAACTTTGTGTAAGTTTATACTGTAAACTGTAGAAGCAAATGAGAGAATATTATGTTGTCTTAATTGTTTAGACCTGACTTCAATGGATTAATTTGGCTAGTGGACTTAAGCCTAGACCCAATAGGCTAATAGACATTCAATAGGTAGCTCTCTAACAAGGATTGGATATGCTGAATTTGACACCATTTCACCACTCATATAATCGAAAAAATTATGAAAATTTCAATGGAAAGTCTGAGAAATCCCAATCAGTTGAGATGGGATATAAGTTTTCAAAACTTGAGCAAGATCATGGAAATTTAGTATGACATTTAGTAAATACAATACATATCCAACCCATTAGATAACATAACCACTTAAAATAGGGTAAATTACAATTTAACATCCACTTGAAGTCCAAAATAGTTGGTAGATTGTACGCAACTAGGTATATATTGACACTTAGTCTGGTTAATTTAGTTTGTTAAGTTAATTGAGTCTATTTGTATATGGGCCCAAGTGTGTCTTGGCCTATTAGGGTTTAGTCTAAAGTCTGTACGCTTCCCCTTTCTCCTATATATAGGAGGGGAATTCCCCTTATCAAATATATCGCATATCCTTGTTTTACTTCACAACATGGTATCAGAGAAGAGACAACAAAATTTCTTCCTTCTGCGGGCACCCTTCTTGGCTTGGCCGCATGTCGGGCAACTTCCTGACTATCAACGGTCTCTTGATCCCTACACCTCCGCTTCATACCCTTGTGCTACTATTGGCTTCTCTACCTCTTGACGTTGAAAGGTGATCTCCCGCTCACTTCCTACTACCATAATCCCTTACCCCGCTTCATCTACAACAACCGCCAACACCAATTCGTCCCTTCACAATAGCCGCCAACCACCAACAGCAAACCTGTGCCGCCACCAACCTCTTCCTTTTCCGCCGCTGCTGTCCAACTCTCCATTGGCTGCTGCCGTTGCCGCACATGCCTCCCTACTGCCGCTCAGTTAAACGTCTGCCACTATACCTACTAAACCCGCCACAAACCCTGTCGTGACCTTATCTCGCCTGCTGCCAATGTCTTTCCCCATCCCTACAAGTTACAACATTGCAACCACCCCCTCAACAAAACTTCCTAGTTGTAAACCCACTCCCGTTGTTTTGTGCTCCACTCACAATCCCGTACTGCAGTACAATCCCTAACTGCCAACTCCTAGCTACTTAACCCCTAAAAAAGCTACGTCTTTTTTGTTTTTTTACCCCCTGCCGTTGGTCTGCTTTTCATAGATGTCGCAGACAAATCCAATGATTCGGGGCTAATGAGGAGGAAGCGGAGTGCCTGATGAGACACATCCTCATGGCCCATGACTACTACCAAGAGAAGCACAGATCTGAGCTTGACAATCAAACAATGTGAAGAATTAGCCTTTAGCCCTCCAACTAGAATCACATGCTCGTTCTTCAAATGACATATCTAAAGAGAGGGAATTGTTTATGAGTGAGTAAAACATGTTACAGGGTAGTCTCTAATATAACAACTGGGAGTAGAGACATAAGTACAAGTGAGCAATATGGGACTAATATTACAAGAATAACAAAGCAACACAAGTAAATAACACAGTATATCTATACTCCCCCTCAAACTGGAGCGTAGATGTCAAACAAGCCCAACCTGTCAATCAGAGTCTGAAACCGAGCTTTAGGCAAAATTTTGGTGAAGATGTCCACAAGCTGCTTGTCAGTGCTGATATATGGAGTGCAGATGTACCCAGATAGAACTTTCTTCCGAACAAAGTGGCAATCAACCTCAATATGCTTTGTGCGTTCCTGAAATGTGGGGTTGCTCGCAATAAAAATAGAGGCTTTCTTGTCACAGAACATAGGAATAGGGCCGGAATAAGTAATATCAAACTCATGTAGAAGGCCACAGACCCACAGAAGCTCACATGCAGTATGAGCCATGGCTCTGTATTCTGCCTCGGCACTGGATCTAGCAACAACAATCTGCTTTTTGCTTCGCCAGGTGACTAGATTTCCTCCCACAAAAGTACAATATCCAGAAGTAGACTTCCGATCAGATCGACTTCCTGCATAGTTAGAATCTGAGAATCTAGATAAATTGCAATGACCATGCTTTTTATACAGAAGACCTTTCCCTGGCGAGCTTTTGAGATATCGTAAGATGTGACAAATAGCATCCCAGTGGCACTGTCGGGGTTTATCAAGATACTGGCTTATGAATCCTACAGCAGCTGCCAGGCCAGTCCTAGTGACTGTCAGGTAGATAAGCTTGCCTACCAGTCTCCAAAACTGGTGGCAATCATCATAAGGAGGAGAGTTGTCATCGTCCCAATCCATATTAGGGTCCAGAGGAGTGTTGGATGGCTTGTAGCCCAGCATGCCTGTCTCCTGCAACAGATCAAGAACATATTTTCTCCGTGAAAGACAGAGTCCTGCAGATGATCTGGCAACCTCAATGCCTAAAAAATATCGTAGTTTGCCAAGGTCCTTGGTGATGAAGTGTTGTGCTAAATAATTTTTGGTTGCCTGTATACCCGCATTATCACTGCCCGATAAGACAATATCATCAACATACACAATAAGGATAACAAGTCCTGCTGCTGACTTACGAATAAATACAGAATGATCAGATTGTGATCGCCGAAAGTCAAAGGTAATTAAGATCTGACTGAGTTTATCAAACCACGCACGCGGGCTCTATTTAAGACCATAGATGGCCTTTCTGAGTTTACAGATTTTGAAGGCAGACTCCCCCTGAGCAACAAATCCCGGAGGTTGCTCCATGTATACTTCCTCCTGTAGATCTCCATATAGAAAGACGTTTTTGACATCGAGTTGAAACAGAGGCCAGTCTTTATTCACATCAATAGATATCAGAATGCGAACAGAATTTAAGTGTGCAACTGGAGAAAAAGTCTCAAAGTAGTCATCACCATATGTCTGTGTGTAACCTTTTGCAACTAATCTGGCTTTTCAAGCGTTCAATAGTGCCATCCGGTTGATATTTTATAGTAAATATCCAACGACAGCCTACGGTAGGGCAAGAAGAGGGATGATCGATTAGATCCCATATCTGATGATCGCAGAGCGCATGCATTTCTTGCTCCATAGTATGTTTCCATGCAGGAATACGAAGGGCCTCCTTTGCTGATTTAGGGATAGTCACAACAGACAAAACAGAAGTGAAGCATGCAAAACTGTCACATAGATTGTCAGAGGAACAGAAATTACTAATAGGATGTTGAGTACATGAACGAACACCTTTCCGTAGACTGATAGGAAGGTCCAGGTCAGAAAATACCTCACTGGGTGGTGGATCAACCACAAACGAAGGAGTTGGTTCGACCAGGGCCTCAGAAGTAGTTTTTCTCGTTAACCTGCGCTTGTAGACTTGCAATGGGTGTTCCGTAGGCATATCATGAGAAGGTAAATTCTCAACAAGAACCGGTAAAGGTGTGGTGGCCATAATATCAGTAGACAGTTTTGCTCCATCAGTAGAGTAGTAAGGCATATGCTCAAAGAAAGTCACATCCGCACTAACAAACTACTGTTTTTGAACATGATCAAAGCAGCGGTAGCCTTTTGTGTACGGGAATACCCCAGGAAAACACACTTGGTCGAGCGAGCATCAAGTTTTGTGAGGCCAGAGAGAAGGTTTTTCACAAAGCAAGTACTCCCAAAAATGCGAGGAAGAGAGAATGAAGGTTTATCAGGAAACAAAATGGCGTAAAGAACATGATTTTGCAAAACAGAGGAGGCATGCGATTTATAAGATAGCAAGCCGTAGAGATAGCTTCAGGCCAAAAATGATGGGGTACTTTGTAGTGTATGAGAAGAGTGCGAGCAACCTCTAGTAAGTGGCGGTTCTTTTTCTCAGCGACGCCATTTTGCTGAGGAGTGTAAGGACAAGTAGTCTGATGTATGGTCCCACGAGTGGCACAAAAGGAGGTAACATATTTTTGCATAAACTCAAGTGCATTATCAGTATGAAATTTTTTAATAGGCTTGTTAAACTGGGTGTGGATTTCAACAAAGAAAGTACGAATAGTTTCCAGCACAGTGTCCCGACCCTTAAGCAAAAACAACCAAGTGGTGCGAGAGTAATCATCAATGAAAGTCATAAAATATTTCACACCCGAGTGACTCGACACAGAACAAGGACTCCAAATATCAACATGAACTATATCAAAAATTTCTTTAGAAGCAATAACCTTCTTAGCAGGAAAAACAGAACGAGTTTGTTTTCCCAACACGCAAGTTTCACAAGTAAAACTGTTCTCAGATAATGCATGAAATAAATGTTTTAATTTGGCAGCTGATGGATGGCTCAGTCTAAAATGCCACTGTAGTCCAGTTACTGAAGTAGACAACAGAGCAGATGCAGCAGGAGGTCCATCCAGATAATACAACCCGTCTGGTCCTTCATGGCCCGAACCAATCCTCGTCTTCGTGCGGAGATCCTTTAAAATACAACCAGAAGGATTAGATTTAATAGAGCACTGGAGCTGTTTTACCATCTTACTTACAGATAAAAAATTAACAGGAAACTGTGGGATATATAAAACATATTTTAGTTGTAGCTTTGGTGAAAGAGGAACTGTGCCAGTGCCATGAACGGTAGTTTTGGAGCCATTTGCAACAATAACAGAAGAGATAGTAGCAGATTTATTGAGAGCAGAAAATAGGCGGATGTCACCGGCCATATGAGTAGATGCACCCGAATCAATACACCATTTATTGTTACCAATATTCAGAGAAGCAAGCATAGCAGAGGATCCCGCTGTAGATGAGGGTGGTAGCTGGGTGATACGCTCCTGGAACGACTTCTCAAATTCAGAACGAAGACAGTCTGCGTTTGCCGGAGCAGCAGGTGTGTCAGAGGTAGTGTCAGCAGTAGAATCTGTAGAAGCCTGGTTAGTCTAAGCGGGATTGCCATGCTTAATCCAGCAACGATCTTCAGTATGGTTGTCCTGGCCACACCAGTTGCAGTAGCGAGGGCCGGAAGGTGCACTACGTCCAGGAGTAGATGAGCCGCGACCACCTGAGGGAGGAGGTCGACCTCCACATCCACGGCCACGTCTACGACCACAGCCAGAATCAGCAGGGCGAGCAATGAGAGCAAGATTCTCAACAGTAGGAGCAGGAGTCATGGATGGTAGTTGTTGGACTCTTTTCAGGACATCTCTGAGGGTAGGCAGCGGATCACTAGATAGAATCTGGTCAACCACGCCAGAGAAGGATGCATGAAGGGCAGCCAAAAATTGAACTAGCTGAAGTTCTTTGCGCTGTTTCTGGGCTACTTTGATGTCGGCCTTCAAGGGGTGGTAGAGTTTGAACTCATTCCACAGAGCTGAGCACTGATTGTAGAAGTCCTCGATAGAAGTGTCATGGGAGAACTCCTTCTTGGCCAAGGTTTTGAGAATTTAAAAAACTCGCTTGGGATTCTCCTGATGAGAGTAAACATGGGAGAGTTGATCCCACATGGCCCTTAGCATCATGAAGGCAGAGCAGAGATTGGCTAATCCTTGGTTCAGTGCTGTTAAGGA
The DNA here is from genome assembly GCA_963693085.1 of Alisma plantago-aquatica. Lineage (NCBI taxonomy): Eukaryota > Viridiplantae > Streptophyta > Magnoliopsida > Alismatales > Alismataceae > Alisma > Alisma plantago-aquatica. Next base: position 1,252,045,307 of record OY856410.1, on the reverse strand, counting down.
GCCACGACATAACTCCAGAGTCGTCCTTGGACCATTGTGCATAGTTTTGTCTGGTTTTGTCATCAGCTTCAGCAGTAGGAACAGCAGGAGGCTCAGCTGTAAGATGGTGATATTGGCCTTGGGCTTTGACATACAGAATGAAGGACGCCGAGCATAGATGATAGTTGGAGCCGCCGTCAAGCTTCATTGTGGTAACACACATAGAGCGGGGAGGCTCAGATAAAGCCATAGCAGAGGCAGTAGTCGGCGTAGCAGCAGAATAGATCAAAGACCCACGACGGGGCAGATAGCATCAACAGGGATCTGACAAGTCAGATTAGAGAACCCGTATAGGGCAGAGTATGTATATAGAGAAACCTACGCCGTCATGAGGAATACTAATGTTCCTTCATGAGGCGTAGGCAGAAAAGACGGTGAGATGAGAGACTCTCAACGTAGATGGCCAATGGCTGTCCGGAGGTAGAGCGGTTGTTTAACCGGACGTAGAGAGGGAGGAGAGGAGAGCAGTAGCAGCCGTAGTAGAAAAAGGAAAGAGGAGGGATAAGAGGGTGGGTGTGGAAGCGGAAAAGGGAGGAAGAGGTGGCTGCGGGGGGGGTGGTGATTGCGGTGGAGAGGGTGGGTGGCTGTGGTGGCGGCGGGAATGGGAGGAGGGGGCTGTGGTGGCGGCGGGGAAGGGAAGGAGGGGGGATGTGGTGGTGGCGGGGAAGGGGAGCAGGGGTGGCGGCTGTTACGACCCCGCCTCCCAGTAACCCCCAATTAAGGGAGACCGAAAGGACAGAGCCGTTAACCAATAACCCAGATCAAAGGTTCGACAATTAACCAAGAACAATTATTAAATTTAACAGACTAAACTGAAAAGCTGTAAGAAAAATAAACTTTTGCATACCTCTTTTTTTTCCTTTTCGAAAACTTGGATCTCTAAACTTCTATCCACTTAAGGATTCTACTCTAACTAATCCCCCTTGTATTTTACTTCATGTATTTCCCAATATGACGATTTATTGTTTGTTCTTTGGCTTGTACCTAAAACGCCGACAAACAAAACGTCGGTCAGCCGAAGCTGGTATGTGGGGGAAACACTAATCATGCAATTATTCTTAACAATGTAATTATTTAACAACCAAGATTACGTTTTAAGCCACACTACTCAATCCTTACCTATCCCTTAACTCTGTGCTAACCCTGCAGTGGACTTGTATGCTACCTCTCTTTAGGTTGATTCTTACCACCATGGTCCTACCTTACAGGTAGCCAATACATAGGGTAATAGAGTCGCATGGCACTACCCGAAGGTAGCCCAATATCTAACTCAATGTGACTTGATGGACCTACCCCGTTGGTAGCCATGTACGTAGTCATCAATGACCTGATGGACCTACCCCATAGGTAGCCATGTACTAGGTCAACTAATAAGCCACAGAGGGGACCAGGATCTGAGCTAGTAGGCACATATCTTAGGTGATAGTCATATCCACATTATAGTTTGCATGAATTAAAATCATCCAACAATTAATTCATGTCATCGATGAAACTTCGGTAAACCTCAGAAAACTAACTCGATATATTCACAAGCGTAACCACATACCTGTATTGCAGATTCAGATACATAATTAATCAGAACATAGAAATCCCAATCAAGCAACCAATCACGCACATAATCCTGAAATAAATATACCAATTTCCTTTTATTAATATGTATCCCATATCATCATCATCCTTAGGATTTCTATTTCAATTTTAGGGTTTCCTTGGGAATTAGGGTTTTGCCTCCATTCTTAGTTATTAAGAACCCTAATTCATCAAATCTACTTAAAACCTTTAAATTCTCTCCTTTTAATATTCTTAACAGTCTTAGGATCATCATTTAGTAATTTACTTAATCCAAAATATCATGGTTTTCCTCTTCTTTTACCCCAATTAGGGTTCCCATATGAATTATTCTTCATTTATGGATTACAACCCTAAAGCTACCAATTTTGTACACCAAACGGATGAAAACTCTATATTATTAATCAACAAGTTAATATCTTTCAAATTACCTATTAGTCTTCAAAGATGTATCCTTTATATTCAATTTAGGGTTTCTAAGGTTTCCTACAAAACCCTAACCATCTCAATTATCTTCATTAAGAATCATCTAATCCAAACTATGTTCAAGAATCATTATATTATAGTTTTATTCTTGCAATATCATGTTATGACCATTAAAACTCATATTTACCATGTTCATGATCATAAAACCCTAAAACCAACATACTAATCATCCTTTTATGATTTTACCTTTCCTTTTACTCTTAACAGGTTAAGATTGATCAAAAACATATAAAAGATTCATCATGTTCGTTTTTATATCATTCTAGGGTTTTTCTATCAATTAATGCATCAAAAGATGTAAAACCCTGTACTTTTTGAGTTTCAAACAGAATTAGGCTTCAAACATAATTTATTTGTATTCCTCTCGTTCTGAGGATCAATTTTCATATAAGACTTGTTTTAATCCGAGTTACCAATCTTTATTTATGAAATTTGCAAGGAAAAGTACCTCTCGGCCAATCAGATGCCGCCACGTCGTCCTTTACCATGCAACACGGCTTGCTTGGAAACATAACGGATTGACCGTTATGCCCTCACTTAAGTTCCTGCTCGTTCAACCCGCGGAGGGGCAATTTCGTCCAAGGCCACTCGGCCTTCTTCAACCTCACGATCAAGCCCTGCTGCCGCTGCAGCAGCGATCCCAAGCGGCCCTGCCGCCCTTCCCGATGCTCGACGACCACCAAGCAACTCCCTTTGGCTCCGCCGTGCCTGTGCGCACGTGAGGGTGCTGTTGGATCATGGCCAAGACGGCCCGATCCAACTCTTCTTCTTCCCCGCGTGCAAACCCTAGCGCCGCCGCCGGCTAGGTCTGTTCCGCAGGGTTCTGCCTCCCGCCCATGGCCGTGTAGTCGTCCAAAGAGGTTCCTCGACCTCCGCCGCCCTCCTCCGAACCCAGAGTAGCCTCCAGATAGGACTGGGTCGGCTGGAAACAGAGGCTTCATGTCCGCTAACGACGACCTCCTGCAGACGAGTTGCAGGTGACCCGGTGACGATCCCCTCGAGCTAGCAGCCTTGTAGCTGCTCGGCTTGGAAGGGAGGGGTGCCAGGAATTCCCTCGAACACCTTCTGTCTCCTTATGGGTCGCTCTATTCCCTGTTGTTAGGGTATGGACGGAAACAAAGAAGAGAAAGATAAAAGAACGTGGGGTTCTCTCTCCCCTTCGAACCAAGGCTCTACCCCTAATATAGGGGAGAGTGCGAAGCCCTAAGGCATGCCTCCATGAGGACTCAAGTCCTAAACTCGAAAGGAAACATACTTTCCTTGGTTGTGAAGCAACCATCTCTTTCTCTCTTCATTAACTCCTATTTCCTTGATATTCTTATCCTTGATATATTAGAATTTCGAAAATCTCTTCTTTTATCTTCTTAGTACTTGCCCTTTATTCTTGTGGCACGAAATTCTATTTTCATTTAATAGAAAAAATACTTCCGTTTTGCAAAACCACATAATTCATTAATAATGCATCACATTATCCTCTTATTTTGCAATTTTGATATTTTCTCTTTCTTTCCTCTTTATTGGGACTCCTTGGATCCCAAGAAATTCTATTATTTCGAAATCCTTTTTATTGGATACTCATTATCCTTCTAGATGCATCTAAATGCATTCATTATTTCCCATTATCTTGTTTATTTCTTATTAAAATAGTTCTTTTTGAGGATTTCTCTTTATTTCTCTTTTATTTTCCTCATTGATATTCATTTTATCATTAGGAATCCTTGGGATACGAAAATCCACAAAGGATCACTCCATTATACCTTTTTCCACTTATTTCCAACATTTTAACATTATTTTCAATTTCTTTCTTACTAAAGAAATACTTAATTAATCTTTTCTTTTCTTATTGCTTTCTTTTTGCAACTTTGGACTCCTTGGAACCCAAGGAACCCAAGAGGCACGAAATCCATCCTTAGATTACATCTCTTCGCCTTCTAGAGGTTTCTACCTCTTCCTTTTCTCAAATATTCAATTATTCAATTACTAATCGAATTTTCTTTGTTATTTGGGCCCAATAGCCAATTAAGCCCACAACACAGACATCAAGGCTATTGTAAAAAAAATCCATGTATTCAAAATAAATTATACCATTCTTTGTTCAATTATCTTTAATATGAGAAATTACATTTCTCACCAGATGAACCCAAAAATTGGGGCTGTAACAACGGCGGTGGCGGGAAGGGGGCAGGGGCAGGTTGGTGGCGGGGGGGGGGGGAAGAGGACAAGGGCTGGCGGCGGCGGTGGAGGAGGAAGAGAGGGGGGGAGGGGCGGTGGCGTCGGGGGGGGGGGGGCGTCTGGGGGTGCTGATGACGTCTTACATCATTTCGGACGGGTGGGTGGGGAAAAATAAGAACATGTTCTTGATACCATCTAAAGAGAAAGGGAATTGTTTATTGAGTGAGTAAAACAGGTTACATGGTAGTCTCTAATATAGCAACTGGGAGTAGAGACATAAGTACAAGTGATCAATATGGGACTAATATTACAAGAATAACAAAGCATCACAAGTAAATAACACAATATATCTATAACATACAATATCTACTATCATTATTTCTATTATTGTGCAGCCGCCCTTATTTTCTCCTCCCTGTACTATGATATCCCCAATATACATTATGCTTATTGTTCAGTTTTGATTTTTGATCAAGTCCTTACACGGGAGCTTTGCCCCTCGCACCCCCTCTTTCGTTTTGCATCAAGATCCATTTATTTTTCTACCCGGCTCTGTCAAATCGGGTCATGTTGTACATTTACTCAAGTAATCAATTGAGACCCTCCAAATATATGCCTATATATTTATTTCATCTACTGTTGTATCTGACTTTCCACCCCAACCACTCCTGGTTGTTATCGTGGTTGGTATGAGGGGGAGAAATAGAGGAGAGTTGAGATAAAGGAGAGGAAGATTATATTCTGCTGCTCGATATATTCGTGGATCTTTATGCACTTCTTGAAGAGCTTGTGGACTTCTACTATTGATATCTGCATTTAAAAGTGTTTTACTACTATATGCTTCTTGGAGAGTTTATTGTTTAAAGCTTCATGTCTATTGTTTGCTTATTTAAGCTAATGGTCTTCTATCCGTCTACGTCATCTCTACTTTCTACTTTTTGTCCATGCTTTATTTGCACGTTGACATTGTCCGTGCCTTGCGGACGTTGACTTTCCGAATTGTAAACCAACACTCTGGACTTTTCTACTGTGAACCAACACTCTTGGGATTTTTCTACTGTGAACTAGCACTCTCTAGACTTTTCTGTTGTGAACTAACACTCTTTGGACTGCGACGATAACGACAGTGATGAAGACTCTGACACCTTCTTGCTGTTGTTTACTACTCTAGATGCCACATCCTTTTTGGTCAAGAAGCTTCTGCTACTTGTTTGCGACCGACGACATACTTCAGATTTAACCTGCTTTGGGTTATCTATTTGAGGGGGAGTATTTGAGTGATGAGTGATTTATTGTAATCTTGAGGGGGAAAAATATTCTTGTATGGACTTGGCTTATCTTAATTTCTACTTCTTTGTTTGTTAGTCCGTCTCTCTATTTGCAAGCTAACTTCAGATTCTCCCAAACTTCAGCATCAGGGGGAGTATTAGAGAGTCTGGTTAATTTAGTTAACTAAGTTGTTGAGTCTATTTGTATATGGGCCTTAGTGTGTCTTGGCTCATTAGGGTTTAGTCTAAAGTCTGTATGCTTCCCCTTCTGTTATATGTAGGAGGGGGATTCCTCTTATCAAATATATCACATAGCCTTCTTTTACATATCCAACCCATTAGATACATAACATAACCACTTAAAATAGGGTTAGTAACAATATAACCTCCATTTGAAGCCCAAAATAGTTGGTAGATTGTATGTATCTAGGTATATATTGACGCTGATTACTAAATATAGTATATTTGTAATCAAAATGAATATATAACCCTGCAACGACTATTTTGACAAGTGACATTTCACTTACGCCAATGAAGTTTTGACAACTTTATTTATTGTATTGTTTAAGTTGATTTTTCACTAGCAAACTAAAACTTCCATGGAAATCCGAGTCTGCAGACAGACCAACCATTTCGTATGTCGTGCTCCTTGTGGAAGTGTAAAAGTTTGTGGAAATATCAATCCTTGATCTATAACACCCCTCTATTGGAGCATGGAAACAAAACCATGACTGAAACCAACTTGAACCAAGGAACGAGGTGACCGATACCGACGCCGTTTCGACAGCTTGGAAATAGGTATTTACCGGTATACCGACGGAAATACCGACAGATGCAATCCTGGCCGTTTCGACGCCAAAATGAACAAATTAATTTATGAAATTTTACAGGTGTAATCTCTACACCTAAATGCATCGTTTTATGCAATAAAATTCTATATTGGGTGTGGGGGAGGGGGGGTCCATCATGGGGGAGGTAAGGAATCTGTCCTGTTTCGTTGGGATTTCGATGAAGGATTTCGATGACAAAATGAAGGAATTAAGATATGAAATTTTACTAGCACAAACCACACACTTTTTTTTTTGAAGGTAAACCACACACTTAAATACACACAATTATGCAATAATATACAATTTACAACATATGAATAACATATCTACTTACAACTCACATCAGCTGTATGTTGAGTGGCGCGCTGGTTCTCCATACAGTAATGAGTTGATATTACTGAGATATTGCAGCCATGACATGCACATCCTATAAAGGTGGTTGTATATAGTCACATGCTCCTCATACACATCATTATTGGCAAATTATATGAAGTTCCATGTTGCTCATTCATGTGCGATACTGTGTAAGTGTATAATACTCGTTTGTATTATATTCACATTACTCTTTAGTAAAACATCTTCCACTAAACATAAATAAGTAACTAATTATATCAATACTAATTGTAATATGTTAGACAGATTGTATTATAATAGTAATTAAGAGTGTTGTAAGTAGGTAGATCTAGTAATAATATTGTAGATCTATATAATATACTTATAGATGTATGTATAGTTCGCATAAACATATATAATTGGAGTAATATTAGGCTTTGGCGGTAAAAAATAATTTTTTTAGGTGAAAGTGGAAGAAAAAAGTAGGAAAAAGAGATGGAGAGGTTGCTAATGGTAGAAATGAAAGAGATTAGCTATAATTACCTTGATTTGGGTTGGTATTAGCTCCAATCGCAAAAAATCATCCAAATGCACCTTCTTTTCTCCTCCCAATAAGTAACTACAGTCATTCTTGCAAAAAACGGTATACCCATCGGTATACCGCCGGTTTCGGTCGGTACAGTGAAGTTAGTAGTGCATTTTGCATCGAAATCATCGAAACATGGCGGTATGGGCGGTATACATGTCGGTATATCACTATTTGCGATCCTATCGGTACGCACGCATGTTTCCGTATCGGTATTTCGGTCGAAATATCGGCGGTACGGGCGAAACTTCATTCCTTGACTTGAACATTATAGAATAATGAGAAGAATTGTATTAGATGAGTCTAAACAATGGGTTCTATTTTATAGGACAAGAGAATAACCCAACAATTATAAAGTGAGCAATATGGGATAAAACACGGGTAGAGTAAAACACAGAAATAACACAGAAATAACACAGAAATAACACATAAATAACATATCTCTTTATATCTCTTTACTCCCCCTCAAGCTGGAGCATAGATGTTGAACATCCCCAGCTTGTCCACCTAGTGTATGGAAGCGAGCTTTAGGTAGAAGTTTGGTGAAGATATCCGCCACTTGGTTTTTAGTACTACGAAATGGGGTACAGATGCGGCCAGAAAGAACAGAATTCCGAACAAAGTGGCAATCAACTTCTATATGCTTTGCTTGTTCATGAAAGGTAGGGTTGTTCGCAATAAAAATCGAAGCCTTGTTATCACAGAACATAAGAATAGGTCTATAATCAACTATATCAAATTCTTTTAGAAGACTTTGCACCCATAGAAGTTCACAAGCAGTGTGAGCCATGGCTCGATATTCAACTTCTGCACTTGACCTAGCTACTACCACTGTTTGTTTTTTCTACGCCAAGTAACTAGGTTGGCACCAACAAATGTGCAGTACCCAGAAATAGACTTCCAATCACACTTACTTCCTGCATAATCGGAATCAGAGAAACCAGAAAGACTGGAATGACCATTCTTCTTGTATAATAGACCTTTCCCAATATAGCTTTTGAGGTATCTCAGAATGTGACAGACAACGTCCCAGTGACACTGTCTAGGTTTGTCTAGGTACTGGCTGGCAAATCCTACTACAACAGTCAGATCGACTCTCGTGACAGTAAGATAGATGAGCTTACCAACCAATCGTCTAAATTGGTCGTAATCAACATAAGATGGGGAAGAATCATCATCCTAGTCAGTATGTGGGTATAGAGGAGTGCTGGCTGGCTTGCAACCAAGCATATTTGTTTCTTGTAAGAGATCCATAACATATTTACGTTGAGAGAGACATAATCCTGCAGATGATCTAGAGACCTCAATACCCAAAAAGTATCACAGCTTGCCGAGGTCCTTGGTGACAAAGTACTTTTCCAGATAGGCCTTAGTAGCATGGATGACCAAGGTGTCACTGCCAGATAGAATAATGTCGTCAACATAAACAATAAGAATGACTAAGCCTGCTGTAGTTTTTCTGATAAATACAACGTGATCTGAATGAGAACGACGAAAGCCGAATTTGATAAGAATTTGGCTCAGTTTGTCAAACCAGGCACGAGGGCTTTGTTTGAGGCCATAGATTGCTTTCCTTAATTTGTAAACCTGCGAAGAAGACTCCCCCTGAGCAACAAGCCCCGACGGTTGCTCCATGTAAACTTCTTGCAAGTCTCCATAGAGAAATGCATTCTTGACATCTAGTTGAAATAGAGGCCAGTCTTTGTTTACAACAGCAGAAATGAGAACACGAACATATTTGAGCCTTGCTATCGGAGAGAAGCAACAGAAATGAGAACATGGACAGATTTAAGCCTTGCTACTAGAGAGGTCTCAAAGTAGTCAACGCCATATGTCTGTGTGTAGCCCTTTGCAACCATGCAGGCTTTCAGGCGATCAATGGTGCCGTCTGGTTGATATTTGATAGTGAACTGAAGATCCAGCAACAACCGACCGCCGGACAGGTAGAAGGGCGATCTATAAGATCCCATGTCTTGCGATCAGAGAGAGCCTGCATTTCAGTCTCCATAGCTTGCCGCCATGCATGAATAAGAAGGGCTTCTTTGGCCGTTTTGGGAATGGTTACAGCAATAGCAGCAACAAAGCTGGCAAAATTGGCACCCAGATTAGAGGAGGAACAAAAATAACTAATTGGATGTTTAGTACAGGAACGAACACCTTTCCGAAGACTAATAGGCAAATGTAAGTCAGAAGTTACCTCAGCTGTGGGCTGATCATCCGCCGAAGGAGGAATTGGTTGTCGAGGGGCCATGGAGGGATTAGTCTACTTGGGCCTTCTTTTTTAGATTTGTAGCGGTCTCTCTTCAGATGTCGGCTTAGAAGCTGATTCAATATCCACAATATCTGGCAGTGACGTGGGTGCCAAAATGTCACTAGATAAGGATGCTCCTTTTTCAAAGTAGAAGGGCAGATGCTAAAAAAAAAACTACATCTGCACTTTCGTATCATTGTCGCATAATAGGATCATAAAAACAATACCCTTTCTGGGTTCAATAATATCCCAAAAAAATGCATTTGGTGGAACGAGGATCAAATTTCGTTATCTCAGGACGGACGTTTTTGACAAAGCAGGTGCACCCAAAGATATGTGGTGGAACAGAAAAGAATTGTGCATCAGGAAAAATGATGTTGTAAGGGATCTTATTGTGTAAAACAGAGGACGACATGCGATTGATAAGATAGCACACCGTAGAAACAACCTCAGGCCAGAAACGGTGAGGAACATAATAATGAAGGAGAATAGTGCGAGCAACCTCTAAGAGATGACTGCTCCTCTTTCAACATCTGTAACTGGACTACATTGGCACTACTGTCTTGGCCACCCCTCTGCTACAAAGCTGAAACATTTATTTCCTACTTTAGTTGATAAAACTTTTGCTTGTGAAGCGTGTCAATTGGGCAAACAAACCTGGTCCGTGTTTCCTGCTAAGAAAGATATTGGTTCTTGTAGAAAATAAGATGGAGGCTAGACCGCTAGAAAGATAATTGTTATTGAAAGTGGGCAAACTCCCCTCCTATATATAGGAGAGGAAGCAAGTACAAGGCCTTAACCCTAATGGGCAAAGTCAATTAGGCCCATGTACATAATAAACTAACTAGTCCAACACTGCCCCTCAAGCTGGAGCATGGGTAAAACACATGTTCAACTTGTCAATACATAAAAAAGATAAAATGGCCCATACAAAAATTGATTTCCCTTATAAGAAATGATCTCCCCTTGAATCTTGCAACAAAATTTGAAGCACTCTTAACATTGCCCTTGAAGAATGTAGCACATGGCAGGTAGTAAGTGGTCTTCTTCCTTTGATGAAAATGACATTAATGCATAACCAGTGGTAGCAGAATAGACTCCTCCTGAAATGAAAAATCGCCAGACTTATAGAAGTAATCACAAATCATTTTCTTCGAGATCTCCAAACTCGTTGAAGCAACCATAAATAAATTTCCGAATCTTTGACGAGCAACTGAGTAATGTACATGGCGGAGGACATATATAGAAGTCATTTGATTCACTATTGTTGTCAAAGTGTTTCCGCACAAGAAACACCACTACCGGAATAATGCGTGGTAGTTGGAATAAGAGCACTACTATAGGAATATTCTGCCATAGCCATGGTTTTAAAAAACGCGCCTCGAGGCTTAAGAGGCGTACGCCTCGAGGCGAGGCGGCCTCCGGTACGCCTCGAGGCTTAAGCCTCAGTCTGCCAGTGAGAGGCGTGCGCCTCAGTTTCTGCGAGGCGTATCGAGGCGTAAGAGGCGTAGAGGCGTTTGTGAGGCGTAAGCCTCAGACTTTGTGTCTAAAAAAAGGCTGTATTATCCTATTTTGGACTTAATAGAGGCTAAATTAACCCAAAATTATATGTATATAGATATATGTATGTGCATATCTATATATGTGTATGTTTGTTTGTTAACAACTATGGATATTTTACTACTTTTATCATTATATGCTGCATGTATGTATGCATTCTCTTGTGTATGTGTATATATATACATCTGTGTATAATTATAACTATATTTATATGGATAGATATGTATTTATATATACATGTGTATTTGTAATAGTATATCTATCTATACATATATATATATATATATATATATATATATTTCTGTTTCAGAAATATGTAAATCTTTATAGTTATATATGTAAATCTGTACAGCATAAAACAGAAATCTGTCTATATAGTAAGTATATTTATTTATATGTATAGATATGTATCTATATATACATGCGTATTTGTAATAGTATATCTATCTATACATATATATATATATATATATATATATATATATATATATATATATATATATATATATTTCTGTTTCAGAAATATGTAAATCTGTATAGTTATATTTGTAAATCTGTACAGCATAAAACAGAAATCTGTCTATATAGTAAGTATATTTATATATATCTGTTATATATATGTCAATCTATATAGAATAAAATAGAAATCTGTCTATATAGTATATGCATGTATGCATATGTAAATCTGTATATATGACTATATACACGTACATATATGTATTCATATATAAATATATGGGATTATATATGTATATCAGTATATGTACATATATGTATTCATATATATTCATATATATATATATATATATATATATATATATATATATATATGTATAGGATTATGTATATGTATATGTATGTTTATACATATATGTATTAATGACTATATTATTTATATATATATTATATGTGGATATATTTTTATATATATATATATATATATATTTATATGTACGCCTCGGTACAATCTGAGGCTTACGCCTCGACCGCCTCGAGGCTTACGCCTCGCCTCGCTGAGCCGAAAACGCCTCGATGCGCCTCACGCACTTTAAAACCTTGGCCATAGCAGGTGGGCACATGTTAAAGACATGCTACTATAGGATACACGCCATAGTAGATGTCAACAACACGGATGAATATATAGAAACTGGACAACATGGTCAGATGACATGACTTCTTCTCTCCGTCATCTCATCTCTTCTCATCTTCCTCTGTTCTCCCCCTCACTCCAACCACGAAAAAGATCATGAGAGTGGTTGGGGTGGAGAGTCATGGATACTGGTAGAGGAATGGAGGCACAGAATTAAAGCAATATCGCTATAAAGGCACGATAGGAAAAACAAAACACCACCGGAATAAGCACGGCATAACATAACAAAAATACTACCGGAATAGAAACTCGTTAGAAAGAGGAGTAGCACTACCGGAATAGAACTCGACAGGAAAAATAAAGCACTACCGGAATAGAGGAAGATGAGAAAAGGAATAGATGGAGGAGAGAAGAGAGGGAAGCGGAGGCGGCGACTAGGGATAGGTTCCCAGAGCACGCTCTGATACCATGTAGAAAATAAGATAGAGGCTAGAAAGACAATTGTTATTGATTATGGGCAAACTCCCCTCCTATATGTAGGAGAGGAAGCAAGTACAAGGAAGCATACCTTAACCCTTATGGGCCAAGTCAATTAGGCCCATGTACATAATAAACTAACTAATCTAACAGTTCTAAATGCCTTTTTGACATTGTTCATGCGAATATATGGGGTCCGTGTTCTGTTACTAGCCATTCTGGAGCTAAACATTTTATAACGTTCATTGACGACTATTCTCGTGCTACTTGGTTATTTTTTTTTGAATGATCGCAGAACTATTTTAGACACCAATAACACCTTTTTTTTCTGAAATCCAGACTCAGTTCAGCAAACCCATTAAAATTTTTCGCACTGATAATGCCCTTGAATTTATGCGAAAATCGGTTACACATTTTTGTTCATCCCTCAGACTCTCCACCAAACTAGTTGCCCCTATAGTCCACAACAAAATGGAGTTGCCGAACGGGCGGTTGGGTGGAAGATGGAGAGGCGGCGGGTGAGAGAGGCGCTGGGGTGGCAGCGGAAAGAACAAGAAGGTGGGGGGGGGGGCGACAATAGGGAAAGGGAAGGAGAGGGGGGTGGCTAGGTTGGGGATGGCATTAGGGTTAGGGTGAAAAAGGGCTAAGGGGGATCGACTGGCTCTAATACCATATAAAATAATGAGAAGAATTGTATTAGATGAGTCAAAAGGTTTACAATGGGTTCTTTTTTATAGAACAAGAGAATAACTCAACAATTAGAAGTGAGCAATATGGGATAAAACATAGGTAAAGTAAAGCACAGAAATAACACATAAATAACATATCTCTTTATCTCTTTAAACATAAAAGATACCATATAAAGATTGGTCAACTGAAAAAATGAAAGAAATCATAGTTTTAACATGAAATGAATCTTTTGTGGGCTCTGTGGGAGCCTAGACGCTTACTTAAGCAACCCTTTTTGAACGATTTTCCCAATCTACATATATCCTTATGAACGATGTGGGATTTGGGTTCTGAGAATAAATACAAGAGGCTCTAATATAGGTACTGTATTCTTGTCCTGTATGGTATCGAGGGATAATATGGTTCTTAATATTGAAATAAGAGTCCTTCATTAGTTACTATGGCATAGGCACTTGATTTTTTACAAGGAAATATGCTCTAATATGAGGTACGTTTTTATCTTACACAACAAAACCTTTATAATAACATTATGACCTCCAAATAAGCACCATGGCCATACTTGTGGAGGCAACAATGAGTCAATGCGCCAAGGTTGACTGCCTTGACACCTAGGCATGACCATAGTTTAAAATGTCCGATTTCAACGCCATATCCAATGGTCCAATATTTTTTTTAACATAGATTTTGATGGAAATTTCATTAGGTGCTTTTTTTGTCGACACAAGATTTTGACACATGATTTCAACGACCCAAAAAAAGGAATTTAAGTCATGAAATATTCACCAGGATAATTTACATACATGGATACATCTATATATGCAATTAAATATATATAGATATTGGGGGGAAGCTCCTACATGTGTGAGTGAAAAAAGCGGAACTATTTCAGTTTAGTATATTAATATTTAGTTTAACGGTTCTATTTGTAATACATGCCCAAGTGTATCTTGGCTCATTAGGAATTTGTTGACGTCTGTATGCTCTCCCTTCTAGTATTTATAGGAGAGGGGTTTCTACATCTATTACTAACACACATAAGGGATTTTTCCCGAAGATTGTTTCTTACATGGTATTAGAGCCATAGTTATCAAGGCTTCTGCCTAGGCGCGCCTAGGCTCTAGGTGGGCTGCCTTGAACTGGGTGCCTAGCTTTTCAGATAACTAAACTGGATGCCTAAGGCCTTTTTGGCCCAAATTAAGACACTTAAAGCCCGCATTCGCTTGGATTAGGTCTCAATTTGGTCAAATTAGATCAAGTTTGTTGCTTTACGGAAGAAATGGGTCTGATTTAGGCCAAATCAGACCTGATTTGGGGGGATCGAGGTCTGATTTGGGGAAACATGTCTTATTTGGGGTAATTCATTCTGATTTCGCCAAATTAGGGCTCATTTAGGTCAATGTAGGACACACTAGGGGAAGTTACATCTATTAGGTCATCTTAAGCCAAAACAGATCTGAGTTAGGCCAGATTAGGGCAGAGTAAGTTCAAGTAGGTCCAATTTAGATCATGTTAGGACAAATAGAGGCCGAATAGGTATAGCTACAAGTGTGATGTAGGTGAAGTTATGATTAATTAAATTTATGGATAACCAATACAAATGTATGGTGAAGTATATATAGATAAATGTTTGTGAAAAATCATTTATATGCATGTAAAATATAAACAAATATGAAAAAACCAAGATATACCTAGGCTCCCGCCTAGGCGCCGAGGCCCCCTACGCTTCCCTAGAGTGGGAAGGACCGCCTAGCCGCCTAGACAAGTGTGATTACCAACAACAACCTTAAAAGAGTGTTAGAAGTTGTCATAATGTTATTCACAAAAGAGCATACCCCTCTCCTATAAATGAGATATTGGGAAGTGGAAAGGAACCCTAATGGGCCTAGTAGACTTAGGCCCATTGTACATAAGACTTATGAAAATAAGAAAAGGAAAAAGGAGATGCATAAATGAGATAAAACAAGAATTAGAGAATAAACATATATCTGAATACTCCCCCTCAAGCTGGAGCATAGTTGTCAATCATGCCCAACTTGTAGCATAACTCCTGAACCCTCTTTCCAAGAGAGGCTTGGTGAAGATGTTTGCAATTTGCTCACTAGTCGACAAAGGGGAGTCATGATCTTCTGAGTCATCACAATATTACAGAGAAAGTGGCGGTCCACCTCAATATGCTTAGTCTGCCCATGAAAAACAAGGCTACTAGCAATTAAGGTCGGTGCCCGATTTTCACACTACATCAAAATAGCAAAAGAGACAGAAAACCCAAAATCTATAAGGGATTTTATCCATAACAATCCACAAGTAGTATGTGCCATACATACTTGTTAAGGCGGCAAGGCGACACGGCACCAGGGCTGGACGCCTCACGCCAAGGCGCGCCTAGGCAGCTTTGACAAAAATATTTTTTTTTGTACAATTTACTTATGTGGATACATATGTTATGATTTTTATAACATACCCTTTCATATATATATATATATGTTATTTTTACCTAATCTATACACATGTTGTGATCTTTATATCAATTCCCCTTCAGATATATGTTATATTTCAGATATATAATTGTAGGTTAATCTATAGAGTCGTGATGAATCCACTAATATACATGTTTTACAGGGAGATAACATATTTTATTGTTTTATACATAGGTATATATGTACATATTAAACACAATTAAACCTGGATATATACAATTTTATTGTTGTATACATAGATATATACATTATTTTAAAAGTTATACTCTAGATGTATAGACGTAATTGTGTAATATGGGTATTTGAGTTTCCAGTTATATTCACAACATACTCTTATATAAGTTCTGTAATCCACTATACATCAGTTTTAGACTTGAGGGATTAAGGCAGCAGTAGATAATTTTGTTTCAGTAGTTGGTAAGGGATTATTATGTAACACAAATGAGGGCATTGGACCAATAAGACAATTTGCTAAGAGAACGACATCTACCAAATAGAACTTAGGTACATTCATTTCAATCATGAGAGTATGAGTAACATCCGGTAAATGCCTTTCCCCCCTCAACAACTCCGTTTTGATGTGGCTAAAAGGACAAGACAAAAAGTCTGGTGGATAATCCCCTCGAAAATACAAATCTTTTGAAAACCATGCTGCATGTAGTCTAAAGCATTATCAATGTGAAGAAGCTTAGGGGTAGCAGAAAATTGAGTCTTTATTTCACTAAAAAAGTTTAGAAAACATCTAAAATTTCAGAACGATCATTAAACACTTAACTCCATGTGACACGAGACCAATCATCAATAATTGTTACTGTTAGAAAATAGTTTTCTTATTTATGTATCTCTTTACCGTTTCCTTTTCCTGTTGGGTCTACTATGTAAATAATCTTTGTCTATATAATAAAGGAGAGCACACCCTAACCGAGTATTGAATTGACCCAATTTGTCTCACATGGTATCAGCGTATCCGACTGCTGCAACCCTAACCGCGCCTCTTCCCCCCTTCCGTCCGTCTCCTTCCTTCTTCTCCGGTTGCATTCGCTGTCGCCGGCGAAGCAGGACAACTGGCGGAGGCTCTCCTCACCGGGCGACCAGTCCTCCTCCGATCCGTCAAGACACAGTGGCTGCTTGAAGGAGAGGAGGAGAACCCCTTGTTCTATCCCAGAGAGAGGAGCACCTTTCTTCTCACCCTCTTTCCTCTCCATGTAGTCCCCGTATGTGGGCGAGTGCCTACATCTCTCAGGGCTGTTGATGCGTCAGTTTCACATCATTAAGTGATTTGTGACGACGCTAATTCCTGTCACCCCTCCCCGACGCGTCTTCTCGGGGCCATCCTCTCTCCGATGCGTCTTCCCGGAGTTGTTCCTCACCGTTTGACGAAGCCAATTCCTATCAGCGTATACGTCTACCGCCGCCAAACACGACGTGTATCCCATGCGACACAACATGTTGCCGTCGCAAACTTCTGTTTTGACGACTCTGTTTACGGAAGACATGACGTCTCTCATCCCTGACACGACGTATCCTAGTTGGTGAAAGTTATGCCTCTGAATCTGGACTGGGCGTGTCCCCTAGCAACATGACGTGTGAAAACTCTGTCAGAGGTCTTTGGCAACTCACACGTGTGAAATATCAGACACGACGTGTGGAGCACCTGGAGTTTTTCTTCTCCAACTCACACGACGTGCAGAAATACAGACACGTCGTGCACTACTCTGACACGACGTGTTCCGTCCTCGACACGACGTGTCATTCACTCTGTCTGTTATTGTCTTCTTGATTCTTCAATATGGCATATGCCAAGCCTGCTTCTTCCACTACAGTCGTCTACAACGATCAATCTCAGAATACTCCTGTGAAGCTTAACTCAGAACTATCTTCTTTGGATGAATGCTATCTACACTGTGCTTGAATCTCGTGAAAAGGTGGACTGGAAGTAATCAAAATGTGATGTAAAGGATGAGGTATCTTCCAATGGCAAGGCTTGCAGCTGTTTGTACGGTTCTAATACTCGGGATGCATATCCCTTGCACGAACAAATCTGGCCTATATGATCCCATGCCTCTACTGTCTCTGTGAAGATAAGATTAGTAGAGATATGTGCCTCGCAGCTGTTTAGAATCTAGGATAACATTAGAGAATCACTCTCAAACCACTTTTTTGTATTCACCCTTCT